>BSBN01001079.1:0-1379240 GCA_027924645.1 Cunninghamia lanceolata
GTAGGCTAAGGGATGACTATTCAATTATATTATTAAAATTTTAATTTTATAATATAAAATTATATGTTTAGATTTTTCTTACAAATTTATTTCTTATAATAGTAAGAATTTTTATTATATTGAGAAGTTTAAAGTAGTGGTAAGTAATGCCTATAAATGGTTTGTAAAAATGATAAATATAAGAGAAGTCCATATAAAATCATTACGTGAGAAGAAATATAATTGAAATTAATAACAAATTTTTATTCATAAATATAGTATTAAATTTAAGTAAATATAAGATCAACATAGATATCTTAAATACATCTATTTAAAAGACACTTATTATTGAGAACAAATATCCCCTTGTGTCTTTTTAGATAGATGTATTTAAGATATCTATGCTAGTTTAATAATTTTATTAATTTATTACAATATATATTAGAGTGAGGAGCTAAAATATATGCATATTACTATATAAATGCTTGTTTTACGTTAAAATAGTTATTTTATTTTATTTTATAGATTTGCCATTTAAAGATTGAAGAATCCTAAAAATTAGTTTTTAATTTAAAATCCAAATGATATCAAAAACTTAATTATAATTGTCTAGTGGAATTAATTCCTATAGAAAAATCTTTAATCTTTTAAAGATTGAAGAACTATAATCCTACGCAACATTAAACTAAAGTAATTTACCCTCCAATTAATTTTCTTTGTGGGATGCAAGGACAATTCTTCCCTCTAACAATTAGTTTTTAATAGAATATTTTTCAATAGTATAATCCAAATGATACAAAAACTAAATTATAATTTTCAAATAGAATTAATTGGCATAGTAAAAATCTAAAACAAATGCCTTTAAACTAAATATTAATTTTCTTTGTTTTTAATGGAATTTTTTCAATAATTTAATCCAAATGATACCAAAACCTTAATTATAATTTTTAAATAAAATTAATTCCCATAGTAAAAATCTAAAACAAAGGTTATTAAACTAAATATTAATTTTCTTTGTGGCTTTTAAAGATTGAAGAACTATAACCCTAACCCTCACTAAACTAAAATAAAGTAATTTACTAAACTAAAGTAAATAATTTACCCTACGTTATTTTTTTAATTTTTCCTTCATGTCGTGACAAATGATATGAAAAACTTAATTATACTTTTTAAAGGAATTAAATCCAATAGTAAAAATCTAAAACAAAGGTCATTAAACTAAATATTAATTTTGTTTTAAGAACCCTAACTCTAGCTTTCATTCAACTAAAGTAAATAATTTACCCTACTGTTAATTTTTTTAATGGTTTTCTAAGATTTGTTTATGCGAGAAAAATATTAAATAAATTATAATTTATAGGTGAAGCTAAGTGCAATTTTCTTTTTATTTTAATGAGTAGCATGTAAATAGAATAAGAGTACTGCATATCACGATAAAACTAAACTTGATGGCGTCGGTGATAGAGCGTCTCTGCTACGTGGGCTAGGGGAAACCCTAGCCGCACGTTCTCTTATTTCCTATTCTCTGTGCTACAATGGGTTAGGGGGTCGGTGTTTGAGGTTGCCAGGGGCACGACAGGTTCTGTGTACGATGTCACTTAGGTGGATCTCGTTTGATTTTTTTCTGTTGGCTTTTCCTTTGTCTCTTGTTTGGAGGAGTCTTTATGAGGTGGCTGCTCTCTGACCTTCTTAGGTCATATTAGCTCTAGTGTTGGGGAGTTTTTGGGACTACAGATCCCTTTTGGTTTCTTTGCTCTTCACTTCTCCCGGCGGGGGTTTTGAGATGGAGAAAGGTAGTATCATCCCATCTTTGGAGTCCTCCAAAGATCTGGTCATGATGGATCTGTCTCCCTCTTTGCATGCAAGGTCTTTGGAGCACCTAGAGAAGTTGCCGGCTGGTGTGGATTTTGTATCTGGGAATGGATTACCCAGACTCAAAAAAGTTAATGGTTGTCTGGAGAGAAGTCAAGAGTGTCCAACCTTGATGATCCAGCCAGACTCAGTCTTAGAGGATGTGGAATACCTGATTAATCATGCTCTTATTTGTAAGTTTGTGGGTCTTTGTCTTTTGTTGCCAGCTCTTGAATCTTGGACTCGGAGGGTTTGGAACCCTGAAGGAGACTTGGAGTTAATGACGGCGGTGAACAATTAGTTCTTGGTTGTGTTTTCATGCATGGCAGACATAAATAAGGTTTTTGAAGGTGGTCCTTATTTCTTCAATCAGGTTGGGATTTTCATGGAACCCTGGCATGTGGAGTTCAACTCAGCTAAGGAGCTCTGGTGCAGTCATGGTAGGAGGGTTCACAAAATGAACTGTCTAGACCATGCAACAAGAGTAAACACAATGGAAATAACTCAAAGATATGAAACAAATACAGATTTAGTCATTCAGTATATATCATAGAATTCAAATACAGATCAGTCGGCAACATGCGGGCTTATAATTAGGGCTCACAGGCTTGATTACAAAATATCAGAATATGCACAAGATATAGCCTTGAAGCTCCTTCGCAAAGAATTCAAACTAAGAACTAGCAATTAATTTATGACTACTTTCCTAGGCATCTATTACATCAATATATATCATTTCTAGAACAATAGATTCCTCCGCGTCGGCCAAGGAAGATCACAGACTCCAATGAAGAGTTGTAACATGTGCACACAAATAGGTTAGACATAATGGATGGAACTCCTCCGCAAATGAATGGAATGATGTGCGGATCTCGGGGAAGGTCGACCACAAACCATAGATCATCGAATGATGTATCATTAAGCTTTGAAGGTTGTGAAATGCTCCACAGATCTTCTCCTTTATTTGATTGTTTGAGACTGTCAAGATGCTCTGTTCTGAGAAAATAATTGATCTTTTGATAGCGATATCTTTCTAGTACCTTAACCAAATGCTCTGAGATTCAGATATGTTGTGCATGAATGTCTTTAGATTCTAAGTCCAGCTCCACAAGGTCAAAAATGCAACTACGGTAGAATGTAGACCAAAATACAAAAATGGGTACTGACTGAACTGCCTGAACTAAACTAGAAAATGAAAAGAAACAAACTTCAAAATGTGAACAAATTGAAATGCAAATGTTTTTGGTTGATGCAAGATTGCTCTTGAACCAGGGATGCTCCTGCATTAGACATCCAGGGTTATTGAAAAAGTGAGTCCCTCACTTTTTTGGGGCTAGAGGAAAACCAAGATGGTCTACCTCAATTTGAGAAATCCAAGATGAATCTTCTTCCGGTCTACCTTTCCACATCACAAGATATTCTTTGTACTGTCTTCCTCTAGTACTGCATCCAACTTTGTTGTCCAAAATGTCTTCAATCTGCTCTGGTGCTTGTTGTGGTAACTGCTTCTTCAAGTCTTCTTCAATGTTGTCACTGAACTCTGCTTCATGATACTAATATAGGTCTGCAATGTTGAAAATAGGTGATATACCTAATGTCTCTGGTAATTCCAGTTCATATGCATTTCCTAAATCAAACTTCCTAAGTATCTTACTAGGTCCAAACCTCTTCATCTTCAACTTGTTATATGTTCCAACTAGAAATCTTTCTTTTCTCAAGTATATCATCACTTCATCTCCAACTACAAATTCCTTGTGTCTTCTCTTCTCATCTTCTTGCTCCTTATATTTTCTATTCATATCCTCCAAATGCTTCTTCACCTGATTATGTACTATCTCCGTATGTTCTGCAAATTCTTCTGCTTCTGCACTTCTCTTTTTTGCCATACTGATATCTCTCAACTCTGCAACTCCTCTAGGGTTTACTCTAGTACCAATCTCAAAAGGTGTTCTTTTGGTACTCTTATTCACTGAATTATTATATGCAAACTCTGCTTGTGAAAGAATCAAATCCCAACTTCCTGTCTTCTCTCCAACCAAACATCTCAACACGTTTCCCAAACTCCTATTCACTACCTCTGTCTGTCCATCAATCTGTGGAAGAAATGCTAAACTGAACTTGAAATCTATCTTCATCTTCTTCCAAAGTGTCTTCCAAAAGTATCCAAGAAACTTTGTATCTTTGTCTAAAACTATACTCTTAGGTAATCCATGCAATCTCACAATCTCTTTGAAAAATAGGTCAGCTACATGCACTGCATCAGTTGTCTTCTTACAAGGTATGAAATGTGCCATCTTTGAAAATCTGTCCACCACTACAAATATTGAATCATGTCCTCTTTGTGTCTTCAGTAATCCCAATATGAAATCTGTGCTTATGTCTTCCCAAGGTCTCTCCGGTACTGTCAAAGGTTTATACAATCTAATATTCTGACTACTTCCTTTTGCAACTTGACAAACTCTACAACTTTGCACAAATTTCCTAACATCCTTATGTATCTAAGGCCAAAAGTAGTTTTCACTTACCAATGCCACTATTTTATCAATGCCAAAATGTCCTATCAATCCACCATTGTGTTTCTCCTTGATCATTTATTGTCTCATTGAACTTCTAGGTGCACATAATTGATTTCCTCTGAACAACATATCTTCCTGAATGAAATAATCCAACCACTTACTCCTATCTATCACCATAGGTTCCTTGCATGCTTTCCAAGGGTTTGCAAAATCAGTGTCTCCCTCATACATGTTCTTCAATTCATCAAATCCTATCACTTCAACTCTCATCTCTGTTAGCAAGTTTCTTCTCCTACTTAAGGCATCTGCAACTTTGTTTAATTTTCCACTCCTATGCGTCAACACAAATGTATAACTCTACATGAACTCTACCCATCTCATATGTCTCTAATTCAACTTTCCTTGACTGTTCAAATATTGCAAAGCTTGATGATTTGTATACAACACAAACTCCTTAGGCAATAAGTAATGTCTCCACTTCTTCAAGGCTTGAATTATGACATAGAATTCCTGGTCATAAACTAGATATCTTCTCCTTGCATCATTCAACTTCTCACTAAAATATGCTACTGGTCTACCTTCTTGACTTAATACTGCTCCAATTGCATTTCTACTTGCATCACAATCTACTTGAAATACTTTATTAAAATCTGGTAATGCCAAAACAGGTTGCTCTGTCACTTTCTGCTTCAACAATTCAAAACTTTTATCTACTCTTGATGTCCACTTGAAATCTTTTCTGTCACCTCTCATTGTCTCTATCATAGGGTTACAAACTGAACTAAAATTTCTGATGAACTTCCTGTAGAAACTAGCCAATCCATGAAATGATTTGACTTCTCCAATGCTCTCTGATGTAGGCCATTCAACAATTGCTCACTTTCTCAGGGTCCATCTTCAATCCTTCCGCAGAAATCACAAATCCCAAATATACCAACTCTTCCTTCGTGAAACTACACTTCTTGATGTTTATCAACAATTTCTCTTCTCTCAGTCTCTGCAATACTTGTTTTAGATGCTGCAAATGTTCCTCTTTTGTCTTACTTGAAATCAGAATGTCATCCAAATATACAATAACAAACTTACCCAAGAATTTCTTCAAAAATTTATTCATCAATCTCATGAAAGTACTTAGTACATTTGTCAATTAAAAAGGCATCACTAACCACTCATACAACCTTCATTTGTCTTAAAAGTAGTCTTCCATTCATCTCCTTCTCTGATTTTGATCTGATGGTATCCACTGTTCAAATCTATCTTTGTGAAATATCTTGCTCCACTCAAACAATCCATGATATCATCCATCCTAGGTAAAGGAAATCTATACTTAACTGTGATCTTGTTTATTGCTCTAGAGTCTGTACACATTCTCCATTCTCCATCTTTCTTTGGTGGTAATACTACAGGTACTGCACAAGGGCTCAAAATTTCTCTAATCAAACCTTTCCTTAACAATTCTTGTATCTGTCTATTCAATTCTTCATTCTCTGTTGGTGTCATTCTATGTGCTACTTTTTTAGGCAAATTAGCTCCTGGTATAAGATCCATGTGATGAATGATACTCTGATTGGTGGCAATCCTTTAGGTACATTGTCTGATATGATGTCTTCATATTCTGTCAGCAACTCTTTTATCTCCTTTGGTTGTACTTCTTCACTCTCCTTCAATGTTTCAGGCTTCTTAGGGATCAAAGCATAACACATATTCTCATGTCTCAAACCATCCATAAATTTTCTGTCATCTACCAAACAGATTCTAGCATTCCCACATACTTCACTCTTAGGATCATCCTCCAAAGGAATCAAAGTAATTCTCCTTCCATTTGCTATTATAGTGTATGTATTCTTTCTCCCATCATGTATAACTTTTCTATCATACTGCAAAGGTCTACCCAACAAGATATGACAAACATCCATAGGCATAATATCACACAAGACTTCATCATGATAAGATCCAATATGAAATTTCACCAAACATTGTTCACTCACTAGTACCTTACGATCATCCTGAGTCCATGCTATTTGATAGGGCTTAGAGTGTTTCAATCTTTCCAACTTCAGCTTAGTCACCATCTCCTCTAAAATTAGGTTATCTGAACTACCACTATCAATTACAACTTTACAACATTTAGCTCCTGATTTACATCTTGTTCTGAACAAACTTTTCCTCTACGACAGTTCCTCATTTGTCTTTGCTTGAAATAGTGCTCTCCTCATCACAAGTGATTCTCCTTTCTTAGGTTTACAAACTGAGCTATGTGATCCAACAGGTTCTTCTTCCACGTAGGCTACTCTTCCACTGTTCTTTGTTCTCTTGCTTGTACTCCCATGATTGCATTCAAATGCTCTATGTCCTTCACCTCCACACTTGAAACAGGTTCCTCTGAATGTTCTCCTATCAGGTTCTCTTCCTTCTCTTCTGTATCCTTCACTCCGGTACAGACTAGGGTTCCCTCTCTGATAGAAATTTATGTCATCTCTCCAATATGCATTATTATCTCTATCATCCTTCTTGAATGTACTCTCCTACTTGTTCTACTCCACATACGATCTCTCTCTTCCAGAAAATGTTCTGCCTCTCTGAAATTTACCTCCTCTGCCTCTTTGTCTCTAATCATGCCTCTTGTTCAACTTCTCTTCAACTTTTAGGGCAAACTGATATGCTTCCTCCAAAGATGTCATCCTTACCAAGCTTAGTTCTTCTTCAATGTTTAATCTAATTCCATTGATGTATCTAGCCACTTTCTCCTTGCTTGCTTCACTATGTCCTATCCTTATGATCATCTTATGAAATTCTTCAGTATATTCCTTCACAAATTTCTCCTTTTGTTTCAGGGTTTGCAATCTCTTCAATAATTCCAACTCATAGTCAACAGGTATAAATTGAATCTTCAATTTTGTCACCATTCTATCCCACTTTGTAATCTTTTCTTTTCCTCTTCTGTTTCTATCCAACTGAACTTCTTTCCACCATATAGCAGCATGTCCTTTCAACTTTGTCTTTGCAAATTTCACCTTCTCCGGATCTTCAACTTCTTCATATTCAAAGTATTCTTCCATGTCATTTATCCAATCAATTAATTATTCAGGGTTCAAATTGCCAGTGTAATTAGGTACATCAACTCTAGGTCTCTTTCCAATCTTTGAAATAGCTCACAACATCTTGACTTGATCTGATTCTTCTTCTTCATCACCTCCTATGGTTTTGCGAATTTGTTCAACATATTAAAATTCCTTTTCATCATCACTTTCAACATTAGGTCTCAGTGTCAATCCTCTTTGCCTATCTTCCTCAACAACATCCAATCAAATTCTCATTGTTTTCATCATTTCCATCATCTCATCCATTCTACTAGCCATTGTTCCAATAGCAGGGATTCTCCTCGACGGCATTCTTCCTAGGATCAAGTGCAAACTGCCTCAATTTCGGTGATCAGGCTACAAGGTGACAACTGCCTCACAATTGGCGATTGGTTGCGACACAAGTAACCTGCCTCAAATCGGTGATCTATCCACAATAAGATCTTACATAATTCCTTCACCAATTTCGCTCACTTCACTCCCAAAGACTCAAACTTTCTTTCTGATACCACTTGGTGCAGTCACGGTAGGAGGGTTCACAGAATGAACTGTCCAGACCGTACAACAAGAGTAAACACAATGGAAACAACTCAAAGATATGAAACAAATACAGATTTAGTCATTCAGTATATCATAGACTTTAAATACAGATCAACCAGAAACATGCAGACTTACAATTAGGGCTCACAGGCCTAATTATAGAATATCAGAATATGCACAAGATATAGCTTTGAAGCTCCTTCACAAAGAATTCAAACTAAGAACTATGAATTAATTTTTGACTACTTTCCTATGCATCTATTACATCAATATATATCATCTCTGAAACAATAGATTCCTCCGTGTCGGCCAAGGAAGATCACAGACTCCAATGAAGAGCTGTAATGTGTGTATACGGATAGGTCAGACCTAAATGGATGGAACTCCTCCGCAAATGAATGGAATGATATGTGGATCTCGGGGAAGGTCAGCCACGAACCATAGATCATTGAAAGATGTGTCATTAATATTTGAAGGTTGTGAAATGTTCCACAGATCTTCTCCTTTATCTGATTGTCTGAGACTGTCAGGATGCTCTGTTCTGAGAAAATAGTCAATCTTCTGATAGCGATATCTTCCCGGTACCTTAACCAAATGCTCTAAGATTTGGATATGTTGTGCATGATTGTCTCTAGATGCTAAGTCCAGCTCTGCAAGGTCTGAAATGCAACTGCGGTAGATTGCAGACCAAAATACAGAAACAACTACTAACTGAACTACTTGAATTGGACTGGAAAATGAAAAGAAACAAATTGAAATGTGAACAAACTAGAATGCAAATGTTTTTGGTTGATGCAATATTGCTCTTGAACCAGGGATGCTCCTGCATCAAGCTCCCTATAAAGGTCCCTGTTTGGGTTCGTCTTCCTAGACTCCCTCTCGAGTTTTGGAGGACTAACATTCATCATATGATTGCAATTTTGCTTGGCAAACCATTTGGCTTAGCTCAACAAACTCTGGATAGAAAGGTAATTTCTTATGCCTGTATTTGTTTAGAAATTGATTTAAATAACCCTTTGCCAGAATTTGTGGAAATTTGTCTTAGATCCTCTTCTTGGATCTAGTAGCTCGACTACGAAACCCTTCCTTTTAGATGTCAGTTTTCTCATGAGTATGGGCATCTACAGAGGAAATGCCCTTGGCTCTCTCAGGCACCGAATGTAGATAATGTTGTCTCTAATTCTTGCCATAAGAAAGATAAAGGGAAGGCTCCTTTAGTTGATGGGGCTGCTGATCAAGAGGGATTTATTCTGGTTAAGCCCCGCAACAGGGGGAGAGGTTTGAAGAGAACCCTTAAGGACAAACAAACTGAAGGGGTTTTTAATCAATTTGATGCTTTGGGGGACTTAGTTTAGAAGGAGGGAATCTTGGTGGAGCTACAGTCTAGGGTTGGTTCCGTGGGTGCAGCTTTGCTGGAAGTCAGGGAAATGGATACTACAGATTTGTCTATGGAGGCTATGCAGGAGGGTCCACTGGCAACAGATTCTTCCCCCGACTGCCGATTGGTCCTAATTCTGAAGGGACTTTAGTTGTAAAAGATGTGGGTGATTTGGTTGATCCAGTTCCTATAGTGAAGGAGGCTTCAGACTTGGGTAAAGGCAATGGTTCTGTGCATACCTTGGGTCTTCAGCCAAAGACTCTTAAAAAGGGGCCCTTGGAGAAATTGGCTAAGGTAGATCACAAGAAGGACCATGAGAAGGTTAAACTACTTGGAGATAATCTTGTAGATGCTGGGTTGGTGAAGACCATTGACTCTCATTTCTCCCAGCCTCTTAAATGATAGTTATTTCATGGAATGTAAGGGGTATGAATAGCATCCCTAGACAAAACGCTATTCGTGAGATGATTGGTTCTCATTCTCCTGATATTGTCTTTCTTCAGGAAACTAAGTTGATTGTGGATGGATTGCTGAATAGAGCTCCTAGTATCTGGGTGCGTGGTTTGTGTTAGTGTATTGGGGCTCATGGAAGTTCTGGTGGTGATGCCTATTTTTGGAATCTGAGGAAGGTTGTTCCTCTTTGGTGGATCTCTAGCTGATCTTCTATTTCGGTGGCTGCTTCTAGCTTAGACTCTGGTGAAATCTATCTTTTCACTAATGTTTATTCTCCTTCTACTCTCCTAGGTAAATCATAGATTTGGTATGATATTTAGCATGTTCGGCCACTTGCTCCCCTGCTTCCTTGGATTGTGGCAGGTGACTTCAATGTTGTTAATTGTTTGGAAGAAAAAAGGGGTGGCACTGCTAGGGTTGACCCTTCTTCTTATCTCCTAAGGGATAACATAGAGCATTTGCATTTGATTGATATGAAGCCAAGTAATGGTATCTTCACTTGGAACAACATAAGATGTGGTGAAGGTGCTATTTATGAGCACCTGGACAGATTCTTAGTCTCATGTTTTTGGATGGGGGATAGGTGGAATACCACCTCAGAGATTTTAGATTGGAAGGGCTCAGACCACTAGCTAATAAAATTTTCAGCAGTCCCCTTCAATGTTCTGAGGAACCCTTCTTTTAAGTTTCAACTCATGTGGTTGAGAGATCCTTCTCTCCAGGACTTAATGAGTGATTGGTGGCACAAAGAGAGGCCTGCTCATGACAGGGCTATGTATTCTTTTGCCAAAAGGCTTCATTATGTAAAATACAGGCTCAAGATGTGGAATAGGCAGTGCGTTGGCAATCTGCATCACAATAAAATGATAGCCCAAGCTCGTTTAGACACCATCACCCACCAAATCTACAATCAAGGTCTTACTAAAGATTTGAGTAGAGAGGAGACTGTAGCAGCTAAGGTGTTGGAGGAATGGGAGCTGTGGGAGGAGATTTTATGGAAGCAAAAATCTCGTATTGACTGGCTTCAAGAAGGAGATAAGAACGTTGCTTTTTTTCATAACTAAGTTAAAGATAGAAGGAATGGTAATCTTATTACTTCTCTTGTTTCTCCAGAAGGAACTCAACTCTTCTCAATGGGTGAGATTTCTGGTGAAGCATCCCAATTCTTTTCATCTCTTTTTATGAAAGACTCTCCTCCTACTAGAGAAGATGAAATCTATATTCTTGATTGTATTCCCTTGCTTGTTTCCAATGAGATGAATGCAGCCCTCATGCTTCCCATCTTACTACAGGAATTGGAGATGGTGGTATTCCAAATGAAGTAAGGTAAAGCTCTGGGCCCTTATGGTTTCCCTATAGAGTTCTTCCAGGAGTTTTGGGAAATTATCAAGTTGTATCTTTTAGAGGTGGTGCAGGAGTCTCAAGGAAATAAACATATGTTAAGGGCCCTAAACTCTACTTTTCTAGCTTGTATCCCTAAAAAGGAAGTTGCTAATTGTCTGGACCAATTTAGGCCCATTGCTCTCTGTAATTTGATATACAAAATTATCACCAAATTGATTGTAGAAAGGCTTACGCCTTGGCTCAGTTCGTTGATTTCAGAAGAACAAGGTGGATTTATTGTTGGTATACAAATTCTTGATGGGGTCGTGATAGCTACTAAGGTCATTCATTCCATGGAGAATTCTAAGGAAAAAGCCATGTTCATCAACCTTGATATGACCAAAGCTTATGATAGGGTCAAATGGGTCTTCTTGCAGAAAGTTCTTTTGGCTTTTGGGTTTGGCAGGGAGTGGGTGGATTGGGTGATGAGTTGTGTGACCTCTACCTCCTTTTTGGTTCTCATCAACGAGGAGCCGTTTGAGTTATTTTGGGCTTCCAGAGGCCTCCGTCAAGGGGATCCCTTATCTCCTTATTTGTTCATTCTTATGGCGGAAGTACTAGGTAGATTTATCAAGGATTGAGTTAGACAAGGGATGATTCAGGGATGGAATTGGGGTAATGGTCTGCCTCCTCACTCTCATCTTTAGTTTGTAGATGATACTACCTTGATGGGCTTGGCCAGAATCCATGAAGTTGTGAACTTAAGGAAAGATTTGGATTCCTATTTGGTTGCCTTGGACAATAGATTAATGAGGATAAGTCATCCATCTTCTTCTTCAATACCCCTCAGCTTATCCAAAGTAGGATAGCTCAAATTCTTCATTTTTAGATTGGCTCTCTTCCTTTGAAGTATCTTGGGATTTCCATTGTTGTGGGGTCTCAACACAGGGAGATATGGTAGGATATTCTAGATAAGTTCCACAGGAGGGTCAGTCATTGGATTCATAGATGGCTCTCGTCAGTTGGGCGGGTGCTACTTTTGAAGTTGGTGGTTCATGCCCTCCCTATTTACAGGTGCTTTATGCAGGTTGCTCCCTTAAGTTTCATCAAAGAGTTTGATGCCCTTGCCTGACAATTTCTTTGGGTAGGCAATTTATCCCTTTCAAAGTGGAGTCTGGTTAAGTGGGAGTCAGTCTGTAGGTTGAAGCAGGAGGGAGGCCTTATACTAAAGTTTGCAGGGCTGAATGGTCAGGGCTTAGCTGCCAAATTGTATTGGAGATGGTGCACTTGCCAGGATCAGGATTGGGCTAGAATTCTCACTCACAAATACCTTTGGGGGGTGGACCCCTCTGATGTGCCCCGATATAGCCTTTTGGGGAAGGGTTCTATGATTTGGGATACCCTCAAAAGAGGGGCAAAGCTTATCAAGGATGGCCTCTTCTGGATTTGTAATGGTGGCTATGAGGCTCTTTTCTGGTATGATTCTTCAGATGGTCACCCCCTATTTTAGCTGAGTTCCCTCATTTGCTTACCCTCTGCAACAATTTGCTTAAAACTGGGTGGAGCAGGGTGGCAAACTTTAAGGCTATTCAGGTGATAGGTCAGGTGGAGGTAATGCGGTGGAAGGAACCTCATGAGTGGCTGTCGGGTGGTAGTGAGGAGGACCGTCAGGAGCTTGCTAGCATTTTGGCTGGGAGAATGTACGATGAAATAGAGAATTCACACAACCCTCTCACAAAATCAATCAACATCATCAACAACAAATAGGATGCACAAATGTGTAGCAATAAAATTTATCTTCACTATTTTATTAGCAACAAGGTTTCATAATTTCATAGAAATCAGATTACAAAAGTCTGTGCAGCCAAATAGGCTGAAGAAAATTATTAGAAAACAGATATAAATCTGTTTTGTGATAGCAAATAACAACAAAAACAAACTACATGTGTTTCCCCTTCATATCATCCTCCTATACTGTGAAATTGGCTCTCAAATTTGCAATATTAAAAAAAAACTGTGTTGATCTTCAACCATGGATTTCATAATCCATTTGCTGCTGTTGCACACCTATAAAACCTGCAATAAAATGTGTTGAAATTACTCTCTAACAAAATCCACGCCTTTCTTTTCCTCCCAAAAATTTGGAAGCAACAACCTTCAAAATTTGTCAAAAATCCTTCCTTTATGCCTCCACTAACTCCATTTTCTATAGCCTCCTATTTTGAACGTCCCATTTGGAAGAATATCTTGAAAATGCATTAAGAAAAAACATTAAATTCTCAATAAAGCAAAATCAAAACTACTCCCAAGGATTTTCCAAGAATAGGCAACAACTAAGATTCCCACTCCTAGACAATAGGTCCAATCTTGAAAAAAGAATCTGCCAACTCAACATGGGTGCCCAAATTCTCCATGCAACAATTGAGGAGCATTAATGAGTTGTTTCCACTTGTAACTTCCCAAAAATCCATGCCCAAGATAGCCTTTTTGATTTTACATGCAAATTTGCTTTTTGATTTTCACACCTCAACATTGCCACCTAAACTATCTCCCACACCAACATTATTTTGTAATATTAAAATAAGGCCAATTATTTAATATATTATTTAGGCCTAATATTTCATTTATTTTCCAGCTTCCAAATTACCAAACTATAGGAAATTAAAATATTTTCTTTTTGGTTGATGAGGATTGCCTTTGACCGTGGATGCTCCTGCATCAATGTGTAACTCGCTCAGAGGGAGGGATATCTTGGCATGGGATCCTGATTCGAAAGGAAAATTCTCGATTGCCTCAGGTTACTTGGAGTTGGACATAAAGTTGTACGGGCAGGTTGGTGTTTCTTGGTGGAAAAAGGTTTGGAATAACTTCTCTTGGCCCAAGTGTAATTTCTTTGCCTAGCTGGTTGTTCAAAATAAGTGCCTTACCAGGGAGAATTTGAGGAAGAGAGGCTTCCAAGGCCCTTCTGTCTATACACTCTACTACAACAGTGAGGAATGTGTCTCTCATCTCTTCTTCCAGTGTCCTTTCTCTCGGGAGCTTTGGCACCTTTGGTGGGGGGTGTGGAATCATGCTTGTGTTCATGCCACTTCTTTGGTTGACTTCTAGGAGCGTCTGGGTTGGCCTCTAGCTCAGACCTCTTTTCTCTAGATTGTTTGGACTATTGGACTTACTTTTATTATTTGGCACCGTTGGTTAGAGAGGAATAGGCGGATTTTTCAGGATGTGAGGCTAGGGGTGGTTCAGTTATGGCAAAAGATCTGCAGTAGAATCTAGGAGACTACTTCAACAAAATGTGATCTCTTAATTAATGTGGATCCTAATGACTTGGTTATTATAAGGAACCTGAATTTGGTTGATAGTGGATTGGGCTTCTCTATTGGTAGACGGCCTCGGCAAGCCAAGCAGAAGCTTCAATGGGAAGTTCAGTGGATCCCTCCTCCCCACGGAATTCTGAAGGTCAATACTGACGGATCTTCTAGAGGGAACCCTGGACATGTGAGGATTGGGGGCATTGGTAGAGATAGTGCGGGGGAAGTTGTATTTTTCTTCTCCACTTATAAAGGGATACATACTTGTTTTATATTAAAAAGAGGTGATTGTTGTTTTGCGGAATCCTCCTTTCACACAAAACATTCTAAGGGCATATTAATTGAGTTGAACCTCCAATTTGTGCAAGAGGATTCACCTATCAGGTTGGGTTTCCAATTGGGAAGATGCATAATATTGGATGTGTCAAACAATGTCTCAATTTTATGCTCAATTTCACTTAAAAACCCTAAATATGCAAAATAGTAAGCAAATTGATGAATGACGACAAACCCTCTTAAGACAAGGCGAATGATAGAGATTATTAACTCACTATTTTTTGAAGTTTGAAAGGCAGAAAAGTCAAGGACATAGGGACTAGCACCCATGTCCAAGGTGTACTTTTTGTAACAAAATCTGGAACTTCTCCCGACACTGATCTGCACTGCAAGTTCTGTTTCTGCCTCAGGGAAATTGGAGGACACAGGTATGGTCACGCCCTAGATTTGTTATATGGAGCCTAATCAGACTTGAAGGTTAAATTTTCCCCACTTTTATTGATGCGGTTTCCCCCCAAATTATTTAATGGGGGTTTGGGGGCAGCGCCCCTTATGAGGTGCCCCTGGTGCGCTTCCTGTCGCGATACGGGGTAGGGTCGAGGGGCAGCGCCCCTGAAACCTCAAATGTTTTTTATTATTTTATAAAGGCGTCGGGAGTTATTTTTCTATTCGCTGACATAAAAAACCCTATTTTGTAATCGACATAAGGATTGATAAAGTGACTAAGGGTTAGGGTTTTTGTTGATATTGTATTGTAGCATTTGCAATGGTATTGAGTTGCAAGGATTGCTAGTTGTAATCAGTTTGATTGCTGGATAATAATATTGGACTCTTTATTGTTGGATGTAGCTCGAGTTTAGGTAAAGCACGTTAAAAATTGTCTCTCACTATTATTATTTTTGTGTATTTTTCATTCCTTTGTTTAATCTTTATTTGTATTTAATTGATATCTTCTGCATGCAATTCCTAACACCTAGTCCAAGAATGTTCACCGTAGTCCTCTGCTTCTCAGATCCTGAATCCTTGATGTCTATCACTCCTTTCTGTAACTCCTCTCCGCAAAACTCGGTACCTGTAACCTGCAATCACAAAGGAGTGTGGGAGGGGGTTGTGGTGTTTAGAGGCTTGCCTCAGTCAAGCCCCAAAGAGACATTCAAGTCTTCTGAACACCATTTTCAGATAAGAGTGCGTATCCCAGCAGGATAGAGGCAAAAATCCAAATGATAAATGATTGAAAACACAAGATATATCACCTTGAAGTGTAGATCTCATGGAAGGAAGATGCTCTTCATACCATGAGGAGATGGATGTCAAATATGCAAACACAAACGCAATAACAATGCTCTTCTTTGCAACACAATGAATATTTTGAATGCTTTATGATCACAAGTATACATCAAATCCATCTAGTTTGCAAATGAAACCTAATCATGCTTAAATATGCAACTACAAAGATTCCTGCTAAGAATTTCATAATTCAAACTTTAGATGTCGGCATAAGATCTAAATAACGGTCACTAAACCGACATTTGAAATTAGGGCAAACCCAAAATAGGGCAGGACTAGGGTGCTAGCGCCCAAGTCCACCCTGCCATTTTTGTTCAAGATTCATCAAAATGTAATCCCCTAGGTCCTATTTGCCATAAGACTTCAGGGTTTTCTCATCGGGAGTCAAAAATATCACACAAGACGATCTAAATGCAATAATAGGACCTGGGAGCTAAACCTTAAGAGGGAAAAGCCCCCAAGGGGACATTTTCCAACATGACATTTAGCCCCCACTTTAATGTATGTATAAATGCAAGGCCAATACATGCATTAAAGTATGGTCAACAAACATAGCAAACATGCCAAGCACGGAGAAGACACAACAAATATATTGAAGATAGTAACAGGCATGCAAAGCACAGAGAAGACAATTACAGTCGCACAAAACACGGAGAAGACAACATTGAAGACACACAAAACACAGTGAATGCAGTAATTATTTTCTTTTTCTTTTTCTCATTTATGAAATGCAGAATGCAAGTACAAGGAAAGTAAACACACAACCCATAGTGCAGGAGGGACTCATCGCCATTAGTCTTTAAGACTGCACATGGGGGAACAGACACACAATACAAATCTCAGAGTGAAGGAGAGACTCATCGCCATCAGTCTTTAAGACTGCACTTGAGAAAAAACACGCCATACAAATCAAGCATGCCATACAAATCCCAAAGCATAGGAAGGACTCATTGCCACCATTCTTTAAGACTATGCTTGGGAACAAACACACCATACACACACACATAGAAGACACGGAGAAAACACGATAGACAAGCGATAGAAGAAACCTATAGCTAGGTTCGCAACCATCTCAAGCACATTACAGGCACACACCAATGATTGGGCTTCACCACAACAATTGCCAAAGACATGCTTAAGGGTTAGGATAGTCTCAAATCCACTCCCTGCCTACTCAAAGGACTTTTTGAAAATGCAACCCCACCTGCATCATGGAGATGCCTTACGGTGCAAAGGAGGTATACGAAGTAGATTTCAAGATTGTTCAAACACACTTTACTAGCATCTAGAACAGACAACTTACCTTATATATGCCCCCACCTTAAGGTGGTTGATATCGTGTAACGATATCAAGCACATTAAGGTAGGAAGAAAACACACAAGCGAACATGAGCATAAGCATCCAGTAGGGTATCCTATGTCTCGAATTAAGCTAGATGCTATTTTATGGTGGTGAACAAACTCACCAAGGAAGCTCACTTTATACATGGGAATCTAAAGGATGGAGTACCAGTTTTAGCTTGTAAGTTTGTGCAATAAATGTTTAGATTGCCTGGAGTTCCTGAGAAGATAATCTTCGATAGAGATGCACGTATGACACTGAGATTTTGGCAAGCTTTGTCTTCAGCGCTAGGAACTCAACTTAATATGAACTTAGTTTATCACTCTGTGATAGATGGTTAGACAGAGAGGGTAACTCAAATTTTAGAAGATTTCTTGCAAATGTATTGCAAAGAACAACAATATAAGTGGAAAGAGTATCCACCTATTATGGAGTTGTTTATAACAACTTCTATAAACCTGCTCCCATAATATCTCCATTTGAAACATTGGACAGAAGAAGATGCCAAACTCCTATAAGCTGGGTAATCTAGAAGATAGGATTAGCATTAGTCTAGAAATGTTGTCAGAAATAGATGAACATATCAAGTTGGTTAGAAATGATGGTAGAAGCAATTGATAGGCGGCATACACCAAATAAATTCTCAGTCAAGAAGAAAAAGTTCTTTGAGGGTTAAATCACCGAAAAGATTCATAAAGTTCAGAAAGTATTCCACACTTGCTCCTAGATATGAAAGACTCTTCGAAGTTCTCAAAGTTATTAATTCGGTTGATTATAGATTTATTTTATTATTAGCTTTTGCCAGGAGGCATAATGCTTTTTATGATTATATTTGAAAAAGTATATAACAAATGACAATTATATTCTTAGAATGCTTTATAGGAACAAGACCCAGGAGTGGTCATGATTGATCTTTTTAAAGGTTCGAGGATCACAAGCTCTGCTTGCAAAACAAAGAGATTACTCATGGCAAGGTCTGGTGGGACAACGTGCAAAGGGTAATATGACATGGAAAGTTTACCATGATTTTATAGCAAAGATTTTCTCAATTGTTTATGCTTTTGCAGGTTAAACAAATTTTTTATCTTATTATTGTTTTGGATACATTGGATCATCGAGGATAATGAATCTTATGGGGGGAGATCTATGTTACATCCCTAACTTTGACTATGTTTTACTTTTTACTTTTGAAGTAACTAGTAGGTGATTTCACATGATTCAATGATTTGACATTTAATAAATATGTCAAGAAAAATCAATATTTTCATGAGATATGTTTATAGCTGACATATGTTTATATGTTGTCAAGATGTGATGATTTCTTAAGGATTATGAAATGATTATTGATACACTAATCATGGGTTGGTGATTGCAAGTTGCATGCAGGAAAATAGGTTTTTGATTACTCACCGAGAAAGAGAGAGAGAGTATCTTCTAAGGAGAAGAGAATAGAACTTGGGTTATAAATGGTTATTTGCCAACTGAGTATAGTAGACCACAATTAGTTAACTCTTGTCAAATGAGGTGTTGCATTTAAGTGGTTAATTTGTTGATTGGCTCGACAGGTTGTCGATGTCATTTAGAAAACCTTTTGGTGTCTTGTCATGACAATCTTTTTGTTTTGTGAAAATCACGTTGTCGAGGAAGAACGATAGTCATTTCATTACTAACGTGACCTTTTATCGATCACGTCGAAAAAAGGACCGCATTTGCATCTTCAAGGCGTAGTTGGTTAAATTGTTAGCATGTTTGTAGTTTTAACGTCGAATATTTTGTTTATGACAAAACGAAAACAATGTGATATACTTTTGTACGTGAAGGGGAGATGAACTCAACCCAATCACGTTTGTGTGTAAGTCTTATGTCACATTGTTATAATAATACCTAATGATATTAATATATGTGATCTTAGACTATTATATTACGTAATATTCATAGTGGCTAGTTCGGGTTGTTAGTAAATTTATTGAATAATAATCTTCTTATAGAAGAAGCATCTCTTCTTAACTATCATGATAGTATTAAGATGCCTTTTGAGAGTTGTTTTATCACCCACATTCCCTCTCATTATGTGCTCGATCCATGAGTATTAAGAGGCTTTTTAAAAGGAAGTATCATCGGCATGTGGAGAAGCCATTTAATGACTTGTTAGTGGGTCTTTAAGAAGTTGGCGACCTTCTTTAATGATGCAACATTCTTTCTTAACTAACTCGACAACTTTGAATACCTTTAAGAGAGTCGTTATTATGAGGAGTGGTGCTTTAATCACCACGTTCCTCTAAATCTACATGCTCGAGCTTTGTAGCCTTAACTAATGGAGTTTTCCATGGCATAGTGGAGAGATCCATGACATAGTGGCAGTTAGCTTAACAACTTGATTGTGGAGTCTTAACATTTGTCAATTTAGTGGAAGAATCTGTGACCTTGGAGGAGTTGTTTTCAATAACATTTGAGTGGAGGTAACTGACGACTTGTATGGGAAACATTTATAACGACTTAAGGAAGTCTTATAAGATGAATAGGGGGTCAAGAAGCTTTCATATGAGAGCAATATAGTACTGAGGAATAAAGGAAGAGGAGAGAGCATATAAGCACTCATATATGGGAGCAAATAGTGCTTGGGGGAAAGGAGTTGAGAAAATAGTTTCTAAAGTCATCACTTATTGCTATCAACATATTCCTTAAAAACCTTAATGAGTGCCATCTTGTGGAGGAGGGCAAAAACATTACACCATTATACATAGACTACTTTGAGGAGGAAAAATAGTAGGTTTTTGTATGCAAAGGATTGAACTTCGTGCAAATTTGAAGTCAATTTGTGCAGTCAACGAGATTATAGATGGCCTTAGAGGTAAGGTTGTTGCACAGAATGTAGTATATTATTCTTTCTGCATAGGCATTATATGATATTATTTGCTTATATAAAGATACTCTACTATTGTATAAACAGATAGGTTTAGAGTATATACAAAGCTTTAAATTATAAAAAGCACAACTGAGGACAGCAAAATCCTTTTGAACTTAGGAAAGTAATTGCAATGCTTGCAAGATCTCAATACTTAAATGTAAGACTTAGAATGTAGGAGATAGAGGTAATCCTTCTCCTTCTAAATGCAAAATTACTTGTAGTTAACTCAGTAGAGAATTGTGCCAGTTCAATAGTAGTTGTACTTAGTTTGAATAAAAATCTTTTGGTGATATCTAAGGTTTAGCAAAATGGCAAACTAGGAGACTTATCTTTATGTCATGATAGTAGTATCTTTGAAAGATTGATAAAGAAAATGGCTTCAAACCTTGAGTCTATTGACTTATGTTAATGAGCTTTGACCGAGTAAGTCGTTCAGGCAAGATAATAAAGGCCACCTATTGTAACCTCGAATCCTTAGCAGTATGTCGATTATATCAAATATGATAGTCAATCAATATATGAATGGAAGAATCCATTAGCTTGCTGACAGCATTGGATTCCAATGAGGGTTTTAAATTATAATTTTGTAAACTGTGCTTTTAAACAAAGTCCCACCTTTTTCATATTAGGGAAGGCATCCTTAAAATAGATGTTTAGAAAGGCTATTTTTCCCCCTAATTTAAAATTATCGAGCACATAGTGATATGTGAGTAAATTTAGTTCCTTGTTAGACTTAAGATTTTAGAACAATGGAGGGTTTCCATTTCTTATGTTGTATACATGATTTTGAATCTAAAGTGGTGGTACTAGTAATTCAATTATATCAAATATACGAGGGTATTGATTTTATTGTAAGAATCTAGAAACCAAGTTATTATTTCATAATGTTCTTTAAGAATGTTTATGTATGAAGTATTACTTCATATATTACATTTATCCATGATTGAGTTTGGAGATCCCAAGTAATCAAGAGATATTATCACTATGATATTGTAGTAACCATGTTATAACATGGAAATAGAATTCCTTAAGTAAAAAAAAAAAAGTTCTTCTGATAGATTGGGATACAAATCCAGGGGAATGGGTGAACCAAGAATGTGGAAACCCAATTATCCTTTTGGCTATCAACTATTGCTTATGTTGATTTATCTCAAGAAAGAGTATTTTAAGAGATATGTTTGACTTCTCCTATGTTTCAAGATAAAGCTATTTAACTAGCTCCAAAGTATATGTGTACTAGGAGATTGGAAAGTTATTGTACTCATAACATATGTGTTTTAGAACTTATTTAGTGCTAGGTGCATAGAAGACATAGTTATCCCAATTTCTCAGTATTATTATTATAACCATCTATGAGTAGGGTTTGATGGGAAATTTGAAACTCTAACATTCATGATTGTTGTACTTATGAATGTTGATAAAGGATTATGTGGCAAATATATTCAAAGGATGTCATATATGAGTTCATAACCGATCTTAATTAAAAGTCGATAGACTTAAGTAGACCAAGAGGTCAAAAGTTTTTCATTATATTTTATGATTTAAACCTATTAGGGTTGATAGATTGAACTTAGTCGAAAGACTAGTCATGAGAAACAAAAATATCCTTTGAGATATTATATGGATGAGGATATACCTCGTATACTATGTTTATACATGTTATGTGAAATGGGAGGTCAAACAATGCCAAGTGGTCTAGGAAAGACTAGAGGTATTTGTTCTAATGTTTTGTTATACTTATGCTATTACCTTTGGAATACAAGGATGTTTGATATTTCCATGTTTAGGGTTAGAGAAGCTAAACTCTAGTATGAAAACAAGGATAATTTAGAAAACCTATAACTCTTATGTCAGATATGATATTGTTTATATATATATATAGGTCAATAGTGAAAAGGTCGAGAAAACTATAGAGCAAGACAAGAAGAGTCTTAGTAACTTGTAACTTTATCTAAATTAAGTGATTATATGAAAGAGTCAAAATTTGTTTTAATACATCAAGATGTTTGATAATTGAATCAGAGAGTAGAATGACAGAAAGTCCTAAACCCTAGAAATTGTAAGTTGACAATGAGGGACTCTTTAAAAGGTTAGATATGCTTGAATCTTAATATTGCAAATATATCCTAGATTAAGGATTGTTCTAAGTTAGATTTACTAGAATGGATTTCCAGTACAAACAAGTTTATGTCTAAAGTTACTAAATGAAGGGGTAAGTACCCTAACTATGTTTATTTATTCTTACTTGTAAGAAAGGAAATAATTACCTAGACTATGATGCTTAACTTGGGTAAGGTAACCATCTTAGTTGTTAATGAATCGACATAAAGTTCTTTAAGTGTCGATGAGATTTGGATCTCAGGTATTGCAAAGTTGCAATGAGTATCCTTGTATAGAAAGTTAATCTATAAGGTTTATAGAACATAGACAACATTTTGAAAACCTGTCAAAGTCGGGAAGACTGAATTAGAGTTAATAAAACTATATAGTCAAACATAGTTGACCAAGTCAAACTGTAGGATGTGATAGTATCCAAGTCGAGTTGGGGTGGGTGAACATTACAACAACATTCATTGCGAACGCCTATTTATATTGAAACTTTGGCCAAAGTAATGCATATGTATCTGCGTGCATTGTCAGTTCACCGTATCTAGATTGCATAACCTATTGGAATGATCATACTTAGCTAGAGGGTATTTAGGGTTGTATGATCTATAGAGTTATGTAAGATACTTGACACTATGTACTCAAATGGAAAATCACCATTGGTCACCTTTGGTCTATACTCTTCATGAAGGGTAGGGCCACTTCCCATGTGGAAGTTCTGTGGGAGACCACCAATCTGTGGTTGGAGGAAAAACATTGGGAAGAGGTTCTCTCTCTCTCTCTAGCAGAAGACATGCTGAGGCTTGCGATAAGGATGTCAGAATTCTAGAAGTAGCATATCCATTGGATATGTGACTTGTGTTACTTACACTATGTAAAACTTTATCTATTGCAGATGTGTTTAAATTGAAAAGACAGAATGTCATCTTTGTATATTATATCATGATGTGTACTTTAGAAAATGAAATTATGTAAATTATTGTATCTTGATATTATTTCAAATAAAAAAAATTCTATCTTTTTCACCTTGTATGTTTTAATCTTATGGTAAATAACTATGTTTAGTCTTGGTTAGCATGGTGGATGTTACAATGTACATGAGATGACAAGTGGAATTCTAGAAGCATGGGGGAAATGGGTAATCTAGGTTTAAGTTTAATTAACCCATGTGTACATATTTAGAAGAAATTAATGATTGATTACAAAAGTAATAAATTTTAGACAAATTAGGTAATTAAATAAATAGGCATATTTATTTTATTTTTTGGAAATGAATGTGAACTATAGTCTTTAAATGGATATTTGATTTTTGTACTATAGTAGAAGAAAATGATTTTTTTGTGACAGGAAGAGACAAGATAATATTAAATAAAGATTACAAATTATTTAATTAACATATGTGTTGGATGGAATAATGGACATTGTTCAATTTTAATTGATCAATTGTGCGGATGATGACAGAAGGTGGTCGTGATCATTTTCATGTGTCTACACACACAAAACCAAAAAAAATGTTTGGACTTAGTCTCTTTACAATTTACATTGGCCATTGAAATGAATCAAATGGAATCTCCAATAGGAAGATGGTGATGCTGGAGTTTCTAGGACATACATTGAACATGTACAACATCCTTTGAATACCATATTGCATTGCTGAGTCTACACCATTTCATGGAGAAGAACAAGCATTTCCACTTCAAATTCAACCTCTTATCAATCTTGAATAAGAGAAAACTTGTATACACAACTCTCACTGGGAAATGAATTATACTGCCTCTACTATGCCATTGCTAATGAATCTCTACAGGAAGTCCTACTTTTCAATATAGAGCTCAAACAACAGATGGATGGCATATTAGTACAATTGAGCACTTTGATCAATAATTATAGTCACTTGGCTAGATCCATTGATGAACTCACTAGGAACTCTAACCTCTTCTTTGCCTCTAGGATACCTAAAACAAGTTTTCGATAGAATAGTTAATCTCTTCCCAAATTTGAAAGTTACGGACTCTAATTGTGTAGGTGTGAGCAACCTTTGATATTTACGTATAGTGATGTTCTTTTTCCTATGTTCTTCTTGCTAGACCATGGTTGTTCTGATTCTTTTGAGGAGCCTCTACAATTTGTTAGCTTTTGCTTGTGGTACTAATTCTCTCTTCTGTATTGGACTTTTTAGTTGTCTTTGTTGCACTAATCTTTGTTGTTGGTTCTATTGGACTTTTTAGCTCTATGTTAGCGATTCTATGTGTAATTGTTGGGTTTTATTGCACTCTACTTAAACATCATCTGGACACTTCAATGGTCAATCAATCAATAACAATTTTATGTTAATTTTTATGTAGCTTGGACAGGTGTTTTAGTCTCGGGTGGTGATTACAAGGCTGGAAACACAGCTGGAATAATTATCTCCATACCTAGATAATTGATTTCTCGAGAGACTTCTAGATATTAGGGTTTAGAGTCTAATTAATCCTAGCCATTGATTAAGATTAAATCATGGCCATTGGTTTCCAATGAGGGGATTATAAAAGAGGATCAATAGGCATTTGGAGAACACAGATCCGAGAAGTATTTGCAGCGATAGCAAATAAATAAATTTACAGTGATAGCAAATTGATTTGCAGTGAGAGCAAGGGCGCAGCGATAGCGTTCGAGACAGCAGTAGTGGAATTTCTATAGGAGAAATTGGGAGAAGAATTTCCAAAGGAGATCATTGCCGGAGCTCTGCCAGTAAGAGGCAAGCAGTCTATGTATCTCTTGATTTGATTTAATAAAGTTCCTCATCTGCAGTACTGGTTTTCCCTTCGGGGTTTTTCCAGGGACAATTTGTCCAAAATGTTGTGTTGATTTTATTTTTCTGTCTCCATGATTTTTCCGTGAAGTTGCAGCTGTGTTATTATTTAATATTTGTTGTAAATTAATTAATTTTTCGGTAGCCAAATAATCTTATAAGATAGGAAATTAATAATCAGTAGCTGCAATAGATTTTTCACATGGTATCAGAGCGGATCTGAGTGCAGAACAGGCACAGGGAGAAAGGAAAAATAATAAATAAAAAATCTAGGGTTTATAAAACCCAGTTTGACCTCTTCAAATTATTATTTTCTTTTGAGATGGCCTCAGCAGGTTTAAGAGATCAGGACAGATTGGATGGAGCCTCAAATTTTGGTGTCTGGAAAGCCAGAATTTCTTTATTGCTGGAAGAGAATGGTATCAAGGATTATGTGACCACTGTTGTACCTGTACCTACAGATGCAACACAGCTCGTAGCATATAAGAAGGAAGATGCCAAGGCAAGGAGGCTGATTCTTGACGGTGTTAAGGATCATATTGTTCCGCATATTGTAGAGTTAGATACAGCAAAGACGATGTGGGATGCCATTATGAATCTGTACCAGAATGCTACCCTTAACTGAAAGCTGATTCTCAGAGAAAAGTTAAGGAATACTCGGATGAATAAGGGAGAAGACGTCACAAGTTACCTCTCCAGACTTAGACTTGTCAAGGATGAATTGGCAGTTGTTGGAGACAAACCAAAGGATGATGAGCTAGTACGAATAGCCCTGAATGGGTTTACTAAGCAGTGGGATGTCTTTGTTCAAGTTATTAATGGACGAGACACCTTACCGAGTTGGGATCGACTATGGAGTGACTTCACTCAGGAGGAGCTTAGACTAAGTCTTGTCAATGGAACCAGCAGTAATAGTCAGAAAAGTGAGGTGGAACAGGAAAACGTTGCCCTAGCAGGAAAAGGGAAAGCGAAGAAGGGGTCTGGCAAAGGATCAAATCCAAAAAGTGAGAAGAAGAAGGACTTATCTAAGATCAAATGCTATGGCTGTCACGAGTTCGGCCACTATGTCAGCGATTGCCCACAAAGGAAGAAAAATGAAAAGAAGGGCAAGAAGCAGACGACAGCTTCAGCAAGTGTAGATGAGCTTTCTAGTAGAATGGAGGTTGCGTTTGCACTCATAGCTTGCCTGACTAGCTCAACCTCACAGGGTGTTTGGTATATAGACAGTGGGGCGTCATTTCATATGACAGGAGTTAGGGAGTACTTCTCCAGTTACAAGGAGGAGGACATCAGATTCCAGATTCAGATGGGGAACAAGTCCAAGTGCAATCCAGTTGGGAGAGGGACTGTTCTATTTCAGAGGGAGAATGGCAAGCCTATTTCCATTCATGATGTGTTGCATGTGCCAGGCTTGGGCATGAATCTAATTTCTGTATCTATCCTTCAGGATAAAGGCTACAATGTACTCTTTAGAGAGGCGCATGTTTTAATCAAGCATAAGGATTGGAAATCACCCATAGCTATTGGAGTTAGGAGCGGCTGACTTTATAGGTTGCAGTTTGATACTCCTAAGGCACTAGTGAGCAGCAGTAATCCTAGAGATCAAGGAGAGCGATGGCATAGAAGGATGGGCCATATACATCATGGAGCACTTAAATTGCTTCATGAGACAGTGACAGGTGTTTCAGACGTGAGCACAGAGCATGATGATGTAAGGGATGTGTATTGGGGAAGTTTGTGAAAGCAGCTTTTCCAAGGAGTGACACCAGATCCAAGGGGGTTCTTGATCTAGTACATTCAGATATATGTGGACCAATGTCAACGAAGTCTCTCAGAGGATATGAGTACTTTGTTACTTTTATTGATGATTTCTCCAGGAAGACCTGGATATACTACTTGAAGACCAAGGATGAGGTCTTCAGTCACTTCCAAGAGTTCAAAGCTCTTGTGGAGAATTCGACAGGCAGGAAGGTAAAGGTTCTTCGGTCAGACAATGGAGGCGAGTACAAAGGGAAAGAGTTCCAGGAGTTCTGTACCAGGGAAGGAATCAAGAGAGAGTGGACCGTTCCTTACAACCCACGGCAGAATGGGGTTGCTGAGAGGAAGAATCGTTCTATATCGGAGGCAGCAAGGGCTATGTTGTATGACCAAGATATGCCACGATACTTATGGGCAGAGGCATGCAGTACAGCAGTATACATACAGAATAGGGTTCCACATAAGGTATTGGGCAAGATGACACCAGAGGAGGCATTCTCAGGGAAGAAGCCAGATGTCAGTCACTTCAGGATATTTGGGAGTTTGGCATTTTGTCACATTCCAGGGGCTACACGTTCCAAGTTAGATCAGACTGCAGAGAGAGGGTACTTTGTGGGGTACAGCGAGACCTCAAAGGCATATCAGATATTTATTCTAGGGACCAGGAGGATTATAGTCAGGCGTGATGTCAAATTCATGGAGGACAAGGCATATAGGAGGTCCAGAGATTTGCCAGCAGATGATCAGAATGAGCAGCCAACAGAAGCTCCAAGGATTGTTCAACCAGAACAGGGGCAGCGAAGCACGAGTACAGTTACTAGTACAAGCACAGGCTCAGGTGCTGAGAGTTCGCAGAGTATGGAGCAACAGATACAGCAAATCCAAGAGATGCATCAAGAAGATATGGAGTTTGATATTTCATCCTCTATAGTTGACAGGAGGAACCATGAGGTTCAACAGACACATAAGGATACTCAGGAGTTTGTGGGAGCTCCTAGGACGAGTAATAGACAACAGAAACAACCAGCTAGGTATAATGACTATGTGGCATTGGTTAGTCAGTTGGTAGATAGTGAGCCTTCTAGCTATCAGGAGGCTGCACAGCAACAGGTGTGGCAAGATGTGATGGTTGAGGAATATACCTCAATAATGCAGAATGATGTGTGGGAGGTTGTGCCTAGACCGATAGATAGGGCAGTGGTTGGATCACGCTGGATCTATAAGATTAAGCATGGTGCAGATGGTAGCATCGAAAAATACAAGGCAAGGTTCGTGGCCAAGGGGTTCTCTCAAAAGGAGGGAATAGACTATGAGGAGACATTCGCTCCAGTGGCCAGGTATACTTCTATACGAGTCGTAATCTCACTTGCAGCACATATGGGATGGCAGATCCATCAAATGGATGTCAAGACGGCATTTCTTAATGGTGAACTGTTAGAAGAGGTATACATAGAACAACCAGAGGGCTTTGTAGCACACAGCAGCGAAACCCACGTGTGCAGATTGAAGAAAGCTTTGTATGGACTCAAGCAGGCTCCCAGGGCGTGGTATGAGCGCATTGATAGATACTTGCAAGGAATAGGCTTTGTGAAGAGTGAGGTGGATGCTAACCTCTACTACTTGGTGGTTGGGGGTGAAATTCTCATTCTTGTTCTATATGTGGACGACTTGTTTTTAACAGGTTCACAGGGGCTTATAGAGGAGTGCAAGAGGGACCTTGCAGCAGAGTTCGAGATGAAGGATTTGGGGCTTATGCACTACTTTCTAGGCATGGAAGTGTGGCAGACAGATGGAGAGATTTTCCTTGGACAAGGGAAATACTACATTGAAATCTTGAAGAGGTTTGAGATGCAAGATTGCAGAGCCATGTCTACACCTATGATCACGAATTGGAAGAAGGTAGACGCATCCAAGGAAAAGGATGTAGACCCCACCTTATACAGGATGTTGATTGGATCTCTCATGTATTTGGTCAACACTAGGCCAGATATATCCTTTGCAGTAAACTCTCTTAGTCAGTTCATGGTTGAGCCGAAGAGAGTGCATTGGATAGCGGCAAAGCATGTATTGCGGTATTTGCGTGGTACAATCGAGTATGGGATCAGATATGCTCGAGGTGATGGTATCAAGTTGATAGGCTATACTGATGCAGATTGGGCAGGTAGTGCGGTGGACAGGAAAAGCACTTCAGGGTGCTGCTTTAGTTTGGGATCAGGAGTTGTCTCTTGGTACAGCAGGAAGCAAAAGTCCGTGGCTCTGAGTTCTGCAGAAGAAGAATACATAGCAGCTAGCATGGCAACGTGTGAGGCTATATGGCTTCGGAAGTTGCTGGTAGCCTTGTTTGGTCAGAGGGTTGAGACTACAGTGATACACTGTGATAATCAGAGTTGCATCAGATTATCTGAGAATCTAGTGTTTCATGATAGGTCTAAGCATATAGACATCAGATATCATTTCATCAGGGTTTGTGTACAGTGGAGGGTTGTTCAGCTACAGTATATACTTACAGATCAGCAGGTAGCAGACATTTTGACAAAGGCATTGGGGAAGGCGAAATTCATCTTCTTCAGAGGTAAGTTGGGTGTTATGCAGAACACCTTCCTCGCTAAGAGGGAGTGTTAATTTTTATGTAGCTTGGACAGGTGTTTTAGTCTCGGGTGGTGATTACGAGGCTGGAAACACAGCTGGAATAATTATCTCCATACCTAGATAATTGATTTCTCGAGAGACTTCTAGATATTAGGGTTTAGAGTCTAATTAATCCTAGCCATTGATTAAGATTAAATCATGGCCATTGGTTTCCAATGAGGGGATTATAAAAGAGGATCAATAGGCATTTGGAGAACACAGATCCGAGAAGTATTTGTAGCGATAGCAAATAAATAAATTTGCGGTGATAGCAAATTGATTTGCAGTGAGAGCAAGGGCGCAGCGATAGCGTTCGAGACAGCAGTAGTGGAATTTCTATAGGAGAAATTGGGAGAAGAATTTCCAGAGGAGATCATTGCCGGAGCTTTGCCAGTAAGAGGCAAGCAGTCTATGTATCTCTTGATTTGATTTAATAAAGTTCCTCATCTGCAGTACTGGTTTTCCCTTCAGGGTTTTTCCAGGGACAATTTGTCCAAAATGTTGTGTTGATTTTATTTTTCTGTTTCCATGATTTTTCTGTGAAGTTGCAACTGTGTTATTATTTAATATTTGCTGTAAATTAATTAATTTTTTGGCAGCCAAATAATCTTATAAGATAGGAAATTAATAATCAGTAGCTGCAATAGATTTTTCACATTTTACACCTCATCCACAACAAAAAGTTGTAAATATTTGTCCTATTTTTATTGGCCAAAAATGACCTTTGATTGTCGAAGTAGATGGCGTTTAAGACTAATTGTTTTATTGCCCACTAACTGTTAATAGCTTATTGTTGTTGTTTGCAACCTCTTTGTAGCTTATTCTACTATGTAATTTTTACATTATTTTTTAATAAAACTTTTCCTTCAATATAAAATATAATATTCTTTTGCCCTTAAGGGTGCAACACAGTGGTAAGCTCACACGGTTGGTGTGATTGCCATCAGGGTTCAAACCCCGGCTGGGCCAACGAGCTCGCAGGTCATGCATGCCTTTGTTGGGTTGTCGTGCTTGTAGGCTATGTGTGCCTTCGTCGGGCTAGCGTGCTCGTAGGCTGTGTACCTTCATTGGGCCAACGAGTTCGCAGATTTGAACATAGGGTGATAATGCCCAATGGGGACAGAGACCCCCTAATAGTGGTCTCAGGCGATAAAGCCGATGGAAAGAGATCCCCACAAACGTCTCTCTAGATTCAAACCAGGCTAAAAACCTGAATTTCCCAAATCAAAAAATATAATATTCTTTTTTGTTATAAACTTAATTGGTTTACATTTTAAATTCCATTCTTATCTTTTAGATTGGTTAATTAAGAAAACAAAAGCTATTTCGAAGGGAAATTACGTATTGCTCTGAAAATTAGTTCAAATAAATCAAATTGACTAACTAAATAATAGTCTTTTGGCCTGCTAAGAGCCAAATGAGTTCCTATCGATTTGAATCATGTCAAAATAGGACGTGAAAAAATAATATATAATTTGATTTGGTCGCCAACGCAATGTGAAAAGAAAAAGAGAGATATTCATCCGTCTTTGTGACCGATTTTTTAATCGGAAATACGGAAGCAGAAAATGAAATAATTATCTTGGTTTTCTTTTACTAAGCCCAACTGGTCGTGTGAAACAAGGTCGGGCCAAACTACTATTAAGTAGCCATGTACAACATTTTCGATCGTTCAACGCAGAATTTGAGGGAAAGAAAAATTTGCAGAAATCATGAATGCTTCGTGGTCGTCATCTTGGCGGATTGGATCTTCAAAGAAAATGTTTTTCTTGTTACTGATATGGCTGAGCTCTGCTTGTGTTTCAATTGCATGCCCAGAATATGAAAGAAATTACCTGTTAGATTTTAAAGAAGCTGTTACTGATGGATACAACAACTTACAGTCATGGCAGGGATTCAATTGCTGCGAGTGGAAAGGTGTCAGTTGCGGCCATGATTTGCCCAGCCATGTTACACAACTTGATTTCAACAATTTCGGTTTGAGAGGTGAGATCCATCGCTCATTGTTTAAACTAGAATATTTACAACATTTAGATTTCAACTGGAACTTCTTTCAAAATATTCCCATCCCATCTGAAATTGGGAAGTTGAGAAGACTTACTTTTCTTGACCTAGCTCAGGCTGGTTTCCAAGGTCAAATTCCTGTGACTTTGGCAAACTTGCAAGATCTACGCTACTTGGTTGTGGCCTCCTTCAATCCATTAAGATTGCAGAGCCCAAGGTTGGCAAGTTGGCTGCAAAATTTAACCAGATTGGAACACCTCTCTCTAAGTGCACTGGACATCTCTCCAAGGGAGGCATCCAGCGAGTGGGGCAAAGTTATCACCACTCTCTCCAATCTTACACATCTCACAATGTATGATTGTGGGTTAGCAGGCTCACTTCCTCCCTCCATAGCCAATCTCTCTAAACTTGATGACTTGAACTTGGAAAGCAACTACTTAACAGGGGTAATCCCCCCTTCTTTAGGTAACCTTTCTGCCCTGGTTAATCTTCAGCTCACTGGCAACCAATTGAATGGTGCAATTCCGTCCACAATTTCAAAGCTTGTACGCTTAAGACTTCTTAGCCTGGATTCCAATAGGTTAAGTGGATACATTTCCTTTTCCTCCTTTGATAATTTGACTAGATTAGAAAAATTGGATCTTTCTCACAATCAGTTAACTGTGAGCATTGCTTCAACCTGGGTTCCAAAGTTTGAGAGTCTTGTCTCTCTTAAACTGGCTTCTTGTAATTTAGCTGAAATTCCATCATTTCTTGTGAATCAATTTTACATGAGATGGCTGGATTTATCTGCCAACAATATGGTAGGGAACGCCATTCCAACATGGATATGGGATCTTCCAGAGCTTTATGATTTAGACCTTTCATCCAACCAGTTAACTGGTTCATTGCCATCACTGAGATCCAAGCAACTTCAGCATTTGGATCTGCACAATAACAGTTTACAAGGTGCTCTTCCTCAGCCACCACCTAGCGCTTATATACTCGACATGTCACATAATAACTTCACAGCTTCAATTTCTCCTGATATTGGCATTTATCTTCAAGAGACCCTGAGGTTTTTCTCTTTGTCAGGAAATAATATCAGCGGGGAAATTCCAAATTCAGTGTGCACCAAATATATGCAAGTTCTGGACTTGTCAAACAACATGCTCAGCAGTACTATTCCTCCTAATTTTACAGGAAATTGTTCCGATCTAAGAGTTCTGAATTTGGGCCACAATCGTCTGCAAGGCCACATGCCGGCATTCCAAAATCTCCAAAATCTTCAAACAGTAAATCTGAATGGTAATCTTTTACAAGGGGCTATTGCATCATCCTTAGCAAATTCCATTTTTCTCAAAGTTCTTGATATAGGAAATAATAATCTGGAAGGACACATTCCAGAGTGGATTAGTAGCCTATCAGATCTGCAGATTTTGATTTTGAAGTCAAATAAATTTCAAGGTAATATTCCAGAGCAAATAATTGGTCTCACAAATCTTCAAATCCTAGACCTTTCTCATAACAATCTTTCAGGTGCTATCCCAACCAGCCTTAAGAATTTGTCCGCAATGGTTGACGGATCACAGAGCCGTCGAGAGCAGGTTGGCTCCGATTTTGGAGGTGGTGTGTACTATAAAAATCAGGTAACAGTTTCAACAAAAGACAGGCAACTTTCTTATGAGATGGTTCTTACAATTTTCAAATTTATGGATCTATCCAGCAACAATCTATCCGGGAACATTCCTCCAGAAATTGGATCTCTTGAAGGTTTGAAAGGCCTTAATCTTTCAAGAAACCATCTTAGTGGCGAAATTCCCAAGACATTGGGAGGCATGGAACAGTTAGAGTCTCTGGATCTTTCATTGAATAAACTGAATGGAAAAATTCCCATGGAACTCCAATCTCTCAGTTATTTGCAGGTGTTGAATGTGTCATACAACATGCTTGACGGAAAAGTACCTCAGGGAGGGCAGTTCTTGACTTTTGAGGAGTCATCCTTTGCAGGCAATCCCAATCTTTCTGACATTCCTTTCACTAACATATCTTGCAGTTGTACATCTCCCTTCACCAACAGAGCCTGCAACCGTTCTTCTTGTAATGGCAATGATGGAGAGAGGAGCGAAGAGGAAGAAGAGGATTCAGACATGGAGATGGACTGGTGGGGATTGGGTGTGGGATTATGTTATGCATTTGGCTTCTCCCTTGTTACTGGGCTGCTGGCTCTCAATCTCAAAGTAAGAAAGAGCGTCTTCCGTATATACGATGGTATCATTGTACGTATATTTCAACGTAGATAGACAGAGCATACAATCATATCTTTGTAGAAAGTAAAAATCAAGAATAAAGTCTCCATGTTTTCGTCTACTTAAAACAATTACTTCATGCTATAACAGCTTCTGCGTTCTTGTGGCTCTTTAATAATTAATATTTTATAAGTTTTTCTTAATAAAACATGCCTTGCAACATGGTCTAAAATTTAGACGTTTGTCATATTTTCAAAGAGAAAATATTTGTAGTTTCTTTTACTGTCGTGTCTCCATTAATATATAGCCGTGGAATCTGTCTGAGATTTTATAACCGTGGAATCTGTATGAGATTGTGAGGAAAATAACAATCTTCATTAAGTCTAGATTAATTAATATAGATATTTTATATTTATTTATTTATTAAAGGATTGTAGTTTAATTGCTGAGGATGATGGTATGTTCTTTGATTAGACCATCCACTAAAGTTTAAATTTTTCAAAGGCTCAATAAATAACAGATGAGGCTAGGATCATGTCGTGAGTGAATTTGGTAGTGGATACCCCTCAATCCCTTGGCTCTAAACTGAAGGAAGTCGATTATCAAGCAACTTAGGCCTATTCTTCCGATACCAATGGGTTGCTAAATGGTGTAGGAGTGTACTCCCCTCTTGCAAAAACAAAACTCTTCGACTCTCACAATCACACACAAATTCATATAGGCAATACTCTGCCCAAACTATGCAAGATTGAAAATAACTACCCCAATTTGCCAAATCATACACAATCAAATGCAAATGCTATTGCCTCACTGCTTTTATTGAAATAAAACAACTACGTTACATTCAGATTTACACACAGGCCTTCAATGGCCTTCTCAGCTACAGGGAGAAATTCTCTCTATTCCCTTCACACTCTCACTGCTCTGCTTTCTAATTGGCGTTGAAAAGATTATCTCTGTGAATGAATATGTATCCACTTGTTGTTAGACAATTTACCTGTTCTTTTCTCCCTTCTTTTGGTAGGTCGACCCTCTCTTCCCTCTCAGCAACGTTTTCAATTCTCTTTACCTGTGGTTTTATCTTAATGGCAGTGAACCAATCTTCTTCTCCAAAAGGACGACTCCTATGTTTTTCTTTTCCCCTTCGATCTGCAACTGAAAAGTATATAAGACAAAAGCAAATTAAGCCTCCAAGAGGCGTCCTGATATCCTTTTTTACCTTCCTATTTTCTGGACGCTTCCTTTGCCTTCTCTTCTTGTCATGCAACCACACTTTTTCTTAGATTTTATTCCGCGATGAAGCGACCTCTTCTCCTGCAACACACAACACTCCACTTCTACAAGTCCTTCTAGCACCGACCATATACTTCTCTGCTATCCCTCGTCCTAACCATCCCAATCGACCTCCATTTCTTACTCTTTTTGTTTTGATTTGTTTCAGGTTCAATCGGCGGGCAAGGATGAACTTTTAAATTCTTAATGTTTTACAAACATTGTTCAATCACTTCAGCTAATCATCAAAGATATATGATTATATCTTTTATAAAAAGTAAATAATTTGATGGGAGTCTACGCAGTTTCCTTTGACTATGTATGTGGAAGCAGGGACCATTATCTACCTCATATGTTGATCGCCTTCCTTGATCTTGCGTGATAAACACCTCCAGAAAGGTTATAGTTATTATCTTTATAAATTGCCCTCAACGCCTTTACATATATGTAGTCATCAAAACTACACCAAGTCACAAACACATACCTTTTGGCATTTGACAAAAACACAAAGGTATAATGAAATTGTCGCCTATCATGAAGTAGCATTGCAAACACGAACCAATACAAGGTTGTCTCTGTCCATTCACTGCATATTGTTTGAATATAAGTAATGAGTAAGATCTCATCAAGATTTTGTCGAACAACTAACAATAGCGACATTCTGTCGCCTTCAAAATGACTGTGACAAACTGTACTCCAAGCTGAAACCAATATTCCTTATAACTTTTTGTCGAGAGCTCGAAACCATCCAAAAACTTACCAAGATGTTCACGTTGACATCACCAAGCTGTCCGCCAAACCATTCTACCTCAAACCTCACGGATTTAGAAATTTTAAAACTTCGCCAAATTGCCAACACAAGTCGCAAAACGATTACTTCTCTGAAACCATGAAATATCTACTCACAAAACCTTTTCTATCAAATCTAGGATGGAATCAACAATCTGTCTATAAGAGGGTTCACCAAGAAAGTTCACCGATTTCCCAAAAAAAATTGTTTCGGCAAAAATTGCTTGTTGTGCGTTAACACCAAAGAATGGAGAAAACTAAAAACTTACAAATTTGATCATGCCACCCATTCCAATAGCTAAGAGATTCCAAATGAAAACCAAAACACACCAAAACTAAAACCCAAACATGAAATCTATTTTTGGTTGAAGTTGATTGCCAGTGCGCATGGATGCTCCTGCATCACTAAAACAACCTAAGATTGTTATAAAACATCTCAATAAGAAAAAGTGCTTATTTAAAAGATGTTGAGATATTAATTATAATTATTAATTGTTTTATTATTATTATTATTATAAATACCCTTGCCAATTTTCATTGAGAACTTTAGGTTTATTTTGATGAAATGACTTAATATAATTACACATCAATAAATGACGCACTCTTGTACAAAGTTGGGTTCGTACCCTGATTTGTCATGCCTCTCCATTTACACGCACCCATACATTTGACCATCTTATATGTATCCACGCACATCCCTATACTTTAGCCATTTATTACACCTATCTTTGCACAGATTCCCATACATTCCTTTCACATCTTGATATGAGTAGTTTCATACATCTTTGGTCAATCCTACGATACCCATGATCAATCTTACATCGCATAGAACTGACCCAACATTTAAATTTTGTTGGCTCTCACCTATTTCCTTCTTGCCATGAGCTATTAACATGGTACATGTTTCATGTGATTTATTGTTATATAGTGGAATTTAGAGGCATTCAATTTATATTCATTTATTATCTAGAAATTCATTGAAAATCATATGCATTATAGGGAGCATCATTCTAGGAAGCTTTCAATTTGGAGCATGCTAAAAAGAACCTAAATCTACATTATCATTTTAGCACCTTTGCATGACTTAAAGAATGTTGTCTTCACCCATTCCATGATTGTAAAGTTGGTCATTCTAGGGGTTGACCTAGGAGAACTTGATAGTAGTGATCTAGTAGCCTCCCCAAGGGATTTCTAAACACTGCCAACCCTTAACAATCAATGAAGAGCAAAATTCAAGGCAAATTCAAGAATAAAAGTGCACAATTTATCAAAAAATCTCCATGAACCTCATGATAAATCTACACCCATGAACATGACCCAAATCCATAGATTTGACCTAAACACAATTAGAATTTGATATAGGATTCCAAGCAACATATAGAGTTTGGTCTAGGAAAGCATGAGAAATGTCTAGAAGAGAGGAAAGCCTCATAATTGCATTCTTACGAGATTTAATTTATGAACAAGCTTGCTTAATGAGAAGGGATTTGAAGAAATCTTTTAAGGTTTTGTCTCCCATCCTCAACTAGCAAAAGTGAGCTTGAATTTGAGCTCCTTTGGCTCCCATTGAGTATTAACAACTTTGAGCTAATGGCAAAGTTTGGAAGCCCAAATTTGTAGTTGTAAATTGAAGGGGTTGCTCTCAAGCTCATAGGAAACATGAGAAATTGCTTAGACACAACAAACTCTACATGGTTGTAGACATGGGCAACTTGTTTGCCAAATTTGCACTTGTGGTGAGACCAATCTTAAAGTTCAACCAATCAATCTAGCAACATAGCGATGACATGGCTCCAAATTCTAAATTTAAGCAATGAGGTGAACAATCCCCATATGAGACGAATGTGATGTGTTCATTAAAATTACATGCATGGGATTTTCGTTAACACTAAAATCTATTCAACCTTAAAAGTGATGGAATTGTGATCAAAGAGAATGATCTCTAGATCATATACTTTCAAAAGTGTGTTGTTCTAAGAGAAAATACTAAACATGAATTGTTTAAAACGTAAAACATGGTCAAAACATTTTAGCACTTTGTCTTCACCAGCCCACAAGTTGGACCATGTAGGCTAAGAATCCGACATAACAGGTTGTTGTCAAAAGTTTAGGACCACTAACCCTAACAATTTTTGAAATAATACCACTCTTTAAATATTCCAATGTACCAATTTACTTTAAAAAAACAATTATTATAAAATTTGTTTTTTTTTTTATATTTATATAGATCAATACTATTTTTTTAAGATTACATAACCAATTGATAATATAGTTTTTGGCTAGATACTTAATTGTTTTACACTAGATTCCATCCTGATCTTTTAGATCAATTAATAAAAAGAAAAGTAGAGGTATCCTTAACGTAAATGATCTCTTACTTCTAGACGAAATAAATTAAAGAGAATTGACAAAGTAAATAATAATAATAATTAGAAGACTTTGGCCTGGTAAGAGCCACAGCAGTTCCAATCACTTCGAATCATGTCAATAAGATAACAAGTGAAAAAATAATATAGAATTCATTAATAGATTTGTGAGAGTCTGGTGACGGATTTTCTCAACCAGAAATTTATGGAATCATTTTGTTTTTAGTTATTTTGAAAACAAAATCTTTATTGTTGGAATAGAAGAGTTAAAACAGATGGCAAATTGAAGGAGATGTGCGCTTGTCTGTTTATTTTGTCAACAGAATGCCCAGTTGGCCGTGTTAAACAAGGTCAGGCAAAACTACCATTAAATAGCCATTTACAATATTTTCTATAATTCAACAGACTTTGACCACAATGATGAAATTGGAATTGACTTATGTTTTGTAACTATACTCTATTTTATAACTCTGCTCCGTCTTTAACAAATAAATCCTTGCTAAGTATAATCATTTCTAAAAATTCTTCTATTTTCATTTAAAAATATTAATTGACTTGATATGGGAAGTTTTGTTTCTCTGTCATATTGTCATATTAGAGTATTATTAGGATGGGTCATAATGTTATGAAGTAATTTGTTATAGTTTAGAAAAAAAAAATTGAATTCTATTTGTCAAGAGTGTGGTTCAAACCTTGATATTTTGGGTTTTATATTAGTTTTATTAGTATTTGTCTTTGGAGTACTATTGCAATGAATTTTTTTAATCTAGTGATTAATCTATCTATAATAAACTAATCAAAACATTCATGTTGGACAAATTCTAAATTCTCCTAAGTCGATATGAGAAAAATTTAACAAAAAATATTGGGAAAATGATTTATCTCTGGGTCAAAATTTGACCTCTTAAGGGTGGATTTTGTGGGAATACTATTTTGAGTGAAACAAACGCTTAAAATTGAGGAGAAAAATCTAGTAGAAGAGGTGGCAATACTAACAAATTAACTTATTTAATTAAATTATGAGTGACTAAATTCTTGTGGGGAATTTAGTTATTAAACAAATAATTTTTGGTTATTAAATAAATAAATTTTTTAATGTTAAACAAATCATTTTTTTTAAGTCTATGCAAATATTATAACAAAAATTGCATTATTTATATTAATATAATATTCATATTAATGTGATTCTTCTATTTTGACCATTGTATATTATTATATTCTTTAATGTATAAATATTAAAAATTAAAATATTGTAGTGATTTAAATATAACTATTAATGTGAAACAAACACCTAAAATTGAGGAGAAAATCTGGACACCTAAAATTGAGGAGAAAAATCCTGCGGGAATTTGTTATTAAACAAATAATTTTTGGTTACTAAACAAATATTAGTACTTGTTTAATTAAATTATGAGTGACTAAATTCTTGCGGGGAATTTGGTTATTAAACAAATATTAGTACCTGCCTTCCTAGTACTATTGCAATGAGTTTTTTTAATCTATATCTAGAGTAAACCAATCAAAACAGAGTATTATTTTTCATGTTGAACAAATTTTAATTTTTGCTAAGTCTATATGACAAAATTTTAACAAAAATTATCGAGAAAATCATTTATCTCTATTGTGATTAGCTTAAAATTTGACCTCTTAAGGAGGGAACAAACACTAAAATCAAGTAGAAAAATAAGGTCAAAACAGATTAACTTGTTTAATTAAATTCTATGTGGCTAAATTGTAATATTTATATTAATATAATATTCATATTAATGTAATTATTATATATATATATATATATAATTTATAAATTTGATATTTTAAATATTAATGAAATAGTATAATTAATTTTATATTAATAATATATACATATCTATCTATATATATATTTTTAAAATGGAGCAAGTGAATTTTGTGAAGGAGCAGAAGAAAGTAGAAATACAAAAAGGTGGTGAAGAAGGTTTTACAATTTTAGAGGAAGAAGCTTAACCCCCTTACGCAGCAACAGGAGCGAATGTCATCTCATTGAAAGAGCTAAGGGGAACTTTCATCAAAATCATGTGGAACGTTGAGGAACTGATCTGGGAGGAAGTGGAGGAAATAAATGTGGCAGATGTTGTGGATGGAGGCCTTGAGTCATTCGACACTGATCAAAAAAGTTATTGGGACAAACAGATTGAAAGAACAAATCAAGAGGTTGATAGTAGAAAATTGGGAAGCGGCCGAAGTAGTCCATTTTCTCCCAAAACAATTCTTTGTTGTAGATTTCCAAGGCAAAGTCCAGAGGGATGAGATACTGGAAAAATTACCATGGAGGTTCGGACCAAACTATGTTTTCATCTAGAAATGGAGACCGAACTTTAATCCTAAGTTATTTGATCCATATAAGGAGCCGATTTGGATTAGGTTGTATAACCTCCCGTTTGAGTATTGGTCTGGAAACTACATGTATCGGATAGGTGATAAATTAGGAAATGCGATTGACCTAGACATGGGAGGTAGCGACTCAATTTTCTATGCGAGGATAAAATTGATGGCAGTAAGAAGAATTCTGAAGTCAATCAAATTGTTAATTGTGGTTGGTGCTTGGATACAAGACATAGAGATAGAGGAAAGGAGTTTTTTCTGCCTCCATTGCAAGAGTAGAAGACTCTCGGAGACTGAGTGCCCTAGGAAGCCGAAAGGTGACTATAAAGAAAAAGAAATAAAAAAGACGACGGAACATGCATTGATGCACGAAGATGTCCCAGCGAAGGTGGCAAAAGATCAAAAGAGCATTCAGGAGGAAGAGATCCAAAAAGAAGATCTAGTGGATTTGAAAGAAAGGGATAAGGAGGCTTCGAACGAATCGGCGATCAGGGACCAATTGGAAGATAAAACACCAAAAAGAAGGAAAACTCTCAGGGGAGAACTCAGCTCACAAATGGAGCTGATCTCTAAGAAGGGATTTCAGGAAGGCTATAAAGAGTTGAATGAGAATGGGGAAGGCAGGGAGTTTGATCGAGTGTTGGAGGCTTTGGAAGCATCTGTTAGAAAGGAAACCGAGGTGTGTGAGGATTTGGCCTCTACAGAAGTGGTCCTAGCTTTAATTGAAGGGGGTGAAGGGGTTTTGAGTGGATTGTGGTCGGAAGATGAAGAGGATTTTAAGGACAGTTAGGAAATCGACATCTTGGATCATACGCATATCAACCAAATAGTGCTAAGAGGGGTCCGGGGCACAGCAGGTATTGGAAGGAAGATGGGTAGGAAGTCAGATAAGGAAAAGAGGGAGGAATACACAATGGAGAAAGGTCTACCTAGCATTAGGAACTACATGTTAAGATCCAAGGAAGGCAGTGCCTCCCTTGGAAAGCCATGAAGATTTTAACTTGGAATGTTAGGGGCTTGAATGCCCCTAATAAAAGACGTGTGACCAAGTGCCATTTGAACAAGCTCTCGATAGACATTGTAATATTATAGGAGACAAGACTCATCGAAGAAGAGGCTTTAAAATTTCTAAGGCATTGTAAACCGCTTACAGGAGTGTTTAGTGACCCCAAGGGCATGACTGGAGGGGTCAGAATAATGTGGAACCCATCCAAGGTCAGCATCATGGACATCAAGGTTAACCAATATTGGATCTCAGGTAAAGTTGATCCGTCCCTTATGAACTTTTCATTCTAGATATTTTGTGTATATAGCCCAATCAAGACAGAGGAAAAGAGGGAAGCTTGGAGAGACATTCTGAACAAATGTCAGACGTTAGGGGAAGATAAAATCTTGATGGGAGGCAACTTTAATGCGGTACTCAGTTTGGATGAGAAGAGAGGAGGATTGAGAATGGAAAGTATCACCATAAAGGATTTCAGGGAATTCATAGGAAATGGGAATTTTTTAGATATTCCTCCGAAAGATGGAAACTACATGTGGACAAACAGGAGACAAAGCTTCACTAATATTGCAGAAAGGTTAGACAGGTTCATGTGCTCAATGAATTGGTTAGAAATAGATATGGAGTTGGAGTCGAGCATATTACCAATCTCTATGTTCGACCACTATCTAGTAAAGCTGGAGATTAGTGCGTTGGACAGACCTAGGAAACCCTACTTCAAGTTCGAAAGGATGTGGTGGAGGAGGAAAGGATGTGGTGGAGGAGGGACGATCTAATTGATTTAATTGGACTCTAGTGGGAAGAGGTCCCAGAAAATGGAGGATCGGTCAGGTTTGTTTTTTGTAGAAGATTAGCACAAATTAAGAAAAGGATGAAGGAGTGGAATAAGGAATCCTTTAAGGACATCTTTAAAGAAAAAGAGAGAGTAGAAGAAGAACTCGAGGCCCTGAATGAGAGGGTAATTAAAAATGGCATGTTTCAAGTAGACTATATGAAGGAAAAGGAACTACTAGCTGAACACGAGGAATTATTAGCAAGGGAGGATGAGTTTTGGAAAGCAAAAGCCAAAGAAGGTTGGCTGGAAGCTGGTGGCCGAAACACCAAATATTTCCACAACTTAGTTAAAGTAAGGAGAATGATGAATACAATTTCAAAACTTACAGACAAGGAAGAGAGAACCTTGAATAATCTAAAAGAAATAGAGAAAGAGATAACAAATAATTTCTATAATTTCCTTGCACCAGAAGAAGGATATGATTGTTTAAATTTAGAAGAAATATTGAGAAACATCAACCCGGTAATCAGTGAAGATGAAAATGACATGCTAAATAAAGCATTCACAGAAGAAGAGGTACAAACCGCCACTTTCCAATTGCACTCGGATAAGACACCAGGCCCAAATGGTTTTCCTACCCTATTTTATCAAAAATGTTGGAAGATAGTTGGGAGAGAGGTTTGGCTTATAGCAGAAGAATTTAGAAAAGGAAATAAGTTTGTCAAAGAAATCAACAATACAGTGAACACACTAATTCCCAAGAAAGCAGAGTGTAAAACGATAGCAGATTATAGGCCGATATCATTATGTAACACAGTGTATAAAATCCTATCCAAGGAAATAGCAAACATACTGAAGTTAGTGTTGTGGTTTTACACCAGGCAGAGAGATTGCATATAGTATTATTCTGGTGAATGAAGTTATACACTCCATAAACCAATCAAAGTAGAGGAGCATGCTCATCAAATTGGACGTAAGTAAAGCATATGATTGAGTGAAGTGGAGTTTTTTACTAAGAGTGTTAAAGCGAATGGGGTTCAGGCAATCATGGTTGAAGAACATCTTTTACTGTATATCAATAGCAATCTCATCTTTGTTGCTGTCAATTTTGGCATTGATCATATATCAGATTATCGACATAATTTGAATGATGTCCATAAAGATCAATCAAAATGGAAACTTCATATGACAGGAGTATTTGTTGCTAAAAAAAAACTTATAGCCTCAGTAGTCAGGGTGTTGAGTGCATACAAAACAAATTCATCTCTTCCTTCGTAGCAGTTTGTAGCAGCAGAAACATCTTCAGATGGTACCAAAGGTGGCGAGGATAAAATCTAATGGTTTCTTGTGAGATCAATCATATTGGTCCACTTTTCAAAGTTTGCAAGATTATAGGTTTTAGTTCTCTTTCTATGAAAGTGACTTTATGTCACTCTTTTGTAATTAAGCTGTAAAGTGCACTTTATTTTGGGAACTTTTGAAAAGACTGTATAAAAAAATTTAATTAAAGTGCACTTTTATTTTCATAAAATATTTTTGGGTAGTTAGGAGAAGTAGTTATGAGGTAGTTATAAAGTTGGTTACTGGAGACAAGTCTATATATACAAGGCTTGGTGTTTGTAAAAGAGGACTTTTTGGCTTTCACATTTCAAAGGGAGTTATGAGAAATAGAGTTGTACAACTCAGTGTGAAGAATTAAGAGACATTTTGGATTGTGTGATCTCAAATATCTTTTTAACATTATTCATTCCTCTTATGTTGATGGATGATGCTTTCTTTACATAATCTTGCATCTGCAATGTGGAATAACAACTAGTCTTGGAGGAATTGATTACTAGATAATATTTCAACATATGTTGAATATCTCCTGAATCATTTCTTCTTTCTAATACTACATACGCTCACTTTAGCAGTTTAAGAAGTGTTCTTATATTGTCTTGGTGTGATTGTTAAACTTTATACATGTTGGTTGAGTCAATGTTTGTAAGCCCGTTGTCTTAATCTTCCAAAGCTTTCTTTAATTTCATTTCTTTCTTAAATATCCTAAAAATTCATAATTTATTAAATGAGGGAGTTGTCCCTCTACACACAGAGGTAAGTTGATAGGAAAACTACAACTTTACCAACTGTTGGTATGTATTTTCACTATGTGTTTTCTGGGCAAAGAGTCAATATAATAATCCATATGTTATAGTGCAAAATCTGTTTACCAACAAAGTACAAGGAAAGTAAACACACAACCCATAGTGCAGGAGGGACTCATCGCCACCGGTCTTTAAGATTGCACATGGGGGAACAGACACACAATACAAATCTCAGAGTGAAGGAGAGACTCATTGCCACGAGTCTTTGAGATTGCACTTGAGAACAAACACACCATACAAATCAAGCATGCCATACAAATCCTGAAGCATAGGAGGGACTCATCGCCACTATTCTTTAAGACTATGCTTGGGAACAAACACGCCATACACACACACATAGAAGACACGGAGAAAACACGACATATAAGCGATGGAAGAAACCTATAGCTAGGTTCGCAGCCATCTCAAGCACATTACAGGCACACACCAACGATTGGGCTTCACCACAACAATTGCCGAAGACATGCTTAAGGGTTAGGATAGTCTCAAATCCGCTCCCTGCCTACTCAGAGGACTTTTTGAAAATGCAACCCCACCTGCATCATGGAGATGCCTTACGGTGCAAAGGAGGTATACGAAATAGATTTCAAGATTGTTCAAACACACTTTACTAGCATCTAGAACAGACAACTTACCTTATATATGCCCCCACCTTAAGGTGGTTGATATCTTGTAACGATATCAAGCACGTTAAGGTAGGAAGAAAACACACAAGCGAACACGAGCATAAGCATCTAGTAGGGTATCCTATGTCTCCAATTAAGCTAGATGCTATTTTATGGTGGTGAACAAACTCACCAAGGAAGCTCACTTTATACATGGGAATCTAAAGGATGGAGTACCGGTTTTAGCTTGTAAGTTTGTGCAATAAATGTTTAGATTGCCTGGAGTTCCTGAGAAGACAATCTTCGATAGAGATGCGTGTATGACGCCGAGATTTTGGCAAGCTTTGTCTTCAGCGCTAGGAACTCAACTTAATATAAACTTAGTTTATCACTCTGTGATAGATGGTCAGATAGAGAGGGTAACTCAAATTTTAGAAGATTTCTTTGCAAAGAACAACAATATAAGTGGAAAGAGTATCCACCTATTATGGAGTTGTTTATAACATCTTCTATAAACTTGCTCCCATAATGTCTCATTTGAAACATTGGACAGAAGAAGATGCCGAACTCCTATAAGCTGGGTAAGCTAGAAGATAGGATTAGCATTAGTCTAGAAATGTTGTCAGAAATAGATGAACATATTAAGTTGGTCAGAAATGATGGTAGAAGCAATTGATAGGTGGCATACGCCAAGTAAATTCTCAGTCAAGAATAAAAAGTTCTTTGAGGGTTAAATCACTGAAAAGATTCGTAAAGTTTAGAGAGTATTCCACACCTGCTCCTAGATATGAAAGACTCTTCGAAGTTCTCAAAGTTATCAATTCGGTTGATTACAGATTTATTTTATTATTAGCTTTTGCCAGGAGGCATAATGCTTTTTATGATTATATTTGAAAAAGTATATAACAAATGACAATTATATTCTTAGAATGTTTTACAGGAACAAGACCGTGGAGCGGTCATGATCGATCTTTTTAAAGGTTCGAGGATCACAAGCTCTGCTTGCAAAATAAAGAGATTACTCATGGCAAGGTCTGGTGGGACAGCGTGCAAAGGGTAATTGAGCATAGTTACATTCAAAATTTGGAGATGCAACCAAAACAATGTTCGTAGTGCTCCGAGTCTACTTTCTAAACTACTATTTTGTTTTGAAAATGGCATAGATTAAGGGGTTCAAAAGAGGGAGCCACAGAAATTGGTGTTGTTTCTGTCAAAAAAACATAACATAGCATGTTTTGTGGCTCCCTCAAAAGGTCAACTTTTTTTTGGTATTTTTAAAATCGCTTCAGTGAGAAATTAGCCAATAGCATGTAGTTTATGCCCGATTTTTCTGATAATTTTTTGATGAATATTTGATTTTTTATTAATTTTCAAAGTGGACACATCCTAAAAAATAGAATTTTGGCCGTGCTACCCCTATAAATTTTGAAAACTAATTGAAAATTATTTTTTTATTTTTTTAATATTTGTAGAATGGAGTCTAGTTTCTAAATATGTAATTTTTTTGAAATTTGAATGAATAGTTATTTTACATGAAAAAAAGACCAAACAGTGGTTTTTGCCTAAAAACGGACACACAAACAAAAGAAATTAAAGATGAAAGGCTTAACATTGTTAAAATGTGAAAAAAATCACATCGTCAAATAGTTAAGAGAAAGCCTAACATTACCCATGTGTTCGATTTGTTTGACCTTGAAACACGTGCAAATCTGAGGGTTAGCATGAATGAAATTATGTGAAATTTTGAAGAATATAGAAAAACACATCTGTGACTATTCATAAGGCACTCCAAGCGTTTGGGTTGGAAATCCAAAGCAAATCCCAAGCCCAAGGCTTGGGATTCCCAAAGCAAGAAATAACGCGAGCGCATTATAACGCGCTCATGTTATAACAGGCTCGCGTTATGTTTTGACTTGCATTTTTCTTTCCCGCAAATCTGTTGTTTGTCATGTTTGACATAACGCGAGAGCGTTATAATGCGCTCGCGTTATGTTCCCCTCAAATTTTTTTACGTTCAAGACTATTAATCATGAGGGTTAAGGGATAAGGGATAGAGTTGGAGGGTTTAGGGATAAGGGATTAGCGTTTAAGGTATAGTATTGAGCCTGTTGAGGGTCTAGGAATATGGATAGCATTTAGGGTTTAGGGATGAGGGATGACAGATTAGGGTTGAGGGTTTAGGGTTTAGGGATAGGGTTGAGGGTCAAGGGATTAGAGTTAAGGGTTGAGGGATTAGGGTTTGACATTGAGGGTTGAGGGTTGAGGGTTGAGGTTCAAGGGTCAAGGGTTTAGGGATAGGGTTTAGGGTCAAGGGATTAGGGTTAAAGTAGAGTGTGGAGGGTGTAAGGATTAGGGATAGGGTTGGAGGGTTTAGGGATAAGGGATTAGGGTTTAAGGTATAGTATCGAGTCTATTGAGGGTTTAGGAATAGGGATAGCATTTAGGGTTTAGGGATGAGGGATTATAGTTGAGGGATGATGGATTAGGGTTGAGGGTTGAGGGATTAGGGTTTAGGGATAAGGTTTAGGGTTGAGGGTTGAGGGATTAGGGTTTAAGGTATAGTGTTGAGGGTTGATGGTTGAGGGTTTAGGATTAGGGTTTAGGGTTGACAGATTAGCATTTAATGTCGAGGTTAGGGTTAGAGTGTCGAGGGTAGAGGGATTAGGGATAGGGTTTAGGGTTGAGGGATAGGGATTAGGGTTTAAGGTATAGTGTTGAGGGTCAAGGGATCAGAGTTAAGGGTTGAGGGATTAGGGTTTGACGTTGAGGGTTGAGGGTTGAGGTTTGAGGGTCAAGGGTTTAGGGATAGGGTTGAGGGTTGAGGAATTAGGGTTAAAGTAGAGTGTGGAGGGTATAAGGATTAGGGATAGGGTTGGAGTGTTTAGGGATAAGGGATTAGGGTTTAAGGTATAGTATCGATTCTGTTGAGGGTGTAGGAATAGGGATAGCATTTGGGGTTTAGGGATGAGGGATTAGAGTTGAGGGATGACGTATTAGGGTTGAGGGTTGAGGGATTAGGGTTTAGGGATAAGGTTTAGGGTCGAGGGCTAAGGGATTAGGGTTTAAGGTATAGTGTTGAGGGTTTAGGGATAGGGTTTAGGGTTGAGGGATTAGAGTGAAGGGTTGAGGGATTAGGATTTGACGTTGAGCATTGAGGGTTTAGGGTTTAGGGTTAGGGTTGAGAGATGAGGGATCAGAGTTAAGGGTTGAGGGATTAGGGTTTGACGTCGAGGGTTGAGGGTTGAGGTTTGAGGGTCAAGGGTTTAGGGATAGGGTTGAGGTTGAAGGGATTAGGGTTAAAGTAGAGTGTGGAGGGTGTAAGGATTAGGGATAGGGTTGGAGGGTTTAGGGATAAGGGATTAGAGTTTAAGGTATAGTATCGAGTCTGTTGAGGGTTTAGGAATAGGGATAGCATTTAGGGTTTAGGGATGAGAGATTAGAGTTGAGGGATGAGGGATTAGGATTGAGGGTTGAGGGATAAGGTTTAGGGTTGAGGGTTGAGGGATTAGGGTTTAAGGTATAGTGTTGAGGGTTGATGGTTTAGGGATAGGGTTTAGGTTTGAGGGATTAGGGTTTAGGGTTGATGAATTAGGGTTTAATGTTGAGAGTCGAGGGTTGAGGGTTGAGGTTGAGGGATAGGGTTAATGGTCAAGGGATTAGGGTTAAATAAGAGTGTCGAGGGTAGAGGGATTAGCGTTTAAGGTATAGTATCAAGCCTGTTGAGGGTCTAGGAATAGGGATATCGTTTAGGGTTTAGGAATGAGGGATTAGAGTTGAGGGATGACGGATGACAGATTAGGGTTGAAGGTTGAGGGATTAGGGTTTAGGACAAGGTTTAGGGTTAGGGTTGAGGGATTAGGGTTTAAGGTATAGTGTTGAGGGTTTAGGGATAGGGTTTAGGGTTGAGGGATTAGAGTGAAGGGTTGAGGGATTAGAATTTGACATTGAGGGTTGAGGGTTTAGGGATACGGTTGAAGGTCGAGGGATCAGAGTTAAGGGTTGAGGGATTAGGGTTTGATGTTGAGGGTTGAGGGTTGAGGTTCGAGGGTCAAGGGTTTAGGGATAGGGTTGAGGGTCGAGGAATTAGGGTTAAAGAAGAGTGTGGAGGGTATAAGGATTAGGGATAGAGTTGGAGGGTTTAGGGATAAGGGATTAGAGTTTAAGGTATATTATCGAGTCTGTTGAGGGTTTAGGAATAGGGATAGCATTTAGGGTTTAGGGATGAGGGATTAGGGTTGAGGGTTGAGGGATGAGGGTTGAGGGTTGAGGGATTAGGGTTTAGGGATAAGGTTTAGGGTTGAGGGTTGAGGGATTAGGGTTTAAGGTATAGTGTTGAGGGTTGATGGTTTAGGGATAGGGTTTAGGTTTGAGGGATTAGGGTTTAGGGTTGATGAATTAGGGTTTAATGTTGAGAGTTGAGGGTTGAGGGTTGAGGGTTGAGGTTGAGGGATAGGGTTAATGGTCAAGGGATTAGGGTTAAATAAGAGTGTCGAGGGTAGAGGGATTAGGGTTTAAGGTATAGTATCGAGCCTGTTGAGGGTCTAGGAATAGGGATAGCATTTAGTGTTTAGGGATGAGGGATTAGTGTTGAGGGATGACGGATGACAGATTAGGGTTGAGGGTTGAGGGATTAGGGTTTAGGGACAAGGTTTAGGGTTAGGGTTGAGGGATTATGGTTTAAGGTATAGTGTTGAGGGTTTAGGGATAGGGTTTAGGGTTGAGGGATTAGAGTTAAGGGTTGAGGGATTAGAATTTGACTTTGAGGGTTGAGGGTTTAGGGATAGGGTTGAGGGTCGAGGGATCAGAGTTAAGGGTTGAGGGATTAGGGTTTGACGTTGAGGGTTGAGGGTTGAGGTTCGAGGGTCAAGGGTTTAGGGATAGGGTTGAGGTTCAAGGGATTAGGGTTAAAGTAGAGTGTGGAGGGTGTAAGGATTAGGGATAGGGTTGGAGGGTTTAGGGATAAGGGATTAGAGTTTAAGGTATAGTATCGAGTATGTTGAGGGTGTAGGATTGAGGGTTGAGGGTTGAGGGTTGAGGGTTGAGGGTTGAGGATTAGGGTTTAGGGTTGATGGATTAGCATTTAATGTCGAGGTTAGGGTTAGAGTGTCGAGGGTAAAGGGATTAGGGATAGGGTTTAGGGTTGAAGGTTTAAGGATTGAGGGTTGAGGCTTTAGGGATGATGGTTTAAGGCTTAAGATATAGTGTGAAGTGTTGAGGGTGTAGGGATAAGGTTTAAGTTTTAAGGGTTAAGGGTTGAGGGATAGGGATTAGGGTTTAAGGTATAGTGTTAAGGGTCGAGGGATCAGAGTTAAGGGTTGAGGGATTAGGGTTTGACGTTGAGGGTTGAGGGTTGAGGTTCGAGGGTCAAGGGTTTAGGGATAGGGTTGAGGTTCAAGGGATTAGGGTTAAAGTAGAGTGTGGAGGGTGTAAGGATTAGGGATAGGGTTGGAGGGTTTAGGGATAAGGGATTAGAGTTTAAGGTATAGTATTGAGTCTGTTGAGGGTGTAGGGTTGAGGGTTGAGGGTTGAGGGTTTAGGATTAGGGTTTAGGGTTAACGGATTAGCATTTAATGTCGAGGTTAGGGTCAGAGTGTCGAGGGTAGAGTGATTAAGGATAGGGTTTAGGGTTGAAGGTTTAAGGATTGAGGGTTGAGGCTTTAGGGATGAGGGTTTAAGGCTTAAGATATAGTGTCAAGTGTTGAGGGTGTAGGGATAGTGTCAAGTGTTGAGGGTGTAGGGATAGGGTTTAAGTTTTAAGGGTTAAGGGTTGAGGGATAGGGATTAGGGTTGAAGGTATAGTGTTAAGGGTCGAGGGATTAGAGTTAAGGGTTGAGGGATTAGGGTTTGACGTTGAGGGTTGAGGGTTGAGGTTCGAGGGTCAAGGGTTTAGGGATAGGGTTGAGGTTCAAGGGATTAGGGTTAAAGTAGAGTGTGGAGGGTGTAAGGATTAGGGATAGGGTTGGAGGGTTTAGGGATAAGGGATTAGAGTTTAAGGTATAGTATCGAGTCTGTTGAGGGTGTAGGATTGAGGGTTGAGGGTTGAGGGTTGAGGGTTTAGGATTAGGGTTTAGGGTTGACAGATTAGCATTTAATGTCGAGGTTAGGGTTAGAATGTCAAGGGTAGAGGGATTAGGGATAGTGTTTAGGGTTGAAGGTTTAAGGATTGAGGGTTTAGGCTTTAGGGATGAGGGTTTAAGGCTTAAGATATAGTGTCAAGTGTTGAGGGTGTAGGGATAGTGTCAAGTGTTGAGGGTGTAGGGATAGGGTTTAAGTTTTAAGGGTTAAGGGTTGAGGGATAGGGATTAGGGTTTAAGGTATAGTGTTAAGGGTCGAGGGATCAGAGTTAAGGGTTGAGGGATTAGGGTTTGACATTGAGGGTTGAGGGTTGAGGTTCGAGGGTCAAGGGTTTAGGGATAGGGTCGAGGGTCAAGGAATTAGGGTTAAAGTAGAGTGTGGAGGGTATAAGGATTAGGGATAGGGTTGGAGGGTTTAGGGATAAGGGATTAGGATTTAAGGTATAGTATCGATTCTGTTGAGGGTGTAAGAATAGGGATAGCATTTAGGGTTTAGGGATGAGGGATTAGAGTTGAGGGATGACAGATTAGGGTTGAGGGTTGAGGGATTAGGGTTTAGGGATAAGGTTTAGGGTTGAGGGCTGAGGGATTAGGGTTTAAGGTATAGTGTTGAGGGTTTAGGGTTGAGGGATTAGAGTGAAGGGTTGAGGGATTAGGATTTGATGTTGAGGGTTGAGGGTTTAGGGTTAGGGTTGAGAGATGAGGGATCAGAGTTAAGGGTTGAGGGATTAGGGTTTGATGTCGAGGGTTGAGGGTTGAGGTTCAAGGGTCAAGGGTTTAGGGATATGGTTGAGGTTGAAGGGATTAGGGTTTAAGGTATAATGTTGAGGGTTGATGGATCAGAGTTAAGGGTTGAGGGATTAGGGTTTGACGTTGAGGGTTGAGGGTTGAGGTTCAAGGGTCAAGGGTTTAGGGATAGGGTTGAGGTTCAAGGGATTAGTGTTAAAGTAGAGTGTGGAGGGTGTAAGGATTAGGGATAGGGTTGGAGGGTTTAGGGATAAGGGATTAGAGTTTAAGGTATAGTATTGAGTCTGTTGAGGGTGTAGGATTATGGATAGTATTTAGGGTTTAGGGATGAGGGATTAGAGTTGAGGGATGACAGATTAGGGTTGAGGGATTAGGATTTGACGTTGAGGGTTGAGGGTTTAGGGATAGGGTTGAGGGATTAGGATTTGATGTTGAGGGTTGAGGGTTTAGGGATAGGGTTGAGGGTTGATGGTTTAGGGATAGGGTTGAGGTTTGAGGGATTAGGATTTGACATTGAGGGTTAAGGGTCGAGGGATCAAAGTTAAGGGTTGAGAGATTAGGGTTTGACGTTGAGGGTTGAGGGCATTTTCTATCAAGAACTTGATTATGAGGGCTTGCCCCTTCATTGTTATGCCTATCATATGGTGGAGCATCTGGCAAGCCCTTGCAGGAAAAAGATGTGATCAATGCAAAGGATGTGATGAATCTATAGCAGGACAAAATGCGAGCGCGTTATAACGTGCTTGTGTTTTGTATTTCTATTGAAATGGTAAAAAAGTGGTTACCCCCGTGATCCAGGCCCACATGCTCTGTTTTCTTATTGATTTTGCGTGTGCTCTGACAAAAAAGAAGTGCTTTCATGCTATTGGGAAGTTCACATGTGCATTTGACACATTGTACCACCTTTGCATGATCTTTCCACCACCTTTTCTGCTTTGCCAACTTGAGAAGGAGGAAATAACATAGTTTTCACACCAAGTTTGATATATATCTATTCAAGTTTCAATTTTTGTAGTGTTGCAATGTTAATTGTGATTCAATTTTCAGAATTTAACATTGAAAAGGAAGCAAATGGTGGAAAACTCAAATTGTTGAGGAGTTTGATGCAAGAAGATAAAAACACTACATAATTGGGTACTCTCTCCATTCAAATCTTCATTTTTTAGGTATGTCAAGTCTATACATGCATGTTCTTTACATTTTCCTTATTTCAGATTGAATTACTTTATTATGCTTTATCATACATGTTTAAAATAGACACATTCCCAATCAAGAAAGCAGCCTACAATCTCACATGATGCCATGTATATTTTCTACACTTGGGCTCTTTAATAATTATGTGTAATAAACAAACCTTAACATACCTTGATGTCAAACTATACAAGAATAAATCCTTACAACATAAAAAAATACAATCCCACTATTATCTTGTATTCATTTCTTAGGAGCTAATATTGGTCTCTTTATCATGCTACAGACAAATTCTCTGTCATGCTGAGGAAATGATCAAGAATTAAACCAACATAGGAAGAGATAGAAGCTAAGAATGCAAAGAAAGCAGTGGCTATGAGGGAATTTCGTGAGAAGAGGAAATTGGCCACAATAAATGAAGACATACCAATTGAAGAGGAACCACAACCATCACAAAGAGATATGGTATTGGTGGCACAAAGAGAACGAATGCAAAAACTTCGTGGTACGAGAGATTTGAATACCATAGTTGGAGACACGTCCTTTACCACAAGTCAACATGTAGGGACACTATCTACCACATCTCAAGTTAAGAGTACATCATCACTCACATGTGATGAAGGAGGTACGCCATCATTCCCACCTCAACCTCAAGGTATGTCATCTATTCCATCTTCGATCGAAGGTATGCCATCTAACCCATCTCATTTAAATATTGATGAAATTCCTAATGTTGAGATGAATTTACCTAACTTGACACCACCTAGAATTTTGCATAGAAAACCAAAGTATTTGATTGATATTGATGAGAATATTTTGTAGCCAATGGAAGGTAAGATTCCAAAATGCACTTGTAGAAGATATGTTAATAAGATTTGGAGATTGTTCTTTGAAAAGTTAAATGAGACTGCAAGATGTCAACTATTCGTTGAAATGATGCGAAGTATAAAGTATAGGTCTATCATGAAGATTCTTGGGTTGAAAACATCAGAGGCTTCAAGTGAAAAATCTATTGTCAAGAATCTAATGAGTGCGTATGAGAGTGTGGGTAACACCTCATGCACAAAAGATAGTAATGCAACACGGCATGTGATTACATCGACTATAGTAAGTAGTCAAACGAGGAAAGCTCATCTCATTAGAAAGACAAGTCAAGAATTGAGAATTAATAGGAAAACTTTATCAAGAGCCGTTGGAAGATGCCAAAGAATTGAAGACACTAATGCCAATGAATTATGGGCGTTCTCGGGGAGACTACCATGAAAAGATAAACCAATTGTTGAAGCATTGAGATCACTAATTGAAGACTTTTGGAAGAATTACACAAGGGTATCTCCGAATCAAAGGGATGTGGTAAGAAGGAGAATCAGTAGTCAGAACCGCGAGCCACATCCAAAGCATTTTTTGGATGAGACTCAAACACAGTTTTATGGTAAATTTCTAGAGAAGTATCCTCAAATTAAAATTTGTCAAAGATATTTTGAATTGCTAAAACCTTTCTATGTTAAGATAAATCACACACGCACTACTTGTTGTTGTAGATTACATATTGAATTTTCTAACCATTTTGATGCTTATAGGTCTATATGTTTAGATATGCATACTAACAATGATTTGTAGGGTTGTGCCATATGTGCCCCACCAACATCTTCAAGAGACTTCATATCAAGAATTTTATGTGAAAGAGAGGAAGGTCAAATATTCTACAAGAAATTATGCTTGGATGGCACATGTCATCATTGCGATGGCTTGCAACATTTGCCAATATGTGAACATATGGAAATAACACATGGTTGGAAATGAACTAGTAGAGTTTGGCAAGTATAAAATAGTGGCATACAATACAAAAGATGGTAAAGAAGCAAATAGGTGTGAATTAGTTATTGAAAAGATTCCAGTGTATCAGTTTATGCCTATATTTCATGACAGCATAGTGTATGAGTATGCAAGACATGCCCATAGAGCTCAATGGTTGGACTTGCAATTCAAGTTATGCAAGGACACATTTCTGGTTGGTAACATTGTTTCAGTCGTCGACTTTACAGAGAACTACAATCTACAGCCACAGCGTGAGGTGCAATCACAATATTACAACTCCACACAGGTTTCTATATTTGTGCACATCACATTCATTCATGCGAATGATAGTATAGAGGATGACAGAAAGATCATAAGGGAGTATAATTTCTATATTAGTGATGATCGCACGCATCCTACGGAGTTCGTGCAAGGTTTCTTTCAGGTGTTCTACAATGATTTGGCTAGAAGGGGCATATCATTCAGTCAGCATATTGTAGACACCCAAAATTGTCCCAACTTTGTCCATGTCTTGCAACACCTTGACAAATACATTATCCTAGACATCATGTAGCATTTTGTCCTAAATCCCACTCTTAATCCCACTTAATCCATTAAGCCAATTAATTAAATAAATTTTATTTATTTAATTAAAATCTCATTCAATCCCATCCTTATCCTACTTAGCCAATTAATTAAATAAATTTTATTTATTTAATTAATTTCCTAATCATATCCCAACTAATTCAAATATTTTATTTGAATTAAGTTCCCCACTATCCAATTAATTAAATAAATTTTATTTATTTAATTAATATCCAACTCATATCCCAACTAATTCAAATATTTTATTTGAATTAAGTTCTCATCATAAGCCGACTTTCCAATTAATTAAATAAATTTTATTTATTTAATTAATTTATCTTATCATTTAGCCGACATGTGTGCCTCTTTCATTTAAAAAGATAAGTGGTACTACAGCCTTTTATTTAATATCTTTTATATGTAGTACTTTTTATGTACACAAGCACACATGAGCCCTATTCTCCTTGACACTTGTCAAATGACTACAACTCCCTTGAAGAGTGGGATAACCTAATCAATCCTAGCCGTCCACATCAATCAATTAGCTTTTTAATCTCAACCATCCATTTGAACCAAGCCTTTCCTATAAATCAAACCCCTCACAAGCCATTAGCATGCATTGAGCTTCAAGTAACATTATTCTGCCAAATTTTCTAAAAGGCATTGAGCTTCAAGTAACATTATCATTAGAGCCTTTGCATCCATCATCTTCAATCCATCTAGCTTGCATCCTTATCAACGTTATGCTGCGGAATCGAGCAATCAACACAACAAAGTGATCAATCAAGCTCATCTTGCATCTTCGAGGTATTGAATTATTTGGGTTTAGGTTATGCATTTCAATTGTTTGATCATTTCCATTTATAAATCCAAATTTTTCATTATACATTTTTGTGACTTGCAAGGGCATTTGAGGAGCTGGAGCAACATTGGCATCAACATCTACAGCAAATTGGAAAGTGATTGTATCAGGTGCACTCATTCTAATCTTTCATCTTCTAATCTTGTTTGCAAACACATTTGGACTTTGGGCATAAAACGAACAACTTGTTTGCAATCATACCATTGAAATTGGGCTAAAACGAACCATTGTATTTCATCACATTTGGATTTGGACTTTAAAATAAACAAGTGCTTGAATTGTCTTCCACACATTGAATTTCTAAGGTTAATGAACCCTATGCGAGTGTGACCAAGTAAATGTGTATGCTCTCTCCTCGCGTCCCAACACAAACTTGGAGATCAAAAACATTTACTTGTGTTGCTTTTGTTTAGCCTTAGAGAGGCCTGCCTTGGTATCCACTCCAAGGGAACGACCTCAAGCGGTACTTTCATCCGGTCCGCTATAAAAATTAGAGGATAAGGCGAAAGCCAAGTCTAACCGGTATTAGCGCTCACCATACAGTGCTAACTCGAAAGGAGGTGTACCTTTGTGTATATTAAAACTCCTAGTAGGGTTAGTTAAAGTCTTAAGTGGCTTGCTGGATGCTCGTGGGGTGCCGGTCCCCCGGATTTTCACTAGAACCTCCTTGTGATAGTGGCCTTGCCTTAACTAGGACTTGTTGAATTGTCTTCATGTGCTTGCTTAACCATCATCACATTCTTCCAAACTAACAACTTGCTTATGTGTCTTGCGTGAGTGATTCATGTGTGTATATGCATAATCATTTGTTTGAATATTGCCACATCAAGCTCTAAACACCCAAACACATAAAGACAAGTCATCCTACACATTCTTTCAATAACATTCAAACCCAATCACTTTCATCCCAAACATAGCCAAGTCATCTAAACAAGCCACATCATCATCCAAATCCCTAAACAAGCACTTGCTAAAAGTACTTAAGACAAACACTTGGTGACAACATGTCTACACTAGAGGACCTAGAAATCAAATTCCAAAGATTCCTCCAAAATCTTTATCAAGGATTACAACCCCTAAACCAAGACGCCATTGAAATATTACAATTCTTCATCCAAAAAGCTCAACCCCATGCAAGCCAATCACCTCAACTACAACACTCCATAGCCCAAGTCCAACACCTTTTAGCCACTAATCAAGCTCGACAAGTACAACAATCCTTAGCCACTTCCTATCAACCTAATCCACCTTATAGCCACATATCATATCCATCCACTTCCTATCAACTTAATCCACCTATCCATCAAGTCAATGCCACATCAACCTATCAACCTCCACCTCAAGCTTATCCAATCCCTCATACCACCATTCTAATGCACTACCAAGCCCATCCACAAGGCAATCAAGTGATATCACAAGAACAACACGCAAGTCCAAATAGCCCTTTGTACATAAATCAATCAGGTCCAAGTACACCTTTTCAACAAGACCACCAAGCACCATTGATAGACCTAAGTCCACCTTTGCAACAAGAAGCACATCCAAGTCCAAGTAATCCCTTGTACATAAATCAAACAAGCCCAAGTTATCCTATGCAAGATCTAATAACCTTTGACAAGGGAGATACCAATCTAGAGTGGCCACCATCATCTAATCACCCGCCAACACATGAGCCAACTAATCCTATCCCAACACCACCATGTGATCCCAATCATAGTCCATTGATCCCTTTACCTTCCAAACCACCAAGCCCCTCATTACCTTCCTCACCATATCATTATAATCATTCACCAAAGGATGCGGCTGAGAGAGTTTTACAAAGGATGCTTGAAGCAAACCTCATTGAACTTCCTAAAGTCAAACTATGTGAAGAAAGTCCATATGATGAACATGATTATTGTGCATACCATAGGACCAAAGGCCATAATACAAATCAATGTCCAATATTTGTCTCAATTGTTTACAAGGTGTACCCACCTATAATGGGAAATCGTGCCACATCATCACCCCCATCTAGTCCAAATCCTAATCCATCCAATCCAATTAGGTCTCAACCTAATCCTAGTCCTAATCCTAATCCAACACCAACTACCATTATCATACATCCATTATATTTTCCATCCACCCATACACTTGCAAATGATGTGATCCATTGGCTACTAGCTAGGAATAAACTACCTCCATGTCAAACACTAATTCATGAGCCTACCAATGAACTTCCAAATGTTATGTCCAATCCTATAATCTCATCATGTGGTTCACATATCCTTGAGCCTCTTCAAGAGCCTTCATTTAATATACCTAGCCCTTTGAGCCCATCATGTGACCTACAAGCCAACAAGTCTATTCAAGAGTCTCCAACCACAAGCCTAAGTCAAGAGCCATCATGCCTTCATGTTGATAACTATCAAGAGCCTATCAAGTCCACTCAAGAACCTTCCACTTCCATCCAAAGTCAAGAGGTATGTCAAGAGCATAATCTTAAACATGTGGAAACATTAAGCACTAGTCCAACTCAAGATCAAAACACTTTCATGCAACCCATCCATAACATTTACCTTCTTTATGATCAAGATGATACCTATGAAGAAGCTATCCATGAGCACCTTGATCCTATCCATAATCTTATATCCATCCATGAGCAAGATATCCAAATTGCTCCTAGTCATATGCCATCTAGCCCTATCCATAATAAGCAAACATCCACTTGTCATGATGAGACACTTGTCCCCCAAGTAAGCATAAAAGATCAAACAAATAGCTTGGATCTTAGCGAACATAATCAAGATCCTAATGATCCTCCTTTCACATTGACCATCGATTCCACTTCAAGTCCACCATCATGTCCTATTGGTTTTACCACCTTTGTCCATGAATGTTCTTCCTTAGGACAACAACGACCTTTATCCACTTCACCTTCTTCATCTAATAATGAGCTCAAGTCTAATGTTCACAACACACCTAGTCCCATTGTCCATCGCATACTCCAAAACGTGAACTACCAAGGCAAAGGTCTAGGCCTTTATGAACAAGGTATTTTAGAGCCAAACTATGTCAAAATCCCTCCATGCTCATATGGCCTTGGATACACACCCCAAGGTAAACAAGGCCAAGATGTTGGTAATCCTTTCATGCATCCTAAACCTACCACTTTCCATCGCACCCCCCATCATCTACCCAAAACATGTGTTTCCATTCCAACTCCATCATCTTATAAATGTCAAAAGCATGTGACCATACACCTTCCACCATCCACTTTGCCTCCACTTTTACCAACTCCAAATATCCCTCCATCCACCTTGCCACCGCTGCTTCCAACACCTAACATACCTATCATTCCTAAGTATCCTTACATCCCTAATCATGGCCAACAAAAGCACACATCATTTAAGCATAAAGCTTCCAATCATTCCATCCACTCCACCCATCCCATGGGATTCACAAGCAAAAATTTTGATGCCTCTAAAGCTAAAAATCTTACGAAAAATCCTAAAGGTCTTCATACCTTAGGACATAAAGAATCAAACTCAAAGCAAAGTTCATCTAAGCAACCATCCAAGCCCATACATCCAAAAGCAAAGCCTAAAAGCAAAATGGTTTGGGTTCCTAAACAAATAGCTAGAAAGTCAAATGAGGCATCCTCATCCACATCTCAAGAATCCCAACAACCTATCTCCATTCAAAAGCCTACTTCCATCCAAAACTTCCATTCCCTTCAAAAATCCCACAAGCAAAGAAAAAACACTAAAAATACTAAATCTATGTGGGTTCCTAAATCACTTCATCAACCATCTCCTAAGCAAACATCTCCATTGCTTCCTACACCACCATCTCATCAAAAGCTTCAATGTTTATCACGGTGTGTGCAACCATTGGTCATGGTTCCCTTCCACTCCGCAACACCTCCACACAACTACATCTCCCCATCTTCCATCCATTATCCTACATATCTCTCCCATGCTATCCCTATGGTCCATGCTTTTGCATAAATTTTTCATCCTTTTCCATAAGCACATCATAATCTACTATCCTTCCATCCATCCATCCTTGCATGAGCCTTCCATAATCCACATCCTAATCCACTATCTACCTAATCCATCTCCCATCCACGCAATCCCTTATCAACATCTATGAGCATAACGACATGGTCCATGCGATGACATCCATCTCCAACGGGACTACCAACCTTTATAGCACTAAACACTTGAGTCCCTCCTACCCATTACCATGGTGAAAACCTGGCAAACAGGCGCTATGTGTAATTGTCATCCCATCTAAAAAAAAAAAAAAAAGCAAAAAAAGCAAAAAAACAAAAAAAAAATAAAAAAAGTAAAGAGAAATCCCTTCGTCCAACGGTGAAAACTTGGTAAACAGGCGCCTTGGATAAGTACCATGATGAAAACCTGGCAAACAGGCATCATGTGTAGGTTGATCTTCTGTGTCACTTACACTTGGGGGCACATTGTCTCATCCAACCTATCCATTTCCAAACTATCTATCCCATTATATCATTTTCTATCCTATCATGCTACATCCTACCATCCTTATCCATTCATCCATCCTTCTGCCTTTTGATTTTGATGAAGACATAGGGGCAAAATGTTGAAACATGTTTGGATATTTCTTGACATACCTTCTTTCCAAACCAAGTCCTATCCATTAACAATTTATCCATCCTATCCAAATCCAATCCATCATGTCATCCCTTGGTCATGAACTTTTTCGTGTAAAAATCCTAAGCATCACCACCTAGAATGGGGTAAGTTCTTCCTATGCAATATAGCCTTTGGAGATCACATTGTAGATCCCTTATAATCCATCCGCTATGGTGTATCCTTATCATGAGCTTTCCATCTTATAGCTTATCCCCATCCATTTATCATGAGCTTTCCACTATAGCCTACCTATCCATTTATCATGAGGCATGCATCCATCCCTTTTATGGCCTATCTTTTTATCCATCCATATATCATGAGCCTTCCATCCCTTGTTGCCCATCCTTTTATCCATCCAATCCCATTCATCCATCTTTGCACCTAGACTTGGTTTTTTCCCTTGTCATTGGTATCAAGCTCAAAGCTACCCAAATTGTAAATCCATTGACATCCCAAAACGTTCAAAAACACAAAAAAATCAAAATATTCTAAAAACACAAAAAAATTAGAATATTCTAAAAACACAAAAAAATCAATATCTAACGAAAAATCCAAGCAATAAGACCAATCATCATTAATCCAAAACAATCCACTTCAACATTCAATCAAACTCAATCATCATCATCATCAATTCTTCCTATCAATAACATTCATTCATCCATTTCAATCAATCACTTTTTCTAATCAAATCAATCTAAGCAATGATCTCAAAATCTAAGTCACTAATCCATATCAAGCAAGCTAATCAATCAAGGAACATTATCCACTTAAATCAACAGGTTTTGGTCCTAATCTTGTCATGAGCCAAATCAATCATCATCAATGGGATATAGCATTCCCACATCCTTGTGTTGATCTAGGGATATAGCTTTCCCCACAATGACAACACTATCTATCATCAACAAATCAAACAATCAATTATTGGTTTATGACTTGACAAGGACAATACCTTGTTTGTTTTGCATCCTTTGAGCACACTGAGAACACTTGCTTATGCTTAGATTGAGTCGACACTCTAATCATCACAGCATCACTATCATTATTCAAAACAAGCCAATCATCAAAACAATCAACCCAACAATAGCCAACATCAACACCAAAGCACATCAAGCTAGCCATCAAAACAAATCCAATAACTTCAGCAAATCAGAAGTAGCTCAATCCACCACATATCATCACATCATCAATATTTCATCAATCTCAATTCATTTTTATCCTCTCATCAATAAAACACAACATCAGAACTACATCTCATTTCCATCGTTAAGTGCCTTGATCCCATGGATATAGGGTATGTAGGCAGTCTGGAGTACGAAGGAAGTGCCCAGATTCAGGCACAAGCGATTTTCCTCTTTCTTCTCTCATCATTTCTTCTATCATCTATCTTATACATCATCAATAAACAACTTCTTCCAATCAATCTATCATAGCACATCAATCCAATCATCACTTCATCTAATCATCCTTCAATCATCTTCCAATCATTCCAAGCAATGATCCAAATGCAAGTCAATCCTTAAGCCATACCAATCAAGTTAATTAATCAAGCCAAGTTATCCAAGCTCAATCAATGGTCTTGATCCTAGCCTTGTTGTCAGCCAAATCAATCAATCAGCCAATCAGCCAACCAACTTAGCAAACAACCTTGTGTTGATCTAGGGATATAGCTTTCCCCACAATGACAACACTCTCAACAAAACAACAATCAATTAATCATTGGTTTACAGCTTGACAGGGGCAATACCTTGTTTGTTTTTGTATCATTTGTGCATGCTTGCTTGCTTGCTTGTGTGTGTTATCATTTTATCTTGCATTTGTATCACATCAGTATCAATCCAGCTAATATTCATATCTTGTATCCAGACAAGGTTGTATTATGCTGGGGCATGAGACACATCGTCACCCTGGTCCTTCTACCTTGGTGCATCAAGTCTAGTGCTATATCAAACATCATGGTTGCTCACCTTCCATTGCAGCATAACGCATCTTCATTTCTTCTATCTATCCCCTTATCTTTCTTTTGTAGCCAAGCCATTTCTTTTCGAGAGCTTACCCATGTTTGTCCAACCCGCCTAACCTCTCGAGGGGGCATCATCATCCTATCTTTCCATCATCATCATATCTTTCCATCATCATCATCACTATCCTTTTCCTCTATCCACACCTTAACTTCTTTGAAATGATGTTACTCGATACAAAGCTCATCATCTTGAACATCATCTCAAAGAGGGGCAAAATGTAGACACCCAAAATTGTCCCAACTTTGTCCATGTCTTGCAACACCTTGACAAATACATTATCCTAGACATCATGTAGCATTTTGTCCTAAATCCCACTCTTAATCCCACTTAATCCATTAAGCCAATTAATTAAATAAATTTTATTTATTTAATTAAAATCTCATTCAATCCCATCCTTATCCTACTTAGCCAATTAATTAAATAAATTTTATTTATTTAATTAATTTCCTAATCATATCCCAACTAATTCAAATATTTTATTTGAATTAAGTTCCCCACTATCCAATTAATTAAATAAATTTTATTTATTTAATTAATATCCAACTCATATCCCAACTAATTCAAATATTTTATTTGAATTAAGTTCTCATCATAAGCCGACTTTCCAATTAATTAAATAAATTTTATTTATTTAATTAATTTATCTTATCATTTAGCCGACATGTGTGCCTCTTTCATTTAAAAAGATAAGTGGTACTACAGCCTTTTATTTAATATCTTTTATATGTAGTACTTTTTATGTACACAAGCACACATGAGCCCTATTCTCCTTGACACTTGTCAAATGACTACAACTCCCTTGAAGAGTGGGATAACCTAATCAATCCTAGCCGTCCACATCAATCAATTAGCTTTTTAATCTCAACCATCCATTTGAACCAAGCCTTTCCTATAAATCAAACCCCTCACAAGCCATTAGCATGCATTGAGCTTCAAGTAACATTATTCTGCCAAATTTTCTAAAAGGCATTGAGCTTCAAGTAACATTATCATTAGAGCCTTTGCATCCATCATCTTCAATCCATCTAGCTTGCATCCTTATCAACGTTATGCTGCGGAATCGAGCAATCAACACAACAAAGTGATCAATCAAGCTCATCTTGCATCTTCGAGGTATTGAATTATTTGGGTTTAGGTTATGCATTTCAATTGTTTGATCATTTCCATTTATAAATCCAAATTTTTCATTATACACATATCATATGGTCAGATAATTGTGCGTCACAATTTAAGAACTTGCAAAATTTCTATTAGCTAAGTAGGAGGCATAATTTTACAGGTATTCGACATATGTGGAACTTTTGTGAAGCCGGGCATGGAAAGGGGGAGCATGATGGTGCAGAAGCATGTATCAAAAGAGCCATAGCACGAGAAGAGTTAAAGTATAAAGACAATGCAAAGTTGACATGCAAAATCGATTGTCGAGTGGTGTAATGCTTCCATGGGTCCAGGTAATGAAGGTAAGTCTTTAGTTCGTAGATTTTTTTGGTTGATAGATGATACTAACATTGCACCATATGAGGATTGTTGTACACTGACAGGATCAAATGAGATGCACTCTTTCAGAAGCTCAATTGCAGGTTCATGGAGTATCCATACACGAAAGATGTCATGTTTTTGTTCTTCCTATGCAATTCAAGTCTGGGATGAGTGCGAGTCAAAAGAGTGGGTTGACGAATGGCAGTTAAGTTATCTTAGCCCACTTGACACGTATCGACCCCCGACGACACTGGAACTAACACAAATAGAATCGTCAGTTGACTTTGACGACATATCAGATTTAGTTCAACCAGGTAATATAGGGCACATATATGCATCTAATTTCATCTAGTTCAACCAGGTAATGTCATCTTATTTTGTAGTGTTTTTGTAATGTTGACTAATTTCATCTAATTTGCTACACATATTAATGTAGGGCACGTATATGCAGTTATTGTAGATGAAGATAATGAAGAGGGAATAGATTATTACTTATGTCATTGTGTTGAGGCCAAAAAAAAATTGGAGGCCCCTATTACAGATGGAAAACATTGAATACCCTACAGGATCAGTGGTTATTACTAGAACATGGCTTAGAAGGAACCGACATAAGAGTGTTAATATTTGGCTATTTCAGGACTTTGACATGCATCGAAAGATTCTTCATTACTCGAACCTTGTCGTGGCATCCAATGTTCATTTGATAAAGTATCAGGGTAGACCTTTGAACAAAATATTGTGGAAGGTGCGTGAGTCTGACCATGAAGCAATACTTTACACAATAAAGAGTAGAGCAGACCCGGATGGTTCATTGGATTAATTTGTAAGTATTCACATTGATTTTGTAAAGTTATGTTACATTGAGTTGTAAGTATGCACATTAATTTGTAAGGTTTGTCTTTTTTTATTTCCTCCTGCATTTTTACACATATGTACACATTTTTACATCATCATGTTATGCATTTTTTGTGTCCTGCTCCTGATGCGACCAAACTCATAACTCACCCTACTTCCTCTAGACACCATTTGATGACCTCTCCAACACTCTGGATCCAAGGCACCCAATCATGATGATGACCTATATACCATTCTCCCAAGGTGCTCATAATGAATGAAAAAAATACCAAGGGTGCCCAAGCTTAATAGACTTATTTCTTTCAATTTTGATGATCCAAACTCTTGCAATATGACATCCACTTTCATGCCTTTAGATCTTCCTTCACATATAGGGCGCCAAATCAAGTTGAAAAATCTACATAAGGGCGCCAAACTGGATGAAAGGAGACATAAAATGCGCCTTAGGACTCCATGCTAAGGTTTGAGCCATTAAAGTCTCTTGATATTAGGCGCTCATGATGATGAAACTTAGAGTTTTTTCCTTTCCTATGCGCTCATCTAAGATGTTTGAATGATAACCTTGACCTCTATAATGTACATTAGGCACCAAAATCAAGGTGATTTTAAGTCACTTTGAGTCATTTGGGGTCAGTTTGAGTCTTTGAGTCATGTTGCAAAAAATTGTCAATGTTGTCAAGTTGCACAAAGCAACTTTTGCATTTTTGGTGTCCTGCTCATGATGTGACCAAACTGACTATTCCAACATGTCCAGATGGGTATATTTACGCTCGGAATGGTCCTGTTTTTCACCCAAACATGTCGAAACAGTCTGAGCTACATTGTACCGACGATATCCCTGAAGAGTCCAAAGTGCAAAAAGGCTGCAATCTTTGACGAGATGTTACTTGAAAACTGTGTCACTTAGAAACATTCTGTCTGAGGTAACACGATCACGTAGAGTGCCTCTACAATAACCTCTCTCAGTTTTTTATATCTCTGAGGCATTTGCCCGTGGTGAAAGGTATTTAGCTGCCCCAAAAATCGTCAAAAGGAGGCAGTGTAAAGTTGCAAAGGGGTGTAACTTTTATCCTGCTCGTGATGTGACCAAAATGACTATTCCCACGCGTCCGAATGGGTACATTTACGCTAGGCATGGTCCTATTTTTCACCCAAACATGTAAAAACAGTCCGAGCTACATTGTACCCACGATATCCCTAAAGAGTCCAAAGTGCAAAAAGGCTGCAATCTTTGACGAGATGTTACTCAAAAAACGTGTCATTTAGAAACATTCTGTCTAAGGCAACGCGATCACGTAGAGTGCCTCTACAATTATCTCTCTCAGTTTTTTATAGCTCTGAGGCATTTGCCCGTGGTGAAAGGTTTTCTGCTGCCCCAAAAATCGTCAGAAGGAGGCAGTGTAAAGTTGCAAAGGGGTGTAACTTATGTCCTGCTCCTGATGCAACCAAACTGACTGTTCCAACGGGTCCGAATGGGTACATTTACGCTAGGCATGGTCTTATTTTTCACCCAAACATGTCGAAACAGTCCGAGCTACATTGTACCCACAATATCCCTAAAGAGTCCAAAGTGCAAAAAGGCTGCAATCTTTGACCAGATGTTACTCGAAAACCATGTCACTTAGAAACATTCCGTCTAAGGCAACGCGATCATGTAGAGTGCCTCTACAATAACCTCTCTCGGTTTTTTATAGCTCTGAGGCATTTGCCCGTGGTGAAAGGTTTTCTGCTGCCTCAAAAATCGTCAGAAGGAGGCAGTGTAAAGTTGCAAAGGGGTCTAACTTTCGTCCTGCTCCTGATGCAACCAAACTGACTATTCCAACGTGTCTGAATGGGTACATTTACGCTAGGCATGGTCCTATTTTTCACCCAAACATGTTGAAACAGTCGGAGTTACATTGTACCGACGATATCCCTGAAGAGTCCAAAGTGCAAAAAGGCAGCAATCTTTGACGAGATGTTACTCAAAAACCATGTCACTTAGAAACATTCCGTCTAAGGCAATGCGATCATGTAGAGTGCCTCTACAATGACCTCTCTCAGTTTTTTATAGCTCTAAGGCATTTGCCCGTGGTGAAAGGTTTTCTGCTGCCCCAAAAATCGTCAGAAGAAGGCAGTGTAAAGTTGCAAAGGGATGTAACTTTCATCATGCTCCTGATGCGACCAGACTAACTGTTCCAACGCATCCGAATGGGTACATTTATGCTAGGCATGGTCCTATTTTTCACCCAAACATGTCGAAACAGTCAGAGCTACATTGTATCGATGATATCCCTGAAGAGTCCAAAGTGCAAAAAGGCAGCAATCTTTGATGAGATGTTTCTTGAAAACTATGTCACTTAGAAACATTCTCTCTAAGGCAATGCGATCACGTAGAGTGCCTCTACAATAACCTCTCTCGGTTTTTTATAGCTCTGAGGCATTTGCCCGTGGTGAAAGGTTTTCTGCTGCCCCAAAAATTGTCAGGAGGAGGCAGTGTATTAAGTCAGGATGAAAGCCTATTCACTCTAGGCACCTGTTTTTCACCAAATCACACATGCGCCTTGAACAAGTGATGCTACAAGTGGTGAACAAAATGGGCGCCTTGAAGAATTGAGCCCTCTAAGACATCTTGCAATTGCCTAAAAGTCCAAAATTTACATAAGTGAGTTAAGGCACCATTTTCCATCTCCAGAGCCTCCTTTGAGCGCCTTAACATGGAGTGAATGTTTTAGTCTATGAAAGATTGCGCCTAAAGAATATAACAACCCCTTGAGTCACTAAGATGAACTAAGTTAACAAAATGAACTTCATTGAGGGAGGCGCACTTGTGTCTTCCTACTAAAACCTCTAAAGGGTAACCATCTCAACAAGTGTCTCTAATCCCAAGAGAACTCTAGCCTCACCCAAGTCTCGAAGTATGTATGAGAACCTACAACCAATCAATCCATGTTAAGCTCCAAATGCAACACCACATTATCATGAAGCTCCCAAGCACATGACCAATGTACTCAATACCAAGAGAACCAACAAAACCACTGTCAAAACTCCAACTACAAAATTAGGTATCCAAACATGACATCATGATCTAACATCTCCTCCTAGAAGATCACATGCATCAATACAGACATCCTAGTCTCAAGAGAACCTGTATCATGCTAATACTCTAATCTAGAATCAAGAGTCCACCAAGACACACTACCAAACACCTCTAAACCAAGGATCAACATCTACAACCACATGAAGATAACCATCTCCTAAAAATAGTAGCCAAGATGTCAAAGCACTCTCACTACAAATAATAATCATAATCTAAGAGTTTGTCCATTACACCCAACCACTATATAAGATCATCCATCACTAGGTGACGAATACACATCACTATCAAAGCAACATCCATCCTCTCATCCCAATGCAACATATCAATGCACAAATGAGCATAGACAAGGAAAAATAACAAAGTCATCCCGTGGATATAGACAATATGCATTCAAGTCATCCCACTACAATCAATAAGGCGTGCATCCCAAAAAAATGCATAACTTGTAGATCCCAACCATTGAAAACATGCAAAATCATCATCACATTAGTAAACATCATCACATTAGTAAACTAGTAAACATTATTTGCATCCATACTTAAACCAATCTTATTGTTGTGTTTGATGTGTCCTCTTTCAAACAACCATTTAACAAAATTTGAGTCCAAACAATAAACATTTACAACCATAAACATCTCAAAGTCCAAAATCCAAACATTCTATTATCCTTAATCATTTCCATCATGGACCCTTGGTTTGAAAATATCATTATGCAAGATAAAAACCCTATGCCTATTACCTTGTCTGAGGCTCATGCAAAACCCAAAATGATTAGCCTAGTACCATGTGTCATGTCCCCGTTCCTGGCTTGATCATCAAGTCTATAATGGATTAGCCTATTCCTCATTCCCGGAGGCTAATTCCAAATGATGAGGGAATGAATTAGTTTCAGACTAACTCTATCTGTTTGTTTTGCAGGAACAAGATCAGAACCCTAAAATTTGACTAAGTATGGAAGCTTGGGAGCCTAGGCGCCCATTTCACTCCAGTTTTCCTTACTAAGTGCCTAGCACAAGGATCATCCAAATTAAGCACCTAAGAACCTCAAGGCGCCTATACATGTTTCTAGGGATCCTCCAATTGAGCGCCTAGCATAGATGGATGAAGATTGAAAGTTTTCAAGTTAAAGATGTCCTTTGGGTGAACTCACAGCACTAGGCACATGTGTTGGTTGGAACTCCTTGGATCTGGTGCCTAGGCTTGAAAGCCTTTGATGAGGAGAGAAGTCTCAAGGCCTGGTTTGGTGCCCTCACTTGCCTACCCCACCCTCAAAATGTGCCTAACCTTCATAAGGCGTTAACACTCTATTTTGAGTGCCTAGCATGGGGTAGTGGATAGATTGAAGGCTTGGGAGCTAAGGAAAGTCACTTAGATGAATAATCAAGATTGAAATGAGAAACTCCTAGCCAAGGCGCAAAATTCCTCAATTCTGGCATCCAGAAATCAAATCTAAGTAAGACGCTCTTTCCATTTGCCAAAGGCTCTATTAGCGCCCTTGGTTGATGATCTCTCCAGACACCTAAAATGGTGCCCAGTGGATCTTTCAACTTGTATCAGGAAGAAGGGAAGCATTCTCAGTGTTGTTTAGATAATCTAAGTTGTAAAGTTAACAAGGAATAGAGCCAGAGGACAAGGCGCACTTATTGGTCTCCATCACCTCAGAAATGCGCCTAATGCAGTTGGTGTCAACTTCCCTCTTTCTAGCCTCCAAATGGTGCCTAGAGTCAAAAAAGGATTTCACTGAATAATGTTAATGTTTTGAGCATCAAACTCTACTTGGTGCATACCTATGCTCTTGCAACCTCAAATTGGCACCTAGGGTTCAGTCATCCTCCTAAGGCGTGGTTCTGCTCCTCCATAACCCTGTTTTGGCACCTAAACTTGGAAGTACCTTGAAGACTTGGATTAAGATGGAATTCACCTCTAGAATGTTAGGCGCTTGATAGAAGATAAAGGCGCTAGGGTAAAAGAGCTTCAAAAGTTTGATGTCAAGTGTGAATTGAGATAATAGGCGCTGATACCAGTTGACATTACTCCAAACATGCGCCTAAGAGAGATGCAAGTCCCCAAGACCAATTTTGGAACAAGGCGCTCCATCAGAGGGTAAGATGATAATCCTTGGAAGTCAAGTGTTTCAAAGATTCTTTGAGAAATTAACAAGTTGTAACAGAGGTGCCAAAACCCCTGAGAATCCTCCTATCTGGCGCCTAGTCAGAAGAACACTAATATTGCGCCTAAGTGAATTTGAGTGTCAATATAGAGTCGTCAAACCCCACCAAACATTCATCCATGTCTCTGCCACCTCAAGGAAGTGCCCAGCTTAGGATGGTGCCTAGTCTGGTCTCTACTACCTTAAGTTGGTGCCTAACCCTAAGAGTCTTGCAACTATGACATCATATTGGTGCCTAGAACTCATGATGCATGAAATCAACACCTAGGTTCTAGAGAACTCATTTGGGCGCCTACTCTTGGAAACAATCCAGAGCATCCATAAACTCTAATAGGCACCTAATGTTGGCAAGGTGCAACTTCAGGAGGAGATCACCTCAACTTGGCGCCCAAGTCAGAAATCTGCACCTAAGGATCTCTAGAAGGAGTTAAGGTTGTTACAATTACCTAAATGCTCATTGGTCAGAAGGGTAGCATTTGGATCTGTGTCAGGGCCCCTGGATAAGTTTGCCAACTCAGAATGAGTCATCAGATGGAATATTCCCTTGTATATGCTTCTTGGGAAATGTGCCTTGGTTCCTCTTTGTGCATTGAAAAATGTGCCTTCATTGCCTTTGGAAGGCCTATAAAAGGAGGAGCCCTCTCATTCATTTGTTATCTAATCATTTTGACAGAATTCTCTCTGCAAAGCTATTTAGCTTGTGATCTTGAGGCCTGCGAGTTTCAAGTGTTGGGGTGATGCTCCCTCAACAAGCAAGGTGATGCTCCCTTGTGATATTGTGAGGTGTTGACATTCAGTTGACATCATTGAGTTTGATTGAGTTGATCAAGTGTAGACGCCATTGTAAACATCAAGGCTTCAAGGCCTTTCTTTTGTATCTCCATTGAATAAGTTGTAACTTCATGTTATTGAAAGCATTATCCATGTAATAAGACATTGCAAGTTGATTGAGTCAAATAACTAGACAAGTACCCAACTCTAAGGTTGATTCATTCAAGTAGTTATCTTTGATGTATTTCTTTGTGTTGTTGAAGTAGTTGATGAATTGATAGCAAGTAAAATTTTTTAAGGAAAAATTTCCGTAGAACTAGTTGGGTATCTTACACCATGCCTATCCATCAAACACCACAATGCAATCAAAATCCTAACAACATGCCCATGATCCAATATCAAGTGCAATCATGCAAAGATATTATCAATCACAATCCTATTAAGAATGAACTAGAGTCTTCTAGTACCATAATTTTTCATCAAACACCATCATGTAATCCATGGCCTATCAAGCCTATCAAAGAAAATGCAAACATCCTATGTAATACAATCGGACTTTAAATATTTGAAGTAGCCATCTACAAATATCCATTCAAAAGTGGATTTATAATGCAAGTATGGATGCCATCAATAAAAAAGATTTGTATTAACCAAATATCCATATAGGCATATATCAATATCTGTCGATATAAGTATAACATATATACAAAATAGCCATATAGGCTTACAAGAATGCCATATAGGCATACAATGTCAACTATGTACAATACAAAATATATGTCCACAAATGCCATATAGGCATACAACAAAGGAACACAATAAAAAGTCATTCCCCTCTGGCTGGTGAAGAGAATAAATCACGAGCAGCCTTTGATCTTCTAGGGGATGGAGACATGCATGTGGGTGGTCTACTATGAACCCGAGGGCTACTCCTCCTATTTAGTTCTTCCTGCACCTTTACCTGTTACAATAAAAAGTATAGACATTAATATATAGAAATTACATGTTATAAAAAAATGAAACATTTAACAAAATAATCACTTACCGCTAACATATAATCTGTCTCCTCGCTTGCCTCAATAGCAGGAATAGGCCCCGGTGATATCATGTCCTATAGAAACCATCCAGATAGAAATTAAACTTCAAATCAATAATCTTTTGATTTTTCAAAAATAGACAACTATAACAATGAATGTAAATTGAAATTTACTAATCTGCCTCATACCCCTGTCAATGCCATGGAGCTATGAATCATAGAGGCCACACCCTGCTCCTTTGCCCTATGAACATGGGGAGGTGTCTCCGCAGCCTGCATCATCTGGAAATAAAACAACATTATTCAATTACGAAAACTATAATAGTGATGCAAATCATGACTCCTAACATACACACACATTCATCTAAACATGGAAGTACACACAATAAAACACACAAATACAAAAATTTAGTAAGTACAATTCATTCATTAAACTATTTATTTTATTACCTCCGTAAAGCTTTGAAGTCCACCACCGCTGGCAGGTGTTGCCATGAAATCTACAGTATTAACCTATTCAACATCCAAAATCAGAAATTAGAATACCATTCATATAATGATGCTATTCACATGTAATATTTATAATTGTTTACTAGTTACATACCTCGACAATAGATGATCTAGTGAAAAATGCAAGTGGAGAACCACTGAAAATTGCATCGATGCTATGACCCTGAAATTTCATTAAAATCATCAATTTAAATTAGTTAATCTTGTATTTCAAAAATAAAATTTAATAAATTAAATTCAATAAACTTGCTAATATTTACCTGAGTATCAAGGCCGAAAGTCTTACTCAGGAGGGTATCTGTCATCACCATCTACTTAGCTGCAGATGTAACCTGTGCACCTGCGTCATGACTGTCCATGGGGTCATAACCACAGGCTAACCTGCAAGCCTGGCAAGTATGCGGTGGGACCCTACTCCTCGCACTATCTCCCAACCCACTCTGTGTTGCAGGACTAGCATGCTCTATGATGCTCTGGGTCAAGGCACTAATCGACCTCAGTGTATCGACCTCAACACTCTCCTTCACAATGGAAGGGATAGAAACATGCTCGTGGGCTAGTCTGCTGATTACTCGTCTCACTACCTGCTGTGGGTCAAGACGTGCCCCTGGTCTATCCTGTGCTGAGCCCCCACCTCTACCCTAAAAGTCCCGCATATCAAAATAGTTTGGCACTTTATTAAGGACAAACTCGTAGTAGAGTTTCCTCAAAAAGTATTGCGGGACCTCATTATTATTACATGGAGGATGGTCAGAAACCATCCACCACCTCTGCCCGAAATTGTCCCTTATCGCTTGGTTGTTGCACCAATGGATAGGGAACCTCTTGCATGTAATGGGTGGAGGTTGATTTGTTTGTGGGTTTGTGAAAATTGAACACAAGTCTAATTTTGTAATTTGTAATTTTTTGACATCTTGGTATGACAACTTGTCTGCATAGTAATCTCTAAACTCTCTCTTTTTATCGGTCCAACTAGTTATTTGCTTGCTAATTGAATTTACATTTGATAACATAGACTCGAGAGATTCGGCAAGCGTGGACCTATGCAAGGTTGAAGTGGAAGGATCTTTCAACCTTGCAATTATATCTTCAATTTATTTTTTGTTGTTTTCAATTTGTCCCATTATATTATCTTGTGTTCCAGGGGCATGTCGAGGAATGAATGGAGGAGGTTGTTGTTCTGCAGGTATTTCCTCCTCAGGATTTTGTGGATTTTGAGGAGAAGGAGGAGGAGGAGGAGGAGGAGGTGCATTAACATTTCCTGACAATTAACGAAATATACATAAAAAATCAACAAAAACCTACCTATTTAGAAAGAAATTCAAACAAAAAAATAAAGATAACTCACCCCTTTGGCGTGTTCGACGTCGCGACGGCATTTTGGCAACGAATCGATAGGCTTTTTGTGTTGATTGGCGTTTTGTAGAACGCGAGTGCGTTTTTGAGGGTTTGGAAGCTGCGGGCAGAGGATAAAATCAAAATGAAATGAAATTCAATTGCTTTTTTTTAATTTATGCTAGGTCATAATGCGAGCATGTTATAACGTGCTCACATTATGGCTTAAATTTTTTTGAAATTATTTTGGCCACTTTTTGGCCCCCCATCTTCTTGCACTTACCCATTTATCCTTGCTAAAATAGGAAAGGCAAGTTTAAATTAGCGGTGTGGTGCTAAAATAGACCCTTGAAAACTCTAACAAGTGTCCTTCACTTGTTGTCACCATCAACAATAGTTGTTTACATTGTATCTATGGCCAATGAATGACAAACATAAAGGTGCTTAATCAAGTTCAAGACAAAGTTAGAACAAAGGATGGCTTATCTAAATGTTCTGGGAGTGACATCAGGGTCAAGCAGGTGTGCCTACTATCTCCCACTTTGTTTGGGTTATACATAGACAAGTTAGAGGAGTAGATAGACAAGATGGGTGGTGGTAGTGTTAACCTAGCCACCTATGTGGTAAACTTGTTGCTATATGTGGATGACTTATCCTAATGGCAATAATGATGCATAGTCTACAAGAACACGTAAGAACAATAAAACTATTAAGTTAGGAGGTGGGAATGCAAGTGAACATTAGCAAAACTAAAGGCATGCTCTTTACCTTAAGAAGAAAAAAGAAACAAATAAATTTTGAGTTCGAAGGAAGCCCCTTGCAAGTGGTAAATGAATAAAAGTATGTGGGCTTTGATTTTCATGGCAATCTCATTTGGGAGGCTTGTAGAGAAAAAAGGGATACAAGGGGGATGGAAAGCCTTATACATGCTTCAAAACATATGTAGACTAGCTAAATTATAGGATTGAAAAACAAAGATGACTTTATTTGGGCTTCTTGTTACACTCAAGTGATGTTGTATGGTTACAAAGTTTGGGGCGGCAACATGTCAGCAATGAAATGGAGGCATATAGAAAGGTTACAGAAGCATTTAATTTCAAGTAGTTTCAAAATAAAAGCCATAGTCCCATACAAGATCATCTTAGCCAATGCTGGAGCCTTCCCAGTTGAGGCAGTGGTATTGATTCAACTATTAGGATATTTGAAGAAAATAGAGAACATGGAGAGATATCGATTGCCCAAAATAATAGTGGATGAAAAGTTGAATAGAAGGAAAAGCATGTGGATGAATCAAAATACCAAGTGGCTGAGTAAATTGAGCATTAGCATGCAAGAGTGCCCAAACACCAATGTGGAAATCAAAAGGTATGTGAGAGAGAAAGTCAAAGCTGCCATGTGGACAAAATAACTAGGATGAAAAAGAGAATATTATGTGAAGAAATTCAATCCCACATGTGATCATGAACAAAAATATTATATAGGAGTGGAAATAAAATGGAAAGATAAAATGCTAATAGTCCAATTGAAAACTTGTTCACACCATCTTAGGTGCGAAATAGGGAGATGGAAAACACCCAAAGAAGAATGGACATAAAGGGTTTGTTTCCTTTACATGTTAAGTTATGTGGAAATTGAATGACATTTTATCATGGAATGTATGGCATATGAGGAAATCCAGAGCAAATGCACTAATACTCTAAAAGTTGAAGCTTTAACAACCCTATTTGAAGAGGAAAGGATAGCAAAAACAACAAACTACTTGATCAAAATCTATAGTAGAAGATCCAAGATCAACAAAGAAATAGAGGACAGTCAGAAGTAACAATTATGGGCTATTGCATGGTGCTTTTGTTTCTACCTGGTTTGTTTTACTCCTAGGTCCCATATATTGCTTGATCGCGTAGATATTATTAAAATATTTTATTTATTCATTCATTCATTGAACTACCCAACATAACAGAGCCACTGCCGCTCTATGTGCGAATATAGAAAGAGCTTTTAAAAAAATCAAGGACTGAGATTAATTGTATGCCTTGCATTTCTCTTTCGTAGAAGGAACATCTTCGCCATAATAATTGATTTAGAGAGATCTTCGTTAGAGTCTTGTGAGTGATTTTTTTAATTGGAAATACCAAATATCTAGAGTAGCGTAGGAGATGCGTACTTGGCCTTGTCAAACACGGTCGCCTTGATTTGTTTGAATAAGTTCTTCAAAATTACTTTGCATTTGCTCCTTCAATGTCTAAATTTGCTCAAGGCAATTTTTAGGAACAACTTTATGAGATTGCCAACTCAATACGGAGTATGTTCTATTAGGCCAACCCCTTGGCAAGCTAGATTAATACTGATGAGCAATATTGAAGGTAACATTCACCAACATGCAAATGGCCTATATGTCCCTGTGGTTATTTTGTCCCTTGGGAAATTAAAGTGTACTCTAGATGTTCTTTTTATTCTCCTATATGTCTAGATTTCTCCTTAATATTAATTAATGGCACATTGAATGTCTTTAACTACCATAACATAGCAAAATGTTGCACAATCATGTACAAAGAACTTTAAAGTTTTTAGTTAAAATTTAAATTTGAAGCATTTGAATTTGACTTGAATCATTAAGAAACCAAGTCAAAAAACTATTTATTACGCGAAAGGTGTTCCCTATTTGAACCTCACATGCTAACATGGAGGATCAAGGGCATAGGGCTTCAGAGGAGTGTGCAAGATAATCAAATTAAATATGGTCATCCATTTGTTTGCCAGGTTTTTTGTGCCATTCTTTTTTATGTTCTTTTTTTTGTCCTCCGAAAAAATCAGTTTGCTCGCGGGTTCTTTTCTTCCATTCTTTTTCCCGTCCTCCAAAAAATGATTTCTGCTAGATGTCATTGTCATTTTTTCCTTTAGTAAGGGGAGCAGGTAGTTCTCCGCATGAGGCCAATGGCAACCATGGGGGCAGAGCCCCCATGCCCCTCCACAACCGCAAGCAGACTGTGAGTGACGGGGTAGGGTTTACCCTACCTCTTGCCAGCTATAGGACTCTTAACAAGAGATTTCCGTTAATTTTTTTTAACTCTAAACTTTCTCCTTTCTTAACTTTAAACACATTCTCATTATTTATGATCTTCTTTTAATCTACTTTAACTTTTTTCTTCAAATGGTATAGTTTCTAAACTATATTTTAATTTATAATCAAATTCAGCCAATATATATTATATATAAAATTATATTTTAATTTATAATCAAATTCATCTAATATATATTATATATTTAACTTTATATTCAATAACAGATCATATTACTATATATATATATATATATATTATCTTAAATATATATCAATCTAAATTTTAAAATATATATAAAAACAAGAATGAATATCTCTTTGTGATACATATTAAGTACATTGTTTTATGATGCAAGAGTAGCATAAAGACATTTGTTTTTCTTAATTTCATGAGCTTAAAATATAGGAAAACAAAAAATAAAAAGATACGGAGAATCCTAAAGAATTAATGACAAAGTGATGTAAACAATTTATAACCAATAATTATCATGGCAAATTGTCTTATTTTAAATGATTTTTGGTAATTCTAAGACATCATGTTCAAGGGACAATTTAAATTAGGGATAAAATTTATACTTTTTTTGTTGGTAAGATAGATTGTATTATATTGAAATATCAAACATAGAGGATTGCATTGCATATGGCCCAAGGGCTGATTCATAATAGTATTCTACTACCCAGATTGAAATTGACTCAAAATGGCCACGCAGGGCCATAACCATTGCAGATCATCCCCGACCCCAAACCAGACTACATTGGAAACCTATCCCCCGAACCTTACAACCAACTACATAGAAATATTAACATAAGCTGATACACATACCAATATGGCCTTCATGCCTCACCCTGATTAAAGAGGTAATCCCTGAATTTGAAAATCCATTCGAAACACTCGACCACTATTATCTGTAGCATTTTCCTCAGGAATTCCTGACCTTTGCGAGCTCTGGCTCTATGGGAAATCAAACCATCGCCAGTTATGTCTAGGATGAATGGGAAATATCTCACCACCTCCCCAGGTTGCCCAATTTTGTTCAGGTCCCGCAGCCTTGAAATCCCTACACCAAGCTCTGTAGCTTCCAACACTCCGTCTAACCCTTCTAGCAACTCTGGCTTAAACATTCTCTACGCAAGAATATGAATCTCCTCCTTAGGCACCATCAAGTCAAGTAGAGACGCCACAAAATGCGAGGTGATATTAGAGTCTACTATGTATCGTTCTCCATTTTCCACAAATGCCTTCCCCAAAATTAACTTGCAGGCCCCGATCATAAAGGAGTCATTCCGCATAAGCACCCTCTGTAGTTGTTGTTCCATGATTCTACTAGAGAATGTCGTCTACCTAACACTACTAATAAGGCAAATGAGAGACTCCATACCTCCGCACGCCAACCAGTCTCCAGGAAGATGGAAGACAAGACAAGGGGTGTTTGCCATTAACATGCAATCAAGATTCCCAATGAAGCAACCCACCCCTATCGAAGAGTACTTAAGCTATCTTAATTTGACCTTCATAATTAGAAGGATACATGTGATGATCTCATCACCTTCAGCCAACTAATCTCTCTCCTGCTAGCCTGAGCTGAGGGCTCTGGGGAGTGGCCAAACCACTGTAAAATGATTGAGAATGTCCTTTCGTCCATCCTTCTCCTTAAATGCACCAATTTTTTGAACGTGTGAAACTTCTCTTCACTCTGCCTTGAAGAAAACCACTCCTCACTAGGAAATGAGTGCAGGACAGTCCCTTAAAAACAAGCTTATGACATTACTCAAATGATCGTCTGTTGCTGACTGGGCTTCCAACTCATCTCACCCCTGCCTAGTTGGCCACCTGGTGTGAAGTGGCACCCACCATACCACCCACTAGGCAGCGCCTTGATCTCCAACCAAAGTTGGATCAGTTTCTTTTATCAAATCACCATCTGCCCCAATGTTTGAGAGGCGATCTGCCTCTGAATTTCCTTCACGGTATGTGCGGTTGATTGCGACATGTTGAAATCTATTCAAGATCCCCAGAGATTCATCAAGGATTGCTCTCAACCTCTAGTTTGGACAGTTTCCTAGCCAAAGGGTGTTGATTGTAACCATCAAGTCTCCTTTTACTACAAGATTTGAGATTTTAAGTTCCACACACAATTGTAATCCCAGCAACACTGCCTAAAACTCTGCCTCATTGTTGGTGCCAAAGTTGAGCAGTTGTGCTAAATTCCGCACCACCAAACCTTCCTAGTTTCTTACTATGCAATTGGCCCCTGAACTACTTGGATTACCTCTTGACGGCCCATCAAAATTTAACTTGTACCAACCACAGTCTGGGGGTTGCCACTTAACATTTCTTTGAGCTTCCTTAGATCCTTGGTTACCCAAACTTACGCAAGGCGGTATTTTCAAACTACTCCAACTCTACCTCATTAGCACATCCCAACTTGAAAAGGATGGTTTTGAATTGCTTACCCACTCCACTCTAGAATTCACCACCTGTTAGGGTTAGGGCAGATCAAAGTAATAAACACTAAAAATTATATGCAGATTAAATAACCCAAATATAACAATGAGGAATAACACAAAAGAGATCAACACATAAATTTAACGTGGTTCACCCAATATGGGCTACATCCTCAGAAACTTAGCCATCCAATGATTTTATTATGTAGTGCAAAACAGATTACAATCTCGCGAATACATCGTTGTACCATACATCCTAGCCGCTTATAACAAGCTTTTCAGAAGCTTCTAGAATTAGGGTTTTGCAATGTCATTTTTCTTTTGTCGGTTAACAAAAATTAACAATTGACTTTGATCATGCAAAAAAGAGGGAAATTTTTTTTCTCGGGAGCTGCGCCCCTGAACCCTTGCTTCTCAAGGGTTGCCATCTCCGAACCCTTGCTTCTCGAGGGCTGCCACCCCCGAACCCCGGTGAGTATACATAACTTGTGTACAGTACTTGCATGATCAGTCACCACATACCAACAATCTCCCACTTGGAGACTGATCAGGGTCCACACCAAACAATCTCCCACTTGGAGACTGATCCTAGATGATGCCACTGCGCTTGCAGCTCCCACTGGATTACAGGCCTGGCTGGTTTCTTAAGTCCACCATTATCAGTCATGAAGGCCAATAGAAATTGATGAGGAAATTAGTTTCTCCCATGTAACTACCTTTGTGAACATTTATGCAGGATTTTCACTTGTGTGAATTTTCTCTAGCTTCAACTGCCCATCCTCCAAAACTAACCGGATGAAGTGGTATCTGAGCTATATATGCTTAGTTTTTGAATGCAAAGGTGAGTTATTAGCAAGATGAATGGCACTCTAGCTATCAGTGTACAAAGGGCTATCTTCTTGTTGTTGCCCCAATTCCTCCAGAAAATGTTGTAACCAAATCATCTCCTTGCTAGCTTATGTAGCAGCAACATACTCAGCTTCGGTGGTTGAAAGTGCAACAACTTTTTGCAGCCTTGAAATCCAACTAATTGCAGTACCTCCTACGGTAAAAACATACCCTGTAGTACTCCTTCTGCTATCAATATCACCCGCCAGATCAGAGTCAACATATCCTTTTAGAGTAGAATTTGTTCCTCCAAAACATAGTTTCTTTGAAGTAGTACCTCTCAAATATTAGAGAACCCATTTTACAACATTCCAATGTTCCATTCCCAGATTGCTCATATACCTTCTCACAAATCCCACTGCATGTGCAATATCTGGCCTTGTGCATACTATTGCATACATCAAGCTGCCAACTGATGATGCATATGGTATCTTAGACATTTTGTCTTCCTCCTCTTATGTCTTTGGACACATCTCCTTAGTCAGCTTAAAATGACTAGGCAAAGGAGTACTAACTACTTTTGCATTCTGCATCTTAAACCTTTTCAACACCTTCTCTACATACTCGTTTTGGGACAAAAATAATTTTTTGTTTGTCCTATCCCGTGTGATCCTCATACCAAGGATTTGTTTTGTTGCACCCAAATCCTTCATAGCAAATGAATTTGCTAATTTCTACTTAAGTTCATTAATATGCTGCATGTTAGACCTGGTAACAAGCATGTCATCAACATAAAGCAATAGGATAATATAGCTGCCATTACTTAATTTCTTGAAATAAACACAATAATCAGAATGACATCTTTTGTAACCTTGTTCAACTATAAAACTATCAAATTTCAAATACCATTGTCGAGGTGCTTGCTTCAGGCCATACAAACTCTTCTTTAACCTGCACACAAAATCCTCCTTACCCTTGACCTCATATCCCTGTGGTTGCTACATGTATATTTCCTCTTCTAGATCCCCATGCAGAAAAGTTGTTTTCACATCTAGCTGTTCAAGATGCAAGTCTTCCGAAGCCACAAGACTTAGAATTGTTCTAATAGAAGTCATCTTTACAACCGGAGAAAATATTTCATCAAAATCTAGATACCTTTTTTCCGTGCAAAACCTTTTACCATGAGTCTGACCTTATATCTTTTCCTACCTCCATCTTCTTCCTTCAACCTGTAAACCCATTTATTTGGCAATGCTCTTTTACCTACAGGCAATTGAACTAAGTCCCAAGTCTGATTCTGCAGTAAGGAATTCATTTCCTCTTTCATGCCTAGCTCCCACTTCTTTTTGTTATCTATCTGTATTGCTTCTTCATAACCTTCGGGTTCACCAAAATTAGTTAATAATATAGAATATAATGATGGAGAAAATCTTTCAGGAGGTCTAGTTATCCTTGTAGAACATCTAACACTTGCAGGAGTTTGTGGGATAACTTGTTGTTGCTGAGCATTAGGTACCACTGGCATTTTATTTTTTGGAATCTCATCCAGCACCCCATATTCCTTTTTGGCCTGTTCATGCTTCTTTTCCTACAGTTGTTCCTTATACATGACCTTCTCATTGAATATAACATCTCTGCTCCTAATGATTTTATGATTTTCATAATCCCATAACCGATAACTAAATTCATCTACTCCATATCCAATGAAGGTACATTTTTTAGAATTAGCCTCAAGCTTGGTTCTATTTTCAATATCAACATGGACAAAAGCTTCACAACCAAAGGTTTTCAAAAATGAATAGTTTACCTTTTTGCCCATCCATGCCTCCTCTGGAATGCCACCATCCAAAGGATTTGAAGGTCCCTTGTTTATTAAATAAACATCAGTATGTACAACATCTACCCAAAAGTGTAAGGGTAGTCCAGCATGCAATCTCATGCTCCTTGCACTCTCCATAATGGTCCTATTCATCCTCTCAGACACACCATTTTCTTGTGGGGTTCCAGGAATTGTTTTCTACCTATGGATTCCATTATATGAATAGTAATTCTCAAATTCTCTACTGCAATACTCAACTCCATTATCAGATCTAAGACACTTCAACTTTTTTCCTGTCTCATTCTCAACCAAAGCTTTCCACTTTTTAAAAGTTTCAAATACTTCTAATTTTTGTTTTAGGAAATACACCCATGTTTTCCTAGTTGCATCATCAATAAAAGTAACATAATAGAAAGAGCCTCCAAGAGAAGATACCTGAGCTGGTCTCCATACATCCGAATGCACAAGCTCTAATTTCTCACTCTTCTTCTCTTTCCCAACTTTGAGAAATTAGACTCTTCTCTATTTTTCATAAACACAATTTTCGCAGAACTCCAAGTTAATCTTCTTCAAACCTGGTAGCAACTTTCTAGAGTGAAGAATCTTCATCCCTTTCTCACTCATGTGCCCAAGTCTATGGTGCCACAATTCTGCTTCTATCCCTGCAGGAAGTGTTATAACTGTCTTAGTAGCAACTGTTTCTATAGCAACTAAGGTAGAATAAGTATTACCAGTACACAAATACAATGTGCCTACCTTTTCACCTTTAGCTACTACTAATGCACCTTTAGTGACCTAGATTTTGTCTGAAAAGGTAACTATACAGCCTTCACTACCCAGTTGTCCTACAGAGATTAAATTCCTTCTCAAATTTGGAACATGTCTTACCTCCTGTAGCAACCATTCATTTCCATTCTGTAACTTGATTTTTATTTTTCCTTTTTCAACAATCTAACAGGGTTCGTCATCACCCAGTTATACATGTCCAAAATCACCTCGAACATAATCTACAAAATACTTCCTATGGGGTGTGGCATGAAATGAAGCCCCTGAATCTATTACCCAGGAATCATTAGTATTATCTAAACACAGAATTAAAGCATCCTGTAATTTATTACTTGCAACATTAGCTTCCTTACTGTCATCATGTTGTCCGTCTCCTTGTTTGCCCTTTCAAGACCAGCAATCCTTCTTCAAGTGTCCTAGCTTTCCACAGTGCCAACAATCCATTCTTCCTCTAGATTTAGATTTGGGTTTCCTTGACTTTCCTTGTGACTTCCCGCAATTTGTAGGGCTTTTTCCTCTTTCCTTTGTTCTTCCCCTATTCTCTATAGTCAAAGCATTACCAGATATTGAAGTCTCACATGTGCTTTTCTGTCGCATTTCCTCGCTAAGGATAACACCAACAACATCATCAAATTTTAAAGTATTTGAACCAGAGACAGAGTTACTTACAACCATTACCAAGTTATTCCAGCTTTCTGGCAAAGAACATCAAACTAAGAGAGCCCTTACCTCTTCATCAAATTTCACTTTTACAGAAGTTAACTGATTGGTAATCATATTAAACTCATTTAAATGATCTGATACATATCCACCTTCAATCATTTTCAAATTAAACAAATGCTTCATGAGAAATACCTTATTAGAGGCTGAGGGTTTTTCATACAATTTGGCCAAAGCTTTCATCAGTTCACTTGTCTTTGCTTCTGTTATATTGAATGCCACAGATGGTGCCAGGCACAACTGAATAGTTCCCAGTGCCTTTCTATCTAGAAGTTTCTAATCCTCATCAGTTATTGCTGTCAGTTTCTTGGCTACTCCTTCCAATAGCCTCCATAAATCCTTTTGATAGAGATAATCCTCCATCTGCATCTTCCAAAATTGATAGTTCTACCCATTGAATTTATCTACCTTCAATTTACCCTCGTCTGCCATTGCTCCCACTTAACCATGAGACTCCCACTCAACTTTGAGACCTTCCTGCAGATGATAATCAAACACAACCCGCTCTGATACCAGTTGTTATGGTTAGAGCAGATCAAAGTAATAAACACTAACAATTATATGCAGATTAAATAACCCAAATATAACAATGAGGAATAACACAAAAGAGATCAACACATAAATTTAACGTAGTTCACCCAATATGGGCTACATCCACAGAAACTCATACATCCAATGATTTTATTATCTAGTGCAAAATAGATTACAATATTGTGAATACATCATTGTACCATATATCCCAGCCACTTATAACAAACTTTTTATAAGATTCTAGAATTAGGGTTTTATAATGTCATTTTTCTTTTGTCAGCTAACGAAAATTAACAACCGACTCCGATTGTGCAAAAAAGATAACTTGTGTATAGTACTTGCATGATTAGTCACCACATACCAACACCACCTTCACTATCCAAACTTCTAATTTGTTGATGAAAGTCAAAAAGGGTGTGGCAACATCCTTAAAGATTCGACGATTCCTTTCTTTCCACAGCTCCCAAAAGAGTAGAGAAGGACAAGACCACCATAGTCCTATAAAGAGAGAATTTTTGAAGAGAATTGGCCAACTCTTGAATAATCCTTTCAATTCCTTTGGAAAGGTAGTGCTTAGGTTTAACTTGGCGCATAACCATCTCCAACAATTTGCTGTGAAAGGACAGTTAAGGAACAAGTGATCTCCAGATTCTTCTTCATCCTTACAAAGAACACACTTTGAAGGCCCGTTGAAGCCCAATTTCTTGAATCTATCCGCAGTCAAAAATCTACCCTGAATCATTGCCCAGGCAAAGATACTTGCTTTTGGCAGACAATGCTTATTCCAACACAGGGTACTTGGCAAATCTAAGTTCTCTTGTCTCCTAATTAGAATTTTATGGCCATCCTTAGCATTATAAGCACCTGAGGCTGCCCTGATCCATCTTAGAACATCTCTACCTTCCCTAAAATTGATAATGTGACCCTTCAAAGCTTCCTCAAAGGCCCTAGCTTCCTCCACACTCACACCTAGCTATCTTATATATCTCCAATGCCACTCTTCAATGCCATTTCTTATATGAAAAACTACATAGTTCCTCACATGCCTGCCCCAAAGGGATTTTGTTTGTTCCTTGACTTGCCCAAGGGCTTCAATGTTTGCCAACTGACTGTAACCACACCAGGAATCTTCCCAAAAGAGGGCTGTCCTCCCATCTCTAACATCCTAGGATAGACAATCTGTGATTGGATCCCTGCAAATTCTAATAAAATTCCACACCCATGAACCTTTAGGGAGAGTTCACATTCTGAAAATGCTTAGATCTCCACTGCTCTCACTTATCTGCACTCTCCCCTTTAGGATCATAAGATATGCTTCATCTGACTACACCAACCAATAGTATTACTACCTACTCCCCCTGAGAGGTTTCCTTCAACATCAGTCCAGGACAAAGAATGTATCTTGAAATGCTTCCCTGGACAGATGTATATACTTATGCATCTAGTTAGAAGGAGGAGGGGCAGTAACCCCTAACTTCTGTTCAAGATACTCAAAGGTATCCTTAGGAAGAGCCTTTGTAAAGATGTCTGCAACTTGATCCTTGGTAGGCACATACTCCATTTTCACCTCATTCTCTGCAACCTTCTCTCTTAGGAAGTGATACTAGATTGAAATATACTTTGTCCTTGAATGCATTACCATATTCTTTGAAATGTTGATAGCAATTGTGTTATCAGATAAAATAGGAATAGGTTCATCATATGACACTTTGATATCCTTCAATGTTTGCTTCATCCATAACACCTGTGTGTAGCAAGTGGTTGCTGCAATGTACTCTACTTCTACAACAGATAATGACACCGAGTCTGGCTTCTTACTTAGCCAAGAGATAAGTCTGCTTACAAGAAAGAAAGCACCACCATTTGTACTTCTTCTGTCATTTGTGCATCCTACCTAATTTGCATCTGTGTATGTACTCAAGGAGAAATAGGTATCCTTGGGATACCATAGGCCAAACTCTAGAGTGCTTTTCAAGTACCTGAATATCCTCTTTACTGCTAAAACATGTGACTCTCTGGGATCAGCTTGAAATCTAGCCACAAGACAAACTGCATGCATGATATTTGGTCTAGTAAAAGTTAGGTTTAACAGTCCGCCAATCATTGATCTTCACTTGCTCTGATCAGCCTTAGGAGATTCATCATCTTTGCTCAATTTACAACTAGTAGTCATGGGAGTACATATTGGTTTGGAGTCTTCCATTTCAAACTTCTTCAACATTTCCTTAGCATACTTTGACTGTGAAATGAAAATACCCTTTTCTGATTGACTGATTTGTAACCCAAGGAAGAAATTCATTTCCCCACACATTGACATTTCAAATTCTTTCTGCATCTCTTCTATAAATCTCTTGCACATACCTTCATTTCCTCCAAAGATTATATCATCAACATACACTTCCACAATCAAGACTTGATCTTCTTCAACTTTGAAGTACATATTGCTATTTGCGGTGCCCTTTTTGAATCCTTGCTGCCACAGGTACCTATCCAATCTTGCATACCAAGCTCTAGGAGCCTGTTTAAGTCCATACAATGCCTTCTTCAATCTACAAACCATATTTGAATCATCTCATAACTGAAAGCCTGCTGGTTGCTCAATGTATACCTCTTCTTCAAACTCTCCATTCAGGAATGTAGATTTCACATCCATCTGATAAACGTTGAAGTCCTTATGAGATGCAAAGGCCAAGAACAATCTAATGGGCTCCAATCTTGCCACTGGAGAAAATATTTCTTCATAATCTATCCCTTCCACTTGTGAGTAGCCTTTACACACAAGCCTAGCCTTATTTCTGACTATTTCTCCATTCTCATTGAATTTGTTCAAGAAGACCCATTTAGTTCCTATCACATTTTTGTTTGCTAGTCTTGGGACAACTTCCCAAGTCTAATTCTTCTCAATCTACATCAGTTCTTCTTCCATAGTCTTGATCCAATGCTCATCTTTGCATGCTTCAGTCACTATTTTGGGTTCTATTTGAGACAATAAGCACAAATTTACCTATTCATCTACCCTAGCAATACTTCTCCTTGTTAAAAAACATTTGTTCTTATCTCCAATGATTTGATTTTCAGAATGATTCTTCTACACATACTTGGGGGTCTTAGGAATCTTCTCTGGAGCATCTTCTTCATCAACCTGCTTCTCCTTTTCTTTTTCTTCTTCTCTGCAAGGGGTCTCATTAGATTCATATCCTTCCAATAGTACTGAACTTTGATATGGTTCTTCATCCACTTTAACATTTGCACTTTCCACTAATTTCTTTAGCCTCTTGTTGTAACACCTGTAAGCCTTGCTCTTTGTCGAATATCCAAGGAAGATTCCTTCATCTGATCTTGTATCAAACTTTCCCAAGTTTTCTTCATCTCTCCTAATGTAGCACTTACTTCCAAACAATCTAAAATATTTTACAATAGGAGTTCTTCCATAACATAGTTCATATGGAGTCTTTGAACTGTTGACCCTTGCTTGCACTCTGTTTTGTATGTAGACTGTAGTGTGAATAACTTCTCTCCAATAGATATCTAGTAGATTTACTTCTTTCAACATTATCCTTACTGCTTCCTGAACTACCCTATTCTTCCTTTCCACAACTCCGTTCTGCTGAGGAGTCCTAGGGGATGACAAATGCCTTTTTATTCCATGATCTTCACAAAAGCAGTTAAACTCATTGGAGGTGAACTCACCACCTCTGTCAGACCTCAAAGACTTCAATTTCAAATCAATTTAATTTTCAACCATAGCCTTAAATGCTTTAAACTTATCTAGAGCTTTTGATTTTTCTTTGAGAAAAGTTACCCAAGTCATTCTAGAGAAATCATCAATCAACAACATGAAATACCTGTCACCTTGAAAGCCCTACTCATGTAGGTCTGCAGAGATCTGTATGCACCAAATCTAGAGGTCAGGTGGTAGAGAACTCTTTGATCTTGAAATTCTTCCTTGTTGGCTTCCCAATCTGACATTCCTTGCAAGTTGCATTGATAGGCTTTGTAATTCTTGGCAAATCCCTTACAACTTGAGTAGAACTGATCCTCACTAGGCTGTTAAAATTGATGTGACACATGTTGGATCTAGGGCATACAACTGAGAGGGGGGGGGGTGAATCAGTTGTATAGAACTTGTTCTCTTTCAAACACTTAATTCTCTGTTGTTAGTTAGCAGCATATCAAATAATCATTCATGGAAGCACAATACATAAACACAAGAGCAGATAAGCATCAACACATTGAACACCAAGATTTTGACGTGGAAAACCCGGTTAAGGGAAAAACCACGGGGTGATTAACCCAAGAATTATTCTCTGTTAGAAGAATAAGGAAAAATGAATGGCACATGCCAATAAGGGCTCACTGCCCGAGCACACTGCTCACAAAGAGGCCCACTGCCTACAAGGAGACACACTGTCTACAGAGTGATAAAAATCACAGTCTTGAACTGGAGAATGACATCTCTACCATGTCCGGATCAGTTCCAATTAAGCCCAACAATCTCTGCTCTGCCTTTCGCACCTTTCTTCGCTACACCTTGCTCATCCACATGCTACAACACTGAAATGAATTCACAACTCATTATTTATACAAGACATCGACTTAGGAACAAGTATCTAAGTCGGCAAACAACCATAGGAGTATCCGCAAGATGAATAACACATCCGGTCGGCTATCACAAGAACATTCGCAGGATGAACAACTCATCCGGTCGGCTAAACAGAGCAATAACTTCATCCGGAAGAATAACTTCAATTCCGGGCTCTACCATCGATGCGGACCAACAACACAACCTAAACATGATTCAAGAGCCTTCACAAGTCTGTCTGAATGTCCGGATACATCCGCACTTCCTCTGCTTACTGGAATCTCTTGTCTTCCTCATCCGGAACTTCAAGAACACAGTCTGTCGCCACTGTCATGATGCAGGAGGTACTTCCGGACCTCCAAATCACACACAAATCAGGATGACACATAACAAGGACATCTAAAACACTCCTTCCAATCCGCAGATTATGATAATACAATTCCGGACCTCACCGGACCTTTTTGTGATCCTCTGTCACCTCCGGATACTTGCCGGACCCGGTTCTATACCGGCAGCCATAACTCCTTCAGATCTTTATGCGGACCTCTGAAATCTTAACTGTAGCATCTCAAGACTCATATCTACTAACCCTTTAATCCGTATCCTCCGGTTCTCATCCTATACAGTATATTTACCTTCTTCTCATCACTGTTCTTCACTGTTCCTGACTGAGGCTAATTTTCTCAATATCCTCAGCACAAAGCTCATCAAATCCTTCTTGTCAATGCAGTATGAGTATGTTGACATCAATGACAACAATGGCTCACCTCATACTTGCAACAATCTCCCCCTTTGTCATTGATGGCAACATATGATGTGAAAAACCATCAAGACAAGAACTTCTCTTTTCTGTCACAGCTCCCCCTATCAACAACCACTCCTCACATGTCTTCCTTTGCTGCTCCCCCTTTGATCATCAACCACTTGTTTTTCACATGTCTTCTCTCCCCCTTTGACATCAATGGCAAAGGGCTCATACTTGCAACTCTCATGCATCAGAATAATACCAGCTGCTCCCCCTTAGTTGCAGCTCCCCATTAGTCCGGATCACAAGATATGACTGTGATAGCCACCGGACTGATGCACATCAGTGCATCTTAGTTCATCACCGGAGGGGCCATGACCCCTAACTTCTCCCGGAGATATTCAAAAGAGTCCTTGGGAAGGGGTTTTGTAAAGATATCTGCAATCTGATCCTTGGAGGGAACATACTCCAATCTGACTTCTTCCTTGTTTACTTGTTCTCTCAAAAAGTGAAATTTGATAGATATGTGCTTAGTCTTAGAATGCAATACCGGATTCTTGGAAATATTAATTGCACTTGAATTATCACAGAAAATTGTGATAGGCTCCTCATATTCAACTTTGATGTCTCTTAGCATCTGCTTCATCCACAAGATTTGAGTGCAACTACCTGCTGCTGCAATGTATTCTGCTTCAGTTGTAGACAGAGATATTGCATCTTGTTTCTTGCTTAGCCAAGAAACCAATCTCTTCCCCAAAAAGAATGCTCCACCACTAGTGCTCTTCCGGTCATCCACATCTCCTGCCCAATCTGCATCTGTGTAAGCATGAAGAGAAAAATCCGGATCTCTAGGATACCATAGACCATACTCAACTGTCCCTTTCAAGTATCTAAAAATTCTTTTGATTGCCATAACATGAGATTCTCTAGGATCAGCCTGGAATCTTGCCACAAGACCAACAGCTTGCATTATATCTGGTCTAGTTTGAGTGAGATACAACAATCCACCAATCATTGATCTATACTTTGTCTGATCTGCCTTTGGAGAATCATCATCTTTGCTTAACTTACATCCGGTTGCCATAGGAGTGTTCATAGGCTTTGAGTCTTCCATACCAAATTTCTTTAACAATTCTTTCACATATTTGGTCTGAGAAATGAAGATCCCTTCTTTTGTTTGAGTAATTTGCAGACCCAAGAAGAAATTCATTTCACCAAGCATAGACATTTCAAACTCACTTTTCATCTGATTTGCAAAAGTTTTACACATACTATCTCTTCCTCCAAAAATGATATCATCCACAAACACTTCAACAATCAGAATGTTTTCATGATCAATTTTGAAATATAAGTTGCTGTCAGCAGTACCTTTGTTGAATCCGATCTGCACAAGATGCTTATCCAACCTTTCATACCATGCTCTTGGGGCTTGCTTCAATCCATACAAAGCTTTCTTCAACTTGCAGACCATATCATTATTATCAGACAATTGAAATCCATCCGGTTGTTCAATGTAGACTTCTTCTTCCAGATCACCATTTAAGAAGGCAGACTTGACATCCATCTGATATACCTTGAAATCTTTGAAGGCAGCAAATGCAAGAAGTAATCTGACTGCTTCAATTCTTGCTACCGGAGCAAAAGTCTCTTCAAAGTCAATTCCTTCTATTTGAGAGTAGCCTTTGCAGACCAATCTAGCTTTGTTTCTGATTACTTCACCAGCTTCATTTAGTTTGTTCCGGAAGACCCACTTGGTTCCAATTACATTCCTGTCTCTAGGTCTGGGAACAAGATCCCAAGTATGATTTTTCTCAATTTGCATCAGTTCATCTTCCATTGCTTTGGTCCAATTTTCATCATTGCAGGCTTCATTTATTGTTTTAGGTTCAATCCTTGAAATCAGACAACATTCATTCTGATCTTGAGCAATATTCCTTCTAGTTTGTACACCTTTGCTTCTGTCACCTATGATCTGATCTTCAGAGTGATTCAGTTTTACATACCTTAGAATTTTGGGAGTATCCAGTACTGCTGTTTCTTGATCAGGCTCATTTAAACCTAACTCTTCTTCCTGATTTACCGGATCAGACTGACTCTGTTTCACCGGAGAGGATTGAGTTCCTTGAACACTATCTTGGTCATCTTCATCAAATTCATAAAATCTTGAAGGCTTCTCAATTCCTTCATCAACCTTTACATTGGTACTTTCTATCATCTTCCTCAATCTCTTATTGTAACACCGATATGCTTTGCTTTGAGTGGAGTAGCCCAAGAAAATTCCTTCATCACTTCTAGCATCAAACTTTCCTAGATCTTCATCTCTTTTAATATAACACTTGCTGCCAAATACCCTGAAATATTTCACAGTAGGAGTGATGCCAAACCAAAGTTCATAGGGGGTCTTACCGGTGTTGTTTCTGATTTGAACTCGATTGAGAGTGTAGACTGCAGTGCTGATAGCTTCTTTCCAAAACATTTGAGGAACATTTGCTTCCAACATCATTGTCCTAGCAGCTTCCTGGATGGTCCGGTTCTTTCTCTCAACTACTCCATTCTGCTGTGGAGTCCTAGGAGCAGACAACTGTCTCCTTATACCCTGTTTCTCACAAAAGTCAATGAATTCACCAGATGTAAATTCACCACCTCTATCAGACCTTAGACACTTTAGTTTCAATCCGGTTTGATTCTCCACCATAGCTTTGAAGATTTTGAACTTCTCAAAAGCTTCTGATTTTTCTTTCAGAAAGGTAACCCACATCATCCGGGAATGATCATCAATTAACAACATGAAATATCTATCACCTTGCAGACTCTTGATTCTTGTCGGACCACATAGATCAGTATGTACTAATTCCAACAATCCGGTAGAAGACTGATCTTTGCTTTTAAAAGAGACTCTGCTTTGTTTGCCTAACTGACATTCTTTACACACACTGTTTGTAGGTTTTATCAACTTTGGAAGATCTCTCACAGCCTGAGTATTGCTTATTTTGATGATGTTATCAAAATTTACATGACACATTCTTCTATGCCATAACCAACTCTGATCAATTTGAACAAACAAACAACTTTTATTTGAACCAACCAGATGAAAGATGTTACCTCTTGTCTGAGTACCGGATGCAATTTCAGTTCCGGAGCTTGTAAAGATTCTGCATTTTCCATTCTTGAACCGGAGATCATAGCCTTTGTCCACTAACTGACCAACACTGAGAAGATTGTGCTTCAATCCTTCAACATATAATACATTACCTGTTTTGCTCTTACCATCAAAGGAAATAGTTCCCCTACCTCTGATTCTGCCAGCAGAATTGTCACCAAACTTTACCATTCCTCCTTCATATCTTTCCAAATCTAAGAACTTATTCTTGTCGCCAGTCATATGGTGAGAGCATCCACTGTCAATAACCCAATCATCCTTTTCTTCCACTTGAGCAGCCAAGGCTTTTTCAACAACTTTGTGATTGACAGATTCAGAGAGCAAGGAATCTTCTTCCTTGATGGCTATAAACACCCACTCATTTCCGGATTTGCTTCCTGGATCTGATTCATCATCTGTTACTCCTTCATTGTCATCTTCTTCATGAACATAATAGCAATTCTTTTGAAACCTTTGTCTGTGAGTATTAGATCTTGCAGATCTCTCCGGACATCTTGAGGCAAAATGACCAATCTTATTGCAGTTAAAACACTTAAAGGGTAGTTTTCCTTCATACTTACCGGATCCTCTTGGCAGTCTCTTTGCAATGAGGGCTTCAAGTTAAGCTGTTTCTGCTTCTTCTTCTTCCATGTCTCTTCTTGCTTGATCATACCATGACATTTTCCTTGATGAGTTTTCACCCGGATCAAATCTCTGTTTGCCTTTCACATAGGCACTGGCTTTAAAAGCAGACTCAGTCTTGGGTGGATCATCTCCAAACTCGGTCATTTCAAATGCAGCTAGTTTGCCAGCCAATTGTTCTCTTGTGACAGTTGTGTGGGCTCTGAATTCATCAATGGCAGCAACTTTGATTTTGTAGGCAGCAGGAAGGGATCTTAGGATTTTGCAGACAATCTCATTTTCATCTAGAGTTCCACCAGCATTTCTGATTCCACATACCAGCTCATTTACTCTTGGCATAAAGGTAGTAATGTTTTCATCATCTCTCATTTTCAATCTTTCAAATTTCCCTTTCAGACTTTGCAACCTTGCACTTTTGACAAACTCATCTCCTTCATACAGAAGTTCCAGTTTAGTTAGGATCTCATATGCAGTTGGTAGGTCAATGACATTCGAGAGATCTGAGTCATTCAATGCGCTTAGAAGAGCTTCCTTGGTCCGCAGATTGTTTTCAGCTTCTGTGGTTTCATCAGGAGTTGTCGGACCACCTTGTGGGGGTATATATGGTTTTGAAATCATAGCCAAGTATGCTTTTCCCATACATTCCAAATGACACTTCATGCGACCTTTCCAGAGAGTGAAGTTGGTTCCATCGAACTTCGGACTATCCTTCTTGTATGACGACATCCTGGATCACCTCAAGCGGTTAAGCTCCTATCAGAGGAACTCAGCTCTGATACCAATTGTTGGATCTAGGGCATACAACTGAGAGGGGGGGGGTGAATCAGTTGTATAGAACTTGTTCTCTTTCAAACACTTAATTCTCTGTTGTTAGTTAGCAGCATATCAAATAATCATTCATGGAAGCACAATACATAAACACAAGAGCAGATAAGCATCAACACATTGAACACCAAGATTTTGACGTGGAAAACCCGGTTAAGGGAAAAACCACGGGGTGATTAACCCAAGAATTATTCTCTGTTAGAAGAATAAGGAAAAATGAATGGCACATGCCAATAAGGGCTCACTGCCCGAGCACACTGCTCACAAAGAGGCCCACTGCCTACAAGGAGACACACTGTCTACAGAGTGATAAAAATCACAGTCTTGAACTGGAGAATGACATCTCTACCATGTCCGGATCAGTTCCAATTAAGCCCAACAATCTCTGCTCTGCCTTTCGCACCTTTCTTCGCTACACCTTGCTCATCCACATGCTACAACACTGAAATGAATTCACAACTCATTATTTATACAAGACATCGACTTAGGAACAAGTATCTAAGTCGGCAAACAACCATAGGAGTATCCGCAAGATGAATAACACATCCGGTCGGCTATCACAAGAACATTCGCAGGATGAACAACTCATCCGGTCGGCTAAACAGAGCAATAACTTCATCCGGAAGAATAACTTCAATTCCGGGCTCTACCATCGATGCGGACCAACAACACAACCTAAACATGATTCAAGAGCCTTCACAAGTCTGTCTGAATGTCCGGATACATCCGCACTTCCTCTGCTTACTGGAATCTCTTGTCTTCCTCATCCGGAACTTCAAGAACACAGTCTGTCGCCACTGTCATGATGCAGGAGGTACTTCCGGACCTCCAAATCACACACAAATCAGGATGACACATAACAAGGACATCTAAAACACTCCTTCCAATCCGCAGATTATGATAATACAATTCCGGACCTCACCGGACCTTTTTGTGATCCTCTGTCACCTCCGGATACTTGCCGGACCCGGTTCTATACCGGCAGCCATAACTCCTTCAGATCTTTATGCGGACCTCTGAAATCTTAACTGTAGCATCTCAAGACTCATATCTACTAACCCTTTAATCCGCATCCTCCGGTTCTCATCCTATACAGTATATTTACCTTCTTCTCATCACTGTTCTTCACTGTTCCTGACTGAGGCTAATTTTCTCAATATCCTCAGCACAAAGCTCATCAAATCCTTCTTGTCAATGCAGTATGAGTATGTTGACATCAATGACAACAATGGCTCACCTCATACTTGCAACAACACATTCTTCTATGCCATAGCCAACTTTCATTAATTTGAGTCATAAGGCACATACCATTAGCACCTTTGAGCTGATATATATTTCCTTTTGTCCTTGTTCCTATAGCAATCAGAGTTCTAGATTTTTCTTTTCTGATTTCACAACCACCATCCTCAAACACAAGGTTATATCTTTTGCTACACATTTGTCCTACACTCAGAAGATTGTGTCGAAGACCCTTGACATAAAGAACATCATCTGTATTGTGTTTTCCATCAAAACTGATTGAACCTTTTCCATAGATCTTAGCAGATGCATCATCTCCAAACTTAAGAAAACCTCCATCAAAATTCTTAAGCTTCACAAATTTATTCTTATCACCTGTTATATGATTTGAACACTCACTATCAATTAACCAGTCAATCTCCTCTTCTCTTGGATGGAAAGTAGTTACCAAAGTTCCTTTAATATTGTGCTCTATTTTAGGAGCAGTTTCCTTCATATCCCTTTTAGAATTAGTTCCAACATTCAAAGCCATGAACATACATTCATTACCATCATCATCTAGATAGTCAGATTCATCATCAGATATGCTATCATCTTCTTTAACATATAATAACTTCTTTTGAATGATTTTCCTTTGTTATCCTTGTGTTTGTCATTTGAAATTTTGATTGGACATTTAGAGGAATGATGACCTATCTTTCCACAGTTGAAACATTTGAAGGGCAACTTACCTCTGTATTTTCCAGAGCCCTTTTTCAACCTGCTTACAAAATTTGCTTCCACTTCATCAAATTCATCTGAATCAGATTCAACATTCTTTTCTATCTTGCTAGCCTTAAAAGAAGTTTCTTTTCTTGAATCATCCTTATCAAACTCTCTTATCTCAAAAGTAATTAGAGTACCAAACATTTGATCCCTAGAATACTTATCCAAATTTTGAGTTTCTTCAATAGCAGAAACTATATCTAACTATACCCAACTATATCTAACTATTTTTTTTTTCCTTACTTAGACAAATTTACTTGCACTTAACTCATCAACTACTACTCAACTAACTCAATGACATACATCAAAGATAACAACTTGTATGAATCAACTTGAAGTTGGGCACTTGTATTACCACTTGATTCAAATCAATACAACTATCTTATTACAATGGATAATGCCCTCAATGGCAATGAACATACAATCTTATTCAACTAATTACAAGAAAGGCCTTTAAGCCTTGATGTTTACAATGATTCCACAATTGATCAACTCTATTGAGCACAATGATGTCAACTATGTGTTAACACCTCACAACTTGACAAGGGAGCATCACCTTATCACTGTTGAGGGAGCATCACCTCAACTACTTGAAACTCGTAGGCCTCAAGAAAAAGCATAAAGCTTAACAGAGAGAAATTCAAATGCCAAAAGATATAAGATATCAAATGAGGAGTGCTCTCCTCTTTTATATTTTCTCTTCAAAGGCAATGAAGAAACATTTTTCAATGCACAAAGAGGAACCAAGGCACATTTCCTAAGAAGCATATCCAAGGGAATATTCCATTTGATGACTCATTCTGAGTTGGAAACCTTATCCAATGACTTGACATGGATCCCAAAATCATCTATTTGACCATTAGGATCCTAGGCACTTAGTTCATGCATTATGATTTATAGGCACTAGTTTGATGCTCCAGCATAAGGAAAGTGTGCCCACACTTGCAAGTTTCTTCTTCATGATCTAGGTGCTAGTTGAAGGTTGTAGTTGCCAAGAAGTGCGCCTAGCAAGATGAAGTCCTTTGAAGCCTCCAAAACACACCAAAACACTTGTCCAGCATCAAGATAACCTTTCCCAAGTTAGGTGCTTCAAGAGGGAAGTTAAAACATGAATAGGCGCCAACTTGTCTAGGCGCAAACTCAAGCTTGTTGAGGAGACATATTGCGCCCAACGTTCCTTGGTGATTTCATGAACTTCAAATGCTCACAATTGTTCAAGGGATACCCAAAGCCCCTTCTTGATGATAGGCGCCAAAGTGAAGGTGGTAGAACATGGAATTGCGCCTTGATGGAACTAGGTGTTATCTAGAGTATTCAACTCCATGGAAATGCACCTTCTTCCTTAGAGTAGTTCAAACACTCCAAGGTCTTCAATGATCAATTCCCCAACTTATGAAATGTCCCCCTTCATTTCCAAACATATTGTAATGCTCCAGAGAGATGACTATACCTAGGCATCAATTTGGGTTAGAAATTCCTCCAAAGTGCACCTTCACCTTCAAAGTGCAAAACAAGGTCCAAAGATGCCAATGAACTTAGGTGCTTCCTTGGAAAAGTCCTGGAGGTCAAAATGCACCTTGTCTTTATGAGGCACAATTCATGGGTAGGAAAGCTTGTGAAGTGCGCCTAAGCTTAGAGAGGTGATTGATTGCCTTCAAACCCTTTTTGGAACTTAGATTTCTTCAAATGATGATCATCTTACACCAATGCATCATCAATCCTTCAACACAAGATCAAATCATACTTAGGCACTCATTAAGTGTCCTCTCAATTGAGGTGCATCTGAGAGGTTGAACGGGCAAGAGGTAGCACCTAGCTTCCTAGACCTCATTTCAACATGTTTGAGCTCCAAAGTTGACCTAATGGCATCAATTGAAGTCTAGTAGATGAAATCCTTCCTCTCTATACCTGGGCGCATTTGAGGTGACTGAAGATAGCAAAGTGTGCCTATCTAAATCTAGGCACAATTTCAAGGTGACTTGATCACCCAAGTGCGCCTAACACTTCAAATCACTTATTTGACCTTGACAACTTGCTAGGAGCTCTTTTCATCAAACAGAGTCATCAAGATCTTCATTCTGGCTTGTCCAATCCTAGGCGCACATTTGACATTAAATGGGTAAGAAGGTGTGCCATGACTCCAAGAGTCATGCCTTAGTCAATTTTGGCTTCCTGATTTAGCCAATTTAGCCAGAATCAATATAGAGAACTGGAATGGTCTTTGATTTAATCCTGCAAAAGTAAAACAATATGTTAGCCAAAAACCAAGTTCATTCCCTCAAGATTGGTATTAGCCTCTGGGAATGATGAGTAGGCTAAACCATTGTTCAATGTGGATCACTCCAAAAATGGGGACATGACTGTCTCCCCTTCCTGGGATTGCTTGTCCTCAAGCAATTGAAGGTTAGAATGCTCAAGTATCTTCTCTCCTTCCCAAGTAGCATCCTCCATTGGTAACCCTTTCCACTTCACCAAATATTCCCTTATGTTTTGGTTGTGCAATTTCTTCCCCCTCATATCCACCACACTCTCAGGTTCAGGTGCGAGCATTCCTTCTTCATCTAGTGGTGGAAGTTCATCAGATGAAACCACATGTTGTCCTAGTGCCTTTCTGAGACACGACACATGAAACACATTATGAATGCAGCTTCCAGCTGGCAAATCAAGTTCATATGCCACTTCTCCTACTCTTCTCAACACCTTGTAGGGTCCATAGAACCTAGGTTTCAATTTTTCTATACCTGACTTCTTCAAAGTACTCTGCCTGTATGGTTGAAGGTGGAGAAACACCATGTCACCAACTTCAAATGTTCTTTCAACCTGGTGTTTATCGGCATATAACTTTTGTTGATTTTGAGCCCGTTGAAAATTCTCCTTAAGCACTTGCAAGATGTCTTGTGTGTCCTGCATCAATTCCTTTTCTCTAGGAGCTTAACTATCATCGAGTGCCAGATCAACAAATGAAACTATATCATATCCATACAATGCATGAAAGGGAGACATGCTAATTGACATGTGGAAAGTGGTATTGTAATAGTATTCACCCAGATGTAACCACTTTATCTAAGCATGCTAACGATTAGATACATAATTCTTTAGATATCCCTCAAGCCACTTGTTGACTATTTTTGTTTGCCCATCTGTTTGAGGGTGATAGCGTGTGCTTGGTGTTAAGTTAGTTCCAGCTAACCGAAATAGCTCTCTCCAGAACACACTGATAAACCTGCTATTTTGATCACTGACTATGGTCTTAGGAAGGATATGTAGTTTGAAGACCTCTCGGAAGAATAACTCAGCTACGTGTAATGCTGATGTTTCAATTGGAATTGCAAAGAAGTGGGCATACTTAGTTAGCCTGTCAACAACTACATAAATACAATCCCTTCCTTGTACCTTCGGAAGACCTGTGATGAAATCCATTGAGATACTCTCCCATTTATGTTCTGGAATTGGTAATGGTTGGAGTAATCCCACTGAAAAATTATGTTCTGACTTGTTTTGCTGGAAAGTCAAACATTCCCTAACATATTGAAGAACTTCTTCCTTTAGACCCTTCCAAGTGAATCGTTCTCTGATTTGTCTATAGGTTTTGAAATAGCTAGGGTGTCCTGGAAGAGGAGTATCATGATATGCTTTCAAAATTTGCCTTTTAAGCTCAGATTCAAGAGTTAGAAAAATTCTATCCTTGTAATAGATGATGTCATCAACCACTTTGTATCTATCATCCTGAATGATTCCATCCATGATTTCACAAGAAAATTTTGACTTGGAGTACTCAACTAGAAGATGAGACTTTCAATCAGCCGAAACTTCACTTAGGGCACAAATGGTAGGTTTCCTAGACAAGGCATTAACCACCACATTCTTCTTGCCTTTCACATACTCAATGTCAAAATCATATGCCTGTATCTTAGTAACCCACTTCTGTTGTCTTTCATTTAGATCCTTCAGCCCTAGGAAGTACTTCAAATTATTGTGATCGGTTCTGACCACAAACTTAGATCCAACTAGATATTGGCAGAACTTAGCCAAAGCATGCATGATAGCCAACATCTCTTTATCATATTTTGAATACAACCTTTCTGTGTCCTTCAACTTCCTACTTTCGAACACAATTGGATGATGATTCTACATCAACACTACCCCAATGCCTTCTCCAGAAGCATCACATTCCAACACAAAGGGTTTAGTGAAATCTGGTAGAGCCAGCACTGGTGTTGTACTCTTCACCTCCTTCAATTTTTCAAAGGCTGCTTGAGCTTCCATCGACCAAATGAAAGCTCCTTTCTTTGTTAGATTTGTTAAGGGTGCAGAAAGCTATGAGAATCCCTTAAATAACCTTCTGTAGTAGCTACACAAGCCAAGGAAACCCCTTAATTCAGATATATTCCTAGGTACTAGCTAGTTATGAATAGCTTCTATCTTTTCTTCCTGAACTTTCACCCCATTAGCTCCAATAACATGCCCTAGGTACAACATTTCCTTCATGCCAAAATCACACTTAGACATTTTGGCATACAATGATTGTGATTCCATGACTTCTAGTACTTCATCTAGATGTTGGAGGTGTTCCTCCCATGTCTTACTATATATCAAAATATCATCAAAGAATACTAATAGAAACTTACGCAACTGCTTGTTGAAAACATGATTCATACAAGACTGGAATGTAGCAGGTGCGTTAGCTAGACCAAAAGGCATTACCAATAATTCATAATGCCCGTAGTGACATCTAAAAGATGTCTTTGGGATGTCTTCCTCACGAACATGAATTTGATGATATCCTGATCGAAGATCTATCTTTGAGAAGAATATAGCTCCGTGCAATTCATCAAGTAACTCATCAATTCTAGGTATTAGATACCTATTCTTGATAGTCTTTTGATTCAATGCATGATAGTCAATACACATCCGCATTGTTCCATCCTTCTTCTTCACAAGCACCACCAATGATTCGAATGGACTAGAAGAAGGTCTAATATGTCCCATCTCCAGAAAATCTTTGATTGTATTCTTAATCTCAATCTTAAAGTGTCTGGGCTGTCTGCAAGGTGTGATGTTGATGGGTTTGGTCCCATCCTCCAACTCAATCACATATTCAAAACTCCTCTCTGGAGGTCTGCCTGGACATATATTGCCAAACACCTTACTATGCTTATCTATCATAGCTTGAATATCCACATGATAAGGTTCTTCATTAGAGTGAAGATGATTCTCATTGATACACACTTGTGCTGCCCATTCAATATCATTATGTTTGATCAATGCTTCCATGTGTTTGGCTGTGACAACTTTGGGATTTCCATCAGATAAGGATTTCAGCTTGATCTTTCTTCTGTCATGCATGAATTCCAATTCCATCTTCTGAAAATCTGGAACTATTCTTCCAAGTGAATGTAACCGTTGTACTCTAAGCACTACATCAATATGCCCAAGTCCAACTACATAGAAATCATCTTGTAAAGTATAACCACCCATTTGAATTTGCAGCTGGGTCACTTTCCTTGTGCAATCCATAATGATTTCATCTGCGACTACTATCTTGAAACCTTCGAAGTCCTCAACCGTCAGACGTCGTTTAGCTGCTAAGCCTTCATCAATGAAGTTGAGTAGCACCACTATCAACTAGACATGTGACTCTTTGTCCTTTGATGACTGCTTTTATACAAAAAGCATGATACATAGGCACTCCTAAAAGTGTTGCAATGGCTACTTTATCTTGTACTTCTCCCGTAGCAACATCAAGAGTAACTTGATCAGTTCCTTCTTCTTCATCATGAATTGATTCTTCCTCGCTTTGTGATTCTACTTCACTCTCTTCACCTGATAACACTTCTATCAAATGAGCTTTACCTTTGCCAAGGCACCTGTGCCTTGGTTCCCAAGGTTGCTTGCATGAGAAATAAAGCTTCTTTCTCCTGAGCTCATCTCTTTCAACAGCTATCATGTCTTGAAACTTCTTTGGTGGAAATGACTGTCTTCTTTGAGTTGAACTAACTACTTTGTAAAACTTCTTGTTAGATGTATAGGCAGGAGTAATGTCAAGATCAAGAGCAAAGTCAATTGCTTCTTCCAAGTTTGCTGGCCTTTGTACCTTTACTAATGGCTTAATCTGACTATTCAATCCCTCAATGAACAACATAGTGATTCTTCAGTCAGTCATGTCAGGTACCATCACTGCTATCTTCTGAAACTCATTTATATACTGCACAACCCTTCCTTCTTGCTTGAGTTGGGCTAGTTTGCGATAGTACACTTCAGTGTCTTTTCTATCAAACCTTTGAATCAACTTGGTTACAAACTCATCATAGGAATATATCCTATCATGATGTTGAGAGACTAGGCCATGATGCCACCATTCATAAGCCAACCCTTCAAGTTGCATTGTAGCAAAGTGAATCGCCTTCTTTTCTGTCAAAGGCTTAAGAGGAAGGTATGTATCCAACTTGTTTGCCCAAGCTCTAGCACTGAGCTTACCACTTCCATCAAAGGTAGGAATAGGAACTTGAATCAAGGCTTCTTTATACTTCTTTGTATCATCATCCCTTCTAGGATGAAAGCCTCTAGCTCTACCATGCCTATCCTTATCTTCCCTCTTTTGTCTGCAATATTCATTGAAAGTCATCATTGCTTGAACACATTTTGGTAGTCTGGCATAGAGATCTGCAAAGAGTGCAACTTCATCTTCAAAGTTATTTTGTTCTCCTTCTTCATACTCTTCATCAGCATCATTGATGTGTTCTAGAAGGAAAGTAGGTCTTAAAGGCCTATCCACTGTTGGAGTTCTACTATGAACCCTTCTTGTTGCACTAGCAACTTCATCATTGTCATGCTGATCTTGTCTAGCATCATCTCTATGACCTTGTCCAACTACTTCACCTTGATTCATGTTTTGAAGGGATTGTAGGGCTTGTTGCAATATTTGAGTTGTTTGTTGTTGTCTAGCAGCAATGTTTCTAAACATCTCCCTTGCTTCATGATCACCATCAATAGGTGGACTTCTACTTCTTCTTTCACCCATAGTGGCTTGTCTAGCTTCAATTGCTCCTGAAAGAGTATCCTGTTGAGGATATGGATTAGTCTACCGATACTACCTTCTTTGATTCCTTGCTATGTACCTTCTTGTTCTATCACTTTGTTGATCACCTTCTTGCAATACCCAAAGGCTGGTAGGATCCAAGCTTTGATACCACTGTAAGATACCCAACTATATCTAACTAAATTTTTTTTTCCCTTAGACAAATTTACTTGCACTTAACTCATCAACTACTACTCAACTAACTCAATGACATACATCAAAGATAACAACTTGTATGAATCAACTTGAAGTTGGGCACTTGTATTACCACTTGATTCAAATCAATACAATTAACTTATTACAGTGGATAATGCCCTCAATGGCAATGAACATACAATCTTATTCAACTAATTACAAGAAAGGCCTTGAAGCCTTGATGTTTACAATGATTCCACAATTGATCAACTCTTTGAGCACAATGATAACAACTATGTGTTAACACCTCACAACTTGACAAGGGAGCATCACCTTATCACTGTTGAGGGAGCATCACCTCAACTACTTGAAACTCGTAGGCCTCAAGAACAAGCATAAATCTTTACAGAGAGAAATTCAAATGCCAAAAGATATAAGATATCAAATGAGGAGTGCTCTCCTCTTTTTTATAGTGCTCTTCAAAGGCAATGAAGGCACATTTTTCAATGCACAAAGAGGAACCAAGGCACATTTCCCAAGAAGCATATCCAAGGGAATATTCCATTTGATGACTCATTCTGAGTTGGCAACCTTATCCAATGACTTGACACAGATCCCAAAACCATCTATTTGACCAATAGGATCCTAGGCGCTTACTTCATGCATTATGATTTCTAGGCACCAATTTGGGGTAGAAATTCCTCTAAAGTGCGCTTTCACCTTTAAAGTGCAAAACAAGGTCCAAAGATGCCAATGAACTTAGGTGCTTCCTTGGAAAAGTGCTGGAGGTCAAAATGCACCTTGTCTTTATGAGGTGCAATTCATGGGTAGGAAAGCTTGTGAAGTACGCCTAAGCTTAGTGAGGTGATTGATAGCCTTCAAACCCTTTCTAGAACTTAGATTTCTTCAAATGATGATCATCTTCCACCAATGCATCATCAATCCTTCAACACAAGATCAAATCATACTTAGGTGCTCATTAAGTGTCCTCTCAATCTAGGCGCATCTAAGAGGTTGAACTGGCAAGAGGTAGCACCTAGCTTCCTAGACCTCATTTCAACATGTTTGAGCTCCAAAGTTGATCTAATGGCATCAATTGAAGTCTAGTAGATGAAATCCTTCCTCTCTATACCTGGGCACATTTGGGGTGATTGAAGATAGCAAAGTGCACCTATCTAAATCTAGGCACAATTTCAAGGTGACTTGATCGCCCAAGTGCGCCTAACACTTCAAATCACTCATCTGACCTTGACAACTTGCTAGGAGCTCTTTTCAACAAACAGAGTCATCAAGATCTTCAGTCTAGCTTGTCCAATCCTAGGCACACATTTGACATTGAACATGCAAGAAGGTGCACCCTGACTCGAAGAGTCATGCCTTAGTCAATTTTGGCTTCCAGACTTAGCCAATTTAGCCAGAATCAATATACAGAACTGGAATGGTCTTTGACTTAATCCTGCAAAACTAAAACAATATGTTAGCCAAAAATCAAGTTCATTCCCTCAAGATTGGTATTAGCCTCCGGGAATGATGAGTAGGCTAAACCATTGTTCGATGTGGATCACTCTAGAAATGGGGACATGAAAGAGCCCTTTTTCAACCTGCTTACAAAATGTGCTTCCACTTCATCAAAGTCATCTGAATCAGATTCAACATTCTTTTCTATCTTGCTAGCCTTAAAAGAAGTTTCTTTTCTCGAATTATCTTGACCAAAGTTCTCTCTTATCTCAAAAGTATGTAGAGTACCAAACATTTGATCCCTAGAATACTTATCCAAATTTTGAGTTTCTTCAATAGTAGAAACTTTAGCACTATAATATTTTGGAAGAGTTCTTAGTACCTTCTTTACCACTTCACTTTCCTCCAGCTTCCCACCAAGACCATTGATGGAATTAGCAACCTCATCCACTCTCTACATGTAGTTTACAATATTTTCATCCTCTGACATCTTCAGGGTTTCAAACTTGACCTTCAAAATCTGCAACTTTGCTTGCTTGACCTTGTCATCTCCTTCATAGGTACTTTCCAACTTCTTCCAGATCTCATGAGTAGTTTTGTAACTCATCAACTTCACTAATTCAGAATTAGAGAGACTGTTCAAAAGAGCACTGCTTGCCTTGCCATTGTTCTCATATTCTTTAATCTTATCTTCATCCTTTGGACCATTAGGAGGTATAGTATACTCTTTGTCAACTATCTTCCATACACTATATCCTTGTGAGATAAGAAAGCTTTCCATCCTGGTCTTCCAAAAAGCATAATTTGTTCCATCAAACACTGGAATCTCCATACCTTTCCTATGTGCCATCCGGATCTGCCCCAAGCGGTTAAGCTTCTTCAGGGAACTTGGCTCTGATACCAATTGTTAGAATGCATAGGACAACTGAGAGGGGGGTGAATTAGTTGTGTATTAAAATAATTAAACCTTCAAAGTAATTCCAACCATAAACCTCTTAACATGCATTAGCTTAATGAAAACATATGAAGCATCAATGCAAACACATCCAAATGCATAGGAACACCAGGTTTACGTGGAAAACCCAAGAAGGGAAAAGCCACGATGAGGATTAGCTCACATATATATGAATAACAACACCAAAAATCAAATAGGCTCACTACCAAGGGCTCACTGCCCAAAAGAAAGGCTCACTGCCAAGAGAAAGACTCAGTGCCAGAAGGACTCACTGTCCAAGAAGAGAGAAGAATAGAAGAAGACTGTTATAGAGAGATTCACTATCTCAAGGCAACATGAGAGATCCACCACTACCACTTCTTGCCATCCACAACCTTTGGCTCATTGCCTCTAGTAACTTCAAGCAAGCTGAATTGTAGACACCTTCTACTCACTGCATCTGGAAGTCATAGGCATTTAATCTCGCACTCAATTCACCACCCTTGATTCACATTTGCATCATCTTCTTTTCATTGCTCTGCTCAACTTCGTCTTGCATTTATACCATCTACAACCAAGGCCTATCTCAATTAGGTTAGTCCTAAAGAGGTGTGTGCACCTCAAACATGCAACACCAATTAGGTTGGCATTAAACACTTCCACGGTGGAAAGAAGTGAAAGTGGACCATATCAAGGGTTAACTAGGACTCAAATCTTTATCACCAAGCTGCTCATCACATCCACAATCCATGAGGTACCTCCGCACAGGGCACTAGTAAGCCAGGTCGGCCAAACCTGAGTTAATGACTGTGTCCACACTTCTCCAAGTCCAAGAGAGAGACTTCACAGCATTCACAGACCTTCCCAGATTATTCAGCATCATCAAATCTTCCGTAATACTGCCGCAACCATCTAAAATAAAGAATGTCTTTGTATTGCACTTCAAGATACACTGCTACTGAACACCAACACAAGAACTGCACTTTCGGAGCACCCCAACACTAGAAACTTCAAGGGAAGGTAGATACAAACAATATAAACACTCTCCCAGACCCGCAAGATAGGAAACATCAATGCGGAGAAATGCGGAGCAATCTCATTTCTCGCAGACAATCTTCTATACAGGCAAACACTCTATCAGACATATCTTCCACTTCCACATGATCCAGAACCTGAAACTCTGGATATAACACCTTTGAATACCTTTGATCATTACCTCCAAACCACATAAGCATATCTTCAACTGAGAAGAAATGCGGAGTTCAACACTGAGAGCACCCCTATCACACTGCACACCTTTTTATCAAGTTTTGTCAAAAGCACTTGGAAACCAAGTGAACTATTTGTTGGAGGTTGACATCAATGAAAACACCAGCAAGTTTCCAACAATATTATGTGGATTGATCATGTCAACAACATAACATTTGATCTCCCAAGGAGATGTGAATTCAACAACATAAGTTTATATGAATGGGAGATGATGGAGAGGTGGAAAAGATGCTTTATTTATAGAATTTCAGAAACAAAAATCAATGATGGAGAATGGTCTAAGAGATCAATGGCTAGAAATGGATGAGAGGATTTGAGTGAATGAGAGTGACAAGTGTCCTTGTCCCCTCATGAATCAGGGGAGTTAACAGGTGAGTTGACTGAATTGATTAATTTGTTAACTGGATTGATTGATTGGTCAACTGAGTTGATCGACTTGTTAACTAACTTGATTGATTAGTCAACTAATTTGATCGATTAGTTAATTGATCTGATTGAGAGTGATTTCAGGGAATGATGAGAGAGAATCATGGTGAGACAAGAGTGAATTATGGTGAGAGGAAATTATGGAGGAAATTAAATTATTTAATTATTTAATTTTTGGTGCACATGGATAATATTGAAAAATAAATAAAATATTAATTTTATTTATTTGTGATGGCGTAAAATAGAAATTAATTTATTTGTTTAATTAATATTAGAATAAATGAAGAATTAATTAAATAATTGTGAAATTATTTAATTAATGTTAGAAAATAGAAAACTTAAATTAATTAAATAATTAATAATTATTTAATTAATATAGAAGAATAAGGTAGAATGATAATAGATGAAATTAATCAAATAATTAAAAATTATTTAATTAATGTGAAGGTATGACAGATGAATAATTAAGTTGGGAAGCGAGGCTAATTTTAGGTGTCTACATTTTGCCCCTCTTTGAGATGGTGTTGTGAAGTAATATCATTTCAAAGAAGTTTAAAACATAGTGTTGTGTTGGATAGAAGAAGATTTTGGTTTAGAAGAATATGATTGGATTAGAAATAATGATGGCCCAGTTGGATAGAAGAAGACTTAACTGATCTGATTGAGAGTGACGTGAGGGAGTGATGAGAGAGAATCATGGTGAGACAAGAGTGAATTATGGAGAGAGGAAAGTAAATAATTTAATTATTTAATTTTTGGTGCACATGGATAATATTGAAAAATAAATAAAATATTAATTTTATTTATTTGTGATGGAGGAAAATATAAATTAATTAATTAATTAAATTAATATTAGAATAAATGAAAGGGATACTAAGGTATTAGGTTGTTTCAAAAGTGGTTGAACCTATGATTGTTGTATGAAAGCTCTATGTTTTCAATGTGTAGTTTACTTTGCTTGGGTATCAAGTGCAATGTGTGTGCATTTATTATGGGTGAAAATGGATTAAAAATTGACTTACATATGATTTTATTGCTTGGATTTTGTATGTTGTAATTTTTTTGTTTTTTTTGGCAATATGTGATGTTTTTGTGTTTTTGGTATGTTTTGATTTTTTTGGTGTGGGTATGTTTACTATGAAAAGTGTGAGTATTAATGGTAATGATCCCTCTCTAGGTTGACTAGGTATATACCAAGAATGCCCCCAGTTAGGCACAAGAGTATTTATTATGGAATGGGATAGGTGACACATGTTATGAAAATGGATAAAGGTAGGATACTATCGATTTCTATCAATTATCAAGCCATGATAGTGGCATAAGTAGATAAATGGGAAAGATAATATATGGTGGATTGGATGGGATGGGTGAGAACTTGATAGATGGTGGACAGTAGCCTCTACACATGGCGCTTGTTTGCCAAGTTTTTACCATGGTACTTGCCCAAGGTGCCATCGAAGTGGTTTTCACCATAGGACGGATTATTTCTCTTTACTTCTTTTTTTTAAGTATAGAATTGCTTGAGATGAATGATGTTTATGGGTTCTTCAAGAGGTTGGCCATCTAGTGTTGCTTGCTAGTAGGCACTTGATTCATATGGATTTGTAATGACAAAAAGGTCCTAGCTAGTTTGGTTCAAATTTGCCCTTTTTCTCATGTTCTTGGAGATTGCACCGATTTTCTTTAAGGACAAGGTCACCAATCTCAAAATGGCGGGTCTTGAATTTTTTATTGTATCTCTATTGAAGGAAGTTCTGATACACTTGAAGATAGTTAAGGGCCTAAAGACACCTTTTATCCAGGAGTTCTAACTCTTACAACCTTGATATACGATACTCCTTTTCATTTATGAGATTCTGCAGTGAAATCCGTAGAGAAGGGAGCTTGACCTTGATTGGTAAGATAGATTTAGAGCCAAAGACAAGTGAATACAGAGTGGCTCCGATAGGTGTGTGAATGCTAGTACAGTATGCCCATAAGGCAGGATTTAATTGCAGGTGCCTGTCACGACCAACATCATTGATAGTTTTTTTTAGGATTTTTAGGATGGTTTTATTTGATGCCTCGGCTTGGCTGTTACCTTGTGGGTAATAGGGGGTTGAAAAGCGATGTTGGATGTGGAATTTATCTCAAAGGGACCGAACTTCTTGATTCTTGAAAGGTCTACCATTATCAGTGATGATGGCAAGGGGAATTCCATACTCACAAATGATGTAATGGAGGATAAACTTGGATATTTGGGTACCAATAATGTAAGTGAGTGGAATTACTTCAACCCACTTAGTGAAGTATTCGGTAACAGTTATGACAAATTTATGGCTATTGGAGGATGGAGGGGTGATTTTACCAACGAGATTGAGCCCCCATTGTGAAAAGGGCCAAGGAGTTGTTATTGGCTGCAAAGCTTGAGATGGTGCATGAATGAGATCACCATGTCTAGCACTGTAAACATTTATTGGAAAACTGAAGTGCATCTTGTTCCATGCTAGGCTAGTAGCATCTTGTTCTCAACAACTTATTTGCAAGGGAAGGACCAAAGGAGTGTGCACCATAGATTCCCTCACGTACCTTGTGTAATGTAGTTCGGGCTTCTTCCAAGTTGAGGCACCTAAGAAGCGTACACCTTCGAGACTCTTTCAATATAGGGTATCTCCTAGGATGGTAAAGCAGGATGAGTGAAAAATGAAGGTTTTTCATTGGTTGGTGGATAGGTTTGGTGGAAGGGATTGGTCACAGAGATAGGCATAAATATATTAATACCAAGGGGAAGCAAAGCTAACTATTTCGAAGATGTGTTCAGAATCAGGGGTATCATACGCAGGAAGAAAGAGTTGTTCCACAAGAAAGTCACACCTTTAGTTGTTGGTTGGCATGTCAATGAGGGATCTAATGATTGACATGGCATCTGTAGCTCTATTGTTTAGTTGAGGAAGTTGTTCAAACTTAATCTCTGAAAAATACTTCTTGAAGTCATCGACCATTTTCTTGTAGGGAACTAGCTTGTCATCTTTGGTTTGAAACTCATCACTAGTTTGGTTGATGACCAACAGAGAATCTCCATACATGTTTAAAGTGTCAATCTTCCATTGAACAACCATTTTCAATTCTGTCATTAGAGCCTCGTACTTAGTAATGTTATTAGTGCACAAAAATGCAATATTGTATGCCTTGGGGATGCAATATTGTATGCCTTGGGGATGCAATCACCTTGAGGGGTGATGAAGAGAATCCCTGCTCTGAAACCATGAGAAGTGAATGATCCATCAAAGTATAGTTTCCAATGTGTTGTTGGGGTGACTAAGCATATAGATTCATCTAGGAACTCTGAAGTAAGTGGATGATCTAAATGAATAGGAGCGTCATCAAGTTGATCTGCTATGACATGTCCCTTGATAGCTTTTCTGTCCACATACTCTATGTCAAATTCACTGAGAATTATAACCCACCTTGCCATTCACCTTGTGAGTGTATCCTTTGACAATAGATAGTTTAGTGGATTTACCTTGGAAATGAGTTTAGCTTGGTGATTGAGCATATAGTGTCTTAGTTTCTAGAAACTAAATACAACTGCTAGGCATGCTTTTTCCATTGAAGTGTAATTAAGCTCATATCCTACCAAGGTTCAACTGATATAATATATAGATTTTTCTTTGTCTGCTTCATCATGTTGTGCAAGCAGAGCCCCTAATGTTGTTGATGTTGCTGAAATATAAAAAAGTAGGGGTTTTCCTGGATCCAGAGGCATAAAAATTAGAGGAGAAGTTAAATGTTCTTTCAACTTGTCAAAATTTGCTTGGCATGAGGCATCCCATTGGAATGTAACATTTTTGTGGAGAAGATGCGTGAAGGGATGACATTTGCCTGTGAGTTGAGAAATGAAATGATGAATGGATTGAAGTTTCCCTTATAAGTTACAGCGCTGCTTTAGATTATTCAATGGAGGCATGTCAACTATGGCCTTTACTTTAGTTGGATGCACTTAGATACCTCTTCTTGATACTATATATCCAAGTAATTTCTAGCAGTGACACCAAATACACACTTTTTAGGATTGAGTCAGACTTGATATTGTTCTAGGCAATAAAAGATCCTTGTTAAAACTTGGAGATGTTCTTTTCTTGTTGTTGATTTACCAAGGAGGTCATCCACATAGTCCTCCATAATTGTATGAAGCATATCATGAAAGATCACCATCATTGCTCATTGATAGGTTGCGCTAGCATTTTTGAGACCAAATGACATGACTTGCCAATAGTAGGTACCCCATGGACAGGTGAAGGCTGTTTTATGTTGCTCTTCTTAAATGATGCAAATTTGATTATATCCTGAAAATCCATCCATAAGTGAGAGCATTTCATGTCTGGCTGTGAGAGCCATAATAGTGTCAATGTTTGGTAATGGAAAGTCATCTTTGGGACATGCTTTATTGAGATCCTGGAAGTCATTGCAAATGCAGATGCCCCCATTTGGTTTGGAAATTGGGACTACATTGGATCTCCATTCCAGATAGTCAATGGGTTGAATGAAGCCTACTGCTAACAAATTTTCAAGTTCAATCTTTACCAAAAGTGCAATATGTGGATGCATCTTTCTCAATTTATGCTTAACTGGTTTGGCGTTAGGATATCCTATTAGATGGTGCACCACTAAAGATGGATCTAGACCAGGCATATCAACATAAGACCAAGCAAAGTTGTGGGAGCATTTCTAAAAGAATGCCATGAAATCCTTATGTTCTTCTGATGATAAAGAAGCATCCAAAAATGTGATCTTTGGGTCCTCTGTTGTGCCCAAGTTTAGCTCCTTAGATTTTTCTATCAACATTGGGAACTTGTCTGGATAAAGAGCATCTTCTGGAAGATCAAATCCTCCATCCTCTGGTGCCTCATAGAGGTTTTCACCATTGGATGCATCCTTTCTTTTTACTTTTTTATGGTCTGATAGCACCACAAAGTGGTTTTCACTAGGGGACTTTTTTATTATGTTCCTTTTGCGACTGAGGGATTTGGCCTTCTTGTTAAAGTATGCTTCAGTGTTAAGCTGTATGATCAAACCAACTCTATGATCCCCTAGAGGAATGTGTTCTTGCAGTCTCGTGAGTTCTGCAAGTGCTTCTTCATTTTGGACATTGTCTAAGATGGGAGGGCCTGGTTGTTCTTGGTCGATCAGTTGGGGGTAGATGAGTGGTATGTTGGTGGATGTAAATGGAATGGTGGATGATAGGGTATATATGTAAGAGTCTTCAAAGATTTGGGTGAGGTATTTAAAAGAGTCATCATTGGTATCTTCGTTGGTGGTCTCTACAATGGGAAAAGCTTTGGCTACCTCATTGAGAATAAATTCAAGATCTGAGGATGCACACGTGATTGATCCATACCCAAGTCTTTGAAATCAAGGTCATCTTGTTGTACTTATGGGTTCTATAGTACCTTGCTCATGTAGACCAAGTCTACCTTGTCCTTTATAACCCATATTTTTGACAATGTGAAGTCTGGTGGCATATTTTTCTACAAGTAATAGGGCTTGTTCTTCTTGCTCTTTATATAACCATTTGGAAACATCTTCAATGGACTCTTTGTCTAACACTCCCCAACGTTCAAATGTTGTTGGTTTGTATTTGATGACCACAATTGATACCAAACTTAAACTTGAGGATTGGGGTTTGCCATGTGATCATAGAGGGAGTGGTAATTGGCCTATGAAGAAAGATTCTTGAAGGTTGTATTCTCCACACCCCTTGTCTTTGACTTGGACCTTGATGTCAGGAGTTGGAGTTTTTGAGGTGGATGGTAATGAAAGTGACAATGGATATATATAGGATGATGATGAGGATGCAATATCATTGTTAGGACAAAGGTTGGAACTTTTTCCTTCTATCATCCGACAATATTGAAATGGCTAGGGGTCAGTGAAAATGGTAACTTCAGAACCATTATAGGGAAATTTTATGCATTGATGGTATGTTGAAGGGACAAATTGCATGGCATGGATCCATGGGCATTCAAGGAGGATGTTATAGGGGAGATCAAGGTCCAAAACTTGGCAGGGAGTTTCCATTATTACAGGACTAACTTGGATGGGTAATTTGATGATACCTGTAGACTCACATTCAACATCATCATACCCCTTGATCGTAGTACTTTTTTTGTGAGTCTGACATTTTCAAAATATCCCAACTGTCTTATTAATTTTGAAGTACAAAGATTGAGACTCGATCCACCATCTATAAGGACTTGCTTTATTTTATGTTTGTGAATGCGTACTTCTAAATGGAGGGCATTTTCATGTGAAAGGGTATTGGAAGGGAGATCAAATTCAGTGAATACGAGATGATGTGGCAAGGATAAGTGTCCTACCATGGCCTGAAATTGATTGGTATCAATGTTATTAGGGATACAGGACTCTTGGAGCGTTTTATCAAGGATTTGTCTATGTGTGAGGAATATATGGGAGAGCTCAAGGATGGATATTTGTGCAGGAGTTTTATTCAAATGATCAAGGATGCTATATTGAGGTGAAGGCTGCGAATTGGATGGGGCTTCTTGAAGGGTTTTTTGACCTCGACGTGTGGTCACATCACAATGAGATGTTTTTGGTACAATGGTGATGGTGGCAACTTGAGAATGACATTCATCAATACAACCTACAACATAATCATAGGAAGTAGAGGCATTGACATTATTTGTGTTATTGGAGCCCTTGTTTTTTTTGTTAGCATGGGTTGGGAAGGCATCTTGATATCTACCTAAATCTTTATTTGTTGTCTTTTAAGGGTGTCTTTCTACCACAATGTCTCCTTGGTCTATGAGCTCTTGGATGGAATTTTTGAGTCGCATGCAATTGGAAATTTTGTGTCCATTTACCCTATGGTACTCACAATATTTATTTTTGTTAAACCATGGGGGTTTCACCTAATTTTCATCATGTTGTCATATAGAAGGCATGTTTATGAGATTTGATTGCACTAATTTGTGTAAGGAAGATTCATAGGGTTCACTTAAGGGAGTGAATCATCATCTGAATGTAGATGTTTGTTTAGATGGTCCCTTAGGAATGGTATTGTTGTTATTTGGGGTTTGTGTGATTGAAGGTTTAGTATTTGGCAGAGTTTGAATGTGTTTGACATCGACTACTCCATCATTCACAACGTTCTTATTCTTGGCCCAAAAGTGAGGTTTGTCATTATTTTAATTGTTTTTTTTTGTTGTTGTCTTTGTAAATCTTGACCAAACCTTTAGCTATGAGGGCTTTCTCAATAGTGACACCTTTGTCTATGATTTCCTCAAATGTATTCACACATTGAATTTGTAGGTGAAAACCCATCTCTTGATTTAAGTTCTGAACAAGTATGTTGACAAGTTGTTTCTCAGGGATGGGACAAAATAATTTACTAGCAAGGTTCCTCTAGTGTTGAAGGAAGGTAGAAAAAGATTCTCCATTCCTTTGCTTGGTATTGCAAAGGTTTGTCATAGATACCTCATGTTCAATGTTATATGCAAAGTGTGCATTGAAATGGTAGGCAAGTTTCTTGAAATGTCTTAATGCCATGAGGTAAATGGGAGAACCATTTGATAGCCTGGCCTTTGAGACTACAGGGACAAAGCCACATGAGATAGGTATCATTATAAGCGACTTCCATACATGCTATGTAAAATTCTTTTAGATGGTCCTTAGGGTCACCTTTTCCTTTATATTTTTCAAACTTAGGTATATCAAAGTTATGTGGAAATGGGATCATGACCAAGGATCTATAAAAAAGATAGGGACATATCTCTTCAAAAGAGTATTTTTTGAGTATTTTTTCTTTGAATGACCCATCTCCATAACTTGCACCTTCTTCCTCAATTCATCAAGTTTTTGGGCAAGGTTAATGGGAGGAGATGGATTCAGATTGGCATGTGGAGGTTGTTGATTGAACAATTGTTGGTTGAAGGAATTTGGTTGTTGTGATGTGGTTGTGTTGGTAGTGTGATAAGGATGGGAATTAAAAGGTGGATTAGAGACTTGGGAGTTGATGTATGAGTATGAAGTGGAGATTTGAGAAGTTTGAGGATGGGTGAAAGACATTGATGATGAGTTTTGTGAAGTTTGAGGATTGAGTGGTGGAATGGTGGTTGTAACTTAGGGGATGGAAACAATTATTTGTGATCAACTATGATGTTGTGAAATAGAAGTTGGAATTTAAGTTTGTGATACATTAATATGAATGGGTTTATTAATGCTTGGGTTGATGCGAAGATGAGATGAGGGATTATTTATGGGAAGTTGTGATGTTGATGGAGGATTGTGAGGATCATACGCAAATGGATCTTGTGGCTTGAGATTGGAAATATCATAGTCCAAAAGTAGTTAAGCCAACATGAGAAAACATTTATTAGGGTTCGCTCCAAGCATTCGCTGCATAATTTCGATGCACTCATCATCTTGTGAAAATTCATGTAGATGTGGTGAAATAGGTTGATGATCTTGAGAATTTTGTCTAAAATATGTGCCTTTGGTGGTGATGATTGAGAGATTTCTTGATAGGCACTTGGGATATAAGATGGCATCCCAAATTTGGGTACACTTTCCATGATAGGTTTCTGAGTAAGATCAACTTGAATGTTGGAGTCCATAAGCTTTCTTGCTTGTGACCTTGTGAGTGGCATGCAAAGAAAGGACTTGGGTAAAAGAAACTGAGATGAAAAGACGTGGAAGAGGGGAAGGGAATGTGATGATGACTTGGGGTACTCCAAATTTAGACTTTGGCATCTTAGGGATGATGCTTTGGGATGAGGAATCAAAATGACCTCAAGTACACATCTAGATCTTAGGATTTGATGACAAATGATGATACCTTTCACTACTTAGGAGAGATATACTTCTAAGCAATAAAAGGGGTAAGGATGCCCCATTTTCTACTTGAGGTAGACAAGATCTCAAGAAAAATAGGCACGACTCCTAAGCTAATGAATCCACAAGATCAACTTAACACTACTTGATGTTGACAAGATCTCAAGTGAGATGTCAAGCTAAGGATGAAAAGATAAAAACATATCTAGATTTGATAAGATGGATTTTGGATTCTGGGATGATTGTGGATATGGTTGGATAAGATCAAAATGATTGACAAGATGGAGGTCCCAAAGTGGTTTAAAGAGCAAAGCCAAGACTAAGAAAAATGGAAGGGATAGTGAAAGGGAAGGATGGGTGAAATGAAGCTTGGAAAAAGTGGAATGATATGGCAAGGTTCATGTATGGAAATGATGAATGAGGAAGAAGGTTGATAGATCCCAAGTGTATGCTATGAACTCCTAAATAGTTTGACCACATGCTACAAGTTTTCAAAAGGCTATTTTTTTGTTTTTTTGTGAGACAATTTTACAAAATCTTTGGAGCAAGAGATTACTACAAAGAAAAGACGTGATGGTTGGCACAACTTTCAAGGAAATGATGCAAAAGGTACAAGACCTTTGCAGTTAACAAATGGCTATTATTGGTATTTCACAAGAAAAACACACCAATCACTTGAACACAAACCTAGATATTTATTCAAGTAGGAGTGATTTTGTAATGTGGGCCCACACAATAGAATACCTATCCATGTTCTTACCTAACTAAGAACACTTCACCCTGAGTAGATAGCTAGGGATAAGGGCGTTGCACCCAATACCCCTTTCCTTGGAGGCTTTTACGCCTTGCCCAAAGAAAACTTCTATCTCACCTTCAAGGAGGTACAGGGTGAGTAACTTTAGGGGGCAGTCTGCATCCCCTGCACCACACTAGAAAATGGCCGAAAGGTCTTATCTAGGTTATTATAAGCTTGCTAGGGGAGTCCTCAATATACGCAAGGTACTACGAGACACATGTCTGTGAACCCTAGTCCTTTGAAAGCATGTGACATAAGCAATTAAGTGAATGCCACTTCACCTTGTTTCCGTAATCACCTAGGGCCCCAAGGCTATGCCAATAATTATGTGACTAGATTGAAGTATAGCTTTCGCTCTCCCCCCTTTGATATACCAGACTGGAATGTGTGGTTGAGGTCATTTCTAGGGCTGATGAAATCTCTTAGCAGGCCTCCTAAAGGGAAAGATTGATACTAATTGCTTTTGATATCTAGGGTCGCACTAGGCGCAAGGAGAGAGCATACACAAATTAGTCCTACCTTAGGATTTAATCTAAACAAAAAAGAAATGCAATATTTTTGATCTCAAAGATCACACGAAGTGCATGGAGAGAGCATACATCTTGACAAATCCTACAAGCACGACAAACAAGTTCATCAACCCACTACGCTAATTTAGTGAAAAACAAATGTCTTCGACACATGAACTTGTAAGACAATGGATTAGTAGTTTTTTTTTTTTTGTGAACTTTGACAAGTGATGGGCATCTGCACAAAAAATGTTAGTAGTTTGCAAGAAAAAGGTTTGTCTTCATCAAACAATTTCAACTGCAACCAATGAGTTAGAGGCAAGAAGATATGCAAACTAAAAAAAATGAAGTTAAAAGAAAAATAAAACTAAATTAATAATTTTTTTGTTTTTGCTTTTTAAAACTAAACGAAAAAGAAAACTAAACTAATGTTAGTTGCTAAAACCTATCTGTATATACCTAAAATTGGCTCAGGTTGAATTAAGTAAATATTTTGATATTTATCTTAATTCTTATTTTCTTTTGTCAATTAAATAAATATTATAAGTTTATTTGATTGGTTCATTATCCCATAATTAAATAAAATCATCTTATTTAATTAAATTCCCTAAATTCTTCTAATGTCTCAAGTCCTAAATCCACCTCATCAATCCACCTCATCTTTCCACTTCATCTCTTCCATCTCACCATGTTGCACATATAATTAAATATTCTTAATATTTAATTAGCTAATATCCTCATTATCCAAAAATAAATTTTTAATTCAATTGTCATCCACTAAATAAATTTTTAATTCAATTGTCCTCCACTAATTGAATTTTTAATTCAATTGTCATCCACTAATTGAATTGAATTGTCCTCCACTCCTCCACTAATTGAATTAAAAATTCAATTTGTCATAATCCACTCTCATTAAAAATAAATTTTTAAATCATCCACTATGAATTTAAAATCCATAAATAATGAGAGCCCTTGATCTCAACTTTTGATCCTTACCCTCCATTCCTTTTTCAAAAATCTATAAATGAAACCCTCACCCAAACCATTCATACAACTTCTTCTTGCATCAAAACCATGCCCAAATTTTTCTCAAATATCTTCATCATACTATCATCATATTGTGTTGAAAAACAAGAGCAATTCATATTTGAATCAAATTGGATCATCTAATCTAGGAGCTCTTGGGTGCAAGCTTCCTCCTCCCTTGATGAGATTGAGTCTTCATGTGAGGTATAGCTTTTTGTTTTATGCATTTAGTTTGTGTTTTCACTTCATTTTGTTTTCCTAATCTACACTATCTATTTTAAATTAAATCTAAGAAACAAAACTTAAAAAAACTAAAATTAACAATGAAATAAAACTAACAGATTGAATTAAAAGGCTAATTTGAAAATAAATATGCTAAGATGAAACTGAAAGTAGAACTAACTAAATTATCACATAAACTAAAAGAGGAAAATAAAAAAGTCCACATTAAAAGTCAAAGAAAACTATATGTTAATAGAAACTTGCCGCTGTTGAAGGAATGAGACTGACGGTTATCAACACGCCAATAGTAGTTGATAGTGTGCTCTTTTAACAATAAGATGAAATACTCGTTGTCAAACTCTTTCCCTTCGAAGATCTTATAGACAGAAGCCGACAGAATCAACTGTCATTGTAATTTGTTGAGAATAAGATGAAATGTTTGTTGTTAAACTTTTTGGCCCACTCTGTAAATCTGGCGCTCAAAATGCACTTTCATGCAGGATCAAAAACAGATACCACAGAGTTTACAAAATAACAGGAGTAAAAAGCTCAATAACAACAGTTTTGTGAGCAATTTTGCAACCATGAAAAGCGACATCAATCCACATGCCAATTGCATTATTGGAACTAGAATAATCAACAGTATAATCATTGCGTAGATATAGCAGAAGTGAACCCAAATCAGAGGAGCGCACTATTTTTGATGTAGATTATAGGGTTCATAATGCTCCCTTTACATAGACTTGAGCTTTATAATCCTTGGTTGTAAAAAATATCGCCTCTTGATTGATATGAAGAAACAAATATTAACAGAATCAAAAAGCCCAACGTAGAAGCTATTACTCTTCCAAAATAAAATCGAATGAAGAATGTTGACGGGAATACATTTTGTTACAGTTATTTATAAAGTTGATATAATGAAGTCAATGAAATCCTATGTTTGGAGTTTCTTCACCTCTTGCAATTGGGTAGTAGTTGCGGCTTTTTTCCATTGACTTGACTGTAATTAACAAAATTAAGTGTAATGCAACTTGTCAACAAGCTTATCAATTGCCAGAAAATACAGATGCTAAAAACATGTTACCAGAAATTGTAGATGGTTGAATTGATTTATCTGTGGCTCCTATGTTACTCCTCCCCGGTCCTCAAGTCATCTATATACTTGCATGTAAGATATGTTAGACAACAGCTAAACACAATCAAAAAATTTGACAGGTGAGATTCATACCAAAAACATTTAAAACCATTCTATCTGCATTGCAAACCCAGATCCTTCTTGTAATTCCAATTGTTGAAATGCTCCAGGGGGTCGTTTACACCAAATTTAAATGCTATGAGGGCCTCTTTCTCCACATTCAGATCAACATAACAAATTTAAATAATGAGTGAGAACAACACTATTGTAAACAGAGCCAAATTGAAATGATGTATTGCAGAATAAAAGGGAGATTTCCAGATCACACAGTTAACCAGATAAATGACCAAAATAAGTTATCAAACTCAGTCAGACCTACAAAATATCAGAACACCAGATTAGCAACAAATAATGAATAAAACTTCATTATACTCAGAGATGTAAATTTGAGAACTGGGCATGCAAGAATGTGAGACATAATTTCACGTACGAAGACGAATCAATGAAAATAAACTAAACAAACAAGCAAATCAATGAAAATAAACTAAAGAAACAAGCATACCTTCCTTCACAAGCGAATTTGACCTCACTGATCGAGCGTCAACTCCAATGGATTGCTCCTTTGATACATGGATATTATGTGGATTGCTCATGTCAACAACATAACATTTGATCTCCCAAAGTGATGTGAATTCAACAACATAAGTTTACATGAATGAGAGATGATGGAGAGGTGGAGAAGATGGTTTATTTATAGACTTTCATAAACGAAGATCAATGGTGGAGAATGATCCAAGAGATCAATGATTGGAAATGGATGAGAGGATTTGAGTGAATGAGAGAGTGACAAGTGCCTTTGTCCTCTTATGAATTAGGGGAGTTAACAGGTGAGTTGACTGAATTGATTAATCTATTAATTGTATTGATTGATTAGTCAACTGAGTTGATTGACTTGTTAACTAGCTTGATTGATTAATTAACTGATTTGATTGAGAGTGATTTGAGGGAGTGATGAGAGAGAATCATGGTGAGACAAGAGTGAATTATGGTGAGATAAAATTATGGAGGAAATTAAATAATTTAATTTTTGGTGCATATGGATAGTATTGGAAAATAAATAAAATATTAATTTTATTTATTTGTGGAGAAAAATAGAAATTAATTTATTTGTTTAATTAATATTAGAATAAATGAAGAATTAATTAAATGATTGTGAAATTATTTAATTAATGCTAGAAAATAGAAAACTTAAATTAATTAAATAATTAATAATTATTTAATTAATACAAAAGAATAAGGTAGACTGATAATAGATGAAATTAATCAAATAATTAAAAAATATTTAATTAATGTGAAGGTATGGAAGCGAGGCTAATTTTAGGTGTTTACAATATCTACAAGAACCCTTACATCTTCCGTCGTAATGTCTGCAAGAACAAGCACATTATTTGTCTCCAGCTTAACAATCACCCATGTAGTGCCTTCATGTGTTCCACTTAGAACTTTCACATGATCCCTTGTTTTAAAAAACTTAGAAAGCTCATTGGGATGAAAACCCAAAAGATTCCCTTCAATCCCTTTATCTTAGGCTTCAAATGTACATTCTCACCGTCAGCTTTCTTCACACATCCTTTTGAATTCTTAATCAAAATTAATTAAATATATTTGGAAAGGAATAGAATTTTCAAATTAAAATTAAATATATTTGGAAAGGAAAATAATATTTCCATAAGCTTAATTAGGGATAATTAAATAAATGGATACAACTTAGCATAAATTAACCTAGATTATATTAATAATCATCTAAGTGAATGAGAATTGAATAATCAAATGCCAAGCTAGGGTAATTAAACCCCATGGATAAAGATACTTAGCTCTAGAATTAATGTGGATGAACAAGTTTGATGCAATATAGATTCTAATGCCTAGTATGGAAAAATTGGTACCCTGGCTATGTATGTTGCCTAGAATCATATGTATAATTGTAACTAAATTCTAGGTGAAATTTGTAGATTTCTGTCATGTTTGTAGATGTAGACCTGTCTTGTGGCTCACAAATCTTTTCTAATAAGCTGTACACTTCTATTCTTTAGTTTTCCTTAATGTACATACATTTTGTTGATTGTTAAGGGCCATTAGTGTTTACGAAAACCATGGAGAGGTCGCTGGATTGCTCTTGTCAAGTTTTGGACTAGGAAAACCCTTGGAATGACCAACTTTATAGTTGTGGAATGAGCAAAGACAACACTCTTTGTTCATTCAAATTTGTGCTAGAATGATAATGTAGATTTACGTTTCTTTCAATTCTCCAAATTGAAAGATTCTTAGAATGATGCTCCTTGTATGCATCAGTTTTTAATGATTTGTAGATGCTAAATGAATGCACCTTAAATGCCTTTAAATATCACTATATAGAAATAAAACACACTAATCATGGTAGGAGGAAATGGATGAGAGTTGACAAAATTTGAATTTAAATTATTTGAATTTTGAGGTTGATCTGGACCCAAGACATGAAAGTGCATGATTGTATGAATTATCTATTTACATGGAAATATACACATAATAATACCATCGTCTATACAGAACACTACCTTTCTTACTTTGACATTTAGAGCTAGTAGTCCAATCACAAGGGAGAAACCAAATGCATAAAATAATCCCACACCCAATCTGTTGGTTTCAGTGAAGCCCAAATTGGCAAGTTTCTCTCACATATTCGAAAAGGGTGCCTTTTGCAATTGACTTCTTTTGTTATGTATTCACAAAATTAGAAGTTGCCCTTTTTGATGGATTTTTCCATTTAGAAACCCCCACTGCCGATTACTTTTTGCAAGTTGTTTTTGCCGTTCGATTTCATTGTTACAGTCAGTTGTACTAAGGGGAAGAAGCAATGGTAAGCAAATTAGGCACCCTGTATGTCATAGAGAGTCATGCTGAAGTGGGAGTTGTTAATCCTATTTCAAATTCATCTTTGGGGATTGCCAAGTGAGGGTCTTTGGATCAATTAGATGCTGATTCTATTATTAATAATTTTCTTTTTCATTTGCTTCTACAATTTTCATCAACACAATCCTTTTAAGCTCAGATTCAGGAGTTAGAAAAATTCTATCCTTGTAATAGATGATGCCATCAACCACTTTGTATCTATCATCCTGAATGATTCCATCCATGATTTCAAAAGCATATTTTGACTTGGAGTACTCAACTAGAAGCTAAGACTTCCAATCAACCAAAACTTCACTCAGGGCACAAATGGCAGGTTTCCTAGACAAGGCATCAGCCACCACATTCTTCTTGCATTTCACATACTCAATGTCAAAATCATATGCCTGTATCTTAATAACCCAATTCTGTTGTCTTTCATTCAGATCCTTCTGCCCTAGGAAGCACTTCAAATCGGTCTTGACCATAAACATAGATCCAACTAGATACTGGCAGAACTTAGCCAAAGCATGCATGATAGCTAGCATCTCTTTATCATATGTCGAATATAGCTTTTCTGTGTCCTTCAATTTCCTACTTTCAAACACAATTAGATGATGATACTACATCAACACTGCTCCAGTGCCTTCTCCAGAAGCATCACATTCCAACACAAAGGGATTAGTGAAATCCTAGAGAGCCAGCACTAGTGTTGTACTCATCACCTCCTTCAATTTTTCAAAGGTTGCCTGAGCTTCCATCGACCAAACGAAAGCTCCTTTCTTTGTTAGATTTGTTAAGGGTGCAGAAAGTTGTGAGAATCCCTTAACAAACCTTCTATAGTAGCTACACAAGCCAATCAAACTTTTTATTCAGATACATTCCTCGGTACTGGCCAGTTATGAATAGCTTCTATCTTTTCTTCCTGAACTTTCACCCCATTAGCTCCAATAACATGCCCCAAGTATAGGATTTCCTTCAAGACAAAATCACACTTAGACATTTTGGCATACAATGATTATGATTCCATGACTTCTAGTACTTCATCCAGATGTTGGAGGTGTTCCTCCCATGTCTTACTATATATCATAATATCATCAAAGAATACTAATAGAAACTTATGCAACTGCTTGTTGAAAACATGATTCATACAAGATTGGAATGTAGCAGGTGCATTAGTTAGACCAAAATGCATTACCAGGAATTCATAATGCTTGTAGTGACATCTGAAAGCTATCTTTGGGATGTCTTCTTCATGAACATTGATTTGATGATATCCTGATCGAAGATCAATCTTTGAGAAGAATACAACTCCGTGCAATTCATCAAGTAACTCATCAATTCTAGGTATTGGATACCTATTCTTGATAGTCTTTTGATTCAATGCGCGATAGTCAATACACATCCACATTGTTCCATCCTTCTTCTTCAAAAGCACCACTGATGATGCGAATGGACTAGAAGAAGGTCTAATATGTCCCATCTCTAGCAAATCTTTGATTGTATTCTTAATCTCAATCTTAAAGTGTCTGGGATGTCTATAAGGTGCAATGTTGATGGGTTTGGTCTAATCCTCCACAATCACATGTTCAAAACCCCTCTCTAGAGGTCTTCTTAGAGGTATATTGCCAAACACCTTACTATGCTTATATATCATAGCCTGAATATCCACATGATAAGGTTCTTCATTAGAGTGAAGATGATTCTCCTTGATACACACTTGTGTTGCCAATTCAATATCATTATATTTGATCAATGCTTCCATGCGTTTGGCTGTGAGAACTTTGGGATTTCCATTAGATAATGATTTCATCTTGATCTTTCTTCCGTCATGCATGAATTCCAATTCCATCTTCTAAAAATCCTGAACTATTCTTCCAAGTGAATGTAACCATTGTACTCCAAGCACTACATCAATATGCCCAAGTTCAACTACATAGAAATCATCCTATAAAGTATAATCAGCGTTTGAATTTGTAGCTGGGTCACTCTCCTTATATAATCCATAATGAATCTGTCTGCGACTGCTATCTTGAAACCTTCGAAGTCTTCAACTATCAGACCTTGCTTAGCTACTAAGCCTTCATCAATGAAGTTATGAGTAGCACCACTATCAACTAGACATGTGACTCTTTGTCCTTTGATGACTCCTTTTATATGAAAAGCATGATACTTAGGCACTCCTGAAAGTGTTGCAATGGTTACTTTATCTTGTACTTCTCCCATAGCACCATCAAGAGTAACTTGATGAGTTCCTTCTTGTTCATCATGAATTGATTCTTCTTTGCCTTGTGATTCTACTTCAATCTCTTCACCTGATAAAACTTCTATCAAATGAGCTTTACCTTTGCCAAGGCACCTGCGTCCTGGTTCCCAAGGTTGCTTGCATGAGAAACAAAGCAACTTTCTCCTGAGCTCATCTCTTTCAACAACTGTCATGTCTTGAAACTTCTTTGGTGGAAATGATTGTCTTATTTGAGTTGAACTAACTCCTATGTAAAACTTCTTCTTAGATGTATAGGCAGGAATAATGTCAAAATCAAGAGCAAAGTCAATTGCTTCTTCCAAGTTTGCTATCCTTTGGACCTTAGCAATGGCTTAATCTAACTGCAAAACCCTTCCTTTTTTCTTGAGTTGAGCTAGTTCAGAATAGTACACTTCAGTGTCTTTTCTATCAAACCTTTGAATCAACTTGGTTACAAACTTATCATAGGAATCTATCCTATCATGATGTTGAGAGACTAGGCCATGATGCACCATTCATAAGCCAACCCTTCAAGGTGCATTGTAGCAAACTGAATCCCCTTATTTTCTATCAAAGGCTTAAGAGAAAGGTATGTATCCAGCTTTTTCACTAAAGCTCTAGCAGTGATCTCAGCACTTCCATCAAAGGTAGGAATAAGAACTTGATTCAAGGCTTCTTTATACACCTTTGTATCATCATCCCTTCTAGGATGAAAGCCTCTAGCTGTACCATGCCAATCCCTATCTTCCCTCTTTTGTCTGCAATATTCATTGAAATTCATCATTGCTTGAACACGTTCTGGTAGTCCGGCATAGAGATATGCAAAGAGTGCAACTTTATCTTCAAAGTTATTCTGTTCTCCTTCTTCATACTCTTCATTAGCATCATTGACGTGTTCTGGAAGGAAAGTAGGTCTTAAAGGCCTATCCACTGTTGGAGTTCTAGTATGAACCCTTCGTCCTATTGCAGTAGCAGCTTCATCATCATCATGCCAATCTTGTCTAGCATCATCTCTATGACCTTGTCTAGCTACTTCACCTTGATTCATGTTTTGAAGGGATTGTAGGACTTGTTGCAATATTTGAGCTGTTTGTTTTTGTCCATCAACAATGTTCCTAAATCTCCCTTGCTTCATGATCACCATCAACAGGTGGACTTCTACTTCTTCTTTCACCCATAGAAGCTTGCCTAGCTTCAATTGCTCCTGAAAGAGTATCCTATTGAGGATATGGATTAGTCCACTAATATTGCCTTCTTTGATTCCTTGCTATGTACCTTCTTGTTCTATCACTTTGTTGATCACCTTCTTGCATTACCCAAAGGCTGGTAGGATCCAAGCTCTGATACCACTGTAAGATACCCAACTATATCTAACAATTTTTTTTTCCTTAGACAAGTTTACTTGCAGTTAACTCATCAACTACTACTCAACTAACTCAATGACATACATCAAATATAACAACTTGTATGAATCAACTTGAAGGTTGGCTCTTGTATTACCACTTGATTCAAATCAATACAACTCTCTTATTACAATGGATAGTGCCCTCAATGGAAATGAACATACAATCTTATTCAATTGATTACAAGAAAGGCCTTGAAGCCTTGATGTTTACAATGATTCCACAATTGATCAACTTTATTGAGCACAATGATGTCAACTATGTTTTAACACCTCACAACTTGACAAGGGAGCATCAACTTATCACTGTTGAGGGAGCATCACCTCAACTACTTGAAATTCGTAGGCCTCAAGAACAAGCACAAAGCTTTACAAAGAGAAATTCAAATGCCAAAAGATGTAAGATATCAAATGAGGAGTGCTCTCCTCTTTTTATAGTGCTCTTCAAAGGCAATCAAGGTACATTTTTCAATGCACAAAGAGGAACCAAGGCACATTTCCCAAGAAGCATATCCGAGGGAATATTCCATTTGATGACTCATTCTGAGTTGGAAACCTTATCCAATGACTCGACATGTATCCCAAAACCATCTATTTGACCAATAGGATCCTAGGCACTTAGTTCATGCATTATGATTTATAGGCGCCAATTTGATGCTCCAGGATAAGGAAAGTGCGGCCACACTTGCAAGTGTTCTTCTTCATGATCTAGGTGCCAGCTGAAGGTTGTAGTTTCCAAGAAGCGTGACTAGCAAGATGAAGTCCTTTGAGGCCTCCAAAACACACCAAAACACTTGTCCGACATCAAGATAACCTTTCCCAAGTTAGGCGCTTCAAGAGGGATGTTAAAACATGAATAGGCGCCAACTTGTCTAGGTGCAAACTCAAGGTTGTTGAGGACACATATTGCGCCCAGCAATGCTTTGTGATTTCATGAACTTCAAATGCTCACAATTGTTCAAGGGATGCCCAAAGCCCCTTCTTGATGATACGTGCCAAAGTGAAGGTGGTAGAACATGGAATTGTGCCTTGATGGAACTAGGCATTATCTAGAGTACGCAACTCCATGGAAAAATGCCTTCTTCCTTAGAGTAGTTCAAACACTCCAAGGTCTTCAATGATCAATTCCCCAACTTATGAAATGTCCTCGTTCATTTCCAAACACATTATAATGCTCCAGAGAGATGACTATACCTAGGTGCCAATTTGGGTTAGAAATTCCTCCAAAGTACGCCTTGACCTTCAAAGTGCAAAACAAGGTCCAAAGATGCCAATGAACTTAGGTGCTTCCTTGGAAAAGTCCTGGAGGTCAAAATGTACCTTGTCTTTATGAGGCACAATATTTGGGTAGGAAAGCTTGTGAAGTGCGACTAAGCTTAGTGAGGCGATTGATAGCCTTCAAACCCTTTCCAAAACTTAGATTTCTTCAAATGATGATCATATTTCACCAATGCATCATCAATCCTTCAACACAAGATCAAATCATACTTAGGCGCTCATTAAGTGTCCTCTCAATCTAGGCAAAACTGAGAGGTTGAACTGGCAAGAGGTAGGACCTAGCTTCCTAGACCTCATATCAACATGTTTAAGCTCCAAAGTTGACCCAATGGCATCAATTGAAGTCTAGTAGATGAAATCCTTCCTCTCTATACTTGGGCGCATTTGGGGTGACTGAAGATAGCAAAGTGCACCTATCTAAATCTCAGCACAATTTCAAGGTGACTTGATCGCCAAAGTGTGCCTAATACTTCAAATCACTTATTTGACCTTAACAACTTCCTAGGAGCTCTTTTCAACAAATAGAGTTATCAAGATCTTCATTCTGGCTTGTCCAATCCTAGGTGCACATTTGACATTGAACGGGAAAGAAGGTGCAGCATGACTCTAAGAGTCATGCCTTAGTTAATTTTGGCTTCTAGACTTAGCCAATTTAGACAGAATCCATACAGACAACTGGAATGGTCTTTGACTTAATCCTGCAAAATTAAAACAATATGTTAGCCAAAAACCAAGTTCATTCCCTCAAGATTGGTATTAGCTTCTGGGAATGATGAGTAGGCTAAACCATTGTTCGATGTGGATCACTTCACAAATGGGGACATGAAAGAGCCCTTTTTCAACTTGCTTACAAAATTTGCTTCCACTTCATCGAAGTCATTTGAATCAGATTCAACATTCTTTTCTATCTTGCTAGCCTTAAAAGAAGTTTCTTTTCTTGAATCATCTTGACCAAACTCTCTTATCTCAAAAGTAATTAGAGTACCAAGCATTTGATCGCTAGAATACTTATCCAAATTTTGAGTTTCTTCAATAGCAGAAACTATATCTAACTATACCCAACTATATCTAACTAAAATTTTTCTTTCCTTAATTAGATAAATTTACTTGGACTTAACTCATCAACTACTACTCAACTAACTCAATGACATACATCAAAGATAACAACTTCTATGAATCAACCTGAAGTTGGGCACTTGTATTACCACTTGATTCCAATCAATACAACTATCTTATTACAATTGATAATGCCCTCAATGGCAATGAACATACAATCTTATTCAACTGATTACAAGAAAGGCCTTGAAGCCTTGATGTTTACAATGATTCCACAATTGGTCACTCTATTGAGCACAATGATGTCAACTATGTGTTAACACCTCACAACTTGACAAGGGAACATCACCTTATCACTGTTGAGGGAGCATCACCTCAACTACTTGAAACTCGCAGGCCTCAAGAACAAGCATAAAGATTTACAGAGATAAATTCAAATGCCAAAAGATGTAAGATCTCAAATGAGGAGTGCTCTCCTCTTTTATTGTGCTCTTCAAAGGCAATCAAGGAACATTTTCAATGCACAAAGAGGAACCAAGGTACATTTCCCAAGAAGCATATCCAAGGGAATATTTCATCTGATGACTCATTCTGAGTTGGCAACCTTATCCAATGACTCGACAGGGATCCCAAAACCATCTATTTGACCAATAGGATCCTAGGCGCTTACTTCATGCATTATGATTTCTCGGTGCCAGTTTGATGCTCCAGCATAAGGAAAGTGCGGCCACACTTGCAAGTGTTCTTCTTCATGATCTAGGTGCTAGTTGAAGGTTGTAGTTGCCAAGAAGTACACTTGGGAAGATGAAGTCCTTTGAAGCCTCCAAAACACACCAAAACACTTGTCCGGCATCAAGATAACCTTTCCCAAGTTAGGCACTTCAAGAGGGAAGTTAAAACATGAATAGGCACCAACTTGTCTAGGTGCAAACTCAAGCTTGTTGATGAGACATATTGCACCCAACATTCTTTGGTGATTTCATGATCTTCAAATGCTCACAATTGTTCAAGGGATGCCCAAAGCCCCTTCTTGATGATAGGCGCCAAAGTGAAGGTGGTAGAACATGGAATTACGCCTTGATGGAATTAGGCATTATCTAGAGTATGCAACTCCATGGAAATGCCCCTTCTTCCTTAGAGTAGTTCAAACACTCCAAGGTCTTCAATCATCAATTCCCCAACTTATGAAATGTCCCCCTTCATTTCCAAACACATTGTAGTGCTCTGGAGAGATGACTATACCTAGTCGTCAATTTGGGTTAGAAATTCCTCCAAAGTACGCCTTCACCTTCAAAGTGCAAAACAAGGTCCAAGGATGCCAGTGAACTTAGGTGCTTCCATGGAAAAGTCCCAGAGGTCAAAATGCACCTTGTCTTTATGAGGCACAATTCATGGGTAGGAAATCTTGTGAAGTGCGTCTAAGCTTAGTGAGGTGATTGATAGCATTCAAACCCTTTCCGGAACTTAGATTTCTTCAAATGATGATTATATTGCACCAATGCATCATCAATCCTTCAACACAAGATCAAATCATACTTAGGTGCTCATTAAGTGTCCTCTTAATCTAGGTACATTTGAGAGGTTGAACTAGCAAGAGGTAGCGCCTAGCTTCTTAGACCTCATTTCAACATGTTTGAGCTCCAAAGTTGACCCAATGGCATCAATTGAAGTCTAGTAGATGAAATCCTTCCTATCTATACTTGGGCACATTTGGGGTGACTGAAGATAGCAAAGTGCACCTATCTAAATCTAGGCGCAATTTCAAGGTGACTTGATCACCCAAGTGCGCCTAACACTTCAAATCACTTATCTGACCTTGACAACTTTCTAGGAGGTCTTTTCATGAGAAAGAGTCATCAAGATCTTCATTCTGGCTTGTCCAATCCTAGGTGCACATTTGACATTGAATGGGCAAGAAGGTGCGCCATGACTCCAAGAGTCATGCCTTAGTCAATTTTGGCTTCCAGACTTAGTCAATTTAGCTAGAATCAATACAAACAACTGGAATGGTCTTTGAAATAATCCTGCAAAACTAAAACAATATGTTAGCCAAAAACCAAGTTCATTCCCTCAAGATTGGTATTATCCTCTGGGAATGATGAGTAGGCTAAACTATTGTTCAATGTGGATCACTTTAGAAATGGGGACATGATAGTCTCCCCTTCCCAGGATTGCTTATCCTCAAGCAATTGAAGGTTAGGATGCTCAAGTATCTTCTCTCCTTTTGGCAACCCTTTCCACTTCACCAAATATTCCCTTACGCTCTTGTTGCGTAGTTTCTTGTCCCTCATATCCACCACACTCTCAGGTTCAAGTGCAAGCATTCCTTCTTCATCCAGTGGTGGAAGTTCATCAGATGAAACCACATGTTGTCCTAGTGCCTTTTTGAGACACGACACATGAAACACATTATGAATGCGGCTTCTAGTTGGTAGATCAAGTTCATATGCTGCTTCTCCTACTCTTCTCAACACCTTGTAGGGTCCATAGAACCTAGGTTTCAATTTTTCTGTACCTGACTTCTTCAAAGTACTTTGCCTATATGGATGAAAGCAGAGAAACACCATGTCACCAACTTCAAGTGTTCTTTCAACCCGGTGTTTATTGACATATAACTTTTGTTGATTTTGAGCCTGTTGCAAATTCTCCTTAAGCACTCGCAAGATGTCTTGTGTGTCCTGCATCAATTCCTTTGCTCTAGGAGCTCGACTATCATTGAGTGCCGTATCAACAAATGAAACTGCATCATATCCATACAATGCATGAAATGGAAACATGCCAATTGACATGTGGAAAGTGGTATTGTAGTAGTATTCACCCAGATGTAACCACTTTATTCAAGCACACTGATGATCAGATACATAATTCCTTAGATATCCCTCAAGCCACTTGTTGACTATTTCTATTTGCCCATCTATTTGAGGGTGATAGCTCTTGCTTGGTGTTAAATCAGTTCCATCTAACTAGAATAGCTCTCTCCATAACACACTGATAAACTTGTTATCCCGATCACTGACTATGGTCTTAGGAAGGCCATGTAGTTTGAAGACCTCTCAGAAGAATAACTCAGCTACTTGCAACGCTGATGTTTCAACTGGAATTGAGAAGAAGTGAGCATACTTAGCCTTTTAACAACTACATAAATACAATCCCTTCCTTGTACCTCCGGAAGACCTGTGATGAAATCCGTTGAGATACTCTCCCATTTATGTTACGAAATTGGTAATGGTTGGAGTAATCCCAGAAAATTATGTTCTGACTTGTTTTGCTGGCAAGTCAAATAGTCCTTGACATATTGAAAAACTTCTTCCTTCAGACCCTTCCAATTGAATCGTTCTATGATTTGTCTATAGGTTTTGAAATAGCTAGGGTGTCCTGCAAGAGGAGTATCATGATATGCTTTCAAAATTTGCCTTTTAAGCTCAGATTTAGGAGTTAGAAAAATTCTATCCTTGTAATAGATGATGTCATCAACCACTTTTTATCTATCATCCTGAATGATTCCATCCATGATTTCACAAGCAAATTTTGACTTGGAGTACTCAACTAGAAGCTGAGACTTCCAATCAACCGAAACTTCACTCATGGCACAGATGGCAGGTTTCCTAGACAAGGCATTGGCCACCACATTCTTCTTGCTTTTCACATACTCAATGTCAAACTCATATGCTTGTATCTTAGTAACCCACTTCTGCTATCTTTCATTCAGATCCTTTTTCCCTAAGAAGTACTTCAAACTATTGTGATCAGTCCTGATCACAAACTTAGATCTGACTAAATACTGGCGGAACTTAGCCAAAGCATGAATGTTAGCCAGCATCTCTTTATCATATGTTGAATACATCCTTTCTGTGTCCTTCAACTTCCTACTTTCAAACATAATTGGAGGATGATCTTGCATCAACACTGCTCCAATGCCTTCTGTAGAAGCATCACATTCTAACACAAAGGGCTTAGTGAAATTCGCAGAGCTAGCACTAGTGTTGTACTCATCACTGCCTTTAATTTTTCAAAGGCTGCTTGAGCTTCCATCACCAAACGAAAGCTCCTTTCTTTGTTAGATTTGTTAAGGGTATAGAAAGCCATGATAATCCCTTAACAAACCTTATGTAGTAGCTACACAAGCCAAGGAAACTCCTTAATTAGGATACATTCCTGGGTACTGGCAGTTACGAATAGATTCTATCTTTTCTTCCTGAACTTTCACCCCATTAGCTCCAATAACGTGCCCCAGGTATAGGATTTCCTTCATGCTAAAATCACACTTAGACATTTTGGCCTATAATGATTGTGATTCCATGAAGTTTCTAGTACTTCATCCAGATGTTGGAGGTGTTCCTCCCATGTCTTACTATATATAATAATATCATTAAAGAATACTAACAGAAACTTACGCAACTGCTTGTTGAAAACATGATTCATACAAAATTGGAATGTAGCAGGTGCGTTAGTTAGACCAAAATGCATTACCAGGAATTCATAATGCCTGTAGTGACATCTGAAAGCTATCTTTGGGATGTCTTCTTCACGAACATGGATTTGATGATATCCTGATCGAAGATCAATCTTTGAGAAGAATACAACTCCGTGCAATTCATCAAGTAACTCATCAATTCTAGGTATTGGATACCTATTCTTGATAGTTTTTTGATTCAATGCGCGATAGTCAATACACATCCACATTGTTCCATCCTTCTTCACAAGCACCACTGATGATGCGAATGGACTAGAAGAAGGTCTAATATGTCCCATCTCCAGCAAATCTTTGATTGTATTCTTAATCTCACTCTTAAAGTGTCTGGGATGTCTATAAGGTGTGATGTTGATGGGTTTGGTCCAATCCTCCACAATCACATGTTCAAAACCCCTCTCTAGAGGTCTGCCTAGAGGTATATTGCCAAACACCTTACTATGCTTATCTATCATAGCCTGAATATCCACATGATAAGGTTCTTCATTAGAGTGAAGATGATTCTCCTTGATATACACTTGTGCTGCCCATTCAATATCATTATATTTGATCAATGCTTCCATGCATTTGGCGGTGAGAACTTTGGGATTTCCATCAAATAATGATTTCAGCTTTATCTTTCTTCCTGTTTGCGTTTCAATTTGCACCTCTAGTATGCGATTTGGAAATGGACAGCTATGCACAGATAAACTGCTCTCCTATTGGAAGGGGGAGTTCGCTTTCTTGCTGATGTTCGCTGAAAAGATAACTTGAGTGAAACTTCGCCTCTCTTCTTTTTGATTCTCAGCTGCAAGCACAAGGTTATAAAACTCTAAACGCTACAGAAGAGGTTTTTTCCTTTTAATAAAACTTTTACTACAACTAGCATAGACTAATGACGCTTTCAATCGCCTGAGTAAATTCAGAGCAAAGGAAGTTGAAAGTGAACAAGGAATGATTGTTAACAAAAAAACTCAAGCAAATTTCCTCAGATTTACACCACAAGACTAAAAGTACTTTAATGATGAAAGCTGAAAATGAAAGCTATAGAAGCTACACATCTGACAATGATAACTTAATGAATCGATATAGAATATCAGAGCAAAGTAGGCATGAGACTTCTATTCAATATCACAAAGTTTAATACAACTTTAGGACAACAATACTATAGCAAAAGGTAGGCATACAATAAGTGATGAAACACTGGAGAATAATGAACACAAAGTGAACAAACACCTGGAATAACAATGTTTGTAGGCTAGAATAGGCACAGCAAATTTTCTATCACAAAAGTCATTACAAACAATGGGCAAGGATGCCTTTATTTATACTAAAATCAAAGGAGTAGGGAACCCTAAAATCTCCTTGATTAACCCTAACTTGCCAACTCGCAAGCTTTATTACTATTCTAAGACAAAGATAAAAAAACAAATGCTTTAAAGCAAAGAAGATTCCAACTATCACAAGGTGATTTCTTTCTAAATATAGAATGGATGAGCGTAAGATGAAAGCACATGCTTTAAAACAAAAAGCATATGTTTTAAAGCTGCTTTATTTTGAAATGCATCCTCATCAACATTCTAGCTTTTTGGTGATGCCATCCGTTGATATTCTGGGAAACAATATCTTCTAAAAAGCGAGTGACCGCATCTCTACTAGGAACATTGATACTCTCTAGAACAATATGATGATTCTCTAACATTTCTTCACCATTGGCAACCATCTAAAGAAATTCGTGAACTTCACCCGCAGCCATGTCAAATTTCACTATCATTGCGGCAAGACGACTCATCTTGCTGGCATTGATATCATCATTAAAGTTGTTGCGGATGAGAGTCTGGAACTCTGCTTGCACTTCCCCGAGATCATACAGGGTACCATCTTCTTTCTCATATGAACACGGGATCTGAGAGACAAAGGATCTGACGAACTTGAGGATGCCGACTACCTTTTCTTTCCATTCTGTCAACTCTGAACTCATATTGTCATAAGTTTTTACTGTGAAAAGATATTGCGATTTCCAAGTAGAAACTGTCTTCTTATCTTCAGCTGAATCAATAGTATCAAGTGCAATCTTCAAGTCAGAGATAATGATCTCAAACATCGACCTATTTTCTTCCATGATCTGCTGCGACCCCTGTATGCCTTGGCGTAAATCATGAGCGTTGTACTTCAATTGATAAAGCTCTGCAAGTACAACTCTCCCTTTGGTCACAAATTCTTCTACCCAACTGTCCATGTGCCTCCCATAGAGGACCAACTTACTGAAATGCTGCTGATTGGCTGGTGATCCAAGATTTGGTGGGAAAAGCAAATCAGCCTATGAAGTGCCATGGCAAAGATTGGAAATGTATTGCCGCAACTGTCAAACTTCAGCTTTGAGAGCTGCCTTGTCTTCTCCATCTCTCAACACCCTTTCCTTCAAGCTATCCGCTGCAACCTCGAAGAGATTGACATCTGTATGGCGAGTACTTCTGCCAAGGTTAGCTTTGACAACTGTGAAATCATCAACCTTGACATCATTAGCACTTCTATTTTCTGGAGGTGTTGCTGTCTCAAGAATTATTTCTCCATCCGCATTCTTCTCAATGTGAACCTACTTCTTCAGCTACTTGTCTAGTGTGTCTTGATAGACACTTTTTAGCTCTGTTAAATCCAGTTGATATGAGGGCTTTCTTCTCTTCCTTCCCAGAATATTTTCAAGCTAGGATGAGCCATCCTCTCTTGGAAACTTGGTTCTCGCCTCATCAACTCCTGATGAATCAATGCTTGCATCAAAGTTGCGAACCGGTGAATCTGGCTTTGAATATATGTGAATAGGAGAAGGGATCGGTGAAGAAGGTGGAGATACATGATCTAAAGGTAACACTTCAACATGCGGTGTTGTTTCAATAGGAGCTTCTGGTTCAACTGGTGGATGTTCCTATTGGACATGAGCTGGAGACTCATCCTTTTTCCTCTTTAACTTTGCCATTTTTGTTCCCTCTGGGAGAACACTCATAGATTTTACTCTTTGTTTTGGCTTGGAAGTGGAAGGTTTTGATGGTTGCACAACTGGCAGCTCTACTAATGGAATATCATCCTTTTGCTTAGTCTTCAAGAATATCAAACTATTTTTAACCACTCAACTTGTTCTATCCTCAATGGAAGTGCTCTCTTTTACTGACCAATTAACTGGCGGCAACGGTTGTTGCTCAATTTGGTCTCTGAAATACGTGGGAAGTAGAACTTCACCACTTTTTGTCAAACCTTCTATGTCTTCTGATAGGATATCAGACATTTGTTGAAGAGTGAACCTGCTGTAACTGCGCCCTCGCACTTCATACTCATCAGCACAATTAGCCCAGAAGTCTTCAACTGCAAACTTGTGCGTACAATTCTGACCAAGATGTGATGCATAAACACCACAGGGATCATATGAAGATCTCCTGTCGAAAGACTTAAGACCATATCTGGATGATTCATTACTAATTGCCTTGGCATCTGCTCCAGATCTACATCTGTAAATGCTCATCCCAAGTGGAAAATTGAAGGTAGTCTTGCATCTGCTACGCAAAAATGTATGCACTTCATAAGCTTGGCTCAAAAATTCCATAAATGTTATTTTGTCTATAGGATATCGCGACAACATGGTTGGCTCTCCTGAGAAGCCATATACTCTGATGTAGGAAAAAGTAGGAAATTGGATAAACCAATCAGCCCATTCTGCCATTGCTATTCTAGCCTCTACAGAAAACCGTATATGCAACTCCTTGTCCATTTCTCGCACTGCATGCATCAAGAATGCATCATTCACCTGCCTGTAATGTCGTTCAGTTTGAGAGATCTCTAACTGCGGGAAATGATGATACACATGCTGAGTACCTAGAGTTCCAACAACATTCAAACCTCTGAATTGACCCTGAAAAGCCATCAAATACACAAGGTATGATATCATATGGAATTCATGAGCCCTTTGAAAATCAACTATTTGTTGGTGGAGACAATCACTGATTAGTGCTGACCAATCATAGAATTCGGTTCCGTCAACAATTTGGGACATAATGTGAAACATCCAAGGCTGAAATTTGTTTGCATCTGCTTGACCCATGATACGACTTAGCAGAGTAATCATTATTGCATGCTCCTCCTTGAATTCTCCACGTCCAACATTCTTTGGCATAATATTTTGCTTTTCTTTCAACCACCTCTGACCAATCTTTTTTTTTGTATTTTTCCTTATCATTGTTGCAAATCCTCTTGCATTCTTCAAGTGAAACAGTTAAGTTCTCTCTCCAGATAGGTATTGTAAAACACTTTTCAATGTCATTTGGCCTCAAGCTGCAGAGCACACGTCCATCACCTGACTGAATTTCTCTTATGATCGAGTTGTAGTGCGTCACGCAAGCAATCACAAACTCGATACTTTGCACGGTGATAGGAAAGGATACCGCTGCAAAAAAATTGGAGTGTCCAAGATTCCTGATGGCATTATTTCCTGCATCCTCCAAGGAGTGTAAATTGATTACTGGAAGTACTTTATACAAGTCTTTTTGACAAGTTTTTAGGTAATCATGAACCAATGCTGTTTTGTGCTTGATTTGTGTTGGAGAGTACTGCATATTGGAAGATTTGAAAATCGACTGTGAACACGCCTATGTTGGAAAAAGTATTGGACAGATGGCTGAAAATTATTTGCTAATTTTTAGAAAAAGGAGAGTGTGAGCTAAAAACGCTGGCACATGGGTTTTGTAGATAATTCTATTTCTAGGCAACCTAGATAGTCGGATTTTGAAAAAACGGAGATTTTCTCAAAAAAAAGCAGGAAAAAAACAATTTTCCAAAAAAAAGCACAACTCCCAATCTTCAAGAGGATGATAATCTGGATGGACCTATCTCGACAAAAACTAAAAAAGCTCTGGTTGGATTTCTGAAAAATGATCTCCTTGAAACAAGGACCCTGAAAAAGCAAGCCTCTCTTCTTCCTCAACCCGAATCTATGAAGAACACTGAAAAAACACCTGGTTTGGGTCTTCGAATCTTCATTGAAAGAAAAATAAAATCTTTCCTCTGGATGCAACCTACAAAAGATAATGAAATAAAGAAGCCCAATGCTTGTCTTTATAAATCTTTTGGTCGAAAAAGCAGCTTTACTTGTGTGAAAAGAAAACTTCACCCTCATCCATGAAGAAAGCAACTTTTAAAGCATAAATCCAAGTGGATGTCTTCGAATAGGAAGAATCCCTATTTTGTAGGATCCTATGGCTTCATGTGCAAGATGACAAAAAAATATCTTCTTTGATGATGTCATCGAATGCGCGAGTTGGAAGAAGTGCTAACAAAATTTTCTTCATTTTCGACACTTCAACACTCGTTTTGACTCAAATATGGCCTGTCTCTGACTTCAACAAGGTGATAAAATATCATCATTAATTGAAAAAGCTAACTGATCCTGACATTTTGGAGATTGATCAACTGAGATGAACCATCCCCTGCCTCCGTTCGACCATCTGACATTGTTTGACCAAGTTTGACCTCCCGGAAACTGCCAACGGGTGAAGATTGGTAACAAGGCATGTCAGAAAACATTGAAAACATGAAAATATTCTAACACTGCTCAAGATGGGCGCCCCAAGCCTCCTGGGGCACCCAGTTTCCCAACACTTAGCCATTTTATTAGTTTTTTCAACTTTTTCAATTTCTTGGTTTGCGTGTGCATTCCGGAGGCACATGACCCCTGTTTGGCTATCAATTTCTATCAATTGGGAAGAAAATGAGTCTGATGATCTAACAAATATGCAAGCTTGATGAAAATTGAGCTGATTGTACCTTCTGTTTGCTTCAAAAAACGTGCCAAACTGATCAACACTGAACCGGACTGGGTTGACGGAAGGAGATTCATGTTTTTCAAGAAAAAAATAAAAAATAATCTAAGTCTAGAGAGTTTGGGCACCCCAAGCCTCCTGGGGTGCCTGGTTTCGTAACACTTAGAAAAATTTTCAAAAATTTTCAATTTTGTACCTTTTCTCAATTTCTGTGCCCACGGCTCTTGTTCGATCTTTGATTTCAGTCGTTCTGACAACTGTCGAGGCAGGACGGAGGGTGATCTGAGTAGTCTGAACATATCTATGATGAAATCCTGGCTTTGACTAACTTTTGACCAGGTTTGACCAACTGGAAAGGAGCTGACGGAAGCATTTTCAACGTTTCTTGAAAAATGTGAAAAAAAACTAACACAGGAGAAGATGGGCGCCCCAAGCCTCTAGGAGCACCTAGTTTCACTAGACTTAGCCATTTTTATGATTTTCCAACTTTTCAGTTCACCTTGGATCCATCTTGCATCATTTTGCGTGCATCATCGAGTCGACAGCCATTTGTCAGTTTTGCGTCGTTGAAACAGCGTTGGGAACTCATCGAAGAGTTTTGGCAGGTGAACTTTTCTATGTTGATGAATTTTGAGCTCATACTTCACCTTGTGAAAAAGCAAAAATGACCCAGTAGAGAAAACTTGGTCGTTTGAAGATTCCATCTGAACCGCGCCGATCGTGAAACAAAATCAACCAATGAGAATCGAGCGCGACACCTGATTTGGAGATTCTATTTTTAGAAAGTTTTGCCAACATCCATATCTCAAGAAACCCAGAAAACCTAACTCGACATCTATTTTTAGAAATTTTGCTTTTTTGACTATTTGACGAAAAATTTTCTAGACTTGTTTCAAAATGCCTTAATGAAGCAAAAAATTTGGTTGGGTACAACAATTGGCTCTACCTGGGGACCATGGCAGATACTTACGGCATAGGAGAACCAAGAATCTCTGGATTTTTGCAAGTTGGACCAGTGTCTTAACCATTGGGCAATAGAGTCAGGTTACATTCCTAATCACCTAGAACAAGACATTTTCCTAAATCACCTAAGACCAGACTTCCTAATATCACCTAGGGAGTTGGAACTTCAGAACACAAAAGGAACACAACTGTCACATTATGGAAAGGGGAAAAACATTACAACATAATGGTCACATCACAATAAGGGGAAACACATTACGAGAACAAAAAGTGTTTCATGTGCTCTTTCTCCTGAGCGAGGATGAGAAGAGATTAGGACTGTCACATGAAACCGTCAATCGACTTAGAAAAGTAAGAACCACCTCTCTTTAGCTGTGAAGATTGCCTTGGTAGCACAAAACTTTTCTTTCTCTGCAACATCCTCTCAAAGAGCCATGATTCAGGAGGGTATTCACATTCAGGCCATGAGAAGTTTCTGAGAAACTGATTGATATGCCAGGGATCAGGTGGACCATCTTCCTCCAATGCAAGCAACCTTTGCAATAGGTGGAGATACAGAACTTCTTTCTGAAGATATACATGAAAGTCTTGTGGCCAAAGTACATCTGTGGGAATGGTCATCACCACATATTGAATATGAGTTTCATTTATATCTTGTACACACGCAACTTTGTATTCAGTCAATGCATCATCTTCTGGAAAAGGTGCAAGCTGCTCATACACGACTCTCCTCACTGATTCTTGGCTTATAGGATCTACAACCGTAGTTGCCCATTTTTCAAGTGCTACAGGGGCTTCTTCATCGGTTGTGTTTTCATCCATCCACTCTCCAAAATCTGATGAATCGTCAAGATCTGAATGCTTAAACTCTTGAACATCTTCACCTGCTAGCTCACTTTCCCATTCATTACCTGGAATCTCGTCATCCTCTGTAGAGTACTCTTCTTCAATGCGGATATCCATCATCACTTCTTCTTCAGCATTCATGTATCTTTCTTCTTCTGTAAAAGGAGTGGAATCAAAGACAGCTTCATCTGAGTCATATGTTTCCTCTTCTTCTTCTTGATCAATCTCACACACGGCGTATCTCAAAAGACATTTGTCAAGAATCTCTGATTTTTCAATATCATCCTCTTTAGTGACCAAAACTGAATACTCCATGAACTCCTCTTCTCCATCAACCTCTTCATATGTTGTATTCCACATCGGTTGCATAGTATCAGTAAAGTCTTTTTCTTGTATAGGTTCATAGATGGATTCAACATCGTCCTCTTCACTAGTATGTATGGAAGATTCTCGAGATGGAGGTGAAGATGGGCTATATTGTAAAGAAAAGTCTACAGTATCTTCCATTGAAGAATCACTTTCCCACTGATGTTGAAAACAATTTAGATCTGATAATGGAACTTCTATATGATCTCTAGTTCTGAAAAATTCTTCTAGGAAGAAATCATCTTCAAAAAGAAGATCATGCTCTTGCTCTGCTTGCAAAAGTTTTTGGGTCTCTCCCTTGGATATATTTGACACAGGTTCTTCAAACCAGCCTTCAAAAGATGAGAAAAACAAATCTAATTCATCATTGTTTTTTTCTTGAGAAGATTGTCACACTTCTTCTTCATCAAAGAATGTTTGTAAGTTGTACATTTCTTCAGATTCTTCCTCTGATTTGTCAACCGCATAGACAACTTCCTGATTTTCTTTAGTTATTTCAGACAACATAACATATGTACCAGGACCCATTTCATGATATAGCACTTGCACTTGAGGATCCTGAGATTTCACCACCGTGAACTGTGACTTGGTTTCTGGTTCCAGTTTGAAATTACCTTTCTTTAAAGGAATGGTCGCAGATGACCAATCCAATTGTATTTCTCCTCCAAGATCTTTGCAAAAACTTCTACTTAGCAGCATCCCATAGCTGGCTGGAATGTCAGCTACCAAGATAGTCATCATTATTTTCTTCTCTGGGCAAGCCGCTAATCATACTTGAGCATCCTTCAATTGTCCAACCAATGGCACTGATTTAGACTCAAGCAAATAACACTTGTCATGCATTTTGGTGCATGAGAGTCCTAAAGCATTCATTACCTGTAAAGGCGTGACGTTGTCTGAGGCTCCTAAATCAATGATACAATTGCTCAATTTATAACCTCCTATATACAGAGAAATATAGAAGGGCTTTGGCTTCTCTCCTGTCGGAACAGAAGATTCTAGCAATGTGGGTTGCACGACAATATCTTTCTTGACATATTTGACTATTCTATCCAGCTGATCTGGATGGTCTTGAAGATACTCCAGCTGAGAAATCTGCACCTTTGTCTTCATCATGGAATCGACTATATCAAAATTTGTTGAAGATGAATTTTGAGCGGTCTGAACATTTTCACATGATGGCTGAGCATTGGAAGTGGAAGCCACTTCCTTCTCCTTTTCTTTCGGTCTTTGTCTATCCTCTCCTTCCTTCTGTGCTTTAAAATGTTGAGTACGTGTAAACACAGGAGTTGAAAGATTTTCATGATTCATTGCAAGAGAATATTGACGAAAATCGTCTTGTTATTCCTTCATTATAACGGGTTCATTCTGGAAGTATCCCATGGTAGAGTCGCCATCGAAGTTGTCCATTTGTGGTAAGACAACATTCGCACTTGAGGAAGGAACAATGTTTGAAATAGGTGTAGCATCAACATATCCCGTGATTTGATTCATCCTTAAATTTTCAGGACACGTGGCTCTAGTATGTGCATCAGTCTCATGAAAGGAACAAAACACTGCATTTTGAGCAGCATCAACTGCTTGCCTTGGTGGTGGTGTAGGCAACCTAGGCCTACAGTTATTGAAAGGCTGAAAATTGTTCCTCTTAGGCTGATATGGTTGTTGAGGTTGATACTCTTGCTGTGGTTGGTATGGTTGTTGTGATGACTAATACGACTATTGCGCGGGTTGCCCCTGAGTAGGCAACTGTCTCTTCATGATAGTCACTTCGTTTGCTACCTTATGCAGCAATGGATCTGTAGAACTCTAAACTAGAGGCTTGATTGAATCTGTTTTCATCTTGCCAGAGGTAATCATGTCGTCCTCTAACTTGATGGCATTTTCTTGTGCATTGGATAATTCTATTTCATTAGCCAATCTCAAAAAGAAGGCTATCTTAGAAGGAAGAGCGTTAATGAAACTGCTCAACAGAATTTGTGGAGATGGATTAAGAGTATGAGAAAGACATGTAACTAGGCGATTAAACCTAGCCACAAACTCCCTCATTGGTTCATTGTTTTCCATCTTTGAATTTGAGAGTTGGGCGAACAATCTGTGACCATCTTCGGCAGGCTTGAACCTTGCCAAGAATTTCTTGCTCATAGTTTCCCAACTTGTAATGATTCCTAGTTCTAGATGATTGAACCAATCGGCAACATTTCCCGTGAGAGTCTCAACGAAGAGACGCATGGCAACATCTTCATGTGATACATGCAAAACAACGCAAGCTGTTGTGAATGCAGAGATGTGTTCATTAGGATGTTGAGTTCCATCGCCATGGAACCAAGGAAAGTGTTTCCTTGACCCCTTTGGTAAATCATGATGTGCTTGTAGGGCCAAAGGTCCAATGTTATTACCCCAAGGCAATGGTGGCGGTCGCCTTTGATTTGGATCATTGTGATTGTTGTTATTTGCATCATCCATTGCTCTAGGCTGGATTACTGGTTCTTCTTGTAATTCTTCCTGCTTGACTTCAGGAACTATCTGATTTTCTTGAACTATGTTGGATGCTTCTCCAACTTTTGCGGAATCAAGATCTTGAAAGAAAAGATCCGTAGCACCACCTTTTCCCTTTCTTGAATAAACCCTGTGAGCCAGGATTATCTATTGCCACGCGGGAGGTGGTAGTACTGGTCTTCCTGCTACAAGATCTACTTTGTGTTCTTCTTCGTCAAGGATAGCAAATGCGTTTCTCCACTGATCAGGACTTTCCTTTTGCAAAAATATGAAACTTCTAAGGCTGCTAATGATGTCCGTTTTCTCTCCTTCCACTCGTACAAGACTTAGTTGAATAACAGGTGGTGTAAGATTTGGTTGTTGAACTAGAGTAGAAGGATGCCAGAGAGTCATTACCATGTCATAAGCCTAAGCTTGCTTGAAGTTTTATGCCTCATGCCCCACGGTGGGCACTAGAAAACTGTTGGCATTTCAATTCGCACCTCTGGTATGCGATTTGGAAACAAACAGCTATGCACAGATAAACTGCTCTCCTATTGGAAGGGGGAGTTCCCTTTCTTGCTGATGTTCGCTGAAAAAATAACTTGAATGAAACTTCGCCTATCTTCTTTTTGATTCTTAGCTGCGAGCACAAGGTTATAAAACTCTAAATGCTGTAGAAGAGTTTTTTCCTTTTTATAAAACTTCTACTACAACTAGCATAGACTAATGACGCTTTCAACCTCCTGAGTAAATTTAGAGCAAAGGAAGTTGAGAGTGAATAAGGAATGATCGTTAACACAAAAACTCAAGCAGTTTTCCTCCAGATTTACACCACAAGACTAAAAGTACTTTAATGATGAAAGCTGAAAATGAAAGCTACAGAAGCTACACATCTGACGACGATAATTTAATGAATCGATACAGAATATCAGAGCAAAGTAGGCATGAGACTTCTATTCAATATCACAAAGTTTAATACAACCCCAGGACAACAATACTGCAGCAAAAGGTAGGCATATAGTAAGCGATCAAACACTGGAGAACAATGAACACAAAGTGAACAAACACCTAGAATAACAATGTTTGCAGGCTAGAATAGGCACAACAAATTTGCTATCACAAAAGTCATTACAAACAATGGGCAAGGATGCCCTTATTTATACTAAAATCAAAGGAGTAGGGAACCCTAAAATCTCCTTGATTAACCCTAACTTGCCAACTCACAAGCTTTATTACTATTCAAAGACAAAGATACAAAAAACAAATGCTTTAAAGCAAAGAAGATTCCAACTATCACAAGGTGATTTCTTTTTAAATATAGAATGGATGAGCTTAGGATGAAAGCACATGCTTTAAAACAAAAAGCATATGTTTTAAAGCTGCTTTATTTTGAAATGCATCCTCATCAACATTCTAGCTTTTTGGTGATGTCATCTGTTGATATTCTAGGAAACAATATCTTCTAAAAAGCGAGTGACCACATCTCTGCCAGGAACACTGATACTCTCTAGAACAATATTTTGATTCTCTAACATTTCTTCACCATTGGTAACCATCTGAAGAAATTCGTGAGCTTCACCCGCAACCTTGTCAAATTTCACTGTTATTGCGGCAAGACGACTCATCTTGCTGGCATTGATATCATCATTAAAGTTGTTGCAGATGAGAGTCTAGAACTCTGCTTGTACTTCCCTGAGATCATATAGGGTACCATCTTCTTTCTCATATGAACACGGGATCTGAGAGACAAAGGATCTGACGAACTTGAGGATGCTGACTACCTTTTCTTTCCATTCTGTCAACTCTGAACTCATATTGTCATAAGTTTTTACTGTGAAGAGATATTGCACTTTCCAAGTAGAAACTGTCTTCTTATCTTCAGGTGAATCAACAGTATCAAGTGCAATCTTCAAGTCAGAGATAATGATCTCAAACACTAGCCTATTTTTTGCCATGATCTACTGCGACCCCTGTATGCCTTAGCGTAAATCATGAGCATTGTACTTCAACTGATAAAGCTCTGCAAGTACAACTCTCCCTTTGGTCACAAATTCTTCTACCCAACTGTCCATGTGCCTCCCATAGAGGACCAACTTACTGAAATACCGCTGATCGGCTGGTGATCCAAGATTTGGTGGGAAAAGCAAATCAGCTTGTGAAGTGCCATGGAAAAGGTTGAAAATGTATTGCCGCAACTGTCAAACTTTAGCTTTGAGAGCTGCCTTGTCTTCTCCATCTCCCAACACCCTTTCCTTCAAGCTATCCACTGCAACCTTGAAGAGATTGACATCTGTATGGCGAGTACTTCTGCCAAGGTTAGCTTTGACAACTGTGAAATCATCAACCTCGACATCATTAGCACTTCTATTTTCTGGAGGTGTTGCAGTCTCAAGAATTATTTCTCCAACCGCATTCTTCTCAATGTGAACCTGCTTCTTCAGCTGCTTGTCTGGTGTGTCTTGATAGACGCTTTTTAGCTCTGTTAAATCCAGCTGATATGAGGGCTTTCTTCTCTTCCTTCCCAGAATGTTTTCAAGCTAGGATGAGCCATCCTCTCTTGGAAACTCAGTTCTTGCCTCATTAGCTCCTGATGAATCAATGCTTGCATCAAAGTTGCGAACCGGTGAATCTGGCTCTAAATCTATGTGAATAGGAGAAGGGATCAGTGAAGAAGGTGGAGATACATGATCTGAAGGTAACACTTCAACATGCGGCGTTGTTTCAACAGGAGCTTCTGGTTCAACTGGTGGATGTTCCTGTTGGACATGAGCTGGAGACTCATCCTTTTTCCTCTTTAACTTTGCCATTTTTGTTCCCTCTGTGAGAGCACTCATAGCTTTTACTCTTTGTTTTGGCTTGGAAGTGGAAGGTTCTGATGGTTGCACAACTGGCAGCTCTGCTAATGGAATATCATCCTTTCGCTTAGTCTTCAAGAATATCAAACTATTTTTAACCACTCAACTTGTTCTCTCCTCAATGGAAGTGCTCTCTTTTACTGACCAATTAACTGGCGGCAACGGTTGTTGCTGAATTTGGTATCTGAAATACGTGGGAAGTAGAACTTCACCACTTTTTGTCAAACCTTCTATGTCTTCTGATAGGATATCAGACATTTGTTGAAGAGTGAACCTATTGTAACTACGCCCTCGCACTTCATACTCATCAGCACAATTAGCCCAGAAGTCTTCAACTACAAACTTGTGTGTACAATTCTGAGCAAGATGTGATGCATAAACACCACGGGGATCATATGAAGATCTCCTGTCGAAAGACTTAAGACCATATCTGGATGATTCATTACCAATTGCCTTGGCATCTGCTCTAGATCTACATCTGTAAATGCTCATCCCAAGTGGAAAATTGAAGGTAGTCTTGCATCTGCTACGTAAAAATGTATGCACTTCATAAGCTTGGCTCAAAAATTCCATAAATGTTATTTCGTCTGTAGGATATCGCGGCAACATGGTTGGTTCTCCTAAGAAGCCATATACTCTGATGTAGGAAAAAGTAGGAAATTGGATAAACTAATCAACCCATTCTGCCATTGCTATTCTAGCCTCTACAGAAAACCGTATATGCAACTCCTTGTCCATGTCTCGCATTGCATGCATCAAGAATGCATCATTCACCCACCTGTAATGTCGTTCAGCTTGAGAGATCTCTAACCGTGGGAAATGATGATACACATGTTGAGTACCCAAAGTTCCAACAACATTCAAAGCTCTGAATTAACCCTGAAAAGCCATCAAATACATAAGGTATGATATCATATGGAATTCATGAGCCCTTTGAAAATCAATTATTGCATGCTTCTCCTTGAATTCTCCACGTCCAACATTCTTTGGCATAATATTCTGCTTTTCTTTCAACCACCTCTGACCAATCTTTTTTCTATATTTTTCCTTATCATTGTTCCAAACCCTCTTGCATTGTTCAAGTGAAACAGTTAAGTTCTCTCTCTAGATAGGTATTGTAAAACACTTTTCAATGTCGTTTGGCCTCAAGCTATAGAGCACACATCCATCACTTGACTGAATTTCTCTTGTGACCGAGTTGTAATGCGTCATGCAAGCAATCACAAACTTGATACTTTGCACAGTGATAGGAAAGGATGCCACTGCAAGCGAATTGGAGTGTCCAAGATTCCTGATGGCATTATTTCCTCCATCCTCCAAGGAGTGTAAATTGATTACTGGAAGTACTTTATGCAAGTCTGTTTCACAAGTTTTTAGGTAATCATGAACCAATGTTGTTTTGTGCTTGATTTGTGTTGGAGAGTACTGCATATTGGAAGATTTGAAAATCGACTGTGAATACGCCTATGTTGGAAAAAGTATTGGATAGATGGCTGAAAATTATTTGCTGATTTTTAGAAAAAGCAGAGTGTGAGCCAAAAAAGCTGGCACATGGGTTTTGTAGATAATTTTGTTTCTAAGCAACCCAGATTGTTGAATTTTGAAAAAGCAGAGATTTTCTAAAAAAAAGTAGGAAAAAAACAATTTTCCAAAAAAAAAGCACAACTCCCAATCTTCAAGAGGACTATAATCTGGATGGACCCATCTCGACAAAAACTGAAAAAGCTCTGGTCGGATTTCTGAAAAATGATCTCCTTGAAACAAGGACCCTGAAAAAGCAAGCCTCTCTAGTTCCTCAACCTGAATCTATGAAGAACACTGAAAAAGCACCTAGTTTGGGTCTTTGAATCTTCATTGAAAGAAAAATAAAATCTTTCATCTGATGCATCCTGCAAAAGATAATGAAATAAAGAAGCCCAAAGCTTGTCTTTATAAATCTTTTGGTCGAAAAAGCAGCTTTACTTGTGTGAGAAGAAAACTTCACCCTCATCCATGAAGAAATCAACTTTTAAAGCATAAATCCAAGTGGATGTCTTCGAATAGAAAGAATCCCTATTTTGTAGGAGCCTATGGCTTCATGTGCACGATGACAAGAAAATATCTTCTTTGATGATGTCATCGAATGCACGAGTTGGAAGAAGTGCTAACAAAATTTTCTTTATTTTCGACACTTCAACACTTGTTTTGACTCAAATATGGCCTGTCTCTGACTTCAACAAGGTGGAAAAATGTCATCATTAATTGAAAAAGCTAACTGATCGTGACATTTTGGAGATTGATCAACTAAGATTCCATCCCCTGCCTCCGTTCGACGATCTGACATCGTTTGACCAAGTTTGACCTCCCGGAAACTACCAACAGGCAAAGATTGGTAACAAGGCATGCCAGAAAATACTGAAAACATGAAAATATTCTAACACTGCTCAAGATGGGTGCCCCAAGCCTCCTGGGGCGCCTAGTTTCCCAACACTTAGCCATTTTTTTAGTTTTTTCAACTTTTTCAATTTCTTGGTTTGCATGCGCATTCCAGAGGCACAAGACCCTTGTTTGGCTATCAATTTCTATCAACTAGGAAGAAAATGAGTCTGATGATCTGGCAAATATGCAAGCCTAATGAAAACTGAGCTGATTGTACCTTCTGTTTGCTTCAAAAAACATGCCAAACTGATCAACACTGAACCGGACCGGGCTGACGGAAGGAGATTCACATTTTTCAAGAAAAACATAAAAAATAATCTAAGTCTAGAGAGTTTGGGTGCCCCAAGCCTCCTGGGGTGCCTGGTTTCCCAACACGAAAAATTTTTAAAATTTTTTAATTTTGTACCTTTTCTCGATTTCTGTGCCCACGGCTCCTGTTTGATTTTTGATTTCGGGCATTCTGACGATTGTCGAGGCTGGACGAAGGGTGATCTAAGTAGTCTGAACATATCTGTGATGAAATCCTGGCTTTGACTAACTTTTGACCAAGTTTGACCAACTGGAAAGGAGCTGATGGAAGCATTTTCGATGTTTCTCGAAAAACGTGAAAAAAAAAACTAACACAGGAGAAGATGGGCGCCCCAAGCCTCCAGGGGTGCCCAGTTTCACCAGTCTTAGCCATTTTTATGATTTTCCAACTTTTCAATTTACCTTGGATCCATCTTGCATCATTTTGCGTGCATTGTCGAGTCGACGACCGTTTGTTGGTTTTGCATCATTGAAACAGCGTCGGGAACTCATCAAAGAGTTTTGGCAGGTGAACTTTTCTATGTTGATGACTTTTGAGCTCATGCTTCACCTTGTGAAAAAGTAAAAATGACCCAGTAGAGAAAACTTGGTCGTTTGAAGATTCCGTTTGAACTGCGCCGATCGTGAAGCAAAATCGACCAATGAGAATCGAGCGCGACACCTGGTTTGGAGATTCTATTTTTAGAAATTTTTGCCAACATCCATATCTCAAGAAACCCAGAAAACCTAACTCGACGTCTATTTTTAGAAATTTCTAAAAATAGAAATTTCTATTTTTAGAAATTTTGCTTTCTTGACTTTTTGACGAAAAATTTTCTAGACTTGTTTCAAAATGCCTTAATGAAGCAAAAAATTTGGTTGGGTACAACACTTCCATCATGCATGAATTCCAATTCCATCTTCTAAAAATCCTGAACTCTTCTTCCAAGTGAATGTAATCATTGTACTCCAAGCACTACATCAATATCCTAAGTCATCCTATAAAGTATAATCAGCCATTTGAATTTGCAGCTAGGTCACTCTCCTTATATAATCCATAATGAATCTATCTACTACTGCTATCTTGAAACTTTCGAAGTCTTCAACTGTCAGACCTTGCTTAGCTACTAAGCCTTCGTCAATGAAGTTGTGAGTAGCACCACTATCAACTAGACATGTGACTCTTTGTCCTTTGATGACTCCTTTTATATGAAAAGCATGATACTTAGGCACTCCTAAAAGTGTTGCAATGGTTACTTTATCTTGTACTTCTCCCATAGCAACATCAAGAGTAACTTGATGAGTTCCTTCTTATTCATCATGAATTGATTCTTCTTCGCCTTGTGATTCTACTTCACTCTCTTCACCTGATAACACTTCTATCAAATGAGCTTTACCTTTGCCAAGGCACCTGTGTCCTAGTTCCCAAGGATGCTTGCATGAGAAACAAAGCTCCTTTCTCCTGAGCTCATCTCTTTCAACAGCTGTCATGTCTTGAAACTTCTTTGGTGGAAATGATTGTCTTATTTGAGTTGAACTAACTCCTATGTAAAACTTATTCTTAGATGTATAGGTAGGAGTAATGTCAAGATCAAGAGCAAAGTCAATTGCTTCTTCCAAGTTTGCTGGCCTTTGGACCTTTACCAATGGCTTAATCTGACTGCAAAACCCTTCCTTTTTGCTTTAGTTGAGCTAGTTCAGAATAGTACACTTCAGTGTCTTTTCTATCAAACCTTTGAATCAACTTGGTTACAACCTTATCATAGGAATCAATCCTATCATGATGTTGAGAGACTAGGCCATGATGCACCATTCATAAGCCAACCCTTCAAGGTGAATTGTAGCAAACAGAATTGCCTTCTTTTCTGTCAAAGGCTTAAGAGAAAGGTATGTATCCAACTTGTTCACTAAAGCTCTAGCAGTGAGCTTACCACTTCCATCAAAGGTAGGAATAGGAACTTGATTCAAGGTTTCTTTATACTCCTTTGTATAATCATCCCTTCTCAGACGAATGCCTCTAGCTGTACCATGCCAATCCCTATCTTCCCTCTTTTGTCTGCAATATTCATTGAAATTCATCTTTGCTTGAACACGTTCTAGTAGTCTGGCATAGAGATCTACAAAGAGTGTAACTTTGTCTTCAAAGTTATTCTATTCTCCTTCTTCATACTCTTCATTAGCATCATTGATGTGTTTTGGAAGGAAAGTATGTCTTAAAGGCCTATCCACTATTGGAGCTCTAGTACGAACCCTTCATCCTGTTGCACTAGCAGCTTCATCATCATCATGCCAATCTTGTCTATCATCATCTCTACGACCTTGTCTAGCTACTTCACCATGATTCATGTTTTGAAGGGATTGTAGGACTTGTTGCAATATTTGAGCTATTTGTTGTTGTCCAGCAATAATGTTTCTAAACATCTCCCTTGCTTCACGATCACCATCAACAGGTGGAATTCTACTTCTTCTTTCACCCATAGCAGCTTGCCTAGCTTCAATTGCTCCTGGAAGAGTATCATGTTGAGGATATGGATTAGTCCACTAATATTGCCTTCTTTGATTCCTTGCTATGTACCTTCTTGTTCTATCACTTTGTTGATCACCTTCTTGCATTACCCAAAGGCTGGTAGGATCCAAGCTCTAATACCACTGTAAGATACCCAACTATATCTAACTAATTTTTTTTTCCTTAGACAAATTTACTTGCAGTTAACTCATCAACTACTACTCAACTAACTCAATGACATACATCAAATATAACAACTTGTATGAATCAACTTGAAGGTTGGCTCTTGTATTACCACTTGATTCAAATCAATACAACTCTCTTATTACAATGGATAATGCCCTTAATGGCAATGAACATACAATCTTATTCAACTGATTACAAGAAAGCCTTGAAGCCTTGATGTTTACAATGATTCCACAATTGATCAACTTTATTGAGCACAATGATGTCAACTATGTGTTAACACCTCACAACTTGACAAGGGAGCATCAACTTATCACTGATGAGGGAGCATCACCTCAACTACTTGAAAGTTGTAGGCCTGAAGAACAAGCACAAAGCTTTACAAAGAGAAATTCAAATGCCAAAAGATGTAAGATATCAAATGAGGAGTGCTCTCCTCTTTTTATAGTGCTCTTCAAAGGCAATCAAGGTACATTTTTCAATGCACAAAGAGGAACCAAGACACATTTCCCAAGAAGCATATCCAAAGGAATATTCCATCTGATGACTCATTCTGAGTTGGAAACCTTATCCAATGACTCGACATGGATCCCAAAATCATCTATTTGACCAATAGCATCCTAGGCACTTAGTTCATGCATTATGACTTATAAGCACCTGTTTGATGCTCTAGGATAAGGAAAGTGTGGCCACACTTGCAAGTGTTCTTCTTCATGATCTAGGTTCCAGTTGAAGGTTGTAGTTTCAAGAAGCATGCCTAGCAAGATAAAGTCCTTTGAGGCCTCCAAAACACACCAAAACACTTGTCCGGCATCAAGATAACCTTTCCCAAGTTAGGCGCTTCAAGATGGAAGTTAAAGCATGAATAGGCACCAACTTGTCTAGGTGCAAACTCAAGGTTGTTGAGGACACATATTGCGCCCAACAATGCTTTGTGATTTCATGAACTTCAAATGCTCACAATTGTTCAAGGGATGCCCAAAGCCCCTTCTTGATGATACACGCCAAAGTGAAGGTGGTAGAGCATGGAATTGTGCCTTGATGGAACTAGGCATTATCTAGAGTATGCAGCTCCATGGAAATACACCTTCTTCCTTATAGTAGTTCAAACACTCCAAGGTCTTCAATGATCAATTCGCCAACTTATGAAATGTCCCCCTTCATTTCCAAACACATTATAATGCTCTGGGGAGATGACTATACCTAGGTGCCAATCTGGGTTAGAAATTCCTCCAAAGTACGCCTTCACCTTCAAAGTGCAAAACAAGGTCCAAAGATGCCAATGAACTTAGGCGCTTCCTTGGAAAAGTCCTGGAGGTCAAAATGTACCTTGCCTTTATGAGGTGCAATATTTAGGTAGGAAAGCTTGTGAAGTGCAACTAAGCTTAGTGAGGTGATTGATAGCCTTCAAACCCTTTCCAGAACTTAGATTTCTTCAAATGATGATCATATTGCACCAATGCATCATCAATCCTTCAACACAAGATCAAATCATAATTAGGCGGTCATTAAGTGTCCTCTCAATCTAGGCACATTTGAGAGGTTAAACTAGCAAGAGGTAGGACCTAGCTTCCTAGACCTCATATCAACATGTTTAAGCTCCAAAGTTGACCCAATGGTATCAATTGAAGTCTAGTAGATGAAATGCTTCCTCTCTATACCTGGGTACATTTGGGGTGATTAAAGATAGCAAAGTGCACCTATCTAAATCTCAACACAATTTCAAGGTGACTTGATCACCCAAGTGTGCCTAACACTTCAAATCACTTACTTGACCTTAACAACTTGCTAGGAGCTCTTTTCAACAAATAGAGTCATCAAGATCTTCATTCTGGCTTGTCCAATCCTAGGTGCACATTTGACATTGAACGGGAAATAAGGTGCAACATGACTCTAAGAGTCATGCCTTAGTCAATTTTGGCTTCTAGACTTAGCCAATTTAGCCAGAATCCATATAGACAACTGGAATGGTCTTTGACTTAATCCTACAAAATTAAAACAATATGTTAGCCAAAAACCAAGTTCATTCCCTCAAGATTGGTATTAGCTTCTGGGAATGATAAGTAGGCTAAACCATTGTTCGATGTGGATCACTTCAGAAATGGGGACATAAAAGAGCCCTTTTTCAACCTACTTACAAAATTTGCTTCCACTTCATTGAAGTCATCTGAATCAGATTCAACATTCTTTTCTATCTTGCTAGCCTTAAAAGAAGTTTCTTTTCTTGAATCATCTTGACCAAACTCTCTTATCTCAAAAGTAATTAGAGTACCAAACATTTGATCCCTAGAATACTTATCCAAATTTTGAGTTTCTTCAATAGCAGAAACTATATCTAACTATACCCAACTATATCTAACTAAAATTTTTCTTTCCTTAATTAGACAAATTTACTTGGACTTAACTCATCAACTACTACTCAACTAACTCAATGACATACATCAAAGATAACAACTTGTATGAATCAACCTGAAGTTGGGCACTTGTATTACCACTTGATTCAAATCAATACAGCTGTCTTATTACAATGGATAATGCCCTCAATGGAAATGAACATACAATCTTATTCAACTGATTACAAGAAAGGCCTTGAAGCCTTGATGTTTACAATGATTCCACAATTGATCAACTCTATTGAGCACAATGATGTCAACTATGTGTTAACACCTCACAACTTGACAAGGGAGCATCACCTTATCACTGTTGAGGGAGCATCACCTCAACTACTTGAAACTCACAGGCCTCAAGAACAAGCATAAAGATTTACAGAGATAAATTCAAATGCCAAAAGATGTAAGATCTCAAATGAGGAGTGCTCTCCTCTTTTTATTGTGCTCTTCAAAGGCAATCATGGTGCATTTTTCAATGCACAAAGAGGAACCAAGGCACATTTCCCAAGAAGCATATCCAAGGGAATATTCCATCTGATGACTCATTTTGAGTTGGCAACCTTATCCAATGACTCGACACAGATCCCAAAACCATCTATTTGACAGTCTCCCGTTCCCGAGATTGCTTGTCCTCAAGCAATTGAAGGTTAGGATGCTCAAGTATCTTCTCTCCTTCCCAAGTAGCATCCTGCATTAGCAACCCTTTCCACTTCACCAAATATTCCCTTACGCTCTGGTTGCATAGTTTCTTCTCCCTCATATCCACCACACTCTCAGGTTCAAGTGCAAGCATTCCTTCTTCATCCAGTGGTGGAAGTTCATCATATTAAACCACATGTTGTCCTAGTGCCTTTTTGAGACACGACACATGAAACACATTATGAATGTGACTTCTAGCTGGTAGATCAAGTTCATATGCCACTTCTCCTACTCTTCTCAACACCTTGTAGGGTCCATAGAACCTAGGTTTCAATTTCTCTGTACTTGACTTCTTCAAAGTACTTTGCCTATATGGCTGAAGGCAGAGAAACACTATGTCACCAACTTCAAATGTTCTTTCAACCCGGTGTTTATTGACATATAACTTTTGTTGATTTGAACCTGTTGCAAATTCTCCTTAAGCACTCGCAAGATGTCTTGTGTGTCCTGCATCAATTCCTTTGCTTTAGGAGCTCGACTATCATTGAGTGCCAGATCAACAAATGAAACTGCATCATATCCATACAATGCATGAAAGGGAGACATGCCAATTGACATGTGGAAAGTGGTATTGTAGCAGTATTCACCCAGATGTAACCACTTTATTCGAGCACACTGACGATCAGATACATAATTCCTTAGATATCCCTCAAGCCACTTGTTGACTATTTCTATTTGCCCATCTATTTGAGGGTGATAGCTTGTGCTTGGTGTTAAATTAGTTCCATCTAACTAGAATAGCTCTCTCCATAACATACTGATAAACCTGCTATCCCGATCACTGACTATGGTCTTAGGAAGGCCATGTAGTTTGAAGACCTCTTGGAAGAATAACTCAGCTACTTGCAACACTGATGTTTCAACTGGAATTGTGAAGAAGTGAGCATACTTAGTTAGCTTTTAACAACTACATAAATACAATCCCTTCCTTGTACCTTCGGAAGACCTATGATGAAATCCATTGAGATACTCTCCCATTTATGTTATGGAATTGGTAATGGTTGGAGTAATCCTGCCGGAAATGTATGTTCTGACTTGCTTTGCTGGCAAGTCAAACAATCCCTGACATATTGAAAAACTTCTTCCTTCAAACCCTTCCAATTGAATCGTTCTATGATTTGTCTATAGGTTTTGAAATAGCCAAGGTGTCCTACAAGAGGAGTATCATGATATGCTTTCAAAATTTGCCTTTTAAGCTCAGATTTAGGAGTTAGAAATATTCTATCCTTGTAATAGATGATGTCATCAAGCACTTTGGATCTATCATCCTGAATGATTGCATCCATGATTTCACAAGCAAATTTTGACTTGGAGTACTCAACTAGAAGCCGAGACTTCCAATCAGCCGAAACTCCACACAGGGCACAAATGGTAGGTTTCCTAGACAAGGCATCGACCACCACATTCTTCTTGCCTTTCACATACTCAATGTCAAAATCATATGCCTATATCATAGTAACCCACTACAGCTATCTTTCATTCAGATCCTTCTACCCTAGGAAGTACTTCAAACTATTGTGATCGGTCCTGACCACAAACTTAGATCCGACTAAATACTGGCAGAACTTAGCCAAAGCATGAATGATAGCCAGCATCTCTTTATCATATGTCAAATACATCCTTTTTGTGTCCTTCAACTTCCTACTTTCAAACACAATTGGATGATGATCTTGCATCAACACTGCTCCAATGCCTTCTGCAGAAGCATCACATTCCAACACAAAGGGCTTAGTGAAATTTGATAGAGCTAGCACTGGTGTTGTACTCATCACCGCCTTCAATTTTTCAAAGGCTGCTTGAGCTTCCATCAACCAAATGAAAGCTCCTTTCTTTGTTAGATTTGTTAAGGGTATAGAAAGCCATGATAATCCCTTAACAAACCTTATGTAGTAGCTACACAAGCCAAGGAAACTCCTTAATTCAGATACATTCCTGGGTATTGGCATTTACAAATAGCTTCTATCTTTTCTTCCTGAACTTTCACCCCATTAGCTCCAATAACATGCCCTAGGTATAGGATTTCCTTCATGCCAAAATCACACTTAGACATTTTGGCATACAATGATTGTGATTCCATGACTTCTAGTACTTCATCCAGATGTTGGAGGTGTTCCTCCCATGTCTTACTATATATCAAAATATCATCAAAGAATACTAATAGAAACTTACACAACTGCTTGTTGAAAACACGATTCATACAAGACTGGAATGTAGCAGGTGCATTAGTTAGACCAAAAGGCATTACTAGGAATTCATAATGCCTGTAGTGACATCTGAAAGCTGTCTTTGGGATGTCTTCTTCACAAACACGGATTTGATGATATCCTGATCGAAGATTAATCTTTGAGAAGAATACAGCTTCGTGCAATTCATCAAGTAACTCATCAATTCAAGGTATTGGATACCTATTCTTGATTGTCTTTTGATTCAATGTGCGATAGCAATACACATCCACATTGTTCCATCCTTCTTCTTCACAAGCACCACTGATGATGCGAATGGACTAGAAGAAGGTCTGATATGTCCCATCTCCAACAAATCTTTGATTGTATTCTTAATCTCAATCTTAAATTGTCTAGGATGTTTGTAAGGTGCAATGTTGATGGGTTTGGTCCCATCCTCCAACTCAATCACATGTTCAAAACCCCTCTATGGAGGTTTGCCTAGAGGTATATTGCCAAACACCTTACTATGCTTATCTATCATAGCCTGAATATCCACATGATAAGGTTCTTCATTAGAGTGAAGATGATTCTCCTTGATACACACTTGTGCTGCCCATTCAATAGCATTATGTATGATCAATGCTTCCATGCGTTTGGTTGTGACAACTTTGGGATTTTCATCTGATAATGATTTTAGCTTGATCTTTCTTCCGTCATGCATGAATTCCAATTCCATCTTTTGAAAATCCTGAACTATTCTTCCAAGTGAATGTAACCATTGTACTTCAAGCACTACATCAATATGCCCCAGTCCAACTACATAGAAATCATCCTATAAAGTATAATCACCCATTTGAATTTGCAGCTGGGTCACTCTCCTTATGCAATCCATAATGAATCCGTCTGCGACTGCTATCTTGAAACCTTCCAAATCTTCAACTGTCAGACCTCGCTTAGCTGCTAAGCTTTCATCAATGAAGTTATGAGTAGCACCACTATCAACTAGACATGTGACTCTTTGTCCTTTGATGACTCCTTTTATATGAAAAGCATGATACTTAGGCACTTTTGAAATTGTTGAAATGGTTACTTTATCTTCTACTTCTCCTGTAGCAACATCAAGAGTAACTTGATTAGTTCCTTCTTCTTCATCATGAATTGATTCTTCCCCACTTTGTGATTCTACTTCACTCTCTTCGAATGATAACACTTCTATCAAATGAGATTTACCTTTGCCAAGGCACCTATGTCCTGGTTCCCAAGGTTGCTTGCATGAGAAACAAAGCTTCTTTCTTCTGAGCTCATGTCTTTCAACAACTGTCATGTCTTGAAACTTCTTTGGTGGAAATGACTGTCTTCTTTGAGTTGAACTAACTCCTTTGTAAAACTTCTTCTTAGATGTATAGGCAAGAGTAATGTCAAGATCAAGAGCAAAGTCAATTGCTTCTTCCAAGTTTGCTGGCCTTTGGACCTCTACCAATGGTTTAATTTTACTGTTCAATCCCTCAATGAACAACATAGTGATTCTTTGGTTAGTCATGTTAGGTACCATCACTGCTATCTTCTGAAACTTATTTACATATTGCACAACCCTTCCTTCTTGCTTGAGTTGGGCTAGTTTGTGATAGTACACTTCAGTGTCTTTTCTATCAAACCTTTGAATAAACTTGCTTACAAACTTATCATAGGAATCTATCCTATCATGATGTTGAGAGACTAGGCCATGATGCCACCATTCATAAGCCAACCCTTCAAGGTGCATTGTAGCAAATTGAATCACCTTCTTTTCTGACAAAGGCTTAAGAGAAAGGTATGTCTCCAACTTGTTCATCCAAGCTCTAACACTAAGCTTACCACTTCTATCAAAGGTAGGAATAGGAATTCGATTCAAGGCTACTTTATACTCCTTTGTATCATCATCCCTTCTAGGATGAAAGACTCTAGCTCTACCATGCCTATCCCTATCTTCCTTCTTTTGTCTGCAATATTCATTGAAATTCATCATTGCTTGAACACGTTCTGGTAGTCTGGCATAGAGATCTGTAAAGAGTGCAATTTCATCTTCAAAGTTATTCTGTTCTCCTTCTTCATACTCTTCATCAGCATCATTGATGTTTTTTGGAAGGAAAGTAGGTCTTAAAGGCCTATCCACTGTTGGAGTTCTAATATGAACCCTTCTTCCTATTGCACTAGTAGCTTCATTATCATCATGCCGATCTTGTCTAGCATCATCTCTATGACCTTGTCTAGCTACTTCACCTTGATTCATGTTTTGAAGGGATTGTAGGACTTGTTACAATATTTGAGCTGTGTGTTGTTGTCCAGCAACAATGTTTCTAAATCTCTCTTGCTTCATGATCACCATCAATAGGTGGACTTCTACTTCTTCTTTCACCCATAGCAGCTTGCCTAGCTTCAATTGCTCTTGAAAGAGTATCCTGTTGAGGATATGGATTAGTCTACCGATACTGCCTTCTTTGATTCCTTGCTATGTACCTTCTTGTTCTATCACTTTGTTGATCACACTCTTGCATTACCCAAAGGCTGGTAGAATCCAAGCTCTGATACCACTATAAGATACCCAACTATATCTAACTAATTTTTTTTCCTTAGACAAATTTACTTGCACTTAACTCATCACCTACTACTCAACTAGCTCAATGACATACATCAAAGATAACAACTTGTATGAATCAACTTGAAGTTGGGCACTTGTATTACCACTTGATTCAAACCAATACAACCATCTTATTACAATGGATAATGTACTCAATGGCAATGAACATACAATCTTATTCAACTGATTACAAGAAAGGCCTTGAAGCCTTGATGTTTACAATGATTCCACAATTGATCAACTCTATTGAGCACAATGATGTCAACTATTTGTTAACACCTCACAACTTGACAAGGGAGCATCACCTTATCACTGTTGAGGGAGCGTCACCTCAACTACTTGAAACTCGTAGGCCTCAAGAAAAAGCATAAAGCTTTACAAAGAGAAATTCAAATGCCAAAAGATATAAGATATCAAATGAGGAGTGCTCTCCTCTTTTATATTTCTCTTCAAAGGCAATGAAGAAACATTTTTCAATGCACAAAGAGGAACCAAGGCACATTTCCTAAGAAGCATATCCAAGGGAATATTCCATTTGATGACTCATTCTGAGTTGGAAACCTTATCCAATGACTTGACATGGATCCCAAAATCATCTATTTGACCATTAGGATCCTAGGCACTTAGTTCATGCATTATGATTTATAGGCGCCAGTTTGATGCTCTAAGGAAAGTGCGGCCACACTTGCAAGTGTTCTTCTTCATGATCTAGGTGCCAGTTGAAGGTTGTAGTTTCCAAGAAGCATGCCTAGCAAGATAAAGTCCTTTGAGGCCTCCAAAACACACCAAAACACTTGTTTGGCATCAAGATAACCTTTCCCAAGTTAGGCGCTTCAAGAGGGAAGTTAAAACATGAATAGGCGCCAACTTGTCTAGGCGCAAACTCAAGCTTGTTGAGGAGACATATTGCACCCAACATTCCTTTGTGATTTCATGAACTTCAAATGCTCACAATTGTTCAAGGGATGCCCAAAGCCCCTTCTTGATGATAGGTGCCAAAGTGAAGGTGGTAGAACATGGAATTGTGCCTTGATGGAACTAGGCATTATCTAGAGTATGCAACTCCATGGAAATGCACCTTCTTCCTTAGAGTAGTTCAAACACTCTAAGGTATTCAATGATCAATTCCCCAACTTATGAAATGTCCCCCTTCATTTCCAAACACATTGTAATGCTCCGGAGAGATGATGATACCTAGGCACCAATTTGGGTTAGAAATTCCTCCAAAATACACCTTCACCTTCAAAGTGCAAAACAAGGTCCAAAGATGCCAATGAACTTAGGCGCTTGCTTGGAAAACTCCTGGAGGTCAAAGTGCACCTTGTCTTTATGAGGCACAATTCATAGGTAGGAAAGCTTGTGCAGTGTGCCTAAGCTTAGTGAGGTGATTGATAGCCTTCAAAACCTTTCCAGAACTTAGATTTCTTCAAATGATGATCATCTTGCACAAATGCATCATCAATCCTTCAACACAAGATCAAATCATACTTAGGCGCTCATTAAGTGTCCTCTCAATCTAGGCAAATCTAAGAGGTTGAACTGGCAAGAGGTAGTACCTAGCTTCCTAGACCTCATTTCAACACGTTTGAGCTCCAATTTTGACCCAATGGCATCAATTGAAGTCTAGTAGATGAAATCCTTCCTCACAATACCTGGGCGCATTTGGGGTGACTACAGATAGCAAAGTGCGCCTATCTAAATCTAGGTGCAATTTTAAGGTGAATTGATTGCGCAAGTGCACCTAACACTTCAAATGACTTATCTGACCTTGACAACTTGCTAGGAGCTCTTTTCAACAAATAGAGTCATCAATATCTTCATTTTGGCTTATCTAATCCTAGGCACACATTTGACATTGAACGGGCAAGAAGGTGCGGCATGACTCCAAGAGTCATGCCTTGGTCAATTTTGGCTTCCAGACTTAGCCAATTTAGCCAGAATCAATACAGACAACTGGAATGGTCTTTGACTTAATCCTGCAAAATTAAAACAATATGTTATCCAAAAACCAAGTTCATTCCCTCAAGATTCGTATTAGGCTCCGGGAATGATGAGTAGGCTAAACCATTGTTCGATGTGGATCACTTCGAAAATGGGGATATGAAAGAGCCCTTTTTCAACCTACTTACAAAATTTGCTTCCACTTCATCGAAGTAATCTAAATCAGATTCAACATTCTTTTCTGTCTTTCTATCCTTAAAAGAAGTTTCTTTTCTTGAATCATCTTGACCAAACTCTCTTATCTCAAAAGTAATTAGAGTACCAAACATTTGATCCCTAGAATACTTATCCAAATTTTGAGTTTCTTCAATAGCAGAAACTTTAGCACTATAAGATTTTGGAAGAGTTCTTAGTACCTTCTTTACCACTTCACTTTCCTCTAGCTTCCCACCAAGACCATTGATGGAATTGACAACCTCATCCACTCTCCCACCAAGACCATTGATGGAATTAACAATGTCATCCACTCTCTACATGTAGTTTGCAATATTTCATCCTCTGACATCTTCAGGGTTTCAAACTTAACCTTCAAAATCTGCAACTTTGCTTGCTTGACCTTGTCATCTCCTTCATAGGTACTTTCCAGCTTCTTCTAGATCTCATGAGCAGTTTTGTAACCCATCGCCTTCACTAATTCAGAATCAGAGAGACTGTTCAAAAGAGCACTGCTTGCCTTGCCATTGTTCTCATATTCTTTAATCTCATCTTGATGCTTTGGACCATTAGGAGGTATAGTATACTCTTTGTCAGCTATCTTCCATACACCATATCCTAGTGAGATAAGAAAGCTTACCATCCTAGTCTTCTAAAAAGCATAATTTGTTCCAGCAAACACTGGAACCTCCATACCTTTCCTATGCGCCATATAGATCTACCCCAAGCAGTTAAGCTTCTTCAGGGAACTTGGCTCTGACACCAATTGTTAGAATGCATAGGACAATTGAGAGGGGGGTGAATTAGTTGTGTATTAAAATAATTAAACCTTCAATGTAATTCCAACCATAAACCTCTTAACATGCATTAACTTAATGAAAACATATGAAGCATCAATGCAAACACATCCAAACACATAAGAACACCAGGTTTACGTGGAAAACCCAAGAAGGGAAAAACCACAATGAGGATTAGCTCACATATATATGAATAACAACACCAAAAATCAAATAGGCTCACTACCAAGGGCTCACTGCCCAAAAGAAAGGCTCACTGCCAAGAGAAAGACTTAGTGCTAGAAGGACTCACTGTCCAAGAAGAGAAAAGAATAGAAGAAGACTGTTATAGAGAGATTCACTATCTCAAAGAAACATGAGAGATCCACCACTGCCACTTCTTGCCATCCACAACCTTTGGCTCACTGCCTCTAGTAACTTCAAGCAAGCTGAAATGTAGACATCTTCTACTCACTAGATTCGGAAGTCATAGGCATTTAATCTCACACTCAATTCACCACCCTTGATTCACATTTGCATCATCTTCTTTGTATTGCTCTGGTCAACTTTGTCTTGCATTTATACCATCTACAATCAAGACCTATCTAAATTAGGTCAGTCCTAAAGAGGTGTGTACACCTGAAACGTGCAACACCAATTAGGTTGGCATTAAACACTTCCACAGTGGAAAGAAGTGAAAGTGGACCATATCAAGGGTTAACTAGGACTCAAATCTTTATCACCAAGCTGCTCATCACATCCACAATCCACGAGGTACCTTTGCACATGGAGCTAGTAAGCCAGGTCGGCCAAACCTGAGCCAATGACCATGTCCACACTTCTCCAAGTCCAAGAGAGAGACTTCACATCATTCACACACCTTCCCAAATTATTCAGCATCGTCAAAATCTTCTGTAATACTGCCGCAACCATTTGAAATAAAGAATGTCTTCATATTACACATCAAGATACACTGCTACTGAACACCAACACAATAACTTCACTTCCAGAGCACCCCAACACTAGAAACTTCAAGGGAAGGTAGATACAGATAGTATAAGAACTCTCCCAAACCTGCAAGACATGAAACATCAATGCGGAGAAATGCTGAGCAATCTCATTTTTCCCAGACAGTCTTCTATACAGGCAAACACTCTATCAAACACATCTTCCACATCCACATGATCCAGAACCTAAAACTTTGGATATAACACCTTTGAATACCTTTTATCATTACCTCCAAACCACACAAGCATATTTTCAATTGAGAAGAAATGTGGAGTTCAACACTGAGAGCACCCCTATCACACTTCACACCTTTTTATCAAATTTTCTCAAAAGCACTTGGAAACCAAGTGAACTATTTGCTGGATGTTGACATCAATGACAACACTAGCAAGTTTCCAACAATATTATGTGGATTGATCATGTCAACAACATAACATTTGATCTCCCAAGGAGATGTGAATTCAACAACATAAGTTTACATGAATGGGAGATGATGGAGAGGTGGAGAAGATGCTTTATTTATAGAATTTCAAAAACAAAAATCAATGATGGAGAATGGTCTAAGAGATCAATGGCTAGAAATGGATGAGAGGATTTGAGTGGATGAGAGAGTTACAAGTGTCCTTGTCCCCTCATGAATCAGGGGAGCTAACAGGTGAGTTGACTGAATTAATTAATCTATTAACTGGATTGATTGATTAGTCAATTGAGTTGATCGACTTGTTAACTAGCTTGATTGATTAGTCAACTAATTTGATCGATTAGTTAACTGATCTGATTGAGAGTGATTTGAGGGAGTGATGAGAGAGAATCATGGTGAGACAAGAGTGAATTATGGTGAGAGGAAATTAAATAATTAAATAATTTAATTTTTGGTGCACATGGATAATATTGGAAAATAAATAAAATATTAATTTTATTTATTTGTGATGGCGTAAAATAGAAATTAATTTATTTGTTTAATTAATATTAGAATAAATGAAGAATTAATTAAATAATTATGAAATTATTTAATTAATGCTAGAAAATTGAAAACTTAAATTAATTAAATAATTAATAATTATTTAATTAATACAGAAGAATAAGGTAGACTGATAATAGATGAAATTAATCAAATAATTAAAAATTATTTAATTAATGTGAAGGTATGACAGATGAATAATTGAGTTGGGAAGGGACGCTAATTTTAGGTATCTACATTTTGCCCCTCTTTGAGATGGTGTTGCGAAGTAACATCATTTCAAAGAAGTTTAAAACATAGTGTTGTGTTGGATAGAAGAAGATTTTGGTTTAGAAGAATATGATTGGATTATAAATAATGATGGCCCAGTCGAGTATAAGAAGACTTAACTGATCTGATTGAGAGTGACTTGAGGGAGTGATGAGAGAGAATCATGGTGAGACAAGAGTGAATTATGGAGAGAGGAAATTAAATAATTTAATTATTTAATTTTTGGTGCACATGGATAATATTGAAAAATAAATAAAATATTAATTTTATTTATTTGTGATGGAGGAAAATATAAATTAATTAATTGATTTAATTAATATTAGAATAAATGAAAGGGATACTGAGGTATCGGGTTGTTTCAAAAGTGGTCTAACCTATGATTTTTGTATGAAAGCTCTATGTTTTCAATGTGTAGTTTGCTTTGCTTGGGTATCAAGTGTAATGTGTGGGCATTTATTATGGGTGTAAATGGACTAAAACTTGACTTACATATGATTTTATTGCTTGGATTTTGTATGTTGTAATTTTTTTTGTATTTTTTTGGGAATATGTGATGTTTTTGTGTTTTTGGTATGTTTTGATTTTTTTGCTGTGGGTATGTTTACTGTGAAAAGTGTGAGTATTAATGGTAATGATCCCTCTCTAGGCTGACTAGGTATATACCAAGAATGCCCCTAGTTAGGCACAAGAGTATTTATTATGGAATGGGATAGGTGATACATGTTATGAAAATGGATGAAGGTAGGATACTGTTGATTTCTATCAATTATCAAGCCTTGGTAGTGGGATAAGTAGATAAATGGGAAAGATAATATATGGTGGATTGGATGGGATGGGTGAGAACTTGATAGATGGTGGATAGTAGCCTCTACACATGGCACTTGTTTGCTAGGTTTTTTCCATGGTACTTGCCCAAGGCGCCATCGAAGTGGTTTTCACCATAGGATGAATTATTTCGCTTTACTTCTTTTTATTAAGTATAGAACAGCTTGAGATGAATGATGTTTATGGGTTCTTCAAGAGGTTGGCCCTATGGTGTTGTAAGCTAGTAGGTACTTGATTCATCTGGAGCTATAATGACAAAAGGTCCTAGCCAGTTTGGTTCAAATTTGCCCTTTTTTCTCGTGTTCTTGGAGATCGCATTGATTTTCTTTAAGGACAAGGTCACCAATCTCAAAATGGCAGGTCTTGATTTTTTTATTGTAGCTCTATCGAAGGTAGTTATGATACACTTGAAGATAGTTAAGGGCCTAAAGACACCTTTCATCTAGGAGTTCTAACTCTTGCAACCTTGATATATGATACTCTTCATTTATGAGATTCTACAGTGAAATCCGTAGAGAAGGGAGCTTTACATTGATTGGTAAGATAGCTTCAGAGCCAAAGACAAGTGAATACAGAGTTGCTTTGGTAGGTGTGTGAATGCTGGTACAGTATGCCCATAAGGCAAGATTTAATTGCAAGTGCCTGTCACGACAAACATCATTGATAGTCTTTTTCAGGATTTTTAGGATGGTTTTATTTGATACCTCGGCTTGGCCGTTACCTTGTGGGTAATAGGGGGTGGAAAAGTGATGTTGGATGTGGAATTTATCACAAAGGGACCGAACTTCTTGATTCTTGAAAGGTCTACCATTATCAGTGATGATGGCAAGGGGAATTCCATACTGATAAATGATGTAATGGAGGATAAACTTGGATATTTAGGTACCGATAATGTAAGTGAGTGGAATTGCTTCAACCCACTTAGTGAAGTATTCGGTAATGGTTATGATAAATTTGTGGCTATTGGAGGATGGAGGGGTGATTTTACCAACGAGATCGAGCCCCCACTGTGAAAAGGGACAAGGAGTTGTTATTGGCTGCAAAGCTTGAGATGGTGCATGAATGAGATCACCATGTCTAGCACTGTAAACATTTCTTGGAAAACTGAAGTGCATCTTTTTCTCAACAACTTCTTTGCAAGGGTAGGACCAAAGGAGTGTGCACCATAGATTCCCTCATGTACCTCGTGTAAGGCAGTTTGGGCATCTTCCGAGTTGAGGCACCTAAGAAGCGTACACCTTCGAGACTCTTTCAATATAGGGTATCTCCTAGGATGGTAAAGCAGGATGAACAGAAAATGAAGGTTTTTTGTTGGTTGGTGGATAGGTTTGGTGGAAGGGATTGGTCACAAAGATAGGCATAAAAGTATTAATACCAAGGGGAAGCAAGGCTAACTATTTCATAGATGTGTTTAGAATCAGGGGTATCATACATAGGAGGAAAGAGTTGTTCCACAAGAAACTCACACCTTTGGCTGTTGATTGGCATGTCAATGAGCGATCCAATGATTGCCATGGCATCTGTAGCTCTACTATTTAGTTAAGGAAGTTGTTCAAACTTAATCTCTAAAAAATACTTCTTGAAGTCATTGACCATTTTCTTGTAGGGAACTAGCTTGTCATCTTTGGTTTGAAACTCATCATTAGTTTGGTTGATGACCAACAGAGAATCTCCATACACATTTAAAGTGTCAATCTTCCATTGAACAACCATTTTCAATTCTGTGATTAGAGCATCGTACTTAGTAATGTTATTAGTGCACAAAAATGCAATCCTGTATGCCTTGGGGATGCAATCACCTTGAGGGGTGATGAAGAGAATTCCTGCTCTTAAACCATGAGAAGTGAATGATCCATCAAATTACAGTTTCCAATGTGTTGATGGGGTGAATGAGCATACAGATTCATCTGGGAACTCTGAAGTAAGTGGATGATCTGAATGAATAGGAGCATCATCAAGCTGATTTGCTATGACATGTCCCTTGATAGATTTTCTGTCCACATACTCTATGTCAAATTCATTGAGAATGATAACCCACCTTGCCATTTGCCCTGTGAGTGTATCCTTTGACAATAGATAGTTTAGTGGATTTACCTTAGAAATGAGTTTAGCTTGGTGATTGAGCATATAGCGTCTTAGTTTCTGGGAACTAAAGACAACTGCTAGGCATGCTTTTTCCATTGAAGTGTAATTAAGCTCATATCCTACCAAGGTTCAACTGATATAATATATAGATTTTTCTTTGCTCGCTTCATCGTGTTGTGCTAGTAGAGCTCCTAATGCTGTTGATGTTGCTTAAATATAAAAAAGTAGGGGTTTTCCTGGATTTGGAGGCATAAGAATTGGAGAAGTTAAATGTTCTTTCAACTTGTCAAAATTTGCTTGGCATGAGGCATCCCATTGGAATGTAACATATTTGCGGAGAAGATGTGTGAAAGGATGACATTTGTCTATAAGCTGAGAAATGAAATGACAAATGGATTGAAGTTTCCCTTGTAAGCTATAGAGCTGCTTTAGATTATTTAATGGGGCCATGTCAACTGTGGCCTTTACTTTAGTTGGATCCACTTAGATACCTCTTCTTGATACTTTATATCCAAGTAATTTTCCAGCAGTGACACCAAATACACACTTTTTAGGATTGAGTTGGACTTGATATTGTTCGAGGCAATAAAAGATCCTTGTTAAAACTTGGAGATGTTCTTTTCTTGTTGTTGATTTACCAAGGAGGTCATCCACATAGTCGTCCATAATTGTATGAAGCATATCATGAAAGATCATCATCATTGCTCATTGATAGGTTGCGCCAACATTTTTGAGACCAAATGACATGACTTGCCAACAGTAGGTACCCCATGGACAGGTGAAGGTTGTTTTATGTTGGTCTTCTTCAACGATTCAACTTTAATTATATCTTAAAAATCCATCCATAAGTGAGAGCATTTCATGTCTAGTTGTGAGATCCACAATAGTGTCAATGTTTGGTAATGGAAAGTCATCTTTGGGACATGCTTTATTGAGATCCTGGAAGTCATTGCAATTGCAGATATCCCCATTTGGTTTGGAAACTGGGACTATATTGGATATCCATTCCAGATAGTCAATGGGTTGAATGAATCCTACTGCTAACAAATTTTCAAGTTTAGTCTTTACCAAAAGTGCAATATGTGGGTGCATCTTTCTCAATTTATGCTTAACTAGTTTGGTGTCAAGATATACTGTTAGATGGTGCACCACTAAAGATGGATCCATATCAGGCATATGAACATAAGACCAAGCAACGTTGTGGGAGCGTTTCTAAAAGAATGCCGTGAAATCCTTATGTTCTTCTGATGATAAAGAAGCATCTAAAAATGTGATCTTTGGGTCCTTTGTTGTGCCCAAGTTTAGCTCCTTAGATTTTTCTATCAACATTGGTGACTTGTTTGGATAAAGAGCATCTTCCAGAAGACCAACTCCCCCATCCTCTAGTGCCTCATAGAGGTTTTCACCATTGGATGCATCCTTTCTTTTTACTTTTTTATGGTCTGATAGCACTACAAAGTAGTTTTCACTAGGGGACCTTTTTATTATGTTACTTTTGCAACTGAGGGATTTGGCCTTCTTGTTGAAGTATGCTTCAGTGTTAAGCTCTATGATCAAACCAACTCTATGATCCCCTAGAGGAATGTGTTCTTGCAGTCCCATGAGTTCTGCAAGTGCTTCATTTTGGACAGTGTCTAAGATGGGAGGGCCTTGTTGTTCCTAGTAGATCAGTTGAGGGTAGATGAGTGGTATGTTGGTCGATGTAAATGGAATGGTGGATGATAGTGTATATATGGAAGACTCTTCGAAGATTTGGGAAAGGTATTTAAAAGAGTCATCGTTGGTATCTTCGTCGGTGGTCTCTATAACGGGAAAAGCTTTGGCTACCTCACTGAGAATAAATTCAAGTTCTGAGGATGCACATGCGACTAAGCCATACCCAAGTCATTGAAATCAAGGTCATCTTGTTGCACTTATGGGTTCTATAGTACCTTGCTCATGTAGACCATGTCCACCTTGTCCTTTATAACCCATATTTATGACAATGTGAAGTCTAGTGGCATATTTTTCTACAAGTAATAGGGCTTGTTCTTCTTCCTCTTTATATAACCATTTGGAAACATCTTCTTCAATGGACTCTTTGTCTAACACTCCCCAATGTTCAAATGTTGTTGGTTTGTATTTGATGACCACATTTGATATCAAACTTAAACTTGAGGATTGAGGTTTGCCATGTGATCGTAGAGAGAGTGGTAATTGGCCTATGCAGAAAGATTCTTGAAGCTTGTATTCTCCAGACCCCTTGTCTTTGACTTGGACCTTGATCTCAGGAGTTGGAGTTTTTGAGGTGGATGGTAATGAAGGTGACGATGGGTATATATAGGATGATGATAATGATGTTAGAATTAGGGCACACAACTGAGAGGGGGGTGAATCAGTTGTGCAAAAACCTTCTCTAATTTCCACACTTAAATCTTCTTGGTGATTAGCAGTATATTAAACATGAAACATAATGCATTCAAATCAAAAATAGAAACTCATCAACACATAAGACACCAAGATTTTGACGTGGAAAACCTGGTTAAGGGAAAAACCACGGGGTGATTTAACCCAAGAATGTATTCTCTGTTAGAAGAATAGAAAGATCAAAATGGCACATGCCAATTAGGGCTCACTGCCCAAGCACACTACTCACAAGAGGCTCACTACCTACAAGAGACACACTGTCTACAAAGAAATAAGTAGTACATACATAAACTAGAGAATAGCATCTTCACTATGCTTGAATCAATTCCATTAAGCTCAATACACCTACTCTGCCTTTCGCTCTGCTTTTCTCTACCACACCCTTATCTCCACAAGACACACTTTGAAATGACTTCTCAATCCCTTATTTATACACTACATCAACTTAGGAACAATCATCTAAGTCGGCAAACACCTACAAGAACATCCACAAGACGTGTAATACATCCGGTCGGCCAGTCTTAGGAAGAACACCAACATCTGGTGGTTATTCTTCAAATACAAACTTTAACTTCAATGCGGACCACCAACATGAATTGGACACGATCCAAAGACCACCACAAGCTCTCCTAAATCACCAAGAACATCCATACTTCATCTGCTTACTGGAATCCTTCTCTCCTTCATCTAGACCCTCAAGAACACAGTCTGTCATCACTATCACAAAGGAATAGGTTCTTCTAGACCTTCAACCCACAAACCAATATACTTGACACTTCACAAGGATGTCCCCAAACACTTCCTCCAATCCGTAGAATGGGATAATGCATTACCGGACCTCACCGGACCTATCTGTGTCACTCTGTCACCTCTAAACACCTGTCGGAGCTGGTTCTACTTGAGCAACCATAACTTCTTCAGATCTTCATACAGACCTCTGAAAACTTGATTGGAGCATCTCAAGACTTATATCTACAAACCCTTTAAACCGCATCCTCTTATCCCCAACCTATCTTGGACTTTTACCTTGTTGTCATCACTGTTCTTCACTGTTCCTGATTGAGACTAATTTTCTCAATATCCTTAGCACACAGCTCATCCAATCCTCCTCATTAATGCAACATAAGTATGTTGACATCAATGACAAGACCGGTTAGACCCATACTTGCAACAATCTTCCCCTTTGTCATTGATGGCAACATATGATGTGAAAAACCATCAAGACAAGAACTTCTCCTTACTGTCACAACTCCCCCTATCAACAACAACTATTCACATGTCTGCTCCCCCTTTGATCATCAACCACTTGTTTTTCACATGTCTTCTCTCCCCCTTTGACATCAATGGCAAAGGGCTCATACTTGCAACTTTAGAATCATACCTGCTGCTCCACCTGAGTAGCAGCTCCCCATCATCAATCCAGATCACAAGATATGACTATGATATCCACCAGACTGATGCACATCAGTGCATCCTAGTTCATCACCAGAGGGGAAATAACCCCTAACTTCTCCCTGAGATACTCAAAAGAGTCCTTAGGAAGAGGTTTAGTAAAAATATCTGCAATCTGGTCCTTAGAGGGCACAAACTCCAGTCTGACTTCATCCTTGTTCACTTGCTCTCTTAGAAAGTGAAACTTGATAGATATATGCTTAGCCTTATAATGCAACACTGGATTCTTAGAAATATTTATTGCACTTGAATTATCACAGAAGATTATGATAGGCTCCTCATACTCTACTTTAATATCTCTTAGCATCTGCTTCATCCACAAAACTTGAGTGCAACTACTTGCTGCTGTAATGTATTCTACTTCAGTTGTAGACAGGGATATTGCCTCTTGTTTCTTGTTTAGCCAAGAAACCAATCTCTTTCCCAAAAAGAAAGCTCCACCATTGGTACTCTTCCGATCATCCACATCTCCTACCCAATCAGCATCTGTATATGCATGAAGAGAGAAATCATGATCTCTAGGATACCACAGACCATACTCAACCATTCCTTTTAGATATCTAAAGATCCTTTTGATTGCCATGACATGAGATTCTCTGGGATCAGCCTGGAATCTTGTAACAAGACCAACAGCCTGCATTATATCTGGTCTAGTTTGAGTGAGGTACAACAACCCTCCAATCATCTTTGCTCAACTTACATCCGGTTGCCATGGGAGTATTCATTGGCTTTGAATCCTCCATTCCAAATTTTCTTAACAATTCTTTCACATATTTGGTCTGAGCAATAAAGATTCCTTTCTTTGTTTGAGTAATTTGCAGACCCAAGAAGAAATTTGTTCACCAAGCACTGACATCTCAAACTCACTTTTGATTTGATTTGCAAAAGTTCTACACATACTGTCTCTTTCTCCAAAGATGATATCATCAACAAATACTTCAACAATCAAGATGTTTTCATGATCAATTTTGAAATATAAGTTACTTTCAGCAGTACCTTTGTTGAAACCAATCTTCAAAAGATGTTTGTCTAATCTTTCATACCATGCTCTTGGGGCTTGCTTTAGTCCATACAGTGCCTTCTTCAACTTGCATACCATATCACCATGCTCAGATAATTGAAATCCATTCGGTTGTTCAATGTACACTTCTTCTTCTAAGTCACCATTCAAGAAAGCAAACTTGACATCCATCTGATACACCTTGAAATCCTTGAAGGTAGCAAATGCAAGAAATAATCTGACTGCTTCAATTCTGCCACCAGAACAAAAGTTTCTTCAAAATCAATTCCTTCTATTTGGGAGTAGCCCTTGCAGACCAATCTGGCTTTATTTCTGATTACTTCACCAACTTCATTTAGTTTGTTCTGGAAGACCCATTTGGTTCCAATCACATTCTTGTTTCTAGGTCTAGGAACAAGATCCCAAGTGTTATTTTTCTCAATTTGCATCAATTCTTCCTCCATTGCTTTGGACCAGTTTTCATCATTGCAGGCTTCATTTATTGTCTTAGGTTTAATCTTTGAAATTAGACAATATTCATCTGAATTTTGAGCAATTTTCCTTCTAGTTTGCACACCTTTGCTTTTGTCAACAATGATCTGATCTTCAGAGTGGTTCAGTCTTACATACCTTGGAACTTTGAGAGTTTATTGCATTTCTGCTTCTTGATCAGGCTCATTCAGACCTATCTCTTCTTCCTGATTTACCAGATTAGTTTGAATCTGACTTTCAGAAGAGGATTGAACTCCTTGAACCAGAACACCATTCTGATCATCTTCATCATATTCATAAAACCTTGAGGGTTTCTCCATTCCCTCATCAACCTTCACATTTGCACTTTCTATCATCTTTCTCAGTCTCTTGTTATAACACCGGTATGCTTTGCTTTGAGTAGAGTAACCCAAGAATATCCCTTCATCACTTCTAGCATCAAACTTGCCTAGATCTTCATCTCTTTTGATGTAACATTTGCTACCAAAGACTCTGAAATATCTTATAGTAGGATTAATGCCAAACCAGAGTTCATAAGGGGTCTTACTGGTATTGCTTCTGATTTGAACTCGATTGAGAGTATAGACTGCAGTGCTGATAGCTTCTCTCCAATAGATCTGAGGAACATTTGCTTCCATCATCATGGTCCTAGATGCTTCCTGGATGGTCCGGTTCTTCTTCTCCACTACTCCATTCTGCTGAGGAGTCCTAGGAGCAGACAACTGTCTCTTAATCCCATGTTTCTCACAGAACTCTAAGAACTCACTGGATGTGAATTCTCCACCCCTATCAGACATTAGACATTTTAACTTTATTCCTATTTCATTCTCCACCATAGCCTTGAATATTTTGAATTTTTCAAGAGCTTCTGATTTCTCCTTTAGAAAGGTTACCCACATCATCCGGGAATAGTCATCATTTAGTAGCATGAAGTATCTATCACCTTGAATACTCCTGGTTCTTTCCAGACCACAAAGATCAGTGTGAACTAGGTCCAATAATCCGGTAGAAGATAATTCCTTACTTTTGAAAGTGACTCTGCTCATCTTACCCAACTGACATTCCTTGCACAAGCTGTTAGTAGGTTTCACCAATTTTGGAAGATCTCTTACAGCCTGAGTATTGCTTATCTTGATGATATTATCAAAATTCACATGACACATCCTTCTATGCCATAACCAACTTTGATCAACTTGAACAAATAAGGAACTTTTACCAGTATGAACCAAATGAAAGATATTACCTTTAGTTTGAGTACCAGATGCAATCTCTGTTCTGAAACTTTCAAAGATTTTGCATTTTCCATCCTTGAATTGGAGATCATATCTTTTGTCTACCAACTGTCCAACACTGAGAAGATTGTGCTTCAAACCTTCAACATACAATACATTACCAGTTTTGTTTCTTCCATCAAAAGAAATAGTTCCTCTTCCTCTGATTCTACCAATAGAATTGTCGCCAAACTTTACCACTCCTCCTTCATACCTTTCCAAATATACAAACTTATTTTTGTCACCTGTCATATGGTGAGAGCAACCACTGTCAATGACCCAATCATCCTTCTCTTCAATTTGGGCAGCTAGAGCTCTTTCCACAGTCTTAAGATTGACAGATACATAGGACATTGGATCTTCTTCCTTAATGGCAATGAGCACCCATTCATTTTCGAATTTGTTTCCTATCTCTGATTCATCATCTGTTACTACTTCATTATGATCATCTTCATGTACATAGTAACAGTTCTTTTGGAACCTCGCCTTGTTAAAATTTTGCCCTAAAAATCTTTCTGGACACCTTGAGGCAAAATGACCAATCTTATTGCAGTTAAAACACTTAAAAGGTAATTTTCCTTCATACTTACCAGATCCTCTTGGTAGCCTCTCTACAATAAGGGCTTCAAGTTGAGCAGTTTCTACTTCTTCTTCTTCCAAATCTTTTCTTGCTTTTTCATACCAAGACAATTTCTTTGAAGAATTCTCTCCCAGATCAAGCCTTTGTTACCTTTAACAGAGGCACTGGCTTTGAATGCAGATTCAGTCTTGGGGGGGTTGTCTCCAAACTATGTCATTTCAAATGCAGCCAATTTCCTAGCCAATTGATCTCTTGTGATAGTTGTATGAGCTCTGAATTCTTCAATGGCAACAACCTTGATTTTGTAAGAAGTAGGGAGGGATCTGAGAATTTTACCAACAATCTCATTTTCATCTAAGACACCACCAACATTTCTAATTCCACAAACTAGCTCCTTCACTCTTGGCATAAAAGTGGTAATATTTTTATCATCTCTCATCTTTAGTTTTTCAAATTTCCCTTTTAGACTCTGTAACCTTGCACATTTAACATACTGGTCTCCTTCATGCAAAAGTTTCAGTTTATTCCAAATCTCAAAGGCAGTTGGCAGGTCAATAACATTTGAGAGTTCTGAGTCAGATAATGCGCTTAAAAGAGCCTCTTTGGTCTGCAGATTATTTTCAGCATCTATGATTTCATTTAGGGTTGTCAGACCACCCTGTGGAGGTACATATGCTTTTGTAGCCATGGACCACTATGCAAATCCCATACATTGTAAGTGACATTTCATGCAACCTTTCCAAAGAGCAAAGTTGGTTCCATAAAACTTCGGACTCTCCTTCTTGTAAGATGACATCCTGGATCTCCTCAAGCGGTTAAGCTCCGTTTAGAGGAACTTAGCTCTGATACCAATTGTTAGACTTAGGGCACACAACTAAGAGGGGGGCTGAATCAGTTGTGCAAAAACCTTCTCTAATTTCCACAATTAAATCTTCTTGGTGATTAGCAGTATATTAAACATGAAACATAATGCATTCAAATAAAAAATAGAAACTCATCAACACATAAGACACCAAGATTTTGACGTGGAAAACCCGGTTAAGGGAAAAACCACAGGTATTAACCCAAGAATGTATTCTCTATTAGAAGAATAGAAAGATCAAAATGGCACATGCCAATTAGGGCTCACTGCCCAAGAACATTACTCACAAGAGGCTCAATACCTACAAGAGACACACTGTCTACAAAGAAATAAGTATTACATACATGAACTGGAGAATAGCATCTTCACTATGCTTGAATCAGTTCCATTAAGCTTAATACACCTGCTCTGCCTTTCACTCTGCTTTTCGCTACCACACCCTCATCTCCACAAGACACACTTTGAAATGACTTCTCAATCCCTTATTTATACACTACATCAACTTGGGAACAATCATCTAAGTCGGCAAACACCTACAAGAACATCCGCAAGATGTGTAATACATACGGTCGGCTAGTCTTAAGAAGAACACCAACATCCAGTGGTTATTCTTCAAATACAAACTTTAACTTCAATGCAGACCACCAACATGAACTGGACATGATCCAAAGACCAGCACAACCTCTCCTGAATCACCAAGAACATCCAGACTTCATTTGCTTACTGGAATCCTTCTCTCCTTCATCCGGACCCTCAAGAACACAGTCTGTCATCATTGTCACAAAGGAATAGGTTCTTCCAGACCTTCAAGCCATAAACCAATATACTTGACACTTCACAAGGACATCCCCAACACTTCCTCCAATCCGCAGAATGGGATAATGCATTACTAGACCTCACCAGACCTATCTGTCTCACTCTGTCACCTCTAGACACCTGTCGGAGCCAGGTCTACTTGAGCGACCATAACTTCTTCAGATCTTCATGCGGACCTCTGAAAACTTGACTGGAGCATCTCAAGACTTATATCTACAAACCCTTTAAACCATATCCTCTTATCCTCTTATCCTCAACCTATCTTAGACTTTTACCTTGTTGTCATCACTGTTCTTCACTGTTCCTAATTAAGACTAATTTTCTCAATATCCTCAGCACACAGCTCATCCAATCCTCCTCATTAATGCAACATAAGTATGTTGACATCAATGAGAAGACTGGTTAGATCCATACTTGCAACAGAGGATGCAATATCATTGTTAGGATAAAGGTTGGAACTTTTTCCTTCCATCATTCGACAATATTGAAATGGCTAGGGGTTAGTGAAAATGGTAACTTCAAAACTATTATAGGGAAATTTTATGCATTGATGGTATGTTGAAGGGACAACTTGCATGGCATGGATCCATGGGCATCCGAGGAGGATGTTATAGGGGAGATCAAGGTCCAAAACTTGGTAGGGAGTTTCCATTATTACAGGACTAACTTTAATGGGTAATTTGATGATACCTGTGACTCATGTTCAACATCATCATACCCCTTGATAGTAGTACTTTTTTGTGAGTCTATGAAATTTTTAGAATATCCCAATTGTCTTATTAATTTCAAAGTACAAATATTGAGACCCGATCCACCACCTATAAGGACTTGCTTTATTTTATGTTTGTGAATGAGTTCTTCTAAATGGAGGGCATTGTCATGTGAAAGGGTATCAGAAGGGAGATCAAATTCAGTGAATATGAGATGATGTGGCAAGGATAAGTGTCCTACCATGGCTTGAAATTGATTGGTATCAATGTTATTAGGGACATGAGACTCTTGGAGTGTTTTATCAAGGATTTGTCTATGTGTGAGGGATATACAGAGGAGCTCAAAGATGGATATTTGTTCAAGAGTTTTATTCAAATGATCAAGGATGCTATACTAAGGTGAAGGCTGCGAATTGGATGGGGCTCCTTGAAGGGTTTTTCGACCTTGACGTCTGGTCACATCACAATGAGATGTTTTTGGTACAATGGTGATGGTGGCAACTTGAGAATGGCATTCATTAATACGACCTACAACGGAATCATAGGATGGAGAGGCATTGACATTATTTGTGTTATTGGAGCCCTTGTTTTTTTTGTTAGTATGGGTTGGGAAGGCATCTTGATATCTACCCAAATCTACATTTTTTGTCTTTTGAGGGTGTCCTTCTACCACAATGTCTTCTTGGTCTATGAGCTCTTGGATGCAATTTTTGAGTCTCATGCAATTGGAAATTTTGTGTCCATTTATCCTATGGTACTCACAATATTCATTTTCGTTAAACCATGGGGGTTTCACCTAATTTTCATCATGTTGTCATATAGCAGGCATGTTTATGAGATTTGATTGCACTAATTTGTGTAAGGAAGATTCATAGGGTTCACTTAAGGGAGTGAATCACCATCTGAATGTAGATGCTTGTTTAGATGGTCCCTTAGGAATGGTATTGTTGTTATTTGGGGTTTGTGTGAATGAAGGTTTGGTATTTGGTAGAGTTTGAATGTGTTTGACATTGGTTACTCCATCATTCACAACGTTCTTATTCTTGGCCCAAAAGTGAGGTTTGTCGTTAGTTTGATTGTTGTTGTTATTGTTGTTGTCTTCGTAAATCTTGACCAAACCTTTAGCTATGAGGGCTTTCTCAATAGTGACACCTTTGTCTATGATTTCCTCAAATGTATTCTCACATTGAATTTGTAGGTGAAAACCCATCTCTTGATTTAAGTTATGAACAAATATGTTGACAAGTTGTTTCTCAGGGATGGGACAAAAGAATTTACTAGCAAGGTTCCTCCAGCGTTGAAGGAAGGCAGCAAAATTTTCTCCATTCCTTTTCTTGGTATTGCAAAGGTCTGTCATAGATACCTCATGTTCAATGTTATATGTAAAGTGTGCAATGAAATGGTCAGTGAGTTTCTTGAAATGTCTTAATGCCATGAGGTAAATGGGAGAACCATTTCATAGCCTAGCCTTCGAGACTATAGGGGAAGAGCCGCACGAGATAGGTATCATTATAAGTGACTTCCATACATGCTATGTAAAATTCTTTTAGATTGTCCCTAGGGTCACCTTTTCCTTTATATTTGTCAAACTTAGGTATATCAAAGTTATGTGGAAATGGGATCATGACCAAGGATCTATAAAAAAGATAGGGACATATCTCTTCAAAAGAGTATTTTTTCTATGAATGTCCCATCTCCATATCTTGCACCTTCTTCCTCAATTCATTAAGTTCTTGGGCAGGTTAATGGGAGGAGATGGATTCAGAGTGGCATGTGGAGGTTGTTGATTGAACGATTGTTGGTTGAAGGAATTTGGTTGTTGTGATGTGGTTGTGTTGGTACTGTGATAAGGATGGGAATTAAAAGGCGGATTGGAGACTTGGGAGTTGATGTATGAGTATGAAGTGGAGATTTGAGAAGTTTGGGGATGGGTGAAAGACATTGATGATGAGTTTTGTGAATTTTGAGGATTGAGTGGTGGAGTGGTGGTTGTAACTTAGGGGATGGAAACAATCATTTGTGATTGACTATGATGTTGTGAAATACAAGTTGGAATTGAAGTTTGTGATACATTAGTATGAATGGGTTTATTAATGCTTGGGTTGATGCAAAGATGAGATGAGGGATTATTTATGGGAAGTTGTGATGTTGATGGAGGATTGTGAGAATCATATGCAAATGGATCTTGTGGCTTGAGATTGGAAATATCATAGTCCAAAGGTAGTTGATCCAACATGAGAAAATATTTATCAGGGTTCGCTTCAAGCATTCATTGCATAAGCTCCATGCACTCATCATCTTGTGAAAATTCATGTAGATGTGGTGAAACATGTTGATGATCTTGAGAATTTTGTCTAAAATAGGTGCCTTTGGTGGTGATGATTGAGAGATTTCTTGATAGGCACTTGGGATATAAGATGTCATCCCAAATTTGGGTACACTTTCCATGATAGGTTTCTGAGTAAGATCAACTTAAATGTTGGATTCCATAAGCTTTCTTGCTTGTGATCTTGTGAGTGGCATGCAAAGAAAGGACTTGGGTAAAAGAAATTGAGATGAAAAGACATGGAAGAGGGGAAGGGAATGTGATGATGACTTGGGGTACTCCAAATTTAGACTTTGGCATCTTAAGGATGATGCTTTGGGATGAGGAATCAAAATGACCTCAAGTACACATCTAGATCTTAAGATTTGATGACAAATGATGATACCTTTCACTACTTAGGAGAGATATACTTCTAAGCAATAAAAGGGGTAAGGAATCTCCATTTTCTAGTTGAGGTAGACAAGATCTCAAGAAAAAAGGGAGTAAGATAAGGACTTCACTAACTCAAGAGTAGTCAGGACTCCTAAGCTAATTAATCCACAAGATCAACTTAACACTACTTGAGGTTAACAAGATCTCAAGCGAGATGTCAAGCTAAGGATGAAAAGATAAAAAAAGATCTAGATTTGATAAGATGGATTTTGGATTCTAGGATGATTGTGGATATGGTTGGATAAGATCAAAATGATTGACAAGATGGAGGTCCCAAAGTGGTTTAAAGAGCAAAGCCAAGACTGAGAAAAATGGAAGGGATAGTGAAATGAAAGGATGGGTGAAATGAAGCTTAGAAAAAGTGGAATGATATGGCAAGGTTCATGTATGGAAATGATCAATGAGGAAGAAGGTTGATAGATCCCAAGTGTATGCTATGAACTCCTAAATAGTTTGACCACATGCTACAAGTTTTCAAAAGGCTATTTTTTTTCTTTTTTTGTGAGACAATTTTACAAAATCTTTGGAGCAAGAGGTTACTGCAAACAAAAGACACAATGATTGGCACAACTTTCAAGGAAATGATGCAAAAGGTACAAGACCTTCATGGTTAACAAATGGCTATTACTAGTATTTCACAAGAAAAACACACCAATCACTTGAGCACAAACCTAGATATTTATTCAAGTAGGAGTGATTTCGTAATGTGGGCCCACACGATAAAATACCTATCCATGTTCTTACCTAACTAAGAACACTTCACCCTGAGTAGATAGCTAGGGATAAGCACGTTGCACCCAATACCCCTTTCCTTGGAGGCTTTTACGCCTTGCCCAAAGAAAACTTCTATCTCACCTTCAAGGAGGTATGGGGTGAATAACTTTAGGGGGCGGTCTGTGTCCCTTGCACCACACTAGAAAATGGCTGAAAGGTCTTATCTAGGTTATTACAAGCTTGCTAGGGGAGTCCTCAATATACACAAGGTACTATGAGACACATGTCTATGAACATTAGTCCTTTGAAAGCATGTGACATAAGCAATTAAGCGAATGCCACTTCACCTTGTGTCCAGAATTACCCAGGACCCCAAGGCTATGCCAATAACTATGTGACTAGATTGAAGTATAGCTTTCGCTCCCCCCCCCTTTGATATACGCCACTGGAACGTGTGGTTGAGGTCATTCCTAGAGGTGATGAAATCCCTTAGTAGGCCTCCTAAAGGGAAAGACAAATACTAATTGCTTTTGATATCCAGGGTCGCACTAGGCGCAGGGAGAGAGCATACACAAATTAGTCCTACCTTAGGATTTAATCTAAACAAAAAGGAAATGCAATATTTTTGATCTCAAAGATCACACAAAGTGCATGGAGAGAGCATATGTCTTGATAAATCCTACAAGCACGACAAACAAGTTCATCAACCCACTACGCTAATTTAGATGCCTAATTTAGTGAAAAACAAATGTCTTCGACACACGAACCTGCATGACAATGGATTAGTAGCTTTTTTTTTTGTTTTTGTTTTTGTGAACTTTGACAGGCGATGGGCAACTACACACAAAATGTTAGTAGTTTGCAAGAAAAAAGGTTTGTCTTCATCAAACAATTTCACCTGCAACCAACGAGTTAGAGGCAAGAAGATATGCAAACTAAAAAAAAATGAAGTTAAAAGAAAAATAAAACTAAATTAATAATTTTTTTTTGTTTTTTCTTTTTAAAACTAAACGAAAAAGAAAACTAAACTAATGTTAGTTGCTAAAACCTATCTATTTTAAATTAAATCTAAGAAACAAAACTTTAAAAAACTATAATTAACAATGAAATAAAACTAACAGATTGAATTAAAAGGCTAATTTGAAAATAAAGATGCTAAGATGAAACTGAAAGTAGAACTAACTAAATTATCACATAAACTAAAAGAGGAAAATAAAAAAGTCCACATTAAAAGTCAAAGAAAACTATATGTTAATAGAAACCTGCTGCTGTTGAAGGAATGAGACTGACGGTTATCAACACGCCAATAGTAGTTGATAGTGTGCTCTTTTAACAATAAGATGAAATACTCGTTGTCAAACTCTTTCCCTCCGAAGATCTTATAGACAGAAGCCGACAGAATCAACTGTCATTGTAATCTGTTGAGAATAAGATCAAATGTTTGTTGTCAAACTTTGTGGCCCACTCTGTAAATCTGGTGCTCAAATGCACTTGCATGTAGGATCAAAAATAGATACCACAGAGTTTACAAAATAACAGCAGTAAAAAGCTCAATAACAACAGTTTTGTGAGCAATTTTGCAACCATGAAAAGCGACATCAATCCACATGCCAATTGCATTGTTGGAACTAGAAGAATCAACAGTATAATCATTGCATAGATATAGCAGAAGTGAACCCAAATCAGAGGAGCGCACTATTTTTGATGTAGATTATAGGGTTCATAATGCTCCCTTTACATAGACTTGAGCTTTATAATCCTTGGTTGTAAAAAATGTCGCCTCTTGATTGATATGAAGAAACAAATATTAACAGAATCAAAAAGCCCAACGTAGAAGCCATTACTCTTCCAAAATAAAATCGAATGAAGAATGTTGACGGGAATACATTTTGTTACAGTTATTTATAAAGTTGATATAATGAAGTCAATGGAATCCTATGTTTGGAGTTTCTTCACCTCTTGCAATTAGGTAGTAGTTTCTCAAATATGCCTCAGTACGGAGACTAGTTGCGGCTTTTTTCCATTGACTTGACTGTAATTAACAAAATTAATTGTAATGCAACTTGTCAGCAAGCTTATTAATTGCCAGAAAATACAGATGCTAAAAACATGTTACCAGAAATTGTAGATGGTTGGATTGATTTATCTGTGGCTCCTATGTTACTCCTCCCCGGTCCTCAAGTCATCTATATACTTGCATGTAAGATATGTTAGACAACAGCTGAACATCATCGAAAAATTTGACAGGTGAGATTCATACCAAAAACATCATGGTCCCATTCCTATAGCATTTAAAACCATTCTATCTGCATTGCAAACCCAGATCCTTCTCGTAATCCCAATTGTTGAATGCCCCAGGGGGTCGTTTACACCAAATTTAAATGCTATGAGGGCCTCTTTCTCCACATTCAGATCAACACAACAAATTTAAATAATGAGTGAGAACAACACTATTGTAAACAGAGCCAAATTGAAACGATGTATTGCAGAATAAAAGGGAGATTTCCAGATCAAACAGTTAACCAGATAAATGACCAAAATAAGTTATCAAATTCAGTCAGACCTGCAAAATCTCAGAACACCAGATTAGCAACAAATAATGAATAAAACTTCATTATACTCAGAGATGTAAATTCGAGAACCGGGCATGCAAGAATGTGAGACATAATTTCGCATACTAAGACAAATCAATGAAAATAAACTAAACAAACAAGCATACCTTCCTTCGCAAGCGAATTTGACCTCACCGATCGAGCGTCAACTCCAATGGATTGCTCCTTTGATACATTGATATTATGTGGATTGCTCATGTTAACAACATAACATTTGATCTCCCAAGGTGATGTGAATTCAACAACATAAGTTTACATGAATGAGAGATGATGGAGAGGTGAAGATGGTTTATTTATAGACTTTCAGAAATGAAGATCAATGGCGGAGAATGATCCAAGAGATCAATGACTGGAAATGGATGAGAGGATTTGAGTGAATGAGAGAGTGACAAGTGCCCTTGTCCTCTTATAAATTAGGGGAGTTAACAGGTGAGTTGACTGAATTGATTAATCTGTTAACTGTATTGATTGATTAGTCAACTGAGTTGATTGACTTGTTAACTAGCTTGATTGATTAGTCAACTAATTTGATTGATTAATTAACCAATTTGATTGAGAGTGATTTGAGGGAGTGATGAGAGAGAATCATAGTGAGACAAGAGTGAATTATGGTGAGATAAAATTATGGAGGAAATTAAATAATTTAATTTTTGGTGCACATGGATAGTATTGGAAAATAAATAAAATATTAATTTTATTTATTTGTGGAGAAAAATAGAAATTAATTTATTTGTTTAATTAATATTAGAATAAATGAAGAATTAATTAAATGATTGTGAAATTATTTAATTAATGCTAGAAAATAGAAAACTTAAATTAATTAAATAATTAATAATTATTTAATTAATACAAAAGAATAAGGTAAACTGATAATAGATGAAATTAATCAAATAATTAAAAAATATTTAATTAATGTGAAGGTATGGAAGCGAGGTTAATTTTAAGTGTTTACAATATCTACAAGAACCCTTACATCTTTCGTAGTAATGTCTGCAAGAACAAGCACATTATTTGTCTCTAGCTTAACAATCACCCATGTAGTGCCTTTATATGTTCCACTTAGAACTTTCACATGATCCCTTGTTTTAAAAAACTTAGAAAGCTCATTGGGATGAAAACCCAAAAGATTCCCTTCAATCCCTTTATCTTAGGCTTCAAATGTACATTCTCACCATCAGCTTTCTTCACACATCCTTTCAAATTCTTAATCAAAATTAATTAAATGTATTTGGAAAGGAATAGAATTTTCAAATTAAAATTAAATATATTTGGAAAGGAAAATAATCTTTCCATAATTTTAATTAGGGCTAATTAAATAAATGGATACAACTTAACATAAATTAACCTAGATTGTATTAATAAGCATCTAAGTGAATGAGAATTGAATAATCAAATGCCAAGCTAGGATAATTAAATGCCATGGATAAAGATACTTAGTTCTAGAACTGATGTGGATGAACAAGTTTGATGCAATATAGATTCTAATGCATAGTATGGAAAAACTAGTACCCTGGCTATGTACGTTGCCTAGAATCATATGTATAATTGTAACTAAATTCTAGGTGAAATTTGTAGATTTCCGTCATGTTTGTAGATGTAGACCTGTCTTGTGGCTCACAAATCTTTTCTAATAAGTTGTACACTTCTATTCTTTAGTTTTCCTTAATGTACATACATTTTGTTGATTGTTAAGGGCCAACAATGTTTAAGAAAACCATGGAGAGGCCGCTGGATTGCTCTTGTCAAGTTTTGGACTAGGACAACCCTTGGAATGACCAACTTTATAGTTGTGGAATGAGCAAAGACAACACTCTTTGTTCATGCAAATTTGTGCTAGAATGATAATGTAGATTTAGGTTTCTTTTAGTTCTCCAAATTGAAAGATTCTTAGAATGATGCTCCTTGCAATGCATAAGTTTTTAATGAATTTTTAGATGATAAATGAATGCACCTTAAATGCCTTTAAATATCACTATATAGCAATAAAACACACTAATCATGGTAGGAGGAAATGGATGAGAGTTGACAAATTTTGAATTTAAATTATTTGAATTTTGAGATTGATTTGGACCCAAGACATGAAAGTGCATGATTGTATGAACTGTCTATCTTCATGGAAATATACACACAATAATACCATCGTATATACGGAACACTACCTTTCTTACTTTGACATTCAGAGCTAGCGGTCCAATCACAAGGGAGAACCAAATGCATAAAATAATCCCACACCCAATCTGTTGGGTTCATTGAAACCTAAATTGGCAAGTTTCTCTCACATATTAGAAAAGGATGCCTTTTGCAACTGATTTCTTTTGGCATGTATTCGCAAAATTAGAAGTTGCCCTTTTTGATGGATTTTTCCATTTAGAAATTCCCATAGCCGATTACTTTTTGCAAGCTGTTTCTGCCGTTCGATTTCATTATTACGGTCAGTTGTGCTAAGGGGAAGAAGCAATGGTAAGCAAATTAGGCACCCTGTATGTCATAGAGAGTTATGCTGAAGTGGGAGTTGTTAATCCTATTTCAGATAAGTCTTTGGGGACTGCCAAACAAGGGTCTTTGGATCAATTAGATGCTGATTCTATTATTAATAATTTTCTTTTTCATTTGCTTCTGGAATTTTCATCAATACAATCCCCACCACTCCATCTCCACGTCTGAATCCTCTTCTCCTTCTTCGCTCCTTTCTCCATCACCGCGATTACAAGAAGAACGGTTGCAGGCTCTGTTGGTGAAGGGAGATGTACAACTCCAAGATATGTTAGTGAAAGGAATGTCAGAAAGTTGGGGATTGCCTGCGAAGGATGACTCCTCAAAAGTCAAGAACTGCCCTCCCTCAGGTACTTTTCCTTCCAGCATGTTGTATGAGACATTCAACACCTCCAAATAACTGAGAGATTGAAGTTCCATCGGAATGTTTCCATTCAGTTTATTCAATGAAAGATACAGAGACTCTAACTGTTCCATGCCTCCCAATGTCTTGGGAATTTCGCCACTAAGATGGTTTCTTGAAAGATTAAGGCCTTTCAAACGTCCAAGAGACCCCATTTCTGGAGTAATGTTCCCCCATAGATTGTCACCGGATTAAATTTTAAAATTGTTAGAATTATCTTATAAGGAATAAGCCTGCCTTTTGTGGAAATTGTTACCTGGTACACACCGTCTCCAAAACCGTGAGAAACCTGCTGTCGAAGGCTCTGTGATGCGTCGACCATTGCTGACAAATTCTTAAGACTGGTTGGAATAGCACCTGAAAGACTGTTGTGATAAAGGTCTAGGATTTGAAGTTTTTTGAGACCAATCATTTGCTCTGGAATATTACCTTGAAGTTTATTTGACTTCAAAATCAAAATCTGTAGATCTGATAGGTTTCCGATCCAGTCTGGAATGTGTCCTTCTAGATTGTTATTTCCTATATCAAGAACATTAAGAAAACTGTAATTTGCTAAAGACGATGCGATAGCCCCTCGGAAAAGATTACCATTCAGATTTAGTATCTCAAACTCTTTGATATTTTGGAATCCTGGCATGTGACCTTGCAGACGATTGTTGCCCAAATTCAGAACCCTTAGCCTCGAACAGTTTGCTGTTAAATTAGCAGAAACAATACCGCTGAGCATGTTGTTTGACAAGTCTAGAACTTGTAAACTGTTACTGCAAATAAAATTTGGAATATTTCCACTGATATTATTCCTGGACAAAGAGAGAAACCTTGCTCGCTGAAGATATTCTCCAATATCAGAAGGAATTGAAGATGTAAACTGGTTATCTGACATGTCCACCAGCCTAATAACAGATTTCGGCGGCAGTGGAAGAGCACCTTGTAAACTGTTATTGTGCAGCTGTTCTTAAATATCATCTATTTCAATAGTCAAAGGTCAATTTTGGTCAATAAAAATATGACAAATATTTATCACTTTTTGTTATGAATGAATGTAAAATTGCTATTGCTTGTTTGACCATTGAAGTGAATGATATTTAAATAGAGTGAATACAAATACTGAAGTTGCTTGGATGTCAGTGATGGCAATGAAAGGTTAAGATAAGCAAGCTCTGGAAGATCCCATATCCATGTTGGAATAACGCTCCCTAGCATATTGTTGCGAGATAAATCGAGAAAATTCAAGTTAAATTGATTCACAAGAAATGACGGAATTTCAACTAAATTACAAGAAGACAGTGTAAGATAGACAAGACTCTCAAACTTGGGAATCCAGGTTGAAGCAATGCTCACATATAACTGATTGTAAGAAAGTTCCAATCTTTCTAATCTAGTGAGATTATCAAAGGAGTGGAACGAAATGGGGCCACTCAAGCTGTTGGAATTCAGGAGGAGGGTTTCTAAGCGTACAAGCTTTGAAATTGAGGACGGAATTGCACCATTCGACTGAATCGAATTGGTTGTTAGGTTTTTTCGACTGCCGCAGTGGTCGACCCAGCCGTACATCTCATCGAAAGATTTTTAACTGTTTTCAACTCGCCGTACACATTTCGACCAGCCAGTAGTTTGCAATGCACCAGCTGATTAAGGTTAACCCCTAAAGAAGGGAGGATTACCCCTATTAAGAAGTTGCATTCCAAGTTCAATCTAACAAGTTTAGAGAGATAGGCTATGGAGAGAGGAAGTGGTCCTGCTAACCCACAATCATACATGTCGAGATGTGTAAGATTGGAGAGGGTGGTAATAACTTCACCCCACTCACTCAATGCTTCGCTCGGAGAGATGTCCACTCCACCGAGAAAGAGGGGCTGGGCTTAAACAGCACACACTAAGCTTTGACTTGCTTAGGTGGCTGGTGGGCCCTTCTCTTATTGACACATTAACAAAACAGAGTGAGAGAAAAGGCCCACCAGCCACCTAAGCAAGTCAAAACTTAGTGTGTGCTGTTTAAGCCCAGCGGTGCTCCAGTCTAGTTAGATTTTGTAGCCAACTTGCCAATTTTGGGCTCTGCAATCTTGCTGAGCCGAATCCTATAGATAAGTAGTATAGATCCTCTAAATTTGCCAAAGTCACGGGAATTTTACCATGGAAATAACCGCAACACAAGTCCAGAAAAGTGAGCCTCCTCAACTTTCCAATATCGGAAGGGATTTTTACAAACCCATTCCCACTGAGATCTAAATGCTGTAAGTATTCAAGTTTAAACAAAGAGGAATGGATCTCACCTGCCAACTGGAAATGGGAAAAATACAGCCGTGTAACATGACTACCTAAATCATGGCCGCAATTGACACCTATCCACTCGCAGCAATTGAATCCCTGCCATGACTGTAAGTTGTTGTACTCATCTGTAACAGCTTCCTTAAAATCTAAGAGAAAATTTCTCTCATATTGTGGGCATGCAATTGAAACACAAGTAGAGCTGAGCCATAACACCAACAAGAAAATCATTTTCTTTGAAAATCCAAGCTTTGTTTCTGTGAGATAGTTGAATGCTTGAAGATGTTGTAGATGGGTGTTTAATATTAGTTTTAGGCGACCGTGTTTAACACGGCCAAGTGCGCATCGCCCTCAATGGGCCGTCTCTTTTAATTTTTCCAACGATAAGATTTAGTTTAAAAGAAAACAAAAACGAAAAACAAAATGATTTCATTTCCTACGCTACAAGACTTTGACGAATCTCTCTCTGTAAATCAATCATATATTGTTTTTTGACTTGGTTTCTTAATGACATTTGGAACTCCTGAGCAGGCCAATCGTCTTGTTTACGTTTTCCTAGAGCAAGACATAGCTGCCCTTTATCTTTTCATTTTCCTTCCATTAATTAAGTATATAACAAAAAGTATCCTATCATTTATTTAGATTGCCTTTTGGAAGATAAATTAACTAAGTTTTTTATTAGTCCCTGCTTGGGGCAGAGATACTATTGTATTCACTTTTTAAGTATTAATCTTTTCTTGAGACTTGTGCAAGGTGAAAAATTTCACCTTTCTCTAATGTTTGTTTTTTAGGGAATTTTGGTATGTTGAAAATTATGGAATTTGATTTTCCCATTGATTGATGGCTTTTTAAGCCTATTGGCAATGATTTTTTGAATTCTTAAAATTTTTTAAAATTTTTGGATGAATATGGCAAGTGAGATTGATGTTTGTAATGTTTTGTTATGTTTTTCTAGGGTGGACACAAGGATCTGATTCGCACCGAATAAAGTGGTTGTCAGTCATGAAGCGATCAAATTTTAAAAACCATTGTCTTGGAGCTTGCTTCAGCCCATACAAACTCCGCTTCAACTTGCAAAATAAATGCTCCTTGCCTGGTTGAGCAAAGCCTTCAGGTTGCTCCATGTATAAATCCTCATCAATGTCTCCGTGCAAAAATGCTGTTTTCACATTGAGTTGCTCAAGTTCTAAATCCCAAATGGCAACTAAACCCAAGACAGCACGAATGGTGTCCATTCTAACAACTGGAGAAAAGATTTCAAAAAAATCAATACCTTTTTGTTGATCAAACCCCTTGACGACTAATCTGGCCCTGTATCTTTTACTTCCTCCATCTTCTTCTTTCAAGCAATAAATCCATTTGTTTTTTAGAGGCTTTTGATTTGGTGGAAGAGGAACCAAATCCTAGGTTTGATTAACGCTCAATGACTCCATTTCTTCGTTTATGGCGGCCATCCAGTTCTGTGCATTTTCATGCTTGCAGGCTTGTTTATAAGTTGTCGGCTCTGCATAATCAGAGAGCAATAACTCATAGTCATCGTTTTTTGCCGGTCTCCGCTTCTCACGGGTAGACCTCCTCAATGTCGGTCCTTGCTCTGGCTGTATGTTTGAATCCATATTGAGTCTCTGTAATAAATGCTGAACATCATCAATCTCTGAGTGAAGAGGCCCCTGAGGAAAACTGCCCTGTCTGTTTATATTGCTCTGTGCACCTATAGTGCTGGATTCATGCACACTGGCCTATTCAGGCAATGATCCTTGTATCTATTGAATAGAAACCGGTTCAGTTGTGTGAGGCTGCGTTGGACATAACACAGGCAATGTTCAATGTGAAGAAGGCAGCGTTGAGCATTGGGAGGGCAACGATGGGCCAAATAGAGGTCGAGTTGCAAGAGACAATGGCTGCGTTGGGGGCTGCGTTGCAGTTGGAGGAGGCAGCGTTGAGATTATTGAAGGCTGCGAGGGACAGGTAGAAGGCAGCGTGGGCTGAGTTGGAGTGCTCAGTGAAACATCAAACAATTGCTGCGTTGGTGAGTGGGAAGTCAGCGTTTGACTTAGTGAAGGCAACGTAGTAGCTTGGGAAGGCAGTGGTAAGCTGTGGGAGGGCAGTGAATGAGGCAATAAAGGCAGCGTTGGGCCAAGTGAAGACTGCTTGGAATAGTCTAAAGGCAGTGAAGAAGCATTTGATTGTGGAGGCTGTGTGGCAACTATGCAGGGCAAACCAATTGGGGATTGGGTGGGAAGTGTGCACCCAACCAAAGGCAGAGCACTTGAAGTAATAGGAGCTCCGGACAAATAAGAATGTATAGTTGTAACAAGTGGCTGGGAAAACGTAATGGTGGATTGCCGTACCTTACCATTATCGAACAAATCCACATCAATATATTCTGGCAGAGGTGAATTGCAAGAGTGCAAACCTGGAAACTCCCTCTCGTTAAACACAACATCACGGCTACGAATTATAGTCTTTGCAATAGGATCCCAAAGACGAAAGCCAAACTGATCTTAGCTGAGAAAAACACATCTTTTTGACTTAAAATCCAACTTAGTTCTCTGCTCTTTTGGAATGTGAACAAAAGCGGCACAACCAAACACTCGCAAATGCTGATAGGAAATTCGCTTTCCAAGCCATGTCTCCTCAGGTATGTCAAAATCTAGCTTGGACGAAGGAGCTCGATTGATTAAATACACAGCAGTGTTACATGCCTCTGCCCAAAACTCTTTGCCCAATCTAGCATTGGAGAGCATACATCGAGCTCGCTCAAGGATTGTGTGATTAAGCCTTTCAGCTGCACCATTTTCCTGAGGTGTATAAGGGACAGTTTTGATCCGTTGAATACCATGGTCTGCATAAAAAGAATCAAACTCCGAAGAGCAATATTCTCCACCATTGTTTGTTAGTAGGCATTTAATTTTATGCCCAATCTGGTTTTCAACTGAAGCTTTAAACATCTTAAATTTTGAAAAAACTTCAAATTTTCAGTTCAACATATAAATCCAGATTTTGTGAGTGCAATCATCTAGAAATGTGACAAAATAATTTGCTCCACCGAAAGAAGTTACCTGAGTTGGACCGAATACATCGGAATGAACAAGTTCCAACAGAGTGGTTTTCTTGTCATGCCCCATTCTCACGAAATTGGTCCGGCACTGTTTGCCATAAGGTAATGTTCACAGAATTCTAAATCGATGGAGTTGAGGCCTAGAAGTTGATTGCGCTGAAGCATAACTTGAAGACCTTTTTGGCTCATATGACCGAGCCTTTTGTGCCATATTTTAGACCCACTGTCCATAGCCGGCAAGGCAGCTCCCACTTCACCAAAATAGTCCAGAATCTATAGATTACCTTGCTTCTTTTCTCTTGCCATTACTAAAAGTCCCTTTGTAATTTTCCATGAGTCAAGAGAAAATTTAACATTACATCCATTTCCTATGAGCTGACTGACAGAAATTAAATTTCTTTTTAACATAGGTACAAATCTAACATCCGTCAAAGTTAGTTTGTCTCCATTTTTCTGATTCAATATTACATCTCCTTTTCCTAAGATGTCACATTCTTTATTGTCACCCAAAAATACCTTATCAAATGTGCCTTTTTGAAAATTTGTGAAAGCTTGATGGCATGAAGTGGCATGAAAAGAGGCACTGGAATCAAGGACCCATGAATCTGCATTTGTATCACTTGCTAATAGGACCAAAACACCATCACTTGCAGTGTTTGCTTGATTATTTGTGCTCACATTGCCTTGAGCTTTCTTATAGTTCCATCAATTCTTCTTATTGTGTCCAGGTTTTCCACAAAACCAACACGAACCGGTTCTGCCCCTAGACTTTGATCGTGGACCTGATTGTGACCTTCTCCGGTTGTTGAATCTATCTCTTTCATGGTTTCTTCCCCTATTATTTATACTTACAGCTGTGAGAGCATTGCCGGATGAGGGTTCCTAATGTTTCCTTCTCATGTCTTCGCTGAGAAGAGTAGCTGCAACTTCATCAAAAACCAATGTACTCTTGGCTGCTACAGAAGTGCTCACAGCCATGACAACACCTTCCCAGCTATGTGGTAAGGAACACAACAACAGAATCGCTTTAATCTCAGGATCTAGTTTGATACCCACCGAAGCTAATTGAGAGACTAAGGTGTTAAACTCATTGAGATGATTAGACATAACCCCACCTTCTCTCATTTTCAGGTTATATAATTTCTTCATAATAAAAACCTTATTTGACGCCGAAGCAATCGCATACATACTGAAGAGCTTTTCCCAAAGCGCTTTCGTATTGCTCTCATTTGAGACATTAAACAATACATTGCTGGACAAAGAGAGAAATATTGTTGCCTTCGCTTTCGAATCCAGTTTTTCCCAATCTTCATCTGTCATAGTATCTTGTCCTTTGGCTTTCCCCTGTAAGGCGAGAGACAAGTCTTGTTTGATGAGAAGAGACTCCATGTGCACTTTCCAAAGACCAAAGTTCTAGCCTGTAAACTTTTCTATTTTCCATTTCTCCGAGTCATCCATTCTGATTGCTGTGCAGGTTCCCAAAAAAATTTCATCGTCTCCTGGACCGAGCTACACACAAGCTCTGATACCAATTGTAAATTCTAAAGCAGTAAAACAGAACCAGAAAAAGGAATAACGGTAAACTCAAAACAATGCTCAGAAAGAAGAATAAAGAAAACAACATTCACAGAGGAACATGAAGAATTTAACGTGGTTCGCCAATGTTGGCTACATCCACAACAAAGGGCAATATTATTATTGTCTTAGTACATCTCTCTCTGGTTTCAATACATCCAGTATCACTGTCATAACAGCAGCATTGGTTTTAACCTTTTGTATTACATACAACACCGAAGCATCACCGTCCAGAACTACCGCATAAGCCAAATGCCTTTTGGCTTCTAAGACAACTCACTGCAAACCGCTATCAGACACCTTTCATCTCATATCTGATGAGGTAGTAGCGGTTACATACTAAAATAGACCGTCTGCAGGAGGAGCGGTTAGAAGGAACAAAAGACTCTGAGTTGCCGTTTCATGTGGGCTTCACCTAGTCCACGTGCCCAACAGCATCTCGGATGTGTGTGAATGGGCTTTCATGCCTTGGCTCAATAGGGGTTTGTAAATGCATTTGGTTTTTCCAATTTCTACAAATTGATAGGTATTGTTGTTGTTCATAAAGTAGCAAAGGAAAAACTTAGTTGAAGCCAAGTAGAAATCAATGGAGCAAGGACGTAATAGAGGGCAAGGGTGAGGTAAAGGGTGGGGAGATGAACAATGAAGGTAGTCGCCGCTACCTCAAGGGAGTGGTCAAGGGGTCAGGGGAGTCAAACCGAGACCTAATTATGGTGCAGCTAGTGGGTTCTGCCTATCTTTGGTCAAAGCTTTCAGCGTGGAGGGCCAAGTCAATCGGCTCTAGCTAGTCAAGCAAGAGGTCAACAAGCATGGGATGAGGAAGGCAACAACAATATGCCCCCCGACCTTTTGTTCCTCCTAGTAAAGCCTGGTTGGGAGGCGTGGATTCACTTGACCTGCGGGAGCATGTTTTTCTTTGTAGAATGAGAGGTGACAGAGTGTCTGGCAGTGGGAGAGAATGTGGTTTGACTTTCGTTGGAATCTTAGGTTAGTAATTTTGTGTGTGCAAAATGTTGTTCCTTGTTCACTATTTTTCTTGTGATAACTTCGTGCTCCGGGTGATTTTAGCCTAGACCCATTTATATTCCTTTTCTCATTGAGAGTGGTTTTAGTAAATGGTATTATTTTGCAGGTAATTTTAACTTAGACTTGTAAATATTGTTGTTTGAGGATAATTTATGTCTTGTGTGGTCAATTGGCATCATACTCGTGGATGTTTTTATAGAGGATAATACTTATAGATTTTCTCATCGTGGAGATAATTTAAGCCAAGATTTAGCTATAAATATTTATTTCTTAGGGGCAAATTCAGGTTGGATTCTTAGATATTTCTATTGTAAGGGCAAATTTAGGTTATATCCTTGTATAATTTATTCTAGGGGAAATTTGGGTCATAACCATAATGTTTTATTTGTTAGGGAAAATTTAGGTCATAGTCATGAATTTTTAAAATTTCTGTGCAAATTTAGGTAAATTTAGGTTAGACTCATATATGTAATATTTCTTTATTTTGTGTGGTTAATAACTAAGAAATGTTTGCCTTTGGTATTTTAAGTTTGGACTCTTTTGAATAATTTTAGTTAAGACTTATAAACTATTTTCATATGCTATTGTTCAATTTTTTGTTCTATTGTTATCCTCATTAAATTTGTTGTCATTTGGATTCTAAGGCAGTTTGGCTCTTCAGAAATAATCAATGATATGGTACTTATATAATTTCGGTGCTTGATTCTTCCTAGGTTGCTTTTAATACTACTACTATGTATGGTTTCAACCACGCATAAAGATTTTACCAATTTAGAGCTCCTTTTCTAAGGGATGTTGGTCTTGATTATGTTTTATACCATTTGTAACATTTCTATGAGAATTAGATTATGATTCAGGGCTTCTTTTCTTACTTCAAATTGTGTTTCAATTCCAATGTAAATTTGGATTTTTAGTATTTGTAAACACCATGCCATCCACCTTGTTTATGATTAGTGAACTATATCAAATATGATAAATATATGTGCTTTGATCATTGAAAGTGAATTTTATAAACCCATCAAGTTACTTTCCTTTTTGCATCCAGAATTTAATGAGTTGAAATTTGAATAGATAAAGTAACATTATTTTTTTTCTTTGTATTGACACAAAACACTGTTTTCTATATTTTGTTGGCTTTTGCTACATTTTTTAATTAAAATGATCAAGTGTATTGCTTTGGAAACAAAATGTCCAGGCAAGACATTTCATATAAATTAAAGGTTGGAGTCATGTTTACCCCTTTCTTGTATCTAGTGTATCTATTTCTTATTAAATCTGTAGGGCTTGTCTTATTTCATTTCCTTGACATGTTTTTTAGTTGCTCCAGTCCTATTTTTTCTATATGTTTGTAAATAGGTGCCACTTAACTATGTTGAAAGTTGAAACACTTGTTGTAATGACACATTATATTCATTATTGGTCATAATTTAATGAAAATTCAGAATCTCATTTGTATTTTTGTTTTGCAAGCTGCTACAATCAAATCGTGTGTTTTCTTTACCAATTTTGTTGATTATTCAACAGTCCTTTTCAATATAGACGATCACTAAAATTTTCATGACCTATTGTGGGTATCAAGCCTCCTGAGCTATTTTTGCATCCGTGAGTGCAAATATTTATTTATACAGTGGATGTTGATTTAAATTGCTTGTCAGTGCTTAGATTTTGCTTTTTTGAAGGAATTTGTTAAAATAATATTCACATTGGTACAGAAAGTACAAAAACTAAAAACAAACTTTAGACAAAATTAATTTTCTTTACTATAGTTTCGAATACCACGAGTATTAAATATTCAAACTAATAAAAATAAGCATAAAAAAACTTCTACTATCTACATCTTGATAAAGTGGCCCTTTGAAGTTCTCTTCAATTCCAATGTAAAGGAAAATTGATAAATTTGAGATGACAACCTAATCTTCCCCCATTTATGCTCTGCCTGTGCTTTGAGCAACATCAAAATAATGAATGAAATGCAAGAAGTGCAGATATATTGCTCAATTACTCTAAGAAATGGTTGTAGGCTTGTAGCTACTGAATTTTTCTCCATAGAGATTTTAGGTTAATTTCTATGCTTGAAGTAATAGATAGTGACTTTCTTTCTATTGGCGTAGGATTTCAAATTTGAGCACCAGTCTTAGATATCCTCCTCCTTGTCTTATGTCATAATATAGGTCTTTTGACATTCTCATCAAATCATCTTTAACTCCAACAATTAAATCCACTATATTGTAGCTAGGAATAACTGAAAAGCAAGGACAAAAATATGAATTTGGTTGACACTCTTAAGTAGAAGGCTTGGAAAAGAAGAAAGCTCTAACAAATATGTTAGGGCAAAACTCGCAGACACATTCCCAAAAGATTTTGCACTTTCCAAATAGAATTGTTTGCTATTCTTCCATCAACCTGCTCCTTTATGGAGATGGTTTTCTTAACTTCATGGTATAGTGGATATCAGTTTTCTTCCTTTCAGTCTTTCTTTTGATGAATCCCTACACATCCCCTCTTTTTAAGAGTTATGTGGCCAATGTCCAATTGGGTAGGGCAAACCCTCTTACTCGATATGTGGAGGTGACACTGTGGGGCTTTTGCCATTCGTAGGGCTGAGGTGATTCATCTTGCAACTAGGTGCAATTGCAGGGTCATTATCTGTTGATGATCTTCAATAAGAAAACTTGAACTTGGGCTACCAATAAGGCTATGGTCCTATGGAAGGGGCTCGCTAAAAGTCCTTAGCAATTGCTGCTGAGAAAAATTAAGAGTTTTTTTATTAAGTAAGCAGTCCCATAGATGTTTACATTCTTTTCCAGTAATAAATTTAAGTGCAAGTGAATACTTTGGATTATAAATTATAGAAACTATATACAAATAGATAGTCTATAATCCTATTTTTTAATTCCAAAAATTAGAATTAAGAAACAAAAAATTGCAAACTACAACATACATATAGAAGTCCCTAAGCTGGTGGGGAAACCTTTAGCATCCCCTTTTGAACACCAACTTATACTTATAGCTATACATTTGAGACCACCAGCTTAAAAGTTATAGCTATACATTTGAGAGTCCTAATTTACAGGAAAGATTCATCTTAATCCTGTAGCTTCATTTTTTCAATTCCATGGGACTGTCTACAGAGTAAAAATAAGAGCCAAACACCTTCCATGGTACCACATCTCTAGCTTTACCTGTTCTAAATCTTTTCACCCTTACAACCTCAAAATTATGTATGAGCCTTCTTAGCTCAAAATTATGTATAGCAAATTAGTTTTTTCTAGTTAGATAAATTAGTAAGCCTTTTGATGAGTGCCAGGTAGCACCCATAATAATATACCCTTTTTACCTCTCTTTTCCATCCTTCTTATTCTATTGTCGTGGTAATTGCACCATAGTAGACTGATAAGGTTTGTTCTAATTACATTAATGAGAGATGAATTACCAAAAGTTGTGATTTTTGATTGAAGGACTAATGTGCAACAAATTAATGGAAATACGTAGAAAATTCTCTCTTTTTGCGTCTACAGGTGCAGTTGTACAGGCAAAGGCAATTTTGAGCATCTCCGGAGATGGTCCTAACAGTCTCCGGAGCTGACATGAGGGATACTACACCAGACTCCAATGTTTTTCTAATATGATTGGAGATATTTTGAAATAGGAGGACCAAGAGTGGATCATCTCTGGAGTTGGATAGAAGTTATAAGTGCATCTCTGGAGCTCTAGAAAAAAGCACACGTCTTTAGAGTCCTCCTTAAGACAGTGCTCTGAGGATTACTCAGCCAACACCTGAATGATCAGGTGAAGACTCTAGTTGACTGCTAGAGGTCTAATTCCTCTTTTATTGATTTTGTATGAGTTCCCAAAAGACTTATTAAATACCTATATTTTCAAGGCATCGCTGTCCAATTGTATTTAACTTGTTGGTGTTTCAATTCGCACCTCTGGAATGCGATTTGGAAATAGACAGCTATGCACAGATAAATTGCTCTCCTATTGGAAGGGGGAGTTTCCTTTCTTGCTGATGTTCACTAAAAAGATAATTAAATGAAACTTCACCTATGTTCTTTTTGATTCTCAGCTGCTAGCACAAGGTTATAAAACTCTAAATGCTGTAGAAGAGGTTTTTTCCTTTTAAAAACTTCCACTATAACTAAGGATAGACTAATGACGCTTTCAATCTCCTGAGTAAATTCAGAGCAAAGGAAATTGAAAGTAAACAAGGAATGATTATTAACACAAAAACTTAAGCAATTTTCTTTTAGATTAACATCACAAGACTAAAAGTACTTTAATGATGAAAGATGAAATGAAAGATACAAAAGCTACACATCTGATGACAATAACTTAATGAATTGAGATAGAATATCAGAGCAAAATAGGCATGAGACTTCTATTCAGTATCATAAAGTTGACACGACTCCAGGATAGCAATACTGTAGCAAAAGGAAGGCATACAACAAGTGATCAAACACCGGAGGACAGATTACACAAAGTGAACAGACACTTGGAATATCAAGATTTGCAAGCTAGAATAGGCACAACAAATTTGCTATCACAATTACCATTATATACAATGGGCAAGGATGCCCTTATTTATACTAAAATCTTATAGGGAACCCTAAAATCTCCTTGATTAACCCTAACTTGCCAACTCGCAAGCTTTATTACTATTCTAAGGCAAAGATATAATAAACAAATGCTTTAAAGAAAAGAAGATTCCAACTATTACAAGGTGATTTCTTTCTAAAAATAGAATGGATCAGCTTAGGATGAAAGCAAATGCTTTAAAACAAAAAGCATCTGATTTAAAGCTGCTTTCTTTTGAAATGCATCCTCATCAACATTCTTGCTTTTTGGTGATGTCATCCGTTGATATTTTGGGAAACAATATCTTCTAAAAAGTGAGTGACTGCATCTCTGCCACGAACACTGATACTCTCTAGAATTATATTCTGATTCTCTAACATTTCTTCACCATTTGTAACCATCTGAAGAAATTCATGAACTTCACCCATAGCCTTGTCGAATTTCACTGTCATTGTGGCAAAACGACTCATCTTGCCGGCACTGATATCATCATTGAAATTGCTGTGGACAAGAGTCTGGAACTCTGCTTGTACTTCCTTGAGATCATACAGGGTACCATCTTCTCTTTCATACGAACACAAAATTTTAGAAACAAAGGATATGACGAAATTGATGATGTTGACTACCTTTTCTTTCCATTCTGTCAACTTTGAAATCATACTGTCATAAGTTTTTACTGTGAAAAGGTATTGCGCCTTCCAAGTAGAAATTATCTTCTTATCTTCAGCTAAATCAATAGAATCAAATGCAATCTTCAAGTCAGAGATAATGATCTCAAACATCGATCTATTTTTTACCATGGTCTACTGCAATCCCTGTATGCCTTGGCATAAATCATGAGCGTTGTACTTCAATTGATAAAGCTCTGAAAGCACAACTCTCCCTTTGGTCACAAATTCTTGCACCCAACTGTTCATGTGCCTCCCATAGAGAACCAACTGACTAAAATTCCACTGATCGGCTGGTGATTCAAGATTTGGTGGAAGAAGTAAATCAGCCTATGAAGTGCCATGGAAAAGGTTAGAAATGTACTGCTGCAACTGTTGAACTTCAGCTTTGAGAGCTGCCTTGTCTTCTCCATCTTTCAACACCCTTTCTTTCAAATTATCCGCTGCAACCTTGAAGAGATTTACATCTATATGGCGGGTGCTTCTACCAAGGTTAGCCTTGACAATCGTGAAGTCATCAACCTCGACATCATTAGCACTTCTATTTTCTAGTGGTGTTGCAGTTTCAAGAATTATTTCTCCATCCACATTCTTTTCAATGTGAACCTACTTCTTCAGCTTCTTGTCTGGTGTGTCTTGGTAGATGCTTTTGAGCTCTATCAAATCCAGCTGATATGAGGCCTTTCTCCTCTTCCTTCCTAGAATGTTTTCAAGCCAGGTTGAGCCTTCATCTCTTTGAAACTTGGTTCTAACCTCATCAGCTCCTGATGAATCAATGTGTGCATCAGAGTTACGAACTGATGAATCTAGCTTTAGCTCTAAATCAATGTGGATAGGAGAAGTGATCGGTGAAGAAGGTGGAGAGACATGATCTGGAGGTAACACTTCAACATGCAGTGCTGGTTCAACAGGAACTTCTGATTCAACTAGTGGGTGTTCCTGCTGGACATGAGTTGGAGACTCATCCTTTTTCCTCTTTAACTTAGCCATTTTTGTTCCTTCTGGGAGAACACTCATAGCTTTTACCCTTCATTTTGGCTTGGAAGTGGAAGGCTCTGATGGTTGCACAACTGGCAGCTCTGCTAACGGAATATCATCCTTCCGCTTAGTCTTCAAGAATATCAAACTATTTTTAACCACTCGACTTGTTCTTTCCTCAATGGAAGTGCTCTCTTTTACTGACCAATTAACTGGCGGCAACGGTTGTTGCTCAATTTGGTCTCTGAAATACGTGGGAAGTAGAACTTCACCACTCTTTGTCAAACCTTCTATATCTTCTGATAGGATATCAGACATCTGCTGAAGAGTGAACCTGCTGCAACTGCGTTCTCGCACTTCAAACTCATCAGCACAATTAGCCCAGAAGTCTTCAACTGTGTGCTTGTGTGTACAATTTGGACCAAGATGTGATGCATAAATACCACGGGGATCATATGAAGATCTCCTGTCGAAAAACTTAAGACCATATCTGGATGATTCACTACCAATTGCCTTGGCATCTAGTCCAGATCTACATCTATAAATACTCATCCCAAGTGGAAAATTGAAAGTCGTCTTGCATGTGCTATGTAAAAATGTATGAACTTCATAGGCTTGCCTCAAAAATTCCATAAATGCAATTTCGTCTGTAGGATATCTCGGCAACATGGCTAGCTCTCCTAAGAAGCCATATAGTCTGATGTAGGAAAAATTGGGAAATTAGATAAACCAATCGGCCCATTCTGTCATTGTTATTCTAGCCTTTGCTGAAAACTATATATGCAACTCGTTATCCATATCTGGCACTACATGCATCAAGAATGCATCATTCAGCTTGAGAGATCTCTAACTGCGGGAATGATGATACACATGCTGAGTACCCATAGTTCCAACAACATTCATACCTCTGAATTGACCCTGAAAAGCCATCAAATACACAAGGTATGATATCATGTGGAATTCATGAGCTCTTTGAAAATCAATTATTTGTTGGTGGAGACTATCACTAATGAGTGTCAACCAGTCATAGAGTTCAGTTCCATCAACAATCTGGGACATGATGTAAAACATCCAAGGCTAGAACTTGTTAGCATCTGCTTGACCCGTGATCTGACTCAGTAGAGTAATCATTATTACATGTTCCTCCTTGAATTCTCCACGTCTAATGTTCTTTGGCATGACATTCTACTTCTCTTTTAACCATCTCTGACCAATCTTTTTCTGGTATTTTTCTTTATCATTGTTCCAAACCCTCTTGCATTCTTCAAGTGAAACACTTAAGTTTTCTCTCCAAATAGGTATTGTAAAACACTTCTCTATGTCGTTTGGCCTCAAGCTGCAGAGCACGCATCCATCTCTTGACTGGATTTCTCTTGTGACCGAGTTGTAATGTGTCATGCAAGTAATCACAAACTCGATACTTTGTACTGTGATGGGAAAGGATGCTACTGCAAGCAAACTAGAATGCCTAAGATTCCTGATAGCATTATTCCCTACATCCTCCAAAGAGTGTAAATTGATTACTGGAAGAACTTTATGCAAGTCTATTTCACAAGTCCTCAGATAATCGTGAACCAATGTTGTTTTGTGCCTGATTTGTGTTGGAGAGTACTGCATATTAGAAGATTTGAAAATCGACTGTGAACACGCCTATGTCAGAAAAATCTTGGACAAATGGCTGAAAATTATTTGTTGATTTTTAGAAAAAAGCAGAGTGTGAGCAAAAAAGCTGGCACATGGGTTTTGTAGGCAATTCTATTTTGAAGCAACCCAGATTATCGAATTTTGTAAAAGCAGGAAAAAAAATGGATTCTTAAAAAAAAAGCAAAACTCCAATCTTCAAGAGGATGATATTCTAGATGGACCTATCTCGACGAAAACTGAAAAAGCTTTGGTCAAATTTTTTTAAAATGATCCCTTTGAAACAAGGACCCTGAAAAAGTGAGCCTCCCTGCTTCCTCAACCCGAACTGTGAAGAACGCTGAAAAAACACTTTGTTTTGGTCTTCAAATCTTCATTGAAAAAAAAATAAAAATCATCCTCTGGATACAACCTACAAAAGATAATGAAATAAAGAAGCCAAATGTTTGTCTTTATAGATCTTTAGGGTGAAAAAGCAGCTTTATTTGTGTGAGAATAAAACTTCACTCTCATCCATGAAGAAAACAACTTTTAAAGCATAAATCCAAGTGGATGTCTTCGAATAGGAAGAATCCTTATTTTGTAGCTGCCTATGGCTTCATGTGCAAAGTGATGAAAAATATCTTCTTTTGATGATGTCATCGAACACGCAAGTTGAAAGAAGTTCTAATCAATTTTTTTTCATTTTCGACACTTCAACACTCATTTTGACTTAAATATGGCCTATTTCTGACTTCAACAAGGCGGCAAAATGTCACTATTGACTGAAAAAGCTGACTGATCCTGACATTTTGGAGACCTATCAATTGAGATTCCATCCCTACCTTCGACTGATGATCTGACATCGTTTGACCAAGTTTGACCTCCTGAAAACTGCCAACGGGCGAAGATTGGGCACAAAACTATTAGAAAACACTATGGACATGAAAAATATTCTAACGGTGCTCAAGTTGGGCACTCCAAGTCACCTGGGGCGCTTGGTTTCCCAACACTTAGCCATTTTTTCAAATTTTGCAACTTCTTCAATTTCTCGATTTGTGTGCACATTCTGGTGGTGAAGGACCCTTGTTTGGTTGATGATTTCTGTCAACTGGGATGAAACTAAGTCTAATGATCTAGAAAATAGGTAGGCTTGATGAAAACTGAGTTGATTGTACTCTCGTTCGCCTCAAAAAACATGTCAAACTGATCAACTCTAAACCAGACGGGGCTAATAGAAGGAGATTCACGTTTTCTGAGAAAAACTTCAAAAATAAACTAACTCTAGAGATTTTGGGCACCCCAAGTCACCTGGGGTGCCTAGTTTGCCAACACTTAGAATTTTTTTTGAAAAACTCAAAAATTTGTACCATTCCTCGATTTCTGTGCCCATAGGTCCTGTTCGATCTTAGATTTCAGTCGTTCTGATGACCGTCGAGGTGGGACAGAGGGTGATTTGAGAAATCTAAACATATCTGTGATGAAATCCTATCTTTGACTAACTTTTGACTGAGTTTGACCAAGTTTGACCAACTGGGAAAGAGCTGACGAAAGCATTTTTGACGTTTCTCAAAAAACCTGAAAAAAATCTAACACTGGAGAGGTTGGGCGCCCCAAGTCACCTGGGGCACCTGGTTTCACCAGTCTTAGTCAAATTTATGATTTTCCAACTTTTCAATCCACCTTGGATCCATCTTGCATCGTTTTGTGTGCATCATCGAGTCGACGACTGTTTGTCAGTTCTGCGTCATTGGACTAGTGTTGAAAACTTGTTGATGAGCTCTGGCAGGTGAACTTTCCTCTGTTGATGACTTTCAAGCTCATGCTTCGCCTTCTAAAAAAGCATAAATGACCCAGTAGAGAAAACTTGGTCATTTGAAGATTTCATCTGAACCGCGGCAATCGTGAAGCAAAATCGACCAATGAGAATCGAGCGCGACACCTGAGTTGGAGATTCTATTTTTAGAAAGTTTTGCCAGTATCCATATCTCAAGAAACATAGAAAACCTAATTTGACATGTATTTTTAGAAATTTTTCTTTTTTGACGAAAAAGTTTCTAGACTTGTTTCAAAATGCCTTAATGAAGAAATTTTTTTGGTTGGGTACAACAATTGGCTCTGTTTGGGGACCATGGCAGATACTTACGACATAGGAGAACCGAGAATCTCTGGACTTTTAAGCTTGGACCAGTGCCTTATTAGTTGGGCAATAGAGTCAGGTCACATTCCTAATCACCTTGAACAAGACTTTTCCCTACATCACCTAAAACCAGACTTCCTAGAATCACCTAAAAAGTTGGAACTCCCCAAAACACAAAGAACATGACTATCACATTACGGAAAGGGGAAAAACATTACAAAATAATGATTACATTACATAAAAGGGAAACACATTATGAGAATAGAAGGTGTTTGGAATTACTCCATCCCCGAAGGGATGAAGTGTTTTAAATAGAATCCACTGTAAGGCAGTGGAAGGGGCCTGCCATCCATGTGTGTGAGAATATAAGTATTCTTGCCTGCAAACTCATGGATCTTGTATGGCCCCAATCACAAGGAATCAAATTTTCCGTCGATTCCCTTGGGCTCATGTCTTTTGTCCCAGAGTAGGACTTGATCACCAATCTCAAAGTCTCACTAGCGAGCCTTTTTATCAAATATTTTCTTCACTTGTTCCTAATGCTGAGTGATTCTGTCTATGACCTCCACCCTTTCTTCTTCTAGTTTCATCAGATATAGGATGCGCTTCTCAATAGGATCTTTGAACTCATCATCTTCGATTGTGGTTGCCATCTTCAAAGCAGACAACTCTAACATGATAGGTAGCATTGCTTCTGTACCGTACAGAATGACGAAAGGTGAAGTACTAATAGCTCTCTTGGGGGTAATTCTATCAGCCCAAAGAGCATCATAAAGCTTCTTATGCCAAGCCTTTTGATTAGAATCGACTAGCTTGCATATGATAGTGACTATGTTCTTGTTTGATGATTCAGCTTGCCCATTACCCTAAGGGTAATAATATGATGAATGTGACAACATGGTGCCGTGATCATAACAAAACTCTAGTACTTCCTCAGATGAGAAACATGTTGCATTATCAGTCACTAACTTGCGTGGTACCCTAAATCTTGAAATAATGTTCTCTTTCAGAAAGTCACAAACAACTTCTGAGGTAGCCCACTTGGTTGGAATAGCTTCAACCTACTTTGTGAAGTAATCTGTACCTGTGAGGACATAAATATTCCCCTTACTGGAATGTGGGTTGATAGGACCAACGAAATCCAATCCCCATTGCTGAAATGGACCATCAATAATTATTGGTTTGAGGGGAATGGCCGCTATCTTGAGTTTGCCAACAATCTGTTGACAGATCTGACATTTTGACATCCATTCATATGTGTCGTGAAACATAGTTGGCTAATAAAACTGTGCTTGTAGGATCTTGAATGTGGTAACTCTTGATGAGAAGTGACCACCGCATGCTTGACTGTGAAATGCATCCAGCAAATGTTGTTGTTGATCTTTGTTGACGCATAACAAAAGTGTTCCATCAAGCCCTTGCTTGTATAGAACGTCATTCCAAAGCACAAACTTTTGTGCTTTCAATTTCAATGTTCTCTTTTGCTATTTGTCCATATGAATTGGACATTCTCCGTAAGTTAAATAGTATACAATTTCTGCATACCACTCATCTGCAGAATCAACAAATAGGACCATAGGAAGATCTTCTTTAGTTTCAGTTTCAGATTCACCATCATCTTGATGCTTGAGATCACCATCTTCTGCTATCAATTGACAAAGACCTCTCCCATGGACAAGTTTTGTTGGCTTAATCTCCAAATCGTATTCTTGCACTCTTGTGACCCAGTTACCTCTCCTAGTGCTCATCTCTTGCTGAGTTAGCATGCTCTTAACCACTGGATCAGTAACATACACTGTTGTGTGAGCCATCAAAATATATAATCTGAAATTCTTTACTGCTCTCACGATCGCATATGCATTCTTCTCTATTTGAGAATACTGCATTTCACTATCTTTGAAACTACTACTCATGAAAGCAATTGGAGACTCGGCATCTTCATTCAACCTTTGCGTCAATATAGTAGACATGGTGTGTTCGGATGCATAATAGTAAAGGATGAAGTCTTTAGTAAAATTAGGATGGACTAACACTGGCGTTTGGTTGATGGCATCCTTGATTGCGACAAACGCCTTCTTGCCTTCATCTGTCCACTTGAAAGCAGATGTTTTCTTCATCATAGCTGATATATCCTTTGTAAGCTCTGAGAAGTCTAGTATAAACCTTTGTATGAAATTTATTTTACCGAAGAAGGAGTGCACACTAGTTTTTCTTGTTGGTAGAGATAAATTTTTGATAGAATCAACCCGACTAGGGTCAATCCATGTTCCCTCCTTGGAGACGATATGGCCAAGCAGTTTACCTTCCGTTACTGCAAAATGGACTTCTTAGGATTCAAAGAAATGCCATGGTATCTGCATCTTTTGAACACTTTCACCAAATGGTCAAAATGGTCTCCTCGTGCTTTTGAGAAAATAGTGAGGTCATCTGGAGGTAAACGACAATCAACTTGTTCTTCAAATCTCCAAATGCCAAATCCATAGCTCTTTGAAATGTAGCACTGGCATTGATAGGCTGAAAGGCACCCTTTCATAAGCAAATGTACCCCATGGGGTGGTGAAAGCTGTCTTGAACTAATCTTCCTGAGCCACAACGATTTGATTATATCCAGAAAAACAAGTAATGATAGCATCTCCGAACCAGCGACTATTTGCAATGTGCTCCATGATTGGAAGAGGATAATTATCCTTGAGAGATGATTGGTTCAAGTTCCTAAAATCCACACAAATTCTAATTTCACCATTTTTCTTGCGTACAAGAACTATGTTTGACACCCATGTTGAATGCTGAATTGGAAATATTATCTTTGCATCCACCATCTTCTGGATCTCCGCATAAATTATATCTTGAATCCCCGGATTGTGTCTTTGTTTCTGCTTGAAGGGCTTTGTATCAAGTTTCAATGGAATTGTATGAGACAATTCAATGGGTGTGAAGACTTTCAAGTCTTCATATTACTAGGCAAAAACATCTCGGTATTGTATAAAAAGAGAGATAAACTTCTCGCTTTCTTCTTCTGTACAACACTTGCCTATATTAACAAGCCTAGGCTTGTCGTATGAACCAATGTTCACCTGATAATGTTCTGCAGAGGTCTTATCATCTATTCTTCTTTGATTTTGGATATATCTATCATGTTTGTCGAATATATCCTCCAAGGATACAATACCTTTAGAAATTTTATTACCTTTCAACTGGTTAATACTTGAATCCACCTCTTCCACTACTTTCGCATCCCTTGGAGTTCCCATAGAAGTTTCTTCAAACCAACCTTCAAAAGATGAGAGGAATGAATCAGATTCATCTTTGTTGTCTTCAGTATTCTTGATCTCAGTTGTTGATTCTCTGAAAGGAGCTAAACTCCCCTCAAAGAAAAGCCCCTTGAAATTATCCTCCATGATGAGAAATTCTTTGATGTGGTCATCATCATCAAAGATTTGCCAATTGTCACAATTGTCAGGGACGGATGGCCTATATATTAGCTCGATAGCGAATGAAATCAGAATGAGGCATGAAAAGTGAAGCAGATACTGCCAGGGCATCTACTTTGCTATTATCCGAGCATGGAATGTATCGGATGTCAAATGCCTCGAACCAATCAATTGCGTTCCACACCCTATATCTATAATGTCGAAGGCGATCTTTCTTCACTTGAAATTGTCCCCTGACCTGCTTCACGATCAGTTTTGCATCACCTTCAACTCTGACTAATTTAATACCCATATCCTTTGCATTCTTGAGACCTAACAAAAGTGCCTCATATTCCGCTGTATTATTTGTGCATTCGAACTGTAAGTGGTATGCGAATGGATGCAAATGACCATTAGGAGAAATTATCACAACCCCTGCTCCTGAGTCAGTGGTTGAACAACTTCCGTCAAATTGCAAAGTCCATATCTTTGGCTCTTCTTTTGATTTGTCAATTACGCAGACAACTTCCTGGTTTTCTTCAGTTATTTCAAACAGCATAACATATGTACCAAGACCCATCTCTTGATATAGCACTTGTGCTTGAGGATCCTGAGTTTCACCACCGTGAACCGTGACTTGGTTTTTGGTTCCAATTTGAAACTACCTTTCTTTAACGGAATGGTCACAGATGACCAATCCAATTGTATTTCTCCTCCAAGATCTTTGTAGAAACTTTTACTTAGCAACATCCCATAACTAGCTAGAATGTCAGCTACCAAGATAGTCATCATTATTTTCTTCTCTGGGCAAGCCACCAATCGTACTTGAGCATCCTTCAACTATCCCACCAACAGCATTGACTTAGACTCAAGTGAATAACATTTGTCATGCGTTTTGGTGCACGAGAGTCCCAAAGCGTTCATCATCTGCAAAGGCATGACGTTGTCTGAAGCTCCTGAATCAATGATACAATTGCTCAATTTATAGCCTCCTATATACAGAGAGATATAGAAGGGCTTTGGCTTCTCTCCTGCTGGAACAGAAGATTCAAGCAATGTAGGTTGTACGATAATCTCTTTCTTGATATACTTAACAATTCTATCCAGCTGATCTGGATGGTCCTGAAGATACTCCAGCTGAGAAATTTGCACCTTTATCTTCATCATGGAATCCACTATATCAAAATTCGTCGAAGACAAATTTTGAGCAGCCTGGACATTTTCATGTGGTGGCCTAGCATTGGAAGTGGAAGCCACTTCCTTCTCCTTTTCTGTTGGTCTTTGTCTATCCTCTCCTTCCTTCTGTGCTTTAAAATGTTGAGTACGTGTAAACACAAGAGTTAAAAGATTTTCATGATTGACTGCAAGAGAATATTGACGAAAATCGTCTTGTTCTTCCTTCATTATAACGGGTTCATTTTGAAAGCATCCCATAGTAGAGTCACCATCAAAGTTGTCCATTTGTGGTAAGACAACATTCGCATTTGGGGAAAGAACAATGTTTGAAATGGGTGCAGCATCAACATATCCAATGATTTGATTCATTCTTAAATTTTCAGGACATGTGGCTCTAGTATGCACATCTGTCTCATGAAAGGAACAAAACACTGCATTTTGAGCAGTATCAACTGCTTGTCTTGGTGGTGGTGCTAGCAACCTGGGCTTGTAATTATTGAAAGGCTGAAAATTGTTCCTCTTGGGCAGATATGGTTGCTGTGGTTGGTATTGTTGTTGCAGTGACTGATATGGTTGTTGTGCGGATTGCCCCTGAGTAAGCAACTGTCTCTTCATGATAGTCACTTCATTTGCTACCTTATGTAGCAGTGGATCCGTAGAACTCTAAACAAGAGGCCTGATTGAATCTGTCTTCATCTTGCCAAAGGTAATCATGTCATCCTCTAACTTGATGGCATTTTCTTGTGCATTGGATAATTCTATTTCATTAGCCAATCTAAAAAAGAAGGATATCTCTGAAGGCAGAGCATTAATGAAACATCTCAACAAAATTTGTGGAGATGGATTAAGTGTATGAGAAAGACGTGTAACCTGGCGATTAAACCTTGCCACGAACTCCCTCATCAGTTCATTATTTTCCATCTTTGAATTTGAGAGTTGGGTGAACAATCTATGACCATCTTCGGCAGGCTTGAATCTTGCCAAGAATTTCTCGCTCATAGTTGCCCAACTTGTAATGATGCCTGGTTCCAGATGATTGAACCAGTCAGCAGCATTTCCCACGAGAGTTTCAACAAAGAGACACACAACAACATCTTCATGTGATACATGAAAAATAGCACAAGCCATTGTGAATGCAAAGATGTGTTCATCAGGATGTTGAGTTCCATCACCATGGAATCGGCGAAAGTGCTTCCTTGACCCCTTTGGTAACTCATGATGTGCTTGTAGGGCCAAAGGTCCAATGTTATTACCCCAAGGCAATGGTGGTGGTCGCCTTTGATTTGGATCATTGTGATTGTTGTTATTTGCATCACCCATCGCTCTAGGCTGGATTACTGGTTCTTCTTGTAATTCTTCCTGCTTGACTTCAGGAACTATCAGAATTTCTCAAACTATGTTGGATGCTTCTCCAACTTCTGTAGAATCAAGATCTTGAAAGAAAGGGTCCATAGCACTGCCTTTTCCCCTTCTTGAATAAACCCTGTGAGCCAATATTATCTATTACCATGCGGGAGGTGGTAGTACTGGTCTTCCTGCTGCAAGATCTGCTTTGTGTTCTTCTTCGTCAAGGATAGCAGCCGTGTTTCTCCACTGATCAAGACTTTCCTTTTGCGCAAATATGAAACTCCTTAGGCTGCTAATGATGTCCATTTGCTCTTCCTCCACTCATATAAGATTTGGTTGAATAGAAGGTGGTGTAAGATTTGGTTGTTTACCTAGAGCAGAAGGATGCCAGAGAGTCATTCCCGTGACATAAGCTTAAGCTTGCTTGAAGTTTTATGCCTCGTGTCCCACGGTGGGTGCCAGAAAATTGTTGGCGTTTCAGTTCGCACCTTTGGAATGTGATTTGGAAATGGACAACTATGCACAGACAAATAACTCTCCTATTGGAAGGGGGAGTTCCCTTTCTTGCTGATGTTCACTGAAAAGATAATTAAATGAAACTTTGCCTATCTTCTTTTTGATTCTCAGCTGCGAGCACAAGGTTATAAAACTCTAAACACTGCAGAAGAGGTTTTTTCCTTTTATAAAACATCTACTACAACTAAGCATAGACTAATGACGCTTTCAATCTCCTGAGTAAATTCAGAGAAAAAAAAATTGAAAGTGAACAAGGAATGATTGTTAACAGAAAAACTTAAGCACTTTTCTTCCAAATTAACATCACAAGACTAAAAGTACTTTAATGATGAAAGCTGAAATGAAAGCTACAAAAGCTACACATTTGACGATGATAACTTAATGAATTGAGATAGAATATCAAAGCAAAATAGGCATGAGACTTCTATTTAGTATCATAAAGTTGACATGACTCCAGGACAACAATACTGCAGCAAAAGGAAGGCATACAACAAGTGATCAAACATCGGAGGACAGATTACACAAAGTGAACAGACACTTGGAATATCAAGATTTGTAGGCTAGAATAGGAACATCAAATTTGCTATCACAATTACCATTACATACAATGGGCAAGGATGCCCTTATTTATACTAAAATCAAAGTAGGGAACCCTATAATCTCCTTGATTAACCCTAACTTGCCAACTCGCAAGCTTTATTACTATTCTAAGGCAAAGATACAATAAACAAATGCTTTAAAGCAATCTGCTTGAAAGCAAAGAAGATTCCAACTATTACAAGGTGATTTCTTTCCAAAAATAGAATGGATGACCTTAGGATGAAAGCAAATGCTTTAAAACAAAAAGCATCTGATTTAAAGTTGCTTTCTTTTGAAATGCATCCTCATCAACATTCTTGCTTTTTGGTGATGTCATCCATTGATATTCTGGGAAATAATATCTTCTAAAAAGTGAGTGACTGCATCTCTGCCAGGAACACTGATACTCTCTAGAATGATATTCTAATTCTCTAACATTTCTTCACCATTTGCAACCATCTGAAGAAATTCATGAACTTCACCCACAGCCTTGTCGAATTTCACTGTCATTGTGGCAAAATGACTCATCTTGCCGGCACTGATATCATCATTGAAATTGCTACAGACGAGAGTATAGAACTTTGCTTGTACTTCCTTGAGATCATACAGGGTACCATCTTCTCTTTCAAACAAACACGGAATCTGAGAAACAAAGGATCTGACAAACTTGAGGATATTGACTACCTTTTCTTTCCATTCTGTCAACTCTGAAATCATACTGTCATAAGTTTTTACTATGAAAAGGTATTGCGCCTTCCAAGTAGAAACTATCTTCTTATCTTTAGTTGAATCAACAGAATCAAATGCAATCTTCAAGTTAGAGATAATGATCTCAAACACGGTCTATTTTCTGCCATGGTCTGTTGCAATCCTTGTATGCCTTGGCATAAATCATGAGCGTTGTACTTCAATTGATAAAGCTTTGAATGTACAACTCTCCCTTTGGTCACAAATTCTTCCACCCAACTATTCATGTGCCTCCCATAGAGAACCAGCTGACTAAAATGCCACTGATCGGCTGGTGATTCAAGATTTGGTGGAAGAAGTAAATCAGCCTATGAAGTGCCATGGAAAAGGTTAGAAATGTCAAACTTCAGCTTTGAGAGCTGCCTTGTCTTCTCCATCTTTCAACACCCTTTCTTTCAAATTATCCACTGCAACCTCAAAGAGATTTACATCTGTATGGTGGGTGCTTCTACCAAGGTTATCCTTGACAACTGTGAAGTCATCAACCTCGACATCATTAGCACTTCTATTTTCTGGCGGTGTTGCTGTTTCAAGAATTATTTCTCCATCCGCATTCTTTTCAATGTGAACCTACTTCTTCAGCTTCTTGTCTGGTGTGTCTTGGTAGACACTTTTGAGCTCTGTCAAATCCAGCTAATACGAGGCATTTCTCCTCTTCCTTCCCAGAATGTTTTCAAGCTAGGTTGAGCCTTCATCTCTTTGAAACTCGGTTCTAACCTCATCAGCTCCTAATGAATCAATGTGTGCATCAGAGTTACAAACCAGCAAATCTGGCTCTGAATCTATGTGGATAGGAGAAGTGATTGGTGAAGAAGGTGAAGAGACATGATCTGGAGGTAACACTTCAACATGTAGTGTTGGTTCAACAGGAACTTCTAATTCAATTGGTGGGTGTTCTTGCTGGACATGAGTTGGAGACTCATCCTTTTTCCTTTTTAACTTAGCCATTTTTGTTCCTTGTGGGAGAACACTTATAGCTTTTACCCTTCGTTTTGGCTTGGAAGTGGAAGGCTCTGATGGTTGCACAACTGGTGGCTCTACTAATGGAATATCATCCTTCCGCTTAGTCTTCAAGAATATCAAACTATTTTTAACCACTCGACTTGTTCTTTCCTCAATGGAAGTGCTCTCTTTTACTGGCCAATTAACTGGCGGCAATGGTTGTTTCTCAATTTGGTCTCTGAAATACGTGGGAAGTAGAACTTCACCACTCTCTGTCAAACCTTCTATATCTTCTGATAGGATATCAGACATTTGCTGAAGAGTGAACCTACTGTAACTGCATTCTCGCACTTCAAACTCATCAGCATAATTAGCCCAGAAGTCTTCAACCGCATGCTTGTGTGTACAATTCTGACCAAGATGTGATGCATAAACACCATGGGGATCATATGAAGATTTCCTGTCGAAAAACTTAAGACCATATCTGGATGATTCACTACCGATTGCCTTGGTATCTGCTCCAAATCTACATCTATAAATACTCATCCCAAGTGGAAAATTGAAAGTCGTCTTGCGTCTGCTACGTAAAAATGTATGAACTTCATAGGCTTGCCTCAAAAATTCTATAAATGCAATTTCATCTGTAGGATATCTCGGCAACATGGTTGGCTCTCCTAAGTAGACATATACTCTGATGTAGGAAAAAGTGGGAAACTGGATAAACCAATCGGCCCATTCTGCCATTGCTATTCTAGCCTCTGCTGAAAACCGTATATGCAACTCGTTGTCTATATCTCGCACTACATGCATCAAGAATGTATCATTCACCTGCCTATAATGTCGTTCAGCTTGAGAGATCTCTAACTGTGGGAAATGATGATACACATGCTGAGTACCCATAGTTCCAACAACATTCAAACCTCTGAATTGACCCTAAAAAGCCATCAAATACACATGGTATGATATCATGTGGAATTCATGAGCTCTTTAAAAATCAATTATTTGTTGGTGGAGACTATCACTGATGAGTGCCGACCAGTCATAGAATTCGGTTCCATCAACAATCTCGGACATGATGTAAAACATCCAAGGCTGGAACTTGTTAGCATCTGCTTGACCCATGATCTGACTCAGCAGAGTAATCATTATTGCATGTTCCTCCTTGAATTCTCCATGTCCAACGTTCTTTGGCATGACATTCTACTTCTCATTTAACCATCTCTGACCAATCTTTTTCGGTATTTTTCTTTATCATTGTTCCAAACCCTCTTGCATTCTTCAAGTGAAACAGTTAAGTTTTCTCTCCAAATAGGTATTGTAAAACACTTCTTTATGTTGTTTGGCCTCAAGTTGCAGAGCACGCGTCCATCTCTTGACTGGATTTCTCTTGTGACCAAGTTGTAATGTGTCATGCAAGCAATCACAAACTTGATACTTTGTACTGTGATGGGAAAGGATGCTGCTACAAGCAAACTGGAGTGTCCAAGATTCCTGATAGCATTATTCCATGCATCCTCCAAAGAGTGTAAATTAATTACTGGAAGAACTTTATGCAAGTTTGTTTCACAAGTCCTCAGGTAATCGTGAACCAATGTTGTTTTGTGCCTGATTTGTGTTGGAGAGTACTGCATATTGGAAGATTTGAAAATTGACTGTGAACACGCCTATGTCAGAAAAATCTTGGACAAATGGCTTAAAATTATTTGCTAATTTTTAGAAAAAAGCAGAGTGTGAGCAAAATAGCTGGCACATGGGTTTTGTAGGCAATTCTATTTCGAAGCAACCCAGATTGTCAGATTTTGAAAAAGTGGAGATTTTCTTGAGAAAGCAGGAAAAAGGAAGATTCTTGAAAAAAAAGCAAAACTCCAATCTTCAAGAGGATGATATTCTGGATGGACCCATCTCGACGAAAACTAAAAAAATTTTGGTCAAATTTCTGAAAAATGATCCCCTTGAAACAAGGACCCTGAAAAAGCGAGCCTCCCTGCTTCCTCAACCTGAAACTATGAAGAATGCTGAAGAAACACTTTGTTTTGGTCTTCAAATCTTCGTTGAAAGAAAAATAAAAATCTTCTTCTAGATACAACCTGCAAATGATAATGAAATAAAGAAGCCAAATGCTTGTCTTTATAGATCTTTAGGGTGAAAAAGTAGCTTTATTTGTGTGAGAATAAAACTTCACTCTCATCCATGAAGAAAGCAACTTTTAAAGCATAAATCCAAGTGGATGTCTTCGAATAGGAAGAATCCCTATTTTGTAGCTGCCTATGGCTTCATGTGCAAGATAACGAAAAATATCTTCTTTTGATGATGTCATCGAACACGCGAGTCGAAAGAAGTGCTAATCAATTTTTCTTCATTTTTGACACTTCAACACTCGTTTTGACTTAAATATCGCCTGTTTCCAACTTCAACAAGGTGGAAAAATGTCACTATTGACTAAAAAAGCTGACAGATCCTGACATTTTTGAGACCTATCAACTGAGATTCCATCCCCTGCCTTTGACTGACGATCTGACATCGTTTGACCAAGTTTAACCTCCCGAAAACTGCCAACAGGCGAAGATTGGGCACAAAATTGTTGAAAAACACTGTGGACATGAAAAATATTCTAACACTGCTCAAGTTGGGCACCCCAAGTCACCTGGGGCGCCTGGTTTCCCAACACTTAGCTATTTTTTCAATTTTTGCAACTTCTTCAATTTCTCGATTTGCGTGTGCATTCCGGTGGCGAAGGACCCCTATTTGGCTGATGATTTCTATCAAATGGGATGAAACTAAGTCTAATGATCTAGCAAATAGGTACGCTTGATGAAAACTAAGCTGATTGTACTCTCCATTCGCCTTGAAAAGTGTGCCAAACTAATCAACTCTAAATCGGACGAGGCTGACGGAAGGAGATTCACGTTTTTAAGGAAAACTTCAAAAATAAACTAACTCTGGAGAGTTTGGGCACCCCAAGTCACCTGGGGCGCCTGGTTTGCCAACACTTAGAAATTTTTTTGAAAAACTCAATTTGTACCTTTCCTCGATTTCCATGCCCACAGGGCCTGTTTGATCTTTGATTTTGGTCGTTTTGATGACTGTTGAGGTGGGACAGAGGGTGATCTGAGCAATCTGAACATATCTATGATGAAATCCTAGCTTTGACTAACTTTTGACTGAGTTTGACCAAGTTTGACAAACCAGGAAAGAGCTAACAGAGAATTTTTGACGTTTCTCAAAAAACGTGAAAAAAATCTAACATTGGAGAGGTTGGGCACCCCAAGTCACCTGGGGCACCTGGTTTCACCAGACTTAGTCAAATTTATGATTTTCCAACTTTTCAATCCACCTTGGATCCATCCTGCATCATTTTACGTGCATAATCGAGTCGACGGCTGTTTGTCGGTTCTGCATCATTGGACCAGTGTTGAAAACTTATCGATGATCTCTGGCAGGTGAACTTTCCTCTATTGATGACTTTCAAGCTCATGCTTCACCTTCTGAAAAAGAAGAAATGACCCAGTAGAGAAAACTTGGTCGTTTGAAGATTCTGTTTGAACTGCGGCGATCGTGAAGCAAAATCGACCAATGAGAATTGAGCGCGACACCTAAGTTGGAGATTCTATTTTTAGAAAGTTTTGCCAGTATGCATATCTCAAGAAACCCAGAAAACCTAATCTGATGTCTATTTTTAGAAATTTTTTTTGACTTTTTGACAAAAAAATTTTCTAGACTTGTTTCAAAATGCCTTAATGAAGCAAATTTTTTTGTTGGGTACAACATAACTAAGACTCTAGATTTAGTGGGACTGTTGTACCACTAAAGTCTATTTCAGTTGCATGATTTTACTCTACAGTTAAACAGTTGATAGAATAAGAGATTGATGCTATCTCATAGATAAACTAATAGTTAGAATAGAGTGATATCTCATTGCTTGATTTGATATATAGATATATAAGGTAGAAGCAGGATAGAGATGATTATCATTGAACTGTTGTAATCTCAAATTTTCTAGATTGGATATATTTTTCTGAATACAAAGCATACTAATGAAATTAGACTAAGGAAAGATTGTGATACTTTATTTCTATATTGATTTATTGCTTTAGTCTTCAGTCCTGATGGTGAGGAGCAAGGGCCCACTCCTGCCATTCAAGACAGGAGGCTAGTATTCATTTGTTCATTATCTTGTTTCAAATTCTACTTAGGAAAATAGTTATTGCTTTCATATAGATAAATGTATGTTTCAGTTGTGTGGATTAGAATAGGTTAATATTAGCAATTTACTATTTTAGCTTTGTTTCTAGTACTTTCAGAATTTACTTTCATAGCAGATAAATCGATAGTATTAATTTCCAAAGAAAATAAGATTAGTAGAATTAGTTAAATAGACTGGTAACTATGGGTCCCCTAATTGCAGGTAGCCAAGGACATAGCCCTAGATTTGACACATGAAAATATGATTAAATGCCAAGGACCAACGACCCTTGTCACCTTTTGTACGAATGCCCAGGTGGACATACCCCTTTCTAGGAGAAGACATGCCATAATAAAAATAGAAACAAGTAGAAACAACAGTCCCAACTATTTATCATATTATAAAATTTGAACAACTGAAGCTTTTAGAAAAAGTTGTCCAAGGTGTTTCTCATTGCAGTAGTAAACTGATTTTTTAAATTACTAAGTTCTAAAACAATCCCTTGTCAATCTATAGTGTATTGATAGTTTTCAAGAGCTTTGGAATCGATTTGTTATGGAATCCAAAATGGACAATTATGAGCTTATGGAGCAAATTGGCAAAGGAGCCTTTAGCTCTGCAATTCTTGTGCTTCATAAGATTGAAAAGAAGAAGTGAGTATAAGTACAACTATCCTTTGATTTCACATTTTTTCTTGTCAAGTCTATTCTAATTGTTTGGCCTTTATTTTGCCCATACTCTTTGCGAAACACACTAGATCAAACCCTCAGGTACAAATTTGAACAATATACTAGGAAAGGAAAATAAATCACTTTGTGGGCTTCCATGAGAGAAAATCATGCTAAATTGGTATCTGGCTTGGCCCTGAACTAAAAAATAGCCTTGACATTTTACATTTCAGAGATCTAGATTCACTTACATGTGGATAGTGTCTTGTGCATGCATGCTACTCTTGTCTGTGCATCTAGGCTTTAACACCTTCAAACCCACACTTGCATTGGAGTGCTCTCCCTCTCAACACATGCATGTATTAGTATTATGTTTGGGTTCAAACACAAAGCTATCAAAAGGCAACCATTCACACATCCATATACATTCCACTTGTAGATGTCTATCTAAGGAATCTCAATATGAAAAACAAAATATTGTCTTTTTGTATTGGCGTGCATTTATTGAGGTCACTATGTTGATTTGATGGATCAAGCAACTCAATTAGTAATTTACTATAATTTTTAGTAGGTGTTAGATTTCTCTCATGCCCTAATAAATGCTACGTCTTCAGGTATGTGGTCCTTCCTCCAAATGTTGCAAAATTGCTTCCCAAGAATCAACTAATTTTAGAGGTGATTATGATATGAGATTCAGTTTAACCTTTATTTTTTTGAAAAAATGATTTGCAGATTTTCTTTCTAGTGCAATGCAATGTGAATTGGTATGCTTAATGATGTGTGTTAATAACATCTTTTTGTGCTGTCTCAAAATGAATGGTGAGCTATTGGATTCCAGCAGTTGTGTGGGTGGGTGCATTATGCAATTCATCTCCTTAAACTCCACATTATGTTATTTCATAGGCCTTCAAATTTTTAGCAAAATCAAAAGTAGCCATGCTATTAATGACTCTATTGTTACCTTTTAATTCACCCTTATTGAATTTTTTGTGATCCTTCCCTAAGAAAAAAGTTGACTTGCCATCTTACCTTATTGGTCATATGTTTATTTCTTAAGTCGGCTCTTTGTATTTAAAATTTATCCGCCTATCATCTTATGTGTGAAATTATTGTAGAATTGAACCTTCAAACTTGAACCCTTTTCAAAGGTTCAAGAGTTCAATGGATCAAGAGTCCAAGGTTCAAGAGTTCAACAGTTTAAGAGGTCAAGGTTCAAGAGTTCAACAGTTAAATGGTTCAATATTCAATGTTTCTTGAGAAGTCGTTAACTGTTGGTCCCCTTGTGTAACTCAATTTGTATCTTTGAACCTTCGAGTTGAACCCCATATCGGAGTTTAAAGGTTCAAAGGTTCAACATTTCGTGACTTTAGTCCCACTTTTCCTGAAGTCTTCTTTAAGTCAAAAATTTGCGGGAGATTTTAAAAAGAAGAAAATCATTTAGAGGGAAATATATCTGGAATATTTTATGAAATGGAGAGTTTTAACTTTTGAAAGGTTATGGGTAATCATTACACATTAAGGTCGTGTGTGAGAACTACTTACAATTACTGCATCTGTCAGAATTTACGTCCTATCAAGCAAGTTCAGCACAAATTAATTGATCCAATAATTATTCGACCTGATTTCATGCCTTTATCGAGAAAGGACAGGCCAATTTTAACAGCAAAACATATAGGGTATTACAAAGGGAGTTTAGCGCTGGAGGTAAAAAGATTTTCCTTACCCAGTTTGACAAGGATTTTAGATCCGTTGAAGGTGAGTTCAACTTTTCTTATAGCTAATCCCATTTCTTTATTGAAAAAGAGAATCATTTTCAGTTTCTGGCATTGTTAAAGAAGTTTAAAGCTTTTTCATTCTATTTATCCAATCGGTAGCCATGAAAGCTACCTATCTTGGTTCTGAGCATGGTTCTAGCCTTGTCTGTTCTCTTCCTGAATATGGAGATACCTTTTTAGCTTAGTACAATTTAGAGGACTTTAAGGAAAGGGTTAAAAATCTTGCGTCTGCACCTATAATGGAAAGAATAGTGGAAAGTGGTTTAGTCGAAGCTATAGCCTTTCCTATGGCGGTACAATGCCCTGAATTAGTCCTAGAATGTATGAGTAGATATGACCCCCAAAATAGATGTATTAGAACTACTGATGGTAATGTGTTACTGCCTGTCAATAGATAAACTCTAATGGTTGTAATGAAAATTCCACCTAAGGAGACATATTTTGATCTTAATATTACTTCTTCTTATAGCTATTTTTCATTGAAGAAAGCAAACTACAAGAGTGTAATTGCAAGAAATTGGCTATTGAAATTTCAAAAGAGAGGTTCGAGACTGCCTAGAGCACTATCAAGAGAACATATGATACCCAAAATTAAGGATATCATGGTATTGTTACATAGACTAAAAGGTATCTCTCAGGCATTCTATTGGGAGGACTAGATGTATTTCTTCATTCAAGTGATCCTCTAAGGAGAACAGTATTTGGATTGGGCAGAAATCATAGCCGAATGTTTGCATCAGGGTTTGAGTAATTATTTGGGAAATAAGGACTTTTATATGTCCTCATATCTCTTTTACTACCTAGTGTCTACAAGAGAATGGGGAGGATTACCTCATGCATCCTTGGTTGAAGATAGCAAAATTTATGATTATTATTCACATTTACAAATGCAAAACTGTTATGAGAATTATGAAAGAGTTAATGATGTTTTCACCGGTAGGATGACTTATGAATTGACAGGCAATGTTAATAAAAGAATGTTTGATGAAGCCATGCAACTAATCAGTATTTATGGTAGTTTCTTCATTTAGTTTCCTAGATTTATTTATATCAGAGTTGGTAGTTTTGATGGCGAACCTGTGAAGTTGCCCATATATGTCTTTGACCGCTTTGTATTGATAGAAGTTTGCAGGCTGTTAGCTCATGTAGATAAGAAATTTCCAATGAAGAAAGAGTCTGGTATATCTTTTTGTGTTGAACTTGGTCACTATTCATGTCAATCAGTTTTTGATGCTCTAAATCTAGAGGTGGACCTAAAGAAGTTCAATTCTCAGTATTATAATGCTAGACCCAAGATCAATAGCAAAGGTTTTGCTAGAGACAATTTGGATTTTGGAGAGGGGTTTTCACACATTCCCTAGATAGAGGACTATTGGGAGGATTGCCCAGATGAATTTGAAGTTAGGAAAAGGCTTTGGTACAGATTCTCCTTAGGGCAAATAATTACCCTTAATCTGAATATGAATATCACAGGAATAATAGATGATGAGGAACAAGTAATTGATTCTCATTTTGAACAAATAAAATAGCTGCCTATTCTAGAAGTTGATTGGAATAGAGATGAAGAGGATCGGATCAAAGTCAAAACCCTCCCTATAATAAGGAGAACTGAAAAATGGTTAAGGGAACGGAGACTGAAAGAGGCTCAAAATAAAGATTCCCAGCGGTGCGCACCAATTGATGAATCACCATCTCCTATAAGCTCTTCTAACTAGCTCATTAATATCTGTGATGTAGGTACTCCTAAATCAAAAATTAAAAAAGGTTCTATTATCAAAAGGTCCAAGAAAAACCTTGGAACTATTCTGCCTTCTCACACCACCAGATCAAGAACTAAAAGCAGGAAGAAGAAGGAGATTTCATAAAGAATAGTTGTGGACTTAAACTCTGAAGAAGATTCGGGAGAAGCAACGAGTGATAAAGGGTTTGATTCACCAATGGTAGAAGAGATCAGTACAAACTAACAAGCAAAGGTTGCTTCAGATTCTGCCGATTTGATGATAATATCAAATGTGCCTTCTAAACAACTGAATCTTGATAAAGAAGTTCCGGTCCTTGCAGCCAAATGGTTGGAAAATTCAATTAGTGATAAAAGGAAAATAGTTTTGTTTTCATTACCATTAGAAGACATGGTTAGCAAGTGTTTAGGAAAGACTCCTAAATCCAAAAAGTTGAAAACCACTGCCAGGATGGACATTGACCCTAACACAGGGAATTGGAGTGTAGAGATACCCCGACCAACAGCTGATGAAGAAGTTCAAGACCCCACAGTTTAGGATTTCACAATAGAAAGAATAGATCTTGGAACTGCATTGCGTGTCGTAGACATGCACCATCTCGAAGCATCTACCAAAAGGATAGTTAGCCGTACTTGGAAGGATGAAAAAGATAAGGAGTTGAAACAAGCTTTACAATCAATGGCAGAGTATATCGACGCCATTCATAATCTAGATCCACAACCTGTTTCTCAACTACCTCTGTCTTTTGACCCAAAATCTCTAGTCAATCAGAAAATGTTCAATCAAATACACAGAAACAAAATGGTGACCAAAGTGTTTGATGATTGGCTAGATGGTATCATCGAAAAGGGTACAAAATATATTAACGAATTGAAAAGTATATATGATAAAACCATGGCTACTATCAAAGATTTGAAAACACAGAATGCTTCGTGAGTAAAAGATGAAGGGAAATGGATGAATGTGATAAATCAAATTGATGAAGTTTAGAAGTATGGGGTGACAAAGTTTTTATCAGAAAGGAATATAACAAGTCTGAACGATAATACATTGTATGTAAGTAAGAGAAACATCGAATGGAGAAATTTAGTATCTAGACAAGGATGAATTGAATTTACAAAAATGATTAAAGACATAATTGTGTTTACTCAGTCTTTACAGCATGAGGGTAAGTGCAAAAAGATGGGGGGCCAAAAAGTGGCCAAATTATTTTAAAAAAAAAATTAATACAAAACGTGAGCACGTTATAACGCGCTCGCGTTATGGCTTGGTAATGATGAGCCTAAGGCTCGTCAAAACCAAGCCATAATGCGAGCATGTTATAACACGCTCACGTTTTGACTTATTATAAATTAAAAAAAAAGGTTTCTATGTCATTTCATTTCTTTTTTCTCCTCTATGCCTGCGGCCTGCAAACCTTAGAAAGCGCGCTCGCGTTTTGCAAAGCTCCATTCAACACAAAAAGCTTATTGATTCATTGCCAAAATGCCGCCACAACGTCGAGCACGCCAAAGGAGTGAGTTATATTTATTTTTTTGTTTGAATTTGTTTCTAAATAGGTAGGTTTGAGTTGATTTTTGATGTATATTTCGTTAATTGTCAAGAAATGTTAATGCACCTCCTTCTCCTCCTCCTCCTCAAAATCCACAAAATCTTGAGGAGGAAATACCTGCAGAACAACAACCTCCTCCATCCATTCCTCGACATGCCCCTGGAACATAAGAAAATATAATGGGGCAAATTGAAAACAACAAAAAAGAAATTGAAGATATAATTGCAAAGTTGAAAGATCCTTCCACTTCAACCTTGCATAGGTCCACACTTGCTGAATCTCTTGAATCTATGTTATCAAATGTAGATTCAATTAGTAAGCAAATAAGTAGTTGGACGGATAAGAGGAGAGAGTTCAGAGATTATTATGCAGACAAGTTGTCATACCAAGATGTGAAAAAATTACAAATCACAAAATTAGACTTGTGTTCCATTTTCACAAACCCACAAACAAATCAACCTCCACCCATTACATGCAAGAGGTTCCCTATCCATTGGTGCAACAACCAAGTGAGAAGGGACAATTTTGGGCAGAGGTGGTGGATGGTTTTTGACCATCCTCCATGCAATAATAATGAGGTCCTGCAATACTTTTTGAGGAAACTCTACTGTGAGTTTGTCCTCAATAAATTGCCAAAGTATTTTGATATGCGAGACTTCTAGGGTAGAGGTGAGGGGTCAGCACAAGATAGACCAGGGGCACATCTTGACCCACAGTGGGTAGTGAGACGAGTAATCAGCAGAGCAGCCCATGAGCATGTTTCTATCCCTTCCATTATGAAGGAGAGTGTTGAGGTTGATACACTTCAGTCCATTAGTGCCTTGACCCAGAGCATCATATAGCATGCCGGTCCTGCAGCACAAAGTGGGTTGGGAGATAGTGCGAGGAGTAGGGTCCCACCCCATGCTTGTCAGGCTTGCGGGTTAGCCTGTGGTTATGACCCCATGGATAGTCAGGACGCAGGTGCATAGGCTACATCTGCAGCTGAGCAGATGGTGATAATAGATACCTCCTAAGTGAGACTTTCAGCCTTGATACTCAAGTAAATATTAGCAAGTTTATTGAATTTAATTTATTAAATTTTATTTTTGAAATGCAAGATTAACTAATTTAAATTGATGATTTTAATGAAATATTAGGGTCATAGCGTCAATGTAGTTTTTAGTGGTTCTCCACCTGCATTTTACACTAGATCATCTACTGTTGGGGTATGTAACTAGTAAACAATTATAAATATTACATGTGAATAGCATCCTTATATGAATGGTATTCTAATATCTGATTTTGGATGTTGAATAGGTTAATACTGTAGATTTCACAGTAACACCTGCCAGCGGTGGTGGACTTCAAAGCTTTACGGAGGTAATAAAATAAATAGTTTAATGAATGAATTGTACTTACTAGATTTTTGTATGTGGCTTGTGTGCTTTATTATGTGTACTTCCATGTTTGGATGAACGTGTGTGTATGTTAGGAGCCATGATTTGCATCACTATTATAGTTTTTGTAATTGAATAATGTTGTTTTATTTCCAGATGATGCAGGCTGTGGAGACACCTCCCCATGTTCATAGGGCAATGGAGCAGGGTGTGGCCTCTACGATTCGTAGCTCCATGGCATTGATAGGGGTATGAGGCAGATTAGTAAATTTCAATTTACATTCATTGTTATAGTTGTCTATTTTTGAAAAATTAAAAGATTATTGATTTGAAGTTTAATTTCTATTTGGATGGTTTCTATAGGACATGACATCAACAAGGCCTATTCCTGCTGCTAAGGCAAGTGAGGAGACAGATTATATGTTAGCGGTAACTGATTATTTTGTTAAATGTTTCATTTTTTATAACATGTAATTTCTATATATTAATGTCTATACTTTTTATTGTAACAAGTAAAGATGTAGGAAGAACTAAATAGGAGGAGTAGCCGTCAGGTTCGTAGTGGACCACCCACATGCGCGTCTCCATCCCCTAGAAGATCAAAGGCTACTCGTGATCTATTCTCTTCATCAGCCAGAGGGGAATGACTTTTTATTGTGTTCCTTTGTTGTATGCCTATATGGCATTTGTGGACATATATTTTGTATTGTATATAGTTGACATTGTATGCCTATATGGCATTCTTGTAAGCCTATATGGCTATTTTGTATATATGTTATACTTATATCAACAGATATTGATGTATGCCTATATGGATATTTAGGTTAATACAAATCTTTTTTATTGATGGCGTCCATACTTGCATTATAAATCCATGTTTGAATGGATATTTGTAGACGGCTACTTCAAATATTTAAAGTCCAATTGTATTACATAGGATGTTTGTTGATCCAATAAGCAAGCTATTGTTATTCAAGTATCACCTAAACCTCATTTTGGAACTAAAAGATAAAAGTTGTATTTAAAAAAAAAATGAATCATCATGTTGAATAGAAAATATTAATATTCTTTATGAGTAGCATACAATGTCAACTATATGCAATACAAAAAAATGAATCATCATGTTATTCTTTATGTTTGAGATCCTGAAAATGACTAAGTCTGGTAGCCTGATATCCTGAAACACTAGGATGAATATACAAGTCATTAGGATGATTGCGCCTTGAGAAAAAGCCATTAAGATGAGCGCCTAAGGAGACTTTCTTAAACATTCAAACATTGAGCAACAAGCATGAAGGGTTAAGGCACAATTTGCAACTCATAAAGCCTCAAAAGGGTGCCCAACTTAGAGAGAGCATTCATTTAAGACAAGGCACCCATTGACACCTGTTCCACCATAAAAGTGCGCCTAAGGTGGAAGGAGAACAAGCCTCTAGTAAGTGAAGCGCACCTATTGTCTAAACCACTTCATTATGGCACCCTAGCATGATGAGGAGTATATAAGTCAATAGGAAATGGCGCCTAGAATGCAAATGAAGGAATAAGTGGCATTTTCAATAAGCATCAATTCACCTTGAGCTTTCAATAAATACATCAAATTGAGCCCCATAAGCCTAGGCACCCTTTGCCTTCAAAAGAACCTTGTATCGACATCAAGAGTTGGTCATATCGGCGTATCGACAGACCTTGGTTAGGCTTTGCCGATAATGGTCTGTCTTGCTGATGAGTGTGGTTCAAAGTCGAAGACATCAGTGTATCAGAAGATAATCCCATCGACGCATTGAAAGAGCAGTTGAGAGATTTGCCGATGAAGGGGGTCACACCGACAGTCGAAATCCATCGGTGTATCAGCCCAACAAGATTAGAGTTCACAGATGTTTGGAGTCTCACCAATGGGTGTGGTCCGAAGGTTGTCATTGGTGAGATCGGTGTGTCGGCAGAAGAGTTTTTGAGTGTATCGAAGGTATTAAGTCCTACTGATAGGCGAGGGACTTAGAGTCTCGTATCGGAGTGACAAAGACATTGGTGTGAAAGGATATAAAATCACTGATAGCGGTCTGTTTGACCGATAAGAGTCAATGATGGGATGTTTGTCAGAAGTGAAATCAAACGGAGTCATGGTGGCATCAGCCTATCAGCCGATGAAATTTTAAGCTCACCGATGGTATGTTGTCTCACCAATAGTGAGTTTAAAGGTTCAAAAGTTGATAATTCTATGCTTCCACTATGTACTCTGCATCAGACACTCATCCCTACTATAGTCTAGCATTCTCTGAGTTAGCAACCTAATCCAATGACTTGACACGGATCGCAAAACCACCTATTGGACCAATAGGATCCTAGGCGCTCACTTCATGCATTATGATTTCTAGGTGCTAGTTTGATGCTCCATCACAAAGAAAGTGCGCCCACACTTGTAAGTGTTTTTCTTTAGGATCTAGGTGCCAGTTGAAGGTTGTAGTTGCCAAGAAGAGTGCCTAGCAAGAGGAAGTCTTTTGGAGTCTCCAAAACACATCAAACACTTCAAACGCTCAAAACTATTCAAGGAATGTCCAATGCCCCTTCTTGATGATAGGCACCAAAGTGTGGGTGGAATTACACCTTGATGGCATTAGGCGCTATCTAGAGTATGCTAATCCATGGAAATGCACCTTCTTTCTTAGAGTAATTCAAACACTCCAAGGTCTTCAGTGATCAATTCCCCAACTTATGAAATGTCCTCCTTCATTTTAAAACACATTGTAATATTCTAGAGAGATGACTATACCTAGGCATCAATCTAGGTTAGAAATTCCTCCAAAGTGCGCCTTCTCTTTCAAAATACAAAACAAGGTCCAAAGGTGCTAATAAACTGAAGCGCTTCTTTGGAAAAGTCCCGGAGGTTAAGATGCGCCTTGTCTTAATGAGGTGCAACTCTTGGGCAAGAAAGCTTGTAAAGTGCACCTAACTTAGTGAAGAGGTTGATAACTTCTAAACCCTTCCTAGAACTTAGATTGCTTCAACTGAAGATCATCTTGCACCAATACATCACCAAACTTTCAATCACAAGATCAATTCAAACTTAGGCACTCATTAAGAGTCTTTCCAATGTTGGCGCATCTGAGAGGTTGAACTAGAAAGAGATGGTGCCTAGCTTCCTAGACCTTGTTTCAATATGTTTGAGTTCCAAAGTTGACTCAATGGTATCAAGATGGCGCCATAGAGTCTTTGGACTAGTTCCTTAGAGTTTCAAAAACATTCTGGCTCCTTGAAAATTCCTCCTACATGCTTTGGCGCCATTTCAAGGTCCTAGAACCATGATGTAGCACCTTATTGCTCAAGAAGCCCATTCATGATTGTGCAACTTGAGATTGGCGCCTAGAGTGAATAGGTTTTCATCCTGACTTAATACATGACCTCCTTCTGACAATTTTTGGGGCAGCAAAAATTTTTTCACCACGGGCAAATGTCTCAGAGATACAAAAAAATGAGAGAGGTTATTGTAGAGGCACTCTACGTGATCGCATTGCCTTAGACAAAATGTTTCTAAGTGACACAGTTTTTGAGTAACATCTCGTCAAAGATTGCTGCCTTTTTACAATTTGGACTCTTTAGGGATATTATCGGTACAATGTAGCTCAGACTGTTTCGACATGTTTGGGTGAAAAATAGGACCATGCCTAGCATAAATATACCCATCTGGATGCGTTGGAACAGTCAGTTTGGTTGCATCATGAGCAAGACAAAAGTTACATCCCTTTGCAACTTTACACTGCCTCCTTCTGATAATTTTTGGGGTAGCAGAAAACCTTTCACCACAGGCAAATGCCTCAAAGATATAAAAAATTGAGAGAGGTTATTATAGAGGCACTCTACATGATCACGTTGCATTAGATGGAATGTTTCTAAGTGACACAGTTTTCAAGTAACATCTCGTCAAAGATTGTTGGCTTTTTGCACTTTGGACTCTTCAGGGATATCGTCGGTACAATGTAGCTCAGACTGTTTCGACATGTTTGGGTGAAAAATAGGATAATGCATAGTGTAAATGTACCCATACAGACATGTTGGAACAATCAGTTTGGTCGCATCACGAGCAGGATGAAAGTTACACCCCTTTGCAACTTTACACTCCCTCCTTCTGATGATTTTTGGGGCAGCAGAAAACCTTTCACCACGGGCAAATGCCTTAGAGATATAAAAAACTAAGAGAGGTTCTTGTAGAGGCACTCTACATGATCATGTTGCCTCAGATGGAATGTTTCTAAGTGACACAGTTTTTGAGTAACATCTCATCAAAGATTGCTGCCTTTTTGTACTTTGGACTCTTCAGGGATATCGTCGGTACAATGTAGCTCGGACTGTTTCAACATGTTTGGGTGAAAAATAGGACAATGCCTAGCGTAAATGTACCCATCCAGATGCGGTCAGTTTGGTCGCATCACGAGCAGGATGAAAGTTACACCCCTTTGCAACTTTACACTGCCTCCTTCTGACAATTTTTGGGGCAGCAGAAAACCTTTCACCACAGACAAATGCCTTAGAGATATAAAAAACTGAGAGAGATTCCTGTAGAGGCACTCTACATGATCGCATTGCCTTAGATGGAATGTTTCTAAGTGACACAGTTTTTGAGTAACATCTCGTCAAAGATTGCTGCTTTTTTGCACTTTGGACTCTTCAGGGATATCGTCGGTACAATGTAGCTCGGACTATTTCGACATGTTTGGGTGAAAAATAGGACCATGCCTAGCGTAAATGTACCCATCCAGATGCATTGGAATAGTCAATTTAGTCGCATCATGAGTAAGATGAAAGTTACACCCCTTTGCAACTTTACACTGCCTCCTTTTGACGATTTTTGGGGCAGCAGAAAACCTTTCACCACAGGAAAATGTCTCAGAGATATAAAAAACTGAGAGAGGTTATTGTAGAGTCACTCTACATGATGGCATTGCCTCAGACAGAATGTTTCTAAGTGACACGTTTTTTGAGTAACATCTCGTCAAAGATTGCTACTTTTTTGCACTTTGGACTCTTCAGGGATATCGTCGGTACAATGTAGCTCAGACTGTTTCGACATGTTTGGGTGAAAAATAGGACCATGCCTAGCATAAATGTACCCATCCGGACGCGTTGGAATAGTCAGTTTGGTCTCATCACAAGTAGGACACCAAAAATACAAAAGTTGCTTTGTACAACTTGACAACATTGACACTTTTTTGCAACATGACTCAAAGACTCAAACTGACCCCAAATGACTCAAAATGACTTAAAATCACCTTGATTTTGGTGCCTAATGTACACTATAGAGGTCGAGGTGCTCCTTATCATTCAAACATCTTAGATGAGCACATAGGAAAGGAAAAAGCTCTAAGTTTCATCATCATGAGCGCCTTTCATCCATTTTGGTGCCTTTATGTAGATTTTTCAACTTGATTTGGCACCCTATATGTGAAGGAAGATCTAAAGGCATGAAAGTGGATGTTGTTTTGCAAGAGTTTGGATCATCAAAATTGAAAGAAATAAGTCTATTAAGCTTGGGCGCCCTTGGTCTTCTTTTCATTCATTATGAGTGCCTTGGGAGAATGGTATATAGGTCATCATCATGATTGGGCACCCTAGATCCAGAGTGTTGGAGAGATCATCAAATGGTGTCTAGAGGAAGTAGGGTGAGTTATGAGTTTGGTCGCATCAGGAGTAGGACACCAAAAATGCATAGCATGATGATGTAAAAATGTGTATATGTGTAAAAATGTAGGAGAAAATAAAAAAAGACAAACCTTACAAATTAATGTGCATACTTACAACTCAATGTAACATGACTTTACAAAATCAATGTGAATACTTACAAATTAATCCAATGAACCATCCGGGTCTGCTCTACTCTTTATTGTGTCAAGTATTGCTTCATGGTCAGACTCACGCACCTTTCACAAGATTTTGTTCAAAGGTCTACCCCGATACTTTATCAAATGAACACTGGATGCCATGACAAGGTTCGAGTAATGAAGAATCTTCTGATGCGTGTCAAAGTCCTGAAATAGCCAACTATTAACACTCTTATGTGGGTACCTTCTAAGCCATGTTCCAGTAATAACCACTGAGCCTGTAGGGTATTCGATGTTTTCTCCATCTGTAATAGTGGCCTCCAATTTCTTTTTGGCCTCAACACAATGACACAAGTAATAATCTATTCCCTCTTCATTATCTTCATCTGCAATAACTGCATATACGTGCCCTACATTGATATGTGTAGCAAATTAGATGAAATTAGTCAACATTACAAAAACACTACAAAGTAAGATGACATTACTTGGTTGAACTAGATGAAATTAGATGCATATACGTGCCCTATATTACCTGGTTGAACTAAATCTAATATGTGGTCAAAGTCAACTGATGATTCCATTTGTGTTAGTTCCAGTGCCATCGGGGGTCAATACGTGTCAAGTGGGCTAAGATAACTTAACTGCCATTCGTCAACCCACTCCTTTGACTCACACTCATCACAGAGCCCAATTGTATAGGAAGAACAAAAGTATGACATCTTTCATGTATGGATACTCCATGAACCTGCAATTGAGCTTCTGAAAGAGTGCATCTCACTTGATCCTGTCAGTGTACAACAGTCCTCATATGGTGCAATGTTAGTATCATCTATCAACCAAAAAAATCTACAAACTAAAGACTTACCTTCATTACCTAGACCCATGGAAGCATTACACCACTCGATAATTGATTTTGCATCTCTCAACTTTGCATTGTGTTTATACTTTAACTCTTCTCATGCTATGGCTCTTTTGATACATGCTCCTGCACCATCATGCTCCCCCTTTCCATGCCCGGCCTTACAAAAGTTCCACATATGCTGAATACCTATAAAATTATGCCTCCTACTCAGCCAATAGAAATTCTGCGAGTTCTTGAATTGTGACACACAGTTATCCGACCATATGATATGCTAACTAAACGATATGCCCCTTCTAGCCAAATCATTGTAGAACACCTGAAAGTAACCTTGCACAAACTCTGTAGAATGTGTGTGATCATCACTAATATAGAAATTATACTCCCTTATGATCTTTTTGTCATCCTCTGTACTATCATTCGCATGAATGAATGCGATGTGCACAAATATAAAAACTTGTGTGGAGTTGTAATATTGTGATTGTACCTCATGCTATGGCTGTAGACTGTAGTTCTCTACAAAGTCGATGACTGAGACAATGCTACCAACCAGAAATGTGTCCTTGCATAACTTGAATTGCAAGTCCAACCATCGAGCTCTATGGGCATGTCTTGCATACTCATACACTATGCTATCACGAAATATAGGCATAAACTGATACATTAGAATCTTTTCAATAACAAATTCACACCTCTTTGCTTCTTTACCATCTTTTGTATTGTATGCCACTGTTTTATACTTGCCAAACTCTACTAGTTCATTTCCAACTGAATGTGTTCTTTCCATATGTTCACATATTGGCAAACCCTGCAAGCCACCGCAACGATGACATGTGCCATCCAAGCATAATTTCTTGTAGAATATTTGACCTTCCTCTCTTTCACATAGAATTCTTGATATGAAGTCTCTTAAAGATGTTGGTGGGGCACATATGGCACAACCTTGCAAATCATTATTAGTATGCATATCTAAACATATAGACCTATAAGCATCAAAATGGTTAGAAAATTCAATATGTAATCTACAACAACAAGTAGTGCATGTGTGATTTATCTTAACATAGAAAGGTTTTAGCATTTCAAAATATCTTTGACAAATTTTAATTTGAGGATACTTCTCTAGAAATTTATCATAAAACTGTGTTTGAGTCTCATCCAAAAAATGCTTTGGATGTGGCTCGTGGTTCTAACTACCGATTCTCCTTCTTACCACATCCCTTTGATTCAGAGATACCCTTGTGTAATTCTTCCAAAAGTCTTCAATTAGTGATCTCAATGCTTCAACAATTGGTTTATCTTTTCATGGTAGTCTCCCCGAGAACGCCCATAATTCATTGGCATTAGTGTCCTCAATTCTTTGGCATCTTCCAACTACTCTTGATAAAGTTTTCCTATTAATTCTCAATTCTTGACTCATCTTTCTAATGAGACGAGCTTTCCTTGTTTGACTGCTTAGTATAGTCGATGTAATCACACGCCGTGTTGCATTACTATCTTTTGTGCATGAGGTGTAACCCACACTCTCATATGCACTCATTAGATTCCTGACAATAGATTTTTCACTTGAAGCCTCTGATGTTCTCAACCCAAGAATCTTCATGATAGACCTATACTTTATACTTCGCATCATTTCAATGAATAGTTGACATCTTACAGTCTCATTTAACTTTTCAAAGAACAATCTCCAAATCTTATTAGCATATCTTCTACAAGTGTGTTTTGGAATCTTACCTTCCATTGGCTGCAAAATATTCTCATCAATATCAATCAAATACTTTGGCTTTCTATGCAAAATTCCAGGTGTTGTTAAGTTAGGTAAATTCATCTCAACATTAGGAATTTCATCAATATTTAAATGAGATGGGCTAGATGGCATACCTTCGATCGAAGATGGAATAGATGACATACCTTGAGGTTGAGGTGGGAACAATGGCGTACCTCCTTTATCACATGTGAGTGATGATGTACTCTCAACTTGAGATGTGGTAGATGGTGTCCCTACATGTTGACTTGCGGTAGAGGACGTGTCTCCAACTATGGTATTCAAATCTCTTGTACCACGAAGTTTTTGTATTCGTTCTCTTTGTGTCGCCAATACCATATCTCTTTGTGATGGTTGTGGTTCCTCTTTAATTGGTATGTCTTCATTTATCATGTCTAATTTCCTCTTCTCATGAAGTTCCCTCATAGCCACTGCTTTCTTTGCATTCTTAGCTTCTATCTCTTCCTGTGTTGGTTTAATTCTTGATCGTTTCCTTGGCATGATGGAGAATTTGTCTGTAGCATGATAAAGAGACCAATATTAGTTCCTAAGAAATGAATACAAGATAATAGTGGGATTGTATTTTTATTATGTTGTAAGGATTTATTCTTGTATAGTTTGACATCATGGTATGTTAAGGTCTATTTATTACACATAATTATTAAAGACCCCAAGTGTAGAAAATATACATGGCATCATGTGAGATTGTAGGCTGCTTTCTTGATTGGGAATGTGTCTATTTTAAACATGTATGATAAAGCATGATAAAGTAATTCAATCCAAAATAAGGAAAATGTAAAGAACATGCATGTAAAGATTTGACATACCTAAAAAATGAAGATTCGAATGGAGAGAGTACCCAATTATGTAGTGTTTTTTTCTTCTTGCATCAAACTCCTCTACAATTTGAGTTTTTCAACACTTGCTTCCTTTTCAATGTTAAATTGAATAACACTCAAATATAATTACTAACAACAATACTATTAACCAATCTATGATGTTAAATTCCTAAAATTGAATCACAATTAACATTACAACACTACAAAAATTGAAACTTGAATAGATATATATCAAACTTGGTGTGAAAACTATGTTATTTCCTCCTTCTCAAGTTGGGAAAGCAGAAAAGGTGGTGGAAAGATCATGCAAAAGTGGTACAATGTATCAAATGTGCATGTGAACTTCCCAACAGCATGAAAGCACTTTTTTTTTTGTCGGAGCACACGCAGAATCAGTATGAAAATAGAGCATGTGGGCCTGGATCATAGGGGTCAACACTTTCTTACCATTTCTATAGCAAGACAAAACGTGCTTGCATTTTGTCCTACTATAGATTGATCACATCCTTTGCATTGATCACATCTCTTTCCAAACCTTCCCCTTCAAACTTGAATGACCACAAGGTTTTTGAGGAAGAACTTTTCTTGTTTCCTGCAAGAGCTTGCCAGATGCTCCTCCATATGATAGGCATAACAATGAAGGGGCAAGCCCTCGTAATCAAGTTCTTGATAGAAAATGCCAATCGAGAAAGAAAGACAGATCTTCTTTGGAAGCAGAAGTTTTAGTGTGTGACAAATCTTTATCCAAGCATAAATAGTAGGGGTTCTATCAAGCGATTTCCAATCCACTTCCACAAAGTCTCCTGAAGACTTCCTGATTGATTCCAAAACATCCACACCCCAAAACTGGAGAGGCAATCAATATAATCGAACCCATAAATCTACATTTGATGACAGAAACCCTCAACACTATACCTTAAACCCTAATCCCTCAACCCTCAACCCTAAACCTTATCCCTAAACCCTAATCCCTCAATCCTCAACCCTAATCCATCATCCCTCAACTCTAATCCCTCATCCCTAAACCCTAAATGCTATCCCTATTCCTAAACCCTCAACAGACTTGATACTATACCTTAAACCCTAATCCCTTATCCCTAAACCCTCCAACCCTATCCCTAATCCTTATACCCTCCACACTCTACTTTAACCCTAATCCCTCGACCCTCAACCCTCAACCCTATCCCTAAACCCTTGACCCTCGAACCTCAACCCTCAACCCTTAACGTCAAACCCTAATCCCTCAACCCTATCCCTAAACCCTAAACCCTAAACCCTCAACCCTCAACGTCAAATCCTAATCCCTCAACCCTTCACTCTAATCCCTCAACCCTAAACCCTATCCCTAAACCCTCAACACTATACCTTAAACCCTAATCCCTCAACCCTAACCCTAAACCTTATCCCTAAACCCTAATCCCTCAACCCTCAATCCTAATCCGTCATCCATCATCCCTCAACTCTAATCCCTCATCCCTAAACCCTAAATGCTATCTCTATTCCTAAACCCTCAACAGACTCGATACTATACCTTAAACCCTAATCCCTTATCCCTAAACCCTCCAACCCTATCCCTAATCCTTATACCCTCCACACTCTACTTTAACCCTAATCCCTCGACCCTCAACCCTATCTCTAAACCCTTGACCCTCAAACCTCAAAACTCAATCCTCGATGTCAAACCCTAATCCCTCAACCCTCAACCCTCAACCTTATCCCTGAACCCTCAACCCTCAACGTCAAATCCTAATCCCTCAAACCTTCACTCTAATCCCTCAACCCTAAACCCTCAACACCATACCTTAAACCCTAATCCCTCAGCCCTTAACCCTAAACCTTATCCCTAAACCCTAATCCCTCAACCATCAACCCTAATCCGTCATCCCTCAACTCTAATCCCTCATCCCTAAACCCTAAATGCTATCCCTATTCCTAAACCCTCACAAGACTCAATACTATAACTTAAACCCTAATCCCTTATCCCTAAACCCTCCAACCCTATCCCTAATCCTTATACCCTCCACACTCTACTTTAACCCTAATCCCTTGATCCTCAACCCTATCCCTAAACCCTTGACCCTCGAACCTCAACCCTCAACCCTTAATGTCAAACCCTAATCCCTAAACCCTTAACTCTGATCCCTTGACCCTCAACCCTATCCCTAAACCCTAAACCCTCAACCCTCGACGTCAAACCCTAATCCCTCAACCCTTAACTCTGATCCATCGACCCTTAACCATATCCCTAAACCCTCAACTCTCAACATCAAATCCTAATCCCTCAACCCTTCACTCTAATCCCTCAACCCTAAACCCTCAACACCATACCTTATACCCTAATCCCTCAGCCCTCAGCCCTAAACCTTATCCCTAAACCCTAATACCTCAACCCTCAACCCTAATCCGTCATCCCTCAACTCTAATCCCTCATCCCTAAACCCTAAATGCTATCCCTATTCCTAAACCCTCAATAGACTCGATACTATACCTTAAACCCTAATCCCTTATCCCTAAACCCTCCAACCCTATCCCTAATCCATATACCCTCCACACTCTACTTTAATCCTAATCTCTCGACCCTCAACCCTATCCCTAAACCCTTGACCCTCAAACCTCAACCCTCAACCCTCAACGTCAAACCCTAATCCCTCAACCCTTAACTCTAATCCCTCGATCCTCAACCCTATCCCTAAACCCTCAACCCTCAACGTCAAATCCTAATCCCTCAACCCTTCACTCTAATCCCTCAACCCTAAACCCTATCCCTAAACCCTCAACACTATACCTTAAACCCTAATCCCTCAGCCTTCAACCCTAAACCTTATCCCTAAACCCTAATCCCTCAACCATCAACCCTAATCTATCATCCCTCAACTCTAATCACTCATCCCTAAACCCTAAATGCTATCCCTATTCCTAAACCCTCAAGAGACTTGATACTATAACTTAAACCCTAATCCCTTATCCCTAAACCCTCCAACCCTATCCCTAATCCTTATACCCTTCACACTCTACTTTAACCCTAATCCCTCGACCCTCAACCCTATCCCTAAACCCTTGACCCTCAAACTGTAACCCTCAACCCTCAACGTCAAACCCTAATTCCTCAACCCTTAACTCTGATCCCTCGACCCTCAACACTATCCCTAAACCCTAAACCCTAAACCCTTGACGTCAAACAAACCCTTAACCCTAAACCCTCAACCCTCAATGTCAAATCCTAATCCCTCAACCCTTCACTCTAATCCCTCAACCCTAAACCCTATCCCTAAACCCTCAACACCATACCTTAAACCCTAATCCCTTAGCCCTCAACCCTAAACCTTATCCCTAAACTCTAGTCCCTCAACCCTCAACCCTAATCCGTCATCCCTCAACTCTAATCCCGCATCCCTAAACCCTAAATGTTATCCCTATTCCTAAACCCTCAATAGACTCGATACTATACCTTAAACCCTAATCCCTTATCCCTAAACCCTCTAACCCTATCCCTTATCCTTATACCCTCCACACTCTACTTTAACCCTAATCCCTCAACCCTCAACCCTATCCCTAAACCCTTGACCCTTGAACTGCAACCCTTAACCCTCAACATCAAACCCTAATCCGTCAACCCTTAACTCTGATCCCTCGACCCTCAACCCTATCCCTAAACCCTCAACCCTCAACGTCAAATCTTAATCCCTCAACCCTTCACTCTAATCCCTCAACCCTAAACCCTATCCCTAAATCCTCAACACTATACCTTAAACCCTAATCCCTCAGCCCTCAACCCTAAACCCTAATTCCTCAATGATCAACCCTAATCCGTCATCCCTAAACTATAATCCCTCATCCCTAAACCCTAAATGCTATCCCTATTCCTAAACCCTCAACATACTCGATACTATAACTTAAACCCTAATCCCTTATCCCTAAACCCTCCAACCCTATCCCTAATCCTTATACCCTCCACACTCTACTTTAACCCTAATCCCTCGACTCTCAACCCTATCCCTAAACCCTTGACCCTCGATCCTCAACCCTCAACCCTCAATGTCAAACCCTAATCCCTCAACCCTTAACTCTGATCCCTCGACACTCAACCCTATCCCTAAACCCTAAACCCTAAACCCTCAACCCTCAATGTCAAATCCTAATCCCTCAACCCTTCACTCTAATCCCTCAACCCTAAACCCTATCCCTAAACCCTCAACACTATACCTTAAACCCTAATCCCTTAACCCTAACCCTAAACCTTATCCCTAAACCCTAATCCCTCAACCCTCAACCTAATCTGTCATCTGTCATCCCTCAACTCTAATCCCTCATCCCTAAACCCTAAATGCTATCCCTATTCCTGGACCCTCAACAGGCTCGATACTATACCTTAAACCCTAACCCCTCTACCCTCGACACTCTTATTTAACCCTAATCCCTTGACCATTAACCCTATCCCTCACCCTCAACCCTCAACTCTCAACCCTCAACCCTCAACCCTCAACCCTCAACTCTCAACATTAAACCCTAATTCATCAACCCTAAACCCTCATCCCTCAAACCTAAACCCTATCCCTAAACCATCAACCCTCAACACTATACCTTAAACCCTAATCCCTATCCCTCAACCCTTAACCCTTAAAACTTAAACCCTATCCCTACACTCTCAACACTTGACACTATATCTTAAGCCTTAAACCCTCATCCCTAAAGCCTCAACCCTCAATCCTTAAACCTTCAACCCTAAACCCTATCCCTAATCCCTCTACCCTCAACACTCTAACCCTAACCTTGACATTAAATGCTAATCCGTCAACCCTAAATCCTAATCTGTCAACCCTAAACCATATCCCTAAACCCTCAACCCTCAACACTATACCTTAAACCCTAATCGCTCAACCTTCAACCCTAAACCTTATCCCTAAACCCTAATCCCTCAACCCTCAACTCTAATCCATCATCCCTCAACTCTAATCCTTCATCCCTAAACCCTAAATGCTATCCCTATTCCTAAACCCTCAACAGACTCGATACTATACCTTAAACCCTAATCCCTTATCCCTAAACCCTCCAACCCTATCCCTAATCCTTACACCCTCCACACTCTACTTTAACCCTAATCCCTCGACCCTCGAACCTATCCCTAAACCCTTGAACCTTGAGCCTCAACCCTCAACCCTCAATGTCAAATCCTAATCCCTCAACCCTTAACTTTGATCCCTCGACCCTCAACCCTATCCCTAAACCCTAAACCCTAAACCCTAAACCCTCAACCCTCAACGTCAAATCCTAATCCCTCAACCCTTCACTCTAATCCTTCAACCCTAAACCCTATCCCTAAACCCTCAACACTATACCTTAAACCCTAATCCCTCAACCCTAACCCTAAACCTTATCCCTAAACCCTAATCTGTCATCCCTCAACTCTAATCCCTCATCCCTAAACCCTAAATGCTATCCCTATTCCTAGACCCTCAATGGGCTCGATACTATACCTTAAACCCTAATCCCTTATCCCTAAACCCTACAACCCTATCCCTTATCCCTTAACCCTCATGATTAATAGCTTTGAACATAAAAAAAATTAAGGGGAACATAACGCGAGCGCGCTATAACGCGCTCACGTTATGTCAAACATGACAGACAACAGACTTGCGGGAAAGGAAAAATGCAAAGCAAAACATAATGCGAGCGCATTATAACGCGCTCGTGTTATGTCTTGCTTTGGGAATCCCAAGCCTTGGGCTTGGGATTTGCTTTGGATTTCCAACCCAAAGGCTTGGAGTGCCTTATGAACAGTCACATACGTGTTTTTCCATATTCTTCAAGATTTCACATAATTTTGTTCGTGCTAACCCTCAGATTTGCACGTGTTTCAAGGTCAAACAAATCAAACACCTAGGTAATGTTAGGCTTTCTCTTAGCTATTTGACGATGTGATTTTTTTCACATTTTAACAATGTTAAGCCTTTCATCTTTAATTTCTTTTGTTTGTGTGTCTGTTTTTGGGCAAAAACCACTGTTTGGTCTTTTTTTCATTGTAAATTAACTATTCATTCAAATTTCAAAAAAATTACATATTTAAAAACTAGACTCCATTCTACAAATATTAAAAAAAATGATTTTCAATTAGTTTTCAAAATTTATAGGGGTAGCACGGCCAAAATTCTATTTTTTAGGATGTGTCCACTTTGAAAAATAGTAAAAAATCAAATATTCATCAAAAAATTATCAGAAAAATTGGGCATAAACTACATGCTATTAGCTAATTTCTCACTGAAGCAATTTTAAAAATACCAAAAAAAAGTTGACCTTTTGAGGGAGCCACAAAACACGCTATGTTAGGTTTTTTTGACAGAAACAACACCAATTTCTGTGGCTCCCTCTTTTGAACCCCTTAATCTATTCCATTTTTTTAAAAAAATAGTAGTTTAGAAAGTAGACTCGGAGCACTACGAACATTGTTTTGGTTGCATCTCCAAATTTTGAGTGTAACTATGCTCAATTTCTCATCCAAGGCCAGTATTTCCTGATTTCAGAAAAAAAGTGGTCACTTAAGACCCTTTTTTGGCCCCCCATCTTCTTGCACTTACCCATGATTTGGAATGTATCGATGTGAAATACATAAAAGATGATGGGGAGCTAGAAAAGGATATTGATACTGTGGTACAATCCTTAAGAGAGAAAATTAGTTTTGTTAAAGAAAATGATAACTTGATAATCGATGATTTCTCTCAGATATCAAAAGTAGAATCACTTCTTCATCTCTGTGTTGATACACTCCCAGAGCATGCACAAAAAGTGGCAAAAATTCAAAGAGAAAAAGATGTTTGGAAAGCATGGGTGAAACACATTGGCATCCCTAACTTCCCAAAAATTCAAGAATTTGTTGCCGCATATCAAAAATGGAAGGCGCAACATGTCTCCTCAGCCGAACAAAACAAATTTGGAGATTCCAATCCACTGCCCCAGTCATGATCATGCTTTCATAATCTCTTTATTCAATTATTTAGTTGGAATTATGTTTAAAAACTTTGTCTTTTAATGATCTTTAAGAAACTAAATCCCGCTGTGGGTCAGAGTTTGTTTTAACTCTGGGTTTAAAAGAACAGTTAATTAGGGTAACTATGTATATGTTTTTAGTTGTTAAAACTGAAGGATAGAAAAATTAAAGAAGGAGAAACAAGGAATTTTGGAGCTGAACTTTTATGTTATACAATATATGTGATGTTTGTCTAAAAGATTTTCATCTGTGAATGAGAAGAAGAAATGATTGCTACAGACTTAAATCTATGTGTTTAAGTACTTGAAATTGGGTTTATGTGCGAACTCTTCTTTCATTTGGTAATTGTTCTTTCATTGGATAACTCATCATATATGTTTTATCATTTTCTGGTTTAGTAATATACATATTTATATATCTGATTATTATTGAAGATGGAATATGTGTGTTCTATCACTAAATGATGTTATGTGGAAGAAAGATATCACATTCATAGCATGGTGATGTATGGATGTTAGTTTGCCTTAAATGCTTTCTGGTTAAAAGTGTATCTGAATGATTAGAATAATTTGAATTCATTGAAGATTTAAAAGGGAGCTGTACCTTAATTCAAAGGGGAATTATTCCTGATAGTTCACCCATTTGTTGTTTAACTTATTTGTTGTAGAAAGAAATGGTTATAGAGTCAGAACAAAACATTTTTAGATCAAGACAAATCTGTTAACCAACATCTATAAAACTCACAAGACAATGGCAAGCCATCTCAAACATTTACTTTTTACTAAAATTTTCTGTTCAATTCTCTTCAGCTTGTGGATAGAGTTATTCATCTATACTAATGACTTAAAACTAATCTAATCTGATGAATACAATGTGATAGGTGATTTTCTTAGCCTTTGCAATTTTACCTTTTAACATAAGCATCGTATAATTCTATCTTGATGTCTAAAGAATGAGTTTCTGATGTATGGATTTGTGTGTAATTTGTTTGTTGTCCAAAATATAACATACTTTTATTTTTGGCACTTTTAATCCAAATTTTTCCAAGCTACGGTCAATCTCAAGATTCTTAGGCTTGTTGAGTTTTTACTACAATTGGTCATACTTCTTTGACGACATCAGGCTGAGGTTCATTCCCAAATTCCCAACTATTGGAATTGGAAGATCAAAGTCTCATCATTGAATTGTAGACTTTTATTTTAAACTGTTATCAAATTGATGTGTAGGGTATTTTTTTAGAATATTTTGTGTTTGCACTAGTGTTCTAGTGAATTCCATTATAGTAGGGAGAAACATTGATGTTCTTGAAGTTACAAATGTGCATGTCAAGTGATGGTTACCTTGTTTAAATTATGCCCCTTAGTATCAAGCATACTGGATTCATTTCACGACAAGTTTCTAGCATGGGATGTTTAGTTTAGTAAGATTTGTGGCTTTTGAAATGCTCAAACATGTTTGATGTTTGGATTATCTCTGAAAAATGAATGATTGATATTAACTTTTATATTCCCATTTGAATTGTTCCCATGAACCAACAAGCTCAAAGAAAACACTTGGTACTATATATAATTTTTTAAAACAATTTCTTGTTCCTATTCTACCCATAAGAATAATGACAAATGCAATTGGCCAATGTAAACCTAATTTCAATAAGGTTTGCTACCATTGTTTCAGTTTTGCCTTGTAGCTTTAGGCAGGGAAACTGCATCGCAACCCTTGTTTATTATGTCAACAAATATATAATTTTATAAAAATTAGTAAACTAATTTTAATTAAACAAGTACTATTGGCTAATATAAAAATAATATGAAACAAAGTTGATAATTATTATTTTTAAATTATAGTACTTTCCTTAATATATAATAATATAATTATTTTTAATAAATAATTTTTTTAGATAAGAATTTTTTATCATATATATAAGGGTGTAAAGTTGAAAATTGTTTATTTGTGTCATTTAGTTTTGTGTTCAATTTGGTTGAAAGTCTCAAATACAATAACATATTGACAAGTGGCACCCTCTTGTGTTAGGTTTGGCTCATAACTACCTACTCTATTCACATTTACCCCCATAGATTTATCATTTACTCATCATTATTGGACCTCTATTCACCTCCAATTCCATCTATTCGCTCCTTGCCTTGAGATCACCATTTCTATGCCCTAGTTCAATTTTTCATTGCTCGGTTGATCCCATGGTGTGTACAATTGAACCTTAAATTCTAACATTGAAATTCAAATAGTAACGTTTCAACCCCTTTCTACTAGTTGTTATGAACCAACTTGGTACATGTTTATATGACATGTTGCTATGTCATGGTATTTAAAACCATTCAATGTGTCAATAATTAATATCAATGAGAAATCTAGACATATGACAAAATAAAAAGAACATCTATAGCACACTTTGATTTCCTAAACAAAAAAACCGTAAATGCATATAGGCCATTTGCATATTGGTGAATGTTGTTTTCAATATTCCTCATCATCATTAATTTGGCCCACCAAGAGGTGGACCTAGGAGAACATGCTCCCAATTGAGTTGACAATCTCATAAAGGTTCTCCTAAACACTACCTTGGTCTCATGGGATTGATTTGTCTTTACTCCTTGAATTTAAATATTGAAGCAGTAAAGACAAAGTAATTTGTAGGTTATTCAAATAAATCAATCCCACAAGACATAGATTAGATCCATGCAACAATTTGGTTTTATGGCATTGAGGATCAAACTTGTGATGCTTTGGATTGAACCATAGGAGACTCTAAGACCAAATAGACTCCAACACATATAGAGAAAATCAAAGGCACTATTTTTTGGACAATGACAAACATATTCAACATGACATCAATAATGTTCTTATATCATTAGTTTTAGAGCTAAGTATCCATAACCCTTGCATTTAATTTTTGAATAGTTATTGCAAGTATCAACCTAGACAAGGCTATGTTATTCCTAATCAAGATTTTCCATAGTTCATGACCTTCAGAGGCCTCCAGAATCCATTTAACTGCCAAGGCAATCCATTTAAGTTTCAAGTTTTTAAGCCCCAACCCCCCTGGATTTAGGGAAGCAACACCAATTCCAATTAATTGCATGCCTCTTTTCATTCCCTCTATCATCTAAACATAGAAAGTCCCTTAAAATCTTCTATAACTTATCAAATTGAGCACTGCCAAACTACTAAGTAGAGGAGTAATAGATTGTATAAGAGACCAATATCTTTTGAGTTACCTGTACTCTCCCAACTAAGGACAACATATGAGATAGCCATTTTTGATGTTTTTTTCCAGGATAAGGAACACCCACTCCCACATGTCTTTCAAAGAGAGATCAACAGAGAAATGAACACCCAAATACTTGATAATAGTACTTGGTCCTGCCCACTACCAATTTTCATCCTTCTTCCACTTAGGTGGATCCTACTTCCAACTAATAATTTGGTGGACTTATAATCAGATACCTTAGCCCCAGAGGCTCTGCAAAAAACATTCAATCTCTTAATTACATTTCTAAAATTTTCTTTACCCATTTCCACAAATAGAGTTGTGTCATCAACAAATTGGGCATTCAATAACATTTCATCATTAGGAAGTTTGATACCATTGATGGGAGGGTTAATCAGGCATGTTCTCAATATATGATGTAAATAATTAGCATTAAGAAGCTTTAACAATTCTATGATATAATATAAGCATTTATATTATAATTCTTACATTGTCTTATCCATTTTTAATTTTAATACAATTTGATAAGAAGGTTTAGGCTGACAAGCCTATACTACTGTGGTTGAGATCTAAATGTTGTAGATATTCAAGCCTAAACAATGAGAGAATCTCACCTTCCAATATCTAATTTGGTAGATTTAGTTGATTAACCTAGCCACAAGTGAATGGTAGTTGCAACCAACACCTTTCCACTTACAGTAATTGAAGCCTTTCCATGATTGTAAATTGTTAGAGTTATCTACAAGAGTAGCCTTGGAATTCAACAAATAATTTCTTTCATGTGGTGGGCATTTAATTTTGACACTATTAGAGGTTCACAATAACAAGAAAAATAACAAACTATTTTTTTTAATTCAATTCCATATAAGACAATTATGGCATGGTTTGTATGTTTCTTTCACTAAGAAATTATGGGTGGCATTGTTGAAGACAATGGATAACTGTTAATAGACATTTAGTGGGATAATATCCAACAAATTCAGGATTTAACCCAGTGTAAAATTAGGGAAAAAAGACATAATATTTCCATGTTTATTCTTGATAGCCTAGAAGATGGCTTATCAACCTTTCTAGATGTGTGGCACATGTCTTTTGTAAATATCTAGTGCATTGTAGTTAATGCACTAGTTTTACATGTAGGACCTAGTGTGTTGTTTATGGGTGGAACTTGCTCCCACTGGTATGTTGACTACAAGGCGTCCATTGTTTAAGCTCAACTTGTGGCACTTAGTTTCCTTTCTCTTTCATATTTCTTCAAACAATATTACACTATACACTATGAAAATTTGATTGAATTGCCATGAGTTTGGAATAAAATTTATTGACTTGAAGACTTGGCCTTCTCTTCTTAGACATTAAATATTAGAGTACCAATAAGTACATATGCTCTCTTGAAAAAAGTGTAAGAAATAGTGACTTTAGAATCAATTTCACATTGTTGTTCTGCACATTAAGCACTACTGACAAGCCCACCCACATCAATATTATTAAGAAACAAAGATATAGGTATATCGAAGAGGCCCTAATACCTTTGTATATGTGAATAGTTATTATGATGTTGTGTAGGAAGGTTTTTTTTTTAACTCATTATTTGTGAAGTTAAGTATTAGTTGTTGTTATCTTAATACTTAAAAAATAGACAAAAATATATATTTTTATAAGTCATGTCAATGAAACAACTAATCAATGGTGACACATATGGCGATGGGTAATACATGCCTTGATACACATGTTTTAGTCTAAATTTTTTGGGGACATTTTCGAACAACTTAAGAAAAGACGTAGCTAATGTGGCTACATTATTCGTGACTAGAACCCTAATAATAGATTTGAGCTTTTAACTCGCCTATGAAAGATTGCTTATTTTTATGTAAAAAATTGACTTATCATGTAGGAGCTTAAGGGGTGAGAAGTTAGGGTGCATGACTATTAGGTCATGTCCCCTACCTAGGAATGCTAGTATGTGATTCATGTCTTATCCCTACTTTTTCTCTCTTTTCTAGTTGGAGGAGAGGTCATAGCAACTATGGCCTACTTGTATGCATGCTTGTCAAATTCTAAAAGCAACAATATAGTTAGTGTATCCACTATCATCCAAGATCTTAATGATTTAAAAATATATATTCTCTATTAAAAAGGCTTCTTCTTAGTTGAAAAGTCTATTTTCCATCTTTTGATCTTTTAAAGATATATCTAGGTAGTATTTAGAATTTCAAGGATCAAATATAGTATGTTTTTAGAGGATGATTTATTCTTCCTTGGAAGATTTGTCCTAACCTTCAATACCTTCAACTATAAAACTTTTTTGTGTTTATGTAGTGTTTCAAAAAACTACTATTTTTCAAATTCCAATAGTCAATATCATTATTGAACAAGAATCTCAAGCTCAACAATCTATATTTTGAAGGAAGTATTCTTCTTAGTTAAAACATTTGTCTTTCCTTGTGATGCCTTCAACACGTGTCAAGTAGTATTCAAAATCTCAAGTACCAGTAGTTTATTCTTCCAAAGGACATTTTCTTCTTGTTCAAGAATCTTGTCTTAGCTTTTGATCCCTTCAACCAACCATTTTGTGACTTCTTTGTTGCCTTGACAGATCTATCTATTTTTCCATTCCAATGGCTATTAGTGTTATTGGGTTTAAGACAAATAAATGGATTTTAAAGCTTTTGTGGAAGAATAGAAAGATAATCAAATGGTGTATATGAGACCCTGAGTAGATAGATGTTGTTCCTTCCAAGTTGATTTTCTTTACTTAGGTCACTTATGACCCGCTTCTCACTCTTAATGAGATACAATTTATGCTTATACAAATGACTAATGATAAAATGCCTAGTCTAGATGGCTTTCCTTGCAAAATATTTAAGGTTACATGGTAGATAACTATTCTTGACCTTATTTGGGTCTACTAGCAGACTATTTGTAATAGGTCATTGGGAAAATCCATAAAACATGGCAACACCAATCTCATCCCTCAAGCTAGGGATATTGATCTTATATCCTATTAGCAGCCTATCACTCTATTCAATGCTTCTTACAATTTTTTTGCCAGGCACTTAGCATTATGGATATCCCACCTTTTACCTACTATGTTTGTTATGAATAAATTAATTTCATCAAGAACTAATAGATTCTATATAATATCATTACTATTTAGGGAGGCATGGAATGTGTAAGTAGTTCCTAATGTCACATCATTTTTCTCAAGCTAGATTTTAATAAAGCATCTGACTAAATTAACTAGCCTTTTATTCTTGATATGCTTAAAGATTTCATTTTGGCTGTTGTTCAAGCCTTTTTCTCTAGTGCTTCTAAAAGTATCACCCGCAGGAGTCTCTGGGGATGGTATTACCCTAGAAGAAATTTCTCCAATTTCATTTTCTCCTTGACTTGGTAGAATTTCATAGTAATCATAATCCTCTTCCTCATCTTCTAAGTGTGTTCTATCATCAAACTACAATGCTAGGGTTCCTTTATAAACCAACCATTCCTTTATGGATCTCTTAATATCCCTAGGAGATAGTTTACCATCTAGCTCATTAAGAAATCTCTCAACATGTCAATGGTATTGGTGGAATCAATTTACTTCTCCATCACAAGCAATCCTTATGTTCTTATTTTTCTCATTGCATCCTCAACAAATAGGCACTATCTATTGTACTTGTCATCTATGGGCTTCTCATCATGTCTATATGTGATATTTTTAACCTTTTTCTAAATGAGGAATTACCTAATCCTGCCTTTAGTATCATAACATCTATGAGGTGTTTGGTCAAAATTAAATGACTTAATCATGTTACCAATCATAGGAATTGACATGAAATTGTAATTTTCATTCATGAGCTTTAACATGGTAGATTTGATTCTCCTTATTAGTGACTTAATATTAATGCAATGAATTAGACAATTGAAAATATATTTCATACTTAGCTATCTATGGAAGCACATACTTTGAAATAATATGAGGATCAATTATTGTACCTTCAACTAATATGGGAGTTTTCTTTGAATATAGCTTCGAGTTATCTACTAGCATCAATTGTATGTGAACCGTGGGTTTCTTGTGAATTCTCTTGTATGCTATAGGGTAAAAATTATCATTCACCACTACAATTTCACTCTCATAACTATTGTGATGGATCTCTCTAAAAGTAACGTGTATTGGGATTGTAGAGTGAGTCTCCAATTTGTAAGGAGAGGAGGAAATATCAATGTTACACAAATAGCATCGATGAAGTATGATACCATGTAAAAGTTCCCTTTGGATTGACCTTTGAAAACTATTTTTTTAATGTTGCTAAAATCATATCCCTATAATTTGGGATAACCTCCTTTTCCATAATCATGTGAAGCAGGAGAACCTAAGATGCATTCAAATCAATATCATCTTTTTTTCTCAAACATGTTCCATATTAAAATCATTTCATCTTTTTAACATGTCTAGAAAATATACTGATTGAATAATATACCAACTTACTATGTGAAGGAAAGTCAACCATAGGACCTACGTAGTCTTGCAGTATCTCTAACAACATCATTCTTCTTCATCCATTGCTTGGAAAAAAAGAATAATACTATAATGTAGGTTGCAAGAGATGAATCATGTCCTAAAAAGCTTCTAGGAATCATTATTATAGGTTCTTTGTCCATGTTCCAAATGGTGTCTCCATCGATGGTGCAATATGAAAATATATCATTCAGTAGGCCCTAGCATGAGAATGTGCTAAATTTCCTAGTGGATCATTATAAATAGGATTTCCTAATTCTCCTAGGTACTATGACCTTTTACTCATCATTAGGCTAGTTCTTGAAGAAGTGATAAAATTCATTGAAATTTAGGTCCTTATGTGGGTATTATAGTGTATCCATGCATTCCACTAGTCTAGATGTCATATCTCCTTTTCTTTTGGTCTATAATGGTACAGATGGTTTGAATGTATACTAGAGTCTTGTGTGTTTCTCCTCCACAACATCATTGATAATTTTTATGTAAATTCATCCATAGCCCTATAAAAGCCAATGTAGTCATGATATTCATGTCTAAGACAATAACTTTAATTAATCATCATTTTAGCTAATTTAATCCAAGAAATCTCATTAGGGATTTGAATTATTAATAAAACATGTATGAAGAAGATATTCATGAGTTCAAAGACAAATAAACATTAATAATTGCCTTCAACCAATCATGCTGCTGGTGTTAATCTAAGTTTCATGTCCACATGTCACATTCTGAATTGCACAAGATCTGTCATGCCATCATTTCCAATCAATATTGTGTCCTTAAACATGATTTTTTTCTTATTTATTCCTTTTCTTATTTTAAGGTTTCAAATTTTAAAATACCTCATATTGACAATATATCTAAATGGTTTATGTTTTATATGATAAGGGTAGAGGGATTTGAAAAGACTATGGATTTGAAATTTTAGCTTTTATGGACATGATTAGGTAGGTACACTATAGATTATAAACATGTATTAGTTTTAGTAAAATAAGCCTTTATTCTTTAGAGTTCATCTTGTAGATGAAAAAATCTTAAATATGGCTTTAGCATAAGGTTGTTAAGGTCTAGAATTTATTTAACAAGTACAAGGTTGGAATCCAAATGTGAGAAGGTGAATACATTTGACATTAGAAACTTTATCAAGTCTATGGATAAAATGGATGTGAAAACTTAAGATTTTGAACATGAGTGACTTGTGAATTTCATTTTATGCAAACTTAATTTCCAATGTATTTTAACGAAATGGTTCAGGTTATGGTCAACTTAACTTGTTTTAAATTTGAAAGCCTATGTAAACAATATTATTTATGGTATGATGGATCTAGAACTTGTTTAGGGAATGTAAATGTTCAAATTTGGATATGAGAGTTCTTTTAAAATTGAATTTATAATAAATCCTTAGGTCTTGAACTTATTCAAAATTATAATTTATTATTGACCAATGGATGTCAATTAGTTATAAACTAGAACACTCAAGGTTATACAAGTCAAAAGTTCAGTCAAATGTGAAAACTTAAGATATTAGATGTAAGCAAGCAAGTCAATTTCAATTTCTACTTAACTTGGGTCTAATTTATTTTAAGAGAAGCTCAAATTATTAATACCTTGACTTTTCCATGGGATTGAAGACACAAGTGAACAAGATTTTATATGGCAAGTCAACATCGATGAACAACTTAGACTTCAAAAATTAAAATTGTGGACATAAATTACCTTTTGGAATTGAATTTATTTAAGGCTTAGGTATACTCCTAATAATTTTTTCAAGATAATAAAGCAAGATTTAACATGAAAACCATGACAAATTACAAAATTTACTAACCTAGAATACTAGACATGAGTAAATTGAACAAGTATTGACATTGACTACAACTTGATCTATGCTAGAAATTAACTAGACATCACCACTCAATAAAATTTTAGAATACAAAAGGGGGTCCCTAGTTTAAATTGGGGTGTGTAGTTTCAAGGACAATAGTACCATATTCATTTTATTTATGAATAGAGGTAGCACATTCTTGCTAAAGTCTTCAACTTCAATTGTGTCAATTTGTTTACTATGTTTGTTTCCCTTTCACATAGTCTATAAACCCCAACCCTCATAGGAGTTGTTTCTCCTTCATTCATCTCCTAGGATTGACATAGATAAATGTTAAATAGGTTACATGTGACATGTTCATATTATTAGTCTCAATGCCTCAACGAAATATAAGCATGCACTTGGTGCTCCATTTATCACCTAGGGTAATGCAAGCTATTGATCTTAGGCCTAGTTCAAAAGCTTTATGCCAATGAAATTGTATTACAATATTCAAGTAAACAAAAAAAAAAAGAAGGGATTTGCAAGATGAGTAGTCCAAATGTAAATTAAGTTCAGAGGGTGAGAGAATTAATTGACTAGCTGGTAGATTACTAACAAAATCAAGATGACAAGATGAGTTTTGTAGGGACGAAATAGATTTGATGGGTGTTTCTTCTACTAAATGAAGAGGTAGCTAGGGAGGTGAATGGAGACCTAATGTGTGCCCATACCTATAGCTTACAGCTTCACGCTTTTGTGGTGGCTTCATGCCTTTGTTCTAGTTTCATGCCATAGTTCCCTATGTACTTATATGATTGTTCCTAGCCACTAAGGGCCACATAACAATTACTTTCCCATGTTGGGGACATCCTTAAATTCCCCAACATCATCTCTAGCCCATATTCTTACCACATTTATCTTTCAAGACATTTACATGATCATTACATGATGTATTATTTTACAATCATTGCTTTATATGTGTACATATTTAGATTACATTTAATTTTCATGTATTATTTACCCCCTCTCTTACAATTCCTTTGATCCTTCATATACAACCAATTGTAGGGAGCATATCATATCACTAAAAGTCTCATGTTTAGATGCTGTAGATAGTTACAAGTGCCTAAAGAGACTTCCCTTTAGTTCCATTGGAGAGTGTGTATGCAAAAGGTAAACCTACATGATGACACCTTGTAGGGACCATTACTTTAAATATGGACTTTTGGTGGTATCCCTTGATGTCTAAATATTTACTTTGCATGCATGTTTGTAAATGATACAAACTTTGATATGCATGATCATTCTAGGACTAACATACACTTCAATGTGGGGGTAAAATGTATTTGTCAAATTGACATACCTTTGTCATTTCCTATTTTGTTTTGGGCCCACTTTTAAGAGAGTACCTTGATACATAGATATAGACAAATGACATATTTTTGTACAAAGATGGGTCCCTTGACCTATGACACCTACCTATCCACTACACATGTTCCTCTACACGTACCACTTACCCACATTCATATGTTTACACATCTTTAGATATATTCATCATATATGCTTATTTATTACACCTATGTATTCACGTATTTCCATAAACAAAATACTCACATTGATTTGACCCCTTTCATAGTCTAGGACAAGCTCACAGTCACTTGAATGACCTTGCAGTTGCATAGAAGATCTTACTATCAAGAAGCATAGAAGTTAAGGCAAATCAAGTGTAGTGAAGTATATAAGTCTATAGATTCCATAGTACAAGTTTGTAGGTACAGGACAAATCCACAACCGTGGACTTGTGCTTGATCCCAAGATCCCTCATAGACTAAAGAGAATATTTTAATTCGAAGGTGAATACCAAATTATCATTAGCTGTTTCAAATTTCAAGACATTTCATATTTTAGAACATTCATTCAACTTATTCCATCTTTAAAATCATAAAACTAAGTACCATATTTTCTATTTACATTGCTTCATTTAATTATTATAAATTACAAAATTATCAATCCCAACTTATCATTTAATTAATTAGTTTAAACTAATTGAACTTGTTTATATACATTTTATTAGAATAAACATAAATGAAATCAATAATAATCAATAAGTATGGATTACATTAATTATGATCATACAAACATTGATTATATAATGAATATCCTAGAATCTAATACGATCTGAAAAAATAACGAGGCTTTAGTAGGGATGGATCATAATATTTGCTCTCAAGCAACTGCAAATCCTAGACCTTTCTTACAACAATCTTTCAGTTTCAATACCAACAAGCCTTACAAGTTTACAGGCAATGGTCAATAGATCACAGTTTAGTTCACTGCAGCTCGGGTACTGGATTTCAAAAGATATTTTGTGTAAGAATGAGGTAACCCTTTCCACAAAAGACCAGTTTCTCACATACAATATCATTCTAACAATTTTTAAGTTTATGGATCTGTCAAGCAACAATTTATCGGGGAAGATTCCTCCAGAAATTGGATCCCTTAGTGGTTTGAAAGGTCTTAATCTTTCTAGAAATCATCTCTTTGGCAAGATTCCAAACACATTAGGAGGCATGGAACAATTGGAGTCTCTTGATCTTTCACTAAACAAATTGAGTGGAAAAATTCCTTTGGAACTTCAATCTCTCAGTTACTTGCAAGTCTTTAATGTCTCTTACAATGGGCTTGAGGGAAAAGTACCTCATGGAGGGCAGTTTTTGACCTTTGGGGAGACATCTTTCTTGGGCAATACCCATCTATGTGACATTCCATTCACCAACAGCACTTGTAACATTTCTTTTTTAAATGGTGGTGGGGAAGAGGCAGGTGAAGACACAGAAGATGACTCAGATGTTGAAATGGATTATTGGTGACTAGGGGTGGGCTTAAGTTATGGGTTGGGGTTCTCCATTGTTATTGGAGTCATCTCATTCAATCTCAAGCTGAGGAAGACCGTCTTCGGTCTGTATGATGGTATCATTGTGGCTATGTTTCAGCGTGGATAGACAACGTAAGATTTAAAGTATATACTCTAATAGTATAATATAGGTAGTTCTTTCAATTAACCTTTGTTCTCAGCTTTTATCACCTTGGTTGAAAATGCCAAGAGACAATGTACAGATATATAGCTTGTCAGCCTAAACTTTCAGTATCAACTTGTATTATCTCATATTGCAAATGAATAGACAATGTACAAATTATAATATAAAAGATTCTTATCAGCTTGTATCATCTTGGTCAAGAATGTATTAGCTGACCAAGTAAATGCCTCACGCACCTTTTCAATGCGTGGCACGTGGGCTTCCTTTCTCCTTCGTATTTCTTCCAAGTGCCAACAATTTTACACTACGCGCCATGGAAATTTGATTGAATTGTGAGTCCAGGCCTGGAATTTGATGGTCTATTTGACCGTTCTTGGCATTTTAGACCGTATTTTACAACTTTAAAATTTATTAGACCGTATAACTAGACTTGCTAAATTTTTAGATAACCGTATATATGACACTTTAAATTATTTGTAAACCGTAAAATTTTATTATAGGGTAAATATAATATAATATTCTTATTTGTAATATATATTATTTTATAATAATTTGTTATAGAAATATAAATGATGTTTTTCTTTTACAATGTTATCTTTAACATTTTTTAAATTGATAAAGAAATATATATTAAATTAGAATATTTTGAAATTTTCAATAAATTTTAAAAATTAATTTAGAAACAAATCTTTGCTTTGTCTATAATTGTTATTCATTGTTTTTTATTTTTAAAAATCAATTTAAAAACAAATATTTATTTGTCTATACTTGTTAATATGTTATTCATTGTTTAGTATATATGGAACAAATACACTTTACAAATTACAATTATAAAAGAAGAGTTGTAATTAAAAGCTTATTTATAATTACAGGGATAAAAAATAATTGTTGCTACTTCCTCCATTATCATTCAATTCGCCAAGGTCACCTTTCTATCAGTGCACGAAGATGCCTACGTTAGAGCCAAATTGGAAATGTTCTCAGTAGTGATACAATTGGACAAGTCAAGTCCTAAGCACAGTGTGGTGATTGAAAGTTCTCTTAGAGTTCAAAAGGAGGGCAAGTTGGTTTGTGGAGTGGATGAGCTACTCTTAAGGTATAGCCAATATTTTTTGAAACTTATTGTTTTCTATCTTTTTGAAATTTCGTTTGAATGATTTCAATTTGCAACTGAGAATTCTATTAGAGTGTTTGGTTAAGAAAAAAGAAATCTTTCATGTTTCTTTTCAATATATAATTACTAATTTTTTTAGGACTTCAATTTACACAATAGAAATGAAATTATATGCCTTTATGTCCCTTTTGATAGCATTCAATATCCACAAGAAATCAAACATTCTACATTGAAATGATAGTAGGTGGCTGTAATTTCTTTTATGGCACTTTCATCTTTTCAGTTGTTGAAATGGTTGGGAGTTGTTGGTCTTGCTATTTGTAGTTTTATTTGTGATTGTGTTGTTGATTGCTACTCTTTTTCACAATCTTTAGACTACTTTTTTGTAACCTGCATTCTTTCAATATAAAAAATTCACTCAACATTTTTTGACAATTTATAGTTTTCTTAAAACGTCATTTGAAAGGTAGTTAAATGGCCAAATTGTCATAAAAAAATTATATGATAGGCAGGGGTGACCATCAAATTCCAGGCCTAATTGCGACAAGTTAGGAATCAAATTTATTGACTTGAAGACTTGGCCCACTCTTCTCGGACATAAAAGTCGGAGTACAACTCAGTATAGATGCTCTCCTTAAAAAAGGAGAATGAATAGCGGCTTTAGAATCGATTTCACATTGTTGTTCTCCACATTATGCAGTAGGGGAAATGACCCAGTAGTTGAGGATCCTAATTATGCGCCTCTCAACATCATATGTGGTAATTTCGAATTACTCTAAATTTCTTATAGTAGTTTACTTGTAGAAAGGCCCCTACTTATAACTAAGGTTTTAGGTCCACATCATCAAATATAATGCCACATCAACATGCTTTTTGTTTAGGTGTTCAAAAAGACCCAAAAAAGGGTAGACCAAGCATTAAGTTATAATAGTTGTGCATTAAGTCATGTTTTGTTGGTGTATCGATGTGGCATCACATGATTTGTTGCTTTTTATATCTAAAGAATACATTTCATTCAATTATAAGTACTTATGGTCAACACTAACAACTTTGATGTCACAACTAGGGCTTAAATTTGACACTGTTGTATAGCTGTATTTAGGCATTTTTGCTGCAATATACAATCAAAAATTTAAAAAGATTGTATCATATGAAAGGAGAGATTTTGAAGAAACTGTCAAAATTTATATAGGATTATGTTGATAATATATATATATATATATATATATATATATATATATATATATATATATATATATATATATATATATATATATGGTTTTTATATAATTTACTTATACTACTTGATGTGTCATAATATTTTAAAGGCAACATTGAATAGATAATTGTCATAAAAAAATTGCTTGACAGTCAAGGTCAATTGTCAAATTTAAGCCCTGGTCACAACTAGTAGTCCTATACTTTTATGGGCATTAAATCCACAAATACTATCACAACTATTGGAACATGCTCAACTATTGGGTCTTCAAACCTAATGACTTGCCCACTGACATCAATATTATTAAGGAAATAGGAGATTAGTATAGGGGAGAGGATCTCATAACTATTATATGTGAATAGTCATTATAGTGTTGTGTGGTAAGGGCTTTTTTATCCTTTTTAATAATATTTTTGAAGTTTCCTTATGTTAGATTTTAAAAGACCAAAAATATCCATTTTAACAAGTCACATCAAACAAACAACCAATTAAATGTTGACAAATAAGGCAATTAGTAATACAAGCATTGATACACACATTTTAGTCTAACTTTTTTTGGGACTTTTTTAACAACTTAGGGAAGACATAGTTGATGTAGCTACATTATTGATGTCTAGAACCTAAATAATAACTTTAAGCTCTTAATTCACTTGTGGAAACATGTTGAATTTTTTGTAAAAAATTAATTTACCATTTAGGAGCTCAAAGGGTGTCAAATTAAGGTGTACAACTACTACGTTCTCTTTCCTACCTAGGAATGCTTGGGTGAGATTTGGTTCTTATACCTGCTTTTTCTTTTTTTCTTGGGTGAGCAAGAGGTTATAGGAACTATGGCCTATATGTATACATGCTTGTCAAAGTTTTAAAGGGGTGATCCCATAATAGTGTGTCTTAGTTTTTGGCTTAAGTGGGACATTGAAATTAGTATTTTTAAACTAAAATTTCACTTTGATGCTCAATTGATGATATATAACATTGATCAAACAAGAAGGGTATTGTGAGCCTTTGATCTTATGTCAAGTTTAAAAGCTTAATGCTAGTGAAATTATCTCTCAATATTCAAGTGAATAAAAATGAAAAAGAAGGTTTATGCAAAAGGAACAATCCAAATGTAAATCAAAAGAGTGTGAGGAGATTAATTAGGAAGTGAGTAAAGAGCTCTTTAAGAACTTATGTCTAATGAAGTTAGGATGACATGATGGTTTTCTTCTATAGAGGTAAATTAGATCTAATGAGTCAATCTACTACTCAAAGAAGGTGTAAATGCAGAGGAGAATGATAATTAAATCTATGAAAATATCATTTACAGAAATCATTTATACACATTTCTATCAGTTGACATTAGAGAATGTGTACTTAGAAACACAATGAAAAACTTATAACCAAAGTATTTATAAATGTTGTTAGTCTTTTAGATATCAAAAAGTGTTAGAAGTTAAGGTGAATTAAATGCAATGAAGAATAAAAGTTTTGCAGATTCCATAGTACAAGTTTGTAGGTACATGATAGAATCATGATTGTGGACTTTTTTCTGGTCTTGGGACTCATTCCTACATAGAGTGAAGAGAATATTCTATTCCAAGGTAAATACCAAATTGTTATTAGTTGTTTTAGATCATGAGGCATTACAAACTTGGAAGCATTCATTCGGATCATTCCATCATTAATTGTAAAGGTGAGTACCATCATTTCTATTTACATTCCTTCATTTAATTGCTGTAAAATTTAAAATTACCAATCTCAATTTATATTTAATTAATCAATATAAATTAATCATGCTTATTTGTGCGCATTTTTACTAGATTAGCCTAAAATAAGCATAAAAGACATTAAGAATAATCAATGAGTATGGATTGTAGTAATTTGTTTTTTGATGGAGATCATCCACAAGATCATTTTTGAGCTACCCAATATGAGATCACAAGCCTTAGGTTAAACCTCTTCGGCTAAGAGCCAAGGATTGAGGGGTATCCATTCCACTAAAATCGCCCAGAGCATGATCCCAACCTCATCCCTTATGGTGTCAGGGGCCTTGCACTCACTAAGATTTGATCCTTGATGGGCTCATTCAGAACCTTTCAACTTCACTAGTAGAGAAAGGGCCTTTTGACATTGTACTAATTATGATCATGTAAACGTTCATTATATTAAGAATATCATAGAATCCAATACAATGTAGAAAAATAATGAGACCCGAGTAGGGGTTCAAGTAATTACCTAACGAGTAATATTATTTTTTATTTATAATTTAGGTTAAGCTAATACATTATTGACCAAGATGATACAAGTTGATGAGAAGCTTTAACAAGTCTATGATATAATATATGCATTTATATTATAATTCTTACATTGTCTATCCATTTTCAATTTGAATACAAGTTGATAAGAAGGTTTAGGCTGACAAGCCTATACTATTGTGGCTAAGATCTAAATGTTGTAGATATTCAAGCCTAAACAACAAGTGGATCTCACCTTCCAATATTTGATCTATTAGATTTAATTGATTGACCTAGCTACCTGAATGGCAGTTGCTGTAATGAAAGCACAGGTGTGGAAAAATAGCTTCCCTAATGTTAATTCCCAGGGGACAGTGTAGACCAGTCACTTTTCAAACTAAATAACTCAGATAAGTACATGAGAGAAACCAGAAATAGACAATATTCAGAACACAGACACACAGTATTACGTGGGAAAACCCTTACGGGTAAAAAACCCACCACCACAAGAAAACAATCTTTATTACAGTAAGATTTTCAGTTAAAAAATAAAGAATTCAGCTTCTTGCTCTGGCTTTTTGATTCTTGACTTCATGCACAGTTTTCTCTCACTATACATTTTATAGAAATGAACCTTTATTCAAGTTTCACCATCATAATACACACGACACCTATAGACATGTCATTCTATTTCCAGTCTGCAAGAACAAGAGTCATTACACACTTCTTCTCTAACTGATAGAACAAATTCCTTAGGCGTCGCTGCCATATAACCGTTGCAACGGTTCACATTTCAGTGAGACGATTAGTCCCACATGTACCAAGTCGCAGAGGACTTTGCAGTTTATAACTGCCAACAAACGAAAGAGTATTGTCGGCAATTTTGTTGCCAACAATACCAAGCCTCCAAGTCCATCTGCATAACAACTCCCATTGGTCCTCAGACTTCACCTCCCACCGATGAGCATTGTCTCCCCGATCACCAAGGTTACCATCGGTATGACACTCTCCATCGGCAAAAGATCTTGCCCTCGCTCCGACAGTGGTTTGTCTCACTGATACCAATAAAACTTCCATCGGGATGACCGCAGTACATCGGCCCAACACCTTTAGGCTATGCCGACGAGTATTCTCTTGTCGATATACATATGCCATCGGAGTGACTACTCTTGTCGGAGTAACTCCACAAAGTTTGGCCGATAGGCCTTGTCTCGCCGATGGTCACCACGTACAAAGTCATCGGTGGTCTTTAACATGGTCCTGCCGATAGCACTTCGTCACAGCGATGCCAACATCACATATCCTCGAACCAATGAACCAAGGAACCGTTGAACTAAAGTCATTGAACCTACCAAATGAACTCCAAAAAGGTTCAACGAAGAGGTTCAAGGATAAGGTTCAACGAAGAGGTTCAAAGAACAAGTTCAACGAAGAGGTTCAAGGATAAGGTTCAACGAAGAGGTTCAAAGAACAAGTTCAACGAAGAGGTTCAAGGAAAAGGTTCAACAAAGAGGTTCAGACAGTAATAAAGGTTCAACGAAGAGGTTCAAGCAGTAATTTGAGACACAAGTTCTCTTCAGTTGCAACCAACACCATTCCACTTACAACAATTGAAGCATTGCCATGATTGTAAATTGTTAGAGTTATCTACAAGAGCAGCCTTGAAATTTAACAACTAATTTATTTCATGTGGTGGGCATTTAATTTCGACACTATTAGAGGTTTGCAATAACAAGAAAAAAAAACAAACTAATTCTTTTGATTCCATAGAAGACAATTATGGCATGGTTCGTATGTTTCTTTCACTAAGAAATTATGGGTGGCATTGTTGAAGACAGTAGGTGACTCCTAAATAGACGTTTAGTGGGATAGTATCCAACAAATTCAGGATAGCCCAGTCTAAAATTAGGGGAAAAAGGAATTATATTTCCATGTTTATTTTTTATGGCCTAAAAGATTGCTTATCAACCTTTCTGAATGTGTGGCGCCTGCCTTTTGTAAATATCTAGTGCAGTGTAGTTAATGCACTAGTTTTACATGTAGGACCTATTGTGTTGTTTATGTGTGGGACATGCTCCCACTGGTAGGTTGGCTATAAGGCATCCATTGTTTAAGCTCAACTTGTGGCACTTAGTTTTCTTTCTCTTTTGTATTTCTTCAAACAATATTACACTATGCACTATGGAAATTTGATTGAATTGCCATGAGTTTGGAATCAACTTTATTGACTTGAATACTTGGCCTTCTCTTCTCAAACATTAAAAATTAGAGTACCAATAAGTACATATGTTCTCTTGAAAAAGTGTAACAGATAGTGCCTTAGAACCAATTTCACATTGTTGTTCTGCACATTAAGCACTAATGACAAGCCCATCCACATTAATACTATTAAAGAAATAAAGATACAAGTATAGGGGAGAGGCCCTAATAATTGTGTATATGTGAATAGTTGTTATGGTGTTGTGTAGGAAGGTTTTTTTAACTCATTATTTGTGAAGCTAACTATTAGTTGTTGTTATGTTAATACTTAAAAAATAGACAGAAAGTATATATTTTTATAAGTCATGCCAAAGAAACAACTAATTAATGGTGACACATATGACGATGGGTAATACAAGCCTTGATACACATGTTTTAGTCTAACTTTTTTGGGGGCATTTTTGAACAACTTATTTATATAAATTAATTGACCTTATTTATATACATTTTATTGGAATAAGCATAAATGAAATCAATAATAATCAATGAGTATGGATTACAGTAATTATGATCATACAAACATTGATTATATAATGAATATCCTATAATCTAATACCATTTGAAAAAATAAGGAGACTTTAGTAGGGATGGAAGTAATTCCCTGATGAATATTATTATTATTATTAATATTAATATTATTATTAATATTATTTAGATTATGCTAATATATTCTTGACCAAGATGAGACAAGCTGATAAGAATTATATTATAATTTTTACATTGTCTATTCATTTGCAATATGAGATAATACAATTTTTTTTGTATTGAACAATGCAAACTGATACAAAATACAAGTAGTAAAGAGCTGCTAAAAAAGGATACAATCATCAGACTATACAGAATATATACAATAGGAAACTCTAAACCTGAGCCAACAGAGCTGCATTATACGTTGTACATTGTAAAAAAAAAACACAGAATAAAACTAAAACATCCCTTGCCAAGTGTTTCCTTTTGAATCATACACGTTCCCTGGCAACTACATTGATTTAAAGATCTAAAACATATTTTCTGATATGAAATTTGCTTGACTTTATGTAACATCCATATCCAAATTGACAAGAAAACTAGGGTTTCACAAAGGTAAAAATGTTTTTTTACTAAATAATCAAATACAAAAGAAACTTATCTATTACCAAGTATAACATTTTTCACTTTAACATAACATGATTTCATTTTTCATAAAACTGAAAGAAATGATATACAATAAGCATTTTATTTTCTAACAATTTGAAATTTTCTTGAAACAAATAAAATATTGGAAACATACCATTAACATGCATCTCGATTGTCGACCCATCACATTCAAGACTCGGCAATCCTTAGTATTTGGAAGAGAAAGTATCTTTAAGGAGCTTAACCTCCAACCACAGACCGTCGATCTCCTGCACTCCTTCCTAACCGGAAGTGGCCCTACCCTACTCAAGAGGATAGACTTAGGATGACCATCGGTGTTTGCCATCTGAGCTCTGGTGTTGTAAGTTACGTGTCTTGTTATCGTGCAGATCCAGTCATGCACAACACTCCACAAGAAATGCCTTCTAGTCACAGTGAACATTCGATGCACTTGAGGATCGTGCACCACCTTGGCCAAAGGATTTGTTTTTAATTAGTGTTCTAAGAATGCATGAACTTAGTTCACCCACCCTACTCGACTTGAACTGATCGAAATCCTACAGTTTCCTATTTGTAAGGTTTAAACAAATGTCGACCTCGATGACCTCAAGGTATTAGGATCTTCTCCTGCTATAGCACATGGCGCTTCGTTTACTCTAATCCTAAGTCTATGGTTTCATAATCCTATATTCATGTAAAAACATCGTTTAATACCACCCACTCCTAAGTGGTTTCAAACTTGGTTACCCGGTTCCCATGTTTGTACAACATACTCAAGTATCTAAAACAATTTCCCGTTATCCCAGAATTTAAGGGTTTTAGACTCATAAGGTCTACAAAATAAAACGATACTAGAACCATCGCATGTAACGTAATCTAGACTCAAATGCAGGTTTTTCTCACCCTATTTGTTTATTACAAAACCATGACGGCTTTCGACCAAAATAGATACTTTAACTTTCTACTCCCCTTTCCAAGTCAAATAGTTTCACATGGTTCATAGAAATAAGAGTCGTATATAAGATAATAAGGGGTTGGAGAATCTTTCTTACGACATTAGCGATGACCAACCACATGGTCGACCTCTAACTAAAGATATAAGATGGATAAGACACTAGCTGTTTACAACTACATCTCCGGCTTTTAAACACACTAAATTTTATGTCAAAACATACTTAAAACTGTGGTTTTAACTCCTACACAACATGCACATGGAGAAATGTGTTTTCTCGCGGTGGAGCTATCGTTTCAAACGCACCAAAGGCAGTTTTAAGTTGATATCACAGTCTTAAAGGAACTTCTTTTAACTTATGTCTTTACCAACTGTTTGAAGTTTGTAGTTTACATTTGTATCATGCAGTGATCATTCCTAGATGTATGCACATTGAGGACTATGTTCTATCATCATGCAATGTCAATCATGAAAGACAATGATCTAGTTTCAGAGTTCTCGAATACTAAAAACAACAATGAAACTATTTCTGAGTTTTCGAATATCAACACACAGTAATAATACCATTTTATGGATAAACCTCACACAGAAATCGCAATAGAATTACGTCATCATCACTTTCTATTCATTGTAAACATATTTATCCTTGCATTAATGAGACACACTCACTGGTCGAAACTGTGAAAAATAAGAGAATGGGAAATAAACCTGTCGACAGGACTGAAGTTTGTTGTGGCAAGTTCCACGTTCTCCTCTGGCTAGTCATGCCTCCTCAGTTTTTTGAAACTCTCTCTTATCTGCCAGTCGTGCACAATGAAACTGAACTTCCCAATGAATTGAATCTCCTCTCTGCCATTTTTCTCCTTCCTACACAGCGATAGTCTTCAACAACCACTCTCCTCTCTCTGCCATTTTTCTCCTTTCTAAGACCACGACAGCCTACTCAAAAACTATCTCCTATCTCCTGTCTCCTCAACTAAGAGGATCCCCCTTCCTATCTCTGTCATTTTTCTCCTAAACTACCACCGACTCCTCCATAACTCTCCATAATTTCTTCTCCTATACAACGACAGCCTCCTCCTACTACCCTCCACTTGCGATGGAATATCTCACATTTAAGTCTCGCTTTCCAACTTCTTAACTACCACCTCCATCCACGATGAAGGAGTAAATGGCATTCCTCACACCATTCACTAAATTTTCAACTACCTCACTCCCTGTAGTGCTCAGTGAAGAAGGAGATAGGTCTAAATCTGCGGTCTGTTAGACTCTAACCAATAGCAACCCTGATGTCTTTGCTCCCTTAATGATGATGGAGCATCAGCATTAAATTTAACGGTTATACTTCTATCACAACCGCTTATCTACCTCCCTCTCGCGCCATGGAGAAATTGAATCTAAGCTTTACACTCAAATATCAAATTTAAGATCTTATAATCAAAGGGATAATATAAGTTGCGGATATTCATGATCATGCATCAGCTTCACATAATGAGGCTAATCGTATAGACTTAAATGGAAATGGTTCTTATAATGGTTGCGATAATGAGAGATATTAGTTTTGATGAACATAGTGCACTACATGTTGAGGTTGCACAAACTTATCAAACAACATCAATATCAAGGAAAGAAGAAAATACATGGCATAAAATCTAAGCCATTCTTGCAAGGCATACATCACACTTGGCATCTCTACATCACACATTTGCTTGAATAGAGACACACTTCATGTTGGCATGCATAGGCCCAAGGGTTCATGAATTACTATGACAATTATTTTAGCACATTGAGACAGAGCCAATCAATGCTGAGGACTTCGTTGATCAAATCTCACTCGAACATAAGGCATCTAATTCTCCAAGAGCAACTAAAAGTTGAATTGTGGGGTTAAGCTCGACAAGGTGGTGGTTTAAGAAATGTCTAGAGCATCTTTTTGGTCGAAAAAAAAGAAAAGAGATAAAGACCAACTTAATAAGAAAACTCAAGGTTAGATCGATAATATCTCGTGGTCAAAGCTAGGAGAAAAAGACTCATTCCCAACAATGACCAAAATAATTTATTACACGCTAAGGCTTCAAAATCGACATTCGTCGATCTCCAAAAAGAATAAATTCACAACACAAGTTCGATGCGTTTTACGACAATCACGACGGATTGAGCATAACGCAAATAAGTTTCCTACATCGTTAGATGCACAAAGCTGACTTCTCGCATCTTTTGACTATGAGACGTGATTCATGAATCCACAACAAGTAGGTTCAATTAATTACTTATAAACGAAATAATAATCGTCTATAAAAGTCGACTCGCTTTGGTGGGCTTACGACAACATCGTTGATTCCAAGATTCTATATGACAACTTACGAAAAGGATGTTACACCTTATCTTCTGATGTCGACATCTAGTTTAACTAACCCAATCGACAAACAAGACTAAATTGATGGTTCCAAGGTTTATCTACCTGTTTGGCGTTCTCAGTGACAAACACCCATGGTTAATTTCCAGAGTCTATACTCTCTCTCTCATAGATACTTTCTCTTCCTATCGAACATGGTCCACCTGTTCCTACAATGACAGTCTCACATACAATTTTGTGGTCAAAGCACCTATGTTCCAAATCAAAGCATAATATATCCAAAACATCGTTTCACTTAACAAAAAAAGACATTTAGTCTACAATATCACATTGATCATAATCAATAGATTCTAAAATTTCATAGAACTAACTTTGTATAATAACTCATCAGTTTCCATGTCGTCCGCAACATATTATATTACTGAAATTTGCAAGAAAGTAAATAGCATAATTGATTCCAAAAAGAGGGATGTAACATCCTTCCCCTTTAAAAATCATCGTCCCCGATGATTAAGTTTATCAAGCAAAATTTAAAACTTTAAAACAAACTTTTATAGTGCAACATTAATGTCTTTGAAAAGTTTAGGAAATCTTTGGTAAATGTCTTTATAGTCTTCCCAAGTGGCGCTATCCTCGCCATATTGGTCCCACTGAATTTTGCATTGCAAAACTTCTCGATTACGTAAACGAAGTTGACGCATTTCGAGCACCTTGAGTGGTTCGATCACAACCACCCCGGGTTCTTGCATCTATAAGGAATTCTAGTTAAGGATGTGGTTATTACCTACAAAATATTTCTTTAAATACAAAACATGAAAAACATTATGCATCTTAGACAAGGCTGGAGGTAGAGCAACTTTGTAGGCAACTGGATTGATAATCTCAAGAACTTCGAAAGGTCCGACATAATGAGGAGCCAATTTTGAAGATTTACCAAATTTTATAGAACTCTTTTGGGGTTTCACTCGCAAAAGCACTTTCTTGCCAACAAAAAAGTGTCTAGGCACCCGTTTGCGATCTGCATAACTCTTTTGCCTGTCATTGGCTTCTGCCAACCTCTTCCTAATCATTTTTACTTTTTCTTCCATATTAGCAAGCATTTCAGGTCCAATGCTTATCCTATCTTCCAGCTTATCCCAGCTTATAGGAGTTCTGCATTTCCTTCCATATAATGCTTCAAATGGTGCTATCTTAATGGCAGAATGATAGGAGTTGTTATAGGCAAATTCGACAAGAGGTAGATATTCCTCCCATCTATATTGCTGATCCATGCAATACATTCTCAAAAGGTCTTCTAATACCTGATTCACTCTTTCTGTTTGTCCATCAGTTTCGAGATGATAAGCAGTACTTACATTCAGTTTAGTCCCTAATGCAGAAAATAAGGTTTGCCAAAACCGTGAAGTTATCCGAGCATCTCTATCAGATATAATCTTTTCAGGTACCCCATGCAATCTAAAAATTTCTTGCACAAATTTCTAAGCCAAAAGATGTGCTCCATCTGTCAAATTTCCCGGTATGAAATGTGCGACCTTGGTTAGTTTATCCACAACAACCAATATTGCATCATGCCTATTCTTAGACATTGGTAACGGTAACCCCTGGACAAAATCCATACTAACAACTTGCCATTTCCATTCCAGAATATCATGCGGGTATAACAATCTAGCCAGATGTTGGTGTTCCACTTTAACTCTCTGACACTCCAAACAACTAGCTACAAACTTTGCAGCATCGCTTTTCATTCCCTTCCAGAAATATAGCGGCTTGACATCCGCTAACAGTTTTATTACACCAGGGTGTCCAGAGTAAGGAGCATAGTGAACTTCCTTCCACACAAGGTTTCTAAGTTCTACTGAATCTAGAACATAGATTCTTCCCTTGAATCTCATCAATCCATTGGATTCAAAACTGAATCCATCATATCTTGGGTCCTTAGGGTTTAAGTGTAGAGCCTGTTTCACTTGTTCATAATACTCATCTCCAGATAAGTTTTGCATTACTAAGTCTTTAAAGTTAGCATGTATGGAGATTATAGAGGCTATGTGCCTTCTTCTACTTAAGGCATCTGCTACTTGGTTTTCTTTGCCTTTGATATAAGAAATTTCAAAATCATAATCTGATATTAATTCCAACCATCTCCTTTGCCTTGCATTGAGATTAGGTTGTGTAAATATGTAGCGAAGGCTTTGATGATCAGATTTTAGAATAAAAGTTCTTCCCAATAAATAATGTCACCACATCTGAAGGGCGTGAACCACTGCTGCCATCTCTAGGTCATGAGGAGCGTAGTTCTGCTCATAGTTTTTTAGCTTCCTTGACTCATAGGCTACTACCCTGCTATCTTGCATAAGCACACCTCCCAATCCTTCCCCCAAGGCATCAGTGATAACCTCAAACTCTCCCTCAGGATCAAGAACTTTCAGAATTGGAGTGGTTATTAATTTTTCTTTTAACAAGTCAAAAGCCTTTTGACATTCATCCGTCCAAACAAACCTTTTTCCTTTTCTCTGCAAGGAGGTAATTGGACTAGCAATGCTTGAGAAATTCAACACAAATTTCCTGTAATACCCTGCCAATCCCATGAAACTTCGTACCTCTGACACATTGGTAGGTTCAGGCCATTCCATAATAGCTTTAATTTTGGCCGGATCAACTGATATCCCATCGGCTGATATAATGTGCCCCAAATAAAGTACTTCTTTCTAAAAGAAGGTGCACTTTGAGAGTTTCGAATACAATTTGTGTTCTCTTAATTGTTGCAAGACTATTTGAAGATGTCGTGCATGCTCCTCTTCATTTTTGGAATAGATCAGAATATCATCAATGAAAACTAGCACAAACTTATCAAGGCAATCTCTGAAAACACTATTCATGAGGTTCATGAAAGCAGCAGGTGCATTCGTCAATCCAATCGGCAACACCGTGAACTCATAATGACCATACCTCGTTCTAAATGTTGTCTTGGGAATATCTTCATCTTTCAACCTTAACTGATGGTATCCAGATCTCAGATCTATCTTAGAAAAGACTGATGCACCACGCATTTGGTCAAATAGATCATCAATACGTGGCAAGGGATACTTGTTCTTTATTGTCGCCTTGTTAAGCATCCTATAATCTATACACAGCCTTAGAGTTCCATCTTTCTTTTTGACAAAGATAACTGGGGCTCCCCATGGTGATACACTTGGCCTAATTAGATTCTTAGACAGTAGTTCTTGCAACTGAGCTTTTAATTCCATAAGTTTAGTGGTAGTCATACGATACGGAGCTTTAGAGATTGGATCCGATCCTGGTTTAATATCTATACCAAAGTCAAATGTTCTCTTCAAAGGCAAGCCTGGTAACTCCTCGGGAAATACATCCCTGAAGTTGCATAGATATGGATATCTTTCCTCAAATGTTTGTTTCTCCAAGGTTTCCTCTACTAGGTCCATTTTGACTGCAAAAAGTTGACATCCCTTTCGCCTAGCCCGTTTTAGTTGTTTTGAAGAAATGGATCTAATCCTTATTTCCCTTTGTATTCCTTGGAGATTTACTATTTTTGCCCATCTCATCTAGACACTCAATGGTTTTATGAAAACAATCTACTTTGGCTCGATGTTTCCACAACCAATTCATTCCTAGGATGACATCGTAGGACCCTAAAGGCGCTACGTATAAATTTGCCTCAGTGGTGAAGTTAGAAACATCAATCTTAGCTTCAAACAAACATTGCTCTACCTGAGCCTTTGAGTTATTTGCATACTCTACTGTCCATGGTTTTGACATAAAACCAGCTTTTCTAGAAAATTTACTTAAGACTCTAGGTGACAATTTTCTGTTGCACAGTATCAAATAGAATAGAAATAGGAACTCCAAATAAGGTACCTGTCATCTCAATAGGGGTGATCTGATACTCCACTTGTCGATTGTCAAGAGCAGCATGAATCCTTTGCTGAAAAGCTTCCTGTTGCAAAGGAAGTTCCATGTTCCTAGGCTTCCCATTCTGCTTCTTGTTAGGGCAACAGTTGGCATAATGATCTCCTCCACAAGAAAAGCATCCACCTATAGGTCCTCGCTTCTCAGATGGCCTACTTGCAGAATCATCATTCTTCTTAAAATTAACATTTCTCTTATAATCTTCACCTCTTCGCCCATTACCAAATCCCCCTTGATTCTTTCGATTTCCCTTATCAAACCTCCTGTTTCCATATCCCTTCTCATTTTTCCTTTTATAAGACTCAGCGTTGTAGTTCTTATAAAACTTCTTGCGTTTCTTATCATGGTAAGCAGAGATAGATTTGATCTTCTGCTCCTGTTTAATTGCCTTTTCATAAACTTGATCCATTGTGCTTGGACCATGCACCTCCACCTCACCGCCGATCTGAGGATTGACTCCCATGATGAATTTTCTGATTCAGAACCTTTCATCCTTTTGGTATTGAGGAACATACTTCAGTAGTCTAGTGAATTTTTCTGCATACTCGACCACAGATAGTTCACCTTGCCTGAGGTTTTGGAAATCTGTTAACTTCTGATCAAAATATAACTGAGGTAACCACCATTTTCAGAATAGTTCCACGAACTCATCCCGTGTCACCTTCAAGGGACTTAATTCCAGCTCCATTTTCTTATTCATCCACCAAGTGGACACTTCCCTAGATAGCTGATGGGCTCCCCACACAGCTTTAGTAACCTCAGAGTAATTTCTGATCTCAAAATATTTCTCCATCTCTGTTAACCATGCTTCTGCCGCATCTCCAGTTTTCATTCCATTGAAGTTTGGAGGGTTAACCTTCTTCATATCCTTGGATAACTCTAATGCAAGTTTATCCTTGGTTTTTCTTTGGACTTCACTGTCGTCAGGATTTTCACTTGATGTGCCATTTTCCCAATGTTTACTCTTGCTTGTATAATGTGAGTTCTCGTTTCCACCCTCTGTGTTGCCAGTTTCATCCATTTTCTTTTCCAATTTGTTTAACCTTTCCTTGGTTTCAGTGAGCATGTTTAGAATCCTATCCAACTTGTCAGTGGAGTTTTCCCGAGAGTTATGACCTTCCCGATCCTCCCCCTCGTTAAACTCTAATTGGTCCATGATAGTTTAGTTTCTCACTTGATTAAACATATACTAATCAGTTTTACGCTTATCATATTAAATATCATCAAAAGAACACATCAATTGATCATAATCATAATTGTTCTCAAACCAAAATTTTATCTTTATTCATTTTGCAAAATTGTTTCAACAACATTAGAGATAGACATATCTCAAGTTTTTACTCAGTATTATCTAGTGGAGTGTAACCTTCGGATTCATTGTCCGACACATAATCATGAGGTGTATACCCCTCAGACTCACTATCAAAAGATAGCTCAATGATCTTAGCTCTAGGTACTACACGAGGATCCCTAGTGATCATAGGTATACTAATAGGTACACTCTTAGGTACACTATTAGGTACAATCCTGGGGCAGCAGTTGATCATGATTCGAGCTGCCGTCGCTGCTCCCTCTAGGAGTTCTCTCCTCACTCGCTTAAGTCGTGACATTGCATTGGCTAAGGTTTCCACATCATCAAGCCAAATGTCATTTTCGTCATTAGTTTTCTCAATGGTCTTAATCATCGCAAGCCATTTCTGCTTAGCTTGCAGATAACGCTTCTTACCCGCGAAGGATTTTCTTGTGGTTTTCTTGATGTATACCATCCTGGCACAATAAATCAAATCATTAGCTACCCACATAATGTTGATTTCCTAATCAGGTTAGTGGACTCATCAGCCCTAGTGCTGAACCTGGTTAGCTCTGATACCATATGTAACATCCATATCCGAATTGACAAGAAAACTAGGGTTTCACAAAGGTAAATTTTTTTTTACTAAATAATCAAATACAAAAGAAACTTATCTATTACCAAGTATAACATTTTTCACTTTAACATAACATGATTTCATTTTTCATAAAACTGAAAGAAATGATATACAATAAGCATTTTATTTTCTAACAATTTGAAATTTTCTTGAAACAAATAAAATATTGGAAACATACCATTAACATGCATCTTGATTATCGACCCATCACATTCAAGACTCAGCAATCCTTAGTATTGGAAGAGAAAGTATCTTCAAGGAGCTTAACCTCCAACCACAGACCGTCGGTCTCCCGCAATCCTTCCTAACCGGAAGTGGCCCTACCCTACTCAAGAGGATAGACTTAGGATAACCATCGGTGTTTGCCATCTGAGCTCTAGTGTTGTAACTTATGTGTCTTGTTATCGTGCAAATCCCTAGATACCCTCTAGTCATGCACGACACTCCACAAGAAACACCTTCTAGTCACAGTGAACATTCGATGCACTTGAGGATCGTGCACCACCTTGGCCAAAGGATTTGTTTTTAATTAGTGTTCTAAGAATGCATGAACTTAGTTCACCCACCCTACTCGACTTGAACTGATCGAAATCCTACAGTTTCCTATTTGTAAGGTTTAAAAAAATGTCAACCTCGATGACCTCAAGGTATTAGGATCTTCTCCTTCAATAGCGCATGGTGCTTCGTTTACTCTAATCCCGAGTCTATGGTTTCATAATCCCGTATTCATGTAAAAACATTGTTTAATACCACCCACTCCTAAGTGGTTTCAAACTTGGTTACCCGGTTCCCATGTTTGTACAACATTCAAGTATCTAAAATAATTTCCCGTTATCCTGGAATTTAAGGGTTTTAGACTCATAAGGTCTACAAAATAAAACGATACTAGAACCATCGCATGTAACGTAATCTAGACTCAAATGTGGCTTTTTCTCACCCTATTTGTTTATTACAAAACCATGACGGCTTTCGACCAAAATAGATACTTTAACTTTCTGCTCCCCTTTCCAAGTCAAATAGTTTCACATGGTTCATAGAAATAAGAGTCATATATAAAATAATAAGGGGTTGGGGAATCTTTCTTACGACATTAGGGATGACCAACCACATGGTCGACCTCTAACTAAAGATATAAGACGGATAAGACACTAGCTGTTTACAACTACATCTCTGGCTGTTAAACACACTAAATTTTACGTCAAAACATACTTAAAACTATGGTTTTAACTCCTAGACAACATGCACATGGAGCAATGTGTTTTCTTGCTGTGGAGCTATTGTTTCAAACGCACCAAAGGCAGTTTTAAGTTGATATCACAGTCTTAAAGGAACTTCTTTTAACTTACATCTTTACCGACTATTTGAAGTTTGTAGTTTACATTTGTATCATGCAGTGATCATTCCTAGATGTATGCACATTGAGGACTATGTTCTATCATCATGCAGTGTCAATCATGAAAGACAATGATCTAGTTTCAGAGTTCTCGAATACTAAAAATAGCAATGAAACTATTTCCAAGTTTTTGAATATCAACACACAGCAATAATACCATTTTATGGATAAACCTCACACAGAAATTGCAATAGAATTACGTCGTCATCACTTTCTATTCATTGTAAACGTATTTATCCTTGCATAAATGAGACACACTCATTGGTCGAAACTGTGAAAAAGAAGAGAATGGGAAATAAACCTGTCGACAGGACTGAAGTTTGCTATGGCAAGTTCCACGTTCTCCTCTAGCTAGTCGTACCTCCTCAGGTTTTTGAAACTCTCTCTTATCTACCAGTTGTGCACAATGAAACTGAACTTCCCAATGAATTGAATCTCCTCTCTACCATTTTTCTCCTTCCTACACAGCGACAGTCTTCAACAACCACTCTCCTCTCTCTGCCATTTTTCTCCTTTCTAAGACCACAACCGCCTACTCAAAAACTATCTCCTATCTCTTGTCTCCTCAACTAAGAGGATCCCCCCTCCTATCTCTGCTGTTTTTCTCCTAAACTACCACCGACTCCTCCATAACTCTCCGTAGTTTCTTCTCCTATACAACGACAGCCTCCTCCTATTACCCTCCACTCGCGATGGAATATCTCACATTTAAGTCTCGCTTTCCAACTTCTCAACTGCCACCTCCGTCCACGATGAAGGAGTAAATGGCATTCCTCACACCGTTCACTAAATTTTCAACTACCTCACTCCCTACAGTGCTCAGTGAAGAAGGAGATAGGTCTAAATCTGCGGTCTGTTAGACTCTAACCAACAGCAACCCTGATGTCTTTACTCCCTCAATGATGATGGAGCATCAGCATTAAATTTAACGGTTATACTTCTATCACAACTGCTTATCTACCTCCCTCTCGCGCCATGGAGAAATTGAATCTAAGCTTTACACTCAAATATCAAATTTAAGATCTTATAATCAAAGGGATAATATAAGTTGCGGATATTCATGATCATGCATCAACTTCACATAATGAGGCTAATCGTATAGACTTAAATGGAAATGGTTCTTATAATGTTTGCGATAATGAGAGATATTAGTTTTGATGAACATAGTGCACTACATGTTGAGGTTGCACAAACTTATCAAACAACATGAATATCAAGGAAAGAAGAAAATACATGGCATAAAATCTAAGACATTTTTGCAAAGCATACATCACACTTGGCATCTCTACATCACACATTTGCTTGAATAGAGACACACTTCATGTTGGCATGCATAGGCCCAAGGGTTCATGAATTACTATGGCAATTATTTTAGCACATTGAGATAGAGCCAATCAATGGTGAGGACTTCGTTGATCAAATCTCACTCGAACATAAGGCATCTAATTCTCCAAGAGCAACTAAAAGCTGAATTGTGGGGTTAAGCTCAACAAGGTGGCGGTTTAAGAAATGTCTAGAGCATCTTTTTGGTCGAAAAAAAAGAAAAGAGATAAAGACCAACTTAATAAGAAAACTCAAGGTTAGATCGATAATATCTCGTGGTCAAAGCTAGGAGAAAAAGAATCATTCCCAACAATGACCAAAATAATTTATTATACGCTAAGGCTTCAAAATTGACATTCGTCGATCTCCAAAAAGAATAAATTCACAACACAAGTTTGATGCGTTTTACGACAATCACGACAGATTGAGCGTAACGCAAATAAGTTTCCTACATCGTTAGACGCACAAAGCTGACTTCTCGTATCTTTCGACTACAAGACGTGATTCATGAATCCGCCACAAGTAGGTTCATTTAATTACTTATAAACGAAATAATAATCGTCTATAAAAGTCGACTTGCTTTGGTGGACTTACGACAACATCGTTGATTCCAAGATTCTATATGACGACTTACGAAAAGGATGTTACACCTTATCTTCTGACGTCGACATGTAGTTTAACTAACCCAGCCGACAAACAAGACTAAATTGATGGTTCCAAGGTTTATCTACCTGTTTGGCGTTCTTAGTGACAAACACCCATGGTTAATTTCCAGAGTCTATACTCTCTCTCAAAGATACTTTCTCTTCCTGTCGAGCATGGTCCACCTATTCCTGCAACGACAGTCTCACATACAATTTTGTGGTCAAAGCACCTATGTTCCAAATCAAAGCATAATATATCCAAAACATCGTTTCACTTAACAAAAAAGACATTTAGTCTACAATATCACATTGATCATAATCAATAGATTCTAAAATTTCATAGAATTAACTTTGTATAATAACTCATCAGTTTCCATGTCGTCCACAACATATTATATTACTGAAATTTGCAAGAAAGTAAATAGCATAATTGATTCCAAAAAAAGGGATGTAACACTTTAGTGCAGTCTTATACCCCTTTTTATCACAGAATTAGCAGAAACATCAACAAGATCGGCAACCAACTGCAGTCCTATCCAAACAATACAGCTGAGTGATAAGAAAGTTTAGGCTGACAAGCTATATTACTATTCTTACATTGTCTCCATTTTCAAGCAAGGTGATAAAAGCTAAGAACAAAGGTTAATTGAAAAAACTACCTATATTATAATAATAGACTATATACTATAAATCTTAAGTTGTCTATCCACGTTGAAACATAGCCACAATGATACCATCATACAGATCGAAGATGGTCTTCCTTAGCTTGAGATTGAATGAGATGACTCCAATAAAAATGGAGAACCCTAACCCATAACTTAAGCCTACCCCTAGTCCCCAATAATCCATCTCAACATCTGAGTCATCTTCTATGTCTTCACCTATGTTACCAGAAACGCGATGGGAGGGCCGTGTTTCCATTTTGAACAGGCGAAACGTCATTTCTGTTGCAAATGATCGTTTCTGCATTTCTTTCCATTGGCTGTTGCCTATAAACCTTTCAAAACTTACATTATTTTTTATTTTTAAATATTTTTTGCCATTGCAATCGGCGTTTTTAAAAAAAGCTTTGAGTTTTTATTTTTTAGAATGTTTTTTAGACAAGTATTTAGAAGTTTAGAATGTTTATAGTAAATATTTTTTTCCAAATCAGTTTTTTTGGTTTTTTCTAAAACAAATTTTATAAGAAAATTGGAAACTTAATTCTATAAAATAAATTTCATAAATAAATTTTATTAAAAAGATAAAGATTTCATATTATATATATATAAAGATTTTGTTTTGTTTTTTGTTTTTTCCCAAAATATATATGGGATAAAAACATTATAATAAATCCAAAATTTTGAAAAATATATGTATTTAAAATCCGTTTCTTATACGCAACCTCTGAATATTTCGTTTCTCATCACATTGTCGTTGCAGTTTCGGTTTCCGTTTCTCATTTCTGGTAACATAGGTCTTCACCTGCCTCTTCCCCACCACTATTTGAAAAAGAAATGTTACCAGTGCTGTTGGTGAATGGAATGTCACATAGATGGGTATTGCCCAAGAAAGATGTCTCCCCAAAGGTAAAAAATTGCCCTCCGTGAGGTACTTTTCCCTCAAGCCCATTGTAAGAGACATTAAAGACTTGTAAACTTGACTGAGAGATTGAAGTTCCGAAGGAATTTTTCCACTCAAATTGTTCAATGAAAGATCGAGAGACTCCAATTGCTCCATGCCTCCTAATGTGTTCGGAATCTTGCCGAAGAGATGACTTCTAGAAAGATTAAGACCTTTCAAACCACCAAGGGATCTAATTTCTGGAGGAATCTTACCCGATAAATTGTTTAAATTCTTGATTGACAGATCCATAAACTTAAAAATTGTAAGAATGATATTGTATGTGAGAAACTGGTCTTTTGTGGAAAGGGTTACCTCATTCTTAAACAAAATATCTTTTGAAATCCAGTACCCGAGCTACAGTGAACTAAACTGTGATCCATTGACCATTGCCTATAAACTTGTAAGGCTTGTTGGTATTGAACCTGAAAGATTGTTGTGAGAAAGGTCTAGGATTTGCAGTTGCTTGAGAGCAAAAATTTTGGGAGGAATGGTGCCTTGAAATTTATTGGAGTTCAACATCAAAACTTGTAGTTTTGATAGATCTCCAATCCACTGGGGAATGGTGCCATCAAAATCATTATTTCCTAATTTCAGAACTTGGATAGAAATGCAATTCGCTGAGGATGATACAATAGGCCCTTTTAGATGATTACCATTCAGACTTAACGTCTGAAGTTTTGTTAGATTTCCCAGTTCCGGCATCTCACCCTCCAGATTGTTCTGATCCAAATTCAAAACTCTTAAATATGAACAGTTTGCTATAAAATTAAGAGGAATAATACCGCTGAGCATGTTACCTGACAAGTCAAGAACATGCATATTTGTTGTGCAGATAGAGTTTGGGATTCTTCCGCTGATCTTATTCCCCAGGATGGTGAAAACCTCTGTTGATTGAAGATATGTTGCAATATCACCATTTATTGAAGCTGTAAACTTAATATCTGACATGTCTATATATATAATACTAGCAGGTGGCAGAGGAAGAGCACCCTCCAAGCTGTTGATGTACAAATCTAGGAACCCAAGCTTCTTGGCTGCAAGCTTCAACGGCAATCTTCTGGACAATTCGTTAGATGAAAGGTTGAGACGAAAAAGCATGGGAAGCTCCCATATCTATGTCGGAATATTTCCTGCTATACTGTTGGCAGATAAATCTAGCTCGAACATATGATATTCTCTGACAAGAAATGAAGGAAATTTAGCCAACCTACAAGAAGCCAGTCCAAGAACAGACAACTTCTTAAACTTGGGATTCCAATTAGAAATGATGCTCATAGTTAAGTTATTGTGAGAAAGCACCAGCTGTTCAAGGGTAGTCATATTCTGAAAGAATGAAAGAGGAAAGGAACAACTGTTGGATGAGAGCAAAAGGGATTTTAAGTTAACAAGAATTGAAAATGTGGATGGAATTGTACCATTGAAATGGTTGGCGTTGAGATCAAGATAAGCAAGGGCTGAAAGGTGACCTAAAGAAGGTGGTATTACCCTGTGAAGCTGTTGGAAGACAAATCCAGATGAACAAGATGGATGAGATTGTATATAGAGGAAGGAACTGACCCTTTTAGCCCACAATCAAACAAGCACATATAACTAAGATTGAATAGATTGGTAAGAACTTCATCCCACTCCTTTACCATTGAAGAAATCTCTATTGATAACTGAGAGGGGGGGTGAATCAATTATATTAATTACTTCAACTTCATTAACTATTAATGCAGCATCAAATTATATAAGCAATCATAACCATGAAATAGGAAATAACATCAGTACACATGACACAATGATTTTGATGTGGAAAACCATGGGGTGATTAACCCAAGATTGTATTCTCTGTTAGAAGAATAAGATAGTACAAAATGGCACTTGCCAATTAGGGCTCACTGCCCGAGCACACTGCTCACAAGAGGCTCACTACCTACAAGAGACTCACTGTCTACAAGGTATAAGGTGATAAGAAAATTGAACTGATGAGAAGCATCCACACATGCTGAGGTTCAGTTTCGGTTAGGCTCAATACACTGATCTGATGCACTTCATTCTTCCTCTTCTTTGCTGCTGCTGTCCTGTCACATTCCAGACCTGTCTTACTGCCTTCACACTACTCTTCTGCTTTTCTTCGCAACTTGCCAACACAACACACCCCTTCACATCCAAATCCATCTAGTATATATATCCGCACCAATGATTTCAACACCTTTCTAGTCGGCATCCGGAATAGTCAATATTTTCTTAAACTCTGATATGTCAGTTGAATCCTTGCTTACCAAGTGATGCGTATCAAGGAGATACTTATAGAAGTCATCAATCATGTCAGCCAATCATGAGTGATACCTCAGGAAGCTTGATCACCCTCAATAACTGATCCAGATTAAGGTTTGATGCTCTGCCGGTCAGTTCTTCCTCTGTCAACTCTGCCAAACAGGAACCCAACACTTAGGTGCTCATAACTCTTTACTCGTCCATCACTGGAGGCTCAATCCTTGGAATGTATCAGTCAAGGTACACCTGTTGACTTCCCCAAGTCCGCACTTTACTAAGATGCTTTCTCTGAGAGATCCGGACCTGACTGTCAGACCTTGCCACATGCTCTATTCTTGCTTATCGGACCACAACACTCTTCAATCTGACTTCCGGTATAGGCACACCATGTCCTGCGGATGGGTGGGATGAACTTTGTTGCCATCAATAACAACACTCATGAAGATACACAGTGTCTCTTGCCAACAATCTCCCCCTTTGGCATTGATAACAACACCTAGTGAAAAATGACTAAGTGTCACACTACTCTCCCCCTTGGCTAATGCTCTGTTCTAATATATACTTTACTATAGCTCCCCCTTAGCTAGATCCCACATTTTTCACTACTCCTCACTCCCCCTTTGACATCAATGGCAAAGGGTGGGGTCCGCACACCAAAATTTTCAAAAATAATCTATACTTGGCCTCAAAAGAACATATATACATGTTTTACTTACATATACTGAATTATATCTGCAAAAGTGGTCTTTAGTTGTACCACTTATGTCACCCAACTCTTCTTCATCCTATCCAAAATTGAGATGTGACCACTCAATAGGAATGCAAAAGCTTCTTCCCTCTTCAGATCTATCGGATCAATGGTTCAAGCTGTGGTTTGAGCATTATTTAGGGCTTCATGCATAGCCTCTAACTTAGGGATAATTATCCCTCTAAGTTAACTCAACCTACTTATTCTATTTTTCTTCTCCTTCTCAAGCTTCTTAATTTCATTCAAGACTGCAATAGTCTGACATTCTTGATTTATTATGGAAGTGGTGAGAGGATCAAAATTCTAAGATAGTCGTATTAGTTTATCCTCATGTTCTTTCACTTTCTTCTCAATCTCCACTGTTACTTTGGACCATGATAGACAAAATTTATACATTTCCCCGCCATCTTTAAGAGCATTTTCTAAGCTCTTTATCCCTATATCCATATTTCTCCTATCATTGGTTATTAGTCCTTGTACTTCAGAGAATCTCTTTTCTAAAAACTCCTTCCGGGCTTTATCTTCTGCTAACTTTTCTAAGGAATCAAAATGTGTGCTAACACTATTAACTAGAGATTTGAGATTACCGGATGAAGAGGCTGAGGGATCCTTCTGAAAAGATGGCATGATCTTCTCTAATACATCAGATGCAGTTTCTATGAGCTTGCAGTCTTCCATGTGAGACTTCAGAAGTTTTTCTTTTGCCTTTGCTGAAGTAAAGGATGCTAGCTTCATGGTTTGAACTGGGGAGAGGGAGTCAAAATTGAACGGTCCTTGAAGAAGTTTCAGTTCATCAAATTCCATCATCTCCTTGGTCAGGAATTCTTTGACTGCTTCTGTTGTGTCTCTTGTCGATGACAAAATTTTCTCCCCTTCTATAGCCTTACCACTATCATCTGTGGCCTTCTCTGTTAGAGTTTTCTCTCCTTCTGCAACTTTGCTACTATCATCTTCTTTTTCCTTCTCCTCTGCTTCTTGACTGATCTTCTCTTCTACTCTTTCTTCTCCTTTGGATCCAGAGTCTACAAGGGAAACCAAATGAGAGATATTTACTTCTTCTTGGACTTCCTCTTCCGGAACAGAGGAATCTAAATACTTAGTTTTTTCTTCACCTGTCTCCTTTGCCTCTTTTGCTACTGTCTCAGTAGATTCTCCTTTGTCATCCATGACAGAGGGTTCATCACCTAAGTCCTTTATAATAGGAAGGTTGAATCTTTTAAAGGCATTCCGGAGAATATCTTCTGTTTCCTTTGCAACTTTGTCAGTTTCTCCAAGCATAAGTTGATTCATTCTAGCTTTGCTATGGAACTCATCCTTGCAGTCCTTGAAGATCATATTCATTTGTTTCTGAGTGATTGAAGGATAGAGCTAAATAGCTATTTGCTCCCAGATTTCTAGGTCTTTTGCTTGAGAATTATTTTTTCTTATTTCAAGTTCCTTTTCTAAGCTTTTGGGAATCAGAGATATAATTTCAATGAATGCTTTGTTGTAGATGTTTAGATACCTGACTATGGCATCTTGCAATATCTTTTGATCAGATTCATTATACTCATCATAAAATTCAACCATTGGTTGTAAGTTCCCATCCACAGTAACTGATTTGATGATATCATCAATGCGGAGAGTGGGTTTTTCAACAAATTCCTCTACCTTCTCTTCCTTGCCTTGACTGGTAGAGGGTTCACTAGATGATTTCTTCTTCTTTTTCATTTTCTTGATCTCTTCATCAGATTTTGTCTCTTCATCATCCTTGAGGCTAGAGTATGATCTTGTAGCCTTTGTCTTTGTTCTCTTTTCTCCTTTACCGGATGATTTTACTTCTGGTTTTGATGCCTTTGAGCTCTTAGTAGTGGCAGGTGCAGAGCTCTTAGAAGATCTGGTCCGAGAGGGGGCTTCTACCAGAGCACTTTCTTTTTCTGCTTCTTCCATCTTTTCTCTGTGGGCATCAAGTGCCTCCTTTGAGATTCCATGCCTCTTGGCAAACTCTTCTACTTCCCTTCTCACTTTTCTTTTTATTTCCGGTTGTCTTAGCTCCACATGGATCTTCACACTCAATTCTTCAAAGGTTCCAAACCTTTCTGCTTTAGGATCTTTGGGTTGACTAAGCATGTGTTGAACATGTAGCTCAACAATTTTCTCATCTACTTCATACCCCATTGGCATGATCCAAACTATCCTTGGCTCTACTACCTCCATTAGACATTGATCAGTTTCTACCATAAAGCATAATGTATCTTTATATTTTTCAACTAAAGATTGGGGGATTCTGTCTCTTGCTTGCATCATGCTCTGAAAATTCTTGAAATAGCCCCAGAGTGCTATATTTTGTGCCTTGGCATCACCAAGCCCATGTATATAATCTCTGATTTGGATGGCTATTGGTCTATCATTCTACCATACCCAACCACTGGATCCGGGAAGCTCATTCATGAAGTAGAAGAAGAGACAGAGTACCAAGCCACCATATTTGAAAGAGTTCTTCTTGTCCTTCTTTATCTTTTGCAGATTCTCCAAAAATTGGTTTAGGAGAAGCTCACAAAGGTCATAGTCAGCATTTTCTTTTAGCATCTGATAAGCTGTGTAGATTACAGTTTCAGGTACTAAATTTTCCCTACTGGAGTGATATATCTTATAACCAATTATCATGGATGCAAATTTGATATCTGGATCAGTGATATCTTCAATTGTCATTGCTCTCTTGTCAAATTTTGATCCGATTGCCTCACTCACTGTCTAAGTCTTGACATATTTGAGAACAGGAATCCCACCAGATGAGTGCAATCTGGTAACTGCCCTAATGGCATCCTTGGTTATCTTAAATGGCCTGATCAACCATATAAAGTTATCATGCATTCTACTTAGAACATACCGGACCCATTCGTCTTCTGCAAAATAGGGGAAATGAATGTACTGTGCAAAATGTTTGTCCCGGATAGCCTTATATTGAGGTTTGAGTTCAAATGAGTCATCTATTAACTAATTGTGATAGATATCTACTAGCTTGGATTCTCCAAATTCTTCTATGTTCGCATGAATGTATGCCCTAACGTCTTCAACGTGCAAAACCCCATGAGGAATGCTGGAAAATGCGCCTAAGGGATCCACTTCTAGAGATTTGTAGGGATGTTTCTTAAATTTAGGGCGCGGCCTATCAAAAATCTTCACAACATTTGGAGTACCCATCTGAAAGATTTAGAGAAAGTTTGATCAAGAGCGAAAAATACCTTTTTGCGCTTCACTGAATGAGTTGGATCAGATTGTTGGAAGAATTAACTTCTTTGGTTGTTCTTTGAGAGGCTTGAAACAAATTGTTTGCAGAGCACCTTTTCTTCTTCTTCTGGAATGTAGAATGAGCAAATGTTCAATAGGAGAACCCTTTTATTTTTTAGCAAACCCTAATTCCACATTGCAATAAATGCGTAACTTAAGTCATTCCGGTTGCCCTGTTCTTCTTAATCTGAGATAGATCTTTTCTAGATCATTGAGATACACTTGGAGTTATTCTTGGTGAATAATGACAATCTATTTTCCTTTCCATAATCATTTGATCTATCCACAGGTCAAGATTCCTCAATTTTGAATCAACCCAGATCTAATTGAGAGAAATCTGCTTTTACCGGATGATAGTCAAACCAAATCTATCTTGGAAGATTAGACTCTTCAAACCTTCTTGCAGATATTTCATATCTTTACCAAACCTACTTTAGATGTTTCTCTAAGAATCCTTTAATCCACAACTTCCCATGTGCCAATTTTAGGCACCAATTGACTGGCTGGGGGAATTGGTTTTTCTTAGTGACTCCCCCTGAGCCAGAGCTCATCTATTCAATTTTTGGAAGGATTATCAGCACCAGATTCTGGTGCGAATCCATCCCCAACATTCTCTGTGCTTCTCTTCACCCAAATCTTATTCATCTCCCTTTGAATTTCATCTGCGTTCACTTTTCCTTTTCCTTTGTCTTGGTTATGATTATGATGTTCCGGACCCCTTTTGTCTTGATTCTTACTTCTACAGAATTTGGCAATATGACCAGATCTATTGCAATTGTAGCAAACAACATTTCTTTGCATATTTGACTGATATCCTCTTGATCTACATTGATTAGCCAAATGTCCCATTCTATTGCATGCAAAGCATCTACCATTGAATGAATTGTTCATTTGCATGTTTCTACACTCATGGGATTTGTGACCATACCTTTTGCAATTGAAGCACTATCTAGAGAAGGATGTATTAGTCTGATTCATTCTTCTTCTACACTGATTTGCTTTATGACCAAAGTTATTTCAGTTGTGGCAGTATCCATTGAAAGATGGATATTTTTGAGTATTTGGTTGCCTTACTGGAGGTCTTTTAGGCCTGTTTCTTGGATTTTCTGATTTGGAGTTCTTCTGACCGGATCCAAAGCTTTCACCTTTTTCATACCCCAAGCCTTGCTTGTCATCTACCCTCTTTTGGCTTTGAAGAAGAACTTCAAGTTGAGCAGTGCTTATCTTGAATTTCTCTTTGTATTCATTTGTTGTTTGAAGATCCCTTTTAAGAGTGTCAATCTGATTCTTAAGTTGATCTTTATTATCTCTTGCTTCTTCAAGGTCAGATTCTAGATGTCTGATTATTCTATCCATTTTATGGTAGTCTTCTGATTTCTCCTTGAGAGATTGTCTTAGATCATCTTCAGTTTTTCTTTTCTCTTCAATTTCTTGGGTGAATTTCATAACTCCTGATTCCATTTCATGTCTAACCATAATGACTTCTTTTGACAACTTTTCACATAGCTTGGTCTTCTCCTTCAGGTGTTCATTTGTATTATTTGCTTCACCTTGACTTGCCAGTTGCTAAAGATCCTTTCTCTTTTTCATAGAGATACTCAGTTTCCCTTTTAGTTCATTTATGAAGTCATTAGCCTGTTTGAGTCTTTCCTTCAATTCATTAACTTCAGAGTTAGATTGCTCAAGATCATCTAGGGAAGACTAAAGTTGTTCTCTCATACCATACACATCCATTTGAATTCCCAGATCTTCCTCAGGCTGTTAGGCTCTATTTTGGAGGAACTTGGCTCTGATACCAATTGTTGATAACTGAGAGGGGGTGAGTGAATCAGTTATCTTAATTACTTCAACTTCATTAACTATTAATGCAGCATCAAATTATATAAGAAATCATAACCATGAAATAAAAATAACATCAATACACATGACACAATGATTTTGACATGGAAAACCCTGTTAAGGGAAAAACCACGGGGTGATTAACCTAAGATTGTATTCTCTGTTAGAAGAATAAGATAGTACAAAATGGCACTTGCCAATTAGGGCTCACTGCCCGAGCACACTGCTCACAAGAGGCTCACTGCCTACAAGAGACTCACTGTCTACAAGGTATAAGGTGATAAGAAACTTGAACTGATGAGAAGCATCCACACATGCTGAGGTTCAGTTCCGATTAGGCTCAATACACTGATTTACTGCACTTCATTCTTCCTCTTCTTTGCTGCTGCTGTCCTGTCACATTCCAGACCTGTCTTACTGCCTTCACACTGCTCTTCTGCTTTTCTTTGCAACTTGCCAACACAACACACCCCTTCACATCCAAATCCATTTGGTATATATATCTGTACCAATGATTTCAACACCTTTCTAGTCGGCATCCAGAATAGTCAATATTTTCTTAAACTCTAATATGTCGGCTAAATCCTTGCTTACCAAGTGATGTGTATCAAGGAGATACTTATAGAAGTCATCAATCATGTCGGCCAATCATGAGTGATACCTTAGGAAGCTTGATCACCATCAATAACTGATCCGGATTAAGGTTTGAAGCTCTGCCGGTCAGTTCTTCCTCTGTCAACTCTACCAAATAGGAACCCAACACTTAGGTGCTCATAACTCTTTACTCTTCCATCATCGGAGGCTCAATCCTTAGAATGTATCAGTCAAGGTACACCTCTTGACTTTCCCAAGTCTGCACTTTACTAAGATGCTTTCTCTGAGAGATCCGGACTTGACTGTCGAACCTTGCCACATGCTCTGTTCTTGATTATCGGACCACAACACTCTTCAATTTGACTTCCGGTATAGGCACATCATGTCCTGCGGATGGGTGGGATGAACTTTGTTGCCATCAATGACAACACTCATGAAGCTACACAGTGTCTCTTGCCAACAATCTCCACTCTATGCAGAGTGAGGTGTTCCAATCTTGTCATATTTTTCAACCAAATTGGTAGCCTTGGGATTTGCAACTTTGCTTCATAGTCCATCAAGCTCAACTCCAAGCAGCGCAGATTCCACAAGTTTTCCAATGTCACAGGAATTTTGCTTTTAAAACCACTGGAAAACAAGCTAAGGAATGTGACCCTCTTATGTTTTCCAAGGTCAGAAGGGATAGGACTTCTTGTAAAGAAATTGTGGTTGAGATCTAAATGTTGTAGATATTCAAGCCTAAACAATGATGAGTGGATCTCACCTCCCAATTTCTGATCTGTCAGATTCAGTAGAGTAACATGGCCACCTAAATGGCGGTTGTAACCAACACAGTTCCACTTGTAGCAATTGAAGCCTTGCCATGATTGTAAATTGCTGGAGTTATCTACAAGAGCAGCCTTGAAATGCAACAGATATTTTCTTTCATCTGGTGGGCATTTAATTTCAACACTGATAGAGGTCTGCAATAACAAGAAAAATAACAAACTCAACAAACTCATTATTTTGGGAAATTCAATTCCACAAAACAATTATGGTATGGTTTGTATGTTTTTGTCAGCAACAAATTTGTACGGACCCAACTCATCCTAAACCAAATAATACTAAAATCTAAATTCAAAAATACCGAGGAATAAAATTTTTGAACTAACAGATGCAGGAAATGAGAAATTTTTCTAAGAAGTGCTAAATGCATGTTATAGAGATGGGACGACTTGAATTTAGTTTTCTAAAACCATCAAGTCCTAAAGGATCACCAATTTTAAACCTAGTGAAGAGGGAGTACATTACACAAGATAACCTATAAGAACAATGGATCACACATACATTTAGTTCTTTGTTAGGCCCTGCATTCACTTCTGACAACTTGCTTTCTTCCCAATGACAGTATCCTTATCATCTGCACAAAACTAACTAGATAATCTCTTGTTAACATGAATCAGAAATCACTACACAGGATCTATAAAAGAATACCCTACACCCAGGGGACCTAAGTATTGGGGGCATCCTTCGCTGTCCAGACTGCCTACATACCCTGTATCCATGGGATCAAGGCCCCCTCCTTCAAATGTGACTAACACGGGGAATGCGAATATGTAGTTATGTTTTGCACTATGTTTGATGTAACTGTGAGCAGGTATCCAGCCCTTTCTAGGGTTATTCCCTGCCCCAGACAATTCTTCGTCGACTGCCACCCACTCGATGAAACAGAGACAGAAAGTAGTTCACTACCACAAACACCTAAAGGGGTGTTTGTTAGTTAGTCCTAGTGTGGAGGAATCCCTATCTGGTGTCTGCCCATGGAATCTTGTCTTTCTTCCTCAAGCCAAATTAGGTAATTTATTGACTAAGACCATTCTTGATTCCCTAGTGCTTTCTAATCACCAATATTCGCAGAGACGAGGGGAGAGCATATGGCAGATAGGGTTTTTGATTCATACTAGTTGCCCTATTTACAAGTCATCTCTGATTTAGACTCACATTGTTAGTAATCCTCACGTGCTAATCATCATACAATTATTTCAATAGACTCATCCTTTCTTTTTAGTTAATCTTCTTAATGAGATATCCAAGGAGATTTTCCCTTCCTACGGATTTAACTTTCACATGTCCCTTATTACTCCCTGATGATTTAGAGGGACAGTGCCTAGACGTCGTTGTTGCAGCTATGTTAGGCGTGAGGTACTTGGTTCAACGTGACAGCATTACCCGTAAACATGACATAGAGGTACCGTAAATACTGAACACTATGATTTGTTTGAGTTTGGATGTTTATTTAAAAGGTTTACCTATCTAGTAGCAAAGGAAAAAGTTCCATAATAATAGTTGAAAAGGGAAATCAAAATGCAGATAAAAGATGCTTGATCATAATGAATAGAACTAGAAAAGAAACTTAATCAATTTTGTAAAATAGATTACTAGAAAGATACTTATATCAACTCATAAATGATATTCTAAGATTTAAACTAGGTCAAATAAAGAATCTTTGATATCTAGTTCAACCACTAAATCAACATATACAAATTTCAATAATTCCATTTTTATTTTATCACAATTCCAAGCATTTGTACCCAGTCATTCTTAAACCAATAATACCCCTGTTCGATCATTTAGAAATTCACATAATCTAAGATATGATATGATAATGAATTCACCATATGCTTGATTCATGCACTTTTGATAAGACTCATAATATAAAAGATATACATATCTATCCCTCATACCCTATATGTGTGATACTTCATACATACATCGTATCGATTGAGGTACAATATCTTGACCTCGCCAAGGTTTACGTGTGAGATCTAACATGATACCTAATCTTAATCGTAGTAAGAAAAAGACCAATTAGAATATTAAGGTGGACCAAGAAGCTTAGGTTGTGTAATAATAGTAACATAATAATCCACCACCATCGTCAAGGTAACAACTCCTCAATTATGTAATAATTCCATCATATAAATCCCTATCTCTCTATCATAGACACGTATAATCTCATGTTAATAGATCTATTCTTTACGGATTTGTCTTGTATAGTTGTCTCTCAAAATTCTTTGTATATAATCTACCCCTGTATCTCTTTATTGGCATCATAACTCTCTATTGTTGCATTATTGCATATATTTATTTGTATATTTGCCATCTATATTCTTACCCTTTGCAAATCATTTTTCCTATACTTTGTTATGCACTAGTTTACCTTATGCCATTAATTCTTTTATTTTCTTATTTACCATTTATTATGTTATCACTTGCACTTTTTATATCATTTACATTATGATCTTGAATTAGTGCACTTTTACATTTATATCCAATTCATAAAATTCTTCCTCATCTAACTAAAATATGTAACTCTAAAATGCAACCATATCACTATGCCTTTTATTGAAATTGTAGTTATAGTAGTTATTTTTATTATTATCAAGATTTACTCTTAAATTCTAAATTGTAAAATTTGTGGGAGTCAATTAGCTGATAGGCTTTTATATATGAGTGATTCATGTTGTGATTCATTGCTTAGAAGGTTAGAAGATAAGATTATGGTAAGTTCCAAATCTTTCAAGTATTTTCTATGGAACATTTGGCTCATATATCTTCATCTGAAATTCCATTGTTCTCAGTAGGAAACCCATATAAAATTTATTTAATGATTTGTAACTTCGAGGTTATTCAATGATTCAGGCAGATAGCCATGGGTTGCTAAAGGAGAAGCAAATTCTATTGACCCTTGTAATTCTTTATCCACTAGGCATTACTTTAGACTCTACGGAGGTATTATACTTGAAAAACAAAAAGTCAATTGTTCTAAGGAAGTCTTCTTTAATGGACAAGAAAGACTGCAGAAGTCTTATCTATGAACAAGCAAGGAGATAAGGAAGATGTCATATACATGATTGTCTATGATGCTTAGTGTGTATTAAGAATTACAAACATACAATGAACCATATTGAGTAATGGACAAGAGCAATTGGATCCGTATTTGCCAGGTAGGTTTAGTGGGTGAGAGTTGTACATACATCAATCATATAAGTAATCCTTATTGCATTACAACTATAGTTGATTACTATGTGTGGCATGGTTGACCTTTTCACCGCACTGGCAATCTTGAGGACACACTAAACTTTATCATTAAGATGCTAATTAAACTGGCATGGTGGTGCGAATGTGTTTTCTTAGCGTCTATAGATCACATATGAATAGAGGCTTAGGAGTATTTACAGTGAGGCTATTTTAATTTGGGTCCCTAATACTGCATGACCTACATTCTTCTCTCAAACATCTATGCAGAAGTGGGCAAGCGTGGTGTGATTTATAAAGGTGAGGAGATTAAACAGACAGAGGAATTTATAAAGATCCTTGGTTGCAGTTGGAATTAAGGCCATAATATGGCATACACTTTTCATGTAGGAGACAGTTCCTCCACAGGCGCAGGGGATCTGACAAATAGGGTATGGACATACATAGAATCATAATGGAAGGAGGTATTTTTGTCAAATGTTGTAGTTGCAAGTGTCCCGATAGACATATATGCCCAACATGAAAACACAAACAAGGCACATTAGCTGTTAGACATAATGCCTTCAGGAGACATTGCCTCATGGAATTCAGTCATTGATGGATCGCACAAAATGGAATTGTTGAAAAGGGCTTAGGGATAGAGTAAGGATCATCAAATCATAAGGAACAAAGAGAACTATTTGACAAACTACCTAAAGATATGTGGTAACTTGAAATGCAATGATTGTAGGATTGCAAGAAAAAAGGGATTAGAAACTTTCAAGTAAATGAAATTGGTAGGTGTAAAGCCAAATTCCCTGAACCTTGCTAATCATCCTCCTTGCCTGTGCCTGCATGGCTCTGGAACATGGTATGGTCAACCATCTAAGCCTAGTGCAAGGGGGATTTTTGACAAATATTCTAGTTAGAAATACTCTGATAGACATGTGTGCAGAACGTGGAAGTCTAGATAGGGCACGTGAGTAGTTTGACAAAATGACTCAAGGAAATGTGATCTCATGAATTGCCAAGATAGCAGGGTATGTTCAACATGGGTTTGTTGAAGAGGCCTTAGAAACTTTTAAGTAAATGTAGCTCGCGATTCTAAAGCCAGACTCCTCAACCTTTGCCAGCACATGAATTGTTTGACAGTATGCCTCAATGAGAAGTCATCTCATGGAACACCATAATTTGTAGGATGTTCACGAAATGGATTTGTGGGAAAGGCTTCAGAAACTTTTAAACGATTGCAACTGGCAGTGCATAAAGTGTAAGGCGAAGGTAACTGGCAGTTATGCGTGGAAATGTGGGAGCACAGACCAGTCACACAAATTGTTTGACAAAATCTCTCAGAGAAAAGTTGTCTCATGGACTGCAATGTCTACAAGGCATGCACAACCTAGATTCATTGAAAATGAATTAGAAACTTTCAAGTAAATGGAATTGGTAGGTGTAAAGCCAAATTCCACAACCTTAGCCCGCGTACTGTGCTAGAACGACATTCAAAACAGGGTATGGATGCTCATCCTAGCATAGTGACAAGGCTGTTTTTGGCAGATATTCTAGTTGGAAATACTTTGGTATGTACGCCAAATGTGGAAGCATAGACAATGCACGAAGACTATTTGACAAAACATCTCAAGGAAACATTGCAATGATTACAGGATCACACAAAACGAAGTTGTTGAAAAGGGATTGGAAACTTTTAGGAGAATGATGTTGGCAGTTGTAAAGCCAAATTTCACAACCTTTACTAGATTTCTCCCCACCCGCGCCAATATGGGAGCTTTGGAACAGGGTATAGTTCTATAGGCATCCGTGTGTGTATTCAAGCAACTGCAATTGACGGGTGTAAAGCCAAATTCTAAAACCTTAGTAATATGCCTGCCTATGCATGCGTGGCTTAGGAACAGGGTATGAATAGCCTGTCAGATATTATAAATGGAAATGCTTTGGCAGACAGAAATGCCAAAAAAGAAAAAAAAACATGGATACTTAGACAGGGCACGTTAACTAATAGAATGCCTAAAACAAAAATGACTACAGGATTGCACAGATGGGGACAGAGTATGGACGTTCATCAGAACATAATTGCAGGTGGATTTTTATTGAATGCTATGTATAGATTTTACTATTAAACAAACCTCATGCACAAATGAATTCAAATTCCTAAGATAATTCATCCCACAAAATTGAATAAATTTATTAACAAAATTCAAGAACTAGGCTTTCAAGAGAAACAAAGCAAAATGATGAAGAGGAGAGCACTTACAGATTTCTCCAGCTCTCCCAAACCAGAGATTAGTGTCTCTTCCTCAAAAATCCATCCAATTTATAGAGAAACTTGACCCATATGGAGGAAACTCCAAGTCTTGAGTCAAGTCTTCCAATTAATTGCCCTCTCTCTCTCTTTTCCAATTTTTCATTCAATGCTTGTGGAAAATGACTTATGTTTTCACTCAAATTTCCAATAGTCATAAATTTTTAGGAGAAAAATCTCATTTCATAAATTGGAGTCTTGACTTGAGAATGAGGGGGGAAAGTTCCTTATTTATTGCCTTTTCTAGAAGTGTCCTCACCTCATTTATTCATTTAAAATTGTTTATTATTTTGTTCTTTTAAATGGGACTATATTTTTATTATTTAATTTAGCTAAATTTTATGTTATTTGAAAATAAAATACCTACAATTTTAGACATAGTATTCTAATTCAAATTCAAAACTCAAAGGTAGGTTGTGACATCCTTCTCCCCTAAATTTATGCATCGTTCCGATGCATATTAGAAATAAGGTCAAAACATATAAATATAAGTCCATAGAAATAAGCATCATTTACTATCAGTATGCTTGCCTACCTTCATATTCCATCCTACAACAAAGTAGTCTATCATAGAGTATCATCTAAGTATAATTGTCTATATCATCTAAATATCATTGAAGTTATAGTTCGTAATTAAAATTCTACTAGGTTCCAAAATGATAAAGTATCCATGTATTATCATGACAATGTGAGTTTAAGAAACTACTTTAACTTTTCAAACCTGATTGCGCATATCCTTGTAGCTTGTCCTCGATTCGGGAATGTTGATTATTCCGATACACTCGTTCATTTGAATTTTCCTGTGTCTAGAATAAACACTTGCAGAGGTTGTTAGACATATCATGTTATGATGTTAATCATGGTGTTGTTTAGCCATACTTCTAAGTTTGTCATGTTGGTATGCATCAATTCTTCACAAAGTACTTGTTTTATCAATGCAAATTAAAGTAATAAATGATCATAAGTTACTAAAGACACTATTTTTAAATCATTACTTCATCATGTAAGAAACTCCCTCATAATTATCTTTAGGAGCCTTTTAAATGCAACAATAAGAGAATAAATGTATAAAAATTAAGGAATAAATCTAACTTGCAAGATTGTCATCATTAAGCACCTTATTATCATAACTAGCTAATATAACTTTTTCACAATTTATATCACGGAATGGAGTCATCAACCATGTGTCATTCCACATGTGAACTGATTAAGGTAAAACATCTCTTGTGCTCATGGATTCGTTATGAGAATGGTATATTTAAGAGAAAATGAAGTGAAAGTACTCCAAAATAGATTCAATGTTAAGGGGTCAAATTATTATCATATCAACTATGAGAATCAAAATATTATTACTTTCTAATGTCTCTTCAGGAGATTCTTTTCCATATAAGAAGGCTCTTACCTTAGTCCATAATAAATCTAAGTACACTTGCTCCTCACTTTGGTTCTTGACTATTTTCCGTCATAGAGAGTAAAATATTCATAGATATAATCAATCCTATCCAAATTCTCCATTAAATAATTTTCTTTCTTTATACCGAGTTATCTTCCCAATCCACCTTCAAGCTAGTTTCTCTCCTACATAAGAGGGTCACATTTATTGTTCTCCTTTCCTTTCGATCATACTTGATCATAATGAAAATCCTACTGTACTCAAGGTCCAACTGTCAAATCTTATTATTCATATCCTTAATTTTCTCTCATTTTAAAACCTCCTTTGCTGTAATTACAATGCATACAATTCACTTTAAAATTCCATCGTCAAAGATAAATCACCTTTCTAAGTGCAATAAATAAACACTTAGGTTCATAGATTCTCCCTTGGTAATCCATCATTATCAAAAAAAATTGTTACATTTGAAGTTTACTCCAACATGTGCTAGAATCCAAGAGTAATGATGCACCACTATAGATTAGAAGAATTATATTCTCTTAGTCAATCTAAGTACTCAGGAAATAGCCAATCCGGGCTAAAGTGTCCAAAATGGGACATGCTGAAATAAAGCCAACTAGGCTCTTCTATCCTTTGGGCAAACTGGTAAATGCAGTTTAGTCACACTATTATCTTCACTTTCATTTTCTAAAGAAACTTCTGCAACATCACGAAACATCACAAAGTTCAGTCTTAGATTTCAAGTTTTCATTTTCTTCTCTGCATGCTACAAGTGTCTTTTCCAACTGATTAACATGTTCCTTGAATCCTACTATTTCATTCTTCTGTAAACTATTCTCCCTTTTCAATTCTTTCAAACCTTCTGTTCGTCTATTCCAACTCTTCAAGTCTTCAATATCTTCAAACAATGTCAACTCTGCTTCCAATTCCTCATTTTTTTCCTTTTGCATTTTTCAGTTCTTCTTTAAGGACATTATATTTGTCTTCTCCTAGTTCCTCTATCAACAACTTTGAATTACACCTTTTGATTTCACACAATTCTCCAAAATAATGGCCAAATGGCCTATATTGGTCAAACGGATCAAAACTTTATCCAATAGGTAAACACAATAGTCATATGGGCTAAATAGGACAGGAATCATTATGCTCTGGCCAGAGACTTTTGACTCCTTCAGGATCAATACAGGTCCATGAGTCACTTCCTGGAGACCACAGTACCTACCCAAGAACTATGCTGAGGATGTCAACTAGGGATACACAGTATCAACTTGTACACACCTCAGTTTCAGCAACGCTGGGTACAAATAATCCATCCTAGGGATTATTCTAAGTACTAGTGAATTCCATTATTCTGATATCATATAAACATTATACGCATCAACACTCAAGTGAAAGGTAACAATTCTAGTGATTATGCATGTTGATTTATAGAGACTGCCACATCAACAACTCTTCCAAACGTTCCATCCATCTCTCTTCGCAATTGTCACATCAATTGGTGCCTCCTTAGGGCTTGTTATCTAAAAGTAGTGCTAGCATCCCAAAATTGATAGTAGCCTCCCAAACTAGGAGTCCATCAATGTCATCAATTTCTCAAAAGTCAATAGTTCTCTAGTACTCATCATGTAGTCTCACCTCCATAGAAAACCAATATCATTGATATATTAGTGTCAAGTAACCGAGAAATAACGATGGTTTTCAAGGCCCTCTCAAAGATCCCTCCACATGTTTCCTAATACCTTGCTTGCGTTTCTTTTAAGGTGTTATCCTCCAAGAGGGAGGTATGCAAGAAACACACTCATAGATCTAGGGGGATGGGTGGATTATGATTGTCCCATAGTAGTCCCATCTACAACCCCATCCTCACAATAGAATCTCCCTAGGCCACCTACTCCCCCATACAACCTGTCAGGGCCCTACCTATATATGGCAGTTTTAGAGAAGTCACATTACTCCACACATGCCAGCAGTTGTAAAAATAAAAATGCCTCAAATCAAGAAGGATTAAGTAAAACAAGTCCATAAGTTAAATCCTCAATCAAAATACATTAAAATAAAACAAGCCAAGAAGAAGTGATGATCAAATATAGCAACTATTGGAACATCCCAAGTTCAACAAAGAACAAGTCCTTGAGGCAAAAGGACCATCTCAAAATTTAAATAAAGAAATAAAACACTGTGGCTTAACACTTAAGTAAAATCTTTAACACAAGAATAAATAATGCAACAATCTCATAAAATTTGCACATTACAATCACCATGTAGCCTTACAACAAGATGACCTAAGGGGAGTACGGAAACTGGGTGGACTTCTATCACTCAAATAGCTAAATCGTACAACGGTCTCAAACCACATAGAGAACAATGATAATCACCATGTCACATTAAGCATCCCCCACACAACCTGAAACAACCTTATCATACTTCTATATTGAAAATCTACACGAATAGTCACATGCCCCCATACAACCCAGGGCATGCCATTCTAAAAAGATTACGATATGCCACAAGAGGAATTAGCCATAGAATATGATATCCACTTAATAAGTCTTACGGCTGTCATGTACCCAACTACTATTCTCACAGTACACATACCATTACTGTCATCAAGCTATCCACTTCGCCCTCTAGGGAGGGTTTACTTACAACCTTATCATTTCCTTTCCTTTTCATGTTTCTATCCATGTTCATCATTAATTGGACGATCATTAGATCGCAATAGGGGGAATACTATTAGCCTTATGTCTTAATTCTGACCATGCTTTAGGTTAGCGGACCTTCAGGCCTAGTGTCTGAACCAAAAGCTCTGATAACACATGTAAGGACCCGACTCATTCTAAACCAAATAATACTAAACTCTAAATTCAAAAATACCGAGGAATAAAATTTTTGATCTAACAGATGCAGGAAATGAGAAATTTATCTAAGAAGTGCTAACTGCATGTTATAGAGATGGGACGACTTGAATTTAGTTTTCTAAAACCATCAAGTCCTAAAGGATCACCAATTTTAAACCTAGTGAAGAGGGGGTACATTATGCAAGATAACCAATAAGAACAATGGATCACACATACCTTAAGTTCTTTGTTACACCCTACATTCACTTCTAACAACTTCCTTTCTTCCCAGTGACAGTATCCTTATCATTTGTACAAAACTAACTAGACAATCTCTTGTTAACATGACTCAGAAATCACTACATAGAATCTATAAAAGAATACCCTACATCTAGGGGACCTGAGTACTGGGGCATCCTTCGCCATCCAGACTGCCTACATACCCTATATCCACTGGACAAGGCCCCCTCCTTTGGATGCGACTAACACAAGGAATGTGGATATGTAGTTCTATTTTGCACTATGTTTGATGTAACTGTGAGTGGGAATCTAGCCCTTTGTAGGGTTATTCCCTGCCCTAGACAGTTCTTCGTCGACTGCCACCCACTCAGTGAAACAAAGACAGAAATTAGTTCACTACCACAAATACCTAAAGGGGTGTTTGTTAGTTAGTCCTAGTGTGGAGGAATCCCTATCAGGTGTCTGCCCATGAAATCTAGTCTTTCTTCCTCAAACCAAATTAGGTAATTTCTCGATTAAGACCGTTCTTAATTCCCTAGTGCTTTCTAATCACCGATATTCGCAGAGACGAGGGGAGAGCATATGGTAGATAGGGTTTTTTATTCAGACTAGTTTCCCTATTTACAAGTCATCTCCGATTTGGACTCGCGTTGTTAGTAAGCCTCACATGCTAATCATCATACAATTATTTCAATAGATTCATCCTTTCTTTTTAGTTAATCTTCTTAATAAGATATCCGAGGAGATTTTCCCTTCCTATGGATTTAACTTCGACGATTTAGAGGGACGGTGCCCAGATGTCATTTTTGTAGCAATGTTAGGTACAAGGTACTTAGTTCAACATGACAGCATTACCCGTAATCATGACACAGAGGTACCATAAATACCGAACACTGTGATTTGTTTGAGTTTGGATGTTTATTTACAAGGTTTACCTATCTAGTAGCAAAGGAAAAACTTCCATAATAACATTTGAAAAAGGGAAATCAAAATGTAGATAAAAGATGCTTGATCATAATGAATAGAACTAGAAAAGAAACTTAATCAATTTTGTAAAATAGATTACTAGAAAGATACTTATATCAACTCATAAATGACATTCCAAGATTTAAACTAGGTCAAATAAAGAATCTTTGATATCTAGTTCAATTACTAAATCAACATATACAAATTTCAATAATTCCATTTTTATTTTATCACAATTCCAAGCATTTGTACCCAGTCGTTCTTAAACCAATAATACCCCTGTTCAATCATTTAGAAATTCACATAATCTAAGATATGATATGATAATGAATTCACCATATACTTGATTCATGCACTTTTGATAAGACTCATAATATAAAAGATATACATATCTATCCCTCATACCCTATATGTGTGATAATACATACATACATCGTATCAATTGAGGTACAATTTCTTGACCCCGCCAAGGTTTAAGTGTGAGATCTAACATGATACCTAATCTTAATCGTAGTAAGAAAAACCAATTAGAATATTAAGCTGGACCAAGAAGCTTAGGTTGAGTATTAATAGTAACATAATAATCCACCACCATCGTTAAGGTAACAACTCCTCAAATATGTAAAAATTCCATCATATAAATCCCTATCTCTCTATCATATACAAGTATAATCTCATGTTAATAGATCTATTCTTTATGGATTTGTCTTGTATGGTTGTCTCTCAAAATTCTTTGTATATAAGCTACCCCTATATCTCTTTATTGGCATCATAACTCTCTGTTGTTGCATTATTGCATATATTTATTTGTATATTTGCCATGTATATTCTTACCCTTTGCAAATCATTTTTCCTATACTTTGTGTTACATCCCCTTTTTGGATTCAATATTACTATTTACTTTTTCTTGAATAATATAGCCATGTGGATATGTTTAAACATCATAGGAAATGACGATATGTTTAGAAAAGGTTAATTTTATGAAGTCATGGATTTTCACTTGATTATGATCAATATGATGTTAAGAATTAGAATGTCTTTTCGATGTGAAAATGAAATGATTTGATATAAATGTGTTTTGATCAGAATATTGGTACTTTGACCACAAAAATTGTATGTGAGATTGTCAATGATAGGAATAGAGGGAACATGTTTGCCATGAAGAAAGAAGAAGAGAAAGTATCTTTGAGAAAGAGAGAATAGACTCTGGAATAACCCATGGGTGCTTGCCACTGAAAACGAATATCAAGTAGATAAACCTAGATGCCTTGAGTTAAGCTTTGATTATAGGCTAAGTCAATTTTAGACGAGATATCAAGGTTTGCAAGAATAGGTCTTTCTCCTTTCGTAAGTTGTCGTATTGAGTATGGGAAAATCGACATCGATGTCGTAATACTCTGAATCATGTTGTCAAATATGGACGACTGATATATTGTTTATATGCATATATATATGTATATACTTGAGATCAAGTTGTAAGTTGTGTCTTGTTATTGGTTCAGTGCAAAAGTTGAAAATTGTGCGTAAGTCGATCCCAAACCTTGTTTTGCATTTGTGCTCAATTCGTCTTTATTGTCGTAAAGCTCTATGAGTGTATGACTTAAACGTCTCCTTGCAAAATTTGACAGATGTTGAATTGTTCTATATTGGGCTATTATCGAATATTAAAAGGTTTAAATAATGTTTAATTCTTGAGACCATGGTGTGTAGTACCTTTGGTCGTATTATAATGGAATATACAATATTATTTTTAGTTATATTTAAAGTGTCATTTTGAGATAATTCCTTTATTCTTTTGTGATGTTGGTAATCGAGCAAAAGCTCGAGAGGGACTCACTTAAGTTCTTTCTATGATGTCTTTTATTTCGAATAATCTATTAGCCTTCGAGCTTTAATCCTCATGAGGGTCGTCGGTCTAGCTTTTAATTCATAGTCCTTGCATTTGATTTATACTCATAACGGATATGAGTAGTGTGAAGTTTGTTAAAACTGCCAACCGCCACCTCGCTAAGTACGGAGCTCCACTTTGGAGAATAATCACGGATTGAGTGGATAAGGCCAAACCATTTCTGGTAGTGGTTGCGTAAGGAGGAGAATGTTTTGCATGCCGGGTAGTGACCCTTATTGTTAGGCATGGTCTTGTGAGTGGGAGGTAGTTTTTCCTTCGCAGCTAGATGGGATTTAGAGGATAGTTAGAGTCAGTTTTAGGGAGGCAACGTAGAGTAGAAGCGGAGAGGAGACTATGCAAGAAGCAAAGGTGAATGGCTTAGAGAATAATGAACGTCATGGACTAGTTTGCAAGCAGACACAGAAGATTATCTTCAGGTTCTCTTCCTCTTATCTCTGCGCTGTCTTAGTTAAGAGATATATGCATATTAGGTAAAAGACTTGTTTGTGATAACCCTCGATAGAGGAGTTTCAATGGTGTGAAGTGTAAGTCGAAACATGCAAGACTTCACAGTCCTCCTCTAATTCTGAGTTTAAAAACTGGTCGGTCGACCATAATGAAATTACTAACCTTGCTACGAATAATAACAAGGTTTAGTCTATTTGCCTTTGTAAGTAATTCTTTTGCTATTGAAGTATTTAAACTATTGTGTACCCGAGAGAAGACTTTACAGTCATATAAGTTAATATAATGAAGTTTTAAAACAATGTAATGAGTCTTTTGTCAAGTATCTAGCTTAGACTTGCATGCAATCTTATTGCTAGTAGAAACAACAAGATAGGGTTTCTAAATACTTATATTGACAAAGATTAAGCTATGTCGAAGATTTCGACAAGTCGAAGTAGAATCTTATGAGTGTTTGATTTTAATGTAGGGTCTTTGAACATTTGTATTCTTTAAATTGGCTTTTAGTGAAACCCTTCTGAAACAACAAAGATGAGTTTAGTGTCCACTCTTGAGTGTACAATTTAAGCAATGGGCTAACTTAAAGATCAATGAAATAACTTTTAGCATTATCCGAATAATCGATAAGCTAGGAAACCATTCTTTTATCATGTAGACAGAAATGTTCCCATGAGCTAAGTAGAGAGAGAGTAAACCTCATTGTCATGCGTTAATGCATGATGAATTTCAAACACCTTGAGGTTATCGAGGTCATTGTATTGAACTTATTTATAGGAATCTATAGGATTGCGATTAATTCAAGTCGAGTTGGGGTGGGTGAACTTATTACTTGCGTTGGTACAACGCTAATTATATTCAAATCCTTTGGCCAAGGTAATGCATGAGCCTCAAGTGCATTGATAGTTCACTGTGACTAGATGGCATAGCTTGTGGAGTGGTCATGCTTGACTAGAGGGTATCTAGGGGATTGCATGATAACAAGTTACATAGGTCACAACACCAATACTCAGATGGCAAACACCATTGGTTATCCTAAGTCTATCCTCTTGAGTAGGGTAGGGCCACGTCCGGATAGGAAGGAGTGCGGGAGACCGACGGTCTATGGTTGGAGGTTAAGCTCCTTGAAGATACTTTCTCTTCTTTATTCTTGAGGATTGTCGAGACTTGAATTTGGATGGTTGACAATCGAGATGCAGTGACTTTGGTAAGTTTCTATTTTAGAATTGTTCTAAGTAACTTTTAACAGCATATTGATTAAATGTTGTAGATGGATATATTCTTTTGCATAAATTATAATTTCATGAATATTGATAGTCGATGGATGAACTACCTGATTTTAATTTAGAAACAAATTACTTTTCTGTTTTAAACTTTCAAAAAAAAAAATATTACCTTTGGTTAAACTTAGTTTTTAGGGTAAAAACAAAACTGGGCGTTACATATGGTATCAGAGCTAACTAGGTTCAGTACTAGGGCTAATGAGTCCACTAATCTGATTAGGAATCAACATTATGTAGGTAACTAATGATTTGATTTACTGTGCCAGGATGGTACGTATCAAGAAAACCGTAAGGAAGTCCTTCGCTAGCAAGGAACATTATCTGCAAGCTAAGCAGAAACAACTTGCGATGATCAAGACTATTGAGGAAATGAATGATGAAAATGACATTTGGCTAGATGACGTGGAAAACTTTGCCAATGCTTTATCATGACTCAAATGAATGAAAAAAAGAACTAGAGACAACTAGGACGGCAGCTTGAATCATGGTCAATTGCTACCCTATTAGTGTACCAATGATCACTAGCGATCCCCGTATACTAGCTAGAGCTAAAATCATTGTACTATCATCTGATAGCGAGTCTAAGGGTTATACACCTTGTGAATATGTGCCAGACAATGAATCCGAAGGTTACACCCCTCTTGTAAATACTGAGTGAAACATGAAATATGTATATACTGTTGTGCAAAGTATAATAAAGACAAATTTTGGTTTGAGAATAACTATGGTTATGAGTAATTGCTGTATTTTGATAATATTCAAAATGATAAATCATAGAACTGATTAGTACTTGCTTAAGCAGGTGAGAAAACAAATAAACATGGATCAATCAAAGTTTAATGAGAGAGAAGATCGGGAAGGTCACAACTCTCAGGAAAACTCCACCGATAAATTGGACATAATTCTTAATATGCTTACTGAAACTAAGGAAAGGTTGGGCAAATTGGAAAAGAAAGTGAATGAAACCAGGAATACGGAGGGTGAAAATGAGTATTCTAATAATGCAAGTAAGAGTAAACAACGAGAACATGGCACGTCAAGTGAGAACCAAGATGATAGTGAAACTCAGAGGGAGACAAAAGATAAACTTGCATAGGAACTATCTAAGGATATGAAAAAGATTATCCCTCCCAAATTTGATGGAACGAAAACTGGTGATGCAGCAAAAGCATGGCTAACAGAAATGGAGAAATACTTTGAAATCAGAAATTACTCTGAGATTACAAAGGCAGTGTGGAGAGCATATCAGTTATCTGGAGAAGCATCCACTTGGTGGATGAACAAGAAAATGGAACTGGATTTAAGCCCCTTGAAGGTGACATGGAATGAATTTGTGGAACTTTTTCGAAAGAGGTGGTTACCTCAGCTCTATTTTGATCAAAAGCTAACAGATTTCCAAAACCTCAGGCAAGGTGATTTGTCTGTGGTTGAATATGCAAAAAAATTTACTAGATTGTTGAAGTATGTTCCTCAATATCAAAAGGATGAAAGATTTCAGATAAGAAAATTTATTATGGGACTCAATCCTCAGATTGGCGGTGAGGTGGAGGTGCATGATCCAAACACAATGGACCAGGTGTATGAGAAAGCATTTAAGCAGGAACAGAAGATCAAATCCATTTCTGCTTACCGCGAAAAGAAACGTAAGAGATTTGATAAGAACTTCAATGATTAGATGTATAAAAGGAAGAATGATAAAGGTTATGGAAACAGAAGGTTTGATAAAGGAAATCAGAAAAATAAAGGGGGATTTGGTAGTGAATGAAGAAATCAAGACTATAAGAAAAATGACAATTTTAAGAAGAACGATGATGCTATGAGTAGACCATCCGAGAAGAGAGGACCAATTGGAGGATGTTTTTCATGTGGTGGAGATCATTATGCTAACCATTGTCCTAATAAAAAGTAGAACGGACAGTTTAGAAATATGGTACTTCCTTTGCAGCAGGAAGCATTTCAACAAAGGATTCATGCCGCCCTTGACAATCGACAAGCTGAGTATCAGATTACTCCCATTGAGATGACAGGTACATTATTTGGAGTTCCTGTTTCTATTCTGTTTGATACTGGTGCAACAGAAAATTTTGTGTCATCTAGAGTCTTAAGTAAATTTCCTAGAAGAGCTGGTTTTATGTCAAAACCATGGACAGTTGAGTATGCAAATCACGCAAAGGCTCAGGTAGAACAATGTTTGTTCGAAGCTAAGATTGATATTTCAAACTTCTCCACTAAGGTAAATTTATATGTAGCACCTTTAGGGTCCTACGATGTCATCTTAGGAATAAATTGGTTGTGGAGACATAGGGCCAAGGTAGATTGTTTTCATTAAACAATTGAGTGTTTGGATGATAAAGGAAACAAAGTTAATTTTCAGGGTATTCAAAGGGAAATAAGGATCAAATCTATTTCTTCAAAACAATGAAAGCAGGCTAGGCGTAAGGGATGTCAACTTTTTGCAGTCAAAATGGACCTAGTAGAGGAAGCCTTAGAGAAGCAAACATTTGAGGAAAAATACCCATATCTTTGCAATTTCAGTGATGTATTTCCTGAGGAACTACCAGGCTTGCCTCCAAAAAGAACCTTTGATTTTTCCATAGATATTAAACCAGGATCTGAGCCAGTATCTAAATCTCCATACCAAATGACCACTACTGAACTTATGGAATTGAAGGCTCAATTGCATGAGCTATTGACTAAAGATCTAATTAGGCCAAGTGTATCACCATGGGGAGCTCTAGTTATTTTCGTCAGGAAGAAGGACAGAACCCTTAGACTGTGTATAGATTATCGGATGGTAAATAAGGAAACAATAAAGAATACGTATCCACTGCCATGTATTGATGATTTATTTGACCAAATGCGTGGTGCAACAGTATTTTCTAAGATAGATTTGAGATCTGGATACCATCAGTTGAGGTTGAAAGATGAAGATATTCACAAGACTACATTTAGAACAAGATATGGTCATTATGAGTTTACTGTGTTGCCATTTGGATTAACTAATGCACCAGCCACTTTCATGAATCTCATGAATAGTGTTTTCAGAGATTGCCTTGATAAATTTGTCCTAGTTTTCATTGATGATACTCTGATATATTACAAAAATGAGGAGGAGCATAGACAACATCTTCAAATTGTTTTGTAACAATTAAGAGAACACAAATTGTATGCGAAACTCTCGAAATGCACTTTCTTTCAGAAAGAAGTGCAGTATTTGGGACATACTATATCAGCAGAAGGGATATCAGTTGACCTAGTTAAAATTAAGGCTATTGTGGAATGGCTTGTACCTTCCAATGTTTTAGAAGTACGAAGTTTTATGGGATTGGCTGGATATTACAGAAAATTTGTTTTGAATTTCTCAAGTATTGCTAGTCTAATTACTTCTTTGCAAAGAAAAGGAAAACAGTTTGTTTGGACTGAAGAATGTCAAAAGGCATTTGATTTATTAAAAGAAAAGTTAACAACAGCACCAATCTTGAAAGTCCTTGATCCTGAAGGGCAATTTGAGGTTATTACTGATGCCTCGGGAGAAGGGTTAGGAGGTGTGCTTATGCAAAATGGGCGTGTAATAGCCTATGAATCAAGAAAGTTGAAAAACTATGAGCAGAATTACACTCCTCATGACTTAGAACTAGTAGCAGTGATTCACGCCCTTCAGATGTGGTGACATTATTTGTTGGGAAAGACTTTTATACTAAAATCAGATCATCAAAGTCTTCATTACATATTTACATAACCTCATCTCAATGTAAGACAAAGGAGATGGTTAGAATTAATATCAGATTATTACTTTGAGATTTCTTACATCAAAGGTAAAGAAAACTGAGTAGTTGATGCTTTAAGTAGAAGAAGGCACATAGCTTCTATAATCTCTATTCATGCTAATTTTAAAGATTTAGTATTGCAAAGTTTATCTGGAGATGAGTATTACAAGCAGGTGAAGCAAGCTCTACAATTAAACCCTAGGGATCCAAGATATGATGGGTTCTATTTTGAGTCAGATGGATTGATGAGATTTAAGGGAAGAATCTACTTTCCTAATTCTGTAGAACTTAGAAACCTTGTGTGGAAGGAAGTTCATTGTGCACCTTATTCTGGACACCCAAGAGTAACAAAACTTTTAGCTGATGTCAAACCGCTATATTTCTGGAAAGGAATGAAAAGTGACGCTACAAGGTTTGTGGCAAGTTGTTTGGAGTGTCAGAGAGTGAAGGTAGAACACCAACATCCTACTGGATTGTTATACCCACATAATATTCCAGAATGGAAATGGCAGGTTGTTAGTATGGATTTTGTTCAAGGGTTACCAATGTCTAAGAATAGACATGATGCAATACTGGTTGTTGTAGATAAACTAACCAAGGTAGCACATTTTATACCGGGAAATTTGATAGATGGAGCTCATATTTTGGCTCAAAAATTTGTACAAGAAATATTCAGGTTGCATGGGGTACCTGAAAAGATTATATTCGATAGAGATGCTCGAATAACCTCTCAGTTTTGGCAAACTTTATTTTCAGCATTAGGGACTAAACTCAATGTGAGTACCGCTTACCATCTTGAAACTGATGGACAAACAGAAAGGGTTAATTAGGTCTTAGAGGATCTTTTAAGAATGTATTGCATGGACCAACAATACAAATGGGAGGAATATTTACCCCTTGTTGAATTTACCTATAACAATTCCTATCATTCTGCCATTAAGATGGCACCGTTTAAAGCATTATATGGAAGGAAATGCATAACTCCTATAAGCTGGGATAAGATGGAAGATAGGATAAGCATTGGACCTAAAATTCTTACAGATATGGAAGAAAAAGTGAAAATGATTAGGAAGAGGTTGGCAGAAGCCAATGACAGGCAAAAATGTTATGCAGATCACAAACAGGTGCCTAGACATTTCTCTATTGGTGAGAAAGTTCTTTTGCGAGTGAAACCCATAAAAGCTCAATCAAATTTGGTAAATCATCAAAGTTGGCTCCTCGATATGTCAGACCTTTTGAAGTCCTTGAGATTATCAATCCAGTGGCCTACAAAATTGCTCTACCTCCAGTTTTGTCCAAAATGCATAATGTTTTTCATGTTTCATACCTAAAGAAATATTTTGTAGATAATGACCACAATCTTAAATGGAATTCTTTACAGATACAAGAGCCAGGAGTGGTTGTGATCGAGCCACTCAAGGTGCTCAAAATGCGTAAATGTCATTTACGTAATCGAGAGGTTTTGCAATGCAAAATTCAGTGGGACCAATATGGCGAGGATAGCACCACTTGGGAAGATTATAATGACATCCACCAAAGATTTCCTTATCTTTTCAAAAACATTAATGTTAAACTATAAAAGTTTGTTTTATGTTAAAATTTTACTTGGTAAACTCAATCATTGGGGACGATGATTCTATAGGGGAAGGATATGTTACATCCCCTTTTTAAATTCAATATTACTATTTACTTTTTCTTGAATAATACAGCCATGTGGATATGTTTAAACATCATAGGAAATGATGATATGTTTAGAAAAGGTTAATTTTATGAAGTAATAGATTTTTACTTGATTATGATCAATATGATGTTAAGAATTAGAATGCCTTTTCGATATGAAAATGAAATGATTTGATATAAATGTGTTTTGATCAGAATATTGGTACTCTGACCACAAAAATTGTATGTGAGATTGTCAATGATAGGAATAGAGGGAACATGTTCGCCAGGAAGAAAGAAGAAGAGAAAGTATCTTTGAGAAAGAGAGAATAGACTTTGGAATAACCCATGGGTGCTTGCCATTGAAAATGAATATCAGGTAGATAAACCTAGATGCCTTGAGTTAAGCTTTGATTACAGGCTAAGTCAATTTTAGACGAGATGTCGAGGTTTGCAAGAACAGGTCTTACTCCTTTCATAAGTTGTTGTATTGAGTATGGGGAAATCGACATTGGTGTCGTACTACTCTAAATCGTGTCGTCAAATATGGATGACTGATATATTGTTTATATGCATATATATGTATATACTTGAGATCGAGTTGTAAGTTGTGTCTTGTTATTGGTTCGGTGCAAAAGTCAAAAACTGTACGTAAGTCGATCCCAACCCTTATTTTGCGTTTGCGCTCAATTCCTTGTTATCGTCGTAAAGCTCTATGAGCGTATGACGTAAACGTCTCCTTGCGAAATTCGACGGATGTTGAATTGTTCTATATTGGGCTATTATCGGATATTAAAAGGTTTAAATAATGTTTAATTCTTGAGACCATGGTGTGTAGTACCTTTGGTCGTATTATAATGGAATATGCAATATTATTTTTAGTTATATTTAAAGTGTCATTTTGAGATAATTCCTTTATTCTTTTGTGATGTCGGTAATCGGGCAAAAACTCGAGAGGGACTCACTTAAGTTCTTTCTATGATGTCTTTTATTTTGAATAATCTATTAGCCTTCAAGCTTTAAACCTCATAAGGGTTGTCGGTCTAGCTTTTAATTCATAGTCCTTGTGTTTGATTTATACTCATAACGGATATGAGTAGTGTGACAGTTTGTTAAAATTGCCAACCGCCACCTCGCCAAGTATGGAGCTCCACTTTGGAGAATAATCGCGGATTGAGTGGATAAGGCCAAACCATTTCTAGTAGTGGTCACATAAGGAGGAGAATGTTTTGCATGCCGGGTAGTGACCCTTATTGTTAGGCATGGTCTTGTGAGTGGGAGGCAGTTTTTCCTTCGCAGCTAGACAAGATTTAGAGGATAGTTAGAGTCAGTTTTAGGGATGCAACATAGAGTAGAAGTGGAGAGGAGACTGTGCAAAAAGCAAAGGTGAATGGCTTAGAGAATAATGAACATCGTGGACCAGTCTGCAAGCAGACATAGGAGATTATCTTCAGGTTCTCTTCCTCTTATCTCTGCGTTGTCTTAGTTAATAGATATGTGCATATTAGGTAAAAGACTTGTTTGTGATAACCGTCGATAGAGGAGTTTCAATGGTGTGAAGTGTAAGTCGAAACATGTAAGACTTCACAGTCCTCCTCTAATTTTGAGTTTAAAAACTGGTCGGTCGACCATAGTGAAATTACTAACCTTGCTGTGAATAATAACAAGCTTTAGTCTATTTGCCTTTGTAAGTAATTCTTTTGCTATTGAAGTATTTAAACTATTGTGTACCCGAGAGAAGACTTTATAGTCATACAAGTTAATATAATGAAGTTTTAAAATAATGTAATGAGTCTTTTGTCAAGTATCTAGCTTAGACTTGCATGCAATCTTATTGCTAGTAGAAACAACAAGATAGGGTTTCTAAATGCTTAGATTGACAAAAATTAAGCTATGTCGAAGATTTCGACAAGTCAAAGTAGAATCTTATGAGTGTTTAATTTTAACGTAGGGTCTTCGAACATTTGTATTCTTTAAATTGGATTTTAGTGAAACCCTTCTGAAACAACAAAGATGAGTTTAGTGTCCACTCTTGAGTGGATAATTTAAGCAGTGGGCTAACTTAAAGATCAATGAAATAACTTTTAGCATTATCCGAATAATTGATAAGCTAGGAAACCATTCTTTTATCATGTAGACAGAAATGTTTCCATGAGCTAAGTAGAGAGAGAGTAAACCTCATTGCCATGCGTTAATGCATGATGAATTTCAAACACCTTGAGGTTATCGAGGTTGTTGTATTGAACTTATTTATAGGAATCTGTAGGATTGCGATTAATTTGAGTCGAGTTGGGGTGGGTGAACTTATTACTTGTGTTGGTACAATGCTAATTATGTTCAAATCCTTTGGCCAAGGTAATGCATGAGCCTCAAGTGCATTGATAGTTCACTATGACTAGATGGTGTAACTTGTGGAGTGGTCATGCCTGACTAGAGGGTATCTAGGGGATTGCATGATAACAAGTTACGTGGGTCACAACACCAATACTTAGATGGCAAACACCATTGGTTATCCTAAGTCTATCCTCTTGAGTAGGGTAGGGCCACTTCCGGGTAGGAAGGAGTGCGAGAGACTGACGGTCTGTGGTTGGAGGTTAAGATCCTTTAAGATACTTTCTCTTCTTTATTCTTGAGGATTGCCGAGACTTGAATTTGGATGGTCAACAATTGAGATGCAATGACTTTGGTAAGTTTCTATTTTGGAATTGTTCTAAGTAACTTTTAAAAGCATATTGATTAAATGTTGTAGATGGATATATTCTTTTGCATAAATTATAATTTCATGAATATTGATAGTCGATAGATGAACTACCTGATTTTAATTTAGAAACAAATTACTTTTCTGTTTTAAACTTTCAAACAAAAAAAAATATTACCTTTGGTTAAACTTAGTTTTTAGGGTAAAAACAAAACTGGGTGTTACACTTTGTTACACACTAGTTTACCTTATGCCATTAATTCTTTTATTTTCTTATTTACCATTTATTATGTTATCACTTGCACTTTTTATATCATTTACATTATGATCTTGAATTAGTGCACTTTTACATTTATATCCAATTCATAGAATTCTTCCTCAACTAACTAAAATATGTAACTTAAAAATGCAACCATATCACTATGCCTTTTATTAAAATTGTAGTTATAGCAGTTATTTTTATTATTTTTATTATTATCAAGATTAACTCTTAAATTCTAAATTGTAAAATTTATGGGTGTCAATTAGTTGATAGGCTTTTATATATGAGTGATTCATGTTGTGATTCATTGCTTAGAAGGTTAGAAGATAAGATTATGGTAAGTTCCAAATCTTTCAAGTATTTTCTGTGGAACATTTGGCTCATATATCTTCATCCGAAATTCCATTGTTCTCAATACGAAACCTATATAAAATTTGTTTAATGATTTGTAACTTTGAGGTTATTCAAGGATTCAGGCAGATAGCCATGGGTTGCTAAAGGAGAAGCAAATTCTATTAACCATTGTAATTCTTAATCCACCAGGCATTAGTTTAGACTCTAGGGAGGTATTATACTTATGAGGGCATGTTCATATGTTCTCTATTAAATGTTAAGAAGGAATAATAGTGCCAAACCGTTTGAATTTGAAGCTCATTCAACATTGCATTTTTACCTTAGGCCAATCAGATTTAGTCATGAATAATTAGAATATTAGAGGAGGCAATCCACGAAGCTAGTAAAATATTGAAAAGAAAAAATTCAATTGTTCTAAGGAAGTCTTCTTTAATGGACAAGAAAGACTATAGAAGACCTATCTATGAACAAGAAAGGAGATAAGGAAGATGTCATATACATGATTGTCTGTGATGCTTAGTGTGTACTAAGAATTACAAACATACAATGAACAGTATTGAGTAATGGATAGTATTGAGTAATGGACAAGAGCAATTGGATCCGTATCTGTCATGTAGGTTTAGTGGGTGAGAGTTGTACATACATCAATCATATAAGTAATCCTTATTGCATTGTAACCACAGTTGATTGCTATGTGTGGCGTGGTTGACCTATTTCACCGCACTGGCTATCTTGAGGACACACTAAACTTTATCTTTAAGATGCTAATTAAACTAGCATGGTGGTGCGAATGTGTTTTCTTGGTGTCTATAGATCACATATGAATAGAGGCTTAGAAGTATTTACAGTGAGGTTGTTTTAATTTGGGTCTGTAATGCTGAATGACCTACGTTCTTCTCTCGAACATCCATGTAGAAGTGGGTAGGTGTGGTGCGATTTATAAAGGTGAGGAGATTAAACAGATAGAGGAATTTATAAAGATCCTTGGTTGCCATTGGAATTAAGGCCATAAAATGGCATACACTTTTCATGTAGGAGACAGTTCCTCCATAGGCGCAGGGGATCTGGCGAACAGGGTATGGACATACATCTAATCATAATGGAAGGAGGTATTTTTCTCAAATGTTGTAGTTGCAAGTGTCTCGGTAGACATATATGCCCAATGTGGAAACACAGACAAGGCATGTTAGCTATTAGACAAAATGCCTCTAGGAGACGTTGCCTCATGGAATTCAATGATTACTGGATCGCACGGAATGGAATTGTTGAAAAGGGCTTAGGGACAGAGTAAGGATCATCAAATCATAAGGAACAAAGAGAACTATTTGACAAACTGCCTAAAGATATGTGATAACTTGAAATGCAATGATTATAGGATCGCAAAAAAAAAAGGGGATTAGAAACTTTCAAGTAAATGAAATTGGCAGTTGTAAATCCAAATTCCCCAAACTTTGCTAATCGTCCTCCCTGCCTATACCTGCGTGGCTCTGGAACAGAGTATGGTCAGCCATCCAAGCCTAGCGCAAGGGGGATTTTTGACAGAAATTCTAGTTGGAAATACTCTTATAGACATGTGCGTAGAACGTGGAAGTCTAGACAGGGCACGTGAGCAGTTTGACAAAATGACTCAAGGAAATGTGATCTCATGAATTGCCAAGATAGCAGGGTACGTTCAACATGGGTTTGTTGAAGAGGCCTTAGAAACTTTTAAGCAAATGCAACTCGCGAGTGTAAAGCCAGACTCCTCAACCTTTGCCAGCACATTAATTGTTTAACAGTATGCCTCAATGAGAAGTCATCTCATGGAACACCATAATTTGTAGGATGTTCACAAAATGTATTTGTGGGAAAGGCTTTAGAAACTTTTAAACGATTGCAACCGGTGATGCGTAAAGCGTAAGGCGAAGGTAACTAGCAGTTATGCATGAAATGTGGGAGCACAGACCAGTCACACAAACCGTTTGACAAAATCTCTCAGAGAAAAGTTGACTCATGGACTACAACGTCTACAAGGCGTGCACAACCTAGATTCTTTGAAAATGAATTAGAAACTTTCAAGTAAATGGAATTGGTAGGTGTAAAGCCAAATTCGACAACCTTAGCCCGCGTACTGTGCTAGAACGACACTCGGAACAGGGCATGGACGCTCGTCCTAGCATAGTGACAGGGGGTTTTTTGGTAGATTTTCTAGTTGGAAATACTCTGGTATGTACGCCGAATGTGGAAGCATAGACAATGCATGAAGACTGTTTGACAGAACATCTCAAGGAAACGTTGCAATGATTGCAGGATCACGCAAAATGAAGTTGTTGAAAAGGGATTGGAAACTTTCAAGAGAATGATGTTGGCAGTTGTAAAGCCAAACTCCACAACCTTTACCAGATTCCTCCCCACCCGCGCCAATATGGGAGCTTTGGAACAGGGTATAGTTCTATAGGCATCCAGGTGTGTATTCAAGCAATTGCAATTGACAGGTGTAAAGCTAAATTCTAAAACCTTAGCAATATGCCTCCCTGTGCCTGCGTGGCTCAGGAACAGGGTATGAACAACCTGTCAGATATTATACATGGAAATGCTCTGGCAGATATAAATGCCAAAAAAAAACGTGGATACTCAGACAGGGCACATTAACTAATAGAATGCCTAAACAAAAATGACTACAGGATTGCACAGATGGGGACAGAGTATGGATGTTCATCAGAACATAATTGCAGGTGGATTTTTATTGAATGCTACATACAGATTTTACTATTAAACAAACCTCATGCACAAATGAATTCAAATTTCTAAGATAATTCATCCCACAAAATTGAATAAATTTATTAACAAAATTCAAGAACTAGGCTTTCAAGTGAAACAAAGCAAAATGATGAAGAAGAGAACACTTACAAATTTATCCAGCTCTCCCAAACCATAGATTAGTGTCTCTTCCTCAAAAATCCATCCAATTTATAGAGAAACTTGACCCATATGGAGGAAACTCCAAGTCTTGAGTCAAGTCTTCCAATTAATTGCCCTCTCTCTCTTTTCCAATTTGCCATTCAATGGTTGTGGAAAAGGACTCATTTTTTTCACTCAAATTTCCAATAGTCATAAATTTTTAGGAGAAAAATCACATTTCATAAATTGGAGTCTTGACTTGAGAATGAGGGGGGGGAAGTTCCTTAATTATTGCCTTTTCTAGAAGTGTCCTCACCTCATTTATTCATTTAAAATTGTTTATTATTTTGTTCTTTTAAATGGGACTATATTTTTATTATTTAATTTAGCTAAATTTTATGTTATTTGAAAATAAAATACCTACAATTTTAGATATAGTATTCTAATTCAAATTCAAAACTCAAAGGTAGGTTGTAACAAAATTTTGGGTGGCCTTGGTGAAGACAGTGGATGATTGTTAAAAAGACATTTCATGGGATGATATGCAACAAATTCAAAAAGACGTTCTATTTCTGTGTTCGTTCTTGCTGGCCAACAAAATGGGAAGAGCTTAGGCTAGCTGAAATCTTGTGGATCGAACTGTTTTCGACCATTTAAATGATATGAAACATTGTTGAACAGGTTGAAAGAGGAAGTCAAAATTGAAGTCGAAAATTCCTTAGACAGTCGGCAGCTATTTAAGGTGGACAAGAAATTGCGTCACCGACCTTTTGAACATGTGGCGCTTGGGCTTCCTGTCTCTTTCGTATTTCCTCCAACAATTTTTCACTACGCGCATGGAAATTTGATAGAATTTGCCACGATTTTGGAATCAACTTTATTGACTTGAAGACTTGGCCCGCTCTTCTCGGACATAAAAATCGGAGTACACTAAGTATAGATGCCACGGAGAGGGACTTTCGAATCAATTTCACATCGTTGTTCTGCAAATTAAGCAATAATGACGAGCCCACCCACATTGATATTATTAAGGAAATAGGAGATTCGCGTAGGGGACAAGGACCTCACAACCATTTATATGTGAACAGTGATCTTTGGTGATGTGTGGTAAGGTTTTTTTAATTTTTTTATATATTAATTGTCAAGTTAGTAGTTGTTATGTTACAGTCAACTTAACTTGTTTTAAATTCGAAAGCCTAGGTAAACAATATTATTTATGGTATGATGGATCTAGAACTTGTTTAGGGAATGTAAATGTTCAAATTTGGATATGAGAGTTCTTTTAAAATTGAATTTATAACAAATCCTTAGGTCTTGAACATATTCAAAATTATAATTTATTATTAACCAATGGATGTCAATTAGTTATAAACTAAAACACTCAAGGTTACACAAGTCAAAAGTTTAGTCAAATGTGAAAACTTAAGATATTAGATGTGAGGAAGCAAGTCAATTTCAATTTCTATTTAACTTGGGTCTAATTTCTTTTAGGAGAAGCTTAAATTATTAAAACCTTGACTTTTCCATGGGATTGAAGGCACAAGTGAACAAGATTTTATATGGCAAGTCAACACTGATGAACAATTTAGACTTCAAAAATTAAAATTGTGGACATAAATTACCTTTTGGAATTGAATTTATTCAAGGCTTGGGTATACTCCTAATAATTGGTTAAAGCTAATAAAGCAAGATTTAACATGAAAACCATGACAAATTACAAAATTTGCAAACCTAGAATACTAGACATGAGTAAATTGAACAAGTATTGACATTGACTACAACTTGATCGATGCTAGAAATCAACTAGACATCACCACTCAATAAAATTTTAGAATACAAAAGGGGGTCCCTAGTTTAAATTGGGGTGTATAGTTTCAAGGACAATAGTACCATATTCATTTTATTTATGACTAGAGGTAGCACATTCTTACTAAAGTCTTCAACTTCAATTGTGTCAATTTGTTTACTATGTTTGTTTCCCTTTCACATAGTCTATAAACCCCAACCCTCATAGGAGTTGTTTCTCCTTCATTCATCTCCTAGGCTTGACATAGATAAATGTTAAATAGGTTACATGTGACATGTTCAGATTATTAGTCTCAATGCCTCAAGGAAATATAAACATGCACTTGGTGCTCCATTGATCACATATGATCATAAATAAAAAAGTAAGGGTAATGCAAGCTATTGATCTTAGGCCTAGTTCAAAAGCTTTATCCCAATGAAATTCTATTACAATATTCAAGTAAACAAAAACAAAAAAGAAGGGTTTTGCAGGATGAGTAGTCCAAATGTAAATTAAGTTCGGAGGGTGAGAGAATTAATTGACTAGTTGGTAGATGACTAACAAAGTCAAGATGATTTTTGTAGGGACGAATTAGATTTGATGGGTTTTTCTTCTACTAAATGAAGAGGTAGCTAGGGAGGTGAATGGAGACCTAATGTGTGTCCATACCTATAGCTTGTAGCTTCATGCTTTTGTGGTGGCTTCATGCCTTTGTTTTGGTTTCATGCCATATTTCCCTATGTACTTATATGAGTGTTCCTAGCCACTAAGGGCCACATAACAATTCTTTTCCCATGTTGGGGACATCCTTAAATTCCTTAACATCATCTCTAGCCCATATTCTTACCACATTTATCTTTCAAGACATTTACATGATCATTACATGATGTATTATTTTACAATCATTGCTTTATATGTGTACATATTTAGATTACTTTTAATTTTCATGTATTATTTACCCCCTCTCTTACAATTCCTTTCATCCTTCATATGCAACCAATTGTAGGGAGCATATCCTATTACTAAAAATCTCATGTTTAGATGTTGTAGATAGTTACAAGTGCCTAAAGAGACTTCCCTTTAGTTCCATTGGAGAGTGTGTACACAAAAGGTAAACCTACATGATGACACCTTGTAGGGACAATTACTTTAAACATGGACCTTTGATGGTATCTCTTGATGTCTAAATATTTACTTTGCATGCATGTTTGTAAGTGATACAAACTTTGATATGCATGATCATTCTAGGATTAACATACACTTCAATGTGGGGGTAAGATGTAATTGTCAAATTGACATACCTTTGTCATTTCGTATTTAGTTTTGGGCCCACTTTTAAGAGAGTGTCTTGATAGATAGATATAGACAAATGACATATTTTTGTACAAAGATGGGCCCCTTGACCTATGACACCTACCTATCCACTACACGTACCACTTACTTGCATTCATATGTTTACACATCTTTAGATATATTCACCCAATATGCTTTTTATTACACCTATGTATTCGCGTATTTTCATAAACAAAATACTCACATTGATTTGGCCCCTTTCATATACTAGGACAAGCTCACAGTCACATGAATGACCTTACAGTTGCATAGATGATCTTACTAGCATGGACCCATCCTTCCCAAATTTAAAATTCAAATTTATGTAACTCCACCAAAACTTTTCCCTCTAAGGGCTACCTAAACACAAATTTGCATAATGTGTTGTCCTTGTATTAAGAGATTCAATACACATTTTAAATATCAAGGATTTTGAATACCACTTGCACTTATAGCACTTCATTTGGAGCACTAAAAGGAGTCTAGTCTTGTATGTAGATCTTAGGAGCATATCATTGATACTAAAGAGTGTTGTTTGCAATCACTACCACACACTTCTATGGGTTAACCTTGGACGACATGTCCTCTCGAAACAAAATAGCCCTATCAAAATATTTATATTCTACTCATTTAGATATAAAGAAGGATAGAAGTTAAGGCAAATCAAGTGTAGTGAAGAATATAAGTCTATAGATTCCATAGTACAAGTTTGTAGGTACAGGACAAATCCACAACCGTGGACTTGTCCTTGATCCCAAGATCCCTGCATAGACTAAAGAGAATATTTTAATTCGAAGGTGAATACCAAATTATCATTAGTTGTTTCAAATTTCAAGACATTTCATACTTTAGAACATTCCTTCAACTTATTCCATCTTTAAAATCATAAAACTAAGTACCATTTTTTCTTTTTACATTGCTTCATTTAATTATTATAAATTACAAAATTATCAATCCCAACTTATCATTTAATTAATTAGTTTAAATTAATTAAACTTGTTTATATACATTTTATTAGAATAAGCATAAATGAAATCATTAATAATCAATAAGTATGGATTGCTGTAATTATGATTATACAAACCCTGATTATATAATGAATATCCTAGAATCTAATACGATCTGAAAAAATAATGAAGCTTTAGTAGGGATGGAAGTAATTCCCTGACGAGCATTATTATTATTTAGATTATGCTAATACAATCTTGACCAAGATGATACAAGCTGATAAGAAGCTTTTATATTATAATTTGTACATTGTCTATTCATTTGCAATATGAGATAATACAAGTTGATACTGAAAGTTTAGACTGACAAGCTATATATCTGTACATTGTCTCTTGGCTTTTTCAACCAAGGTGATAAAAGCTAAGAACAGAGGTTAATTGAAAAAACTACCTATATTATAATATTAGAGTATATACTATAAATCTTAGGTTGTCTATCCACGCTGAAACATAGCCACAATGATACCATCATACAGACCGAAAACGGTCTTCCTCAGCTTGAGATTGAATGAGATGACTCCAATAACAATGGAGAACCCTAACCCATAACTTAAGCCCACCCCTAGTACCCAATAATCCATCTCAAAATCTGAGTCATCTTCTGTGTCTTCACCTGCCTCTTCCCCACCACCGTTTGAGAAAGAAATGTTACAAGTGCTGTTGGTGAATGGAATGTCACATAGATGGGTATTGCCCAAGAAAGATGTCTCCCCAAAGGTCAAAAACTGCCCTCCATGAGGTACTTTTCCCTCAAGCCCGTTGTAAGAGACATTAAAGACTTGCAAGTAACTGAGAGATTGAAGTTCCAAAGGAATTTTTCCACTCAATTTGTTTAGTGAAAGATCGAGAGACTCCAATTGCTCCATGCCTCCTAATGTGTTTGGAATCTTGCCGAATAGATGATTTCTAGAAAGATTAAGACCTTTCAAACCACCAAGGGACCCAATTTCTGGAGGAATCTTCCCTGATAAATTGTTGCTTGACAGATCCATAAACTTAAAAATTGTTAGAATGATATTGTATGTGAGAAACTGGTCTTTTGTGGAAAGGGTTACCTCATTCTTACACAAAATATCTTTTGAAATCCAGTAGCCGAGCTGCAGTGAACTAAACTGTGATCCATTGACCATTGCCTGTAAACTTGTAAGGCTTGTTGGTATTGAACCTGAAAGATTGTTGTGAGAAAGGTCTAAGATTTGCAGTTGCTTGAGAGCAAAAATTTTGGGAGGAATAGTGCCTTGAAATTTATTGGAGTTCAACGTCAAAACCTGCAGGTTTGATAGATCTCCAATCCACTGGGGAATGGTGCCATCAAAATCATTATTTCCTAATCTCAGAACTTGGACAGAAATGCAATTTGCTAAGGATGATGCAATAGGCCCTTTCAGATGATTACCATTCAGACTTAACGTCTGAAGTTTTGTCAGATTTCCCAGTTCCGGCATCTCACCCTCCAGATTGTTCTGACCCAAATTCAAAACTCTTAAATCTGAACAGTTGGCTGTAAAATTACGAGGAATAATACCGCTGAGCATGTTACCTGACAAGTCAAGAACATGCATATTTGTTGTGCAGATAGAGTCTGGAATTCTTCCGCTGATCTTATTCCCCGGGATGGCGAAAACCTCTGCTGATTGAAGATATGTTGCAATATCACCAGGAATTGAATCTGTAAACTTATTATCTGACATGTCTATATATACAATACTAGCAGGTGGCAGAGGAAGAGCACCCTCCAAGCTGTTGTTGTACAAATCCAGGAACCCAAGCTTCTTAGCTGCAAGCTTCGACGGCAATCTTCCAGTTAATTCGTTAGATGAAAGGTTGAGACGAAAAAGCATGGGAAGCTCCCATATCCATGTCGGAATATTTCCTGCTATACTGTTGGCAGATAAATCCAGCTCAAACATATGATATTCTGTGACAAGAAATGAAGGAAATTTAGCCAACCTACAAGAAGCCAGTCCAAGACCAGACAACTTCTTAAACTTGGGATTCCAATTGGAAGCGATTCTCACAGTTAAGTGATTGTGAGAAAGTACCAGCTGTTCAAGGATAGTCATATTGTCAAAGAAGGAAAGCGAAATGGAACCTGTTAATCTGTTGGATGAGAGCAGAAGGGATTTTAAGTTAACAAGACTTGAAAATGTGGATGGAATTGTACCATTGAAATGGTTGGCGCCAAGATCAAGATAAGCAAGGGGTGAAAGGTGACCTAAAGAAGGCGGTATTACCCCTGTGAAGCTGTTGGAAGACAGATCCAGATGAACAAGATGGATGAGATTGTATATAGAGGAAGGAACTGACCCTTTCAGCCCACAATCAGACAAGCGCAGATAACTAAGATTGAATAGATTGGTAAGAACTTCATCCCACTCCTTTGCCGTTGAAGAAATCTCCACTCTATGCAGAGTGAGGTGTTCCAATCTTGTCATATTTTTCAACCAAATTGGCAGCCTCGGGCTTTGCAACTTTGCTTCATAGTCCGTCGAGCTCAGCTCCAAGTAGCACAGATTCCACAAGTTTGCCAGAGTCACAGGAATTTTGCCTTGAAAACCACTGGAAAACAAGCTAAGAAAAGTGAGTCTCTTCAGTTTTCCAAGATCAGAAGGGATCGGAATTCCTGTAAAGAAATTGTGGCTGAGATCTAAATGTTGTAGATATTCAAGCCTAAACAACGATGAGTGGATCTCGCCTCCCAATTTCTGATCTGTGAGATTCAGTAGAGTAACATGGCCACCTGAATGGCGGCTGCAACCAACACCTTTCCACTTGCAGCAATTGAAGCCTTGCCATGATTGTAAATTGCTGGAGTTATCTACAACAGCAGCCTTGAAATGCAACAGATAATTTCTTTCTTCTGTTGGGCATTTAATTTTGACACTCATAGAGGTCTGCAATAACAAGAAAAACAACAAACTCAACAAACTCATTATTTTGGGAAATTCAATTCCACAAAACAGTTCTGGTATGGTTTGTATGTTTCTGTCACCAACAAATTCTGGGTGGCATTACTGATGACGGTGGACTGTTAAATAGACATTTCATGGGATGGTATGCAACAAATCCTGGGTAGCCCAGTCAAAAATACGTTTTATTTCCGTGTTCGTTCTTGCTGGCTAAGAAAATGCGTCACCGACCTTTTGAATGTGTGGCGTCCGTACTTCCTTTCTCTTTCGTATTTCCTCCAACAATTTTTCACTACGCGCTATGGAAATTTGATTGAATTGCATCGACTTTATTGACTTGAAGACTTGGCCTGCTCTTCACGGACATAAAAATCGAAGTACAGTGAGTATAGATGCTCTCCTACAAAATCGTGCCACAGATAGCGACTTTAGAATCAATTTCACATCGTTGTCCTGCAAATTAAGCACTAATGACGAGCCCACCCACATCAATATTATTAAGGAAATAGAATATTTGCATAGGGGAGAGGACCTCATAACTATTTATATGTGAATAGTGGTCTTTGGTGATGTGTGGTAAGGTTTTTTTAATTTTTTAATATTAGTTGTTAAGTTAGTAGTTGTTATGTTAGATTTTGAAAAGACAATAAAATTATTTTCACAAGTTACATTAAACAATTAATTATATGGTGACACATAAGATAATGAGTAATGATACACATATTTTGATCAAACTTTTTTAGAATTTTTTTTATTAACTTAGGAAAGACATAGCTAATGGAAAGAGCTTAACCAATCGGCACATAGTAAAACAATCGACTGGTCGAAATCTTTTCGACTTGTCAATTTATGTCGACAGTATCAGGAAACAATGTGGTTCGAGTGGTTGGTTCGAGTGGTCGATTGAGATACATTGAACAGTTCGTAGTGGGTGGTCGAAATTAAAGGGCGTCAAAGATTTGGTAAACAGTCGGCACGACAATGTGCTGACTGTTTACGTGAGGTGTAGCTAATGTAGATGTCATGCCCACATTTCCCATGCGGTCACAACACGTATTCACGCGTGTCATGTCCACATGCGTTATATGGTCATGATACGAACTATTAAAATTTTTCCCTTACTACTCTGAAAACCCCCTCGCACGCTTAGGCATGCTCGGCGGTGTACGCTTAAGGCGAAAACAATACAGTTGTCGGCGGGTTACCAAGTACATGTGAACACACCCTACGCAAGAAAATGCATGGTTTCCTAAATTAGGTTAATCTCATGAATTACATTTGAACAACAGTTGTTTTAGGTGATAGATCATTTTTCAACAAAGCACAATCATCTGTTCATTTGCCCTCTCTTCCTTTTCTTGGAATTTAATTTTGATTGTATTTCTATCATGTTCATTTTACCGTATCTTTGAAATTTAATTTTGATTGTATTTCTATCTCATTCTCCTTTCCGTTGTGCAAGATCTTCTTATCCTTTTTTTTTTTTTCACATTCTTTATCGAACAACAATAACACTACATCCTTTACATTATTCTTAATTTCTTGGTAAACGAGATCACTTACACAGGGTTGGTTAACTTCACTTGACTCAGTCCCCCTAAGGTTCTGCTCTAGGTTTTAGTTCAACGTTTGAATTAATTTTAATAATCAACCTGTTCCTAAACAAGATTAACGGTAGGTTAAACTTACTTAGTTCTCTTAGCCCTGTTCAGAAATGCCGCACATTTTCTCCTCTTTGTTTTCCAAGGTTAGCTATTCTTTCTCTTTCTCTTTTTTTTTTTTCAATTAGATGTTTATTCTCTAAATTTACAGTTGAGTTTAAAATGGCCACTCTTGGAATGCCTGTGAGGGCTTGTTTGCGTTTATTTTCAGTGTCCTTTGTAAATGAAAGGATCTATTTTCTTCTTCATTTTCCTGTTAAGTAATTTGTGATAATTGTTGAAACTTCCAAGAAACTCTTAAAATTAAAATATATTTTCCTATGCTTTTTCTATGTTACAATTATATTTCTCCTTATAAATTTAATTTAATTATATATATATACCACCATTATCTCAGTTCACTTTAACTCACAATTTCATTAATAAGTTCCTTAACTGTAAAGAAAGTATAGAATATATATATATATAATTTGTTAAAACATATTACTATCCAATAATTCATTAAAAACAGAGCAATGAGTTAATTTGTTTTTACAAATATAAACATTGTATTTCTAAATTGCAACTCTGAGTTTAAGCATCTATTCAATTCGTATTATACAATATGTATAAATAAATCTCACTTTCTTTAATTTAAAATTTCTATTTCAAGTCAAATGTTTTAAACTACATATAGTTTGTCTTCAAATGAATAGTGAAAAGTGAATAGTAAAAGTAAATAGTGAATAGTAAAAATAAATAGTGAATAGTGAAAAGTGAATAGTAGAAGTGAATAGTGAATAGTAAAAGTGAAAAGGTCCTCATCCTAGGAAGAGACCCTCAAGGTGGCGGTAATTTCAAAAGCAATACTGCAACCCAAATTTCATTTCTTTCATGGTAGCAAAATTACAACTTCGCTTGTAACAAATGTAAAATTAATATTTCCACTAAACTTACACAGAAATAATACTTTTACAAACTTAATTAAAACATCAACTAACTCACAACTTTGCAAGTAGAAGAAGAAGAAGGAACTAGATAATTTTAATATCTTTTTAAAAATAATTTTTCTGTTCCTTTTCTTATTTCTAGATGGTAAAACTTAATGAATAAGAAAATTACAACTATCAACCCAAAAACAGAGGATTTCCTCACAACTAAAAAAAATAACAATTTATACAATAATAGGGAGATAATTTTCTCCTTCTGGAAAATCGACAAGGAAGGAGCTATTAAAAGATCATGCTCTCCTTAAGACTTAAGGAAAATAAAATATTTTCTAAGATCTAATAATCTTCTCCAAGTTTCACAATAAGCTCCCACAAAACCTGCATATCACACAAGGGAAGAAACACCACACAAGCTGCTCTCCTCCCTACCGTAGACCCGCAAGAGGGTCACCCCCGAGCTAGGGAGATCATCCACACACCCAGGGTAGAATAGACCAAAAACTACTTCACAACAATAGAAACAAACACACAACACCCATAGTTTTACTCACAACACAAAAACTCAACTAAGGTGAGTTTAAAGAGGGTAGGGAACTAGACTCACTCAACTCAAGGGTGTCATTCTTCTCAACATTTTATCACAGCTTTTCTCATGGCATCAAGCTAACCAAATAATCAAAATCCCAGGGATATCACAATTAGGCTCTCAAGCCTTATAACCATTTGCTCAAAATTCATAAAAATGCCCTCAAGGCTTCCATTTTCCAAGAACAAGAATGTACCCGAGGAGGTTCACACCTTCCCTTCTCCACACATGATGAGCATTGTCTTCCAAGTGGAAGAAGCTTTGTCAACATCCCAATAAAATTTTCCCACAATAACAAAATTTACAACACAAGTAAAATAAATAATTTTCACACATCCTTCATACAACAAATAGAAATACAAAGGAAAAGCTATGAAATCCAACATTAAAAAGCCCTTTAATGGATGAAGTTGATGTAGAGCTCCACTAGAATCTCCTCTCCAATTTCCTTCCTCCAAAAGAAAAGACTTCCTTCTCAAAAAAAAAATAATCTCTCTATGATCACAAGCAAGGGACAATAAATGGAGGATATAGGATGGCTAGAATAATTTTGGCATTATGAGGCTATGAAGAGGAGAATAAAGAAGGAATTGGGCATTATGAGGATGCCAGAAGAAGATTTTCTAGGGAAATTAGGCATGATAAGAATGCAAGAATGAAGTCCCCCTGCAAGAATGAAGTCCCCTCCTGCAAGAATGAAGTTTTATTTCCTTCTTAATTGCTTAGAGAAGGGTCTTATTTATAGATTTTCTGAAAAGAGAATGGAGGGTGAAGATCAAGAGTTGAGATCAAGGGCTCTCATTATTTGTGAATTTTAAATTCATAGTGGATGAATTAAAAATTTATTTTTTGGGAAGAGTGGATTATGACAAATTGAATTTTTAATTCCATTAGTGGAGGACAAAATGAATTAAAGATTCATTTTTAGATAATGGAGGATATTAGCTAATTAAACATTAAGAATATTTAATTATATGTAAAAAAATAACCCCACTCATTTTTCCACTATCCCAAGTGGGATTAAAAAAATAACCCTACTATCCCAAGTGGAATTAAAAAATATCCCCACTATCTCAAGTGGGATTAAAAAATATCCCCACTCATGAAGGACCACACCACTTCATGGGGACTCTCACCAAAAGTGAGGGAATAAGAAGATAAGCCCCTCTATTATTTGTAGACCATGAAGTCATTTCAAGCCTTGGTAATGGAGAAGGGATGGGCTTGAGTGTTGATCCCACTCATCCTATCCTTCCCATGCTTCTAAATTCGTCACTTAACTTCACTGTGAAGTTAAGGTGACCATACAGAGGTTAACCAAGGGTTACCCAAGTCAAAAGTGACCTTAGACCCATGGGGTATAACCCAAGGTCAATTTAAACTTAGTTAGGACACCCAGGGTCAAGTTAAGACACAAGAAAAGGGTCTCAAAATTTAAAAATAAGATAAATTTTTTTTAAAAAAATAATTCTTACAACACATCATAATTCAAATTTACAAGAGGGTCGACCTAACCCATTCAATCTCATACAAGACAATATTACAACATTACAACATTGCACCAAACATAGAGTTGATCTTGGTTCCTCGTGGAACTAGATCGGCTTCACAAGAGATTACAACATAAGGTGCGGAATGATCTCCAGTATCTATGGTTTTGTTAGAAATACCTGCACACTCAACCTCAAAGTTAATTCCACATATAGATATTATAGCCGAAGCAAATTTAATACATGCATTTCTAAAGCATACCACAGTTCTTATAAATATAATGAAATCACATGACAATTTTCTTTCTAACATAACCCAATTAGTTTCCCTGTAATGTAAACATTAATCGGACATCACCTAATTAGTTTTCCTTATAAAATAAACATCTATCTAATATCACTCGATTTGTTTTCTCTTAAAGAAAACATCTAACTAACATAACCCAATTAGTTTTCCTTTAACATAATAAGGTTTAATAGTTTGAAAATCTAGGATCAACAGTCCCACAAATGTAAAAGTATCAACAAAAGTAAGGTAATTAGTCACATGTACGGAAATGAAAAAGTGTAGGCCTCACAGTAGCTATATTGTTGATGTTTATAACCTAAACAATAACTTTAAGCTCTTAACTCGCCTATAGAAACATGTTTTTTTTGTAAAAAAATGATTTACCATTTAGAAGCTTAAAGGGTGTGAAGTTAAGGTGCACAACTATTGGGTTCTCTTCCCTACTTAAGAAGCTAGGGTGTGATTCGAGTCTTATCTGTATGTTTTCTCTCTTTTTTGGGTTAGCGAGAGGTGATAGGAAATATGGCCTACTTGAATACATGCTTGTCAAAGTTTCCAAGAAACAATGAAGTTAGTGTATCCATTATCGTCCAAGATCTTTAGTATTAACAATGTATACATTGGTACTTGTCAAAGTTTCAAAGGAAGATTTCTTCTTAGTTGAAAAGTTTATCTTGGCTTTTGATCCTTTTAAGATATATCCATTAGTATTTGGATTTTCAAGTATCAAATAGTATGCTTTTAGAGGATGGTTTCTTCTTTTGCAACTATCTTTGTAAAGATATCTACAAGTTGTTCACGAGTGTTGATGTACTTCAATTCAACATCTTTCTTAACCAAATCTCAAATAAAATGACATTTCAAGTCAAAATGCTTTGAACCACTATGATGGACTTGATTCTTGGGCAACTTGATAGTGCTCATGTTATGAAAAAATTACTATAGGATAATTTATTTCTTTCCAATTTTTTCTAGAACTTTTTGGAGCCATAATGCCTATGTACTTGCCGAAGTGACTAGAATATACTCTTCTTGTATAGATGAAAGATCAACTAAACTTTGCTTCTTTGAGCTCCATGTAACAAAACCCAAACCAAGTGAAAAACAATTACTAGATGTTGCTCATCCAAACTACCTCACCAATCTGAATCACTAAAGCCAACAAGTTCAAACTTTTTAGAAGAATAATAATGAATACCAAAACTAATAGTTGTTGGATCTAGGGCATACAACTAAGAGGGGGGGGTGAATCAGTTGTATAAAAACTTGCTCTTACTTCAAACACTTGATTCTTCTTTGTTAGTTAACAGCATATCAATTAACCATCCATGAAAGCATAATGCATAAACATAAGAGCAAATAAACATCAACACATTGAACACCAAGATTTTGACGTGGAAAACCTGGTTAAGGGAAAAACCACGGGGTGATTAACCCAAGGATTATTCTCTATTAGAAGAATAAGAAAAATGAATGGCACATGCCAATTAGGGCCCACTGCCCGAGCACACTGCTCACAAAGAGGCACACTGCCTACAAGGAGACACACTGTCTACAAAGTGATAAGAATCACAATCTTGAACTGGAGAATGACATCTCTACCATGTCCGGATCAGTTCCATTTAAGCCCAAAACCCTTACTCTGCCTTTCGCACTTCTCTTCGCTATGCCACACTCATCCACACAGTCACCACATCAAAATAAATTCTCAAACACTTATTTATATAAGACATTGACTTAGGAACAATCATCTAAGTCGGCAAACATCACAATAACATTTGCAAGGCGTGTAGAACATCCGGTCGGCCTGTTACAGGAAGAACACCAATAACTGGTAGCCATAACATCAAGTCCAACTCTAACTTCAATGCAGACCGCCAACACAAACTAGATATGATCCAATGATCATCATAACCTTCCCTGAATCATCAAAAACATCTGCACTTCATCAGCTTACCAGAATTCTGCTCTTCATCATCCGGTACTTCAAGAACACAGTGTGTCACCACTGTCACAATGCAAAAGGTACTTCCGGACCTCAAAATCATACACAACTCGAGATGACACATCACAAGGACATCCCAAACACTCTTTCCAATCCGCAGATTAGGATAATACAATTCCGGACCTCACCGGACCTTTCTGTGATCCTCTGTCACCTCTGAACACTTACCGGAACCGGTTTCACACAAACAGCCACAACTTCTTCAGATCTTCATGTGGACCTCTGAAATCTTAGCTGAAGCATCTCAAGACTCATATCTACAAACCCTTTAATCCACATCCTCTAGTTCTTAACCTATACAATACATTTGCCTTCTTCTCATCACTATTCTTCACTGTTCTTCACTGTTCCGGATGGAGACTGATTTCCTCAATAACAACAGCATACAACTCATCCAAACCTTCTTACTAATGCAATATGAGTAAGTTGACATCAATGACAACACTGGTTCACCTCATACTTGCAACAATCTCCCCCTTTGTCATTGATGGCAACATATGATGTGAAAAACCATCAAGACAAGAACTTCTCCTTTCTGTCACAGCTCCCCCTATCAACAACTTTTCACATGTCTTCTCTTCCTTTACTGCTCCCCCTTTGATCATCAACCACTTTTTTTTCACATGTCTTCTCTCCCCCTTTGACATCAATGGCAAAGGGCTCATACTTGCAATTCTAATACATCAGAATCATACCAGCTGCTCCCCCTTAGTAGCAGCTCCCCATCATCAATCTGGATCACAAGATATGACTGTGATATCCACCGGACTGATGCACATCAGTGCATCCTAGTTCATCACTGGAGGGGCCATGACCCCTAACTTCTCCTGGAGATATTCGAAAGAGTCCTTGGGAAGAGGTTTAGTAAAGATATCTGCAATCTGATCCTTGGAAGGAACATACTCCAATCTGATTTCTTCTTTGTTCACTTGTTCTCTCAAAAAGTGAAACTTGATAGATATGTGCTTAGTCTTAGAATGCAATACCGGATTCTTAGAAATATTAATTGCACTTGAATTATCACAAAAAATTGTGATAGGCTCCTCATATTCAACTTTAATGTCTCTTAGCATCTGCTTCATCCATAAGATTTGAGTGCAACTACCTGCTGCTGCAATGTATTCTGCTTCAGTTGTAGACAGAGATATTGCATCTTGTTTCTTGCTTAACCAAGAAAATAATTTCTTCCCTAAAAAGAATGCTCCACCACTGGTGTTCTTCCAGTCATCCACATCTCCTGCCCAATCTGCATCTGTGTAAGAATGAAGAGAGAAATTTAGATCTCTAGGGTACCATAGACCATACTCAACTGTTCCTTTCAAGTACCTAAAAATTATTTTGATTGCCATAACATGAGATTCTCTAGGATCAACTTGGAATCTTGCCACAAGACCAACAACCTGCATTATATCTAGTCTAGTCTGAGTGAGATACATTAATCCACCAATCATCGATTTATACTTTGTCTGATCTGCCTTTGGAGAGTCATCATCTTTGCTCAACTTACATCCAGTTGCCATAGGAGTGTTCATTGGATTTGAATCTTCCATACCGAATTTCCTCAACAATTCTTTCACATATTTGGTTTGAGAAATGAAGATCCCTTTCTTTGTTTGAGTAATTTGCAGACCCAAGAAGAAATTTATTTCACCAAGCATAGACATTTCAAATTCACTTGTCATCTGATTTGCAAAATTTTTGCACATACTATCTCTTCCTCCAAAAATGATATCATCCACAAACACTTCAACAATCAAAATGTTTTCATGATCAATTTTGAAATATAAGTTACTGTCAGCAGTACCTTTGTTGAATCCAATCTGCACAAGATGCTTATCCAACCTTTCATACCATGCTCTTGGGGCTTGCTTCAATCCATACAATGCTTTCTTCAACTTGCAGACCATATCATCATTATCAGACAATTGAAATCCATCCGGTTGTTCAATGTAAACTTCTTCTTCCAGATCACCATTTAGGAAGGCAAACTTGACATCCATCTGATATACCTTGAAGTCTTTGAAGGCAGCAAATGCAAGAAATAATCTAACTGCTTCAATTCTTGCCATAGGAGCAAAGGTCTCTTCAAAATCAATTCCTTCTATTTGAGAGTAGCCTTTGCAGACCAATCTAGCTTTGTTTCTGATTACTTCACCAGCTTCATTCAGTTTGTTCCGGAAGACGCATTTGGTTCCAATCACATTCCTGTCTCTAGGTCTGGGAACAAGATCCCAAGTATGATTTTTCTCAATTTGCATCAATTCTTCCTCCATTGCTTTGGCCCAGTTTTCATCATTCCAAGCTTTATTTACTGTCTTAGGTTCAATCTTTGAAATCAGACAGTATTCATTTGAATCTTGAGCAATTCTTCTTCTTATTTGTACCCCTTTACTTTTGTCACCTATGATCTGATCTTCAGAGTGATTTAGAGTTACATACCTTGGAACTTTGGGATTTTCTTGCACTACTAATTCTTGATTAGGCTTATTCAGACAAACTTCTTCTTCCTGATTTACCGGATCAGTCTGGATCTAAATTTCAGATGAGGAAGGAGCTCCTTGCACTAGAGGATCATTCTGATCATCTTCATCACATTCATAGAACCTTGAGGGCTTCTCAATTCCTTCATCAACTTTTACATTAGTACTTTCTATCATCTTCCTTAGTCTCTTATTGTAACACCGGTATGCTTTGCTTTGAGTGGAGTAACCCAAGAAAATTCCTTCATCACTTCTAGCATCAAACTTTCCTAGATCTTCATCTCTTTTAATATAACACTTGCTGCCAAATACTCTAAAATATCTCACAGTAGGAGTGATGCCAAACCAAAGTTCATAGGGGGTCTTACCGGTATTATTTCTGATTTGAACTCGGTTGAGAGTGTAGACTGCAGTGCTGATAGCTTCTTTCCAAAACATCTGAGGAACATTTGCTTCCAACATCATTGTCCTGGTAGCTTCCTGGATGGTCCGGTTCTTTCTCTCAACTACTCCATTTTGCTGTGGAGTCCTAGGAGCAGACAACTGTCTCCTTATACCCTGTTTCTCACAAAAGTCAATGAACTCACCAGATGTAAATTCACCACCTCTATCAGACCTTAGACACTTCAGTTTTAATCCGGTTTGATTCTCTACCATAGCTTTGAAGATTTTGAACTTCTCAAGGGCTTCTGATTTCTCTTTTAGGAAGGTAACCCACATCATCCGGGAATGGTCATCAATTAGCAACATGAAATATCTATCACCTTGCAGACTCTTGATTCTTGTCAGACCACAGAGATCAGTATGTACTAATTCCAACAATCCGGTAGAGGACTGATCTTTGCTTTTGAAAGAGGCTCTACTTTGTTTACCTAGCTGACATTCTTTGCACAAACTATTTGTAGGTTTCACCAATTTTGGAAGATCTCTTACAGCCTAAATATTGCTTATCTTGATGATGTTATCAAAATTTACATGACACATTCCTCTATGCCATAACCAACTCTGATCAACTTGAACAAACAGACAACTTTTATTTGAACCAACCAGATTAAAGATATTACCTTTTGTTTGAGCACCGGATGCAATTTCAGTTCCAGAGCTTGTAAAGATTCTGCATTTTCCATTCTTAAACTGGAGATCATAGCCTTTGTCAACTAACTAACCAACACTGAGAAGATTGTGCTTCAATCCTTCAACATATAGTACACTACCCATTTTGCTCTTTCCATCAAAGGAAATAGTTCCCCTACCTCTAATTCTGCCAACAAAATTGTCAACAAACTTTACCATTCCTCCTTCATACTTTTCCAAATCTAAGAACTTATTCTTGTCACCAATCATATGGTGAGAGCATTCATTGTCAATAACCCAATCATCCTTTTCTTCTACTTGAGCAACCAAAGCTCTTTCCACAACCTTGTGATTGACAGATTCAGAGGATATTGAATCTTCTTCCTTGATGGCAATAAACACCCATTCATTTCTAAATTTGCTTCCTAGTTCTGATTCATCATCTGTTACTCCTTCATTGTCATCTTCTTCATGAACATAATAGCAGTTCTTTTGAAACCTTTGTCTGTTAGTATTAGACCTTGCAGATCTTTCCGGACATCTTGAAGCAAAATGACCAATCTTATTGCAGTTGAAACACTTAAAGGGTAGTTTTCCTTCATACTTATCGGATCCTCTTGGCAGTCTCTTTGCAATGAGGGCTTCAAGTTGAGCTGTTTCTGCTTCCTCTTCTTCCATGTCTCTTCTTGCTTGATCATACCATGACATCTTCCTTGAAGAGTTTTCTCTCGGATCAAATCTCTGTTTGCCTTTCACATAGGCACTGGCTTTGAAAGCAGATTCAGTCTTGGGAGGATCATCTCCAAACTCGGTCATTTCAAATGCAGCTAGTTTGCCAACTAATTGTTCTATTGTGACAGTTGTGTGGGCTCTGAATTCATCAATGGCAGCAACCTTGATTTTGTAGGCAGCAGGAAGGGATCTAAGAATTTTGTAAACAATCTCATTTTCATCTAGAGTACCACCAGCATTTCTAATTCCACATACCAGCTCATTCACTCTTGGCATAAAGGTAGTGATGTTTTCATCTTCTCTCATCTTCAATCTTTCAAATTTCCCTTTCAGACTTTGCAACCTTGCACCCTTGACAAACTCATCTCCTTCATACAGAAGTTCCAATTTAGTCAAGATCTCATATGCAGTTGGTAGGTCGATAACATTTGAGAGATCTGAGTCATTCAATGCGCTTAGAAGAGCTTCCTTGGTCCGCAGAATGTTCTCAACATCTGTGATTTCATTCAGATTTGTCGGACCACCCTACGGAGGTACATATGGTTTTGAGACCATGGCCAAGTATGCTTTTCCCTTACACTCCAAGTGACATTTCATGCGACCTTTCTAGAGAGTGAAGTTGGTTCCATCGAACTTCAGACTATCCTTCTTGTATGATGACATCCTAGATCTCCTCAAGCGGTTAAGCTCCTTTCAGAGGAACTTGGCTCTGATACCAATTGTTGGATCTAGGGCATACAACTGAGAGGGGGGGTGAATCAGTTGTATAAAAACTTGCTCTTACTTCAAACACTTGATTCTTCTTTGTTAGTTAACAACATATCAATTAACCATCCATGAAAGCATAATGCATAAACACAAGAGCAGATAAACATCAACACATTGAATACCAAGATTTTGACATGGAAAACTCGGTTAAGGAAAAAACCACGGCGTGATTAACCTAAGGATTATTCTCTGTTAGAAGAATAAGAAAAATGAATGGCACATGCCAATTAGGGCTCACTGCCCGAGCACACTGCTCACAAAGAGGCACACTGCCTACAAGGAGACACACTATTTACAAAGTGATAAGAATCACAATCTTGAATTGGAGAATGACATCTCTACCATGTCCGGATCAGTTCCATTTAAGCCCAAAACCCTTACTCTACCTTTCGCACTTCTCTTCGCTATGCCACACTCATCCACATAATCACCACATCAAAATGAATTCTCAAACACTTATTTATACAAGACATCCACTTAGGAACAATCATCTAAGTTAGTAAACATCACAATAACATTCGCAAGGCATGTAGAACATCCGGTCGGCCTGTTACAGGAAGAACACCAACAACTGGTAGCCATAACATCAAGTCCAACTCTAACTTCAATGCGGACCACCAACACGAACTAGATATGATCTAATGATCATCATAACCTTCCCTAAATCATCAAAAACATCTGCACTTCATCAGCTTACCGGAATTCTTCTCTTCATCATCCGGTACTTCAAGAACACAGTCTGTCACCATTGTCACAATGCAAAAGGTACTTTCAAACCTCAAAATTATACACAACTCGAGATGACACATCACAAGGACATCCCAAACACTCCTTCCAATCCGCAGATTAGGATAATACAATTCCGGACCTCACCAGACCTTTCTGTGATCCTCTGTCACCTCTGAACACTTGCCGGAACCGGTTCCACACAGACAGCCACAACTTCTTCAGATCTTCATGCGGACCTCTGAAATCTTAGCTAAAGCATCTCAAGACTCATATCTACAAACCCTTTAATCTGTATCCTCTGGTTCTTAACCTATACAGTACATTTGCCTTCTTCTCATCACTGTTCTTCACTGTTCCGGATGGAGACTGATTTCCTCAATAACAACAGCATACAACTCATCCAAACCTTTTTACTAATGCAATATGAGTAAGTTGACATCAATGACAACACCGGTTCACCTCATACTTGCAACAATAGTATCTTTGACATGCCTCAACTGTAGGAATCAAGGGCAACACTGAGAGGGGGGGGTGAATCAGTGTTGTGTGAATTTTCAAATCCTTTTTCAACTTTAACTTTCAGAGCTCAAAAAGAAAGATACAATTTGATTTGTAAAATATATATGCACATGATTGTGAATACAGAAAGAGAATAAAAACTTCTTAAGTAAATCAAACACACACAAAGAAGATCAATATGAATCATGACACAAGATATGAACGAGTGGAAAACCCATCAGGGGTAGAAAAACCACTCCAAAACTGCCTCACTGGCTTAAATGAAAAACTTCTTACAAATGTCTCACTGACATATACAAGCTCTCACCGACCACAAGCTTCACTAGCATAGAAAGGTCTCACTGACCACAAGCCACACTGGCATATTGTGCCTCACTGGCAAACCAAATTACCAACCAATGTAATAAGCAAATCAGAGGGATACTCTGTTTCCATTCAATACAAATATATGTCTGTCAAATACCCATTCTATTCAATCTGACATCCGGATACACTCAACAATCCTTTATTCTGATCCAATCAACACTGCATATCAATCCTGTATTCTAATCCATTCAACAACACTGCATATCAAATCTGTATTCTAATCCATTCAACAACACTTCACAACATTGTATGTTTCATCTCTATCCTTCTTAATTTATCCATTAATGCACCTGGAAAACAATTTTATACCAGTTGAATATTTTTTCACCTTTCCTCTTCTGTATGAACATTTTCATCTTCCCTCAATGAAGAACCTGCAAAAAACTTTTCACCTTCTCTCTGCAATTTTTCTTATTTCAAAAATTAATCTCTTGTAATAAAAAATATTATTTCTCTATCCATTTTAGAGCTCTTTCATATTCTTTGACATCTCAAATTATCCCTTGCAAAAATATGTAAATCTTCTTCAAAAATTTCAAAACCTTTCACTTACTCTGCACAAAACAATTTATAAAAAATCTTCAAATGAATATAATAAAAAACTCTGAACAAAAACTTAGATAATCTTCCATCTCTGCATTTTCAAAAATCAAATCCCTTTCATTTTCTCAAGCCCTTCATTTTCTTTTCAATAAGACTCTTCATATCCTGCAAAATGAAAAATCTCCACCAAAATCTCCTCAAAAAATATATTCTTCACACTACAAAAAACAAGCTCTTCAAAACATCTTCTACAAAAAAATTAGTCTTCAAAATCTTCATCCTCTAAAAAAATTTCAATAATAATATCCAATTTGCCTTGTAAAAAAAAATCTCCTTAAAATCATCTCTTGGAGTTGATAGATTAAAAATTTCTAATTTTAAAAAAATCTTATCACCATAAAGAAAGAAATTGATATCTTTCTTTTAAAAATAAAAATCTTCATTTAAAAAGTCTAAATGTGGTATGGGCCGACCACATTTTAAACAAAGTTTCTAAAAAAACTTTAAGTCATAAAAGGCATGGGAATCGGCCTTTTTAGAAACATATTGCAAGCTCTTCTATAGGACTTAAAACCTATTTTGTTTCCTTTCAAACTTTTCACCGCTTACCTTTTGAAATTCATATTCCCGCTCAAACACATTAAGTGATGACCGGTGTTCCATGTTGTCATACTCAAGGGGCCAGTCAAGTGCATGTTTGAAGAACCCTTCACATTACAACTTAAATGAATAGTCACCTTCGTTTGCAGGTCAACACACAAATATATCAAAAAGTAACCTATCATATGATTTTCTCTTTAGGATTTGTTAGTACTTAAATCATTCTCAAGGTTTTAGACCTTTTTCAAAAAAAAAAACCTTAAAGAGAAATTTTCACCAAAAGTAAATCTTCAACAACCTATGGAACATTGTCACATATTTGATTAATAGAATGTCTATGATCCTTAATCTCTGCCATTGTTGTAGAGAACATATAGATTCTTGGTAATGAACATCATACCAATTTAAACTGACTGCACCATGCATCAACACTTGATCATATCATGAAGCAAAGAAGCAAACCAACAGATATATAAAAATGGACATAGCATGAGGCATGAAGAATCATGATATGTAAAACATCCACTTGAGAGAGACATGCATAACACCACTGGCTTCAAGATAACCTTGTCATGTCAGATCAACAATGAAGAGCCAACATCAACTCAATAATCAATCACTTACCTCCTGATTAGTGACCTTCAGATGTTTACTAAGATCAACTATGCCATTGCCATTGAATACTGAGATCAACTCACAACTGCAGACTATGCCATTGTCATTGAATACTGAGATCAACTCACAATTTCAATTGATATAATCATGACAATTTTAACAACACACAAGATAATGTAATTCTGCAACAACACATTTGACATCAATGACAACCAACTACCATCATCAACATCCTCTTAGTTTCCTTCATATTCAAATTTTGGATGGCTTAGTCATATACCTCAAAATAAGAGAAACTGAATAAGCCTTATTCAAACTTCCAATGATAATTCTATAAGTTGTCTCATCAACTATTTTAGCATCATCTTCTCTACTTAACACAACTCCATGAGTAGTTGGAGTGGAGACATGTTTACAATGAACCATACCAAATTCTTCAACATATTCTTTGCATACATTTTTAACAAATAAAGATTCCATCCACATTTTGATGAACCTCCATTCCTAGGAAATATTGCATGAGACCTAAACCTTTCATTTCAAATTCATTCGTCATAGCAATTTTAAATTCATCCTTTATTTAGAGTTTCTACCCATATGAAAAAATTATCAATATACAAACTTATGTAATAAGGATATTATTATCGTCTTACTTGTAGTAAAGGGTAGGCATACTCTCATTTCTCTTGAAGCCATTCTATTGAAATATCTATCGATCCTAACATACCACATGTTCTTGGCACTTACTTAAGGCCATACAAAGCCTTCTTAAACTTGTAGACTTGGTGTTCTTTACCTTTCACTTTAAAACCCTATGGCTATTGTACATAGACTTCCTCTTCTAAGTACCTATTCAAAAAGACACCTTTCACATCCATGTGATGTATGCTCCATTGAACTTTTATTTTGTTAGTGACACCACCATTCTAATGATCTCTTGTCTTGCTACTAGAGCAAATATCTCTTCATAATCTATCCCATACTTTTGTGTCAAGCCTTTTGCAATTAACTATGCTTTGTGTCTTTCAACACTATCATCATTGTTGTACTTAGTCTTGTACACCCACTTAATTACCTATTGTCACAAAGGATTGTGCCCTGAATGCTAATCCTTTAAAATCTTGGCAATCCCGCGCAACATGGGAACATTCTTAGACTGTGGGTTTGTCTCTAGTGAGAATGAACCTCTGGAAGAGCCGGCTCCCTTTAAATGCCCCTTAGATCTGATATATTTCATGGAAAAGAGATAGAGAGATGGTTAAATAAACTGAACTGAAAACGTATTCTAAGGGGTGATGCACCAAAGATTGAATATCCTAACATGCAATCTAATTCACAACTATCATCAATACATTTGTTCATACAACTCAAACTGAACAATCTTTACCACATAAATGTTTCACAAAAAGGCATGAAACAAATTGCACAATCTATAACCTATAGTAAATTTGCACCTTGTGTACTTGCATTCAATAAATGAGACAAAAAATTTAAAGGTTTTGGTATAAAACACAATAAATCTTTATCAAATCACTCAAAAGAGACAAGACACCTGAATCTGAATAGAAGAACACCTGATTTTATTGATAATAGAAGGAAAACTTTGCAAAATAACAATGAAAGTGTTGAAAATAAACTGCCACTACTACATAAAACTGGTAAAAAACTGAGTTACAAGACCGAATCTCTCTCTGCAATGTGCAAAGGCTAGGGAAAAAGCAAGAACTGAGAAAAAAGCATGATCTTTTTCCCTATAATACAACTAGCAATCGCACATTGGTGTGCAATGGGTACACCGAAGAGCTTTGGAAGTTCTATAGCCATGTCTTTAAGTGAATGATGATTGTCTTGTATCCTTATGGCCCATATCATTTTTTATTTTCTCAAGTGTCGTGAATTAATTTGTATAATCTTAATGGATGCTATCTACTTCAAATGTGTGAGCTTTCATGTTTGGTGTATAGTATCTATTTGCATGCATCAACTTTCTAGATTCGTGTTCATGCAATAGACCTGGGTTCTCTTGCATTCCATTAGTCGTCACCTATGTTTAACATGTTTAATGAGCATTGTCTTCAAATATAAGCATGGCCACCACCTACATCATTCTCATTTGTCATCTAGCCTACCATCTTGCATCCTCTCATGGGGACGTCACATGATACAAATATCGATCAAACTTAGTGACCATCATTAGTTTTATAATATCACACCCTTGCATAATTTGGAGGTTAGATGGCTTAAAATTAAATTTAGACATGCTATAATTGAGATTTCCTAATTGTTTAAAAATATTAAATTTCAAGGGAATTTTAATTTTATTTCTTGAATTTGAAGATGATATGGGAATGATTTGGAGACCTCAAAAATGGTGTGCATTCTATGGCGTGGGGGCCCATTGTGTTCAATCTCACTCTAGAAAAAAATTGTAAAAGGAAGATGACATTGAATGCACATCATGAAGTATGTTACTTTGAATTTCACACAAATTTATACAATTCTATTTAAAAGTCTTTTTACTCGATATTGTTGCTTCCTTCATGCATAAATACATTCGTAAGAAAATCTGATTTATTTTGTCATATTTTAGATCAAGTGAATAGGCAGTGAAAGGAGCGAGCTACCATGCATGAAACACTACTTATAAATGAGAAATGAATATATATTTGTATATGTTCATCTCTTCCCTTCTCTAGAAATGTATTTTGATACAAGAAAGACTTGATGAAATGATTAACTCAATTGGAAGTTTTGATCTGATAATAGGTGGAAGCCCCTATAATAACTTGACAAGTAATAACAGGAACACAAGGGATGGGTTAGAGGGAAAGCATTCCATTATTTTATATGAGTTTTCATGGATTGCGAATTATGTAAGGCATGCAATGCATTGAAGTGTATCTTGATAGAATAATTAAACCTTCATTTCATACTAATTTGGATTTTTTTAAAAAGATAATGCACTTGGTAAACTTTTTAACGTGATCAGTGATGCTGGTGCGACACACCCTCCGGCTCCACGGTAACGCTTTTTCTCGGAGCTATGAACCGGTGAGGCCACAACACGAGGGACCTCATCCCCAAGAAAGAACATTTCAAACCCGCGAGCGTGTTGGCCCATCGAAGGCATAAAGCCTGCGAGCTCGTTGGCCCAGCGGGGGTTTGAACTCTGGTGGCCGCCACTACAACCTAGCGACAACCACCAAACCATGCCCTTATCGGCATACTAATTTGGAATTCAATAGATTATAAATTCATTATTTTTCATAGCCATGTTCCCATCAAAATAGAAAAGGCTACTAAAATCAAGTATTGAAAATTATGGACATTATTATTATTTTGATTATATGTAGCAAATTTATTTTTACAATCAACATGGGACTAATTGCAAGTATGGAGCAAATTTATTTGTACAATCAACATGGGACTAATTTTAGGCTTGGATGTTGCCAATTACAATCCTAGGGTTATTAGTCTAATTAGTCATGCTAACCATGGTTTATTTTTAAAAGGATTGATTGAAAGGTCAGAGGATGTAAAAAAATCAAAGTTGATAAAATAAAACACTTAGATGTAGAAAATGATTATTATGAAACCCATCAAAAGAGAGAGAAACATATAGAGAGAAGGGAGGAGATAGAGACAAAGAGATAAAGAGAAATAGAGGGATGGAGAGTTTGAGATATAGAGAGAGGTAGACAGATAGAGAGATCTGGTGAGAGAGAGAAATATAGGGAGAAAGAGAGGGAGCAAGAAAAATCTAGATAAGAGATATAAAGTGATAGAGGAAGAGAGATCAATAGAGAGGGTGATTGATATAGTGAGGGGAAGAAAGATATAGAAGAGAAAGAGAGAGATAGAGATACAAACAGAGAGCTTAAATGGAGAGGAGAAAGAGAGAAAGAGGAAGATAGAGAAGCATAGAGATATAGTAAGAGATAGCGAGAGAAGGGGAGGGGGAGAGAGAGGGGAGAGAGATTGATAGAGAGAGAGCTATTGACAAAGAGAGAGAGATATTGATAGAGAGATAGAGTATGAGAGAGAGATAATTTGAAAAGAGGGTATTTAAATTTGACATATTTCAATATTTATATGAATAGTTTATTACCCATGAAAGAGAGACTATTTGAATATAGAACTATATACACCTAAAATTGGCTCAGGTTGAATTAAGTAAATATTTTGATATTTATCTTAATTCTTATTTTCTTCTGTCAATTAAATGAATATTATAAGTTTATTTGATTGTTTCATTATCCCATAATTAAATAAAATCATTTTATTTAATTAAATTCCCTAAATTCTTTTAATGTCTCAAGTCCTAAATCCACCTCATCTTTCCACCTCATCATTCCACCTCATCTCTTCCACCTCACCATGTGGCACATATAATTAAATATTCTTAATATTTAATTAGCTAATATCCTCTAACAAGTTTGTAAGTTTTGTGCTTTTGTTTATTCAATCTTGTTTACTTGCATATTTCATTGATGTTTGGGTTTATTTATCTTTATTGATCAATCTCATACACCCCTTACAAGAACAAATACGTTCCCTCCAACATTTTTTCCTTGACTGCATATGTTTCTACTCTATTAAATTTAAGAGCAATGGAGGACCTACATTTTGCACCTACGTAGGTAGCTCTTCTTTGAATACAAACACTTTGAAATTTTCTTTCTTGAAAGTTTTTCTAGTTTTTTCTACTTATTGTACCTTATATTTGTTAGTGACCCCATCACTAATGACATTTTTATTTCTTTCCTAGAATTTGAATTTATTATTGGATTGGTTATTGTCTTTGTCTTTGTTACAAATCTTGATCAAACCTTTTGTGATAAGGGCCTTTTCAATGGTAACCCCCTTTTTGATGATTTTGTCAAAGGTAGAGACATAATGGACTGGAAGGTGGAATTCCATCTCTTGATTGAGGTTTTGGATAAAAATTTGTTTTTAAGGGATCGGCCAAGGGAATCAATTGGAAAGGCCTGTCCACTATTGTAAATAGGTGGAAAAGTTTTCACCACTACATTGTTTAGCATTACATAGGTCCAACATGGTAATCTCATGCTCAACATTATAAGAATAATGTGTAATAAACTTTTTTGATAAGTCAAAAAATATGGTGATAGGTCTAGGAGGTAGTTGCATGAACCAATTCATAGCTTGACCACCTAGACTTTAAGCAAAAAGTCATAACAAGTATTTGACATTGTATGAGACCTCTTGGCAAGACATGGAAAACTTTTTGATGTGATCTCAGGGGTCTCTCTTTCCCTTGTATTTGCCAATTTAGGAATTCCAAAGTGAGGGGGAAAGGGTATCATCATGATTGTGATCAACATCCTCTTTGGCAAAGAGATACCTACCTTGGTGGATTGATGATGGGTGTGAATTGAGAGGCATGGAACACAATTCAATCATCATTCGTCGTTGGATTTTCTGTGCATTTTTTGTCCTTTTTGTTGTTTTGTCCTTCGCCAAACGGAATAGCTAACATTTTCTAGTTGTCGCATTTACATAAACATAGATCTACCTTATGTCCTCCCAAACCATAGTGATGAATGTCAAACATGTGACCATATTGAAATGGGAGGCAACAGAGGAATCAGAAGATGTGGCAAAAGGAGGGAACACATAAAATTTTGAATATTTTCAAAATTCACGATGTGTTCTTCTGCTTTGGTGATAGTACATCATTTTTATTTCTTTTTGTCTCTCTTAGTCTCTATCTTTGTCTCCCTCCCTTTCTCTATCACACACTTCCTCTCTCTAAGATTTTTCTCTCCTTAAATTTTTAACTCTACCTCTCTTTTTCTCTATCTTTTGTTGTAGCCATAGAATCGTATGTTTCAACATTATTAGCTTTGCTTGGAAATGGATTAGTATAGATTTGTAATTTTTGGTTAGGTGGGGTTGCTAAATGATTTCATTATTATTAATAGGTTCCTTAATGTGAATGATGTTAGTATAAATGATATTTTGTATCTTATATTTTAGTACCATACATGATTGCACATAATGTCCTTTATCTCCAGGGCAATGACAAAATGCTTGTTTACTATAATTTTTCAAAGATGTATGGGAGGAAGAGTAATAAAATTTGAGCTCAACGAACTTTGAAGTGCATTATCCAATGGTACTTTCACCTTAGTGAACTTTATAGGAGCATTTTGTTTGAAAGATGGGACATTATAAGTGTTGGCCACTTGATGTACATTGTCTTTGGTTTCTCTAGTTTCATTACCCTTTAAAAAATTGTTTGACTTTTAAAACTTAAAATGATAATATGATGAAGATAATGATGATGATCCACATTTAAGTGTATTGGACACTAATAATTTTGCCTCAAGATTTTCCAAATGAATATATATTATGTTACATTACATATAATACAATCACTTCTCTTAATTTGAAGCATTCTTATTCTCAAAATGGTCTTCATTTTTCGTTAAAATCTATATTGTTATTTTATATAATTTAAATTATTAAATATATTTAAAATATGATATAGTATAATATAATTGTATATTTAAAATTTTTGTTAATTCAATTATATATGTATTTTATACTTAAAATTTATACCATAACTATATTTTAAGTAATATAAACTATTAAATATAAATATAATATAACAATATACAATAAGATGCATTATATTATTGTATTATATCCTAAATAATAATATAGTATACAATAATAAATATAATTGTAATTATATATAAATTCTATGCTAAATTATATTTATTAATATATTATATTTTATAACTTTTTAATATAACAAAATCATAGTATGTTAACACATAACATTATGTTTAAATAAAATTCAATGGGTTGCTTTAAAATATAGTATTATATTTAATATTACGTTGTGAAATAAAGGTGACTAAAATATTTTTCTATCCTCAATGCCTCCTTTGTGTCTTCTAACAACCGCCATAGTTTGTCGAGATTTTCTCATTACCTAACGTGAGAGAGAGAGAGCACTCAGATGGAGAAGAGGAGAAAGATAGAGAGCGCTTAGATTGAAAAGAGGAGAAAGAGAGAGAGAGTGCTCAAATGGAGAAGAGGAGAAAGAAAGAAGAAAGAAGATAGAGAAACATAGTGATATAAAAAGAGATAGAGAGATGGGAAGAGGGGGGAAGATAGAGATATATTAAGAGAGGGAGATTTATATATATATATATATAGAGAGAGAGAGATCCCTCACTCTATCTCTCTTTTTCTATTCCTCTCTCTATCAATATCCCTCCTCTATATCTCTCTTTGTCTATATTTCTCTTTCCTGCACACACACACACACACACACACACACACACACACACACTCTCTCTCTCTCTCTCTCTCTCTCTCTCTCTCTCTCTCTCTCTCCATTTAATTCACTTTAGCAAATTTCAACAATTAACTCCACAAACTAGAAAATTCAAAATTAGATATTATTGTTTCTCTACAAGAATTATGTGTGCAAAATTTATGGATATGAGATCTATTGTAATGTATAACAAATATGCTAGGTCTCGGTCCTACAGGTGCACAATGTACATTTGAGATTGATACTAATATGATTTTCTTATGGTAAAAATGAGACATTTTGTACTAAGATTAAATGTTCATAGTTTTTAGCATGCTTAATTCTAGTTTATTGGTGTCTTGAAAAATTGTATTGGAAGAAGTATTATTTGTTTAGGATATACATGATCTACATAGATTACAAATTATTGATATAAAATTAAGAGATACAAGCCACCTTTCTTTTGAAGAGATGTTGCATCTCCTTATGCATTTACCTCTATGCCTCTTTTTAATATTAGGTGTTTGATGTTGGTATTTTAACGAAGAGGAAAAGAGAGATATAGAGTGAGAGAGAAAGAGAGAGAGAGGAAGAAAGAAAGGAGAGGGAGATATAGAGACATGAAGTGAGAGAGAGAGAGAGCGCTTTCAATGCCAACAACTGACATTGTTATAGAACAATGTGAGATGAACAAGGTAATCTTAGTTGCACATGTTTTTAACTTCCAGTTTCTTGGTTGTCTATGTGAATATTGTGAATCTTGTTGTCCATATGGCCCAATTTTTTTTCGATCCAAGCCTCTTCAACAACATTTTTCATAAGCAAAATGAACTTTTGTTGTTTTCCTCTCTTTGTAGGCAAGTTTGAATTTATATAAATTGGACTGAGTTTCCATGTAGCGAGAACCTTAGTGTGCAATGTGTATGCGGAGATAACATATAGATAAAAGTAATAAGTGGTTCCTTTATAATTGGACATTAGACATAGAAATCCCAAAGTATCTAGCAAGGGACATTTAAATGACATGAGACTTTTTCTGACACATTTTTTCTAGCGTGAGAACAACTGATCAGTAGAAGAGTGTAATCATGAATTCAGTAATAACTAATCATGTACGAGGGCATATGAATAAGATAAATATGTGGAAAATAAATAATAGAACAACCATCTTCAGATCAAATTTGCTACCACCATAGTAGAACTAGAGGTCCCCCTAATTCCAATTCTATTAATCTAATTTCCAAGCATAGAGCATTATACAATAGTCTGAAGGACTCAAATTCTTGTCTTCTACATTGGGAAAAGTATCCAAATTCATTGATGTGTTGTTGATTGAATCCTATAAGATAAATTTTGATTTCTTGGGGCAGAAGAGATGAACTTGAAGATGAACAATCCATGGCCTACACCAGAATTAAACAACCAATCATGGACATCCCAAAAAAATTGAACTTGAACACCACTTACACATATAGTCTGCTTGCCTTGAAACTTCCAGAGTAATCACTTCACATTCACAACAACATGACCATCAATCTTAATGCTCATTTCTGGGTCTATGGGTCTAGTTGTATTGCATTTGATATTGATTTCATGGGGTTGCTTTAGTGTCTCATCCATTCTAGTTCTTGTAGAGAAGGACCTCTTACCAAAAACATGTTCTTTTCTAGACACTAGAATGGGAGGGAGAAAAATCTAGTTAAGAGAGATAAAGTGATAGAGGAAGAGAGATTAATAGAGAGGGAGATTGATTTAGTGAGGGGAAGAGATAAAGAAGAGAAAGAGAGAGATAGAGATACAAATAGAGAGCTCAAATGGAGAGAAGGAGAAAGAGAGAAAGAGGAAGATAGAGAAACATAGAGATATCAAATTTAGGCCCTTGAATGAATTTGGCAGAGGTGAGATCCCAAGAAACCTAGACCTTGGTTCCATTGATCTCAAAGTACTTATGGCTTCATTTCCTCTAAAAGTACCATGGCTTAAGGTTAATCTTGCACATTGATTGATCTAATGGCTCATCCACTGATACACAAAGGCCTTGCCCATGCTATTCTTGCACTAGTTCATAGTCACCATTATGCAATGGCTTGCTAGCTTGATCTGGTATACATAGGTTACAAGGTTCTAGATATCCCATGTCTTTATATTTTCTATGTGTTATTTGACAAAACATGGACAGACATGACTCCCTCTTGAGCTAGATGGCTAACTACCCTAATGAACTCGAGACCAAAAAAATGGTGTGCATTGTATGTCATGGGAGCTCATTGTATTTAGTCATTAGTTTTGTGAAAGGAACATGACATAGAATGCACATCAAGAAGTATGTTACTTCAGACTTCACATGAATTTACACGATTCTCTTTAAAAGTCCTTTTACTCAATATTGTTGCTTCCTTCATGTATAGATACATTTGTGAGATAATCTAATTTATTTTGTCATATTTTAGACTGAGTTAATAGGTGGTAAAAGGAGCAAGTTACCGTGCATGAAACACTTCTTATAAATGAGAAATGAATGCTATACCCTTGATAATTCCTAGACCAATGGTAATAGTTTGAATGGAATATTGAATTATTTTTAATTGACATGATGCATGTCCTCTTCTTGATTTTTTTAAGGCACATATGCACTATCCTTCAATGGCCTTATCCTTCTCAAGATAGCATACATCAAATGGATCAAAACATATAAAAGAGATAATTAATGTGGACTACACTTTTACAGTTGTCTCAATTCTCCTAAACACCAAGTAGGGGAGAGGACCCAGTAGTGGAGCACCCTAACTTCACACCTCTCAAAATCATACGCGGCAATTTCGAATCACTCCAAAAATTTTATAGTAGCTTATTTGGCAACACCCCTACTTATAACTAAGGTTTTAGGGCCACATCATCAAATATGATGCCACATCAGCATGCTTTTTGTTGAGGTGTCAAATAGTACCCCCCAAAAAAGGGTGGACCAATAGGTGTGCATTAAGTCATGTTTTGTTGGTGGGCTGATGTGGCATCACATGATTGCTTGCTTTTTAAATCTAAAGGGCACATTTCGTTCAATTATTAGTACTTAAATAGTAACACTAACAACCTTAAAGTCACAACTACTAGTACTAAACTTTTAAAAATATTAGGCCTTAAATGCACATATACTATCTCAGCCATTGGAACTATCTCACCTATTGGATCTTTTCACCTAAAGGCAAAATTAACTACAATTTGAAATTGGATTGTTCTCTTGTGATGTGAATTAATGGAGCCATTTGTTCTTATTGGTACTTATATTTGTGAAGAAAATTACAAGACTTGCAATTTTGACTTTAAATATCTATCATGTCCAGGTCTTATGGGAATTTATGTAGAAATTCCTTTGAGTGTCTAAGATATATATCATCCCATGTTTGTAATAAAAACCAATATTACCATATTGATAAGAATTATAAGCGAAGAAAGGTTCATAAAGTAGCCTATAGCCCCAAAAAAATTTCCAATTGATTACCCTTTCTTGTCTGTGACCTTCAGCTGAGACAAATTGATTTTGCAAGTTGATTTCCCTCCCCCCTCCCCCATGTGATGATTGAACTCATCACAACAATTTTTAGGTTACTATTAAATGCCCATTGTTTAGTGCTAGTAGATGGATTCTCTAGTATACATCATTGTTGAATGATATTATGTAATTTGCAAATACCCAACCTATTGTATATTTCTATTCTCTTAAGTATGCAAATTTTATGCCACAAATCTAAAATTTGAGGCCAACGGGAAAGGCAAGTCTTCTAAAGTTAATGAATTGTCAACTTGAAAAAGTTCCATTCTTTCCCCCAAAATAAAAAGAATGAAAAAAAAAAGACTTTATGATATAGCAGAACATTTAAAAAGGCAGTAATGGGGTTTCAGTTTTTCTTTGTTTAATGAAATTGCAGGAAACATATATATTTTTTGGTGCTAGAAAAACAAAGAACTGATACAAATAAAAAATAATCCCAGAGTATTTGGTGGGGGACATTTAAATGACGTGAGACTTTTCCTTACATGATATTTTCCTGGGCGTGAGAACAACTGACGAGTTTAGAAAATTATCTGCTGTGATTTCTTTTACGGCATGAGACAACATTTTCGGCTATTTTGGCACCATGGGAGAGAACTGGCGTATAAAAACACAACAGAAAGGAGAAAAAAAGTGACGATGTAAAAATGCACACCCACGACCTCCTCCCCTTTGCCTACCTCACCGGCTGTCACGTCATGCAATTTTGGTGGATATAACTTGACCAGATGTTCACAAATTATTGACGAAGGTAAAGGCAAAACGAACAATTGGATTCCTTTCAATCATCTTGCATCATTTTAAATAGTTCTGAGCCATCGATCTTCCACCCCAGGCCTCTCTTCGCTAAAGGGAACGCCTTCGGCATAAAAATCCGTCTCAAAAATGCAAAGGGAAGATCAACTCTTGTCAAACGGCACTCCAACTGATGCATGAAAAAGTCTAAAAAGCAACTCCTAGTTGTTGGGTGAGCAAGAGAGAAAAGCCTAAAAATTAGGGCCCATAACTGCTCCAAGATGAGGTAAAATAGCTCAGAACTCCTCCCAAGATGTTTGACCCAAAAACTACCAAAAATAGCCTAGTTTGACTCCAAGTCAAAAATAGAAAAATATACTCCCTTTGCATGAGTTTACAAGCTCAGTTCAACTCCTCTTTCTCTTTCTTGCACTCTTTTGCATGATGCTCCACACACAGATCTGAGTTTTAGAGTGTCTTTGGTGCCCTACAATTGATAACAAATTGTCCTATTGGTTTTGGATGTCTTGTACAATATCCACGGATCCCGCTTGTAAGGGTTTTCATCCCCAAGGTTGTAACATGTCTAAACTCAAGGGGGCACATCCTCAATTTTTAGGTTGTTGTAGCAGTATTCTTTTTTCCTATAGTTGAAGATAGGGTTTGTTTTTGTTTTCAATTTCAAAAGATATCATATGTTTTCCCTGGGTGCTCCTTTAAACCCCAAACTACATGGAATCAATTCCATAATTGGTTGTTTTAATTGAAACTAACTTGAGTGCTCTCAAACTGCATGGAAATGAATTACATTATGGGTGGTTGTAACTATCCTGATCTTCATGACTGTTAAATTGACCACCCTTCTAAGACATAACTATTAAATTGACTACCCTTTTAAGACATAACTGTTATCAACAGTCCACATGGCTGTCTCCTCTTTGATGTGACTACTACACTATGCCTTGTGATGTGTCCTAGGGCTGTCTTCTGTGTTGTAGTGCTCCTTCACATCTATGACTGTTTTCCTTGACTAACCTTTGAATGTTCCAAATTTATCAAAGATAGTTGTCTCCTCTTTTCATATGGTTGTTTTGAATGTTCTTCCCAGTCCTTGATTAGATTTTGTTGTCTCTAAATATGTCCCTCCCTTGCATATATGCTTTTGAGGTCCTTTCCATTGCTGACATAGGGCATTATCCTTGACTTAGATAGTGATATATTTTATTCTATTCCTTTCTGACTTGCATTTATTATGGCACATGCATATAGTTCATTTCATCATATTATGCTTTGATATCTTTGAGCTGATCCCTGACTACATACATTGACTTCATGACTACCTTTTGACTATGATGCTGCTCTTATGCTGTGAGGAAACAGTGAGAATTTTTTTTTCTTCTGCTCTTGTCCTTGAACATATCCACTTCTCCAAAGTAGCAAATATAATTATTGTTACAGCCTAGCCTAATTGGGCTGGAAAGTACAATTAGGTAACATTTTTGGCGTCTACACCAATTTTGCCTGCTAAAAAATCTCATGGCCAGTTGCCTATCATATCCATTGGGCAATAGAGTCTTTTCTTGGCCTAAAACACTTAGAAAACATTCTACAACTCAACTACTGGAAACAGAACAGCAGCAAAAACCAAACTGAAACCAAACAAGACTGGTCCTAAATAGGGCTAGCAAACTATGCAACAACACTTCTTGGAAAAACAAAAACTAAACTGAAACGAATGGCCTACCTACCTAAACTAAACAAAAGAACAGGCTTGCTAAACACATCCATTAACTAGCTCTACAAAATAGCTTCCTTTTCTGATCAACTTGGGGTGTTTTTCATGCCTCTGTGTAGCCAGAAGAATGTAGAAAAATGACAAATTCATGATCAACTGCTGCAATATCTCTTGGAGAGTGAAAACAAGTCCACTTACCTCATCATAATGATCACACATGCTAATGCTTTGAGGTATATAGGTAAGATGAAACTATTGTTCTTCAGCTACAACTTTATGCTTGGGTGCAAGCATGACCTGTGAGGCTCTATTGTACTTGATCTGAGCTAGATGTCTAATAGGACATCCTCTTGAAAGGACAAAAGATAAGGTCTCCTTGCTAGTTTGTTTCTCATGCACTATTGTCTCATCATTTTTTCTGATCGAGTTGCTCCATTTCCAATGACTCAGTTAGAAACATGGTCACTCTCACATTTGGCTCATGCTACTCATGAAATTTTTTATTCAAAGTTGCTTGTTTGTCATCCAATTGTGAAACAAATACCTCAAGATCATCCCAAAATAGGTCATCTTCCAGTTCTTCTTTGCTTTTCTGTATAGAAGGACTGATTTTAGCTTTATAACAACTCTCTTGAAGCCTGGGTTCTGTTTTGGTTACTTGTTCAACCTGGTAGTTAGCTTTATCTTCATGCAAAACAAGCTTGTTAGCCTCCAAAATGGGGCCGTCCTTTTGCTCCTCTAGCTGAATTAAGACTTTGTCTTCATTCTTGTCTTCATGTATTAGCAACCTGTCATGTTCTATAATGCCTTCTTGCTGCTCCAAATCAATTGGTAAGTTGAGCATCTGTATGCTTTCTTCATCACTGTCAGCAAAACCAAGCAGTTGATCAAACAAAGAAACTAAATCTTCCTCCTCATGAGGTGCCTTCTCAATTGGAACATGGGCATTCTGTCTTTAAAACTGAAGACTTTCAACTTGTGACTTTTGTACTATGCTTTTATTCATCTCATAAATAGCATTAGAAAACTTTTCAAATGAATCAAAATGCAAAGGATTCAGTGTCATACATGAATCAACCTCCTCTGCATGTGCATGAGGAAGAATGGGCTTTTGAGTGGGTTGTTCTTGACAGATGATAGACTAATTTTGTACCTGTAATGGCTCTTGCAAAAGGCTTGAATCTCTAAAATTTGGAATCTTAACATGAGGAGACTTACTTATTGATTCAGAAAACTTTTCCTGATTGAAACTTGAGATTTTGAACCCTAAAACTTCCTCTTGCAGTAAGTCTAGTTTTTTTTCTCATGAGAAGATAGAATGGCAGCATTCATTGCCTCCCTAATCTCACACTTTGCTTCCTCTTGGCTCTTTGATCTTTCACTTGCTTGACACACAACAGGTCCACTTGGGAAGAGGGAAATGGTATTAGGACAAGTAGGTTTAGCTAGTAACATAGTATGAACTTGAGCCAGAAGTTGTCTCATTTGTTCCTCCTTAACAACAATTTACCTATTTAGAAATTCTTCTTCATACTTTGTCTTTTCTTCCATCTCTTGCTGATAACAAAAGGGCTCATAAGAATGTTTCTCCTACTGTTGGAGATAGGCTTGATAAGCAAGCTCTTCCTGTTGCATGTTGTACTCTCATTCTATTTCAATATCATCTAACTATTTTTTAAAATTCAAAGCAATATCCCTAACACTCATATTATCCTCATGCTTATTGTAACATCCACGTTCTAAAAACACAACAATATAGAGAACTTACCATGGAATAATTTCAACAAGGTAAAAATGAGAGAAAATTTTTCTTTTATTTATCATATAATCAAGTAACAAAAAATTACAAGATTCTCTTACATAATACAAATATGACATATTGTCTTTCTCAATTACAAGTATTTGCATAAATATTTCAATTACATAAACAATTTTGAAAAGATCACTACTTCTGAATATCTGGCATCTTTATCACAAGCCTTGACATGTTTTCTGTTGGAGAGAGCATCTTTCAAGTGTTTTACCTCCATCCACAGACCTGTGGTCTCCCACACATCTTCCACATAGGAAGTGGCCCTACCCTTCACGAGGAATATAGACCAAAGGTGACTGGTGGTAATTTGCCTTCCGAGTACATAGTGTTGTATCCTACACAACTCTATCAACCATATAACCCTACATACCCTCTAGCTAAGTATGATTTTCTAATAGGTTATGCAATCTAGATACAGTGAACTGACAATGCATGTAGAAAACGAATGCATTACTTTGGCCAAAGTTTTAATAACAATAACATTCGTAATGAACCTGGTCGAAATGTTCACCCACCCCAACTCAACTTGGATACTATCATATTCTTGCAATTTATCCTCACCAACTAAGTTTATGTAAATAGTTTTAACATCTTCTCATGGTAATGGTCTACTTGACTTAGATGAGCTCATATGGATATATCTAACCCATATTCAATACTAGGGTTTTCTTTGCAACCTTTAATAATCTTATATAATCATATCTTGTAACTATGAGACTAAGGTTTAAAAATGACCCCTGGGTTAACTCAAACAAGAATGAAAATAATATGGCTCTATAAAAGATATTACCTCCTACACAATGGAGTATGATTTCCTTCTATTTTTCCTATTGCAATAATCTAAGAATCTAAGTTCTTTTGGATAGAAAATTATTTTTTCATAGATAAATAGACTAAACCAAGAATGGTTTAAAATGATAATAACACAGATTAATGTTTAAACCGTATTACTCATTACTAAAGAGTTTACCTATCAAAGTTTCATCTGCACTAATATCATCGAAAGCCTATTGCATGATTAATCTTATAATAATATAATCAACCTGCTATATGATGAATTTAATCATCAAGGCGACTGATTACAAGGCACACGATAACTAAAATAAGCTTCTACAGGTATGAGATTGTAAAAAATAACCTTCTACAGGTATGAGATTGTAATGATCATTCATTTACCAAACGACGGTTTGACATGTTTAATAGTTTAAAAACAATAGGTATATTATCTGTTCAGAGTGCTAATGATATAGAATTCATTTATATTAGCATGCATCAACCTTCCAGGCTGAATCGATGCTCTTTGAACTCCTTTAAGTTAACTATATAGATTTACTAATGACTCTATCAGCTATTCGATACAGTCGACTCTATTGGTTTGAACAAATACACATTGAATTGAATGGACATGCCTTACTGGCATAATCAATTGTCTACAACACACTACAGTAATAACATAAAAGAACATTTGATTTTATAATGCTATCAATGCACATAACGCAAGAAGGATACCTGGTAGCGACGGCTTCAGATAAGAAAGAGTTGCAGATAGAATACTCCAATGGACGCCTAAGAAAATTGACATTTACTTCCTCCTCAAAACTGGTTATCTATCTTCTGCTGCTCATAGCGATCCTTCCAAAAGCATAACACTGAATAATACATTGACTCTTACTAAGTCATTTCTTTAAAGACTCACACATGACTCTTAATGAGTCGTCTAATCTTTTCTCTCCCACGATTACAGTTAGGGGAAAAATGAATACAAGGGACAGTCCACATACTATTTTTGGTTACAACTGATACCACATAAGATACAATGTCTTACACGTGTCAACGGGAAGACGTTCTACACAGGGAGTGAAAATAATGTGGTTTGTAACACCACAAACTCCTCTCAATAGAGGTCAACATATCAATAATAACATAGTTTGATCATTTAATGATCACTTAGAGTGGTTTGATCCATCACTTGAGATAAAAGAAAAGCATTCTATATACAACCCTACGGCTACTCCATAACCAAACATTAATAATTATGAGGTATTAACCTCAAATCGATGCATACATATGCATGTTTATATAATTAAATATGGTTTAATCATGACACCAACCCTTCTTGATCATTTATGATATGGTCATTGTATGATAATAATAATAATAAGTCGAATGGTTTTCGAATAATGTGAAAGGGTCAAGCTTGTCTCCCCTTCACAGACTCTTGTTAACACACATCAACTTGATTTAATAAGATTGTCGTATGATGTTTTAATATTAGAATTTAACCTTCTATGACTTAAGGATACTAACCCAACAATTTTGCAACAATGACGACGTAATACTTATGTTAATAGTAAATGGACATCATTCTACTCTGAAGACGTCATTTTCTTTTACGACCAACAATGTCGACACACACGACTAACCTAGAAAATAATCAAAAGATATTGACTACTTGTCGAATAGACTCAAAATCTATATTGTCAAAACATGACTTACCTCTATCAATATCGGTTCATGTTTTGTTAAACACTTATACTCATTTTGGCAAATGAACACTTGTAACCCAAGGTCTGTATTTCTCTCCTTGAAAGATACTCTCTCTCTCTCTTTTCTCTGAGAGTCATCCGAAACCTGTAATCCTGTATAAAACTTGAAATCAATAGATTACGATCAGTGCATCATTATTCAAATAATAAACCAAATTCTCATAATGCAATTATTAAATCAATAAAACATTTACATTTTCCATAATTCCATAAATGACATTCAATAAAATCTATGTTTTTCCTTGATATTAATCTAAACATCAAAATAGATTTACTTATGTTCAAGTGAAAGTAAAAAGTATTAGGAAGACAAAAATTGGGGGTTGTAACATATCCTTCCCCTAAAGATTCATCATCCTCGATGATATAAAGTATCAAAATGTAACTAGAAAGCATGTTCATTGTTTTCAACTAGTAAAAGTATTAAATAAATGAGGAAACTTCTGATAAAATTCATGGTAGTCCTCCCATGTAGCATTTTCCTCAGCATATTGATCCCATTGGACCTTGCACTGCAAGACCTCTCTATTATGCAAGTGGAGCTTGCGTGTTTCTAACACTCTGTGTGGCTTGATCATAACCAACCCTGGGTCCTCCATCTATAAAGAATTCCAATTTTAAATATAATTATCACCTGCAATATATTTCTTTAAATAAGAAACATGAAAAACATTGTGCATTCTAGATAAAGTTGGTGGTAGAGCAATTCTGTAGGCAACCGAATTGACCACTTCGAGTACTTCAAAGGGTCCTACATATCGAGGAGCTAGTTTAGAAGACTTTCCAAACTTAATAGAACTTTTCTGAGGTTTGACTATCAAGAGAAATTTCTCTCCAATAGAAAATTGTCTTGGTACACACTTGGCATCTGCATAACTCATTTGTCTATCATTGGCTTCTGCCAATCATTTTCTGATCAGTTTAACTTTTTCTTCCATTTCAACTAGCATTTCTGGTCCGATGCTAATCCTATCTTCTAGCTTATCCCAACTTATAGGAGTTTAACATCTTCTCCCATACAATGCTTCAAATGGTGCCATCTTAATAGTGGAATGATAGGAATTATTGTAAGCAAATTCCACAAGTGGTAAATATTCTTCCCACTTATATTGTTGATCCATGCAATACATTCGCAACAAATCCTCCAAAACCTGGTTAACTCTCTAAGTTTGCCCATCGGTTTCAAGATGATAAGCTGTAATCACATTGAGTTTAGTCCCCAGTGTAGAGAACAAAGTTTTCCAAAACCTTGATGTTATATGTGCATCTCTGTCTGAGATAATCTTTTCAGGGAAGCCATGCAATCTAAACACGTCTTGTACAAATTTGTGAGCTAACACTGGTGCTCCATCAGTCAAATTTCCTAGTATGAAATGTGCTACCTTCGTGAGTTTATCAACCACAACTAAAATGCCATCATGTTTATTCCTAGACAGAGGAAGACCTTGGACAAAGTCCATACTTATGACTTGCCATTTCCACTCTGGTACATCATGCGTGTACAACAATCCTGCTGGGTGTTGATGTTCTACTTTTACCCTCTGGCATTCTAAACAACTTGCTAAAAATCTTACAACATCAATCTTCATTCCTTTCCAAAAATAAAGAGGTTTAACATCCACTAGAAGTTTGGTCACTCCTGGATGTCCAGAATATGGTGTGGTATGAATTTCTTTCCATACAAGATTCCTTAAGTCAGCTAAATCAGGAGCGTACATTCTACCTCTAAACCTCAATAGTCCATCTAACTCAAACAAAAACCCATCATACCTTGGGTCTCTAGGATTATCTTCCAGAGCCTACTTAATTTGCTCATAATATTCATCACCAGACAAATTCTACAGCACTAAATCCTTGAAATTTCCACGAAAAGAGACAATTGAAGATATATGTCTTCTACGACTCAAAACATCAGCTACCCTGTTCTCTTTTCCTTTGATGTAGTTTATCTCAAATTCATAGTCAAATATCAATTCTAACCATCTCCTTCCTCGAGCATTTAGATGTGGTTGAGAGAAAATATACCTAAGACTTTGATGGTCTGACTTAAGTACAAAGGTTTTCCCTAACAAATAGTGTCTCCACATTTACAAAGCATGAGTTACTGTTGCCAATTCTAGATCATGTGGTGCATAATTCTTCTCATAGGATTTCAATTTTCTTGACTCATATGCTATAACTCTCCCATCTTTCATAGGCACTCCTCGTAATACTTCTCCCGAGGCATTTGTAATTACCTCAAATTGTCCTTCGAGGTCAAGAACCTTCAAAATTGGAGATGAAGTTAACTTTTCCTTTAAGAGATCAAATGCCTCCTGACACTTGTCTATCCATTCAAATCGCTTTCATTTCCTTTGTAGGGAAGTGATTGGACTAGCATTACTGGAGAAATTTAGAACAAACTTTCTATAATAGCTAGCCAGGCCCATGAAACTACGCACCTCATGCACATTTGTGGGTACAGGCCAATCTAGAATAGCTATAAATTTTGCAGGATCAACAGATATTCCATTTGCAGATATAATATGTCATAAATATTGAATCTCCTTTTGGAAGAATCTACATTTTGATAGTTTTCCATATAACTTATGTTCCCTTAACCATTGCAGAACCAATTGCAAATGTCAATGATGTTCTTCTTCATTCTTAGAGTATATGAGTATATCATCCAGAAAGACTAGAACAAACTTGTCTAAACAATCTCTGAATACACTATTCATGAGATTCATGAATGTGGTAGGGGCATTCGTCAAAACAAATGGCAACACTGTGAACTCATAGTGTCCATATCTGGTTCTAAAAGTTGTCTTATGAATATCCTCATCGTTTAATCTTAACTGATGATATCTCGATCGCAAATCAATCTTTGAAAATACTATAGCTCCACGCATTTGATCAAAGAGATCATCAATATGTGGCAAAGGATATTTGTTCTTTACCCTTGCTTTATTAACTATACGATAATCTATACATAAACGAAGAGTTCCATCCTTCTTCTTGACAAATATAACTGGAGCACCCCGTGGTGAAACACTGGGTCTAATCAAACCTTTTACCAACAATTCATGTAATTGGGCTTTCAATTCCATTAACTACATAGTTGTCATATGGTAGGGTGCTTTTGATATAGGCTCAGATCTTGGTTTAATATCAATTGCAAAATCAAAAACCCTCTCAGGAGGCAATCCTAGAAGTTCTTCTAGAAACAGATCCTAAAAATCTTGAAGAAAGGGATACTTTTCTCCAAAAGATGAACTAGGGATTTCTAACCCTTCCTCCACTTGTTCCATTTTAACTACAAACAACTGACAACCGTTTCTTCTGGCCCTTTTCAATTGCTTAGTAGAGATAGGTCTAATCTTAGCTTCTCTTTGAATTCCATGGATTTGGGTCTGATTTCCCAAATCATCTAAGCATTCAACTATTTTTGAAAAATAGTCAACCTTAGCTCTATGTTTCCATAACCAACTCATTCCTAGGATTACAACATAGGAACCTAAGGGAGCTGCATACATGTTTACTTCCATTGAGAAATTAGGGAGATCACTCTTGGCCTCAAACAAACATTGCTCTACCTGAGCCTTAGATTGGTTAGCATATTCTACTGACCAAGGTTTAGACATGAACCCAACTTTTCGAGGAAACTTATTCAAAATACTAGGAGAAAAGAAGTTTTCAGTTGCTCATGTATGAATCAAAATAGATATAGGGACTCCAAACAAAGTACTTGTCATTTCAATTGGCATGATTTGATACTCTGCTTGACGATTGTCGAGAGCTCCATGAATCCTTTGTCATCCACCTCATTTTCCAAATCACCTAGTCTTTTCTTAGTTTCCTCAAGCATGGTTATGATCTAGTCCAATTTATTATTTGGCAGGTGGTTTTCCTCTTCACTTCCTCCTTGGTTACTTCTTGTCCGAACCATGTTTATCATTTTTCTCACACATGAGAATATTGAGTTGTCTATTAGTTCATGATTATAATGCATCCCATTAAATCATAACATAATAAACTCAAATCAAAAAATAGTTTGGTACAAAAACAATTCTTCTTTTTTTATTTCATTTCAAGAGTACATAATATTCTTCATAAATATACAAGAAATGACTTCAAAAGTCATGCTCAAGAGGAGTATATCCTTCAGATTCATTTTCAGATACATAATCTCCAGGTCTATAACCTTCTGACTCACTATCAGACCTAACTTCTATGATCTCAACAGATGGGGGTATGCGGTGATCTCACCTAACCATAGTTGTATCCTCATCTGACATATATTCTATGATTTAGTTGTGATCTTAACTCTTTCAATGTTTTGCTTTGTCACTCGCTTGATTTGAATTAGGCATCCGCAAGGGTTTTAGTATCACTTAACCATATGTCACTCTCATCATTAGTTCCCTCAAAAGTTTTGATAATGGCTTCACATTCTCTTTTTGCTTTAAGGAAATGTTGACTTGTATTAATTGACTTTCTCGTTGTCTTCTTAAGACATACCATTCTGGCACAGAAATTTTCAAACATTCGCTAACCGCATAATGTTGACTACAAGTAAGCATAGTGGTCTCATAAGCCCTAGTGCTGAACTTGGTAGCTCTGATACCATATGTAACATCCACATTCTAAAAACACAATAATATAGAGAACTTACCATGGAATAACTTCAACAAGGTAAAAATGAGAGAAAATTTTTCTTTTATTTATCATATAATTAACAACAAATTACAAGATTCTCTTACATAATACAAAAATGACATATTGTCTTTCTTAATTACAAGTATTTGCATAAGTATTTCAATTACATAAACAATTCTGGAAAGATCAGTGCTTCTGAATATCTGACATCTTTATCACAAACCTTGGCATGTTTTCTGCTGGAGAGAGATAGCATCTTTTAAGTGTTTTACCTCCATCCATAGCCAGCGATCTCCCACACATCTTCCACATAGGAAGTGGACCTACCCTTCACAAGTAATATAGACCAAAGGTAACTAGTGGTAATTTGCCTTCTGATTACATAGTGTTGTATCCTACACAACTCTATCAACCATACAACCCTAAATACTGTTAGTAATAATTTATGTTTGGGGTTTTGAGTCAGGTCTCTTCCCTAAAAATCCAAAAAAGTTCTAATGTTTTGGTCCCTGCAATTATCAAAAATGCATCTCACCTTGTATGCTCAGGGTCAAAATATACAATGGTGGGTCAGAAATCTCCATCGGTCCCTAAAACTTGATAAAAAATGGGTCAAATGCATAAAAAATGCATATCGGGTCACAGTTTTTAGTGTCTGTGATTGTTTCTAGCAGTGGCTGAGAGGGTCTTATGTTTCAAACCCCACAGGATCCGCCAAGTGTCGAGCCCCTGTTCGAGCCACACTTTTGTTTCTAATTGATATCTTCGACACAGAGTGTGACATGTGGCAGAGGCTATTTCTATTATGTTTCAAGTTACTCCACGCGGAAGTCGCCACGTGTCATCTTCTGCCAAAGTTTCTGATAGACCATTAATGTTTCTCAAAGGTAGCGCGAACGGTGACAAGTGGCAGCCTCCGCTTATGTTTCAGGAAAGTTTCAAAAAGTTTCTAAGTTGCTGCGGAAGCTGACAAGTGTCAGTTTCTGCATCAGTTTCCACGTAAGTTTCTATCTTGTTTCCTGCAATGCAAGTAATGGCGAGGTGGGTCCCAATAAAGAGTCCTTGCTGCAGATGGTGCCAAGTGGCAGCCTCCGCTTGAAGTTTCATGACCCCCTTAAAGTTTCATCTAAGCACGGAAGGTGCCAAGTGTCACTATGCAGGGGCATTCTTTATTTGTTTCAACGGGTGCGCGGAAGGCGCCCTGTGTCCCTTATGATTGCTGCGGAAGCTGACACATGTCAGCCTCTGCGTTGTTTCTATTTGCTTCAAGGTTTGGCGAGCGGGAGGTTGTGGGCCCCGTTTCTTGATTGTGTCTCGTGTTTCAAATGCCGCGGATTGTGACAGCTGTCACTTGCGAGGGACACTTAAGGTTTGACACAGTATGTTTCATGAATGTGGCGGAAGGCGCCAAGTGTCACGAGCGGAGGCCACTTTAGTCTAAAGACGCAGTTTTGCAAAGTGTGGCAGAGCCCGCCACATGTCAGCTTCCGCTGGAGTTTCATGAAAGGGTTTTTGTGTTTCAAGAAGACTGCGGAAGTTGCCACCTGTCCCAATGGTTGAAACTGCGGATGTCGCTACATGTCCTCCTTTTTGAAAAGCAAATGAGAGGCGGAAAAGTCAGCGATTGAAACTTGAAGTGTCTGCGTGGCACGATTTGGTTGGTGGGTGACTTTTCTGCATTTTTTGGGGCCGTTGGATCTCATCGATGGGTTTTAGATCGACGACCACGTTTTGAGCCTGCAGCGTAGGTTTTCTCGTGAGCGTTTGCAATTGTTTTGAGCGGGAAACTCTAAGGAAACTTGTTGTGGCTACTTTCTAGAGGCCGCGAGTTGGTGCACTAGTAATGGCTATTGTTGCAGAGGTATGGGCGATGGCGTGGACAGATCAATCACCTGACTGGAGATGTGAATCCCCAGGCGGCGGCACGTGGCTCGAGACCTTCCTATCTCCTCCTCTACCTACTGCATTTATTTTTGGGTGCCATTTTTCTGATGGAGTGTATTTGGCAGATTTTTGTCTGGCCATGTAATTAATTTGCTGGGTACATTTTCTTGCTATTTAAGCAGTTTGTGTGACCCATTTAGTGGTTGTTGAAGACTTGGGCATTGTTTTGTGTAAATAATGAAGAACAAGGCATGAACTTGGTTGTTCCATCCCATTTTGGAGTTTATGTGTTGCAGCACGAGGGTATTTTGCACATATTTTTAGTTTCAGTGTTGATTTATATGAAAAATTCTTATTGCATGTGTCTATCTACTTGTCTCCATTGGCTGCATGTTATTCTCCTTCTTTTGAATCTGGTTCTTAAGGGTTTCATAGATTCTAGGATACAGGGTTCTGTATCACATGTTTGATCTCTAACTTCCATTCAAGGAGTGGATTAAACTGTTTTAGGTCAATGCATGGAGAAGATTGCATGTCAGCAGGGATATCTATAAGTAGAGGCAGCTAGATACCCATTCTTGGGTGATGTTTGTAAGGCAAGTATCAGTCCAGCCCCCTGAAACTTGAGTGAAAGTTGCAAACCATCTGCTGTATACATCTAGTTGACTCCTTTCCCAATGGATAGGCACCAGTCTGTTTCTGGGTCAGTAGTTATGAGCCAAAACCCCTTGTCTTGCATCCAGGACATTATGTCCACCCATCTCATCACTTCCATCTGTTAGTTGTAGGAGTAGGATTAGGACCCCTGCATACTCTCATACCCACCAGATAAATATGTCCAAGAATGTTGCCAACCTTGTGAGCTATCATGCAGATCTTGGTCCACACATGAGAGTATTCTGCCTGTTGCTGGCAAGCTAAATCTTTCTGTCATTGAGCTAGTCAATGTTACATCTTTTGTCATAGGGATACCCCCCATGGTGCGGCAGAACTAGAAGTGAAGGGGAGGCAGCTCACGCAACCTCCTATATTAGTTGGCTGAATCTGCACGTGCATAGGAACTGGCAAACCTTGATGCTGATTCAGAAGAAAAAACTAACAAAATGGTGACTCCACTGGGGATGTGAAGTCAAAGTACTATCCAGTCGTCTCTGGTGATATATTTGTGGCCCATCCGAGTCGCAACAAAATGGTGACTCTACTAGGGAGACAATGTTATATCCATAAAGCTTGATTCTAAGAAATTGAAGAATTAGGCCTGGAAGTGACTTGTTGCAGCAAATGTAAAGTTTTATGTGTGGCTCTGCTGTTGGGAGACCCAGAAAGAAAGAAATCAATTTTCAGCTTCAGCCAGTTTGAAGCTCATTCCTCTGCCAAGGAGGTGGCGACTCTGTTGAATGAACCTATCAGCAGCTGCAACATATCTAGGTATTTGTACAAGTTTTTGAAAAGTTCCCTATTTGGTGAAATAGCACTAGTTAAAAGGGAAACATTGGTGAAAGCAGAGCTTGCATGCTTTTGTTAGAACCTACTCTGTATTTCAAAAGGGCATGCAATGTTGTTCAAAAGACTCATATAGAGGACTTTAGGCAGGTTGAAATAGCAGTTTGTATTTTAAGGGCCTAAGGTCATATTGTGATTGAAAATCTGAGTAGAAAAGAGGGTTGCAAAAAACATAAAAAGATGTATTGTCAGCCCATGCACCCTTGTGAGGTGTCAAATGCAATAATGTATAGTGGTCAGTCCCAACCATGTAATAAAAGAGGTTTCAACATAGACAGATATAAGACCATAAATTTCAGTGGCATTTGTGGTTATCCAAATGCTCTTCCATCTAAAATCAGAAAGTATTTGCCTAAATTCAATGGTGCAAAGGATGAATCAACTGAGAGACACTTGCAGCAGTTCCTAAATGTGATAGATAATTTTGAGATTGACCATGAAGATGTGGTTATGAGATTATTTGTTCAATCTCTAGATGAGGATGCAAGGGACTGGTTCTCCTATCTTCTAGCTTGCTCTGTCAGCTCTTGGCAAGAATTTAAATCTATATTTCTAGTACAATATGGTGAAAAAATTTCTGATTATGCAGTTATTAGTAATTTTATGTACATCCATATTGAAGAGGATGAGTTGATCCTAGCCTTTAACCTCAGATTTATGAAGGCATTGAATAGAATTCCAGAATGCATGAGACCTAATGATGCATTGTACCTAGTTGTCTATTTGGGAGCATTTAATAAGAAAATGAGTTATAGATTGAGAGACAAGGAGCCCACCACATTGCATCAGGCACAATAGTTTGCAATTGATATTGAAAACAATTGGAGATATGGAATTCTAAAGGGTTATTTTTCTAAAAAAATTTGTTGTCCTGCAACCCCCATTGTTAATGAAAGATTTTATTCAGGTATTGGATATGAATGTCAAAGCACTCACACCCCTGTTGTCCCAGTTTTTGCATCATCCCAAGTTGATGATGTTTCTATTGTAGAGGAGGATGTCCCATTTTGCCCAGAAAATGAAGTTGACAATAATAAATTTTCAAGTAATATTTACATACCAGTCCTAAATAAAGAGCATTCATGTTTAAATGACCCAGTTGTGCAAAGTTGTGATCATGTGGATCAACAGTCAATATCAATTTCATCAGGAAGTATTAGAGGGCTAGAAAATGATGCAGATAGCTCAACTTCAGAATGCATTGAAGTAGCAAAAATTTTGTATGTGGGGCAATCAAATGATAAAAATGATATCCATGACCAGTGCATGGATCAGGTTTGTTCTTCTTATCACTCTAGATCTGATAGTAATGAAGAAGAATTGGAGTGTCATGAAGAAGGAGCAGAGGCCTTTGCAGTGAGTGTTAATCCCCTTTATGATGAGCCTCTGGATGCATTTATTATTGTGAGTCGTGACCTTCATTGGTACAAGATTAACCCTTTGTTTGAAGATGATGATGCTGATTTACAAACTGTGAATAATGAATGTTCATCATCACTTGATTCAGACATCTGTAATTACATCAAATTGTCCTTCGAGGTCAAGAACCTTCAAAATTGGAGATGAAGTTAACTTTTCCTTTAAGAGATCAAATGCCTCCTGACACTTGTCTATCCATTCAAATCGCTTTCATTTCCTTTGTAGGGAAGTGATTGGACTAGCATTACTGGAGAAATTTAGAACAAACTTTCTATAATAGCTAGCCAGGCCCATGAAACTACACACCTCATGCACATTTGTGGGTACAGGCCAATCTAGAATAGCTATAAATTTTGCAGGATCAACAGATATTCCATTTGCAGATATAATATGTCATAAATATTGAATCTCCTTTTGGAAGAATCTACATTTTGATAGTTTTCCATATAACTTATGTTCCCTTAACCATTGCAGAACCAATTGCAAATGTCAATGATGTTCTTCATTCTTAGAGTATATGAGTATATCATCCAGAAAGACTAGAACAAACTTGTCTAAAAAATCTCTGAATACACTATTCATGAGATTCATGAATGTGGTAGGGGCATTCATCAAAACAAATGGCAACACTATGAACTCATAGTGTCCATATCTGGTTCTAAAAGTTGTCTTATGAATATCCTCATCGTTTAATCTTAACTGATGATATCTCAATTGCAAATCAATCTTTGAAAATACTGTAGCTCCAGGCATTTGATCAAAGAGATCATCAATATGTGGCAAAGGATATTTGTTCTTTACCCTTGCTTTATTAACTATACGATAATCTATACATAAACGAAGAGTTCCATCCTTCTTCTTGACAAATATAACTGGAGCACCCCGTGGTGAAACACTGGGTCTAATCAAACCTTTTACCAACAATTCATGTAATTGGGCTTTCAATTCCATTAACTACATAGTTGTCATATGGTAGGGTGCTTTTGATATAGGCTCAGATCTTGGTTTAATATCAATTGCAAAATCAAAAACCCTCTCAGGAGGCAGTCCTAGAAGTTCTTCTAGAAACAGATCCTAAAAATCTTGAAGAAAGGGATACTTTTCTCCAAAAGATGAACTAGGGATTTCTAACCCTTCCTCCACTTGTTCCATTTTAACTACAAACAACTGACAACCTTTTCTTCTGGCCCTTTTCAATTGCTTAGCAGAGATAGGTCTAATCTTAGCTTCTCTTTGAATTCCATGGATTTGGGTCTGATTTCCCAAATCATCTAAGCATTCAACTATTTTTGAAAAATAGTCAACCTTAGCTCTATGCTTCCATAACCAACTCATTCCTAGGATTACAACATAGGAACCTAAGGGAGTTGCATACATGTTTACTTCCATTGAGAAATTAGGGAGATCACTCTTGGCCTCAAACAAACATTGCTCTACCTGAGCCTTAGATTGGTTAGCATATTCTACTGACCAAGGTTTAGACATGAACCCAACTTTTTGAGGAAACTTATTCAAAATACTAGGAGAAAAGAAGTTTTCAATTGCTCATGTATGAATCAAAATAGATATAGGGACTCCAAATAAAGTACTTGTCATTTCAATTGGCATGATTTGATACTCTGCTTGACGATTGTCGAGAGCTCCATGAATCCTTTTGTTGGATTTAAGGCATACAACTGAGAGGGGGGGGTGAATCAGTTGTATAAAACTTCTTCTTCTTTCAAACACTTGATTCTTCATTGTTAGTTAACAGCATATCAATTAATCATCCATGAAAGCATAATACATAAACACAAGAGCAGATAAACATCAACACATTGAACACCAAGATTTTGACGTGGAAAACCCGGTTAAGGGAAAAACCACGGGGTGATTAACCCAAGGATTATTCTCTGTTAGAAGAATAAGAAAAAGAATGGCACTTGCCAATTAGGGCTCACTGCCCGAGCACACTGCTCACAAAGAGGCCCACTGCCTACAAGGAGACACACTGTCTACAAAGTGATAAGAATCACAATCTTGAACTGGAGAATGACATCTCTACTATGTCCGGATCAGTTCCATTTAAGCCCAAAAACCTCTGGTCTGCCTTTCGCACTTCTCTTCGCTATGCCACACTCATCCACACAATCCACACTTCGAAATGAACTCACAAACCGTTATTTATACAAGACATCGACTTAGGAACAAACATCTAAGTCAGCAAACAACCATAAGAGTATCCGCAAGATGAATAACACATCCGGTCGGCCACCACAAGAACATTCACAGGATGAACAACTCATCCGGTCGGCTAAATAGAGCAAGAACTTCATCCGGAAGAATAACTTCAATTCCGAGCTCTACTATCAATGCAGACCAACAACACAACCTCAACATGATCCAAGAACTGTCACAAGCCTGCCTGAATGACTAGGTACATCCGCACTTTCTTTACTTACTGGAATCTCTTCACTTCCTTATCCGGAACTTCAAGAACACTGTCTGTCGCCATTGTCATAATGCAAGAGGTACTTCCAGACCTCCAAATCATACACAACTTGAGATGGCACATCACAAGGACATCCCAAAGACTCCTTCCAATTCACAGATTAGGATTATATAGTTCCAGACCTCACCGGACCTTTTTGTGATCCTCTGTCACCTCTGAATACTTGCCGGAACCGGTTCTACACCGACAGCCACAACTCCTTCAGATCTTCATGCAGACCTCTGAAATCTTAACTGAAGCATCTCAAGACTCATATCTACAAATGCTTTAATCCGCATCCTCCGATGCTCAACCTATACAATACATTTGCCTTCTTCTCATCACGGTTCTTCACTGTTCCTGACTGAGGCTAATTTTCTCAATATCCTCAGCACACAGCTCATCCAATCCTTCTTGTCAATGCAATATGAGTATGTTGACATCAATGACAACACTGGCTCACCTCATACTTGCAACAATCTCCCCCTTTGTCATTGATGGCAACATATGATGTGAAAAACCATCAAGACAAGAACTTCTCCTTTCTGTCACAGCTCCCCCTATCAACAACAACTTTTTACATGTCTTCTCTTCCTTTCCTGCTCCCCCTTTGATCATCAACCACTTGTTTTTCACATGTCTTCTCTCCCCCTTTGACATCAATGGCAAAGGGCTCATACTTGCAATTCTCATACATCAGAATCATACCAGCTGCTCCCCCTTAGTTGCAGCTCCCCATCATCAATCCGGATCACAAGATATAACTGTGATATCCACTGGACTGATGCACATCAGTGCATCCTAGTTCATCACCGAAGGGGCCATGACCCCTAACTTCTCTCGGAGATATTCAAAAGAGTCCTTGGGAAGAGGTTTAGTAAAGATATCTGCAATCTGATCCTTTGAGGGAACATACTCCAATCTGACTTCTTCCTTGTTCACTTGTTCTCTCAAAAAGTGAAACTTGATAGATATGTGCTTAGTCTTAGAATGCAATACCGGATTCTTAGAAATATTAATTGCACTTGAATTATCACAGAAAATTGTGATAGGCTCCTCATATTCAACTTTAATGTCTCTTAGCATCTGCTTCATCCATAAGATTTGAGTGCAACTACCTGCTGCTGCAATGTATTCTGCTTCAGTTGTAGACAGAGATATTGCATCTTGTTTCTTGCTTAGCCAAAAAACCAATCTCTTCCCCAAAAAGAATGCTCCACCACTAGTGCTCTTCTGGTCATCCACATCTCCTGCCCAATCTGCATCTGTGTAAGCATGAAGAAAGAAATTCGGATCTCTAGGGTACCATAGACCATACTCAACTGTTCCTTTCAGGTACCTAAAAATTCTTTTGATTGCCATAACATGAGATTCTCTAGGATCAGCCTGGAATCTTGCCACAAGACCAACAGCCTGCATTATATCTGGTCTAGTCTGAGTGAGATACAACAATCCACTAATCATTGATCTATACTTTGTCTGATCTACCTTTGGGGAGTCATCATCTTTGCTCAACTTACATCCGGTTGCCATGGGAGTGTTCATTGGTTTTGAATCTTCCATACCATATTTCCTTAACAATTCTTTCACATATTTGGTCTGAGAAATGAAGATTCCTTTCTTTGTTTGAGTAATTTGCAAACCCAAGAAGAAATTCATTTCACCAAGCATAGACATTTCAAACTCACTTTTCATCTGATTTGCAAAAGTTTTGCACATACTATCTCTTCCTCCAAAAATGATATCATCCACAAACACTTCAACAATCAAAATGTTTTCATGAACAATTTTGAAATATAAGTTACTGTCAGCAGTACCTTTGTTGAATCCAATCTACACAAGATGCTTATCCAACCTTTCATACCATGCTCTTGGGGCTTGCTTTAGTCCATACAATGCTTTCTTCAACTTGCAGACCATATCATCATTATCAGACAATTGAAATCCATCCGGTTGTTCAATGTAAACTTCTTCTTCCAGATCACCATTTAGGAAAGCAGACTTGACATCCATCTGATATACCTTGAAGTCTTTGAAGGCAGCAAATGCAAGAAATAATCTGACTGCTTCAATTCTTGCCATCGGAGCAAAGGTCTCTTCAAAGTCAATTCCTTCTATTTGAGAGTAGCCTTTGCAGACCAATCTAGCTTTGTTTCTGATAACTTCACCGGCTTCATTCAGTTTGTTCCAGCAGACCCATTTGGTTCCAATCACATTCCTGTCTCTAGGTCTGGGAACAAGATCCCAAGTATGATTTTTCTCAATTTGCATTAATTCATCTTTCATTGCTTTAGTCCAGTTTTCATCATTGCAGGCTTCATTTACTGTTTTAGGTTCAATCTTTGAAATCAGACAACATTCATCCTGATTTTGAGCAACATTCCTTCTAGTTTGCACACCTTTGCTTCTGTCACCTATGATCTGATCTTTAGAGTGGTTTAGTCTTACATACCTTAGAATTTTGGGAATATCCTGCACTGTTGCTCCTTGATCAGGTTCATTCTAACCTATTTCTTCTTCCTGATTTACTGGATCAAGTTGATTCTGACTTACCAGAGGGGATTGAGTCCCTTTAACCTGAACACCATCTTGATCATCTTCATCAAACTCATAAAATCTTGAAGGCTTCTCAATTCCTTCATCAACTTTCACATTGGTGCTTTCTATCATCTTCCTCAATCTCTTATTGTAACACCGGTATGCTTTGCTTTGAGTGGAGTAGCCCAAGAAAATTCCTTCATCACTTCTAGCATCAAACTTTCCTAGATCTTCATCTCTTTTAATATAACACTTGCTACCAAATACTCTGAAATATTTCACAGTAGGAGTGATGCCAAACCAGAGTTCATAGGGGGTCTTACCGGTGTTGTTTCTGATTTGAACTCGATTGAGAGTGTAGACTGCAGTGCTGATAGCTTCTTTCCAAAACATCTGAGAAACATTTTCTTCCAACATCATTGTCCTGGCAGCTTCCTGGATGGTCCGGTTCTTTCTTTCAACTACTCCATTCTGTTGTGGAGTCCTAGGAGCAGACAACTGTCTCCTTATACCCTGCTTCTCACAAAAGTCAATGAACTCACCAGATGTAAATTCACCACCTCTATCAGACCTTAGACACTTTAGTTTCAATCCGGTTTGATTCTCTACCATAGCTTTGAAGATTTTGAACTTCTCAAATGCTTCTGATTTTTCTTTTAGAAAGGTAACCCACATCATCCGAGAATGATCATCAATTAACAACATGAAATATCTATCACCTTGCAGACTCTTGATTCTTGTCGGACCACAGAGATCAGTATGTACTAATTCCAACAATCTGGTAGAAGACTGATCTTTGCTTTTGAAAGAGACTCTGCTCTGTTTACCTAGCTGACATTCTTTGCACAAACTATTTGTAGGTTTCACCAATTTTGGAAGGTCTCTTATAGCCTGAATATTGCTTATCTTGATGATGTTATCAAAATTCACATGACACATTCTTCTATGCCATAACCAACTCTGATCAACTTGAGCAAACATACAACTTTTGTTTGAACCAACCAGATGAAAGATATTACCTTTTGTTTGAGCACCGGATGCAATTTCAGTTCCGGAGCTTGTAAAGATTCTGCATTTTCCATTCTTGAACCGGAGATCATAGCCTTTGTCCACTAACTGACCAACACTGAGAAGATTGTGCTTCAATCCTTCAACATATAGTACATTACCTATTTTTCTCTTTCCATCAAAGGAAATAGTTCCCCTACCTCTGATTCTGCCAGCAGAATTGTCACCAAACTTTACCATTCCTCCTTCATACCTTTCCAAATCTAAGAACTTATTCTTGTCACCAGTCATATGGTGAGAACATCCACTATCAATAACCCAATCATCCTTTTCTTCCACTTGAGCAGCCAAAGCTCTTTCCACAACCTTGTGATTGACAGATTCAGAGGATATTGAATCTTCTTCCTTGATGGCAATAAACACCCATTCATTTCCAGATTTGCTTTCTAGTTCTGATTCATCATCTGTTACTCCTTCATTGTCATCTTATTCATGAACATAATAGCAGTTCTTTTGAAACCTTTGTCTGTTAGTATTAGACCTTGCAGATCTTTCCGGACATCTTGAAGCAAAATGACCAATCTTATTGCAGTTGAAACACTTAAAGGGTAGTTTTCCTTCATACTTACCGGATCCTCTTGGCAGTCTCTTTGCAATGAGGGCTTCAAGTTGAGCTGTTTCTGCTTCTTCTTCTTCCATGTCTCTTCTTGCTTGATCATACCATGACATCTTCCTTGATGAGTTTTCTCCCAGATCAAATCTCTGTTTGCCTTTCACATAGGCACTGGCTTTGAAAGCAGATTCAGTCTTGGGAGGATCATCTCCAAACTCGGTCATTTCAAATGCAGCTAGTTTGCCAGCCAGTTGTTCTCTTGTGACAGTTGTGTGGGCTCTGAATTCATCAATGGCAGCAACCTTGATTTTGTAGGCAGCAGGAAGGGATCTTAGGATTTTGCAGACAATCTCATTTTCATCTAGAGTTCCACCAACATTTCTAATTCCACATACCAGCTCATTCACTCTTGGCATAAAGGTAGTGATGTTTTCATCATCTCTCATCTTCAATCTTTCAAATTTCCCTTTCAGACTTTGCAACCTTGCACTTTTGACAAACTCATCTCCATACAGAAGTTCCAGTTTAGTCAGGATCTCATATGTAGTTGGTAGGTCAATAACATTTGAGAGATCTGAATCATTCAATGCGCTTAGTAGGGCTTCCTTGGTCCGCAGATTATTTTCAGCATCTATGATTTCATTCAGATTTGTCGGACTACCTTGTGGAGGTACATATGGTTTTGAGACCATAGCCAAGTATGCTTTTCCCATACATTCCAAGTGACACTTCATGCGACCTTTCCAGAGAGTGAAGTTGGTTCCATCGAACTTCGGCCTATCCTTCTTGTATGACGACATCCTGGATCTCCTCAAGCGGTTAAGCTCCTTTCAGAGGAACTTGGCTCTGATACCAATTGTTGGATTTAAGGCATACAACTGAGAGGGGGGGGGTGAATCAGTTGTATAAAACTTCTTCTTCTTTCAAACACTTGATTATTTGTTGTTAGTTAACAGCATATCAATTAATCATCCATGAAAGCATAATACATAAACACAAGAGCAGATAAACATCAACACATTGAACACCAAGATTTTGACGTGGAAAACCCGGTTAAGGGAAAAACCACGGGGTGATTAACCCAAGGATTATTCTCTGTTAGAAGAATAAGAAAAAGAATGGCACTTGCCAATTAGGGCTCACTGCCCGAGCACACTGCTCACAAAGAGGCCCACTGCCTACAAGGATACACACTGTCTACAAAGTGATAAGAATCACAATCTTGAACTGGAGAATGACATCTCTACTATGTCCGGATCAGTTCCATTTAAGCCCAAAAACCTCTGGTCTGCCTTTCGCACTTCTCTTCGCTATGCCACACTCATCCACACAATCCACACTTCGAAATGAACTCACAAACCGTTATTTATACAAGACATCGACTTAGGAACAAACATCTAAGTCGGCAAACAACCATAAGAGTATCCGCAAGATGAATAACACATTCGGTCGGCCACCACAAGAACATTCGCAGGATGAACAACTCATCCGGTCGGCTAAACAGAGCAAGAACTTCATCCGGAAGAATAACTTCAATTCCGGGCTCTACTATCAGTGCGAACCAACAACACAACCTCAACATGATCCAAGAACCTTCACAAGCCTGCCTGAATGACCAGGTACATCCGCACTTTCTTTACTTACTGGAATCTCTTCTCTTCCTTATCCAGAACTTCAAGAACACTGTCTGTCGCCACTGTCATAATGCAAGAGGTACTTCTGGACCTCCAAATCATACACAACTTGAGATGGCACATCACAAGGACATCCCAAAGACTCCTTCCAATCCGCAGATTAGGATTATACAGTTCTGGACCTCACCGGACCTTTTTGTGATCCTCTGTCACCTCTGAATACTTGCCGGAACCGGTTCTACACCGACAGCCACAACTCCTTCAGATCTTCATGCGGACCTCTAAAATCTTAACTGAAGCATCTCAAGACTCATATCTACAAACCCTTTAATCCGCATCCTCCGGTGCTCAACCTATACAATACATTTGCCTTCTTCTCATCACGGTTCTTCACTGTTCCTGACTGAGGCTAATTTTCTCAATATCCTCAGCACACAGCTCATCCAATCCTTCTTGTCAATGCAATATGAGTATGTTGACATCAATGACAACACTGGCTCACCTCATACTTGCAACACCTTTGTCATCCACCTTGTTTTCCAAATCACCCAGTCGTTTCTTAGTTTCCTCAAGCATGGTTATGATCTAGTCCAATTTATTATTTGGCAGGTGGTTTTCCTCTTCACTTCCTCCTTGGTTACTTCTTGTCTGAACCATGTTTATCATTTTTCTCACACATGAGAATATTGAGTTGTCTATTAGTTCATGATTATAATGCATCCCATTAAATCATAACATAATAAACTCAAATCAAAAAATAGTTTGGTACAAAAACAACTCTTCTTTTTTTATTTCATTTCAAGAGTACATAATATTCTTCATAAATATACAAGAAATGACTTCAAAAGTCATGCTCAAGAGGAGTATATCCTTCAGATTCATTTTCAGATACATAATCTCCAGGTATATAACCTTCTGACTCACTATCAGACCTAACTTCTATGATCTCAACAGATGGGGGTATGCGGTGATCTCACCTAACCATAGTTGTATCCTCATCTGACATTTATTCTATGATTTAGTTGTGATCTTAACTCTTTCAATGTTTTGCTTTGTCACTCGCTTGATTTTAAGTAGGCATCCGCAAGGGTTTTAGTATCACTTAACCATATGTCACTCTCATCATTAGTTCCCTCAAAAGTTTTGATAATGGCTTCACATTCTCTTTTTGCTTTAAGGAAATGTTGACTTGTATTAACTGACTTTCTCATTGTCTTCTTAAGACATACCATTCTGGCACAGAAATTTTCAAACATTCGCTAACCGCATAATGTTGACTACAAGTAAGCATAGTGGTCTCATAAGCCCTAGTGCTGAACTTGGTAGCTCTGATACCATATGTAACATCCACATTCTAAAAACACAATAATATAGAGAACTTACCATGGAATAACTTCAACAAGGTAAAAATGAGAGAAAATTTTTCTTTTATTTATCATATAATTAAGTAACAACAAATTACAAGATTCTCTTACATAATACAAATATGACATATTATCTTTCTCAATTACAAGTATTTGCATAAGTATTTCAATTACATAAACAATTCTGGAAAGATTAGTGCTTCTAAATATCTGACATCTTTATCACAAACCTTGGCATGTTTTCTGCTGGAGAGAGATAGCATCTTTTAAGTGTTTTACCTCCATCCACAGCCAGCGATCTCCCACACATCTTCCACATAGGAAGTGGACCTACCCTTCACAAGGAATATAGACCAAAGGTAACTAGTGGTAATTTGCCTTCTGATTACATAGTGTTGTATCCTACACAACTCTATCAACCATACAACCCTAGATACTGTTAGTAATAATTTATGTTTGGGGTTTTGAGTCAGGTCTCTTCCCTAAAAATCCAAAAAAGTTCTAATGTTTTGGTCCCTGCAATTATCAAAAATGCATCTCACCTTGTATGCCCAGGGTCAAAATATATAGTGGTGGGTCAGAAATCTCCATCGGTCCCTAAAAATTGATAAAAAATGGGTCAAATGCATAAAAAATGCATATCGGGTCACAGTTTTCAGTGTCTGTGATTGTTTCTAGCAGTGGCTGAGAGGGTCTTATGTTTCAAACGCTGCAGGATCCGCCAAGTGTCGAGCCCCTGTTCAAGCCACACTTTTGTTTCTGATTGATATCTTCGACACAGAGTGTGACACGTGGCAGAGGCTATTTCTATTATGTTTCAAGTTACTCCCCGCGGAAGGCGCCATGTGTCAGCTTCTGCCAAAGTTTCTGATAGACCATTAATGTTTCTCAAAGGTAGCGCAGACGGTGACAAGTGGCAGCCTTCGCTTATGTTTCAGGAAAGTTTCAAAAAGTTTCTAAGTTGCTGCGGAAGCTGACAAGTGTCAGTTTCCACGTCAGTTTCCACGTAAGTTTCTATCTTGTTTCCTGCAATGCAAGTAATGGCGAGGTGGGTCCCAGTAAAGAGTCCTTGCTGCAGATGGTGCCAAGTGGCAGCCTCCGCTTGAAGTTTCATGAGCCCCTTAAAGTTTCATCTAAGCGCGGAAGGTGCCAAGTGTCACTATGCGGGGGCATTCTTTATTTGTTTCAACGGGTGCGTGGAAGGCGCCGTGTGTCCCTTATGATTGCTGCGGAAGCTGACACATGTCGGCCTCTGCGTTGTTTCTATTTGCTTCAAGGTTTGGCGAGCGGGAGGTTGTGGGCCCCGTTTCTTGATTGTGTCTCGTGTTTCAAATGCCGCGGATTGTGACAGCTGTCACTTGCGAGGGACACTTAAGGTTTGACACAGTATGTTTCATGAATGTGGCGGAAGGCGCCAAGTGTCACGAGCGGAGGCCACTTTAGTCTAAAGACGCAGTTTTGCAAAGTGTGGCAGAGCCCGCCACATGTCAGCTTCCGCTGGAGTTTCATGAAAGGGTTTTTGTGTTTCAAGAAGACTGCGGAAGTTGCCACCTGTCTCGATGGTTGAAACTGCGGATGTCGCTGCGTGTCCTCCTTTTTTAAAAGCAAATGAGAGGTGAAAAAGTCAGCGATTGAAACTTGAAGTGTCTGCGTGGCACGATTTGGTTGGTGGGTGACTTTTCTACATTTTTTGGGGCAGTTGGATCTCAGCGATGGGTTTTAGATCGACGGCCACGTTTTGAGCCTGCAGCGCAGGTTATCTCGTGAGCGTTTGCAATTGTTTTGAGCGGGAAACTCTGAGGAAACTTGTGGCTACTTTCCAGAGGCCGCGGGTTGGTGCGCTAGTAATGGCTATTGTTGCAGAGGTATGGGCGATGGCATGGACGGATCAATCACCTGACTGGAGATGTGAATCCCCAGACGGCGGTGCGTGGCTCAAGACCTTCTTATCTCCTCCTCTACCTACTGCATTTTTTTTTGGGTGCCATTTTTCTGATGGAGTGTATTTGGCGGATTTTTGTCTGGCCATGTAATTAATTTGCTGGGTACATTTTCTTGCTATTTAAGCAGTTTGTGTGACCCATTTAGTGGTTGTTGAAGACTTGGGCATTCTTTTGTGTAAATAATGAAGAACAGGGCATGAACTTGGTTGTTCCATCCCATTTTGGAGTTTATGTGTTGCAACACGAGGGTATTTTGCACATATTTTCAGTTTCAGTGTTGATTTATATGAAAAATGCTTATTGCATGTGTCTATCTGCTTGTCTCCATTGGATGCATGTTATTCTCCTTCTTTTGAATCTGGTTCTTAAGGGTTTCATAGATTCTAGGATACAGGGTTTTGTATCACATGTTTGATCTCTAACTTCCATTCAAGGAGTGGATTAAACTATTTTAGGTCAATGCATGGAGAAGGTTGCATGTCAGTAGGGATATCTGTAAGTAGAGGCAGCTAGATACCCATTCTTGGGTGATGTTTGTAAGGCAAATATCAGTCCAACCCCCTGAAACTTGAGTGAAAGTTGCAAACCATCTGCTGTATACATCTAGTTGACTCCTTGCCCAATGGATAGGCACCAGTCTGTTTCTGGGTTAGTAGTTATGAGCCAAAACCCCTTGTCTTGCATCCAGGACATTATGTCCACCCATCTCATCACTTCCATCTGTTAGTTGTAGGAGTAGGATTAGGACCCTTGCATACTCTCATACCCACCAGACAAATATGTCCAAGAATGTTGCCAACCTTGTGAGCTATCATGCAGATCTTGGTCCACATATGAGAGTATTCTGCCTGTTGCTGTCAAGCTAAATCTTTCTGTCATTGAGCTAGTCAATGTTACATCTTTTGTCATAGGGATACCCCCCATGGTGCGGCAGAACCAGAAGTGAAGGGGAGGCAGCTCACGCAACCTCCTAGATTAGTTGGCTGAATCTACACGTGCATAGGAACTGGCAAACCTTGATGCTGATTCAGAAGAAAAAACCAACAAAATGGCGACTCCACTGGGGATGTGAAGTCAAAGTACTATCCAGTCGTCTCTGGTGATATATTTGTGGCCCATCCGAGTCGCAACAAAATGGTGACTCTACTGGGGAGACAATGTTATATCCATAAAGCTTGAGTCTAAGAAATTGAAGAATTAGGCCTGGAAGTGACTTGTTGCAGCAAATGTAAAGTTTTATGTGTGGCTCTGTTGTTGGGAGACCCAGAAAGAAAGAAATCAATTTTCAGCTTCAGCCAGTTTGAAGCTCATTCCTCTGCCAAGGAGGTGGCGACTCTGTTGAATGAACCTATCAGCAGCTGCAACATATCTAGGTATTTGTACAAGTTTTTGAAAAGTTCCCTATTTGGTGAAATAGCACTAGTTAAAAGGGAAACATTGGTGAAAGCAAAGCTTGCATGCTTTTGTTAGAACCTACTCTGTATTTCAAGAGGGCATGCAATGTTGTTCAAAAGACTCATATAGAGGACTTTAGGCAGGTTGAAATAGCAGTTTGTATTTTAAGGGCCTAAGGTCATATTGTGATTGAAAATCTGAGTAAAAAAGAGGGTTGCAAAAAACATAAAAGGATGTATTTCAGCCCATGCACCCTTGTGAGGTGTCAAATGCAATAATGTATAGTAGTCAGTCCCAACCATGTAATAAAAGAGGTTTCAACATAGACAGATATAAGACCATAAATTTCAGTGGCATTTGTGGTTATCCAAATGCTCTTCCATCTAAAATCAGAAAGTATTTGCCTAAATTCAATGGTGCAAAGGATGAATTAACTGAGAGACACTTGCAGCAGTTCCTAAATGTGATAGATAATTTTGAGATTGACCATGAAGATGTGGTTATGAGATTATTTGTTCAATCTCTAGATGAGGATGCAAGGGACTGGTTCTCCTATCTTCTAGCTTGCTCTGTCAGCTCTTGGCAAGAATTTAAATCTATATTTCTAGTACAATATGGTGAAAAAATTTCTGATTATGCAGTTATTAGTAATTTTATGTACATCCATATTGAAGAGGATGAGTTGATCCCAGCCTTTAACCTCAGATTTATGAAGGCATTGAATAGAATTCTAGAATGCATGAAACCTAATGATGCATTATGCCTAGTTGTCTATTTGGGAGCATTTAACAAGAAAATGAGTTATAGATTGAGAGACAAGGAGCCCACCACATTGCATCAGGCACAACAGTTTGCAATTGATATTGAAAACAATTGGAGATATGGAATTCTAAAGGGTTATTTTTCTAAAAAAATTTGTTGTCTTGCAGCCCCCATTGTTAATGAAATATTTAATTCAGGTATTGGATATGAATGTCAAAGCACTCACACCCCTGTTGTCCCAGTTTTTGCATCATCCCAAGTTGATGATGTTTCTATTGTAGAGGAGGATGTCCCATTTTGCCCAGAAAATGAAGTTGACAATAATAAATTTTCAAGTAATATTTACATACCAGTCCTAAATAAAGAGCATTCATGTTTAAATGACCCAGTTGTGCAAAGTTGTGATCATGTGGATCAACAGTCAATATCAGTTTCATCAGGAAGTATTAGAGGGCTAGAAAATGATGTAGATAGCTCAACTTCAGAATGCATTGAAGTAGTAGAAATTTTGTATGTGGGGCAATCAAATGATAAAAATGATATCCATGACCAGTGCATGGATCAGGTTTGTTCTTCTTATCACTCTGGATCTGATAGTAATGAAGAAGAATTGGAGTGTCATGAAGAAGGAGCAGAGGCCTTTGCAGTGAGTGTTAATCCCCTTTATGATGAGCCTCTGGATGCATTTATTATTGTGAGTCGTGACCTTCATTGGTGCAAGATTAACCCTTTGTTTGAAGATGATGATGCTGATTTACAAACTATGAATAATGAATGTTCATCATCACCTGATTTAGACATATGCAACATTGGGTGTGTGGATCAGGATTTATTTTCAATATCAGTAGATATTAGGGGTCTCATATTTTCTGAGTATTTTGAGTTTTTGGATCAACTGGATGAGTGCCTGATGGTGTGCAGTAGCCAGATAAATGATGAAGAATGCCAAGAGCAGTATGATGTACTGTCTGAGGAATATAACATACATATGTTACTTAATGCTGAAGAATATTATGATGTGTATGGTTATATGTCTAATTTTGAAATCCAGAGTGACAGAGGCAATACTACAAGTGGCAAGTTGTCAAAAATGGTAGAATATCTAATTGAGCAGATGACATTATGGGTAGATTATGCCAATCTTTTCAGTTGGGATTGGGATCTTTTAGTTTGGAATCAGGCATTTGACAAGAAAAAATTATGGTTTTTCCTTTTTGGTGGCCCTGGGCCACCAAGTAAAGTTTAAATAATGTGTTTTTTTTATGTAGGCTGGTGTAGTGCTTGAATCTGTGCCCAATGGATAGTGGACTGGTCTGCATCCCAGAGATCTGAGGTTCTCACTGCAGTCTTGCGCCTGCATGTCCCCAATCGGAGCCTATGTTAGTAATAATTTATGTTTGGAGTTTTGAGTCAGGTCTCTTCCCTAAAAATCCAAAAAAGTTCTAATGTTTTGGTCCCTGCAATTATCAATAATGCATCTCACCTTGTATGCTCAGGGTCAAAATATACAGTGGCGGGTCAGAAATCTCCATCGGTCCCTGAAAATTGATAAAAAATGGGTCAAATGCATAAAAAATGCATATCAGGTCATAGTTTTCAGTGTCTGTGATTGTTTCTAGCAGTGGTTGAGAGGGTCTTATGTTTCAAACACCGCGGGATCCACCAAGTGTCGAGCCCCTGTTCGAGCCACACTTTTGTTTCTGATTGATATCTTCGACGCGGAGTGTGACACGTGGCAGAGGCTATTTCTATTATGTTTCAAGTTACTCCCCGTGGACACCAAAGTTTCTGATAGACCCTTAATGTTTCTCAAAGGTAGCGTGGATGGTGACAAGTGGCAGCCTCCGCTTATGTTTCAGGAAAGTTTCAAAAAGTTTCTAAGCTGCTGCGGAAGCTGACAAGTGTCAGTTTCCGTGTAAGTTTCTATCTTGTTTCCTGTAATGTAAGTAATGGCGGGGTGGGTCCCAGTAAAGAGTCCTTGCTGCGGATGGTGCCAAGTGGCGGCCTCCGCTTGAAGTTTCATGAGCCCCTTAAAGTTTCATCTAAGCGCAGAAGGCGCCAAGTGTCACTATGCGGGGGCATTCTTTATTTGTTTGAACAAGTGCGCGGAAGGCGCTGTGTGTCCCTTATGATTGCTGCGGAAGCTGACACGTGTCAGCCTCCGCGTTGTTTCTATTTGCTTCAAGGTTTGGCGAGCAGGAGGTTGTGGGCCCCGCTTCTTGATTGTGTGTCATGTTTCAAATGCCACGGACTGTGACAGCTGTCACTTGCGAGGGACACTTAAGGTTTGACACAGTATGTTTCATGAATGTGACGGAAGGCACTAAGTGTCATGAGTGGAGGCCACTTCAGTCAAAAGACGCAGTTTTGCAAAGTGTGGCAGAGCCCGCCACATGTCAGCTTCTGCTGGAGTTTAATGAAAGGGTCTTTGTGTTTCAAGAAGACTGCGGAAGTTGCCACCTGTCCCGATGGTTGAAACTGCACATGCTGCTGCGTGTCCTCCTTTTTGAAAAGCAAATGAGAGGCGAAAAAGTTAGCGATTGAAACTTGAAGTGTCTGCGTGGCACGATTTGGTTGGTGGGTGACTTTTCTGCATTTTTTGGGGCCGTTGGATCTCAGCGATGGGTTTTAGATCGACGACCACATTTTGAGCCTGCAGCGCAGGTTTTCTCGTGAGTGTTTGCAGTTGTTTGGAGCGGGAAACTCTAAGGAAACTTGTTGTGGCTGCTTTCCAAAGGCCGCGGGTTGGTGCGCCAGTAATGGCGATTGTTGCAGAGGTATGGGCGATGGCATGGACGGATCAATCACCTGACTGGAGATGTGAATCCCCAGGTAGCGGCGCGTGGCTCGAGACCTTCCTGTCTCCTCCTCTACTTGCTGCATTTATTTTTGGGTGCCATTTTTCTGATGGAGTGTATCTGACAGATTTTTGTCTAGCCATGTAATTAATTTGCTGGGTACATTTTCTTGCTATTTAAGCAGTTTGTGTGACCCATTAGTGGTTGTTGAAGACTTGGGCATTCTTTTGTGTAAATAATGAAGAACAGGGCATGAACTTGGTTGTTCCATCCCATTTTGGAGTTTATGTGTTGCAGCACGAGTGTATTTTGCACATATTTTCAGTTTCACTATTGATTTATATGAAAAATGCTTATTGCATGTGTCTATCTGCTTGTCTCCATTGGCTGCATGTTATTCTCCTTCTTTTGAATCTGGTTGCTAAGGGTTTCATAGATTCTAGGATACAGGGTTTTGTATCACATGTTTGATCTCTAACTTCCATTCAAGGAGTGGATTAAACTGTTTTAGGTCAATGCATGGAGAAGGTTGCATGTCAGCAGGGATATCTGTAAGTAGAGGCAGCTAGATACCCATTCTTGGGTGATGTTTGTAAGCCAAGCATTAGTCTAGGCCCCTGAAACTTGAGTGAAAGTTGCAAACAATCTGCTATATATGTCTAGTTGACTCCTTGCCCAATGGATAGGCACTAGTCTATTTCTCGGTCAGTAGTTATGAGCCAAAACCCCTTGTCTTGCATCCAGGACATTATGTCCACCCATCTCATCACTTCCATCTGTTAGTTGTTGGAGTAGGATTAGGACCCCTGCATACTCTCATACCCACCAGACAAATATGTCCAAGAATGTTGCCAACCTTGTGATCTATCATGCAGATCTTGGTCCACACATGAGAGTATTCTGCCTGTTGCTGTCAAGCTAAATCTTTCTGTCATTGAGCTAGTCAATGTTACATCTTTTGTCATAGGGATACCCCGTTGGTGCGGCAAAACTAGAAGTGAAGGGGAGGTAGCTCATGCAACCTCTTGTATTAGTTGGCTGAATCTGCACGTGCATAGGAACTGGCAAACCCTGATGCTGATTCAGAAAAAAACCAACAGATACTCTCTAGCTAAGTATGATTTTCTGATAGGTTATGCAATCCAGATACAGTGAACTGATAATGCATGCAGAAAATGAATGCATTACTTTGGCCAAAGTTTTAATATCAATAATGTTCGTAATGAACGTGGTCGAAATGTTCACCCACCCCAACTCGACTTGGATACTATCATATTCTTGCAATTTATCCTCACCAACTAAGTTTACGTAAATAGTTTTAACATCTTCTCATGGTAATGGTCTAATTGACTTAGATGAGCTCATATGGATATATCTAATTATTTGTTTCCATATTCGATACTAGGGTTTTCTTTGCAACCTTTAATAATCCTATATAATCATATCTCACAACTATGAGACAAAGGTTTAAAAATGACCCCTGGGTTAACTCAAACAAGATTAAAAATAATATGGCTCTGTAAAAGATATTACTTCCTACACAATGGAGTATGATTTCCTTCTATCTTTCCTATTGCAATAACATTAATAATTACCATAATTTAAATTATATATATAAGTTTACATACTATGCAATATTCAAGCTTAGACTTTATCTATTCTCATCATAATGATTTACAACAATATTATACTCATCAAGATTAATATAATAGATAATAAAGATGGTCCTATGGCACTTATTTCATTTACCAAACTATTTGTAATATTTCTATCACTCGATTGGATATAAGACAGTTTTCCATAGATTACTAAGAATCTAAGTTCTTTTGGATAGAAAATCGTTTTGTCATAGATAAATAGACTAAACCAAGAATGGTTTAAAATGATAATAACACATCTTAATGTTTAAACCATATTACTCATTACTAAAGAGTTTACCTATCAAAGTTTCATTTGCACTAATATCATCGAAAGTCTATTGCATGATTAATCTTATAACAATATAATCGACTTGCTATATGATGAATTCAATCATCAAGGCGACTAGTTACAAGGCACACAATAAATAAAATAACCTTATACAGGTATGAGATTGTAATGATCATTCATTCACCAAACAACAATTTGACATGTTTAACAGTTTAAAAACAATAGGTATATTGTCGGCTCAGAGTGCTAATGATATAAAATTCATTTATATTAGCATGCATCAGCCTTCCAGGTTGAATCGATGCTCTCTGAATTCCTTTAAGTTAACTATACAGTTTCACTAACGACTCTATCAACTATTCGATATAGTCGACTCTATTGGTTTGAACAAATACACATTGAATTGAATGGATATGCCTTACTGGCATAATCGATTGTCTACAACAAGACACTACAATAATAACATAAAAGGACATTTGATTTTACAATGCTATTAATGCACACAACGCAGGAAGGATACCTAGTAGCGACGACTTAAGATAAGAAAGAGTTGCAAATAGAATACTCTAATGGACGCCTAAGAAAATTGACGTTTACTTCCTCCTCAAAACTGGTTATCTATCTTCTGCTGCTCACAACGATCCTTCCAAAAGCATAACACCAAATAATACGTCGACTCTTACTAAGTCATTTCTTTAAAGACTCACACATGACTCTTAATGAGTTGTCCTATCTTTTCTCTCCCACGATTACAGTTAGGGGCAAAATGAATACAAGGGACAATCCACATACTATTTTCAGTTAGAACCGATACCACATAAGATGCAATGTCTTACACATGTCGATGGGGAGACATTCTATGAAGGGAGTGAAAAGAATGTGGTTTGTAACACCACAAACTCCTCTCAATAGAGGCTGACATATCAATAATAACATAGTTTGATCATTTTATGATCACTTAGAGTGGTTCGATCCATCACCTGAGATAAAGGAAAAGCATTCCTATATACAAGCCTACAGCTGCTCCATAACCAAGCACTAATAATTATGAGGTATTAACCTCAAATTGATGCATACATATACATGTTTATATAATTAAATATGGTTTAATCATGACACCAACCCTTCTTGATCATTTATGCTATGGTCAATGTATGATAATAATAATAAGTCGAATGGTTTTTGAATAATGTGAAAGGGTTGAGCTTGTCTCCCCTTCACAGACTTTTGTTAACACATGTCAACTTGACTTAATAAGATCATCGTATGACATTTTAATATCACAATTTAACCTTCTATAACTTAAGGATACTAACCCAACAATTTTGCGACAATGATGACGTAACACTTACGTTAATCATAAACAAACATTGTTCTACTCTGAAGACGTCATTTTCTTTTATGACCAACAATGTCGACACACACGACTAACCCAGAAAAGAATCAAAATATATCGACTACTTGTTGAATAGACTCAAAAGCTATATTGTCAAAACATGACTTACCTCTATCGATACCGATTCACGTTTTGTTAAACACTTACACTCATTTTGGCAAATGAACACTCGTAACCCAAGGTCTATATTTCTCTCCTTGAAAGATATACTCTCTCTCTTTTCTCTGAGAGTCATCCAAAACCTGTAATCCTATATAAAACTTGAAATCAACAGATTACGATTAGTGCATCATTGTTCAAATAATAAACCAAATTCTCATAATGCAATTATTAAATCGATAAAACATTTATATTTTCCATAATTCCATAAATGACATTCAATAGAATCTATTTTTTTCCTTGATATTAATCCAAACATCAAAATAGATTTACTTATGTTCAAGTAAAAGTAAAAATTATTAGGAAGACAAAAATTGGGGATATAACATATCCTTCCCCTAAAGATTCATCGTCCTCGATAATATAAAATATCAAAATGTAACTAAAAAGCAAGTTGCTTGTTTTCAACTGGTAAAAGTATTAAATAAATGAGGAAACTTATGATAAAATTCATGGTAGTCCTCCCATGTAGCATTTTCCTTAGCATGTTGGTCCCATTGGACCTTGCACTGCAAGACCTCTCTGTTATGCAAGTGGAGCTTGCGTGTTTCTAACACTCTGAGTGGCTCGATCGTGACCAACCCTAGGTCCTGCATCTATAAAGAATTCCAATTTAAAATACGATTATCACCTACAATATATTTCTTTAAATAAGAAACATGAAAAACATTGTGCATTCTAGACAAAGCTGGTGGTAGAACAATTATGTAGCTAACCAGATTGACCACTTCGAGTACTTCAAAGGGTCCTACATATCGAGGAGCTAGTTTAGAAGACTTTCCAAACTTAATAGAACTTTTCTGAGGTTTGACTCTCAAGAGAACTTTCTCTCCAACAGAGAATTGTCTTGGTACATGCTTGGCATCCCCATAACTCTTTTATCTTTCATTGGCTTCTGCCAATCTTTTTCTTCCATTTTAGCTAGCATTTCTGGTCTGATGCTAATCCCATCTTCTAGCTTATTCCATCTTATAGGAGTTCAACATCTTCTCCCTTACAATGCTTCAAATGGAACCATCTTAATAGTGGAATGATAGGAATTATTGTAAGCAAATTCCACAAGTGGTAAATATTCTTCCCACTTATATTGCTCATCCATGCAATACATTCGCAACAAATCCTCCAAAACCTGGTTAACTCTCTGAGTTTGCCCATCGGTTTTAGGATGATAAGTTGTACTCACATTGTGTTTAGTCCCTAGTGTAGAGAACAAAGTGTGCCAAAAACTTGATGTTATACGCGCATCTCTATCTAAGATAATCTTTTTAGGGAAGCCATGCAATCTAAACAGTACTTGTACAAATTTGTGAGCTAACACTGGTGCTCCATCAGTCAAATTTCCTAGTATAAAATGTGCTACCTTCGTGAGTTTATCAACCACAACTAAAATGACATCATTTCTTTTCCTAGACATAGGAAGACCTTGGACAAAGTCCATACTTATGACTTGCCATCTCCACTCTAGTACATCATTCGGGTATAACAATCCTGCTGGGTGTTGATGTTTTGCTTTTACCCTCTGGCATTCTAAACAACTTGCGACAAATCTTACAGTGTCATTCTTCATTCCTTCCCAAAAACAAAGAGGTTTAACATCCGCTAGAAGTTTGGTCACTCCTGGATGTCCGGAATATGGTGCGGTATGAACTTCTTTCCATACAAGATTCCTTAAGTCAGCTGAATCAGGAACATACATTCTACCTCTAAACCTCAATAGTCCATCTAACTCAAACAAAAACCTATCATACCTTGGGTCTCTAGGATTATCTTCCAGAGCCTGCTTAATCTACTCATAATATTCATCACCAGACAAATTCTGCAGCACTAAATCCTTGAAATTTCTACGAATAGAGACAATTGAAGATATATGTCTTCTACGACTCAAAGCATCAGCTACCCTATTCTCTTTTCCTTTGATGTAGTTTATCTCAAATTCATAGTCAGATATCAATTCTAACCATCTCCTTTGTCAAGCATTCAGATGTGCTTGAGAGAAAATATACCTAAGACTTTGATGGTTTGACTTAAGTACAAAGGTTTTCCCTAACAAATAGTGTCTCCACATTTGCAAAGCATGAGTTACTGCTGCCAATTCTAGATCATGTGGTGCATAATTCTTCTCATAGGATTTCAATTTACTTGACTCATATGCTATAACTCTCCCATCTTGCATAAGCACTCCTCCTAATCCTTCTCCCAAGGCATTTGTAATTACCTCAAATTGTCCTTCAGGGTCAGGAACCTTCAAAATTGGAGTTGAGGTTAACGTTTCCTTTAAGAGATCAAATGCCTCCTGACATTTGTCTATCCATTCAAATCGCTTTCCTTTCCTTTGTAGGGAAGTGATTGGACTAGAAATACTGGAGAAATTTAGAACAAACTTTCTATAATAGCCAGCCAGGCCCATGAAACTACGCACCTAATGCACATTTGTAGGTATAGGCCAATCCAGAATAACTGTAATTTTTGTAGGATCAATAGATATTCCATTTGTAGATATAATATGTCCTAAATATTGAATCTCCTTTGGAAGAATGTACACTTTGATAGTTTTCCATATAACTTATGTTCCCTTAATCGTTACAGAACCAATTGCAAATGTCAATGATGTTCTTCTTCATTCTTAGAGTATATGAGTATATCATCCAGAAAGACTAGAACAAACTTGTCTAAACAATCTCTAAATACACTGTTCATGAGATTCATGAATGCGGCAGGGGCATTCGTCAAACCAAATGGCAACACTGTGAACTCATAGTACCCATATCTGGTTCTAAAAGCTATCTTGTGAATATCCTCATCTTTTAATCTTAACTGATGATATCCCGATCGCAAATCAATCTTTGAAAATACTGTAGCTCCATGCATTTGATCATAGAGATCATCAATACATGACAAAGGATATTTGTTCTTTACCATTGCTTTATTATGCATACGATAATCTATACATAAACGAAGGGTTCCATTCTTCTTAACAAAAATAACTGGAGCACCCCATGGTGAAACACTGGGTCTAATCAAACCTTTTGCCAACAATTCTTGTAATTGGGCTTTCAATTCCATTAACTCCGTAGTTGTCATATGGTAGGGTGCTTTTGATATAGGCTCAAATCCTAGTTTAATATCAATTACAAAATCAAAAACGCTCTTGGGAGGCAGTCCTAGAAGTTCTTCTGGAAACACATCCTAAAAATCCTGAAGAAAGGGTTACTTTTCTCCAAAAGATGAACTAGGACTTTCTAACCCTTCCTCCACTTGTTCCATTTTAACTACAAACAACTAACACCCTTTTCTTCTAGCCCTTTTCAATTACTTAGCAGAGATAGGTCTAATCTTAACTTCTCTTTGAATTCCATGGATTTGGGTCTGATTTCCCAAATCATCTAAGCATTCAACCATTTTTGAAAAATAGTCAACCTTAGCTCTATGCTTCCATAACCAACTCATTCCTAGGATTACATCATAGGAACCTAAGGGAGCTACATATAGGTTTACTTCCGTTGAGAAACTAGGGAGATCAATCTTGGCCTCAAACAAACATTGCTCTACCTGAGCCTTAGATTGGTTAGCATATTCTACTGACCAAGGTTTAGACATGAACCCATCTTTTCTAGGAAACTTATTCAAAATACTAGGAGAAACAATGTTTTCAGTTGCTCCTATATCAATCAAAATAGATATAGGGACTCCAAACAAAGCACCTGTCATTTCAATTAGCGTGATTTGATACTCTTCTTGATGATTGTTGAGAGTTGCATGCATCCTTTGTTGGAATGCTTCTTGTTGAGTAGGTAGTGCAGTACCTCTTTGTTGATCATTTTGATTCTTGTTAGGGAAACGATTAGCATAATGGTTGCCCCCACAAGTAAAGCATCCTCCAATGGGTCCTCTCTTATCTGAAGTCTTCCCATTTTTATCCTTATTCCTTTTGTAATTACCATTCTTCTTCTCATTTCCAGGCCCAACCCTATTTTTCTGAGATCCCTTATGTTTTCTCTTGTTCTCATAACTCTTATCATTTCTTCTCTTGAATAGTTGGTTAGCAGGAGTTCCGTTAAATCTCTTGTGGTTTTTGTCATGATAAGCTGATATGGATTTTAGCTTTTGTTCTTGCTTGATTGCCTTCTCATACACTTGATCCATTGTTGTGGGACCATGCACATCCATCTCTCTACCAATTTGAGCATTTAAACGCATGATGGATTTTCTAATCCTGAATCTCTCATCTTTTTGATACTGAGGCATATATTTTAGAAGTCAGGTGAATTTTTCTCCATATTCCACCACTGTCATGTCTCCTTGATGAAGATTCTAAAAATCAGTCAATTTCTGATCAAAATAAAGTTGTGGTAGCCATCTCTTGTGAAAGAGCTCCACGAACTCATCCCAAGTTACCCTTAGAGAGATTAAATTCAAATCCATCTTCTTATTCATCCACCAAGTGGATGCTTCTCCTACCAGTTGGAATGCTCCCCAAACTGCCTTGGTTGCTTCTGAGTAATTTCTTATCTCAAAATATTTTTCCATTTCTGTCAACCAAGCTTCCGCTGCATCTCCAGTGACCTTTCCATCAAATTTTGGTGGAGTGACCTTCTTCATATCCTTAGAGAGTTATGAGGTCAGTCTATCCCTTGCCTCTTTATGAGATTACGTACTCTTACTTTGATCTTCATGCTTCTCTCCACCTTCTCCACGAGAGTTTTCACCTCCTCCCTCAAAATTCCCTTTATCATCCACCTTGTTTTCCAAATCACCCAGTCATTTCTTAGTTTCCTCAAGCATGGTTATGATCTGGTCCAATTTATTATTTGGCGGGTGGTTTTCCTCTTCACTTCCTCCTTGGTTACTTCTTGTCCAAACCATGTTTATAATTTTTCTCACACCTGAGAATATTGAGTTGTCTATTAGTTCATGATTATAATGCATCCCATTAAATCAAAACATAACAAACTCAAATCAAATAATAGTTTGGTACAAAAACAACTCTTCTTTATTTATTTCATTTCAAGAGTACAAAATATTCTTCATTTAAACAAGAAATGACTTCAAAAGTCATGCTCAAGAGGAGTATATCCTTCAGATTCATTTTTAGATACATAATCTCGAGGTATATAACCTTCTGACTCACTATTGGACGTAACTTCTATGATCTCAATAGATGGGGGTATGTGGGGATCTCACCTAACCATAGTTGTATCCTCATCTGACATATATTCTATGATTTTAGTTGTGATCTTAACTCTTTCAATGTTTTCATTTCTCACTCGCTTGATTTGAGTTAAGGCATTCGCAAGGGTTTCAGTATCATTTAACCATATGTCACTCTCATCATTAGTTCCCTCAAAAGTTTTGATAATGGCTTCACGTTCTCTTTTTGTTTTAAGGAAATGTTGATTCATATCAACTGACTTTCTCGCTGTCTTCTTAAGATGTACCATCCTAGCACAAAAATTTTCAAACATTAGCTAACCACATAATGTTGACTATAGGTAAGCATAGTGGTCTCATAAGCCCTAGTACTGAACCTGGTAGCTCTGATACCATATGTAACATCCACGTTCTAAAAACACAATAATGTAGAAAACTGACCATGGAATAATTTCAACAAGGTAAAAATGAGAGAAACTTTTTCTTTTATTTATCATCTAATCAAGTAACAACAAATTACAAGATTCTCTTACATAATACAAATATAACATATTGTCTTTCTCAATTACAAGTATTTGCATAAGTATTTCAATTACATAAACAATTCTGGAAAGATCACTGCTTCTGAATATCTGACATCTTTATCACAAGCCTTGGCATGTTTTCTTCTGGAGAGAGAGAGAGAGAGAATCTTTTAAGTGTTTTACCTCCATCCACAGACCAGCAGTCTCCCACACATCTTCCACATAGGAAGTGGCCCTACCCTTCATGAGGAATATAGACCAAAGGTGACCAGTGGTAATTTGCCTTCCAAGTACATAGTGTTGTATCCTACACAACTCTATCAACCATACAACCCTAGATACCCTCTAGCTAAGTATGATTTTTTGATAGGTTATGCAATCCAGATACAGTGAACTAACAATGCATGCAGAAAATGAATGCATTACTTTGGCCAAAGTTTTAATATCAATAACGTTCGTAATGAACATGGTTGAAATGTTCACCCACCCCAACTTGACTTGGATACTATCATATTCTTGTAGTTTATCCTCACCAACTATGTTTACGTAAATAGTTTTAACATCTTATCATGGTAATGGTTTACTTGACTTAGACAAGCTCATATGGATATATCTAATCATTTGTTACGATATTCGATACTAGGGTTTTCTTTGCAATCTTTAATAATCCTATATAATCATATCTCATAACTATGAGACTAAGGTTTAGAAACGACCCCTGGGTTAACTCAAACAAGATTAAAAATAATATGGCTCAGTAAAAGATATTACCTCCTACACAATGGAGTATGATTTCCTTCTATCTTTCCTATTGCAATAACATTGATAATCACCATAATTTAAATTATATACATATATAAGTTTCCATACTATGCAATATTCAAACTTAGACTTTATCTATTCTCATCATAATGATTTACAACAGTATTATACTCATCAGATTAATATAATAGATAATAAAGATGGTCCTATGGTACTTATTTCATTTACCAAACTATTCCTAGTTTTTCTATCACTCAATTGGATATAAGATAGTTTTCCACAGATTACTAAGAATCTAATTTCTTTTGGATATAAAATTATCTTGTCATAGATAAATAGACTAAACCAAGAATGGTTTAAAATGATAATAACACAGCTTAATGTTTAAACTGTATTACTCATTACTAAAGAGTTTACCTATCAAAGTTTCATTTGCACTAATATCGTCGAAAGTCTATTGCATGATTAATCTTATAACGATATAATCGACCTGCTATATGATGAATTCAATCATCGAGGCGACTAGTTACAAGGCACATGATAACTAAAATAACCTTCTACAAGTATGAGATTGTAATGATCATTCATTCACCAAATGACAGTTTGACATGTTTAACAGTTTAAAAATAATAGGTATATTGTCGGCTCAAAGTGCTAATGATATAGAATTCATTTATATTAGCATGCATCATCCTTCCAGGCTGAATCAATGCTCTTTGAATTCCTTTAAGTTAACTATACAGTTTTACTAACGACTCTATTAGCTATTCGATACAATCGACTCTATTGGTTTGAATAGATACACATTAAATTGAATGGATATGCCTTACTGGCATAATCGATTGTCTACAACAAGACACTACAATAATAACATAAAAGAACATTTGATTTTACAATACCATCAATGCACACAACACAAGAAGGATACTTGGTAGCGACGTCTTAAGATAAGAAAGAGTTGCAGATAGAATACTCCAATGGATGCCTAAGAAAACCGACGTTTACTTCCTCCTCAAAACTGGTTATCTATCTTCTGCTGCTCACATCGATCCTTCCAAAAGCATAACATCGAATAATACATCGACTCTTACTGAGTCATTTCTTTAAAGACTCACACATGACTCTTAATGAGTCGTCCTATCTTTTCTCTTGAATGATTATAGTTAGGGGCAAAATGAATACAAAGGATAGTCCACGTACTGTTTTCAGTTAGAACCGATACCACATAAGATGCAATGTCTTAGACATGTCGATGGGGAGATGTTCTAAGCAGGGAGTGAAAATATTGTGGTTTGTAACACCACAAACTCCTCTCAATAGAGGCTGACATATCAATAATAACATAGTTCGATCATTTAATGATCACTTAGAGTGGTTTGATCCATCACTTGAGATAAATGAAAAGCATTCCTATCCACAAGCCTACAACTATTCCATAACCAAGCATTAATAATTATGAGGTATTAACCTCAAATTGATGCATACATATACATGTTTATATAATTAAATATGGTTTAATCATGACACCAACCCTTCTTGATCATTTATGCTATGGTCATTGTATGATAATAATAATAAGTTGAATGGTTTTTGAATAATGTGAAAGGGTCGAGCTTGTCTCCCCTTAACAGACTCTTGTTAACACACATCAACTTGACTTAATTAGATCATCGTATGACATTTTAATATCACAATTTAACCTTCTGTGACTTAAGGATACTAACCCAACAATTTTGTAACAATGACGACGTAATACTTACGTTAATCGTAAACGGACGTTGTTCTACTCTGAAGACATCGTTTTCTTTTACGACCAACAATGTCGACACACACGACTAACCCAGAAAAGAATCAAAAGATATCGATTACTTGTCGAATAGACTCAAAAGCTATATTGTCAAAACATGACTTACCTCTATTGATATCGGTTCACGTTTTGTTAAACACTTATACTCGTTTTGGCAAATAAACACTCATAACCCAAGGTCTATATTTCTCTCCTTGAAAGATACTCTCTCTCTTTTCTCTGAGAGTCATCTAAAACCTGTAATCCAATATAAAATTTGAAATCAACAGATTACGATTAGTGCATCATTATTCAAATAATAAACCAAATTCTCATAATGCAATTATTAAATCGATAAAACATTTGCATTTTCCATAATTCCATAAATGACATTCAATAGAATCTATGTTTTTCCTTGATATTAATCTAAACATCAAAATAGATTTACTTATGCTCAAGTAAAAGTAAAAAGTATTAGTAAGACAAAAATTGGGGATGTAACACTTTTAACAAAAGTCCTCATAAGGCTGTTGTTCCTATTGCATACTATATTCATTTTCTCTTGCTATTTGTGATATCCGTCTTTGAAAATCTAGGATCATGCTTTGAGAATCTAGGATCATGCTCTTGATGGCACCAAACTCAATGTCCTAAAGTTGACTAGGAGGGTAAACCTGCTGGTGATGATTAAAATATCTTTCCTGGGGCTGATTATAGGTATGGCTAGGCTGCCAAGAAGGCTGAGAAGGGTTGGGTGGGAGGTAAGCATGTTTAACATGTTGATATACTATTGTTGCATGGCTGTTTGGGATAAAACTAGTAGCATTTTCAGTTTGATAAGGATATTGAAAAGGCTCTAAGACTGCATTTTGGCAAAATGAGGGGGTAGAGACATAATTTCCTTGATAGTTTGACATATTAGAACATTCAAATGAGTTGGGTTTTCATAAAATTTTTCCTAAATCAAGAAAACCGGGTCTGATTTAGAAAATTTTGTGCATACCAGCAAAGTCGCCAGGTGATTGGAAGGATTCCATGATGGAAAAAACTAAGAATATCACCTAAATATTGATCTGTGATAACCTTTAAGCTTATGGACTGTTGAAATTAGTGGATTTGAACTTGTAGAGTCGCCAGGTGTGTGAGAAACTACCTCCAAAGGTTGATCTTTTCTGATATACACACCAAATATCAAAAATGGATGAGCACTTGTGAACTGTAATAGTTTGATCTATCCCATCGGGTGTGCCAAAAACTATTGCCACAGAGGATTGCACCCTGAATGCTAAGCCTTTAAAAGATTGGCCATCTCGTGCAACATGGGAACATTCTCAAACTGTGGGTTTGTCTATGGCGAGAATGAACCTCTAGAAGAGTTGAATCCCTTTAAATGCCTCTTAGACCTGATATATTTCATGGAAAAGAGATAGAGAGATGGTTAAATAAACTGAACTAAAAACTTATTCTAAGGGGTGATGCACCAAAGATTTAATATCCTAACTTGCAATTTGATTCACAACTATCCTCAATACATATGTTTATACAACTCAAACTGAACAATCTTAACCATATAAATGTTTCATAAAAAGGCATGAAACGACTTGCACAATTTGTCACCTGTAGTAAATTTGCACCTTGTGTACTTGCATTCAATAAATGAGACAGAAAACTTAAAGGTTTTGGCATAAAACACAATAAATCTTTATCAAATCACTCAAAAGAGACAAGACACCTGAATCTGAATAGAAGAACACCTGATTTTATTGATATTAGAAGGAAAACTTTGCAAAATAACAATGAAATTGCTAAAAATAAACTACTTCTACTACATAAAACTTGTAAAAAACTGAGTTACAAGACTAGATCTCTCTCTCTGCAATCTGCAAAGGCTAGGGAAAAAGCAAGAACTGAAAAAAAAAGCATGAGCGTTTTTCCCTATAATACAAAAATATGTCTCAAAAATGCAAAGGGAAGATCAACTCCTATCAAACTGCACTCCAACTGATGTATGAAAAAGTCTAAAAAATAACTCCTAGTTGCTAGGCGAGCAAGAGAGAAAAGCCTAAAAATTAGGGCCCATAACTGCTCCAAGATGAGCTAAAATAGCTCAAAACTCCTCCTCCCAAGATGTTTGACCCAAAAGCTACCAAAATAGCCCAGTTTGACTCCAAGTCAAAAATAGAAAAAGATTCTCCCTTTGCATGAGTTTGCAAGCTGAGTTCAACTCCTCTTTCTCTTTCTTGCACTCTTTTGCATGATGCTCCACACACAGATCTGAGTTTTAGAGTGTCTTTGGTGCCCTACAACTGATAACAAATTATCTTGCTAGTTTTGGATGTCTTGTATAGTATCCAAGGGTCTCGCTTGTAAGGGTTTTCATCCCTGAGGCTGTAACAGGTCTAAACTCGAGGGGGCATGTCCTCAATTTTTAGGTTGTTGCAGCAATATTCCTTTTTCCTGTAGTTGAAGATGGAGTTTGTTTTTGTTTTCAATTTTAAAAGATATCATATTTTTGCCTTGGGTGCTCCTTTAAACCCCAAACTGCATAGAATCAATTCCATAATTGGTTGTTTTAACTAAAACTAACTTGAGTGCTCTCAAACTGCATGGAAATTAATTACATTATGGGTGGTTGTAACTATCTTGATCTTCATGACTGTTAAATTGACTACCCTTCTAAGACATAACTGTTAAATTGACTACCCTTTTAAGACATAACTATTATCAAAAGTACACATGGATATCTCATCTTTGATGTGACTGCTACATTATGCCTTGTGATGTATGCATGGGCTATCTTCTATGTTGTAGTAGCTCCTTCACATCTATGACTGTTTTCCTTGACTGATCTGTGACTATTCCAAATTTTTCAGAGATAGTTGTCCCCTCTTTTCATGTGGCTGTTTTGAGTGTTCTTGCCACTCCTTGATTGGATTTTGTTGTCTCTAAATCTGTCCCTCCCTTGCATATATGCACTTGAGGTTCCTTTCATTGCTGACATAGGGGCATTATCCTTGACTTAGATAGTGATAGATTTTATTCTCTTCCTTTCCGACTTGCATTTATTATGGCACATGCATATAGTTCATTTTATCATATTATGCTTTGATATATTTTAGCTAATCCCTAACTACATACATGGACTTCATGACTACCTTTTGACTATGATGGTGCTCTTAAGCTGTGAGAAAATAGTGAGAAATTTGTTTTTCTTCTGCTCTTGTCCTTGAATCTATCTGCTTCCCCAAAGCAACGAATATAACTGTTGTTATAGCCTAGCCTAATTGGGTTGGAAAGTACAATTAGGTAACATTACCATTGTGTTTCTTGTCATGTAGAAGTTTTGTAAGCTCCCAAGTATCATTCTTATGAATGGAATCTATTTCTTCTTGCATTTATTTCACCCAAACATCATTAGTACATGCATCTTCAAAACATGATTGTTTAAAATTACCCTACATGAAATTAAATAAAAATTTACCATCTCACTTGTTGGATCCTCCTAATTTGTTTGACTCGTAGTCCTCTAATAAATTTCACTTAGGCTTCTTGCCTTCCTTAAAGAATTGGGACTTGAAGCTGGACTTGCACTAGAATTAGGTAAGGGGCTACTTGGTGGACTTTTAGTGAGAGGATTTGGTGGACTTGGTGCACTAGAATGTTGTTGGTAAGAGGATTATACAACCTATAATCTTTTCTTTATTCACTATACCCAAAAAAAATGTATGATTCACTTTTTGGATCTAACTTTTGTCTCTTTTGATTAGCTACATGGACATAAGCTAAATAACCAAAAAAATTGAAATGATTAACATTAAGTCTTTTTTCATACCATGCTTCATAAGGAGTCATCCTATCAAGTGCACTAGTAGGACTCCAATTGAGAATATACATTGTGGTAGCAATTGCATCAACCCAAAAAGAGTTGCTCAATCCCTTGGTTTGTAGCATACTTCTTGCCATTTCAACCATCGTGTGGTTCTTCCTTTTAGATAAACTATTTTGTTGAGGTATATAGGTAGTTGTGAGTTGCTTTTGATGTCATTATATCACAATAATCTATAAAATCTTGTAAAGAAAATTCTCCTCCAAGATTAGGCCTTAAGAAATTTATTTTACAACCACTTTCAATCTCCATGAGGGCATTAAACCTCTTGAATATATCAAATGATTCATATTTTTTCTTCAAAAAAATAAACCCAACACATTTATTAATAAACATCAATAAAAGTAATGAATATGATGAATTACCCAAACTTTTTGTTTACATAGGACCACACATTTCATAATGGACTAGTTGAAGTGGATAATGGGCCCTTTATGTGCTGCCTTTTAGAAATTGTTCTCTTGCATGTTTTCCTTTCACACATTCTTCACAAACCTTTTGCTCTTCAACCTTAGGTAAACCATACACTAATTCAAGATTTAAGGTTAGTATCTTTGAACTATGAAAATTCAAGTGCACATATCTGAGATGCCACAACCAACTTTTGTCTTCATATGAAATATGTACAAGATTGTTGCTATGTTCTCCAAACTTCCATGGGAACAACATATAACTTGACATAGGCACTACTATACCCTACTTCCTTGATTATTATCATAGATTGTACATTGGCTATGTGCATGGAAATGGGAGACCCAAAGGGGGTCAAAAGTGGCAACTTTTTCCCTGAAATCAATAAAAACTAATCTTGGATGAGAAATTCAAGATCAAGTTAATATTTTTAGTTGTTCATCTAGTCTGGTTTTAATACCTACTCGGGTATAATACCCCTTGGAATATCCCTTCAGAGTTTAAGCTGAGCTTGAAGAGCATAGGAATTTACCCACTCCTGTCAGCTGGCCAAAATTGCCCAAAACTTGTTGATAAACCTCTTCCTATCACCCTGACGATAGTCCCTAGCCTAGGTGATCTAGGAATGTTTTAGAGTTTGTGTTGCCATTATGTTGGGTCCCAACAAGTCCCATCAGTGATAACACCATCAGCGGTATCTTCAGCAAATTAAGGCTATATTCCTCTATAAAACCCACTTGTGGTAGCGATCAAGAATATCCCAGCACCTTAAAGTATATTCCAATGGTTCCTGCCTGAATAATGCCCCTCAAACCATCCTCTTTGTCAATAAGCAATTCCCCCTATCCATTGGTACTTTCTAGACTATAAAATGATGGTTTTGCCATTCCAAGGTTGTTTCTACAAAATTCGATGGTGGTTTGGAGATTCACAACATATTTTGGGGAATCTTGGATATTTCATCACCTTATTTTCCTGGTGTCATATTTTCTCCTGCTTACATCATCATTTCATTAGTGATGTCATCTTCCTAACAAGTAACATCATCTTTTTAGTGAATTTGGGCATATTCCATCGGCTAACATCATCATTTCATGAGTTGATGTCATCCATTTCCAGTCTAGGTACTGACTTCATTTTTCTATTTGTTAATGTCATTTGTGTCAACTAACGTTACTTTCCCATCTGCTGATGTTATCTTTCCACCAACTTACGTCATCACACCTTTTCAAATCTGACCTCACTCTCCATTGGTATTTTAGTTTTAGCAGTCCAACTTTAGAGGCTCGCATCTCAATCATCTGGGCTCCTTTTTAGGAGCATTTTTTTTATTTGGACCATAATTTTGTAGGCTTCACAATGGTGTAGACAAATTTTAATTTTCATACCTAGTTTTTATGGAAATCACAGATTTTCATCACTATTGCTGGGAAGTTCTTGTTTTGGGGACTTCCATGGCTCCTTTTGGGCTCATACGGTAACCTTTTTTAGTGAATTTGTTTGAAATTGCATAATTTGTCATGTACTTCTTAGATTTGTAATCGATTTAATCAAATTCTACACAAATTGGTACTTTTAGTTTAAGGCCTATTTTGGTATTTGCATTGTACCAAGATTGAAGACCACATTGATATTTTGGCTACTGGCAATTGTAAACACACTAAATTTATAAAGTGCTAAAATCATATTTTGGCTAGAGGTGATCTCATTGATTGAGTAAAAGGGGGGTTGTACTTGTGTTGTTTCATTTTTTGTATTCTTGTACCCACATCATGGATTGAACCAAACTTACTCTACTCACCCCATATATTTATCATGAGTGGAAGAAACAAATGAAGATTAATTTGAGAAGCTTGGGTTTACATAGAGTTACAATGGCTACAAAAATTGAACCATCAACTACTGCAGAAAAGAGAAAGTGGTATAATATATGCAATGAAGCCTATGGAACATTATACATGTCTATTTCTCTTGATCTCCTTTTTCACATTGAATCTTGCACTATAGGGTTGTCCCACAATATTGTGTCCCACTTATGGGACATCCTGATTTTTACCTGAAATCACATATTTTTTTTTTAAATTAATGATTTAAGCTTTCAAGGGTTCCATATAAATGGGTTTAATTGAAAGGACTTAGATAAAACCCCCTTAGATCAAACCCCCTTGGATAGAACCCTCCTAGTCTTAAATTAAACCCTCGATGGAGTCTCCTCTACACCTATCAAAATGCTAATAAAACCAACTTTCCTTCACCTTTTAGGGGGGTCAAATGAAATTATTTATAAATTATATTTTTTAATTATGTATCCCTTTGTATACACATTCCAAAAAGTATAATTTTTAATAATTTAATTTGATTATTATATTTATTTTCTATTTTCTAGTGAACATAACTTTTCCATCGAACAACAAGGTCTTTATTCGACACAAGCAGAAAAATAAAAAATAGAGAAAAAATTATAAAAAATATATGTGCCCTAGGTATCGATATCCTTGTTTTTACAAAAAAAGAAAATAAAATTTCGATACATACAAAACAAGTTATGCATTGTACGACATAAACCTGTGTCCAAATTATAATTAATTTCACTGCAAAAATTAATTTAAAAAAATATGCAACAAGAAATTATGAAAAAATATACATGCCCTAGATATTGGTGTTACAAATCTATATTTTAAAAATTAGAATTTGATCCTCTTTATTAAAAAAAGTTATGCATTATGACATAAATGTCACTTTTTAAAAATGTTTACTATAAAAAAACAAGTTATTAAAAATTACGTAAAAAAATTCACAATTTATTTCTAATTTTTTTTAAAAATATATATTTAGAATCTACACACAAAATCTCACAAATCACTAGTTCGCATCATCTTCAAATTCTTAATGGTTTAGATGCTATATGTGTCAGAAAGTGAAGATTTGGTTAAAAATGTTGATTAACCCAGTTATATTTATAACCTACTAGTTTTACCCTAAATTTACCACACATTTGGCATCTTATTCTAATCCTCCTATCCAAGGCATCATATCCTTCTTTAAGTATGCAAATCTTTTATTAAATTTGCTGCAAAACCTTTCATAAACAAGTTCCTTTCTACACTTGTTGTAACTAGGCACTGAATTCATCATAGGTCAAGTAATACAATCAATAGCTATAAGGAAAAAAATTAATGCCTAGGGACCAAATTGTGAAATTCCCATGCTTCTTGTACTTGTTATCAATCAGATATGCACCTAGACTAAGCTATTAACTTAGCTATATGTTGACACATGGGAACACTCCTAGGCCTATGGGTTGCCTAAAAATTGGAGTGAACCTCCAGAGTGAGTTGGTTCTCCTAATGAATTTTCTAACCTAACTGATTTGCTAAGGGAAAAGGTGAGAGGATGAACTGAAATGGAGACTTAAACTCTAACAAATAATACTCCTAAATTGTAATTTATCTCAATACTTTCACCCACAAATAGTCCTTCAAACATAAACTTTCACAACCTCACCTAGGACATACAATTCAAAAGTAATTTGCATGAAGGTTCAATCCGAACACAACATACAACTGGAATCATATAAATATCTACACACAGTTTCACAACAACGAGACATGACAAAGGACAAAATATTGATTATCACAATGAACCATCAAATCGATATTGCAACTATGAGGCAAAAGAGATGAAGTAGGAATGCTCTGCTATATTGAACTGAAAGGAGTACATGAAGTGAGACTGAGTACAAAAGTTTACAATGCTCTCTGCAAGTGAGCTAGAGAGAAAGAAACAGAATAATCAGAACTGATAAAAACTAAGTTTTTCTCCGATATATGCCTCTAATTTTTCCAAATATGGAAAAATAGGAAAAAACTGCAAAAATCTCTCCAAAAGCCAACCTCCAAGTCATTTTTGAGATCCATAAAAAATCCTTGAAAACTGCTCCCAAACTATTCCCAAACTGAGTAAAAAAGCTGCCAAAATCCTCTGTCAAGTGGCCCCACCAAAATCTCCTTTAAAACATGCTTTATCTACTCAATAAAAGCTCCAATTTGTCCTTATCTGCTCAATTTCACCCAAAGGAAATCAAATCCAAAAAGAAAGATTTTGTCTATTTTAGTCCTGCTTTAACTGCTTTAAATGACAAATATTTAAAAGCAATTTATAAGGGACATTGCTTTAAATATTAGCCTTAAAATATTTGCAGTTTTATTCCCTAATTGACCTGATTTGATTTTGATCTTTTTTTTGCAAAAAATAAAAATACAAGGCTTACATGAATCTATGCCATGTATAATATATCCTATGGGCATTTGATTTTTCTATAAAAAACCATAAAATTTTGAAGGCATTATTGAAGGGTTTGAAAAATAAAAGACCCCCTAAGGTTTGTTCTCCACTTGGTCTGCAAGATATTCTAAGGTATTATTTGATGTGTGCCTTACCCTTCAAATGTGACTAAAGGCCTCTAAGGCATAAAGACTAGGCATTATATATGTAATGGGGACATAATACCCCGTGGTATTAGTTAAGGCATGGAACTTAAAATTCAATGTGATAAAATACCACATTCAGCCTAGGGTATAATGGAACCCTAAAACACAAAACCATCGATGCCCTAACTTCTCGAGCTCATTTGGCATTTTGAGTTTTGATGAAAGTTAGCTCTGCATACCGCCGTCATGGAGACTAGGGTTTGGACCTATAAACTTGAGCATTTTACTATTATTAGTCAATTTTCTTGAGGATTATGACAGCAAAATGTAAGGTAAGACTCTTTCTGTCAAAAAAATAACATTTGTTCTACATTTTGAAACATTTTGGGGCTTTCCAACCATAGCCACTCCATTATTTTTGATGCATTTTGTGTTTGATATCCTCTATTGATATTCCCCTATTTTGAGGCCGCCATTGAGGAGCTTCTGAAGCATTCACACCACGATTTTGAGTGCACTTTATTCACAACAAAAATTTGGGTAAGTTTCATCATTCAATCTCCGTATTCTCTTTCATAATTTGGGAATAAAATACTTAAAATCCAGAAAAACAACAGATGTATTCTCTACTTGTGTATTTGGCAAGACTCCTTACGGCTTTTCCCTGTTTTTAGAAACATCCCCTTTATTCTCTATAATAAGCCGCGAGCTTGAAACTTGAAATGCAGGCCGAGGGTTCTCTTTGTTTCTGAGTCTTTCCTAAGTTGACATGCTTTGAAACCTCTATCTTTCTCTGTATTTGATAACTTTGCTCAAATCTAAATGGGTTCTTACAATAATGAAAGGAAAATATAGTCTCATGCTGCGGCCATACACCTCCATTTTTCTTATTTCCTGAGCATTCTCCATGCTTGCATTTGTAATTTATGGATAGCAATCCCAAGTGGGTTTTGTTTGTTGTGAGGGAAAACTCTATCCATCTCTCTAGTTGCGGCTTCAATAGCACAAAATGGGTCGTTTCCAATATATAGAAGATAATGAAACTATACTACATCCTTCATTTCTAAGTTTGCAAAATACAAACCTTCTATTGGGTTTCAAGTCACAATGAATCAGCTGTACAAAACAATGATGATTTAAATATGTCATTCCTTGTACTATCTTCATTGTTGTTCTTAATCAGTCACTATTTCACCTTAAGAAGATATTCACTATTCCAGAAAGTCTTGCTTGGCTGTTATAAAGCTGCATACTGTCATTACTTTCACTTGCATTCTGTAGTGATAGCGTACATCTAATTCTCTTTTATACCACCTGTAGATGCTCTTTTACCTGCATACTGGGCCGAGGGTTCTATGGTCTCTCTGAGCATCACTTTTTGTATATTGTTATGATGTTCCTCTATCTTTGACAGTGCAAAATACACACTTTCAAACTTTCATTTTTACCTATAGATGCTCCTCCTATGCAATGTGATGTGGGTTATGACATTTTGCAAAGAAAATATAATCTTAGACTATTTCTGAGAACCCATACATATATTGTGTATTTTGGTTTTCCTCTCTTTGGTATTATACAGGGCCACGGCTCTAGATATTTAAATTCTTCTCTTTGTAACAGCATGAATGTTATTACATGAACAAGAATGCATGACAAACAATTCCTCTATTTTTGCCCTTCGTTGTAGAAACAAAACAACACTATTCTATTTCATTTATCATGGCATTTGCAAGAAATACTTTTTGATGAGGTCAATCGTGAGAAAAGGATGAGGAGCTCATTTCCTTGTTGTCCTGCTTGAACTCTATAATGACAATACACGTGTTGTTCCTTTCTCTCTGCAGTAACTATAGACGAACATGAACTTTGAGACTTATTCCTTTTACAATGATAAAGTGCATTTAATACAGCTATATACTTGTATATGCTCCATTTGATGAATATGGCACCTTTATTCTACTTTGTATCATAACATACTTACTTGTTAATTCAGTTCATTGTATTACATCAAATGTAATCATACACATACCACATTTGAATGATCATGACTCCTTATTTCACTGTAACATGGCATCCCTGTGTGCAACTTGCAACTGTATCAACTTGACTGTATTACAGTTTGATAGTGATGCTCATTTCTTTACAATTGTTGTTATTCATAGGATATGATTGAAACACTTATATATCATTAAGTGATGTTCATTTGCAACTATGTTTGGCATATAAATGTTGTAACTGTACCTGTAACTTCTGATGCTTTGGTTGTTCCATTGTTTCTTGATGGAGAACTGAAACCTTGATTGATCACCATGCATATGATAGTTCTTTTTACATCTGCTTATGATGACATAATCACTTTCTTCTACCTCTTGTATGCAAGCATTATGAAAAGATGATTTGAAAAATATGTTTACAATGCATCTTTTATGTTGGCATTGGATGTCATATGCCTTGACCAACATAAGAATGTTGTCCTGTCATTGCTTACAATTGTATTCTTCTTCTTATGTAATGATTGTTGAGCTGCCTAGAATGAGTTCACTGCTCTTTGATAGCTTTCATTTCATCTCATTTGAACTGACAGTTATAGATGGGCAATGAGCTTATAGCTTATGCACTCAGTAAATGTAATACTCTTTAGCTGGATATGTTTTGATTTGAGCAACATGAATATGTACTCCTTTTCATCCCCTCTTCAGAATCAGGGGTAGCATACTGAGCTCTACCCTTGTGGGAGCCCACTTTAAACCACATGCTCAAATGTCTTTAAACAACAACATAACTTCCTCTATACCTGCACAGGAAACAAACATGTTAGTTTAAAACAACGAAGCTCAATGATTGTTTCATTTTTAGTCTCTCTTGCATATGGATGATTTGATCTTTTGACTCAGTGTATCATAGGCAATGAATGTCTCTGTTGATAGGCACATAGGAAACCATATCCGGAGCTCTAACAAAACTTTTTCCAATCCTGCAGGTTCTCTTAGAGATCGGGAGAGAGGAGGAGCCAGCTGCAAATGAAGATCAAACCAAGACCCCTAAACAAGTAATGATGGATATGCTTTTCCCTTCTTATTTTCAGATGCATAGTGTATTCTCTATGTTTGTACTAGTCCAGCTATTGCCACAGCTTGTGTGGGACATTTGATCTGTCTTGCTTTCATTCAATGCAATGTTTATTCCATTTGTATCTCATTTGTAAAATTGAATTATCATTGTAATGAAATGAAATATATCTTATCTCTCATGAAACTCTACAAAGCAATGAATGATGAACTAGTTGTCTTTTCTGTTAAACAACTGAACTGCAAACTGAATACCCTCCTTCATGAAACACATTGTACTAAAACAACTAAACCTTTCTCATAAAATTCATTATGTGCAAAGGTTTAAGCAAAGCAGAAATGAATTGAAATCTTTCACCTAAGAATGAATAAATGTTTCAGCTCGACCAATTTGAGCTGTAGGTGAAAAAATGGTAACAATACTACCAAATATATTTCTTAAGATTAGATCTTCCTATTTAAACAAGTGAAATCTTCTTCAAATTTACGTGTAAAGCATCTCCAAGAACCCTAACTTCATTAGTTACAGATGTTGAATAAATGACGAGAATGTCACCCATACTCCAAGGACTCATTTTCCTTCTTGATTTCTATAAATGCTATGGTCATATATTTGATCTTCATTCACCTCCCCAACTACCCCTTCTTTGAGTAGTAGAATGACTCATTAGATCTAATTTACCCTTATAGAAAACCATCATGGCATCCTAACTTCATTAGACATCCTCATAGATCTCTTTACTCACTTGTTAATTAATGTGCTCACACTCTCAACTTGATTTACATTTGGATTGTTCCTTCTACATAACCATTTTTTTTTCATTTTCCTTCACTTGAATATTGAGAGATAATTTCACTAGCTTTAAGCTTTCAAACTTGACATAAGATCAAAGGCTCACAATACCCTTCTTGTTTGATAAATGTTCACATGTCATCAATAGAGAATCAAAGTGAAATTTTAGTTTAAAAATAACATTTTCAATGGCCCACTTCAGCCAAAAAGTGAGACACACTATTGTAGGATCACCCCTTTAAAACTTTGACAAGCATGTATACATATAGGCCATAGTTCCTATCACCTCTCGCCCACCCAAGAAAAAGTAGGTATAAGACCCAAATCACACCCAAGCATTCCTAGGTACGAAAGAGGACCTAGTGGTTGTGCACCTTAACTTGACACCCTTTAAGCTCCTAAATGGTAAATCAATTTTTTATAAAAAATTCAACATGTTTCCACAAGTGAGTTAAGAGCTTAAAGTTATTATTTGGGTTCTACACATCAACAATGTAGCTACATCAACTATGGTTTCCCTAAGTTGTTCAGAAAAAGTCCCAAAAAAGGTTAGACCAAAACGTGCGTATCAATGCTTGTAGAACTCATTGCCTTATTTGTCAACATTTAATTGGTTGTTTGTTTAATATGACTTGTTTACCTTGTTTATTTATTTGATGATGTCGACGTAAAACCTTAATTATAAGCAAAGGCCTTGCTACAAATAAACTACTATAAAAATTTTAGAGTAATTCAAAATTACCACATATGATGTTGTTGAGAGGCGCATAATTAGGATCCTCAACTACTAGGTCATCTCCCCTAGTGCATAATGTAGAGACCAACAATGTGAAGTCGATTCTAAAGCCGATATGCATTACACCTTTTTTTAAGGACAGCTCTGAGCATCTATACCGAGTTGTACTCCGACTTTTATTTCCGAGAAGAGCGGGCCAAGTATTCAAGTCAATAAAATTGAATCCTAACTCGTCGCAATTCAATCAAATTTCCATGGCGCGTAGTGTAAAATTGTTTGAAGAAATACGAAAGAGAAAGGACGCCCACGCGCCACAACCATTGAACTGAGCCTTGCCAAAATGATATAAAAGCTTTTTATCAGCTTGTATCATCTTGGTCAAGCATGTATTAGCATAATCTAAATAATAATAATAATGCCGTCAGGGAATTATTTCCATGACTACTAAAGTTTCATTATTTTTCCAGGTCATATTAGATTCTAGGATATTCATTATATAATCAATGTTTGTATGATCGTAATTATTGCAATCCATATTCATTGATTATTATTAATTTCACTTATGCTTATTCTAATCTATGACCATACATTTATAGAAATCTTAGAAAGTATTTATAAATGTTGTTAGTCTTTTAGATATGAAGAAGTGCAAAAAAAAATTAAGGCGAATTAAATGCAATGAAGAATAAAAGCTTTGCAGATTCTATAGTAAAAGTTCGTAGGTATATGATAGAATCGTGATTGTGGACTTTTTGCTGGTCTTGGGACTCATTCCTACATAGAGTGAAGAGAATATTCTAATGCCAAGGTAAATAGCAAATTGTCATTAGTTGTTTTAGATCATGAGGCATTACAAACTAAAAAGCATTCATTTGGATCATTCCATCATTAATTGTAAAGGTGAGTACCATCGTTTCTAGTTACACTCCTTCATTTAATTGCTGTAAAAATTTAAATTACCAATCTCAATTTATTATTTAATTAATCAATATAAATTAATCATGTTTATTTGTGTGCATTTTTACTAGATTAGCCTAAAATAAGCATAAAAGACATTAATAGGAATCAATGAGTATGGATTGTACTAATTTTATTTTTTGATGGAGATCATCAACAAGATCATTTTTGAGCTACCCAATACGAGAACACAAGCCTTAGGTTGAACTTCTTCAGCTAAAAGCCTAGGACTGAGGGCTATCCATTCCATCTAATTTGCCCAAAGCACGATCCCAACCTCATCTCTTATGGTGTCAGGGGCCTTGTACTCAACAAGACTTGATCCCTGGTGGGTTCATTCATAACCTTTCAACTTCACTCGTAGACCAAATACCCTTTGATATTGTAGTAATTGTGATATGCAAACATTCATTATATTAAGAATATCCTAGAATCCAATATAATGTAGAAAAATAATGAGACTCGAGTAGGGTTCAAGTAATTAACTGACGAGTAATATTATTTATTATTTATAATTTAGGTTAAGCTAATACATCATTGACTAAGATGATACAAGTTTATAAGAAGCTTTAACAATTATATGATATAATATAAGCATTTATATTATAATTCTTACATTGTCTATCCATTTTTAATTTGAATACAAGTTGATAAGAAGGTTTAGGCTGACAAGCCTATACTACTGTGGCTAAGATCTAAATGTTGTAGATATTCAAGCCTAAACAATTAGAGAATCTCACCTTCCAATATTTGATTTGGTAGATTTAGTTGATTACCCTGGCCACGGGTGAATGATAGTTGCAACCAACACCTTTCCACTTACAACAATTGAAGCCTTGCCATGATTGTAAATTGTTAGAGTTATCTACAAGAGTAGCCTTGGAATTCAACAAATAATTTCTTTCATGTGGTGGGCATTTAATTTTGACACTATTAGAGGTTCACAATAACAAGAAAAATAGCAAACTAATTTTTTTAATTCAATTCCATATAAGACAATTATGGCATGATTCATATGTTTCTTTCACTAAGAAATTATGGGTGGCATTGTTGAAGACAATGGATGACTGTTAATAGATATTTAGTGGGATAATATCCAACAAATTCATGATTTAACCCAATCTAAAATTAGGGTAAAAAGACATAATATTTCCATGTTTATTCTTGATAGCCTAGAAGATGGCTTATCAGCCTTTCTAGATGTGTGGCACCTGTCTTTTGTAAATATCTAGCGCATTGTAGTTAATGCACTAGTTTTACATGTAGGACCTAGTGTGTTGTTTATGTGAGGGACTTGCTCCCACTGGTATGTTGACTACAAGGCATCCATTGTTTAAGCTCAACTTGTGGCACTTAGTTTCCTTTCTCTTTCGTATTTCTTCAAACAATATTACACTATGCACTATGGAAATTTGATTGAAATGCCATGAGTTTGGAATAAACTATATTGACTTGAAGACTTGGCCTTCTCTTCTCAGACATTAAATATTAGAGTACCAATAAGTACATATTCTCTCTTGAAAAAAGTGTAACAAATAGTGACTTTAGAATCAATTTCACATTGTAGTTCTGCACATTAAGCATTAATGACAAGCCCTCCCACATCAATATTATTAAGAAACAAAGATATAGGTATAGGGAAGAGGCCCTAATACCTTTGTATATGTGAATAGTTGTTATGGTGTCGTGTAGGAAGAGTTTTTTTAACTCATTATTTGTGAAGTTAAGTAATAGTTGTTACATTAATACTTTAAAAATAGACAAAAATATATATTTTTATAAGTCATGTCAATGAAACAACTAATCAATGGTGACACATAAGGCGATGGGTAATACAAGCATTGATACACATGTTTTAGTCTAACTTTTTTGGGGACATTTTTTAACAACTTAGGGAAAGACATAGCTAATGTGGCTATGTTATTGGTGTCTAGAACCCTAACAATAGATTTGCACTTTTAACTCACCTATGAAAGAGTGCTTATTTTTATGTAAAAAATTGACTTATCATCTAGGAGCATAAGGGGTGAGAAGTTAGGGTGCATGACTATTAGGTCCTCTCCCCTACCTAGGAATGCTAGTGTGTGATTCATGTCTTATCCCTACTTTTTCTCTCTTTTCTAGTTGGAGGAGAGGTCATAGCAACTATGGCTTACTTGTATGAATGCTTGTCAAAGTTTAAAAGCAACAATATAGTTAGTGTATCCACTATCATCCAAGATCTTAATGATTTAAAAATATATATTCTCTATTTAAAAAGGTTTCTTCTTAGTTGAAAAGTCTATTTTCCATCTTTTGATCTTTTAAGATATATCTAGGTAGCATTTAGAATTTCAAGGATCGAATATAGTATGCTTTTAGAGGATGATTTATTCTTCCTTGGAAGATTTGTCCTAGCCTTCAATACCTTCAACTATAAAGTTTTGTGTTTATGTGGTGTTTCAAAAAACTACTATTTTTCAAATTCTAATAGTCAATATCATTATTGAACAAGAATCTCAAGACCAACAATCTAAATTTTGAAGGAAGTATTCTTCTTAGTTAAAATATTTATCTTTCCTTGTAATGCCTTCAATGTATGTGTCAAGTAGTATTCAAAATCTCAAGTACTAGTAGTGTATTCTTCCAAAGGACATTTTCTTCTTGTTCAAGAACCTTGTCTTAGCTTTTGATCCCTTCAACCAACCATTTTGTGACTTCTTTGTTGCCTTGACAGATCTATCTATTTTTCCATTCCAATGGATACTAGTTTTATTGGCTTCAAGACAAATATATAGAGTTTAAAGCTTTTGTGGAAGAATAGCAAGAGAATCAAATGGTGTATGAGACCCCGAGCAGCTAGATGTTGTTCCTTCCAAGTTGATTTTCTTTACTCAGGTCACTTATGGCTCGCTTCTCACTCTTAATGAGCTACAATTTATGCTTATACAAATGATTAATGATAAATGCCTAGTCTAGATGGATTTCCTTGAAAAATATTTAAGGTTACATGGTAAATAACTAGTCTTGACCTTATTTGGGTCTACTAGGACACTATTTGTAATAGGTCATTGGGAAAATCCATCAAACATGGCAACACCAATATCATCCCTCAAGATAGGGATATTGATCTTATATCCTACTAGCAGCCTATCACTTTACTCAATGCTTCTTACAATATTTTGGCTAGGCACCTAGCATTATGGATATCCCACCTTTTACCTACTATGTATATTATGAATAAATTAATTTCATCAAGAACTAATAAATTCTATATAATATCAAATGTACTATTTAGAGAGGCATGGAATGTGTAAGAAGTTGATAACATCACATCATTTTCCTCAAGCTAAATTTTAATAAAGCATCTGACTAAATTAACTAGCCTTTTATTCTTGATATGCTTAAAGATTTCATTTTGGTTGTTGTTCAAGCCTTTTTGTCTAGTGCTTCTAAAACTATCACCCACAGGAGTCTCTGGGGATGGTATTACCCTAGAAGAAACTTTTTCAATTTCATTTTCTCCTTGACTTGGTAGAATTTCATAGTAATCATAATCCTCTTCCTCATCTTCTAAGTGTGTTATATCATCAAACTATAATGCTAGGGTTCCTTTATAAACCAACCATTCCTTTGTGGGTCTCTCAGTATCCCTAGGAGATAGTATATCATCTAACTCATTAATAAATCTCTCAACATGTCAATGGTATTGGTGGAATCAATTTCCTTCTCCATCACAAGCAATCCTTATGTTCTTATTTTTCTGGTTGCATCCTCAACAAATAGACCCTATCTATTATACTTGTCATCTATGGGCTTCTTATCATGTCTATATATGATATTTTTAACCTTTTTCTAAATGAGGAATTACCTAATCATGCCTTTAGTATCATAACATCTATGAGGTGTCAAGTCAAAAATAAATGGATTAATCATGTTACCAATCATAGGAATTGACATGAAATTGAAATTTTCATCCATGAGCTTTAACATGGTAGATGTAATTCTCCATATCTGTGACTTAATATTGATGTAATGAATTAGACAACTGAAAATATATTTCATACTTAGCTATCTATGGAAGCACATACTTTGAAATAATATGCGGATCAATTATTGTACCTTCAACTAGTATGAGAGTTTTCTTTGAATATAGCTTCAAGTTATTTGCTAGCATCAAGTGTGTGTGAACCATGGGTTTCTTGTGAATTCTCTTGTATGCACTATAGGGTAAAATTTATCATTCATCACTACAATTTCACTCTCATAACTATTGTAATGGATCTGTCTAAAAGTAACGTGTATTGGGATTGTAGAGTGAGTCTCCAATTTGTAAGGAGAGGAGGACATATCAAGGTTACACAAATAGCATCAATGAAGTATGATACCATGTAAAAGTTCCCTTTGTCTTGACCCTTGAAAACTATTATTTTAATGTTGCTAAAATCATATCCCTATAATTTGGGATAACCTACTTTTCCATAATCATGTGAAGTAGGGGAACCTAAGATGCATTCAAATTAATATCATCTTTTTTCCCAAACACGTTCCATATTAAAATCATTTCATATTTTTAACATGTCTAGAAAATATACTGATTGAATAATAGACCAACTTATTATGTGAAGGAAAGTCAACCATAGGACCTACCTAGTCTTCCAGTATCTCTAACAATGTATCATTCTTCTTCATCCATTGCTTGGAAAAAAAAAGAATAATACTATAATGTAGGTTGCAAGAGATGAATCATGTCCTAAAAAAATTCTAGGCATCATTATTATAGGTTCTTTGTCCATGTTCTAAATGGTGTCTCCCTTGATGGTGCAATATGATAATATATCATTCAGTAGGTCCAACATGAGAATGTGTTGAATTTCCTAGTGGCTCATTGTAAATAGGATTTCCTAATTCTCCTAGGTACTATGACCTGTTACTCATCTTTAGGCTAGTTCTTGAGGAAGTTATACAATTAATTGAAATTTAGGTCCTTATGTGGGTATTATAGTGTATCCATGCATTCCACTAGTCTAGATGTCATATCTCCTTTTCTTTTGGACTCTAATGGTACAAATGGTTTGAATGTATACTAGAGTCTTATGTGTTTCTCCTCCACAACATCATTGATAATTTTGATGTAAATTCATCCATAGCCCTATAAAAGCCAATGTAGTCATGAGATTCATGTCTAATACAATAATTTCAATTAATCATCATTTTAGCTAATTTAATCCAAGAAATCTCATTAGGGATTTGAATTATTAATAAAACATATATGAACAAGATATTCATGAGTTCAAAGATAAATAAACATTAATAATTGCCTTCAACCAATCATGTTACTAGTGTTAATCTAAGTTTCATGTCCACATGTCACATTCTGAATTGCACAAGATCTGTCATGCCATCATTTCCAATCAATATTGTGTCCTTACACATGATTTTTACCTTATTTTTTCCTTTTCTTATTTTAAGGTTTCAAATTTTAAAATACCTTAGATTGACAATATATCTAAAATGGTTTATGTTTTATATGATAAGGGTAGAGTGATTTGAAAAGACTATGGATTTGAAATTTAGCTTTCATGGACATGATTAGGTAGGTACATTACAGATTATAAACATATATCAATTTGAGTAAAATAAACCTTTATTCTTTAGAGTTCATATTGTAGATGAAAAACTCTTATATATGGCTTTGGCATAAGGTTGTTAAGGTCTAGAATTTATTTAACAAGTATAAGGTTGGAATCCAAATGTGAGAGGGTGAATACATTTGACATTAGAAACTTTATCAAGTCTATGGATAAAATGGATGTGAAAACTTAAGATTTTGAACATGAGTGACATGTGAATTTCATTTTATGCAATCTTAATTTCCAATGTCTTTTAACAAAATGGTTCAAGTTAGAGTCAACTTAACTTGTTTTAAATTTGAAAGCCTAGGTAAACAATATTATTTATGGTATGACAGATCTAGAACTTGTTCAGGGAATGTAAATGTTCAAATTTGGATATGAGAGTTCTTTTAAAATTGGATTTATAATAAATCCTTAGGTCTTGAACTTATTCAAAATTATAATTTATTATTGACCAATGGATGTCAATTAGTTATAAACTAGAACACTCAAGGTTACACAAATCAAAAGTTTAGTCAAATGTGAAAACTTAAGATATTAGATGTGAGGAAGCAAGTCAATTTCAATTTCTACTTAACTTGGGTCTAATTTCTTTTAGGAGAAGCTCAAATTATTAATACCTTGACTTTTCCATGGGATTGAAGACACAAGTGAACAAGATTTTATATGGCAAGTCAACACCAATGAACAACTTAGACATCAAAAATTAAAATTGTGGACATAAATTACCTTTTGGAATTGAATTTATTCAAGGCTTGGGTATACTCCTAATATCTGGTTAAAGATAATAAAGAAAGATTTAACATGAAAACCATGACAAATTACAAAATTTACAAACTTAGGATACTAGACATGAGTAAATTGAACAAGTATTGACATTGACTACAACTTGATCTATGCTAGAAATCAACTAGACATCACCACTTAATAAAATTTTAGAATACAAAAGGGGGTCCCTAGTTCAAATTGGGGTGTGTAGTTTCAAGGACAATAGTACCATATTCATTTTATTTATGAATAGAGGTAGCACATTCTTACTAAAGTCTTTAACTTTAATTGTGTCAATTTGTTTATTATGTTTGATTCCCTTTCACATAGTCTATAAACCCCAACCCTCATTGGAGTTGTTTGTCCTTCATTCATCTCCTAGGCTTGACATAGATAAATGTTGAATAGGTTACATGTGACATGTTCAGATTATTAGTCTCAATGCCTCAACAAAATATAAACATGCACTTGGTGCTCAATTGATCACCTATGATCATTAATAAAAAAGTAAGGGTAATGCAAGCTATTGATCTTAGGCCTAGTTCAAAAGATGTATGCCAATGAAATTGTATTACAATATTCAAGTAAACAAAAACAAAAATAAGGGTTTTGCAGGATGAGTAGTCCAAATGTAAATTAAGTTCAGAGGGTGAGAGAATTAATTGACTATCTGGTAGATGACTAACAAAGTCAAGATGACAAGATGAGTTTTGTAGGGGCGAATTAGATTTGATGGGTTTTTCTTCTACTAAATGAAGAGGTAGCTAGGGAGGTGAATGGAGACCTAACGTGTGCCCATACCTATAGCTTGTAGCTTCATGCTTTTGTTGTGGCTTCATGCCTTTGTTCTGGTTTCATGCCATAGTTCCCTATGTACTTATATGAGTGTTCCTAGCCACTAACAACCACATAACAATTCTTTTCTCATGTTGGGGACAACATTGTTAAATTCCTTAACATCATCTCTAGCCCATATTCTTACCACATTTATCTTTCAAGACATTTACATGATCACTACATGATGTATTATTTTACAATCATTGCTTTATATGTGTACATATTTAGATTACATTTAATTTGCATGTATTATTTACCCCCTCTCTTACAATTCCTTTGATCCTTCATATAGAACCAATTGTAGGGAGCATGTCCTATCACTAAAAATCTCATGTTTAGATGTTGTAGATAGTTACAAGTGCCTAAAGAGACTTCCCTTTAGTTCCACTGGAGAGTGTGTACACAAAAGGTAAACCTACATGATGACACCTTGTAGGGACCATTACTTTAAATATGGAGCTTTGATGGTATCCCTTGATGTTTTAATATTTACTTTGCATGCATGTTTGTAAGTGATACAAACTTTGATATGCATGATCATTCTAGGATTAACATGCACTTCAATGTGGGGGTAAAATGTAATTGTCAAATTGACATACCTTTGTCATTTCCTCTTTAGTTTTGGGCCCACTTTTAAGAGAGTGCCTTGATACATAGATATAGACAAATGACATATTTTTGTACAAAGATGGTTCCCTTGACCTATGACACCTACCTATCCACTACACATGTTTCTCTACACGTACCACTTACCTGCATTCATATGTTTACACATCTTTAGATATATTCACCCTACATGCTTATTTATTACACCTATGTATTCACGTATTTCCATAAACAAAATACTCACATTGATTTGGCCCCTTTCATATTCTAGGACAAGCTCACAGTCACATGAATGACCTTGCAGTTGCATAGATGATCTTACTATCATGGACCCATCCTTCCCAAATTTAAAATTCAAATTTATGTAACTCCCACTAAAAATTTTCCCACTAAGGGCTACCTAAACATAAATTTGCATAATGTGTTGTCCTTGTATTAAGAGATTCAATACACATTTTAAATATCAAGGATTTTGAATACCATTTGCACTTATAGCACTTCATTTGGAGCACTAAAAGGAGTCTAGTCTTTTATGAATATCTTAGGAGCATATGCATGACTAAAGAGTGTTGTTTGCAATCACTACCACACACTTCTATGGGTTGGCCTTGGAGGACATGTCCTCTCGAAACACGACAGCCCTATCAAAGTATTTATAAATATTGCTACTCATTTAGATATAAAGAAGGATAGAAGTTAAGGCAAATCAAGTGTAGTGAAGAATATAAGTCTATAGATTCCATAGTACAAGTTTGTAGGTACAGGACAAATCCACAACCGTGGACTTGTCCTTGATCCCAAGATCCCTACATAGAGTAAAGAGAATATTTTAATTTGAAGGTGAATACCAAATTATCATTGGTTGTTTCAAATTTCAAAACATTTCATATTTTAGAACATTCCTTCAACTTATTCCATCTTTAAAATCATAAAACTAAGTACCATTTTTTCTATTTACATTGCTTCATTTAATTATTATAAATTACAAAATTATCAATCCCAACTTATCATTTAATTAATTGGCTTAAATTAATTAAACTTGGAATAAGCATAAATGAAATCATTAATAATCAATAAGTATGGATTGCTGTAATTATGATCATACAAACATTGATTATATAATGAATATCCTAGAATCTAATACGATCTGAAAAAATAATGAAGCTTTAGTAGGGATGGAAGTAATTCCCTGACGAGCATTATTATTATTTAGATTATGCTAATACAATCTTGACCAAGATGATACAAGCTGATAAGAAGCTTTTATATTATAATTTGTACATTGTCTATTCATTTGCAATATGAGATAATACAAGTTGATACTGAAAGTTTAGACTGACAAGCTATATATCTGTACATTGTCTCTTGGCTTTTTCAACCAAGGTGATAAAAGCTAAGAACAGAGGTTAATTGAAAAAACTACCTATATTATAATATTAGAGTATATACTATAAATCTTAGGTTGTCTATCCACGCTGAAACATAGCCACAATGATACCATCATACAGACCGAAAACGGTCTTCCTCAGCTTGAGATTGAATGAGATGACTCCAATAACAATGGAGAACCCTAACCCATAACTTAAGCCCACCCCTAGTACCCAATAATCCATCTCAAAATCTGAATCATCTTCTGTGTCTTCACCTGCCTCTTCCCCACCACCATTTGAGAAAGAAATGTTACAAGTGCTGTTGGTGAATGGAATGTCACATAGATGGGTATTGCCCAAGAAAGATGTCTCCCCAAAGGTCAAAAACTGCCCTCCATGAGGTACTTTTCCCTCAAGCCCGTTGTAAGAGACATTAAAGACTTGCAAGTAACTGAGAGATTGAAGTTCCAAAGGAATTTTTCCACTCAATTTGTTTAGTGAAAGATCGAGAGACTCCAATTGCTCCATGCCTCCTAATGTGTTTGGAATCTTGCCGAATAGATGATTTCTAGAAAGATTAAGACCTTTCAAACCACCAAGGGACCCAATTTCTGGAGGAATCTTCCCTGATAAATTGTTGCTTGACAGATCCATAAACTTAAAAATTGTTAGAATGATATTGTATGTGAGAAACTGGTCTTTTGTGGAAAGGGTTACCTCATTCTTACACAAAATATCTTTTGAAATCCAGTACCCGAGCTGCAGTGAACTAAACTGTGATCCATTGACCATTCCCTGTAAACTTGTAAGGCTTGTTGGTATTGAACCTGAAAGATTGTTGTGAGAAAGGTCTAAGATTTGCAGTTGCTTGAGAGCAAAAATTTTGGGAGGAATAGTGCCTTGAAATTTATTGGAGTTCAACGTCAAAACCTGCAGGTTTGATAGATCTCCAATCCACTGGGGAATGGTGCCATCAAAATCATTATTTCCTAATCTCAGAACTTGGACAGAAATGCAATTTGCTAAGGATGATGCAATAGGCCCTTTCAGATGATTACCATTCAGACTTAACGTCTGAAGTTTTGTCAGATTTCCCAGTTCTGGCATCTCACCCTCCAGATTGTTCTGACCCAAATTCAAAACTCTTAAATCTGAACAGTTGGCTGTAAAATTACGAGGAATAATACCGCTGAGCATGTTACCTGACAAGTCAAGAACATGCATATTTGTTGTACAGATAGAGTCTGGAATTCTTCCGCTGATCTTATTCCCCGGGACGGCGAAAACCTCTGCTGATTGAAGATATGTTGCAATATCACCAGGAATTGAATCTGTAAACTTATTATCTGACATGTCTATATATACAATACTAGCAGGTGGCAGAGGAAGAGCACCCTCCAAGCTGTTGTTGTACAAATCCAGGAACCCAAGCTTCTTAGCTGCAAGCTTCGACGGCAATCTTCCAGTTAATTCGTTAGATGAAAGGTTGAGACGAAAAAGCATGGGAAGCTCCCATATCCATGTCGGAATATTTCCTGCTATACTGTTGGCAGATAAATCCAGCTCAAACAAATGATATTCTCTGACAAGAAATGAAGGAAATTTAGCCAATCTACAAGAAGCCAGTCCAAGACCAGACAACTTCTTAAACTTGGGATTCCAATTGGAAGCGATTCTCACAGTTATGTGATTGTGAGAAAGTACCAGCTGTTCAAGGATAGTCATATTGTCAAAGAAGGAAAGCGAAATGGAACCTGTTAATCTGTTGGATGAGAGCAGAAGGGATTTTAAGTTAACAAGACTTGAAAATGTGGATGGAATTGTACCATTGAAATGGTTGGCGCTAAGATCAAGATAAGCAAGGGCTGAAAGGTGACCTAAAGAAGGCGGTATTACCCCTGTGAAGCTGTTGGAATACAGATCCAGATGAACAAGATGGATGAGATTGCATATAGAGGAAGGAACTGACCCTTTTAGCCCACAATCAGACAAGCGCAGATAACTAAGATTGAATAGATTGGTAAGAACTTCATCCCACTCCTTTGCCGTTGAAGAAATCTCCACTCTATGCAGAGTCAGGTGTTCCAATCTTGTCATATTTTTCAACCAAACTGGCAGCCTCGGGCTTTGCAACTTTGCTTCATAGTCCGTCGAGCTCAGCTCCAAGTAGCGCAGATTCCACAAGTCTGCCACAGTCACAGGAATTTTGCCTTGAAAACCACTGGAAAACAAGCTAAGAAAAGTGAGTCTCTTCAGTTTTCCAAGGTCAGAAGGGATCGGAATTCCTGTAAAGAAATTGTGGCTGAGATCTAAATGTTGTAGATATTCAAGCTTAAACAACGAGGAGTGGATCTCGCCTCCCAATTTCTGATCTGTGAGATTCAGTAGAGTAACGTGGCCACCAGAATGGCGGCTGCAACCAACACCTTTCCACTTGCAGCAATTGAAGCCTTGCCATGATTGTAGATTGCTGGAGTTATCTACAAGAGCAGCCTTGAAATGCAACAGATAATTTCTTTCATCTGGTGGGCATTTAAATTCGGCACTGATAGAGGTCTGCAATAACAAGAAAAACAACAAATTCAACAAACTCATTATTTTGGGAAATTCAATTCCACAAAACAACTATGGTATGGTTTGTATGTTTCTGTCAGCAACAAATTCTGGGTGGCCTTGCTGAAGACGGTGGATGACTGTTAAATAGACATTTCATGGGATGGTATGCAACAAATCCTGGGTAGCCCAGTCTAAAAGCAGGTCAAAAAGATGTTCTATTTTCCGTGTTCGTTCTAAGAAAATGGGAAGAGCTTAACCAGCCGGCACATTGTAAACGTGTTGGCTGGTCGAAATCTTGTGGATTGAACTGTTTTCAATTAACGTTGTTAAATAGGTCGACAAGATTGCAGTAAACAGGTCAAAAGAAGAAGTCGAGAAAAATTGAAGTAAAAAATAGTCCTACGACAACGTGGCGACTATTTTTTGTGGCTATTTACTGTGGACGAAGAAAATGCTCACCGACCTTTTGAACGTGTGGCGCCTGGGCTTCCTCTCTCTTTCGTATTTCCTCAACAATTTTTCACTACGCGCTGTGGAAATTTGATAGAATTGCCACGAGTTTGGAATCAACTTCATTGACTTGAAGACTTGGCCCGCTCTTGTCGGACATAAAAGTCGGAGTATAGTGAGTAAAAAATCAATTTCACATCGTTGTTCTGCAAATTAAGCACTAATGACGAGTCCACCCACATCAATATTATTAAGGAAATAGGAGATTCGCATAGGGGAGAGGACCTCATAACTATTTGTATGTGAAGAGTGGTCTTTGGTGATGTGTCGTAAGTTTTTTTTTTAATTTTTTTATATATTAGTTGTCAATTAGTAGTTGTTATGTTAGATTTTGTTAGATTTTGAAAAGACGTAAAATTATTTTCACAAGTTACATTAAACAATTAATCATATGGTGACACATAAGGTAATGAGTAATGTAAGCATATTTTGGTCTAACTTTTTTAAATCTTTTTTATTAACTTAGCAAAGACATAGCTAATGGGAAGAGCTTAACCAACCAGCACGTTGTAAAATAGTTGGCTGGTCGAAATCTCTTCGACTCGTCAATTTATGTCGACAGTATTGGGAAATAGTGTGGTTCAAGTGGTCAACTAAGATACATTGAACATGTCATATTGGGTGGTCGAAATTAAAGGGTGCCGAAGATTTGGCAACCAGTCAGCACGACAACGTGTCGACTGTTTACGTGAGGCGTAGCTAATGTAGCTATATTGTTAATGTTTAGAAGCTAAACAATAACTTTAAGCTCTTAACTCGCCTATAGAAACATGTTGAATTATTTGTAAAAAAATGATTTTCCATTTAGGAGCTTAAAGGTTGTGAAGTTAAGGTGCACAACTATTGGGTTCTCTTCCCTACTTAAGAATGCTAGGGTGTGATTCGAGTCTTATGTCTATATTTCCTTTCTTTTTTGGGTTGGCGAGAGGTGATAGGAACTATGGCCTACATGAATACATGCTTGTCAAAGTTTTAAAGCAACAATGAAGTTAGTGTATCCATTATCGTCCAAGATCTTTAGTATTAACAATGTATACATTGATGCTTGTCAAAGTTTCTAAGGAAGATTTCTTCTTAGTTGAAAAGTTTGTCTTGGTTTTTTATCCTTTTAAGATATATCCACTAGTATTTGGATTTTCAAGGATCAAAATGGTATGCTTTTAGAGGATGGTTTCTTCTTGGGCAATTTTTCTTAACCTTTGATACTTTCAACTAGCAAATTTTGTGTTAATGTATTGTTTCAAAAAAATTACTACTTTTTTATTCCAATAGCTAATGTTGTTATTGAATGAGAATCTCAAGATCAATAATCTATATTTTGAAGGAAGTATTCTTCTTAGTTAAAACATGTGTCTTACCTTGTGATGCCTTCAACATGTTGTAGGAAGCTTTTATATTATATTTCTTACAATCTATCCATTTGTAATTTGAGATAATACAAGTTGATAAGAAGGTTTAGGCTGACAAGCCTATACTACAATAGAAGTATTTATATGTTTTTAGTCTCTCAATTTTCAACCAAGGCGATAAAAGTTATGAACAAAAGTTAAGTGAAAAATCTACCTATATTATAATATAAGAGTTTATAATATAATTCTTGCATTGTCTATCGAAGCTAAACCAGAACCACAATGATAACATCATACAAATGGAAGACAACCTTCCTCACCTTGAGATTGAAGGAGTTGGCACCAATAACAATGGAGAACCCATGCCCATATCTTAATCCCACCCCTATTCCCCAATATGGCATTTGAACATATGAGTCCTCTTCTATTTTTCACTTCTCTTTGAAGAAGAAATGTTACAAGCATTTTTGGTGACAGGAATGTCACATAGATTGTTATTACCCAAGAAAGATGTTTCCTCAAAGGTAAAACATGCCATCCATGAGGTACTTCTCCCTCAAGCCTATTGTAAGAGACATTAAAGGCTTGCAAGTAACTAAGAGGTTAAAGATTCAAAGGACTTTTTCCATTCAATTAAATTCTAGTGAAGATCAAGAGACCCTAATTGATGCATGCCTCTGATTTAAATCTTTTTGATAAGATAATTTTGGAAAGATTTAAGACCTTTGAAACCATTAAGGGATTCAATTATAGAGCGATGTTGCTTAATAAATTATTGCTTGACATATATGAATAAAATTAATAATTGTTAGGATAATCTTGTATTCAAGAAAGTGGATTTTATGGAAAGGATCACATCACCCCCTTGGTACTAAGTGAACTAACAATTTGATCTCGAACCTTTAAAAACTAAACTTTTGCAACTATCTTTGTAAATATATCTACAAGTTGTTCATGAGTGTTGATGTACTTCAATTCAACATCTTTCTTCTTAACCTAATTTCAAATAAAATGATATTTCAAATCAAAATACTTTGACCCACTATGATGGTCCTAATTCTTGGCCAACTTGATAGTGTTGATGTTATGAAAAAAATTACTATATGCTAAATTTATTTCTTTACAATTTTATCTAGAACTTGTTGGAGCCATAATGCCTATATACTTGCAGAAGTGACTACAATATACTCTTCTTGTATAGATGAAAGATCAACTAAACTTTGCTTCTTTGACCTCCATGTAACAAAACCCAAACCAAGTGAAAAACAATTACTAGATGTTGCTCATCCAAACTACCTCACCAATTTGAATCACTCCAAATCCAACAAGTTCAAACTTTTTAGAAGAATAATAATGAATACCAAAACTGATAGTACCTTTGACATGCCTCAATATCCTCTTAGTTTCCTTCATATGAATTTTGGATGGCTTAGTCATATACCTCAAAACAAGAGAAACTGAATAAGCGTTATTGAAACTTCCAATGATAATTCTATAAGTTGTCTCATCAACTATTTTAGCATCATCTTCTCTACATAACACAACTCCATGAGTAGTTGGAGTGGAGACATATTTATAATCAACCATACCAAATTCTTCAACATATTCTTTGCATAGTTTTTTTAACAAATAAAGGTTCCATCCATACTTTGATGAACCTCCATTCCTATGAAATTATGCATGAGACCTAAATCTTTCATTTCAAATTCATTCGTCATAGCAATTTTAAATTCATCCTTTATTTAGAGTTGCTACCCATATGAAAAAATTATCAATAGACAAACTTATGTAATAAGGATATTATTATCTTCTTACTTGTAGTAAAGGGTAGGTTCACTCTCATTACTCTTGAAGCCATTGTATTGAAATATCTATCAATCCTAACATACCATGCTCTTGGCACTTACTTAAGGCCATACAAAGCCTTCTTAAACTCGTAGACTTGGTGTTCTTTACCTTGCACTCTAAAACCCTATGGCTATTGTACATAGACTTCCTCTTCTAAGTACCTATTCTAGAAGACACCTTTCACATCCATGTGATGTATGCTCCATTTCTTTTGTGTTGTTAGTGACACCACCATTCTAATGATCCCTTGTCTTGCTAGTAGTGCAAATATCTGTTCATAATCTATCCCATACTTTTGTGTCAAGCCTTTTGCAACTAACTATGCTTTGTGTCTTTCAACACTACCATCATTGTTGTACTTAGTCTTGTAGACTCACTTAACTATCATTGTGTTTCTTGTCATGTAGAAGCTTTGTAAGCTCCCAAGTATCATTCTTATGAACGTAATCCATTTCTTCTTGCATTTATTTCACCCAAACACCATTAGCACATGCATCTTCAAAACATGATGGTTTAAAATTAGCCTGTGAAAGTAAATAAAACCATCTCACCTATTGGATCCTCTTCATCTGTTTGACTTGTACTCCTCTAATAAATTTCACTTAGGCTTCTTACCTTCCTTGAAATTTGGAGAGGAATAGTGCCTTGAAATTTATTGGAGTTCAACATCAAAACTTCAAAACTTGCAGTTATGATAGATTTCCAATCCACCGGGGATGGCGCCGTCCAAATCATTTTTTCCTAAATTCAAAACTTGGAGAGAAATGCAATTTGCTATGGATGATGCAATACCCCCTTGTAGATGATTACTATTCAGACTTAACGTCTGAAGTTTTGTGAGCTTTCCCAATTCTGGAATATGACCCTCCAGATTGTTTTGACCCATATTCAAAACTCTTATATCCGAACAGTTTGCTGTAAAATTAAGAGGAATAATACTTCTTAGCATGTTGTCTGACAAGTCAAGAACACGCATACATGTGGTGCACATAGAGTCTGGGATTCTTCCGCTGATATTATTCCCCGATATAGAGAAAACCGCTGCTGATTGAAGATATGTTGCAATATCACTAGGAATTGGAGCTGTAAACTGATTATCTGACATGTCTAGATGTAAAACACCATCAGATGGCAGAGGAAGAGCACCCTCCAAGATGTTATTCCTCAAATCCAGTAACCTCATGTTCTTGGCTGCAAGCTTCCATGGCAATCTTCCAGTTAATTGTTATATGAAAGGTTTAGACGAGAAAGCACAGGAAGCTGCCATATCCATGCCAAAATATTTCCTGCCATACTGTTGGCAGATAAATCCAGCTCAAACATATGATAATGTCCAACAAGAAATGAAGGAAATTTAGCCGACTCACATGAAGCCAATCCAAGCCTAGACAACTTCTTAAACTTGGGAATCCAATTGGAAGCGATGCTCATAGTCAAGTGATTGTGAGAAAGTACCAGCTGTTCAAGGATAGTCATATTGTCAAAGAAGGAAAGCAAAATGGAACCTGTTAAACTGTTGGGCAAGAGCAAAAGGGATTTTAAGTTAACAAGCCTTGAAATGGTGGATGGAATTGTACCATTGAATTGGTTGACACTAAGATCAAGATAAGCAAGGGCTAGTGGAAGGTGACCTAAAGAAGGAAGTATTACCCCTGTGAAGTTGTTGAAAGACAGATCTAGATGAGCAAGATGGAAGAGATTTTGTATGGAGGAAGGAAGCGGCCCTGTTAGCCCACAATCAGACAAGCGCAGACACCTAAGATTGAATAGATTGGTAACAACTTCATCCCACTCCTTTGCCGTTGAAGAAATCTCCACTCTATGCAGAGAGAGTTGTTCCAATCTTGTCATATTTTTCAACCAAAATGGCAACCTCGGACTTTACAATTTTGCTACATAGTCTGTCGAGCTGAGCTCCAAGTAGCGTAGATCCCACAAGTTTTCCTGAGTCACAGGAATTTTACCTTGAAAACCACTGGAAAACAAGCTAAGAAAAGTAAGTCTCTTCAGTTTTCGAAGGCTAGAAGGGATCGGAATTCCTATAAAGAAATTGTGGCTAAGATCTAAATGTTGTAGATATTCAAACCTAAACAACGATGAGTGGATCTCGCCTCCCAATTTCTAATCTGTCAGATTCAGTAGAGTAACATGGCCCCCAGAAGGGGGGCTCCATCCAACACCTTTCCACTTGCAGCAATTAAAGCCTTGCCATGATTGTAAATTGCTAGAGTTATCTACAAGAGAAGCCTTGAAATGCAATAGATAATTTCTTTCTTGTGGTGGGCATTTAATTTCGACACTGGCAGAGGTTTGCGGTAACAAGAAAAACAACAAACTCATTATTTTGAGAAATTCAATTCCACAAAACAATTATGGTATGGTTTGTATGGTTCTGTCACTAACAAATTCTGGGTGGCATTTCTAAAGACGGTGGATGACTGCTAAATAAACATTTCATGGGATAGTATGCAACAAATTCTGGGTAGCCCCGTTTAAAATCAGATAAAAAAGGCGTTCTTTTTCCATGTTCGTTCTTGCTGGCCCAGAAAATGCCTCACTAACCTTTTGAACTTGCATTGCTTGGGTTTCCTCGCTATTTCGTGTTTCTACCAACAATTTTACGCTACGCGCTCTGGAAATCTGATTGAAATTGCGACGAGTTTGGAATCAAGTTTATTGACTTGGAAGAGGGTCAACCTTAAACAGCCAGCATATTGTGAAGCAATCTGGTTGTCAAAATTTTAATTGTGAAACAGTTTTAGAAATAAAGCGTTTTAAAAATTAAAAAAACAAAAAGATTAAAACAAAAAAAAAAAAAAGGTGTCTCAACCTTGTATGGAAATAAAAAATAAAGCAAGCCAAGAATAGAAGATTTTATGATAGGTGAAAAGCGGCTGTTTTGAGAAGTATCTTTATATGGAGAAAGAGATAAGTTTTTTTATGAGATTTTATTAGATATTTCTAAAAAGAAATGCTTTATCTCTAGAAGGTTCTCATATGCAATGTAATATATATTGGTACTTTGAAATAGTCATTTTTGAGAGAGGTGAGAGTTAGTTTGCAAGTCTGTATGCTGCCGAAATTCCTCTAGATTGAATTGAGGTGAAGACCCCTGTAAGAACTTACATTGCAAGTGTTTTGTAATCTATTGCGAGATTTGATAATACATTGCGTAGGTTTTAGAGTGTGGGGTTTTTCTCCCAAAAAGATTTTCCCCACGTATATCACTATGTTATGGTTTTATTGTTATTTTGTTTATGCTATTTCATGTGTTTTTTGATATCTCTGTAATATTTTATTTGAAATTTGCATAACCCTCCTCTCAAGGTTAGCGTAGGAAGCATTTCTGTACACCTTTACTTCCTTACAAGTGGTATAAGAGCCTAGCTAGTTTTGGTTCTATTTGTTGGGTACAGGGTTTTTTGAGCTAATCAAGTTTGAGTGGGAGCTTGTGTAGAGTATTTCATATTCTATATTGCAGGATAATGGAGATGGGGAGCACATTTGGAAGAGTTGAGGTAGAGAAATTTTGGCACAAATTTTGAAATGTGGAAGATGAAGATGGAAGATCTGTTGATTGATCGGGATCTATGGGATGCAGTGGATGAAAATGTCCAGAGACCTACGGATCCAACTTTGGCTACAAAATATGATGTAATGGATAGAAAAGCTAAAGGTCTCATAAGACTATGCCTTGCAGACTCAATTCTGATAAATGTTCACGAAGAATCCACTTCAAAAAAGCTGGGTGAAATATATCAAGCCAAATCTCTAGTAAATAAGATTTTCTTAAGGAAGAAGTTGTATTCCTTGAGAATGGAAGAAGGTGGACATATTTCTAAGCATCTAGAAACTTTTAATATGTTGGTGACTCAGTTGACCTCAATTGGGGTTAAGATGGATGAAGAAGAAAGGTACCAAACTTTGTTGTGTTCGCTGCCAGACTCATGGGACAGCCTAGTCATGGCCATTGAGAGCACTTCAATCACTTTGAAGATGGAGGATGTTGTTGGTTCTCTACTCTCCAAATAAATGAGAAAGAAGGCCTCTCTGAGTGCCAAAGAGGCTTTGAGTGTTCGAGAAAGACCAAAAGAACGAGGCAAAGATGAGAAGCAGTGTGGTTGTTCCAAGGCCAAGAATAAGGGGAGATCAAAATCTCCTGGTAAGTCCAAGGCAATATGCTGGAACTGTGGCAAATCTAGAAGCTTCTGAAAGGAATGTAAAGAAGAGAAGAAAAAGAAAAAGAAGCAAGATTTTGATTTTGATTTCGAAAAGGAAGATGGAGATGCCTTTATTGCAGTCTTGGCCACTCGTGTAGGTGATAATGCATGGTTGATAGACTCAAGTGTATCTTTCCACATGACACCTAATAGAAATTGGTTTAGTAAGTATGAAAACTATGACGGTGGTAAGGTGTATTTGGGTGATAATTCTTTGCTTGAAATTGTTGGTCGTGGTAGTATTCATTTGAAATTTTCTAATGGTAGAGTTAGACGATTTGATGGTGTCTTGCATATCCCAGGACTAGCAAGAAATTTATTATGTGTTAGCAAGCTAATAGATGCGGGTGTGCATGTACAGTTTTCTGAAGCAAGTGTGAAAATGGTGAGAGGTGCTATGGTGATAGCATGAGGAAGCAGATTGGGTACATTGTACCAACTCGATGCATGCACAGTTGAGTGCAATAGTACTTCTAATAAAATTAATCCAATAACTACTTCACTGAAAAAAGAGATGGTTTCCTGTTTTGCTGATGGTTGTGGCTTTTGGGTACCCAAGGGTGCTCTGTCTACCAAATCAAAGTTGCCTACAGAGAAGACCTTGTTATGGCACCAAAGGCTTGGCCACGTTGAAGAGAAGGGTTTGAAAGCCCTGAAAAATAAGAACCTTGTTGAGGGGTTAAATGATTGCAATCTAGAATTTGATTTCTGTGAACATTGTGTTTATGGCAAACATAACCACGTTCAATTTTACTCGTCTTCTCATAAGTCTTCGTGTATCTTGGATCTAATTCATTCAGATGTATTTGGTCCTGTTGATGTTGCTTCTATTGGTAAATCAGTTTATTATGTTACTTTCATTGATGATTTCAGTAGGAGAACATGGGTATATTTTTTAAAGAGTAAATCTGAAGTTTTTAGTCATTTTAAGGAGTTCAAGGCTTTGGTAGAAACTCAGACAAGAAAGAAAATTAAATGTTTGAGGACTGACAATGGTGGTGAGTACTATTCTACAGATTTTGACAAATTTTGTACAGATTGCAGGATTAAAAGACAAAAGACAACTCCGTATTCTCCGCAACAGAATGGAGTTCTAGAAAGAATGAACAGAATGTTGATGGAGAAGGCTAGGAGCATGTTGAGTGGAGCTGGTCTAGAACAAAAGTTTTGGGCTGAAGATGTTGCCACTGCTTGTTATTTGATCAATAGATCTCCTACATCAGCGCTTGTTGATAAACCGTCAATGGAGGCGTGGTCGGGGAAAAAGCCTTCACTTAGACATCTGAGAGTTTTTGGTTGTGAGGCATATGCACATGTGCCAAAGGAGAAGTGGACAAAGTTGGATTCTAAGGCTATCAAATGTATCTTCATCAGCTATAGTTATGGTGTGAAAGGATACAAGCTTTGGGACCCTATTGCACAGAAGGTAATTTATTCCAGAAGTGTTATTTTTAGAGAGACTAAATCTTCTCCTGTTACTTTTCAGCCAAAACAGTGTAAAGAAATTGAAAAGAAAAAGGATGTGATTCAACTTCCTTCTACGCCTGAGAAAGTTGAATCGAGGCCCCAAGATAGACAAGAAGTTGAGGAGAGCTCATCAAGCTCTGAATCTTCAGAAGAGGAAGAAGAGGAGGCAGTGGAAGAACCTCCACCTTAGCTTGTTCGAAGGTCTACAAGGCATAAGAAACCACCTAAAAGGTATGGGTATTCACCTGATGATTGGAAGTGTATATTTGCTTTGAGTACTAACATTGAGGAACCAAGATTTGTGCAAGAGGCTTTGGGTGTGAATGATGCAGAGTCCTGGAAAATAGCCATGGATGAAGTGATGATAGCCCTTGAAAGAAATGAAACATGGGACTTAGTACCATTGCATGAAAGACGGAAACCTGTTGGATGTAAATGGGTGTTTAAGAAAAAGATTGGTTCAGATGGAAATGTTGAAAAGTATAAGGCACGGTTGGTTGCGAAGGGATACTCTCAAGTTGAGGGTATTGATTATGGTGAGATCTTTTCTCCTACTACTAAAATGACATCCATTCGATTTTTATTATCTATTGCAGCAGCTTATGACTTAGAGGTCGAACAAATGAATGTGAAAACTGCTTTCCTTCATGGTGATTTGGAGGAAGAAATTTATGACACAGCCAGAGCACTACGTGGTGAAAGGTAAAAACAAGTTGGTTTGTAAGTTAAAGAAATCTCTGTACGGCCTTAAACAAAGTCTTAGGATGTGGTACCAGAAGTTCGATACATATGTGTTGAGTTTGGGATTTGTGCAGTCTAAATCTAATCACTGTGTATATTTTAAATCTGATGGTGATCATTTCTTGGTAATTGCTTTATATGTTGATGACATGTTTATTGGGAAAAGTAAATGTTTGATTATAGAATTGAAATCTCAGCTCTTTGCGAAATTTGAAATGAAAGATCTTGGTGCAGCAAAACACATACTTGGGATGGAGATCAGAAGAGATCGTGAGAATAGAAAGCTATGGCTTGGCCAGAGTAAGTATGTTTGTTCAGTTTGCAAAGGTTTAACATGCAGGATTGTAAACCACTTTGTGTTCCTGTTACGTTGGGAATGAAGCTCTCTATTTCACAATGTCCTACATCCCCATCGGAGATGGAAGACATGAGCAGAGTGCCTTACCAGAGTGCAGTTGGAAGCTTAATGTATGCTATGGTTTGTACAAGACCAGACATTGCCCAAGCAGTGAGAGTTCTTTCTCGTTTTGTGTCTAATCCTAGAAGAGTGCATTGGGATGCAGTTAAGAGGTCTTCAAATATTTGTGGGGTACAATAGAGTACTCTATATGTTTTTATGGTACAGGAGATCAACATTCCTTGAGTATTCGTGGTTTTGTGGATTCGGACTGGGCTGGTGATGTCGATAGCAGAAGGTCCACCAGTGTATATGTATTTACTCTTAATGGTGGTGCAATCAATTGTATGAGCAAGCAACAATTTGTAGTCACTTTGTCCACTACAGAGGCAGAGTATATGGCAGCTACTCATGCATGTAAAGAAGCCATTTGGATGAAGCATTTGTGTTCAAATATTGGGTTGAAACTTGGTGTAGTTACAGTTTATTGTAACAGTCAGAGTGCAATCTGTCGTGCGAAGAACCCAACTTTTCATGCCAGGACCAAACACATTGATGTTTAGTATCACTTTGTGAGAGATATGGTCAAGGATGGCAGGGTAAAGCTGGAAAAGGTAGATACTGTGGTGAATGTTACAGATGCATTAACAAAGCCCGTGAGCACAGTGAAGTTCAAATGGTGTTCTGAATTAATGGGCCTTTCGACCCCAAGCAATTAACTACCTATTTTCTATTGGCTTATGCAAGGTGTTCGACAAGTGGGAGAATGTTAGAAATAAAGCATTTTAAAAATAGAAAAAAATAAATTAAAAAAAAAAAGAAAGTGTCTCAACCTTGCATGGAAATAAAAAATAAAGCAAGCCAAGAACAAAAGATTTTATGATAGGTGAAAAGTGGCTATTTTGAGAAGTATATTTATATGGAGATAGAGATAAGTTTTTTTATGAGATTTTATTAGATATTTCTAAAAAGAAATGCTTTATTTCTAGAAGGTTCTCATATGCAATGTAATATATATTGGTACTTTGAGATAGTCATTTTTGAGAGAGGTGAGAGTTAGTTTGCAAGTCTGTATGCTGTCGGAATGCTGCCGAAATCCCTCTAGATTGAGTTGAAGTGAAGACTCCTGTAAGAACTTGCATTGCAAGTGTGTTGTAATATGTTTCGATATTTGATAATATATTGTGCATGTTTTGGAGTGTGGGGTTTTTCTCCCGAAAGGGTTTTCCCCACGTATATTGAACTATGTTATGGTTTTATTATTATTCTGTTTATGCTATTTCATGTGTTTCTTGATATCTCTGTAATATTTTATTTGAAACTTGCATAAACGTGTCTCAAGGTTAGCGTAGGAAGTGTTTATGCACACCTTTGCTTCCTTACAGTTTGGTTGTCAAAATTTTAATTGTGAAACAGTCTGGTTGTCAAAATTTTATCGACATATCAATGAGAAAAGTCAAAATTGATGGGGGTTGAAATTTTTGAAAACGGAGAACTTGGCCTTCTCTCTTCTACAAAAAAAAAATTGGAGTCCATGGAGTTATGGATGTTGGAATTAGGGCTGACAACTGAGAGGGGGGGTGAATCAGTTTTCTTAAAACTTTTAAAGCTTACTGCAGCTAATTCTTCTTTACTACTTCTTAACAGATTAATGATATAATCATGAAAAACAAGAATTAATAAAACATGAGCAAAAACATAAATAACACACTTGACACCAAGATTTTGACATAGAAACCCAGTTAAGGGAAAACCATGGTGGGGTTAACCCACAAAGATTATACTCTGTTAAAAGTATTACAAAGGGGAAGGCGCATGCCTTCGAGCTCACTGCCCAGTACTCACTACTCAAGAGAGGTTCATTGCCTACAAGAATGATTACAAAAGGATTACAGATTGTTTGAACTGATAAGTAGCATCTGCCAATGCAAGAATTTAGTTTCGGTTAAGAACAAAATATTGATTTTACACACTTCATCTTTATTCTGCCCTGTTTACTACTCTACCATAATCCAAAGCTTAGATCTTTTTTCTTTCGCACTTCTATCTACCTTTTTCACACTCCATATTCGCATATTAAATCATACCAATACACTCAAATCCATCGGCTATATATATCCGTGTCAAGAAATTCAATCACCTTTCTATCGTCCTCATGAAGAACTTAACAAACAATACAAGTACTATGTTCTGTCAGCTGAATTCATACATCAATATTGATGCGTACCAAAAATAACACTTGTAGATCACAATACATGTCAGCCACTAATATTATATCCCATACGCAACTCACCAAAATACTTCTACTAGATCCGCACAAGGATCTAACACAAGTCAGCCTGTTCTTCACTGAACTGTTCTTGTCATATTAGGACCTGGTACTCAGATGCTCTTAACTTTTAATCCCTTTGTCACTGGAGGCTGAAATCTTGGATTTAGATTTTTCTAACATTCCTCTACACTCCCTTAGATTCACAACACACAATGATTAACTAGAGAGATCCGCTGACTAACATACTGAACTCTACCATATACCATGTTCATGTCTATCCAAACTAGACAAATCTTGGAACTGACTTCTGGTATAATCTTATACTGCACTGCGGATGTGTGGAATGGACTTAGTTACCATCAATGAAAACACATGACATGCCTTGCAATGTCTCTTGCCAACAATCTCCCCCTTTGGCATTGATGGCAACACTTAATGAAAAATGACTAAGTGTCATGACTGACTCTAACTGACTCCCCCTACTGTGTGCGCTTATATATTCTTTCAGTACTCCCCCTTTGATGGATTCTTTATTTTCTTTCATTTTTCACTCTCTCACTCCCCCTTTGACATCAATGGCAAAGGGTGGGATCAGCAAACCAAAATTTTCACTAGAAATCTGTATGTAAGGTCGCATATGTACAAATAATCCATGCATTATATTTACATGAACTTGAGGATATCTGCGAAACTATTTTTCAACTGCACAAGTTCAGAGATCCAACTATTTTTCATGCCATCCAAAATTGAGTTGTGTTCTCTTAGTAGGAATGCCTATGTTTCTGCTTTCTTCAGATCTGAAGGATCACCTGTCCGAACTGCAACTTGCACTTCTGATAAAGCAGTAAACATTGTTTCTAACTTGGGGGCAATCAATCCCCGAAGCTCACACATTCTCTCCACAATATTGCTCTTTTCTTTAGCAAGTTTCTTTATTTCATCAGTCAGGCTAATTGCTTGACCCTCCTAACTTATCGGAGAAGTTGTTAGAGGATCAAAATTTTGAGATAGATTTAACAATCTTTGTTCCCGCTCCTTTATCTTCTTCTCAATATCCTTAATAACTTTGGGCCAATATAGACAAAATTTGTATACATCACCTCCGTCATTGAGAGCATTTTGAATACTCTTTATACTAATATCAAATATCCTTTTATCATTCCCTATTAGGCCCTTTAGCTCACTAAATCTCTTATCCAAAAATTCATTCCAGATTTTAATCTCTACAGACTTCTCAAAGGACTCAAAGTGTGTACTTATAGAATTTACAAGGCTCTTTATATTTTTAGAGGGAGAATCATATAGATTCTTCTAGAAAGTTGGCATTATCTTCTCCAATATGCTAAATGCAAGGCCTAACAGCTCACTATCCTCTATGTGGGATTTCAATATCTTTTCAGTTGCCTTAGCTTGTGTGAAAGATGCTATCTTCATCATTTAGACTAGAGAGAGAGTATCCAGGTTAATTGGTCCTTGAATCAGTTCTGGTTCATCAAACTCTAGCATCTCTTTATTCAGGAAACTCTTCACTACATCTGCAGTGTTTCTTGCCACAATTTCAGGGCCATCTTCCTTTCCTTGAGTTTTCTCAGTTTTAGTATAAGGACAATTTTGTTTGGGTGCATCAATATTTGCACCATCTTCTTCTGCTTTATCTTCCTTACCCTTGACTTCTTCTTCTTCCTTTTGTAGTGAGCCAACTTCAGAGGAATTTATGTTTCCATGTTTACTTCTGTGTTAACTCCATCTGTTTGATCCTGGGTATCCTTTTTGTCTTCAGCCTTTTTTGACTTCTGATCCTTGTTCTTCTCAGAGTCATCTTGAGTAGGACTTAGTGTCTCCATGTAGGTTTGTTTCGGAGGATCATTTTGTTGCAAGTATGGGCCTAACTGGTGTTGTCATTGATGTCAACATACTCCTGTTGCATTAATGACAAGGATTGGATGAGCTGTGTGCTGAGGATATTGAGAAAATTAGTCTCAATCAGGAACAATGAAGAACAGTGATGACAGTAAGGTAAAAGTCCAAGATAGGATGAGGATCAGAGGATGCAGTTTAAAGGGTTTGTAGATATGTGTCTTAAGGTGGTCCAGTAGAGATTTCAGAGGTCTACATGAAGATCAGAAGAAGTTGTGGCCGCTAAAGTAGAACCGGTTTCGGTAGATGTTCAGTGGTGACAGAGTAATACAAATAGGTCCGGTGAGATCCAAAAATGCAGTATTTTATTCTGTGGATTTGAGGAAGTGTTGAGGAAGTCTTTGTGAAGTATCAACTTGATTGGTTCATGGTTTGAAGGTCCGCAAGCATCTATTCCTTTATGACAGTAATGACAGACTGTGTTCTTGAGGTTCCGGATGAAGGGGAGAAGGATTTCAGTAAGCAGATGAAGTGTGGAAGTTCTTGGTGACTCAGGCAAGCTTGTGGAGGTCTTTGTATTGTGTCTAGTTTATGTTGGTGGTCTACATTGAAGTTGGAGCTCGCAATTGAAGAATAACTTCCGAATGATGGTGTTCTTCTTGAGATTGGCCAACCGGATGAGTTACACATCCTGCGGATGTTCTTGTTGATGTTTGCCGACTTAGATGATCATTCCTAAGTTGATGTCTTGTATAAATAAGGGATTACAAAGTCATTTCAGTCGTGTCCTTGTTGTGATGAGTGTGTGGTAGCAAGGAGGAGAGCAAAAGGCAGAACAGAAGTATTGGGCTTAAATGGAACTGACTCAAGCATGGTGAAGATGCTATTCTCCAGTTCAAAGTATGTAATACTTATTTCTTTGTAGACAGTGTGTCTCTTGTAGGCAGTGGGCCTCTTGTGAGTAGTGTGCTTGGGCAGTGAGACCTAATTGGCATGTGCCATTTGTTCTTTCTATTCTTCTAACAAAGAATACAATCTTGGGTTAATCACCTCATGGTTTTTCCCTTAACCGGGTTTTCCACGTCAAAATCTTGGTGTCTTATGTGTTAATGTGTTTCTGCTCTTAATTCATTGCATTATGTTTTCATGATTGATTTATCATTATGCTACTGAATTACAAAGTGAAGTTAAGTGTTTAATTGGAGGAAAGTTTTATACAACTGATTCACCCCCCCTCTCAGTTGTCTGCCCTAAATCTAATAATTGGTATCAGAGTGAAGTTCCTCTAAAAGGAGCTTAACTGCTTGAGGAGATCCAGAATGATGTCTTATAAGAAGGATAGTCCGAAGTTTGATGGAACTAATTTTAATCTTTGGAAAGGTCGCATGAAATGTCACTTGCAATGTATGGTAATGGTATACTGGACCATGGTTACAACAAAGTATACACCTCCACAGGGTGGTTTGAAAGCCCCAAATGAAATCACAGATGCTGAAAACAATCTGTAGACTATAGAAGCTCTTCTAAGCACATTATCTGATTCAGAGCTCTCAAATGTTTGACCTACCAACTGCTTTTGAGATTTGGGAAAAACTAGAACTTCTACATGAAGGAGACAAGTATGTTAAATGTGCAAGGCTACAAAGTCTGAAAGGGAAATTTGAAAACCTGAAGATGAGAGAAGATGAAAATATCTCTACTTTTATGCCAAGAGTAAATGAGCTTGTTTGTGGAATTAGAAATGCTGGTGGAGTCTTGGATGAAAATGAGATTGTTGGTAAAATTCTCAGATCCCTTCCTGCTTCTTATAAAATCAAGGTTGTTGTCATTGAAGAATTCAGAGCTCATACAACTGTCACAAGAGATCAATTGGCTGGTAAATTGGCTGCATTTGAAATGACCGAGTTTGGAGATGCCCCTCCTAAGACTGAATTTGCATTCAAAGCCAGTGCCTCTGTAAAAGGAAAACAAAGGTTTGATCCAGGAGAGAACTCTTCAAGCAAAATATCATGGTATGAAAAAGCAAGAAAAGACCTGGAAGAAGAAGCTGAAACTGCTCATCTTGAAGCCCTTATTGCAAAAAGACTGCCAAGAGGATTCGGTAAGTATGAAGGAAAATTGTCTTTTAAGTGTTTTAACTGCAATAAGATTGGTCATTTTGCCTCAAGGTGTCTGGAAAGGTTTTCAAGACAAAATCCTAACAAGCCAAGGTTCCAAAAGAACTGTTACTATGTACATGAAGATGATGATAATAAAGGAGTAACAGTTGATGAATCAGAGATAGGAAATAAATCCAAAAATGAATGGGTGTTCATTGCCATTAAGGAAGAAGATCCAATTTCCTCTATATCTGTCAATCATAAGACTGTGGAAAGAGCTCTGGCTGCCCAAGTTGAAGATAAGGATGATTGGGTCATTGACAGTGGATGCTCTCACCATATAACAGGTGACAAAAATAAGTTCATAGATTTGGAGAGGTATGAAGGAGGAGTGGTAAAGTTTGGTGATAATTCTGCTAGTAGAATCAGAGGTAGAGGAACTTTCTTTTGATGGAAGGGACAAAACTGATAATGTACTATATGTTGAAGGTTTGAAGCACAATCTTCTCAGTGTTGGACAGTTGGTGGACAAAGGATATGATCTCCGATTCAAGAATGGAAAATGCAAGATCTTTGAAAGTTCTGAAACAGAGATTGCATCCGGTACTCAAACTAAAGGTAATATCTTCCACTTGGTTGGTACTAGTAAAAGTTGCTTATTTGCTCATGTTGATCAGAGTTGGTTATGGCATAGGAGGATGTGTCATGTGAATTTTGATAATATCATCAAGATAAAGAATACTCAGGCTGTAAGAGATCTTCCAAAATTGGTGAAACCTACTAATAGCTTGTGCAAAGAATGTCAGTTGGGTAAGCTGAGTAGAGTCACATTCAAAAGTAAGGAACTGTCTTCTACCGAATTATTGGACTTAGTTCATACTGATCTTTGTGGTCCGGCAAGAATTAGGAGTGTGCAAGGTGATAGATACTTCATGTTACTAATTGATGACTATTCCCGGATGATGTGGGTAACCTTTCTGAAAGAGAAATCAGCTCTTAAGAAATTCAAAATATTCAAGGCTATGGTAGAGAATGAAACCGGATTAAAATTGAAATGTTTGAGGTCTGATAGAGGTGGAGAATTCACATCCGGTGAGTTCATAGATTTCTGTGAGAAACATGGAATTAAGAGATAGTTGTCTGCTCCTAGGACTCCACGGCAGAATGGAGTAGTAGAGAGAAAGAACCAGACCATCCAGGAAGCGTCTAGGACCATGATGATGGAAGCAAATGTTCCTCAGGTCTATTGGAGAGAAGCTGTTAGCACTGCAGTCTATACTCTCAATCGAGTACAAATTAGAAGCAATACTGGTAAGACTCCTTATGAACTTTAGTTTGGCATCACTCCTACTGTGAGGTATTTTAGAGTCTTTGGTAGCAAATGTTACATCAAAAGAGATGAAGATCTAGGAAAGTTTGATGATAGAAGTGATGAAGGAATATTCTTAGGTTACTCTACTCAAAGCAAAGCATACTGGTGTTATAACAAGAGACTGAAAAAGATGATAGAAAGTATAAATGTGAAGGTTGATGAAGGAATTAAAAAACCCTCAAGTTTTTATGAATATGATGAAGATGATCAGAATGATGTTCTTACTCAAGGAGCCCAAGCCTCTTCTGAAAGTCAGATTCAAACTGATCCGGTAAATCAGGAAGAAGAGATGAGTTTTAATGAGCCTGATTAAGAATCAGAAGTGCAAGAAATTCACAAAGTTCCAAGGTATGTAAGACTGAACCACTCTGAAGATCTAATCATAGGTGACAAAAGCAAAGGTGTACAAACTAGAAGGAGAATTGCTCAAGATTCAGATAAGTATTGTCTGATTTCAAAGATTGAACCTAAGACAGTGAATGAAGCTTGCAATGATGAAAACTGGACTAAAGAAATGGAGGAAGAGCTGATGCAAATTGAGAAAAATCACACTTGGGATCTTGTTCCCAGACCTAGAAACAAGAATGTGATTGGAACCAAATGGGTCTTCCAGAACAAACTGAATGAAGTTGGTGAAGTAATCAGAAATAAAGCCAGATTGGTCTACAATGGCTATTCTCAAATAGAAGGAGTTGACTTTGAAGAAACCTTGGCTCCGGTGGTAAGAATTGAAGCAGCTAGATTATTTCTTGCATTTGTTGCCTTCAAAGATTTCAAGGTATATCAGATGGATGTCAAGTCTGCCTTCCTGAATGGTGACTTGGAAGAAGAAGTGTACATTGAGCAACCGGATGGATTTCAATTGTCTGATCATGGTGATATGGTCTGCAAGTTGAAGAAGGCACTGTATGGACTGAAGCAAGCCCCAAGAGCCTGGTATGAAAGATTGGATAAGCATCTTTTGAAGATTGGTTTCAACAAAGGTACCGCTGACAGTAATTTATATTTCAAAATTGATCATGAGAACATCTTGATTGTTGAAGTGTTTGTTGATGATATCATCTTTGGAGGAAGAGATAGTATGTGTAAAACCTTTGCAAATCAAATGAAAAGTGAACTTGAGATGTCCATGCTTGGGGAAATGAATTTCTTCTTGGGTCTACAAATCACTCAAACAAAGAAAGGAATTTTTATTTCTCATACCAAATATGTGAAAGAATTGTTGAAGAAATTTGGGATGGAAGACTCAAAACCAATGAATACTCCCATGGCAACCAGATGTAAGTTGAGCAAAGATGATGACTCTCCTAAGGTTGATCAGACAAAGTATAGGTCAATGATTGGAGGACTGTTGTATCTCACTCAAACTAGACCAGACATTATGTAGGTTGTTGGTCTTGTTGCTAGATTCCAAGCTGATCCTAGAGAATCTCATGTCATGGCAATCAAGAGGATTTTTAGATATCTAAAAGGGACAGTTGAGTATGGTCTGTGGTATCCTAGAGATCATGATTTCTCTCTTCATGCATATACAGATGCAGATTGGGTAGGAGATGTGGATGACCGGAAGAGTACCAGTGGTGGAGTATTCTTTTTAGGGAAGAGATTGGTTTCTTGGCTAAGCAAAAAACAAGATGCAATATCTCTATCTACAATTGAAGTAGAATATATTGCAGCAGCAGGTAGTTGTACTCAAGTTTTGTGGATGAAGCAGATGCTAAGAGATATCAAAGTGGAGTATGAGGAACATATCACAATCTTCTGTGATAATTCAAGTGCAATAAATATATCTATGAATCCAGTGTTGCATTCAAAGACTAAACACATATCCATCAAGTTTCACTTTTTGAGAGAGCAAGTGAACAAGAATGAAGTTAGATTGGAGTTTGTGCCTTCCAAGGATCAGATTGCAGACATCTTTACTAAACCTCTACCTAAGGACTCTTTTGAGTATCTCAGAGAGAAGTTAGGGGTTATTGCCCCTCCGGTGATGAACTAAGGTGCACTGATGTGCATCAGTCTGGTGGATATCACAGTCATATCTTGTGGTCCAGATTGATGATAGGGAGCTGCTACTCAGGGGGAGCAGCAGGTATGATTCTGAAGTGGTGGAATTGCAAGTATGTGCCCTTTGCCGTTGATGTCAAAGGGGGAGTAGTAAAGGGAGAGAAGACATGTGAATGGTTGTTGCTGATAGGGGGAGTTGTGACAGTGAGGAGAAGTTCTTGTCTTGATGGTTAAAATAGTTGTTCACATCATATGTTGCCATCAATGACAAAGGGGGAGATTGTTGCAAGTATGGGCCTAACCGGTGTTGTCATTGATGTCAACATACTTCTGTTGCATTAATGATAAGGATTGGATGAGCTGTGTGCTGAGGATATTGAGAAAATTAGTCTCAATCAGCAACAGTGAAGAATAGTGATGACAGTAAGGTAAAAGTCCAAGATAGGATGAGGATCAGAGGATGTGGTTTAAAGGGTTTGTAGATATGTGTCTTAAGGTGGTCCAATAGAGATTTCAGAGGTCCGCATGAAGATCGGAAGAAGTTGTGGCCGCTCAAGTAGAACTAGTTCCAGCAGATGTTCAGTGGTGACAAAAGTAATACAAATAGGTCCGGTGAGATCCAGAAATGCAGTATCTTGTTCTGCAGATTTGAGGAAGTGTTGAGGAAGTCTTTGTGAAGTATCAACTTGATTGGTTCATGGTTTTCAGGGCCGCAAGCATCTATTCCTTTATGACAGTAATGACAGACTGTGTTTTTGAGGTTCCAGATGAAGGGGAGAAGGATTTCAGTAAGCAAATGAAGTGTGGATGTTCTTGGTGACTCAAGCAAGCTTGTGGAGATCTTTGTATCATGTCCAATTCATGTTGGTGGTCTGCATTGAAGTTGGAGCTTGCAATTGAAGAATAACTTCTGGATGATGGTGTTCTTCTTGAGATTGGCCGACCGAATTAGTTACACATCCTGCGGATGTTCTTGTTGATGTTTGCCGACTTAGATGATCATTCCTAAGTTGATGTCTTGTATAAATAAGGGATTGCAAAGTCATTTCAGTCATGTCCTTGTTGTGATGAGTGTGTGGTAGCAAGGAGGAGAGCGAAAGGCAAAACATAAGTATTGGGCTTAAATGGAACTGATTCAAGCATGGTGAAGATGCTATTCTCCAGTTCAAAGTATGTGATACTTATTTCTTTGTAGACAGTGTCTCTTGTAGGCAATGGGCCTCTTGTGAGCAGTGTGCTCAGGCAGTGAGCCCTAATTGGCATGTGCCATTTGTTCTTTCTATTCTTCTAACAAAGAATACAATCTTGGGTTAATCACCTCGTGGTTTTTCCCTTAACCAGGTTTTCCACGTCAAAATCTTGGTGTCTCATGTGTTAATATTTTTCTGCTCTTAATTCATTGCATTATGTTTTCATGATTGATTTATCATTATGCTACTGAATTACAAAGTGAAGTTAAGTGTTTAATTGGAGGAAAGTTTTGTACAACTGATTCACCCCCCTCTCAGTTGTTTGCCCTAAATCTAACACATTTCCCTTTCCAGTCTCTTCTTCTGAAGTTCCTTGTTTCAGAACTGAAGGATTGCCTTCCTCAACTTGTTCCTCTGAAATAATATAATATTTATCTTTGTCTAGGGCCTTCCTCAAAATTTCCTCTGTTTCTTTTACAACTTCCTCAGTTTTACCAAGCATTAGCTTGTTCATCTAAATCTTACTTTTGAATTCCTCCTTTCCTTCCTTGAGGATTTTATTTGCTTCCCTTCTGGTCATTAATGGACACAAGGTGGAGAGGACATATTCTCTAAGTTCTAGGTCTTTAGCGTTGCCAGCTTCCTTCCTCATCTCTAGTATATTCCTTAAACTTTTAGGAATTTCTTGCAAAATTTCCAGTAGATCTCTATTGAATTTATTCAAGTATAGGATGGTGGCATCCTCCAAGATTTTGTTATTTTCTTTATCAAAATTATCATAATATTCTCTAATAGGCCTTAGATTTCCATTAACAGTAATTATTTTTACAATTTCATCAACTGTCATAGCAACCTTACCAGTTTCTTGCTTTTTACTTGCCTTTTTGCTTCCAGAAGGCTGGTCCTCAGAAGCCTTTGAAGTCTTGGCTCTCTTAGATCTTATTTCTTTAATTTCTTCATCTATCTCCGTCTCCTCATCATCTTTTGTGCTCATATACATTCTTGTGGCCTTTGTTTTCTTTCTTTTTGTTCCTTTATCGGATGATATGTCTTCCAGTTTCTTAGGATTGGCAGACTTTGGGGGAATAGGGATAGTAGCAGAGCTGCTAGTAGTCCTTAGAGTGGAGGAGGATTCTACTGGAGCACTTCCTTATTTCTTATCCTATTTCTGCTTCTCTGCCTTTTCAGTTCTTTCCCTGAATTGTCTCACAGCTTCCTTTGTGAGACCTAGATTCTCAGCCAATTGCTCAATTTCTTTTCTTACTTTCCTTTTGGTTTCAGGTTTTATGAGCTCGTCATGCAGTTTTACACTTAGTTCCTCATATGTTCCAAATCTTTTAATTGTTGTGTCTTTTGGCTTTCTCAAAAGGTGTTAAGCATACATATTCAAGATTTTTTCATCTACCTCATACCCCATGGGCATGATCCAAACATTTATGGGTTCTACTGCTTCCATTAAGCACTGATCAGTGTCAACCATAAGGCATATTTCATTCTTGTACTTCTCAACAACTGTTTTGGGGATTCTTTCTCTAGAATGCATCATATTCTGAAAATTCTTGAAGTATCCCCAAATGGCAATTTTCTGTACTTTATAGTCACCAATGTTGCGTAGATGATCTCTAATCTGAATAGCTACTATCTCGTCATTAGTCCATTGTACACCTTTTACTCCAGGTACCTCATTCATAAAGTAGAAAAATAAACATAGAACCAATGTACCATATTTAAAGGTGTTTTTCTTGTCTTTCTTGATTTTGTTTAAGTTCTCAATTAGTTGGTTCTGCAATAATTCACACAAATCATAATCTGCATTTTCCTTTAGCATTTTGTATGCAACATATATGGCCATTCTGGAGACAGATTTTTCCCTGCTAGATTGGTAAATTTGTAGCCAATCATCATAGAGGCAAACTTAACATTCAGTTCTATAATATCATTGATGGTCATTGCACTTTTGTCAAACTTGGCATCAGTAGCATCAGTCATTGTCTGGTTTTTCACAGCTTTCAGCATGGGTAATCCATCGGTTGAATTCAACCCAGTCACAATCATGATAGCATCCTTTGTAATTTTCAATGGTTTCATTAGCCACAAAAACTCATCATGCATTCGGCTTAAAACATACCGGACCCATTCATCGTCATTGAATGTTGGAAACCCCATAATCTGAATGAAATGTATATCATGCAGTGCCTTATATTCAGGTTTAAGATCGTGATTTTCATCACTCAAATGACTCTCAAACAAATCCACATACCTTGAGTCCCCAAATTCATCTATGTTCGCATGAATATAAACCTTAATATCTTCAATATGCAACACACCATATAGAACACTTGAAAATGCACCTAATGAGTCAACTTCTATTGACTTGTGTGGATGCTTTTTAAATTTTAGTCGAGGCCTTTCAGTAATATCAACAACCAAAGATGTAGCCATTGCAAAAAGACTACAAGTTCAAAGCTTCGCAAATAAATACCTTTTTCACGAAATTAACGTTGACGGATAAATTCACCGGTCGCACTTCAATTCTTTGTAATCTCATCTCAGACACTATTCTTCTTGCTTTCTTTGGGTGCAAAGTGATTCAAATGAGGAATGAACAACCTTTTTATGCCTCGAAAAACCTAATTTGCCTTTGTAATAAATGCTCTACCCTAACACATCTGGTTACACTATTTCTGCATACAGTCGATCTTCAATTTCTCTGCAAATCGTCATATCCACTTTTTATCTTCCAGAAATCCTTTCAAATGATGTATAATAATCCAAATTATTTTCTCTCATTGTGCCAAATTTAGGCACCCACTTACTGGCTGGGGGAATTTAGATTTTATTGCAGCTCTCCCTGAGCCAGAGCTCCTAATTCAATTCCCGGAGGAATTATCAGCACCAAATTTCAGTGTGGACCCATTACTATTATTCACAACACTTTTCTTGACCCATGTCTTTCTCATTTCATTCTGGATCTCATTCACATCAATTTTGCCTTTGCCTTTGTCTTGTCTCTGCTCATCCAGTTTTCTATTTATCAGACCTCTTCTTTCATTATTCCTACTTCTGCAGAATCTTGCAATATGACCAGATCTATTGCAATTAAAGCACACAACATTTCTTTGCTTATATACTTGATTTCCTCTTGATCTGCACTTATTAGCCATGTGTCCAAATCCATTGCAAGTAAAGCAGTAACCATTGAAAGAGTTTCCATTTCCTCTAGAGTTATTAATTATCATACTTCAACATTCATTTGATCTATGACCATACCTCTTACACTTGAAGCATTGATCGGAGAAGGATGGACCATTTTGATTTACTCTTCTTCTGCACTGAGTAGCTCTATGACCAAATTTATTGCATTTGAAGCAATTTCTATTGAAGGATGGATATCTTTGAGCATTAGGCTATCTTACCGAACGTCTTCTAGGTCTGTTTCTCCCATTCCTTGGTTGAAAATTTCATTGTCTGGATCTGGAGCTTTCACCTTTCTCATATCCAAGACCATGCTTGTCATCACCCTTTTTCTGACTTTTAAGGAGTGCTTCAAGTTTAGCTGAGCTTATCTTGAACTTCTCCTTGTATTCATTTGCAACTTCTAGGTCGTGTCTAAGAATGACAATTTGCCTCTCAAGTTCTTTCTCATTGTCTCTTCTTTCTTGTAGATTAGACTCTAGGAGGCCAGCTATTCCATCCAATCTGCAGTATTCTTCAGTTCTTTCTTTTAGATTTTGATTCATGTCTTCTTCAATTTTCTTCCTATCTTCAATTTCCTTGGCTAGCCTCATCACCCTGGATTCCATCTCATGTTTTAGGACAACAACTTCTTTAGCTAGCTTCTCACATTCCTTTGTTTTCTCTTTCAGGGCCTTATCCTTGCCGTTGTCTTCATTATGATTTCCCAGTTGAAGAGGTTGCTCCTTCCTCTTTTCATTAGATTTGCTCAATTTTGCTTTTAAAGTCTCAATGAAGTCTTCAACATTTTTAAGGTTCCCTTGCAACTCTTTGGCTTCTGCTCAGATATGCTCAAGATCTTCTAAAGTGAGTTTAAGTTGTCCTTGGAGGTTGTATTCATCCATTTTACTGCCTTCCTAGATCTTCCTCAAGCTGTTAACCTTTTCAAAGAAACCTTGCTCTGATTCCAATTGTTGGAATTAGGGCTGACAACTGAGAGGGGGGGTGAATTAGTTGTCTTAAAACTTTTAAAACTTGCTGCAGTTAATTCTTTACCACTTCTTAACAGATTAATGACATAATCATGAAAAGCAAGAATTAATAAAACATGAGTAGAAACATAAATAACACACTTGACACCAAGATTTTGACGTGGAAACCCAGTTAAGGGAAAAACCACGGTGGGGGTTAACCCACAAAGATTATACTCTATTAAAAGTATTATAAAGGGGAAGGCACATGCCTTCGGGCTCACTGCCTAGAGCTCACTGCTCAAGAGAGGCTCACTACCTACAAGAATGATTATAAAAGGATTACAGATTGTTTGAACTGATAAGTAGCATCTGCCAATGCAAGAATTCGGTTCTGGTTAAGCACAAAATACTGATTTTACACACTTCATCTTTATTCTACCCTATTTACTACTCTGCCATAATTCGGACCTTAGATCTTTTCTCATTCACACTTCTATCTGCCTTTTTCACACTTACTCCATATTCACATCATCAATCATACCAATACACTCAAATCCATTAGCTATATATATCCACCTCAAGAAATTCAATCACCTTTCTGTCGTCCTCATGAAGAACTTAACAAACAATACAAGTACTCTATTCTGTTGGCTGAATTCATACATCAATATTGATACATACCAAAAATAACACTTGCAAATCACCATACATGTCAGCCACTAATATTATATCCCATACACAACTCACCAAAATACTTCTACTAGATCCACACAAGGATCTAACATAAGTCAGCCTGTTCTTCACTGAATTGTTCTTGTCATATTAGGACCCAGTACTCAGATTCTCTTAACTTTTAATCCCTTTGTCACCAGAGGCTGAAATCTTGGATTTAGATTTTCCTAACATTCCTCTAAACTCCCTTAGATTCACAACACACAATGATTAACTGGAGAGATCCACTGACCAACATATTGAACTCTGCCATATACCTTGTTCCTGTTTATCTAGATTGGACAAATCTTGGAACTAACTTCTGGTATGATCTGATACTGCACTGCGGATGTGTGGAATGAACTTAGTTGCCATCAATGACAACACATGGCATGTCTTACAGTGTCTCTTGCCAACAATGGATGCTTTTTTTCCTCGGACATAAAAGTTGGAGTACAAGTAATAATGGATGCTCTTTTTAAAAGATTGTGACAAATAGTGACTTTAGAATCAATTTCACATTGTTGTTCTGCACATAAAGCACTAATGATGAGAAGGAGCCCACCTCCCTTCATTTTATTAAGGAAACATGAGACTAGCATACCCACCGAGGATCTTATCCTTTTTTTGTTTTTGTTTTAGGTGCGGAAGAGGTGAGAGGCCCTATATGTATAGGTGTTTGTCAAAGTTTCAAAGCAACAATATACTTAATATACTCATTATTATCTATGATCTTAAAGATTAAGAGTGTATATTCTTAAAGGAAGATTTCTTTTTAGTTGAAAATTTTGTCTTGGTTTTTGATATTTTAAAGATATATCTAAATGGTGTGTGAGATCCCCTTCATTGGATTTTGTACAAGTCACTTGTGCCTTTCTTCTCACTTACAAGCTACACTTTACACTTATACAAATGACTAATTAAACAAAACCTAGTCAGGATAGCTTTCCTTACAAATTCTTAAAGGTTACATGATAGTTCACTAGTCTTGACCTTCTTTGGGTGTACTAGGAGGCTCTTTGTAATAGGCCCTACAATAAGTCATCAATCGTGGCAACCCCAAGTTCATCCCCAAAACTAGGGAACTTGATCTTATATCCTATTGGTGGCCTATCAATTTACTAAATGTTTTGATGCAGCAGCATCCTAAGTCTTGACAATTGGTATAAATTGAAAGCATGGACCCAACCATTTGGAGGAGTTCATGCACTTGCAACCGCTACACGTTTTCATTTGTAGCCACTAATGAAGAGTCATCGTACTGTAAAGGAGCTTGTGGCAAGGGTGGCTACTTGTAGCAAAAGGAGAGAGTGAGCATTGGCTCACTTACAGCAACTAGGAGCTAAAGTAGAAGGTGGCTACTTGTAGCCACAATACTCACAACAAAAGGGGAGAGTGAACGTTGGCTCACTTGCAACAACAGAAAGCTTCATAGTGAAGAAGAGGCTACTTGCATCAACTAGAGGTTTTCTCAAGGAGTGATGATAACTTGTAGCAAAAGGAGGTGAAGTGCTTGGGAGTAGGAGCATTTGCAGGAATAGGGAGATTGTTGAGGCTCAAGAGCAGCATTGAGGGGATGTTGCAAGTGATGAAGGGATCATGAAGGGGAATAATGGTGTTGTAGGTATATGTGTAGTAAAGGGAGCATGATAAGAGTGCTCATGTGCAAAATAATAGGTTGCGAGACTGAACATAGGGTCAGTGACCATACGATGGAGTGTATGGTAGTTGTTGGCAGAGTAGAAATCATTGAATGAGAGGTGGTCGTGAAGATGAAAAGGTGATGGTAGAAGTGTTGGTTGCTGACAAGGATGAAGGGAGAGTCCACATGTGTTGTAGAGGTGTATTAACAACACATATATGTGAGCAGAAGATACAGAGTTGGTTGCATAATCATGAGGTGCACAGAAGGGCTAAGTTGGAACTCAAAAATGCCACATGAAAGCAACAAAGAATACCAGAAGGTAGCAACGAGGAGCCATTGTGTTGGTTTCTCATAGTGGTGAAGAGATTTGAGGGGTTGTTTGGAGGCCATGATCAGATGACAAAGGAAGTTGTGATAGTATTGAAGGAAGCCATTGGAGGAAGGACGATAGAAAAGGAGGTCATTAAGTAGGTTTAGGTGATAAAATGAACTAGCCGTACAATATGGGAAGGATTATTTATCATGTAGAAGATGATAACTTATCACACAGAGGATGATGTGTAGGCATCAAATGAGCTAGAAGGAGCCATTGAAGGGTTGTTTGTACCATGTTTGCATTAATGAGGCCCTGGTTACATTCAAGAGGAGGATAGTGCATGATCTTAGGGAGATTTAGGTGTGTAGGGAATTAATGGATGGTAGAGGAATGATCGTGTAAGATTACAAGTAGATTTGAATGGACAAGAGCACACAGGCACATTGAATGTAAAACTAGCATGCATGGCATGTGATAGGTGAGTTTGAATACCCAAGAATTTGAAAGAGATCTAATCTGAAGGCATGCAAGAGTGGAAGGTTCAAGAAGAAGTGAATGAAATTTATTTAGAGGCATCAATTCAGGTGCACAAATAGTCTAGAAGAAATAGCTAAGAAGAGTTGGTGAAGATAAAGGAAAGCTGTAGAGAAGTGCACAAACAATTTGGCAGGAGAGAACCAAACAAGGAGTTATTAGAGCTCAAAGGTGTAGACCATGTGGAGGTCAAGTAGAGAGCAAGGTGAGAGAATGCCCACAAGGAGTTAAGAAGAGAGGTGCCAACAAGGTGAAGAGGTTGCAAGTAAGCCAAGGAAGCTGAAGATCTCGCATGAGACTAATTGAGTGACATGGTGAACAAAGGGTCAAGGGCACATGTGAGACTGATTGGGCAGCATGATGAGAAGAGAAGGTGAAGAGAACATGTGAGACCAATTGAGTGGCATGAAAAGAGAAAGAAGGTTGCATGTGTGAGCAATAAGAGAATAAGTTGCAAGTGAGCAACATCTGAGTGAGTGGCTACATGTGATCAATAAGTCCATGCGTGAGTCTGAGAGAGAGAGAGAGAGAGAGAGAAAGGATAAGAGTGTACAATCGAGGCGCTGAGTGTGCATATATGTGAGTGTGAATAGATGAAGTACAAGTCCCTGCATGTAAAGAAAAGAATAATATTTTATGTACAAATAAAATATGTCACGTTTGTTGTTTATATGATGTCCAATGGGTGTGTTTGGGTGCATGTAATGTAGGTCTCCATCATTGTGTGTGAAGTGTTACAGAATATTTGCTACAAGTTGGGTGGTAGTCTTTAGGGTGTTGGATGTCAATTGTTGTAGGTTGACCTGCAACGAAAGGGAAAACCCTGGTTTTCTTCCGTGTTTCTATGCATAGGGTTCTCAGGAGAGTCGTGAGTTGATGGGGTGTAACTTGCAGCAATTGGTATCAAAATGCACATAAGGAGGTGGCTTGGATCATGTTTTGTACAATATTTTGGCCAAGTAGATAACATTGTGGATTTGCCACCTTTCACTTGCCATGTGCATCATGAACAAACAAGTTTCATCAAGAACTAATACATTATAGACAATATCATTACTATATGGGAAGGTAGGGAACATGTAAGGGCTTCTCAATATCACATCATTTTTCTCAAGGTAGACTTTAAGAAAGCATCTGACTACATTGAGTGGCCTTTTATTCATGGTATGCTTTAAACCTCTCAAGTTTAAAGATCACATTTTGGTTGTTATTCAAACACTTTTATCTGATGCTTTAGTTTGCCTTTACATAAACAACAAAGCATCTAATAGCTTTGGACTATTAAAGTCCATATGACAAGGTTATCTCCTTCTTCTATCCTTTTATCTACTTGTTGTCGAAGCTTTTGGCTATATTTTGGTGAAGGGTTAGTGAAACTAATCTCTCTTCCCTCTACAACTCAAGAGATTATCAATGTGAATTTCACAAATAATTCTATCCTCATCCTTAGTGAGAACTAGGATTCTCTTTAGGTTGTCATGGCCTACCTTGACACTTTTTTGTAAAGCATCTAGTTCGAGCCTTAAGTGGAGGAAAAAATACCTTCTCATTGTGTGAATGGACAAAGGATTTTAATTAGAAATGGTTGGATAAAGGAGAGATGTTCAAATTCTTTAGATGTAACATTTTCCTTTGACAGTCTTCCCACCACTCTTTAGTAATATATCGTGCAAAGAGTTGAGAAGAATATATCTTTTTGGATCTCTTGACCTCTTTCTTTGGTGGGTGAAATCTATACATACACCAAAATATTGGTGTCTGTAGAATCATATTTACTACTCCTAGTAGGATATTTGCATATGATAGTGTTCCCAATCTCTTATGTAAATTCATTTGTGCCAATGTTATAGAAACAAGAGGTTTTCACAAGATGAAATGGGATATTTATTATCTTTCCCAATATAAAGAAGACATGAGAATTATTGACATTTACAAGCAAAGCATTTAAAACTTCATACAATTTGGGTTATCCTAAAAAGTTATTGCTATAAAGATTGGGATATTATTTAATAAGTATTGCTTTGCCTCTAGATCACCTTATGGAAAGTAGTTTTGGTACAAAATTGGGCTTCACACTTCTCATCACAAGTGCGCTTCTCAAGATCAAGAGCTCCTTTGAGGCCTAGAACATCTAGAATGCCTTCAAAGCAGTTAAGCCTTATCTCAAATGGGCTAGTGATGGTTTTGAAATTGGTATTACTTTTAACAACCATAACTTATGGTGTTGTACATCATTAATGACTCTAGTTTTAATTAAAAAACTCTTGGAGTCAAAGATCTCAAACTATTTCACAAATGTATTCATACCATTAGAGACTTTGTCTCTTCTCGAGACTCGACCCCAATGCCTACATTGAAAAAAAGTTTCAACTAATATATTGATTTTCCTTCCATCATTCTCATAAAAGAGTTGAAACAAGATGTCATACTTCACGAGTACTTGTGGAAAGACTAGAAATGGAATTTCAACACAACATTTAGGAATTCGATCATGGGCCTTCTTTATCGAGTGCTTAGTCCTTTCTCCTCACCCATTTATATGCTTAAAATTTGACAGGGGTTGAATTCCTTGCCACAAACTTAGATTTATAGACATAAAAGAGTCTGGCAATCTAGGCTTGACCTTAAGATTGCTTGTTTTATTGGGTTTCTAGTCTAGCAAGGGTTTATGCTTCTAGTGAAAGACTTTTCACATTATTTTGACTCATTGTAGCACCCAATTTTCCATAGATTGGATTCCTTCAAACATCGAGCTTTTGGACCCACCCTCATGCCTACAATGCTTAGAGTTGGATCCAAAATCATTTCTCTCCCTCTCATCCTAGCATTTTTTCTTGGTTGACTACACTATTTGGAAATATGACCTCATGGCATAGTTATATTGCTACAACTTAGAATTTCTTAGGAGATTTTATTTTGATTTAGATCTAGAAGGCTAAAAATGTGTTATTTTCAATGTAGAAGCTATAGATTGTTATTTTTTTCTTAAGGAGAAAGTTTATGTGCTTACTTCTACTTGTTTTTAGATTTAGAAACTAACATGAAAGGTGGAAATAGAATGCTAGCACATATAGTGCCTCATCAACCACTATGGGAATGCTCCATGTATTATGAGAAGAGCTCCACTAGATGGTTCACTTTGAGAATTTTACCACTATCAGCCCACCAATGTATAGTTGATCAAATAGTTAGAGTAATTTCTCACTACCTCCTTCTCCCTTGAGGGGATAGACTATGTCCCTAAGGAGGAAATATTATGGGTAGTTGTAGGGTAGTGTCAATGCATATCAATCTCCTAGCCAAGGACCCTTTAGGATGGTTGACAAGTCCCTAATTCTCCTTCCTTAGAGTTGTCATTGAAAGGAAGCTAGGTGTGCGGAAATTGCTTCCTACACAAATCTAATGAGGAGAGATGAGTGCAAATTCATTTTAATCTTTACAGTTACAATGTTATTAACCCAACAATAGAGATATTACAGTAAACACATACGCAAGAATGTAAGACAGAAGAAGAGAGAGACAAGATATAAATGGGGAAAACCCTTACGGGTGAAAAACCCCACTCAAAACACAGCTCAAATGTATTCCGTAAACAATGAAGGTTACAATACAATCACAGAGCCAATGCTCTTGCAGGAGACTTCAACACTCATATCTAGAGACAATCCGACAACATAACAGTACCTGTCAATCACATAATACATCTCTTCAAAGCACCTGTTTATATAGAAAATATAAGGCAAAAATGGCTCTATCTTGGGATGAGCGTCCAACATGGCGTCATGGCCCAAAACCCACGCCTATGGACACTTTTCCAACATTGTAATATGTTCCTAACACTTGTCAAGTCACCCCATCCCAAAGAGGTCGCCTATTCCCAATTTGGGTAATGACATATGCTCTTACGACTCTTACAACCGTCATAGAATCCGTCATACTGACATATCTTACAGCTGTAAGAGAATCTGTCATAAAAGGCTATAAATAGCATATTCTCTTACAACATGTCATAACCCTCCTTGGGGTGCCCAAAGATGCCTTTTTCAAAGATGATTCTCGACACACGTCTTCACCTGTCATAGAATCTTCCATTTCTGACTCTTACATGTCATAGATTTGTCATAGAAATATGTCATAATTGTTTCAGTCAATATTCTCTTACACACTATCCAAGATGCCGACACATGGAAAAATATTCCTACCACTAAGTGGGATGCCTATCTCCTCATGTGAGGACAAATTTACAACTTGTCATCTTCCATGTAGGATGACACATCACCGTGCCAACTCCCACAAAATGACAACATAGGATTTGCATCCTAAATACACAATAAGCAATAAATAAATAAATATAATGAAATAATACAAGGAATTTACCAAGGTTGAGACACCTTAATTCCCAACATTCTCCCACTTGTTGAACACCTTGTAAGAGCCAATGGAATTAATAGGATTTAACTACTATAGGTCGAGAGGACCATAGACTCCGAACACCATCTGAACTTCTCTATGCCCACTGGTTTCGTTAATGCATCCGCAACATTCTTCAAGGTGTCTACCTTCTCCAAATTCACCTTCCCATCCTCTACTATGTCTCGTATGAAGTGAAATTGTACATCAATATGCTTTGTTCTGGCATGGAAAGTCAGATTCTTTGCTAGGCAAATCACACTCTGACTGTCACAACAAATCGTAATCTATCCTGGATCAACACCAATATTTGAACACAATCTCTTAAGAAAAATGGCTTCCTTGCAAGCATGGGTTTCTACCATATACTCAGTTTTTGTCGTGGACAAAGCAACCACAGGTTGTCACTTACTCATACAACTAATAGCACCACTGAACATAGTGAACACATAGGCACTGGTGGATCTCCTACTGTCAATGTCACCCCCCAATCAAAATCCATGAATCCATGAATACAAACTGAATGCAGAGGTCTTGTAGCATTACCATGATGGCATATGGAATACTCGGAAGTACCCCTCAAATATCTAAACACTTGCTTAACTGCATCCCAATGTACCCGTCTAGGATTAGCCATAAATCGACTAAGGATTCCCACTGCTTGGGCAATGTCTGGTCTTGTGCAGACCATAGCATACATCAAACTGCCAACAATACTAGCAAAACATACTCTGCTCATGTCTTCCACCTCACTAGGAGATTTTCGACAATCATTAACAGACAACTTTGTCCCCAATGTAATAGGAACACACAATGGTCTGCAATTTGCCATGCCAAACCTATCCAACTCGATCTTCACATACTTGCTCTGGCTTAACCAAAGTTTTCTGTTAGCTCTATCTCTTCTGATTTCCATTCCTAGAATGTACCTAGCTGCCCCTAGATTTTTTATCTCAAACTGTGCTAACAAGTGAGACTTCAAATCAGAAATCATATTCTTACCATTCCCAATTAGCAACATATCATCAACATACAATGCAATAATGAGAATGCGATCATTGTCAAACTTATAATACACACAATGATTTGATTTCGATCTCAGAAATCCAATTGAAAATACAAAGGCATCAAACTTCAAGTACCACATCCTAGGAGACTGCTTCAAACCATATAAAGATTTTTTCAACTTGCAAACCAAATTTTCTTTACGTTTCTCTATGTAATGCTCTGGCTATGACATGTAAATCTCTTCCTCCAAATCACCATGAAGGAAAGTTGTCTTCACATCCATTTGTTCCACCTCTAAGTCATAAGCTACTGCAAGAGATAACAGGAACCAAATAGATGTCAGCTTTGCAATGGGAGAGAAAATTTCACCATAATCAATTCCCTCCACTTGTGAGTACCCCTTCGCAACCAGTTTGGCCTTGTACTTTTCAACACTGCCATCTACATTGAATTTCTTCTTTAACACCCATTTGCATCCAACAGGTTTCCATCCTTCAAGCAAAGGCACCAAGTCCCATGTTTTATTCTTTTCCAAAGAAGCCATCTCATCTTCCATGGCCTCCTTCCAGGAACGTGCATCTTTCATGCTTATAGCCTTTGTCACAATTCTAGGCTCATCAGTGTTAGTAAGCAAGGCAAAAGCACAATTAGAATCAAGTAATGAATAACCAAACCTATCAGGTTGCTTTCTTGTTCATGTATACCTCCTCAATGGCTAAGGTTGAGGTTCTACTTCTTCTGAACTTTCAGAGCTACTAGAGATCTCCTCATCATCAGGTCTCACAGGGTCTGTCTGTTTAGTCTTCTCAGGGGTAGAGGGAAATTGAACCACATCTTCTTTCTTTTCTGTCTGTTCTAGCTATAAAACAATGGAAAAAGGTGTTAGCTCTCTGAAGATAACACTTCTGCTATACAACACTTTTTCAGCCACAGGATCCCAAAGCTTGTATCCTTTCACATTGACACCATAGCCAATGAAGATACACTTAACAGCCTTATTTTCTAATTTAGACCGTTTCTCCCTAGGCACATGTGCATATGCCTCACAACCAAAAACATGAAGATGTCTAATTGAAGGCTTCTTACCAGACCACACCTCCATAGGTGTCTTACCAACAAGAGCTGATGTAGGAGATCTGTTTACCAGATAGCAAGCAGTGGCTACAATTTTATCCCAAAACTTTTGTTCGAGGCTTGCTCCACTAAGCATACTCCTAGTCCTCTCCATCAGTGTCCTGTTCATCCTCTCTGCAACTCCATTTTGCTGTGGGGTGTATGGAGTTGTCTTATGTCTTTCAATCCCTTGCTCTTTACAGAACTTATCAAACTCTACCCAACAAAACTCACCATCATTATCAGTTCTCAAACACTTAATCTTTTTTACTAGTATGATTTTTAGCAAAAGCTTTAAACTCTTTAAACCAACTAAAGACTTCAGTCTTGCTTCTGATAAAATAAACCCATGTCCTTCTACTGTAATCATCTATGAAAGATACAAAGTATACAAATTTGGAAATCGAAGGAACATTAACAGGACCAAACACATTAGAATGAATAAGATCTAATACACCAGAAGACTTGTGAGAACTAGAGTAAAACTAAACATGGTTTTGCTTTCCATATACACAATATTCACAAAATTCACACTCGAGATTACAATCATTTAACCCCTCAATAAGGCTTTTATTTTTCAGGGTTCACAGACCCTTCTCACCAATGTGGCCATATCTCAAATGCCATAACATAGTCTTTTCAGCAGGAAGTTTAACTTCCAAAGCATGTGCACTACCATCAGAATGTGTTACAATAGATTTCTTCACTACTCGTTTAGATGGTGGGGATGAAGTGACTGCATCTCTTTTCTTTGAGTCAGAAGAACTATTGCACTATGAAGTGCATGCCTCCAGCTGAAACAGAGTACCTCTCTGAGTACCCTTCGCAAGAACCATAGATCATCTAGTCATCTTGCATCCATCCTTCAAAAAGACAACTTGCACACCTGCATCATTCAACATACTTACAGAAAGCAGGTTCCGTGCAAGGCTTGGGATGTGCATAACCCCAGTGATCCCCTTCACTCGTCCATCAGGGAATCAGATTGAGACTCTTCCACAACCAACAATCTTCAGATGAGAATCATCATCCAGGTACACTCTTCCACCATCAAACTCTTCATACTTCGTGAACCAACTTTGATGTGAGGTCATGCGGAATATCTATCAACCACACATCATCAGATGCATGGGTGCCCAGGGCTTCAATGAAGGCATCACCATCATCTTGAGACTTGTCAGAATCTGAATCTGGGACACTCTTCTTCTTCTTTTTCTTTTCTTCCTTGCATTCCTTTCAAAAATGCCCAGTTTTTCCACATTTCCAACAGAGAGCCTTGGACTTTCCAGGAGATTTGGATCTCCCACGGGATTTGGATCTGCCCTTCTCAACTTTCTTGTCCTTCTTTTTCCCTTTCTCCTTGGGTCTTCCATGAATTGCAAGATCCTCTTTGGCTGCCTCAGAAGACTTTCTCTGCATCTCTTTAGATAACACCGAAGATACCATGTCATCCATTTTGAATGTGGATGTGGTGCTCCCAATAACCATCACAAGATGATCCCATGAGCCCAGCAAAGAACAAAGCAAGGTCATACAACGATCCTCCTCCTCCATCGTCACACCAACGGATGTCAATTGTGCAACTAACATGTTGAAAGCATTCAGGTGATCTGCAACCGATTCTCCATCCTCCATCCTCAGAGAATACAACTTCTTTCTCAGAAAAAGTTTGTTCACCAGTGATTTTGCCTAATAAACATCACCCAACTTCTTCCAAAGGTCTTTTATGCTCTTCTCCTCATGGATATTTAACAGGACAGAATCAGCTAGAATGAGTCTTATGAGACCCTTAGCCTTCCAATCTTTGAGATCACAATCTACTTGTGCCATTGCTATTGGTTTTACACCAGATACGGTTTCCCATAGGTCATGATCAACAAGCATGTCCTCCATCTTAAGTTTCCATAACTCAAAATTAGTGCCATTGAATTTCTCCACCTCTAATCTTCTGGATGTGCCAGGTGCCATCTTTTTCCTACAACAAGATTACAGAATACTCTGCACAAAGCTCCCACTCAACCTAAGATTAGCTCAAAAAACCCCTACCCAACAACTAGGACCAAAGGTGATCAAGCTCTGATACCAACTGAAAGGAAGTTAGGTGTGCGGAAATCACTTCCTACACTAATCTAATGAGGGGAGATGAGTGCAAATTTGTTTTAATCTTTACAATTACAATGTTATTAACCCAATAATAGAGATATTGCAGCAAACACATACATAAGAATGTAAGATAGAAGAAGAGAGAGACAAGATATATATGTGGGGAAAACCCTTACGAGTGAAAAACCCCACACTCCAAAACACAGCTCAAATATATTCTGTAAACAATGAAGTTTACAATATAGTCACAGAGCCAATGCTCTTGCAAAAGTCTTTGACACTCGTATCTGGAGACAATCTGGCAGCATAACAGTACCTTTCAATCACATAATACATCTCCTCTTCAAAGCATTTGTTTATATAGAAAATACAAGGCAAAAATGGCTCTATCTTGGGATGGGTGTCCAACATGGCCTCATGGCCCAAAACCCGCCTATGGACACTTGTCCAACATTGTAAGATGTTTCTGACACTTGTCAAGTCACCCCATCCCAAAGAGGTCACCTATTCCCAATTTGGGTAATGACAAATGCTCTTACGACTCTTACAACCGTCATAGAATCCATCATACTGACATATCTTACAGCTGTAAGAGAATATGTCATAAACAGGCTATAAATAGCATATTCTCTTACAACATATCATAATCCTCCTTGGGGTGCCCAAAGATGCATTTTTCAAAGATGCTTCTCGACACATGTCTTCACCTATCATAGAATCTTCCATTTTTGACTCTTACATGTCATAGATTTTTCATACGAATATGTCATAACCGTTTCAGTCAATATTCCCTTACACACTATCCAAGATGCTGACACATGGCAAAATATTCCTACCACTAAGTGGGATGCCTATCTCCTCATGTGAGGATAGATTTACAACTTGTCATCTTCCATGTAGGATGACACATCACCGTGCTAACTCCACAAAAATGACAACATAGGATTTGCATTCTAATTACACAATAGGCAATAAATAAATAAATACAATGAAATAATACAAGGAATTTACCAAGGTTAAGACACCTTAATTCCCAATAGTCACCTTATGTTATTCCTCAACATGGGTGAAAGCACAATAGTGTGTCCCACTTTCCAACCTTATTGGGCCACAAAATCAACATCTTTCAACTGCTTTAAGTGGTTGAAGAAGTGATAAAATAGCTCCTTAAGAAGAATCTTACTAGTGCACCAATTCTTAAAGTACCAGATTTGAATAGTATTTTTTCATTGTAATAATGTTTTCTTAGATTGTTTTAGATAAATGATGATACAAAATGCGAGAGTAGTATTTTATGAATGACAAACGTTGAAACTTTAGGAGATGAGTTATTTTACTCATGACCTCAAAATAGTTGTTATACTACATGCCTTATAGAAATGAAGACATTTCCTCCTAGGCAAACCCTTTGAGGTTAAAATATATGACCTAGGGTTGAAGCATATCTTCACACAACATAATTTAAATGTCTGGCAACAATATTGGTTAGAATTCTTAAGTGAGTAGGACTTTTAAATAGAGTATATTGAGGGCAAGGAAAATATGGTTGCAAATGGTTTGAGTTGACAATGGCATAGTACTAGCATTTATATGACTAGGACAATACTAGCATTTACATGACTAGCACAAATACTAGCTAAGTTGTTCATATTTCGGCACTACCTAAGGGTTAAGTCAAGCATTGAGAATAACTCCAAAGACCATCATTTTGATGGATATGTGTCTAAACCCGATGGTTACTAAGATACAAGAAAAGAATATATATATATACCTAATTAGGAAAAATATAGGGTAATAGTATTATGGGAAGACCCAACGCACTATATTAAAGACATCTGGGGGTCAAGATGATGTCAAATTTATGGCCAATGTATTTTTGGCCAAAAATGAAGGAAGAAGTCATAGATTTTGCTAAAAAACACCTACAATGCTAGTGAATTAAGGTTAAGCATGTGCATCTCACAAGGTTATTGTATCTAAATGAGATCCCAAAGTACAATGACATGTAATCAATATGGAATTTATATAGGTAATCCTCTTTACCCAGTATAAGCATAATACCATCCTAATGTCGGTTGATAAATTAACATAATTATCACACTTTACCCTTTGGAGCATAATAGATGACACTACCTCTAGTAAAGAGGTTTGTACAAGACATCTTTTATACTCATGGAGTCTTAAAGAAGATTATTTAATATAGGGATACCCAAACAACTTCTTGGTTTTAGATAAATCTTCAATCAACACTAGGCAGATCTCTCAACTTTAGTAGCTCCTACCATCTTAAGGTTGATGGCCAAATGGAGTGTAAATAAAGTTGTGGAGGACGTGCTACACATGTATTGCATAGATCAATAGTACAAATAGAAGTAATTTCCTCTTGTGAATTTTTCCTATAACAACACATTTCTCTTTAAGGTGGCATCCTCTAAAGCCGTATATGATCACACGTGAAATACTCATATTAGAATTGAGATCATTTGGAAGATTGGGTGTTGGTGGGCCCTAAACTGCTAAAGGAAATGGAGGCACAAATGAAGTTGATTAGAAAAAGGATTAGATAGGTTTTAAACAAAAGTAAGAGCTACATGTGTTGGTAATTATTTATGTCTAGGGTTTTGAACTTGAATGTTTGCTATTTTTCTCCTTCAAACCCTAAAATTTCTGAGTTGCGGGATCTTGTTCTGTTGCTGAAATCTCTATCGGCCCCTGAAAATGTTAAAAAATCTGAGTTTCATGCATTTAGGAATGCATTTCGAGCCACAGTTTCCAGACCCTAAATGTTTCTAAGTGTGGTAGTGAGGGTCAAAAATGTGCAAGTGTCGCGGGACCGCCAAGTTTAAGCACCGGTTTAAATCTGTGCCTTTGCTTTCCACAGAGCGTGCCACGTGTCAGTAGCGGAGTGTAGCCCCTGAAAGTTTCAACTTAGCTGTGGAAGCTGCCACGTGTCAATAGCGGAGTGTAGCCCCTGAAAGTTTCAACTTAGCTGTGGAAGCTGCCACGTGTCAGCTTCTGACAGAGTTCCACTAAAGTTTCAATACAGTTTCTTTAAAGTTTCTAAGAGTGATGTGGAAGGCACCACGTGGAGGCATCCGCCAATGTTTCTAAAAGTTTCTATGCAGGGGCGGAGGGTGCCGTGTGTCCCTTATGGTTGTTGTGGAACCTGACAGATGTCAGCTTCCGAGATAGTTTCTGCATGTTTCAAAGTCTGGCGCAGACATGGTGGGTCCCATTAGAGTTTCTAAGCTGCTGCAGATGTTGCCAGATGGCGGCCTCCACCGAAGTGTTTCTAAAAGTTTCACAGTTTCTGCCATAGTTTCTGATAAACCCTTAAAGCAACTAAAGGTAGCATGGACGGTGACAAGTGGCAGCCTCCGCTTTTGTTTCGGGAAAGTTTCATAAAAGTTTCTAAGTTACTATGGAAGCTGGCAAGTGTCAGCTTCCGCGTGAGTTTCTATTTTGTTTCCCACGGTGCAAAGTATTGAATGATGGTGGGTCCCATTGATGAGTCCCAGATGTGTAGAAAGCGCCAAGTGTCGAGCAACGGGGGCAGTTTCTTAATGTTGCAACAGGCAGGCGCGCGGAATGTGCCATCTGTCCCTTATGGTTGCTGCGGAGCGTGACAAGTGTCAGCTTCCGCAGGCTATTTCTTTTTTGTTTCAAATGTTGAACGAAACACTAAGGTGGGCCCCAGCGTATGTATCAAATGTATCAGAATGTGACGCGTGGCAGAGGGTCCCGGGACTTATGGCCTGTTTCTCTATAGTTTCTATATGTTTCAAAGATAACGTGGAACCTGCCACGTGTTGGTTTCTGCCTGAGTTTCAAAGTGGCCCCTTAAAAGTTTCTGAGTGTTTCGAGGAGGGGTCTTTATGTTTCAAGTGACCGCAGAAGGCGCCACGTGGCAGCTTCTGCGGGAGTTTCTTTAAAGTTTCTTTGTGTGTTTCAAGAGGGCGCAGAGCCCGCCATGTGTCAACCTCCGCCAAGCTTCTGTTGGAGTTTCTTAGGAGAGTCCCTAATGTTTCAGGGGTGCTGCGACGGCCGCCACGTGGTGGCTCCCGCGTGAGGTTCCCGACAGAAGGCTCTCGGCGGGGAAGGTAAGTGAAACAACCCAGCATTGGAAACTTTAAGTGTCTACATGGCACGTTTTGGTTATTTAGCGACTTTTCAGTAGTTTTGGGGGCCGTTGATGTCAGCGAAGGGTTTTTGATCAACGGCTATCTTTCAATTTTGATGTAACGATGGGTTTCTTGCAATCTGTGGCCACGTTTGGGCGGGAAATCTTCAGAAACTTGTTGCGGCTGCATTTCTAGAGGTTGTGGGTAGCTGAAACTTTAATGGCACATTATGCAGGAAGGCATGGGTCGAGTTGACAGGCTCAACCACCTGAATTGATGATGCATGTCCCTACGCAGTGGCCCAGATCCTGATCTCACCTGCTCTGTCCTTTGTTTCTGGTTGTTGCATTTATTTTGAGCGCCATTTTTTTTATACTGTGTATCTGGCGGGATTTTGGCCTCCCTTGTAATTAATTCTTTCAATGCATAGTTTTGCTATAAAGAGCAGATGATGCTACTCAATTAAAGGTTGTTGAAAGTTGGACATTTTCTGGCTCTGTAATACAATACAACTGACCTGGTTGCTCTGTGCAGTGGAATTTGTGAGTTTATGAGTCTCATGTCTTATGTTTTATGCATAAATTCATTGGTTTCATTGTTGTTTCAGATGAATAATGCTATGCTGCATGTGCTTCGTTATCTGTCTCCTGTATTGAATATACTCTTCTTTTGAATCTGGATATCTAAAGGGTGTCTTGGGTTCTAGGATATAGGTTTACTGTATTGAATGCTTGATCTTTCAACTTCTGCCCAAGGGGTAGATTAAAGTGTTTTCAGATTGAGTGTTGAGAAGAATATATTGCAGTAAGGATATCATAAGTAGAGATAACTTGATACTCTATTCTAGGATGTATCTGTAAGGCAGATATCACACAAATCCCCTTGAAATCTAGTTTTAGTATGTTTATGCTGAACATTTACATGTGTATGTCTATGACTCCAAGCCCTAGATAGGCACCAATCTAGCTCTGTGTTGAGGTTATACACCAGGTCCAACTTTGCATCCAAACACATAAAATCAAAATCAAACTCCAAAACAACCATTAGGATAGTAGAATTAGTTTTAGGATCCCAAGTCCTCTGTCTACAACTAAAAATAGGCCCAAAGCTAGCCCTTTTGCTCTTATCTTGCAGTTTTGGTCTACTTATAGGAGGACTTATCTGCTTCATGTCAGCATCCCAGCCTTTGTATGCATATTCTCATGGGTGTTGAATAGGGAATACCCCCCTAGGTTTTGCAGAGCCTGAAGAAGAAGAGGAGATAAAAATAGAGTCTATCTCCTATACTGTTGGCCCCTGGCCCAGAGATCATGTTGATCATTGATGGCTACCTTATAGGGAAATCTGGGAGTAAGCATCCAGTCAGGGAAAAAACTAACAGAAATTGGTGACTCTGCTGGGGAACTTGTGAAAGAACCCTGATTTTTAAAAGAAAAATAGTTCCTAGTAATAGGTGACGACTCCGAACCAATCTTCCAACCGGTAAAGTAAAAATCTGTATGCAAGGGAGAAGATCCCAGCGTAATACTCTATTTGAAGAGTTACCCATAAAAATGATGTATACAAAAAAGGGGACTATTCGAGCCAATCAAGATGGTTCTCCTAGCCCCAAGAAAAATGATTTTATTCAGGATAATCCAAGATCCTCAGAGAAGACAGTGCCTTATTTTTCAAACATTGAGGCTGAAATCCAGAGTGTGTATGAAAGCTAGCAAGGTAATGGTTTGAGAATAAGGTCAGAGGTGTTTCAAGAACGTCTTTTTCATGATTCTCCTGATAGATTTGAAGAGGCTGAATCCTTAAGGGATGATGATAATGATGATCAGAATATGATAAAACCATCATCTTCTATGCCTAGAGAGGAAGAACTAGCTGATGAAATTAAGAGCTTAAGGGCTGAGTTAGAATATCTGCAAGCAGTAAAAATCAGAGATGATATGAGACAGAAAGTGTAGGCTTTGAGAGTTGCTCAAAATGATTCAATTCCTACCCTCCAAAATGCAAATATGCAGAGAAATCAACAAAGAAATGAAGTCCAGAATTAGCACAATGATCAAAGACACAATGCAAATAACATCAAAGCTCCATTAAATAATGTGAGATATCAAAATGTAAATAGAAATACAAATGCTAATCAGTTTGAAAGGCACCCAATGCAGTTGGATAGATTCAGACAGCTTGTTTTTTATGGCATTCCTAGTTATCCAAACCCTGTTGACAAACATGTGAGGCTGCAAGTGCCTAAATTTTCAGGAAACAATACTGTCTCAGGAGAAGACCATTTAAAAGCTTTTCAGAATACCATGGACAACTTTGAGGTTGAGCATGAGGATGTTTTCATGAAATCATTTATGCAATCCTTAGTTGATGAAGCCAAGGAATGGTATAAAGGTCTACCTGACAGAAGCATTTCATCATGGGATGATTTCAAAAGGATGTTTAAGGAGCAATATGGTGACAAAACTGACCCTAGCTTTTTTGTAAATGAGTTCACTAGTATCACTAAAGGGTCAAATAAACAGGTTGCTAATTTCAATGCTAGATTCATGAAGATATTGAACAAATTGCCACAGGACTTGAGGCCTAATGAACCTATGTGCATAGTGTTGTACATAAATGCTTTTGATGCCAAGACAGCTTATGGATTAAGAGACAAGGGTCCTCACAGCCTCAGAGATGCCTTCAAAGTTGCAACAAATATTGAAAATAACAGAAAGGCATCTGGTAAAACAAACAGAAGGGATGATGTGAAAGTTCTGCAGAATCCAAACAAACCTCAAAACACTCAAGGTAGTACATCTGCCCCTAAAGATAAAATAGATAAATTGGCAAATGTTGTTAAGAACTTAAGCTATAGACTGGCTAGAAGTGAAAAAGGGATAGGTCCTGATAGGCAAGCTTATCAAAGACAGGAAAAGAGACCATCATTGCATGATATGCCATATAATACCAATTGGCATAATGATAGACCTGTATTGCCACATAACAACACAAATCAGAGAGCTCAACATACCAAGGAAACTCCTGATCCTTTGAAGAAGGTTGTTAATATTGTTAATGACACCCCGTGGTGTATAATATGCCAGATGCCTCATTCGCAGTCACAATGTATGATTGCTCAGTCTCTATATAACAATGCCATGGCCTGTGATGAGTGCAATGAGCCTCATTGCATGGAAGATGATAATGTCAACATGTTGTCTACAAATAGAGAAACTCTTTTCATGATGCTGATGCAAATGCAAATGATGAAATTTAGGGCTGCCAAAAGTTCCCATATGATGAAGACAACTATGCCTATGCTCAGGATTCACACAGTTTTCTGAACAGCTTGAGGAGGCCTTCTGATGAAGAAATTAGGGGCTTCACAACTACAGCAGTTGCTCAAGTCAAAAGCAACTACAACCTAAGAGGTAAGGCTCAAGTAGGCAGCCCACATCGGCTAGAAGGCATTTCTGCAAATCAGCCAGTACACAGTCATAAAGGAACTGAGACACAAAAGAAGCAATGGAACAATAATAGGCAAGATTTTAAGCAAAAAATAGGTTATGATCCCCAAAGACCAGAAAATAGAGTTCCCTAGGTTGAGGATCAAAACAAGAATTTTCAGAACAAGGATGACAGTCAAAGAGCCATAAAAACTAAAGCTAGATCATCTCAGGATAGAGGTAAAACTGTGGATCAGGCTACAACTGTTATTCAAAATTATGCTCCATTTGACATCACTCCGGTCTTGTCTCAAATAAAAGTCTTTGTTCCACTAATGGAGCTGATGAAAGTTGAAGAATTCAGAAATAGGACTGTATCCTTGATTTCAGGAGTACCATGTCAAGCCAAGCAGAATATTGAGACTCAGGATAAGAAACAAGTTATGTGCATTGAAGAGGATGAAATTCCTGAGGTATATCTAGGGATGACCATGACAAAATGCCCTTCACAGGTTGAACCATTTTATGTCTCCCTGGTTATCAATGGAAAACTGATTAGAAATTGTATGCTTGACTCAGGAGCACCTACAAATATCATGCCTTTAGCCATTATGCAGCAAGCTGGATTAAAAATAGACAAGGCATGTGGGAAATGCTATGCAATGGATGCTAGAGAGGTACCTGTCATTGGAATCATGAAGGATGTTGATTTTAGATTGGCAACATATCCTGAAAAAATCTATAAAATGAACATAACAGTTGTTGATGTCAAGCCACAATATGGCATGTTGCTATCAAGAAGATGGGCAGCACTGATTGGTGGAAGTATGCAACTGGACCTATCATATGCCATGATCCCAATGAATGGCAGGGATGTCAAGCTGATCAGAAAAGAAAGATCATCAGAGATAGTGGAGGATCAAGAATCAGAGGAGCATATATGTTTTGTGGACACTGACTGTGAAAATTTTAGAGTTGTCTCAGATGATAAGCAAGATAAAAGAGAAAATTTTTGCATTCAAGAGTTGGACCAGCAAGGTCTTTGGACCATGTATTTTGATGGAGCTTGTTCAAAAGAAGGCTCTGGTGCTGGAATTGTTTTTCTGTCTCCAACTGGTAAGCTTCTCCAATTTTCTTTCTTGTTGAGGTTTGCCTGTACAAATAATATTGCAGAGTATGAGGCTCTGTTATTAGGGTTAAATGTTGCTTTGAAGCATGGAATTAAGATGCTCAAAGTGTTTGGTGATTCGGAGCTTATTGTGTCCCAAATTAGAGATAAGTATGCATCAAAAATAAAAGGTTGAAACAATATAAGCATGCTATTTGGGATACAATTGAATTGTTTGATGCCTTTTCAATAAATTGGATAGAAAGATCAAAACATGGCAGAGCAGATTTTCTAGCCAATATGGCCATAAGGCCAGATGATATAACTTTGTCAGATGTTACAAATGTTGAAGTCAAGCTTAGGCCTGCAGTGCCAGATAATGTATGCAGCTAGCAAGTGTTTGATGATGATAAGGATTTACTGAGATTACTGCATTGTATTGATGAATATGAGAACCAAGAAATAGATTTTCAGAACTTTGTGGAAGTTGTAGATGGAAAAGAAACCCTTTTAGGGAAAGAAGTAATTCAGCTGAAGACTAACAAAATCCCTAGAGGGCTAGTAGCTTTAGAGAGAGCTTTTGACAATAGGGACCAATTTGTTACAAAAGCATCTCCAACAAACAAGAATGATCTGGAGGAGATAAACTTGGGAACATCTCATGCCCCCAAAAAGGTATACATTGGCAAACAGCTCAAACCACACATTAGGAGTATGCTGATTGCATTACTGAAAAAGTATAAGCATGTTTTTGCTTGGTCATATGAGGACCTAAAGGCCTATAGAGAGGATTTATTCCAGCATGAGATCCCATTGAAGCCTAGAGCTAAGCCATTTAGACAGAAGCAAAGGCCTATTAATCCTACCTTGGCTCCAAAAATGCAAGAAGAACTTATAAAACTTAGGGAGGCTGGAATAATCATGCCTATCAGACATTCAACTTGGGTGTCTAACCTTGTCCCAGTCAGAAAAAAGAATGGTGATATAAGGTTGTGTGTGGACTTTAGAAACCTAAATGTATCTTCTTTGAAGGATAACTATCCATTGCCAAATATGGAGGCCATGTTGCAAAGAGTGACTAGTTGTGAACTTTTATCTATGATGGATGGTTTTTCAGGGTACAATCAAGTGAAAGTAAAAGAATCAGAACAATTTAAAACTTCTTTCACAACTCCATGGGGAATCTATGTATTTGTAAGGATGCCATTTGGACTAACAAATGCAGGTGCTACATTTCAAAGAGCAATGGATGTTGCTTTTGCAGGATTGATTGACTCAATCTTGGTTGTTTATCAAGATGACTTGACTGCCTTTTCAAAGAAAGAAGAACAACACTGTATGCACTTGGAGCAGAATTTCATTAGAGCACTAGAGTATGGCATTTCTCTCAACCCAAAGAAATGTGCTTTTGGGGTTGTGGAAGGAAAATTGCTTGGACACATTGTTTCCAAGGATGGAGTTAGGATTGATCCTGAAAGGGTGGCTGCAATTGACAAAATTTAGATCCCTAAAACAATAAAAGGTGTGCAGTCCTTCTTTGGACAAATAAACTTTGTTAGGAGATTTGTTCCTAACTTTGCAGAGACCACAAAAGAAATTTCCAAGATGTTGAAGAAAGGTGAAACTGTTAATTGGGAGAATGAAGCAATTGAATCATTTCAGAACATCAAGGAAGCAATCAAGATGGCTCCTGTGCTGAAATCTCCTAATTTTTCCAAGCCATTTCAATTGTTTTCATTTGCTTCTTTCCATACTATTGCTGCATGTTTACTTCAGAAAAATGAGGATGGTTTTGAGCAGGCCATTGCTTTCTTCAGTAGGTCATTACAGGCTGCTGAATTAAAGTATGACATATGGAGAAACAGGCATATGCACTGGTTAAAGTAGTCAAGAGCTTCAGGCCTTATTTGGTAGGCTCACAAGTAATTGCATATGTACCTCATGCAGCGATAAAAGATATCTTCACTCAGCAAGAGGTAACTGGAAGGAGATGCAGATGGATAAATAAGTTGTAGGAGTTCAACATAGAGATACAAATCACAAAATTGGTAAGAGGACAAGGCTTAGCAAAGCTAATGACACAATCAAATCTAGAGGCATGCCAAGTCAATGCAGTCCAGAATAAGAATGTAAATGTATCAAAATTTGAATGGTATAAGGACATCATATATTACTTGCAAAATCTGAATTGTCCTTCCCATTTCAGTGACAGTCAAAAAAAGGACCTTAAAACTACATGCAATCAGGTATGTTATTGTTCAAGGTGAGCTGTACTAGAAGAACCCTGATGGTGTGTTGCTGAGATGTGTGGATGAAGATGAAGCTAACAATGTTTTGAATGACATGCATAAAGGATTGTGTGGTGGACATTATACTACCCAAACAACAGCTCATAAGATCCTTAGGACAAGATATTGGTGGCCCATTGTCTTTTCAGATGCACAAAGGCTGGTAAGGAAATGTGACCCTTGCCAAAGATTCTCAGGAAAGTTAAGATATGAAGGTGCACTACCCCTCAGGACTATAACTGTGGAAGCTCCATTTCAGCAATGGGGAATTGACTTCATAGGGGAAATTTCAGAGAAGTCTAGTGGAGGACATAGTTGGATTCTGGTTGCTACTGACTACTTCACTAAATGGATTGAGGCTATCCCTACTAAAAAGGCTACAAGTAAGGTGGTGATGGATTTTATCTTGGAGAATATTATTATCAGGTTTGGGGTACCAGTCAAGTTGATCACAGATAATGCAATGTGCTTTAGATTAGGTGAATTTGTTGATTTTTGCAATAAATATGGAGTTGACTTGTCTCACACATCACCATACCACCCACAAGGAAATGGTCAAGTAGAGTCAAGCAACAAAAACCTAATGAAAATATCAAGAGGATAATAGATAAAAATAAGAAATCCTGGGATTCAAAACTGAAGTTGGCATTATGGGCTGATAGGGTGACAGTGAAAAAAGCCACTGGAAGGTCACCTTATGAATTAGTGTATGGTACAACAGCTAGATTGCCTGTGAATAACCTCCTGCCAGTTTACAAGTTCATACAAGAGAATGATGGGGAGGTTAATGATTCAATGACTGAAAGGATCAATCAGCTGGTTGATCTAGATGAAATCAGAGCAGAGGCACTAAAAATAAACATCAACAAACAGCAAAAGGTGAAGTACCTGTTTGATAAAAGGGTTACAGAGAGAGGTTTTCAGATAGGTGATATGGTCCTTATATGGAATGCAAGGAACCAGGATAAGGGTAAACATGGAAAATTTAAACCCTTATGGACAGGCCCATACCAAATTAGCAATATCTATGGAGGAGATTCCTACTTTCTCCAAACCCTAAGTGGTGAATTAATGGAATTGCTGGTGCACAGCAAATTCCTTAAAGCTTTTTTCACATAAATGAGTAACTTGTGTGCACAATGTAAAATAGTTGTAAGTATTTTGTACATACCTTGTGTGGCCGGTCATGTTTTAAGTTTTGGGTTTTGTTTGGTCTGCCCGGAGTTGTCTGGCCCTCGCTGCAGTCTTGCGCCTGCACATCCCCAATCGAAGCCTATGTTGGTAATTATTTATGTCTAGGGTTTTAAACTTGAATGTTTCTTATTTTTCTCCTTCAAACCCTGAAATTTCTAAGTTGCGGGATCTTGTTCTATTGCTGAAATCTCTATCGGCCCCTGAAAATGTTAAAAAATATGAGTTTCATGCATTTAGGAATGCATTTCGAGCCACAGTTTCCAAACCCTAAATGTTTCTAAGTGTGGCAGTGAGGGTCAAAAATGTGCAAGTGCCGCGGGACCGCCAAATTTAAGCCCCAATTTAAATCTGTGCCTTTGCTTTCCGCGGAGCGTGCCACGTGTCAGCGGCGAAGTGTAGCCCCTAAAAGTTTCAACTTAGCCACGGAAGTCGCCACGTGTCAGCTTCTGAGAAAGTTTTGCTAAAGTTTCAATAGAGTTTCTTTAAAGTTTCTAAGAGTGACGCGGAAGGCACCACGTGGAGGCATCCGCCAATGTTTCTAAAAGTTTCTATGCAGGGGCGGAGGGTGCCGTGTGTCCCTTATGGTTGCTACGGAAGCTGACAGATGTCAGCTTCCAAGATAGTTTCTACATGTTTCAAAGTGTGGCGCAGACATGGTGGGTCCCATTAGAGTTTCTAAGCTGTTGCAGATGTTGCCAGATGGCGGCCTTTGCAGAAGTGTTTCTAAAAGTTTCACAGTTTCTGCCATAATTTCCGATAGACCCTTAAAGCAACTAAAGGTAGAACGGATGGTGACAAGTGGCAGCCTCCGCTTTTGTTTCAGGAAAGTTTCATAAAAGTTTCTAAGTTGTTGCAGAAGCTGACAAGTGTCAGCTTCCGCGTGAGTTTCTATTTTGTTTCCCGCAGTGCAAAGTATTGAATGATGGTGGGTCCCGTTGATGAGTCCCAGATGCGCGGAAAGCGCCAAGTGTCGAGTAGCGGGGGCAGTTTCTTAATGTTGCAACAGGCGCGCGGAATGTGCCATCTGTCCCTTATGGTTGCTGCGGAGCGTGACAAGTGTCAGCTTCCGCAGACTGTTTCTTTTTTGTTTCAAATGTTGAATGAAACACTGAGGTGGGCCCAAGCGTATGTATCAAATGTATCAGAATGTGACGCGTGGCGGAGGGTCCCGGGACTTATGGCTTGTTTCTCTATAGTTTCTATATGTTTCAAAGATAACGTGGAACCTGCCACGTGTTAGTTTCCACCTGAGTTTCAAAGTGGCCCCTTAAAAGTTTCTGAGTGTTTCGAGGAGGGGTCTTTATGTTTCAAGTGACCGCGGAAGGCGCCACCTGGCGGCTTTCGCGGGAGTTTCTTTAAAGTTTCTTTGTGTGTTTCAAGAGGGCGCGGAGCCCGCCATGTGTCAATCTCCGCCAAGCTTCCATTGGAGTTTCTTAGGAGAGTCCCTAATGTTTTAGGGGTGCTGCAGCGGCCGCCACGTGGTGGCTCCCGCGTGAGGTTCCCGACAGAAGGCTCTCGGCGGGGAAGGTAAGTGAAACGACCCAGCATTGGAAACTTTAAGTGTCTACATGGCACGTTTTGGTTATTTAGCGACTTTTCAGCAATTTTTGGGGCCGTTGATGTCAGCAAAGGGTTTTTGATCAACGGCTATCTTTCAATTTTGATGCAACGATGGGTTTCTTCACATCTGCGGCCGCGTTTGGGCGGGAAATCTTCAGAAACTTGCTGCGGCTGCATTTCCAGAGGCTGTGGGTAGCTGAAACTTTAATGGCACATTATGCAGGAAGGCATGGGTCGAGTTGACAGGCTCAACTGCCTGAATTGATGATGCATGTCCCTACGCAGTGGCCTAGATCCTGATCTCACCTGCTTTGTCCTTTGTTTCTAGCTGTTGCATTTATTTTGAGCGCCATTTTTTTTTGATACTGTGTATCTGGTAGGATTTTGGCCTCCTTTGTAATTAATTCTTTTAGTGCATAGTTTTTCTATAAAGAGCGGATGATGCTACTCAATTAAAGGTTGTTGAAAGTTGGACATTTTCTGGCTCTGTAATACAATACAACTGACCTGGTTGCTCTGTGCAGTGGAATTTGTGAGTTTATGAGTCTCATGTCTTATGTTTTATGCATAAATTCATTGGTTTCATTGTTGTTTCAGATGAATAATGCTATGTTGCATGTGTTTCATTATCTGTCTCCTTTATTGAATATACTCTTCTTTTGAATCTAGATATCTAAGGGGTGTCTTGGGTTCTAAGATATAGGTTTACTGTATTAAATGCTTGATCTTTCAACTTCTGCCCAAGGGGTAGATTAAAGTGTTTTCAGATTGAGTGTTGAGAAGAATATATTGCAGTAAGGATATCATAAGTAGAGATAACTTGATACTCTATTCTGGGATGTATCTGTAAGGCAGATATCATACAAATCCCCTTGAAATCTAGTTTTAGTATGTTTATGCTGAACATTTACATGTGTATATCTATGACTCCAAGCCCTGGATAGGCACCAATCTAGCTCTGTGTTGAGGTTATACACCAGGTCTAGCTTTGCATCCAAACACATAAAATCAAAATCAAACTCCAAAACAACCATTAGGACAGTAGAATTAGTTTTAGGATCCCAAGTCCTCTGTCTACAACTGAAAATAGGCCCAAAGCTAGCCCCTTTGCTCTTATCTTGCAGTTTTGGTCTACTTACAGGAGGACTTATCTGCTTCATGTCAGCATCCCAGCCTTTGTATGCATATTCTCATGGGTGTTGAATAGGGAATACCCCCCTAGGTTTTGCAGAGCCTGAAGAAGAAGAGGAGATAAAAATAGAGTCTAGCTCCTATACTGTTGGCCCCTGGCCCAGAGATCCTGTTGATCATTGATGGCTACCTTGTAGGGAAATCTGGGAGTAAGCATCCAGTCAGGGAAAAAACCAACAACATGGACAAGGGTAGAACACATGGAGATAAGTTCATTCTTAGAGTAAGATCTCATAAGAGATCCATCAAGTTTGGTACCATTTGAAATCCTACCTCAGTCAATCCACTAGCCTATCATCTATCTCTATTATAAACTCTAGATAAAAACCTTAGCATGTTCCATGTGTTGGCTATGAAGCATATGTTTCCAATTTAACCCATGTTTTTAATTAGTATTCATTGCAGATGGAAGACCTTGATATATTGGAAGAACTCTTAAAAATTCTCTAACATTGTAAAGTGTGCCTTCTTAAGCTTACAATTGATCAATGCAAATGTCCAATGCAACTAATATTTTATAGAAAATGCTACCCAGGAAGAAATACAAAAAATGAGAAAATTATATCCACATCTATCTTAAACTTTAAAACAACTTCAAGTTGAAGGGAAAAAAAGTGGGGAAGGATATGGTACCCCAATAAAATTGATATAATTATTTCAATTTTTAATTAGGTATGACTAGATGATGGATTAAACATATTTTGAATGATTTATTATTAATTGAAATAACTAGACTCATTCAATGATATTGATTCATCGTATGTTGGTCATTAAATTTTTACATACAATGTAATTTAATTTTTCATCATAAGAACACATATTAATAAAAAATTATTGTACATTTGTGCCAGCTACGCATTAACATCAAAGAAAAGATATAATGTGGAAGAACATAGTTCAATCTAACATAATAGTAGATTTAGAAAGCTGACAACAGAACTATACACACCACTTTAACTTGCAAGTCTATGTTGGTAACTTGGTTGTAATTTGGCATAATTCAGTTAGTGTTTGGGTAGCATTGTTTTGCATATCTTCGTTTGTTCTGATGTCAGGTTTCCATTTATGGATTACATATTTTTGTCTGCATGCTTTTTCCCCCAAGCTCTAGTCTAGTGCACTAACACTATTCTTGTAAGGCATGTGTGATGTTTAGAGTTTTTACTCTTACCTTGACCTTGCTTTGACTAATATTATCTTCACGTCCCCATATCCAATTTGTCTTCTTGTCTTCAAGATCAGTGGACAACTAATGGCGGGTTGTTGGACATCATCAGCAACCTTCTGTCATAGCTTCAGAGTATTGAGGGAGTCCAAAATTGATGACAGGTTCATCACAGGTTGACACAAGTGTGAATTGGCAGATTTTCCATGATGGTAGTTTGCTACTGTATTATGATGTTGTACAGGCACAAGTTAACAAGTGCAGCTGTCCATTATCGAGATTTGTTGGTGGTTGTTGTTTTTATTCTGCTTGGATGTACAACAGTGTATTTGACTGTCTTGAAAGGACATCTGAGAGCATGGAAAAAAATTTTGATCTCTATTTCCAGCTGTGAACAACGATACTCATAAACCAATTTTTTGTATAAAAACATTGACACAGTTTGCTGCTTTGTAATGATGTGCTTGAATTAATTGTACAACAGTCTTTCTCTTGTTATTCTGCTTAAATGTAACCTTTTTTTTTCTTTCATTTATTAAAAAAAAAATATTATCTTCACGTGATTGATAATACATAGAATATTGTTGTATTTTTATTGTCTTTTGCCAGAATTTTGAAAAGAGGAAATACTCATCTTATAAGTATATATTTCAATACAAAATATGTCATAAATGTAGGTGCACAGAGCCTTGTTGGTCTTTAATTGCCCTAGGTTTATCCTATATACACAAGTTAGCAACTAGTTTGATTGTTTAGTCACATCGGGGAAGTATCTAGTATAACTTAGATGTAATATTCTAGATTGATGGGAAAAGAATTTTATGAAAGGTTTATAAGAAAGAAATCACAACCACAAGAGTAATCAAATCTTAGTCCTATTGACTCCCAAAATAACTACAACCTAAAACCCTAAAATATTTTATAATCACCTAGGCCAAGGGCGTCGTCAGGGTGACTAAAAGAGGCTCATCAACAAGTTATTGGTGATTTTGGACAACCTATAGGAGTGGGTAGGCTCCTTTGCACTTTGAGCTCAACTTAGACTCCGGAGGGATATTCCAAGGGGTATACTTGAATAGGTATCGGTTTCAACACTGGATGAACAACTAAAAATGAAACGACAACCAAACCCTAATCGTCTTCTAGGCCCCAGAAATTGTCACTGGAGCTAAAACAACTGGTTGTCATTAATAACCCCTATATAGTTGATAAAAAGGCACTCCCATTGACAATGGAAAGTGCAGGTATGCTTGTTTGCAAGGCATACAAACTATCTACTTGTTTCACACATGATAAGTTTGTTTTGATTTTTAAGACTGTGGGTGATCAAATACTTCAGACTGCTGCCTAATATATTGGGTTATAGAGTCAACAGTTCAACAGAAGGTTGAATACCACAAAAGAAATGAAACATGCACTTTCTAGATACCGAGATGCAAGAAAGACAGTTATCAAAGAAGAAAATACTTAGTAATCCTTTCCAACATTTAATAATTCATCTATAACTATAAAAAAGATCATTACATAGCATGCAATGTTTTAAGAATTTGTCTAATTCATCTGATAAACGGTTACAATCATACCACGAAGTGTGGCAAGAGGAAACCTAGTTGAGCTTAGGCTTTCCTTGAAAATTTATAGAAGAAGGAGAAATTCATACAATGATAACTGAAAGCAATCTGAAAAACCTTTCATAACCTATGTTTCATCTACTGGAGAACTGTAACTTTTTTGCTCTTTGAAACCCTAGAGAGCTATGCACTTAGTCGCTTGAAAATAGTAAAGATGACCAACCCTGAAAAAGAGTTCAACTCTTGCCTTTATAGCCTTCACATCATGTCTGAGAATGGAATGGCTGCCAAAATCCTCAACCACCCCACCAACTGTATTAAAAACATTGAATTTGGCTACCCACTTCATAGTAATGGCATCCCTGGAAGTAGTTGGCGCATTCCTAGGTGGTTGGAGGAGTTTGGAAGTCCAAGAAGCCAACCTCTAAAAAATTAAAGTTTCAGACCTCGGGCTTTCAGCCTTCCACCCTCTCGCCTTCCAAAAGGAAGAAGAGAAAACATCATAACACTGACCCCCGAAGTCTGCCTTAGAATATTCTTTGACCTTAGGCGGACTTTGGCCTTTCGGCCTTTTGTCTTGCGCTTGTCCTGAAGAAGAGGGAGAGATGAAGCTTTGACTCCTGCCCTCCGAAACTGCCATGTGTCCACATTTTGTTGTTCTACTAGCCAGCCGATGGGCCTATCAAAAGGTTCCACAGAAAGGTCAAAAACCTTATAACTGTCGGGGGTCGGCCCTTGGGCCTTCCCCAGTTCGTCTTCCTCAAAGGAAGGAAGAAGAACAAAACTTCGACCTCTGCCGCATACTTCACACTTAGAATATTTTTCATCCTTTGAGCGGACCTTGGCCCTCGGGCCTTCATCCCTACGATTGCCATGAGGAAGACGGAATGGAGGAACTCTGACCTCTGAAACTCCATCGAACACTTGGAATTTTCAACTCTTAGGCAATCTTCGGGGCCAAAAGGGGAAACACAATGGAAGGAGGAAGCCCAAAACTCCAACCTTCGACAAAGGGAAAAAACACAAGGGGAAACTTCGGATATTGGGACTTAGCCAATTTTTAGGCTTTTCTACCTTGCATTTTCAAATGGCAAACACATGAAAATCTATGAAAGATGTCTCTGATTGGTTATAATCTATAGATTCAAGTGGGATTCATATGAGACTTGGGAACAACATGGGGCATTTTGAGGATTGATTTTTTAGGTGTCAACAAGTCCCACATTCATGGGAAGAGAGACTATTGAGTGGTTTTTAAAAGAAAACTTGTCTAAGTTGTAATGAAGAGAAAATAAAGGGATGGTTAAGGGATATGATGATTTGAGGAAGATTAAAATTTGTTTTGAATTAAGGAAATTTAATCTAATATGATACCTTATCCCATATGCATAATGATGAGAGTAATATTTCTTCTATGATGTGTGAATACTAAATTAATGGTTTGATCTAGCAGCCAACTTGTACTATGATGTAATTAACATACTTTTATTGTATTTGTCTAAATATTTAGTATATAATTCATATATCACATCATTTTTGAGATTAGTTACTTGTAGTATTTAATACTTCAATTCCTTCAATAGCTTGTTATATTATGAAGTTATTAACATACCTTTTTTGTACATAATCTTGTCTTAGAATTTAGTATACAAGTCATATGTTATATCAATTTTGAGATTAGCTACATGTAGTATTTAATACTTCCTTGATGGCCTATTTCTTCTATGATTAATTGGCTTGATCTAACAGCCAAAACATACATTTATTGTACTTATCCTTGTCTAAAGTTTAGTATACAAATCATATGTTATATCATTTTTGATATTAGCTACATGTAGTATTTAATACTCAATGTATTCCTTGATGGCATATTTCTTCTATGACTAATTGGCTTGATCTAGTAGCCAAAACATAGCTTTATTGTACTTAACCCTTTCTAAAATTTAGTATACAAGTCATATGTTATATCATTTTTGAGATTAGCTACATGTAGTATTTAATACTCAAGTTATCCTTGATGGCCTATTTCTTCTATGATTATTTGGCTTGATCTAGCAGCCAAAACATACCTTTATTGTACTTAACCTTGTCTAAAAATTAGTAAACAACTTATATGTTATATCATTTTTGAGACTAGCTACATGTATTTAATACTCAGGTTATTCCTTGATGGCATATTTCCTCTATGACTAATTGGCTTGATCTAGCAACCAAAACATTCTTTATTGTACTTAAACTTGTCTAAAATTTAGTATACAAGTCATATGTTATATTATTTTTTAGATTAGCTACATGTAGTATTTAATATTTAAGTTATTTCTTAGATAGCCTACTTTTTCTATAATTAGTTATGAGTGATGTGAAGATTCTAACTAATCAATCACAGAATAATTGAATACAACACTCGTGAAACATATTTATTAAATGTGTAATCAAGAACTAAATATTGTCCACATTTAATCCTGAAAAATTAAATCTAAAATTGTTTCACCATATAAACATCAATTGCTAAAAAAAATGACTGATCAAGGGAGCTCTAAAATTAATCGGCAATGCATAATATTGGCCAAAGGTTTAACAAATGGGTTAGCAAGATAAATAGACATGAAAAGGATCATTGAAGGAATGAATTGAATATTGAATAATATCTGTTATTGATCCCAAAAAATATAACAAAATATTCCAAAATGGAAATTCCAATTTGTTAAACTTAAGGTTTTGATATGTCGTCCAAACTAGCATTGACTAAGATAGTTGCCACAAGTAACATCATGAAATGGGAGCCTTTCATCAACGAGAAATACAAATAGCACTATGGAAACATCCAAAAGTCAAAGAGGTATAATCTGCACGATAAAAACAAGGTATGCCATATTTTGAGCAATCATTAGAATATTTTCTAAGAGAACATTGATGTATAAAATGAACAAGTCATGCACGCAAAAAGGAGACAAAAGGATATGGCTCTATAGAGAAGCCCACACTTGGGTTCAAAAAATAATTGCTAATTTTGCCAATAGATCTAACAAGTTTTATTCAAGGATGTGCATTGTGCGGTATTAACAAATCAAGAAGGTGGGAGTTGGTATGTTCTTTCTGGGTAGATAATTTAAGACTAGGTAAAGGAGAACATTGATTCAAAAAATGAACAAGTCATGCATGCCAAAAGGAGACAAAAGGATATGGCTCTTTAGGGTAAAGGAGAACATTGATTCAAAATATGAACCAGTCATGCATGCCAAAAGGAGACAAAAGGATATGGCTCTTTAGAGAAGCCCACACTTGGGTTCAAAAAACTATTTGCTAATTTTGCCAAGAGATCTAACAAGTTTTGTGCATTGTGCGGTATTAACAAACCAAGAAGGTGGGAGTTGGTATGTGCTTTCTGGGTAGATAATTTAAGACTAGGTAAAGAAGTGACTTTGTTTGTCATGATAGATTGTTTTAGGAAGATATATGAAATAATGTCTTAAGAGAAGATTATATTAGGGAGTAAAATTATTAGGAAAAGTGTCTCGACTTTCTATCTTAATGTTATTTATTTATTGATTAGTTGTATTTATTTAGTATTTTATCTTCACATGAGAAAAAGGCGTCCCACCTTGAGGTGGCATTCTTAGTCACGTGTCAATATTTTGTAATATACATAAAAGGTTGTAAAAGCATCTAATGTCATCATGATGTGTAAGAGCATCTTATGTCATTGTAAGATGGGACTTATGACAAATTCTATGACATGCAAGAGCATGATTATAGGGGTCTTACAATGAAATTTTGAACAATATTATGACACATCATAAGGTGTCTTTAAATGAGAATAATGGAGTCAAATGGAGCACCTGAGTTGGCTAGTTGGCTATGAAATATTATAATAGTGTAAGAGGATCTTCTAATATTAGCAAGTTGACTCATCATGGGAGTTGAGCATTGGAATTCCTCATGAGGATTTGGGCACCATTTTTGGGGGTGGTGTTCTCCCATGATTTATGGTTTATGGTTTATCATTTATGATTTCATGTTTAGTATCTTCTACATATTGGTTCCTAGAATGGAGATGTAGTATATATAATACAAGTTTTTCAAGGAGTTATGCTACTGAAATTTCTCCCAACTTGTGTTGGTTATTCTCTTATGAGGCTTGAGCTTGTTGATGTATTGTAACCAAATTGGTACTATGAATATATTGGTTCATGATTTGGAGGTTGGGTTTTTCCTGAAAGGGTTTTCCCAGAATAAACATTTTGTCACTGTGGTATTGTTTTTGTGTATATATTTTTTTAAACTACTAGATCCTATTTTGCATGCATTTCTTTTCTTATTGATTAGTGTAGGAAGTGTTTCCATTATTAACTTCCTTTTAGAAATTTCATAGAAAATTTTTATTTAATGTTTTACTTAAGCAGATAATTTTGGGATTTGAAAGGAACTTGTACCTCGACTAATATTGGTGGTCAATCAAACAACTATATGCATTGATAAAACTAATGTCAAAGTAGCACCTCTTCAATAAAAACATTTTAGTCACATAATAAGAAATTTATCATCAAAAGAAAGTAATTAAATGAAAAAATAGACTCAACCCCAGAGTGTAGACTAGACAATTCAGCTATTGAAAGACATGAACAATGGTCACAAGTTTGAAACCCAATTGCCCACTGTATACATTAGGGGTAGCATGTGCAACCTAGAGGTTATAGGGGGCTTGCCCTATGGTGTGTAGAGCTATACTTCAGGCTGACATTGGGTTGCTGGGGTACCAATTCATTTGTGGTTAAAAAAAAGAAAATATAAACTCCAAGATGGAGGCATAACATTTCATATTAGAACCCAAGGTTATAACCCTTAGTCTACAGACTTGTTACTTAGAAAAACCTGAAATGTTTCCTCATGGTAACTACATGATAATTTGGTCTTATGTAGACATTGGACGAGGTAAGAAAGTAAAACAAAAGAAGAAACTAGCCTCTAAGTAAACAACACTTTATACCTTAACCATTCTTGGGCCAATCCACGAGGAAAATGAAGACTAGCTCTCAAACTCAAACACCTTGGAAGAGGTCCTTAATCAACTTCAAATTCAAAAGATCAAACCAACTAAATCACCTAAGAAAAAGGAAATTCAATTGATGGAGCTTGTGAAACCACTAGCAAGGACTAAACTGTTTAATGCACATCTTCCCCTTTAGCTATAGATAGCATGCCCCTTCTATAAACTGAGTAGTATTGTAGGTGTACTTGAGAACTCTTCCAAGCTCCAAGATTGTTTGAGACAAAGACAAAGAAGAGCTCAAAAGGAACAAGACAAAATCATTCAAAATTGAGGAGCCTTCATTAAATAAATAAAACCATAACTTAGGTTTAATGTGGCATGGTTGAACAAACTTTGTATGAGTTAAGAGGTAGTGGACACAATTTCTTATCCCACTCACTTGAATCACACTAATCCCACTTATACAATATAACTATGACAAAAAATCTATTTCTCATGTCCGCATAGCCCACACACCTTGCATTTGAGCTCCAAAATGAATATGCTTTGCTAGGACCGGTAATCCACACTTCCTCTACACATACAAACAAACATTACACATCTAAATTATGTACAATTTCTTGCTACAATGCATGGTTACAAAAACTTAAATAGAATTTGCATCACTAAAATGTTGAAATTAAGGAACACTGAGAGAGGGGGGGGGGGGGGGGGGTTGAATCAATGTTCTGCAAAACTTATTATTATGTTCCTTTATTAATTTACCACATACATTAAAAAAAAGAATGAACTCAAGAACAACAAGAAGATCATCACACATGAACACCAAGATTTTTACGTGGAAACCCGGTTAAGGGAAAAACCACGGTGGGAGTTAACCCACAAGATTTTATACTTTGTTAAAAGTATTACAAATGGGAAGGTACATGCCTTCGGGCACAATGCCCAGAGCTCACTACTCAAAGAAGGCTCACTGCCTACAAGATCAATTACAAGAGTTCACTAAAATATTTGAATTGAAGAATAGCATCTAACAATGCAAGATTACAGTTTCAATTAAGCTCAATATACTAACTTCACACACTTCATCTCTCACTGCCATGTTTCACTGTTCTGCCATGATCCAAAGCTCAGATCTCCTTGCTTCACACTTGAAACTGCCACTCTTCGCACCTATCACATCATATTCGCACTTCCATATCACAAAATGCTCGAAGCCATCGATCATATATATCTGTAACACGAAATTTCATCAACTGCAGTCGCCCTCAAGAAAACTTAGAACCTTTTTCAAGATTACTATCATGTCGGCTGAATCCATGCACAAACATCAATGCGGACCAAAACCTATGTATTCAAGTCACCACACATTTCGGCCAATACCACTGGATCTCATAAATTACTCAACCAATCACTTCTCTCAATCCGCACAAGGATCAAACACCAAGTCGGCTTGTTCTTCACCGGATTAAACTGTCTAACCAAAACCCGATACTCAGATGTTTGTAACTTTCAATCCCTTCATCACCAGAGGCTAAAACTTTGGATTTAGGTAGCCCTGAGATCCCTTAACATTCCCTTAAATCCGCAACACAATATGATTACTTGTGGAGAAATGCGGACCAAAATGTTGAATCTTGTCATATGCTCTGTTCCTGTCTATCCAGACTTAGACAAATCTGTAATCTAACTTCCGGTATGATCAAATGATACAATGTGGATGTGTAAGATAGATTTAGTTGCCATCAATGACAACCCCTGACATGCCTAGCAGTGTTCCCTTGAAAATTGTACATGTTTTGAGTGTCGTGGGTAATGCTTGTGTTTATGTTAAAAAACCGGACCAACAGGGAAACCACTTGAAACAAATAGCAATAAAAATGTTAACCATAGGGGAATAAACGAGACGAAGACCACAAGAACTAGCATACCAACAAGAAACACACTAGCAAGAATCAAGAATCCATAGAGGCATTGTACTTAGCATTCACAACAACATTGAAGTCTCTACTCAAGTCCCTGGCAGAGCAATCCTGATTATTTTTAGTTCAATCGTTATGTCATTCCAATTAGAAGTTGATTCCCTTCTAGTATCATTCCATGTAACAACATTGAAACCATTAACAAAGATGTTGATGTCCTTACATTAATTCAATTGTCATTGCTAGAAGTGAGATGAAGGCTACCTTTGGAAGTGATAAATCAAGATTTTAGAGTCAAATTCCAAAATAATATCAGCAAAATGCTTTAGCTTTGCTTTTAAAAGAGCTTGGCAAATGGTCATAGCCTTAGCAAAATTAATAGAACCAACTCTAAAAATACCAACAAACCAAAACTTAACCCTACCATTATGGTCATGACAAACACCTCCCACGCCAATATTTCCAAGATGGTCTTTTGAAGCTTCATCAACATTAATTTTAACTAGGCCCAAGGACATTCCCATTTCATAAGTTGATCTTCCTAAGGATTATTATTGGAAGAGGTAGAAGAGGGACAAATCACAAGAATATGAATCCTCATCAAAACTTGGACTCAAAATATAATAAAATTAAACAATATGATGGTATTCCACAAACAATACAATATTGCTAGGGGGTTCAAGGCCATATCTTTTTAGGAAAAGGCCAAAAGGGCCCAAAGTGGATTTGTGGACTCCAAGGAATGTAGTTCCCTGGCGTGTGGTCATAAAACCTACAATCCATAAACCACATTGCCATGATTCAATCCAACTTCCACCAAAAAAGTTAGCCATTTCTACACTAAACTAGCCCCCATTATAGAAAGGGCTTCTTGGTGTGCCTTGACACCCTACCCAATAAGTAAGAGAGAGAGAGAGAGAGACTCATCAAAACTTGGACTCAAAATATAATAAAATTAAACAATATGATGGTATTCCGCAAACAATACAATATTGCTAGGGGGTTCAAGGCCATATCTTTTTAGGAAAGGGCCAAAAGGGCCCAAAGTGCATTTGTGGACTCCAAGGAATGTAGTTCCCTGGCGTGTGCTCATAAAACCTACAATCCATAAACCACATTACCGTGATTCAATCCAACTTCCACCAAAAAAGTTAGCCATTTCTACACTAAACTAGCCCCCATTATAGAAAGGGCTTCTTGGTGTGCCTTGACACCCTGCCCAATAAGCGAGAGAGAGCGAGAGAGAGAGAGAGAGAGAGAGAGAGAGAGAGAGAGAGAGTTCATTGTAGCTATGTTTTATGTGAATACATCCATACAAAGCTATTTAAATCATATTACTCTACTAGTGGATTGTAAACTATAAGCAACATGCAATTTTGAATCGGGTGAATTACACACACGCGCATGCACACACACAGGTTCATTGTGGCTAGTGTGGCTATGTCAACTATGTTTTACTCATGGATACATCCATGAGTTTGGATTAATGCATAAATTACTCTATTAGTGGATTACAAATTTCATGTAGTATGCAATTGCCATGTTCAAAATAGTAGTGGCTTGTGGCTACCTTAACTCTTAATTAAGTTAGATTATCACTATTATAATCTTATTTAGATAATTAAGTGATCCTAAGTGTTATGTTTAGGTATCTAAGTTGGCCTAGGTGGCATCCAAGACATAAATAGGGAATAAATAGGAGCTAGTAATTAGTTTGTTATCATTATATTTGTGCTCTCATTGGAGATATTTTGAGGTTTACCTCTTATTATTCTCAAGTATTTGCAACATATTTTCTATCATATTCCTCTCTTGTTAAAGTTATTTCATTACAAAATCAGTTGAATTCCTCTCTTCATCAGATATATTACAAGCTTCAACATATTTTCTTACAACATATTTTCTATCATATTCTTCTCTTGTAAAAATTATTTCATTACAAAATCAGTTGAATTGCTCTTTTCATCAGATATATTACAAGCTGTCATAAAATAATATTAATGAATACTTGCAATCAACTCCTTGAACAAAACCATTTTAGGATTCATATATGGCTTACTTTACTAATAGATTGCCAGCTACTAGCCAGAAGCGCGGCTGTATCTTTGTTTTTATATGCAATTTTTTGGAATTATTATTTATTTATTCCTTAGGGGTGCTTGGGTGCTTGAAGGTCACATGACTTGTGTTAATTCACAAATGTTTTAGACTAGGATGAAAACAATTGTCACGATATTAACTCTTCGTAGACTCTAATTAAAATTATAAGAAAGACGGTGCTTATTCTAAAACATGTCCGTACCATATATGATCAATAATTTGTTAATATAAACAATTCTAAAACATGTCAGTGTAATATAAGATCAATGATTTGTCAATTCAGTTAAAAGATCTATTGCAGGTAGTATACATTGCAGACAGATCTTTGGATCGGTATATGTGAACCGGATCTTTCAAAGGGGAGATTTACATAGTTTCTCATGATAGGATTGAATATTTTTCTGGTTTCCAGTAGGGCAGTCTCGGTGGTTATTTTAGTCCATTATTGGACAATCATAATGTGCAACATGCAAAAATTTATTTCCTAGTATATATGAGCATAGATTGATTGAGTTCCTTTTCATCAAATGAAATTATAAAACCATTGTGTGCTATTTTGATATCGTCTTGTGTATAATTCTCCTGTATCTGAAGTCGTGCCTTACAGCTAGTTCTAGATGATAACTTCTGTGGTATGGAGGTCCCTTGAGCACTCATCTTCAGACAACTATGTGCAGAGCTTGTCATTACACTCTTTAACAATGTCAGTTGTACCCCATAGTTATTATTTTTTAATGTATGAAATGTAAGGTATTTTTTATGGACTATTTATGCCAATCTGCTAATTTTTTATGATTTTATCCAAAAACTAGGCTGGCCAATGATCATCAAACTTTCAACAACAAAAAAACTAGAATTATGCCAGATTTGCTGTAAATGTACATAAATTATTACATTTGTGCCGTCGGGGCTTAAATTTGACAGTCAACCTTACTTGTCAAGCAATTTTTTTTATGACAGTTATCTATTCAATTTTGCCTTTAAAATACTATCACTTACTATAGTATAAGTAAATTATATAAAAACCAAATATATCTATCATCATAATACTGTATAAATTTTGACAGTTTGTCCAAAATCTCTCCTTTCATATGATACAGTCTTTTCAAATTTTCAATTGTATTTTACAGCTAAAATGCCTAATTACAGCTATACAACTGTCAAATTTAAGCGTTGCGTGCTGTATACATGTATTAATAGTAATTTCTAAGTTTTTCCAGAGAATGTCTATAAATAGTAATACATATATTTCTTCAAACATTTTCACCTTGTGAGAATGCTTCTTTCCGTCAAAAAGCTTTCCCCGATGAAAACCACCATGTATAAAAGTAACACAGAAACTCTGTACATCTCTGGAAGTGGCGTTGACCAAACTAGAACATAATGAGAACTCACAAAGCGTAGATTCTAAATAAAACTGTCCAATTAACCTTTAAGAATAATTAGTAAATTGCAATTCTCGCCGCCGTAAAATTTTTCATTGGTGGAGTTTCTTGTAATACAAGATAAACAATGAGAGAAAGCACCTCACCACAATCAGGTGCTTGTTGAAATTAATTAAATGAACAGATTCTCAGACCAAGCTTAAGAATGTAGGACATTCTCCTAATTAGGGAGTAGCAACATTTCAAATACTGTTTTTCAAATAATACACGGAAAAAATATCAAGACTATGTCAGTACAGAATAGGCAATGCTCTGTGAGGGTGCTTGGTGGTCCTTACGAGCGATAAAAGTATGTGCATCGTTTTGGACTTTCCAAATACTACATTCCCAAAGGTCGCCATCCCTGTGGTCTCTCAGCAGAGGCTGCTTCTCAAAATCTACCTTTTTCACACAATCTTCCCTTACACAGTATGCTAAACATGGGTCTGGCTCATAGTAATCTGGAATAACAACACACCCAATAGCTACATAGCCAGGTGGAGCATGAGGCATCCAAATTGCCAATGTGTCTCTTGTGCCACTGTCTGTATAACGCCAAATCTGAAAAGATAGTCAAATTGTAAGCCAAAAAATAATAAACCCTAAAAGTGGTATATTTCTCACATTTTCAAGCTCATTGTGTAAACGTCATCATTTAGAGAATAGGGAAAATTCAAAGAGAACTGATAATATTGTAGTGAAAAACAAGGTACAAAGATGCAGATGAAACATTGCATTCAAAGCTGAGATAAACTAACAGCTGAGACAAAAGACTGCTTGACAGAACAAATTACCATCAGAGATTGACAATTATACTCCTATACAAAATAAAACAGATGCTATGTATGCTATGCATGTAATCTGAGCGCCAAAATATCCTATTGACAAAGGAGTTAATTCTTTTCATGCACGTTTTTGTATCCATCGTATCAAATAGACTGACAGAACAAAGCTACTATCAGAGATTGGCAATTACATCCCTATACAAAATAAGACATATGCTATATATGCTATGCATGTAATCTGAGAGCCAAAAAATAACCCTATCAACACAGAAGTATTCTTTTCATGCACCTTTTTGTATCAATAGTGTCAAATATGATAGCAACAACAAAATCTAAAGCTAACTTAAAAATTACAGAAAACCAATGCATCTGTCTTAACCATGTGCAGCAGATAACAAAATAAAAATAACTTCATGGCCTGCTTTTGATGATATAAACATCACAATACTTGAGCGAAATGAACCTACCAACTCAAAGCCTGCAGGCTGAATAAACCTGCCATCAGATTTGTTTGCATACACCATAACACTGGCCGGTGGATTATAAAAGCGCTGAACAACATCTCCCACTGAAATATATCTGAGAAGACAATTTAGACTTAGCATAGTGGAACAGAAAACTATGCATAATTTCACGTTTTTCTCTAGTTTTTCTAAAAATAATCTTTTTATATAGAAATAAGTGAAGTAAAGCCATTCAAGACCTAAGCAGCCAATGACAACAAACTAAATAACAGTATTGATTCATACATGTATGCAGAAAAAGACTCCCGCAAGCAAACACAAACATAAATCAACAGCACAACCTGACAGCAGATACATGCAAAAATATAACAGCTATTCATTGCATATAATCTGATGATTCAGAGTATGAAATGTCTAAACTCTATGCATAAATATGCGTCAAAGGTTATCTTTAGGACAAACACAATGTTCAAAGCCCTGAAGATACATTATTTTAACTAAGTTTTCAAAAACCTTTGGCTTTCAATAAAAGTCTAAAGGTTGTTTTTCCAGATAACTAAATCCTAATTAATAGCAATCGAAGCCCGGTAGTACTAATAGCAACCTCAACAGCCTAAGACCATCCCCACCCAATAGCCAATCTCTTGACTAGTTTTAGTCATGGGAAGAAGTTGGCTACTCTAGATTGGTAGTTCCCTTAGCTGATTCTTAAGTTGCTCACCATGTTGCTGTAATCTGAGATATAGCTTATCTCAATCCTTGTGCAGTTTCCTTGAAGTTTGGGAAACAAAATAATATCTTCTAAATTATGTTCTCAAAATGTCATCAACTATCTCAGTGGCTGCTCTTTATAAAGTGCCCTAGCTCCCCCAGTTTCAAAATAATTATTCTCGACTATTCTGTTCTTATTCAAATTTTTATTGGGCAGTACATAAGCTATAAATTTGGACAGATTTTCCATATTCCCTTCGAAGCTTTCAATATGGTGATTTCTTTCTGTTTCCACTTATTAATTTCCTGTCCACTTGGCTCAAAATCATACATTTTAGTTTTTACATCCCTTCTACTATATATTTGTTTGTTGGTTAGTGCCACGTACAATATTCTTGCTTTGTGATCTGTTTTGTAGTTAGTCAAGTGCCATCTCTAACACATTTACTGAATTTGATGTTGAAAATCCTGGTTGGCATCAATGGCCATTGAACTCTATTTGAGAGACAATACTGTTGAACCTTTATCATTCAAGGATTTTGCAAAGAGTCTTCTTTGTAGATGTAGATTAAGTACGAGACTTCATTTATGTTTGATGTTGGTGGCCATCACTGTTGTTCATTGATTTCTTGATGCCGTGTGATGTTGTTGCTTCCCTCTCCAAGTATTCTTTAATTATGATGAATTATATCAGCTCATCTTCTTGCCTATGATATTTTGATAATTTGGAGATATCTAGATTCTGTAACTGAGCTCCTCCTTTTTCTAATACTTGCTAAATTCTATAAAGACCTCCCCAAACATTTTGCACTTTGATTGTTTCATATCCAACATTCCTGTAAACTTTATTAATGTGACTGGATGTAATTGCATTCTTTTGGTTTGTCTATCATGCCAGTGTTTTCTTCTGTTTTACCTTCTATCAACTTCAATGGACCATTGTAATGAATTTTTTTGATGTGGCTTCCAAGGGAAATCCTGGAGCTTCAGGCATTGGGTGTGTTATTCATTGCTCTGAATCCTTAATTAGAGCAGCTTCTAAGAAATTAGTTGAGGAACTTCTTAGAGGGAACAAACAATGATGCAGAAGCTCAATCTTTTGTCCTAGATCTACAAGTAACTGCCCAATGCAGGACTTCAAAAATATATATTGAAGGAGATTCAATGGTAAATCAACACCATTCAAAATTGCCACTTGGCCAACTAGAAATTGGAAAATATTTTCAGGCTGGCTAGGCCATTATTGGAAACCTTTGAAAGTTACTCATGCAGCCATTGCTTTAGAGAAGCAAACGAGATATCAGACTTTCTCTCTAATTTCAGAGTTGATTCTCAGGAGTTGATTGTCATTGATAACATCATCAATTGTTGGGAGGCCTTCTTGAAATCTGAGAACTGGGATTCCAATCCAAGTCATAAAAGCTCTAAAGTGTTAATTATTCCACGGCAAGCTAAAGGAAAGTGAGGGATTAATGGCAGTAGGCCATGACATCTCATCATCCCTGTGTTATGGTGACAGCTTATCCCACATGTGGTAGGCCACAGACATTATTTGATGATAGCAGATGAATGGTTAATAAATCAGCAAAGGAGCGACATTTTGTTCCAAGTGGAACTGTTGAGACAGGAGTGTGGTCCACAACAGACATATGGAGCATATGTTCTTCCTTTACCCAGAGATGGCATTCCGGGGACCCTGCTTCAGACGCTAGGCTGAAAATCATTTTCATCATTCCAAATGGGTCAATAAAGCAGGTTATTAGGAAGGCTCTCAATTCTGATTATCTGGAAGCCAAAATTTACAGCAGGACCTACTCAGAGGTGGCATCCATGTTTATTTCCAATCTCCTGACCTTTCTGAACAACAAGCTAGCAGTGAGGGCTCTGTGCATGAGTTTTGATAAATCTTTAGTAGCCTTTATGCCCTAAGAAAGAACATGCTTTCCCTACATTGTTTGGTGAATGCATCATGAAACTAATCTTGTCTAGTTCTATTTTCATTCTTGCTTTATAAATCAAAGTTGACAAAGGGAAAAGATGTAAAGGAAATAATTCTTGGTCACCAAACTGTCAAGATCCAATTGAGAAGCAGCAGCATACCCACTTGATAGTGAGAAAGGTTAGGAAAGATTAAAATTGGAATTTTGTACAACAATTTAAAAATGGCACAGAGAGTAATAGACCAGCACTGAATTACAGTGGTATAGAAGAGGTTGGAGCATCTAATGTTGTACAAGTGGTGATAGATTCAGCCCATGTATGTAAGTTAGCTGGCTTGATGGTGGAGGGTGCTTATAAGCACATTTTCTGGACCCCATGTGTTCATGCGTTGAACAATGCATTGAAAGACATTGGGAAGATTGATTAGGTGAAGGTAGTGGTGGCAGAAGCTAAAGAGATATAGATGTTTATTTGCAACCATCAAACCTCACTTGCATTGTTCAGGACTTTTTCAAGGAAGGAAATCTTCAAGCCCATGGATGCTAGATATGCCAGCTACTTCATTTTGTTAGAGAGGATGGTTGAAGTGAAGGAGCCTCTACAATTAATGGTGGTTAATACAAAGTGGGGCAGATGGCCAAAGTCAAGCACACCTGAAGAAGTGTGAAGCGAAAGTTCCTTGACGATGATTGGTGGTCCACAATGAGGTATGAAATTTCAAATCGCTGATTTTAATATTAAAATTTTAAAAAGAAAATTTATTCAAAATTCTTAAATTCTTAATCTTATTCTTAAATTGCTGATTTTATTCTTAAATTCTTAATCTTATTCTTAATTGCTGATTTGATTCTTAAATTCTTAATCTTATTCTTTTATGAAATTTTAAGTTTTGTAACTTGTTTGCACTTGTAGATATGTTTGCTCCTTCATTGCACCTATTGTGCAAGTCATAAGATATGTTGATACAGACTCTCCCAACTTTGGAGATGAGACATTTGATAGCATGCTTGGCCAAATGAAGCAAGCCATTCAGAGCAAGGATCTTACTTTGGGATTTTATGAGGAGCACCTTAGGCCCATTGTGAAGCAGCGGTGAGACGATATGAACAACCCTCTTCATATGGCAGCCTATGCTCCAAATCCCAAATGGTATGTAGCTAGGTCTAGAAGAGTGCCTCCATCTCATGATGAGGAGGTGAAACAAGGGTTCATGAAGGCCTTTCAAAAATGTATACCAAGGAGGAGGCTTCTATACTTCACACACAATGGATGGCCTTTGTCAATCTCTGTGGTCCAACCTTTAGCAAACCCGAGGCAAGGATGGATAGAGCTACATTAGCTCAAACCGACCCTATTGGATGGTGGATGTGGCATGGCAAGGATGCACCAGAGTTGAGGATTCTTGCCACTCGTCTCCTTTCACAAGTTGCCAATTCCTTTGCTGTAGAGAGAAATTGGGCCACATAAGCTTCATTCAATCGGTGAAGAGGAACAACCTTACCTCTAGACAGTCAAAGAAGTTGGTGGCAGTGCATAGTGCCTTAGGGCTATAGGATCGACAGAGACTTGAGTATCGTCAAACTCCAGTTGCGCGTTGGAATATTGATCTCGACGATGTTATGCAGATTGATGAGGAGGATACACAAGAGAGATTGGTTGGGGTTCCAATGGATGAGGCAGCCCCTCATGGTGGAAGTGACTCAGACTCAAACTTCGATTTTGATGCAGTCTTAGTAGAGGCAAATGTTGATTAGGGGCATCCATATATTTTCTATGTTTTTGTCATTTTATAGTTGAAACTTGCAGCCTTTGGACATTTTGTTGTAATTTTTATATAATATATATGCACATTGTCAATGAAAGCAATTAAATTTTGTTAATTTGTTTGTCAATTCTCTTGTGAAAAGTTGAAAACTTAACTCAAGTCTAATGTTATGGTTATGTATTTATTTTGTAAGGCTCTATGTTAATAATGAATGCCTTATCAATGTTATCATATAAATATTTGAAATTTCCTTATATTTTAAAATTTTCTTTTTTTTTTAAGTCGTCCCCTAAAAAGTGGCCCAAAAAAAACAGTGTTCCGGAAATGCGCCCCCCCGTCCCCTACCATCCATGTCCCAAAAACTTCGGGGAGCATAGGGAAAAACCAAGATATGTATTGACTCTACAACAAAAACCCTCCTTTACTTTGAACTGTGATATGACCCTTACACTCAGTCTATTAATCTAGCAACTACTTGAAACACAGGCATCCCACCAACATCAGACCTAAACTATTAATGAGAACATTCACAAGAATGCAAAGCTCCATGTTTGTGTAATCGAACACAAAATTTGTTCTTACACAAAAGAAGGTTTTCAACAGGGAAGTCATAACACAACACATGAATGAAGATTCTTTTGCTTCCTGCTAAAGAAGATCAAAATTTGTTATAAGAAGATAAATAGAAGAACGTCCCTTTCTTCCCTTCCATTATAGCAATACAACCTTCCCCCTACAATCCCATTCTATTTCCTCCTTTGTTACTTCATCTATAGCCCATTCCAATAGTCTCTCTTATTAATATTTGCTAATGATAATGATGGAACAATCCCATATGTGGTGGTGTTCTTCAACAAAACCAACTTGATAGTTTCTATTATTTATTTATTTGTGACTTTAGATTTCAATTCGATCTGGTTCAACACATCTTCTCCTCACAACTGGAATTTAACAACTTTGTCATCATCACAGTTCAAAAACTCAGCAGGCTTAAAATTTGACCCAGACTCGGGACTTGGCAAAAACTCAGTATATTAAGAAATGCATAAATTTGTATAAACTTAAATAATGCATGAGAAGCATAATATATTTAGAGAAACATGTAAGTCTATTTTGATCATAGTAGCATTACATGGAATCAAGATTGACGCAACAATTCAAAAGTATAAATGGAATTCAATTACTTGGGAAAAAATTGGGAAACTAAAAAAATGATGAAATATTCATAAAAACAGGAAGAAAATATTGTTTTCGTTATTTGAATCCAAATCAAGAGAAAAATTGTTTCTTTTCAGTCCGGTGCAGCCAAAAACATTTTTTTGTTTTTTAAAAGCATATGCATTCCTTGTCACAATACAAGGTGGAGTCAAGGGTCAGAACCCTCACCACCAAGACCAAATGAGGGCCTTCAAGACCACAGGGACCTTCATGGCACATGCCATTTTCATAATTTTATCTTTTTTAACCAACCATCAATAAATTGATACAATGTTGTCAAAGAGTCAGACATAATAGCATAGATGACAAATGACAAAAAATGAGGGTCTTTGTGTGTTTCCTGCCTGCTGCCTGTTTTTTCTGCAGACTTGCCAGAAGTCGCAAGTCAGTGAGTTACCAAGTTTTAAAATTATGGTCATCCTCATTACAGGCTGCAACTGATCCCATCCCTTCCATTCTACTCTTTAAACTATCACAATTTTTAAAAATTTAATCTTAAATGGTAAGCCTATTTTGTCTTATTAGCTAGAATAGATTGATGATGGGTGGGAAGAATTGTTGTTTCCAAACAAACAACATTTACTCATGGGTTTGTATGATTATTAAGATTCTTTTATTTACTTGGCAAAAGCTTTCATGAACATTCACAAAAGACTCAGCTTAATAAACAACAGAACATTAAATGCATAAAATATTGGAAATTCCACAACTGTTACTGTTGAAGATGACTTTATCCAAATTATGTTAAATTTGGAAGGGTAAAAATTGTCCCTACAGGAAATGAATCATCATTCTATAATTTTATAGGTAAAAATGAGAGGAAATTTTGCCACCGGCCACAAAGCAAAATGTATGCTTGCTGACGAATTAGATGCAACAGAGCCTCTAGCACAAACTCATAGGGTTTCGAAAATGAGTCAACATAATTCTCCTTTTTAGACTTGGAAAACTCAGCCAAGAGTCATAAGTAAGAATAGACTAAGATAACTAGGGTACCATTGTAAAGATATATACAAAATTCTCACTTGGATTTAAGATTTGCTAACAGCAGCAGCAGCAACAGCAATGACAAAAATCATAAATCCTACTGTTAGGTTCCACTCAAACAATGGAAAGAGTACACATCAAATAGAAGAAGAGATGAAATCTTGGCATACCCATTTGGACAAATTGGACGCCATATTGAAATCTGATAATTTCTATTCCAGTGTGATTTCTGTTTCAGAAAAGAAAGGAATTAGACATACTATGTTGTAATACTAATCTATAAGAATGGTAAAGAAGAATTGATCCTCAAAGTCCAAGTAGTTGGTGTGATTCAGAGTATGCAATACATAAACTTTAACAAGAAACAATGTCTTTTTGCCGCATCTGCAAAAAATTAGTCCTGAAAATACCAACCTTGTCAGACCAGACAAGAGTTAGCTGGTTTATAAACTTTCCACTGGTAGAATTGTTGTATGAAGAACTTGGTAAAGCTAAAGCATATTCGGTGTCTTTCTGACGAGGACGTCTTGTATCCTGGTTTGACTGTGAGTCTGGATCTCTGTCAAATATCGATTGTCCTGCAACAGTTCCTAAAAGAGCACCAAAAGTTGCCGTGACAGGAATAGTAATTGGTGCTGCCATTCCTGTAAAAAATCCAAATGATGCTCCAGCCCCTCCACCAGCACTGGCACCTGCATATGGTTTCCTTACCTTTTTCTTCTCCAGTACCTGTATGATACAAGAAACTCAGACTCAGAGAATCAGAGCAATGAAAGTATGATTTTAAGTAAAGAAACATATACCTGAGACTGAATCATGGAATGATTAGACCCATAAGTATTTCTAGCTTGCTGAATTGCAGTACGTATTTCTTCTGCCTGCCGGGATTCACGATGGCATTTGATAACACGCATTGTTTCTTTGGATTCAAAGATTCTAGATTCCTGAAGTGAATGACGTAAATTAAGGATCACCCGAGAAGGTTGACAACCAGGTGGATCCTTTTTCCCATTCCTTAATTCCACTGACAACAAATCATCCCATATTACATCCCATACTACAGTACAAGGCTCTCTTGAGGGGTCAGGTTTTCTCTGCACAATATATGTTGGATTCTGTAGCCATGGTAATTGAATAAGTAAGATGGCCACAGTAATATCAGCTAAGATCATGAAACTTAAGCAGTTATTTCTAGCAAAAATAAGGAGAATCTACTGCTACACATACTTGTAACAACATTACTCGTCGATGAGTAATTATGGCAGTTCTTCCTTTTGGAAGGTTATAATGATCTTCATATGCATCTGAAAAGGCAAACTTGCCTCGGACTTTGAAAAAATCTATTTGCCCAAACATGGCACCACGCTCAGCAAGTTGCAGCAGAACCTTACAACAGAAAAAAAAGATAAGTAATAAATCCCAGATCATCTTACGAGATCCAAATGTACAAGCACAGAAATATCCTGCATCCTTCCAGACAAAAATAAGATGAAAGAATATTATGGATTCACTCAGTATGTAAAATTTGGTATATAATTTTGTCTAGAAATATAGCAGGCAATTGTGAAGACTTACACTACAATAGTAATTGCTTCGTGTATTTTAAAGTTTAACTGCTGCATTACTGACTAAGTTTATCATTAAATGAAAAATCATTGCTAGTGTTCAGGTTTACTGTATTTCTACTCCTCTCAAAATTTTGACAATACACATGGACTACACTATCAATAGAAAAATCGAAAGGATGTTAAAACTGTTTTGAACAGCAATCTCATCACATTCAATCTGTTATCAATAACATAAATTTTAAAATGATTTTTGTTTAATAATGGAGCTGATAAAATGTTCACAAGCTTACTCTAGACCAGCTTTTAGCTTATTTGTTCACAGCTAAAGGAACTGAATATTCTTATTGTTGATCAACTAGAGGCAACAATTACATTAGAAAAGCAGATGAGAGATGACAGTAACACAGAAAAGGATGTAAACACAAAGCCTTACCTGGCCTTGAGCTTTATACTCATCATAAGGTTGCAGGACATTGTCCCCACTAATTGATCGAGGTAGTCGGCGACGAAGGAGCTGCTCTTCAGAAGTTATTGCTGCAGCAATTTTCATCCTCATAGCATTTGCACCTTCTGTTGTTTTCGACAGAAGGTCAAGAACCCCACTCATTGGCTGGGCTGCTACTCCAATTATGCCTTTCCCAACACCCTGAACAAAGCCCTCAACACCAGAAGATTTAGCACCTTCAAGTGGCTTTGTCACAATACCCGTAACTCCACGAATTAGTCCTTTGGCAAAAGCCCCACCACCTTCCCGAATAACATCACCAATGTCTTCAATTGATCCTTTGCTATCCTGTAGCATGAAATTAATTAACAATCCAAAGTTTATCTCAGAAATTTACAACATCGTTGATGTATCAATACATAGTCCCACCTTCTTCGAAAAAGAACAAATAAACTTGAACTTTGGCTTTGATTGAATTTCTTTCTAAAGTTACCACTTAAGCATACCAATTCAAACAATGACATGCTAAGGAAAGGAGATGACAGACTAAATAATGATAAAAATAAAATTAACCTGTCTCTGGCGACTTTGTATAAACTTCTTATCCATTGACAATGCAGCAACGCCTTTGCTCATGTGCCCAAGAGCACTGCTTGCATTTCCAAGAATATCAACACCATAGATCAATTGAAGGGGCTGACTAAGCAGATCTTTGCGGACATTTGATATAGCTGCAGCAAGCAACTCACTCTGACGCATACAGATATCCTCATGTACATGAGCTGCAATTCGAACCTGTTATTACAGAGAAAAAAATAAGAAATATATTCTTGCATTATTGAGACAAATAATCACCACAATAAGTAAGCTTCTGTTGGTTATGGAGCTAAACCATGCCTGCCTGCATAGCATATTGACAATATTTGATGTTCCACCTAATAAATCAATTTCCTAAAGGTTGTGAGGTGTCAACAAAGTACAAATCCTTGAACGACGCTTAGGTTCTAGTTCTACAAACTTACTGGCATGTTTTCAGTGTTGCCCAAGGCAGTCATCAGAGAAGCCCAGAAGCCAAGAACTCCTCTTGGTCTTTGTGTTGGTGACATCACCAATGATACTTTGAATCGGATCTCAGGCATATTCAGAAGACTTTTTAGGATGCAAAAAAGGCAAAGAATCAGAAAATATAAAGATTCCCAAGAATAGTGAAAAATATTACAAATAAATAATGGAATAACAGATGTATAAGATTTCCTTCTCATCGAAGGCACAGAAGGATTACTATAACAATGGTGTGCATTCCTGGTAATTCAAATGAATAGTTCTAGCATACCCTATTCGTATAATAGGATCGATTGCCACATCAGTTGTCTGACTGCTGTTTAGTCTCCCAACATTTAGTTTCTGGAACATCTCATGAAGTCGCCAGATAAATGGTTCATGAATTTTAACCATAAATAAGACATTCTGTGAGCTTGCACCCTGAAAAAGCTCAAAATGTTAAGCCTTTAACAGACAATAATTTGTAATCATTCAATAATTCATTTTACATTTACATAAATTTGAAAACAAAACCTGAATTTTGATTAGATGGCATCTAACACAGTTCTATTAGTCTATCCATATTTTCTGTTTTAAACAATGAACAATAAATAGCTTGTCTTTCCATTAACCATACCTGTAAACCAAGGTAGGGGTACACATAATTATCTGGTAATCCATGATCTTGCATCACAACTGTGAACTTCAGTAGAAACTCAAGCTGGTTGGTAGCAATTTGTGGTCTAAATAAAACTGCCATTGGTGTTAATGGTAATTGATTATCAACTTGAAGTCCATCCAATCGTAGTTTGAACCTGAAAAGAACATGATTATTTAGTGCTATCACTCTCAATTAACTTTGAATTCTGAGTGTGCATATGTAAAACACATACCTCACTAAATGCAGACTTTTGATTTTGGGAGGGACAAAGTTACAATGACGATTTTGTTAACTACAGGCTTAAATTTCTACAGGGAACTAGATATGAACTCAAACTGTCAACTAAGAGATTTATACAATTCAAAAAGATGACAAATACATTTTGAGGGCAAGCTCTTAAATAATTTATATAAATTTACAACCTGTAGAGAAAAATGACAACAAATTAATGTTTATGAACTTCACATTTCCATTAGACTGCAAGCAGAAATGTAGATTAAAAAAATCCATATTGGTATGTGAAAGCAGTCTAGTAGGTCATCATTATTCCTACACAAGTTGCTTGTTTTTATACTAAGTTACCAAATACTCTGGGGTATACTCCTTTAGTATCCATATCACTAATAAGTATTCTCTTTTTTCTGCTCTGCATTTTTTCCATTGTTTATCTATATATATATATGATCCATTTAGGATCATACCTACCTGACAGAAGGGTCTTTTCCCCCAGAACTTACTCTAACTGATGGGAAATGTTCCACTCACCCTTTCCAGTGGAAACAACTTGGCCTTTCCTGACCACTCCTTGTAACACATCAATAACTACTATTCAACTCACCTTGTTGGTTTCACTTTCCTCACAGTATTGTGTTCTTAACCATGGGATATGTCCTCTGCAAAAGGTAATATCTGCTTGGTTCCATTCTCCTCATCTGATATGTATGGTTTATTTAACTTCAGATTTTGTACATCGACAGCTGAATATATGTGCATATATAAAGGCAGATCCTTCAAATTGTTCGGAGAATTTTTTATTTACCACTGAAGCCTGTCTTTGTTAAAGTATAACCAAATCATTTCCCAATGTTATAAATTATGAGTTGCTCAATGTCGGTCATGTTTGGTAATTTGCTTCTGTTAGAACATCTGCATATGCCTGTGCAGTTTTTGGTGAGTATGCTTTATCCTCTCAACAAAATTTGCATATTCATTTGCTGTTTTATCATCTCTATAAATTTCACATATTTATTGGCTTCTGAGCTCTCTGCAACTCTGATGTACTCTGTTGCTCAAAAATGACATCACATAGGATCTCTAGTAAGAAACCAAGCAGATTGCAAATTAAGATGAATTTGTTGTATTACAAACTACTTTGTGTAGCAGTTCTATATAATATGGTCTCTTATCCTAGAGTTTGGTATTCTTTTGATTATATCACCTCAACAAATGTTCCAAGGGTCAATTCATTACTTTGTTCTTTTCATCAATCTGTGGGTAGAAAGTCACAAATCTCTTCAATTTGGCATCCATCCTATTCAACAAAGATTTTCAACATGTCTTCAAATTTTGGGAATTCTAATTCAAATTTATGAATTTTAATTTTTGACAAACCAAAATGCTCCCATACATGGATGAGAATTTTCTATGTAGTTTCCTGCCCTGATATAGTCTTCCTATAGGACATTATTTCACGCATCTTGCTAAAACAGTCTACCATGGCAAACAAAGTCACTTCCTTGCCAAGTCTTAGATTATCCACCCAGAAAGTAGATGCAAACTGCAAGGGCCTTAGAAGCTCTATTGTTACATTCACAAAAGCAGGAACACAAGCAAACCAAAGTAATAGACACAGAAGAAAACTTGACCTATGTTAATGTTAAACAGTATAAGAGGATCTTGCAGCGTAGGCAGGCCAAAATAACACGGAAGTTAAAATGGCTAGGAAACAAAAAATTTGTAGCAATACTTTTCAAAGTAACCTGCAACACTCAAACAGTGCCAGATGTGAGCAAAAACCAAATAAACCCGCTGGTAGTTGTGCAAGAAAACCATCTAGAGACATTGGCACAGTAAGGAGTAGAATCAAGGCAGCAGGAGGCCAAGAAACATCTTGAAACCAGGATAGAGGGAGAGGTGGAGAATCAAGACAGCCAGGAAATATATAGCTCCATATCGACCCCTATAACATGGTCTTCAGAACTGTATGTCAAGGAGTTAATGGGAATAAAGGGAGACTGGTTAAGCTAGAGGTGAGAGAATGGGTGAAAGACATCAATTTTCAAGTGTTCATAGAAGCCAACCAGAAGCTGACATCGGAAAATAAGTCACTTAAAGATCAAATAAACAAATTGCAAAACACCATGGAATCAGGGCAGCAGGAGATTTTGGCACTAAAACATGAATTAAGTCAAGTCAAGAATGAAAGCACAATCCAAAAAGGTGAAGAAAAAGATATTCCTCATATCAAAGAGCTTCAATCAGTTCTAACAAGCATGGACATCAGAAAAATTAAACTAATGGAGAAATTAGAAGTGGCCAAGTCATGGGCTCAAGTGGTAAAAGAGCCAACAGAGACACAAAGAGAGCTCAAAAAAAAGAAAATCAAGTTGCAGATGTGGAAAGAAAAAGACCAGTAGGGTGGAGCAGCAAGCATAATAATTAAAGGGATGAAAGAGCATGGGGAAAGACAAATTACCAACAGAGTAGTAAGAGACTTCTTATTAGATAAACTCCATAGGCAGGGCACATCCTCCAAGCAAACAAAATTGGTAAAATAACAAGGGGAGAAACGAGCAAAAATATAAGGGTAACCTTGAAAAGTGGGGAAGATAAGAACAAAACAATAAGAAACAAAAGGTTCCTCAAAAGCACACAATTTTACATAGACGAGGATCTAACCCCAACACAATTAGAAGAAAGAAGGAATGGGAGAAAGTTGTAGCAGCAAGAAATGCGAGAAACAACGCGTCATTATATAGGGGAAAAGCCCAATTTGGTGACAGCACGATCTATAATAAATAGGAAGACAGGGCCCCCTAGGATCACCTCACAATGCTAAGCTGGAATTGTAGAGGCTACCCCTAGAAGAGGGATCCTGGTTTAGGGTCCATAACAGAGGGAAAACATCATTGCCCTCATTAAAACACATGAACATGAGGGCTGCAAAGTACCTGAATTTGAAGGTTACAAAATGATATCAATCTGGTATGAGTTAACGAAATGTGGCAAAGGGCACAAGGGAGTGACAATCTTGGTTAGGAAAGAGTGTGAAAGAATGTGAAAGAATCATAAAAATGGAAAAGAAAGACCCAAATAACTAATACATTTGGATGAAGATAAATGATAAGGAATCTACAGTTTCGCTTGTAGCATGTTACTTTGCCCTGTATGGCTCTAAAACGTACAAGAAAAAGAACCTAGATAGAGAAGATCTGTAAGAAGCGCTAAAAAGGGACATAACAACATATTGTACCACAGGCGCAGTCATATTATTAAGGGCCTTTAATGCAAGGACAGCAAATAACCAAGCTCTTTACCTCAATAAGGAAGAGGGGTAGACTAGCAATCTGCCATGGTTAGAGGAAGAAGAGAATCAGAAGTGGAAAAGGGTGTCTCAAGATACAAAAGGAGGCATTTCACATTTTGGAGCAAAATTGTTGGAGATTTGCAGCCTTCATGATTTGATCATATGTAACAAAATAAGAGCATCGCTGAGCTTGAGGAACATCACGTCATACCTACAATTGGTAAAGCGTGGTGGACTACGTCATTTGTTCATATAGTGTTATACCAAGGATAATGGAGGTTGAATAGGAAGTTGTCTTATAGAAATGAAATCTAATCATAGCCCTATATACGTAAAGTTGGTATGAAAAAAGATGACTAGCAAAGGGCTAGTCCTCGGCCACGTAAAAAAGTGGACTCTCGAGGAAAAATTGTTATGCCTCGCGAGAATCAAGACATCTTTAGAGCAATGCTTGAAAAACAGCTACAGGAAATAAAAATACTGGCAGCCCCAGCAAAAAACAGAGCATAATAAACCATGACAACTTGATGGCAATAATCCACAAGGCTCTCATAGCATGCAAATTATCTAAGGCCAGACAAGCTCTCAAAAACAGTTTTCCAGCAAATTCATGGTATGATGAAGAGTGTAAGGCAGCAAAAAGAATGTTGTACTATCAAGAAGGGAAAAAGCAAATAAAAAAATGTATGAAAAATTAGTGAGATTGAAAAAAGAATACATGAAAGGAAGAAGGAAAGAGTCAATTTCTCTTGGGAAGCTTAATCTGAGAGGTTTTTGGAGGGAATTACAATAGACTAGAACAATCATTGAGAATAATATCACTAATGTCCAATGGCTAAAATATACTAAAATGTTGTATGAAAGAAACTAGGATAAAATCCCCCTCTGATAATTAACACTAGAGCCAAACTCTTCTCCACAAAGGATATCAAAGAAGGAATTAAAAAGTTGGCAGCAGACGAAGCTAGGGATGTAGATGGTTTATAGGAAGAATACTTGAAATGGGGCTTGGAAGCCATAGCACCGCACATCAAAATAATCTTCAACAAGGTCATTCAACATGGTTTCCCAACAAACTGGACAAGCGTTGTCATCCCTCTCCACAAGAGCTTGGATGTCAACAACCTGTCAAACTATCGGACCATAATGATTAATCCCCTATTTGAAAAGCTCTTTGGAAGCATGGTGGAACGAAGAATTAATCTTTGGGCAGAGAAGGACAGTATGAGGACAAAAGGGCAAGTAGGTTTTAGACCAAAGCACTCTACAATTGACCACTACATCACTCTCAGACATATGATTGAAACAGTTTGGGATAAACAAGGGGAAGAATTTTTTTGTTGTTTTGTCGATTTCAAAAAGGCATTTGACACAATGCCTAGAAGCAAACTTTGGGGCAGAATGGAAGAGCTGGGAATACCGGAAAAATACAAGGCAGTGATCCACAAGCTTTACGATCAGGGTCAAGCCAAAATTAGAACGAAGGATGGTTTATCAAAATGTTTTGGGAGTAACATCGGAGTCAAACAGGGGTGCCCAATGTCCCCAACTTTGTTTGGTTATACATAGACAACTTAGAGGAGTGGATAGACAAGTTGGGTGGTGGGGGTGTTCACTTAGCCACCTATGTGGTCAAGTTGTTGGTATATGCAAATGTGTAATGTCCCCTTCTAGCAAGCCAAAAATTTTCGCAACCTTGCACAATTTTAATTGCTGCTGTATACTGGACTGCAGCCTTGAAAGATATTCTTGTATTAATTAATGATAATATCCAATGCTTGTATCGATGCTTGGAAGAGTTAAGAATTACTTTATGATGTTTCCGCCGTACCTTAATATTTAGATGTATCTTTCTTTTTTATCGATGATGCTCTTCTTGGTTTCGTTTCCTCCTTTTATGGTATTGAGGAGTCATCGGTGGAGCCCCTTAGGCCTTCGTGTCTTTTCATTAACTTATTTATAATTATATTTATCTCTTAATGAGGATCGGGGTCCTTAGTGACTTATTCGATCCCTTAATAATTTGTCCTTTTATTGCCTTTAAAATATGATTTGTCTTTTAGTGCCAAGTCAGATTTTGTCTTATTCTATTTTGTCTTTTCCTCTAATTTATCTTTTTCTTCTTGGCCTTAAATTTGGTTAAGTATGGAAGATAGAGGGAATGAGAGGGAGAACTTCCAAGGCTATTGAAAATATTGGAACATCATAGGCCTCCCCTCTTGAAATTGCTTGTCCTCAAGCAATGTTTGGATTCTGGAGAATCTCTTGTCCTTCCCATGTGGCATCATCCTTGGGCAGGTTTTTCCATTTGATAAGATACTCCATTATAGTTCTATTCCTTAATTTCCTTTCTCTGGTACCCAATATCCTTTCAGGTTCTAGAATTAATTGTCCTTCATCATCTAAAGGTGGACGATCTTCGCATAAGTGACTCTTTGACCAAGTACCTTCTTAAGTCTGGAGATGTGAAACACATTATGGATTTTGTTGTTCTTTGGCAACTCCAATTCATATGCAACCTCGCCTATCTTTCTTGTCACCTTATAGGGTCCATAGAACCAGGGCTTGAGCTTTTCCGCCCCACTAGATTTTATAGATGTTTGTTTATATGGTTGCAATCTTAGGAATACGATATCTCCTCTTTCGAATGATCTTTCCACTCTTTTCCAATCAGCATATATTTTTTGTTGATTTTGGGCATGGTGCAAGTTGTCCCTTAAGACTCTCATTATATCCTCGTGTTGTTGGACAAAATCTTTAGCTTTCGGAACTCTACTTTCATGGAGAACTAGATTTCCAAAGGAGGTAGCTTCATACCCATACAAGGCTTTAAAAGGGCTCATTCCTATTGACATGTGATGGGTTGTGTTGTAGCAATATTCTCCTAAGTGAAGCCATTTGATCCATCCCCTTTGCTGCCCCGTGACATAATTGCGGAGATAGCCTTCAATCCATTTATTCACGATCTCGGTTTGGCCATCCGTTTGGGGATGATAGCTGGTGCTGGTGTTAGCTCGGTCCCCGTCAATTTGAACAATTCTTGCCAAAATGAACTCATGAAACGGCTGTCCCAATCACTAACTATGCTTTTTGGTAGTCCATGTAGTCGAAAGATTTCCTTGAAGAATGTTTCAGCCACTTGAAGTGCCTTATACTCGGAAGTGATCGCTATAAAATGAGCATATTTTGTGAGTCGGTCTACAACCACATATATACAATCCTTTCCTTGTGCTTTCGGAAGGCCGGTTATAAAATCCATAGAAATGCTTTCCCACTTTTGTTCCGGAATGGGTAAAGGCTGAAGCAATCCAGCAGGATGAGTTTGTTCTACTTTGTTTCTTTGACATGTATCACATTCTTGCACATGTTTGAGTACATCACCCTTCAAACCTTTCCATGCAAAATTTTCTCTAACTTGCTTGTATGTTTTGAAGTACCCTTGGTGCCCGGCTAAGGGATTATCATGAAATTCTCTTAAAATCTTCTCCTTCATCTTGGAACCAGCTACTACATAAACTCTATTCTTATAGAAGATGACTTCTTCCCTTACTTTAAATTCCTCATTTGGTGCCTTTCCTTCAAGGATGCTTATGGTGAGAGGATCTTTTGGCATATTCGGCAATGAGGATGCTTTTCCAATAGGGTGAGATACTTGTCATGGAACATAGTGAGGGTCTTATAGATAAAGCATCCGCGACCACATTATTCTTTTCCTTGACATAGGCAATGTCAAAATTGTAAGCTTGCAACTTACTAACCCATTTTTGTTGTTGATCATTCAAGTCTCTTTGGTTTAGGAAGAATTGAAGACTATTATGATCAATCTTGACCATGAACTTCCCACAAACTAGGTATTGTCTAAATTTGTCCAAGGCATACATGATAGCCAACATCTCCTTGTCATAGGTTGAATAGAGTCTCTCTGCTGAAGATAGCTTTCTACTTTCGAAGGCAATGGGGTGCTTATTTTGCATTAGGACTGCCCCAATCCCTTCTTCGGATGCATCACATTCAAGCTCAAATGGAAGTGCAAAATCAGGTATGGCAAGTACGGGACAAGTACTCATTGCCTCTTTTAACTTCTCAAAGGCTTCTTGTGCTTTCTCGCTCCATATGAAGGATCCTTTCTTGGTTAAATTGGTAAGAGGTGCTGCAATCTTTGAAAAATGCTTGACAAATCTTCTGTAATAACTACACAAGCCTAGGAATCCTCGAAGATGAGTCAGGGTCTGAGGCTTTGGCCATTCCTTAATAGTTGTAATCTTTTCTTCATCAACTTGGACTCCTTGGGCGCTTATCTTATGCCCAAGATAAAGGATTTCTTCCATACCGAATTCGCATTTTGAAGCCTTGGCATATAGTGACTCTTGTTCTAATATTGAAAGGACCTCATCAATGTGCTTGAGATGTTCTTCCCATGTCTTGCTTATATTAGTATGTCATCAAAGAATATTAGCAAGAACTTCCTCAATTGCTTTCTAAATGTATGATTCATGCATGATTGGAAAGTAGCCAGGGCGTTTGTTAATCCAAAAGGTAGAACCAAGAATTCAAAGTGACCATAGTGGCATCTAAATGCTGTTTTAGGAATGTCTTCTTCTCTCATTCGGATTTAATGATAACCTGATCATAGATCAATCTTGGAAAAATACTTTGCCCCATGCAATTCATCAATGAGCTCATCCACTCTTGGAATAGGGTATCTATTCTTGATAGTTTGTTTATTCAATGCCCGATAGTCCACACACATTCTCATGGTCCCGTCCTTTTTCTTTACCAACACCACGGAGGATGCAAATGGGCTGGAACTAGGTTGGATGTGTCCCATTTCTAGAAGTTCATTGATAGTCTTCTCTATTTATTCTCTGAACTTTTGGCGATGTCTATAAAGTGTGGTGATAACTGGCTTGGAATCTTTCTCCCTTTCAATCATATGTTTAAATCCTCTTTTAGGAGGTAATCCATGGGGTATGTCATCAAACACCTTTTTATGTTTTCTAAGGATAGGTTGGATGTCAATGTGGATGTTTTTTTCCATTGGAGTTGATTTGTCAAGTATTAGGCATTGGGCTGCCCATTCAACTTGGTTGTGCCTAAATATTCTTTCCATCCTTTTTGAAGAGACCACACGTGGTGATCCATCGGAGAGGCCATGTAAGGTGATACGTTGTCCTTGGTCAACAAAGGATACTTCTAATTTGGGCCAATCTAGTGTGACTCTTCCTAAAGAGTGTAACCATGGAGTGCCAAGGATCATATCATTATCCCCCATATTAACCACATAGAAATCATCTTGAATAGGGTGTTTTCCTATGGTTAGGTTTAATTGGGGTAATATTCTAGAACAATTCTTTGTGGAACCATCAGCCAAGGCTACCATGAACCCTTCAAAGTTTTGTGGGCTTAGTTTTAGTCTTTTAACTACGGACTCATCTATAAAGTTATAAGTAGCCCCGCTATCTACTAAGGCAGCTATTTTGTTACCCTTAAGTTGACCCCTAAGTCTAAATGGGTGATGTTTTGATACCTTTGATATTGCTGCTAGGGTAACCTTCTCTCCATGTTCCACTTTTCTCTTTTTTGTGGGATTTTCTTCATTTTCTTCATGATCACTTAAGGTTTCTATGACCCGGATTTGCCCACACTTGTGTTCACGATCCCATGGTTCCTTACATTTGAAACACAACTTCTTTTCCCTTAAATGTTGAAGGTTTGTACATGTGTGACCATGCTTCCATGGTTCGCCACATTTCCAACATGGGTTCTTGTTTTTCCCTTCATTCTTTTGGTAAAAAGGTTTTGAGAACTTACCTTTGAAAGGTTTAGAGTAGGGTCTAGGTTTCTTGTCCCTTTCTAGCCTAAGGGTCATTTCTATAGCATCCTCTAGACTAGTAGGTTTGAATGCACTCACAAAATTCCTAAGGGATTCATCTGATCCTTCCACAAACATATATGTGTGCCGTTCTTCTACTCCGAGAACCTTCACGGAGAGTTTCTCGAATTCATGGACGTACTCTTCCACCGTTCCACGTTGTTTGAGGTGTGTGAGTTCCCTAAAATTTTCTTGTGGATGACTCTTATCAAACCTCTTGAGGAACTTCCTTGAGAATTCTTCATAAGATGTGATCCTTTCGTGGCCTAGGGTGATTTTCCCATGGTGCCACCATTCATATGCTAGTCCTTCAAGATGAAGAATGGCGAATTGCAAGGCATCTTTCTCGGTCATGGGGCTTAGGTGGAAGTAGTCATTAAGTTTCTCCAACCATGAGTGCTGAAATTTTATTAGATCCGTCAAAATTACGTGGGTAGACCTTATTTGCTTTGTGCTTGAGGTCTTTACTCATGGGCCTTCTCTCCTTTCTTGATAAATCATTTCTTTTTGAATTACTAAAGTCTTGTAAGGAGATCGCCCTTCTTACTTTGGGTGCTAGGTCGGCATAGATACTTGCAATAGCTTCCGTGCTCATTTCTTGTGGAGTTTCCTCTTCTCTATTTGGAGTTTCTTCACTTGGAAGGAAGGATGGTAGTGGAATGTGTGAGCTTGATGATGAGTTGCCAATCTCGGCTTAGTTAGATGCTGCTTCTTTCCCATTAGATGAGTGGGTCTTACGCTGGTCTGTAGTGCTTCCTATTTTTTGAAGAGCTTCTAGAAATAGTTGTCTTCTCACCTTGATCCATCATGGCTTTGGTGATTCTTTCATTTTGATCCATCATGGCCTTGGTAGTGGCTTCCATGAAAGCCCTCATTTCGTTGTTCATTTGTTCTTCTAAGAGTTGGCAGTTCCTTCTAGTGTATGCTTGCATAAGATTGCTTCATAGGATGGCAGGAACATGGCTCTGATACCACTTGTAATGTCCCCTTCTAGCAAGCCAAAAATTTTCGCAACCTTGCACAATTTTAATTGCTGCTGTATACTGGACTGTAGCCTTGAAAGATATTCTTGTATGAACTAATGATAATATCCAATGCTTGGATCAATGCTTGGAAGAGTTAAGAATTACTTTCTGTTGTTTCCGCCATACCTTAATATTCAAATGTATCTTTCCTTTTGATCGATGATGCTCTTCTTGGTTTCATTTCCTCCTTTTATGGTATTGAGGAGTCATCGGTGGAGTCCCTTAGGCCTTCGTGCGTTTTCATTAACTTATTTATAATTATATTTATCTCTTAATGAGGATCGGAGTCCCTAGTGACTTATTCGATCCCTTAATAATTTGTCCTTTTATTGCCTTTAAAATATGATTTGTCATTTAGTGCCAAGTCAGATTTTGTCTTATTCTATTTTGTCTTTTCCTCTAATTTGTCTTTTTCTTCTTGGCCTTAAATTTGGTTAAGTATGGAAGATAGAGGGACTGAGAGGGAGAACTTCCAAGGCTATAGAAAATATTGGAACATCACAAAATGATCTTACTTTAATGGCAATCAAGTTGTTGCTATATGCAAATGACCTTACTTTAATGGCAAAAATAACACATAGTCTGCATGAACACCTAAGAGCTCTAGAGCTATTTTGTCAAGAAGTGGGAATGCAAGTGAACATTAGCAAAACCAAGGTCGTGATCTTTACTTTGCGAAGAACTAGGAAGCAAATATATTTTGAATTTGAAGGAAGTTCCTTACAAGTGGTAAATGAGTACAAGTATTTGGGCCTTGATTTCTGCAACAATCTCAACTGGGAGACTTGTAGGTCAAAAAGAATACAGGGGGATGGTAAGCTCTAGACATGTTACAAAACAAATGCAGATCAGCTAAGTTATGGGATTGGAAGACAAAGAAGAATTTATTTGGGCTACTTGTTATGCCTATGGTACTATATTGTTGCTAAGTTTGGGGCAGCAGCATGTTGGCTTCGAAATGGAAACAAATAGAAAGATTATAAAGGCTCCTAACTACAAGCAATTTCAAAATAAAAAGCACGGTCACTTATGAGATCTTCTTAGCCAAAGCTAGAGCCTTTCCAGTTGAAGCAGTGGCACTAATTCAGCTGTTAGGATATTTGAAGAGAATTGAGAACATGGAGGGACACCACTGGCCCAAAATTGCAGCATAGGAAAAGTTAGCTAGAAGGAAGAGCATGTAGATGAAACAAAATGCCAAGTGGATGAATAAATGGGGCATTAACACGTAGGAGTGCCCAAACACAAGCATAGAAATCAAAAGGTATGTAAGAGAGAAAGTCAAAGCAATGATGTGGACAAAGCAACTCGGACAAAAAAGAGAATATTATGTCAAACAATTTAATTCCACATGTGACCACAAGAAGAAGCACTATATAGGAGCGGATATAAAGTGGAAATCTAGAATGTTAATAGCCCAACTAAGAACTAGCTCATGCCATCTTAGGTGCAAAACAAGAAGTTTGAAAACACCCAAAGAGGAGTGGGTGGATAGGATTTGTCATTTCTGCCCATTGGGATTAGTGGAGACAGAATGGCACTACATCATGGAGTGTAAGGCATACAAGGACATCTGACTCAAATACACAAATATTCTATAAGTTGGATCTTTAACAACCTTGTTTGAAGAGAAGAGGATAGTAAAAATGGCAGATTACTTGATCAAAATCCATAGCAAAAGAACCAAGATCGGCAAAAAAATAAGGGATAGCCAGAAGTAACAGTTGTGGTGTCAGTTGGTACTTTTGTTTCGGGCGGTTCAGTTTTGCTTTCAGGCTTCATAGACTACCTAGTCTCGTGGACATCATTAAGAACTTTTATTTCATTGGTTTGTTGATTTTGCACAATGCACATCCTCAAATAAAGCTTGCTAGATCTCCTTGCAAAATTAGCAAATGTTTTTCTGAACCCAAGTGTGGGCTTCTCTCATGAGTCGTGTCCTTTTGTCTCCTTTGGCATGCACAACTTGTTTATTTTATACACCAATCTTCTCTTAGAAAATATTCTATTAACTGCTGAAAATATGGCATAACCTTTTTTTGAGTGCAGTACATACCTCCTCGATCTCTGGATATTTCACATATTGCTGTTTCTATTCCTCATTCTTGAAAGGCTCCAATTTCATAATGGTACTTGTTGCAACCATCTTAGTCCATGCCAGTATGGAGAACATCAAAAGCTTATGTTTAACAAATTGGAATTTCCATTTTTCAATGTTTTTTCCTTTGGATATCATTTTTTGGGATCAACTGCGTGTATTATTCAATACTCAATTCATTCCTTCAATGACCCATCTCATGTTGTAATGTCCCCTTTTTGAGCCATTGTTGCAAAGTGACTTACATATTTGGAAAGTCAATTAAGTATTGCAAAGGTGACTTAGATATTAGGAAAGTTGGTTAAATAACTTAAACATGGAGATTTGGAAAGTTGGAAAGTCACTTTATAAAGTAAGAAAATAAATTATAATAAAAATGACAAAATAAATAATATTTTAATGCCAAGGTTGGACGTCCCACTTGGAGAAGGGAAAACTAAAATAAAATAATATTTTATTATGAGGGTGGACATGAAATGGATATCAAATATGGCAAAATTGGGCACTCCACTTGAGGGTTATAAAAGAAGGCATTTGGAAGGTCATTTCATCATTGTGTATTTTGTCATTTGCATATTGGATATTTTCCTTTGAGCTGCAACATTTCTAAGGACGAAAACCCTTGGAAATTCGTGGATTGGACGAAAACCCAATGCCACTTGAGAGGTGAATCCATATGGGGATTACTATTGAGCTTATTTATAGGTTTTGGCATCAAATTGGAGCTACAAAGACATCTTCTTTCTGCAGGTTTATATCAGCTAGGGTTTGAAGATCAAATTGATAAGATTTGTGCCAAATATCAGTTTGATATTGAAGCGACTTGAGGATAATCGATTGTAGACCATTGAGGGTTGGATTTTCATTGATATCATAAGGCATTGTGAAGGAGTCGATGCATTTTTTAGGGCAGATCTGAATTGGATCATTGCAGGCCGCTAGGGTTTGTGTGGCATTTGGCATCATGGAGGACGAATTGCAGATCTGAGCACTCCTATAGGCAGGTCGTGAGGTTTTAAAAGAGAAATCATCATTTACTTCCCATCGCCTAGGGTTTGTTTCTTGTTGGAGGAGCTAGTGCTCATATTGGAGAGATCATGGGCATTTTTCTCACCCTCATTTGCAATCAGGTTTTATATCAGACTTCCAGACTTCATATCAGTTCTGCAGATTAAGGGTTTGGAGGCAGATTTATCATCCATTTGGCACCTATCATCACTTAGGGTTTTAGCGCTTCAATTGAAGACCTAGCGCTACCACTTTGGAGGAGGAACGTGGCATATAAGGAGGTTATATCAGACACCTTGACAGCAGAAATATTGCATCAGATCAGTCCTATATCAGAATTGTATATCAGCTTCTATATGTTGTATGTTTTGCCTTCTTATGCATCTTATTGTTGAAGATATCAATCGGGTATGTCTATGTATTGAAAACTCATTCAAATCTTTAATTTGAATAATGAATACCTTGCTGTTCCAAGTATATCAGACCTCTGATTTGTTATTTCAGTCCAATTGTTTATTGTTATTTCATTTGCAAAGTGTTCTATATTGGCATTATCATATGGCAAATGCATTCACCAAACACAAATTTCATAAAACACATTCAAACAAGCAAAACAAACCAATTCAGAAATTCAGATCAGATTGGGTAAGGGTTCTTACACATGTCTGCTCATCTTGCCACCCCATTTGCTAAACCTTTGGCCAATATTATTCCTTATCAACCATCATCTCAGAGCTCCCTCAATCATTCATTTTTTAGCAATTGATGTTTCCATGGTGCAACAGTTTTAGATATCATTTTCAAGATTCAATGTGTGCAGTATTTAATACTTGGCTACTTATTTGATAAACATGTCTCACGAGTATTGTATTCATTTATTCTATGACCAGCCACTTACAATCTTCATATCACTCATAACTAATCAGAGAATAAATGGCTAATATTGAGAAATATGCCTTTGAAGGATTAACCTGAGTATTAAATATTACATGTAGCAAATCTCAAAAATGATATTGTTTTCCTCTTTAATTTGAAATACTGTAAGAATCGCATCCAACAGAATTGATGGGCCTACCACAACTTCATCTAATTTGCAACTCTTGATTGGAAATGGATGTACTTGAAAGTCCAATTGATATTTTTTATTTTTGTGTTCACCAAATAGAGATATACTAAGACAAGTCTGTGGCACGTCCTCTAATTTTCTCAATTTTTGCTATTGCAAATAATTTCAAAAATCGCACAAGGTTATAAACATGTCAGTAGACCACAAGCATGTCAAATATGAATCATTGGACCATGGAAATTATTCTCCACCATCCATGTGTCCTTTAGTGTATTGCATAGTTCTTAATTGACCTCTATCCTGAAATTTACGCTTAAATATCTCTGTCCCTACCAATATCAAGCAGTTTTAACTCATATTGGAAAACTGTGAATAATCTGAAATCACCCCAATCACCTGTGACATGCGAACATATAATGGCATTTCATCCTACAATATGTATGATGGCAATAGATGGAGGTTTCAAATGTAAAAAAAAAAAGCCTTACGTATATATAACCTCCAATGTAAAAAAAAAGCCTTGCGTATATATATATATATATATATATATATATATATATATATATATATATATATATATATATATATAAACAGAGAGAGAGAGAGAGAGAGAGAGAGAGAGAGACCGGCTAATTCCTGAACCCAGACCAGTGGCATATGACATGATGAGATTCTGAACAGACAAATAAAGTAGTTCTTCAGGAGTATGATCAACAACAGACAACCCAAACTCTGCAAGCTCAATAATGATATGGAACTGGTTATCAGAGCCCACAATTGGAAGGCTCTGTTCACATGAAGGCAATGATATGGACACGCCAACAGGAACAATTGCCAAATTTTCATTGCTTGGCATCCAATCAGCCACTTTTACCACTCTGGTGGTGCCTTCTTTCAATACTGTTAAACAAAGTGCTGTCACAGGCCCACCTTCAGTGGGCATGGGTTGATGGTCGGCTACTTCATCAATGTTATATTTACAAGACTTTCTTGGATCAGCCCCATCCACCAGAACTTCTAATAACCTTTCTCTATGAAGGTCTTCCCAGGCATATGATATAGCAGAGCTGGGCTGAAGAAACTGCCATGAATTATCATCTCCACCAACTTGCCGAAAACGAATAGGCAAAACTGCAGACCGATTTTCAATCCTGCATAAAGAGAGAAAGAATCGCCCAATGAGCTCTGTTGTAGAACCATGATATGACATAAATTTACAAAGAGATGAACTTAAAAACCCTGTAATAATTAATTATCTTGTATGACCTGTAAGAACTTGACACAGAAGCATGCCGAAAAACAACTAGAAATCGGGAATCTTTGATTCCATTTTGAATTTCCAGTCTAAGAAATAACTGGTTTCTCTCCTCACTTCTCAAGGCAATATGCAATATTCCTTCACTATCAATGCTGAAAGGATGACTCCACTTGTATCCGTCTATGGAGATCTGACAGAAAATCAAAAGGATCAAATCTACAACAGTAGCCACCAAAAGGGCACTGTTAAACATTTCCTAATAAAGAAGTTACTACCTTGAAATTAATATTCAACACATTCGAGAAATTACAGACTTGCACTTGTTTATCATGTATTTAAGAATTCAACTGACCTGTAGCTGTTCCTTTCCAAATACAGATTGCCATAAAAACACTTTTGGAGGATCTGTAGGATAAATCCATTCTATATGCCCAATCCCACATTGCTGCAATAGGAGTCGGTATCCAGTTCTATTAACAAATAGTGTGTGGGGCTGAAAATGTATCACCTGCAAAATTGAATCTCTTCAGGATGTATGATAATAGACTTGGCAAGTATGAATAAGGCATCTCTTATTTATGAGAGTTGCCAGCAAAGCTTTATAACAGAATATTATCCTCTCATCAAGAAATCAGGTCTTCCCACCATTGCAGATGCTAATTTTAATACTACCTTCTTGCAGATTCTAATGAACCCTTGTGATCCTACTGTCCCCATTTTTCCTACTTGCTACTTCCAAATTAAGCTTTATGTATGGTTCATGGTGGGTTCTGATCTCACTTAGGCATAATCTTAAATCTAAGCAAGACATATTTATACAGCAGTTGCTGCAATTTATGATTAGCAAGTTTTTTAACTTGTTAGTGATCAATAGATTTTACTCTTTATATAGACCACAACTGTGAATCTAGCTTTATTTAAAGAATCTTATTGAGCGGAAGATTTTTTCCTTCAATTTTTTCCAAATTGTGAAAAGAGATGATAGTACGGATCATTGTTATATACTGACTGAATCTGATGTTGAAATAGGCAATTTCTGTCGAATCATCTGGAGGCTTCCATATGCATTTTTGGCTTTAAATTTTATCATAAATGATAGTTTCGTATCCAAGCTTTTTAGAGAAAACTGAGTATGTATTTTGAAAATGATGTTGAAAATGCTTACACAGTTTTCTCCATAAAGATTGCATATTACACTATTATGGACTGTGAAATTCTAATGATCTTAACAAATGATAGTTGTTAAATGCCATGTAATGAGGCTTACTGTGCACCATTCAATACATGTTTCAATAAATGCCCAAGGGTCAAGAGAGAAAAATATCAAATTTACATTTAAAAACCAGAAAATTCATTTTTAAAGTTGTGATGATGTCTATCAAGTCTTCTTGTGAGTTATGGCTTCTCTTTAAAATGAAGACCAGCTTAGACTGTAGCACATCAATCCTCTTAACAGTGGTACCACTCCACAGGCAGAAATTGAGCTTAAAATCCATATGGTGGTACCTCCAGAGACAAAAATGAGGGTGTATAGCCCACCCAACAGTCTCAAGTAGTTTTGTTCACAGATGCGTGAGATGACTGAAAAAGATGTCCAGTTTGATAGTCATGATTAATAATAACCTAGAATTTGGCAGGCAACCACATTCTAATTACTTTTGGCTGTTTCCAAAAGCCTAAGATTATCGGGGAGAAAATGTCATGGTTCAATGATTCTTAATCTTGATCAAATGCTTTATTGGCAGATCATTTGTATGATGTCATGTGCAGATACAAGTTGCAATCTAATTACACATAAGCATGCACAAGTTTTATGATTTTGTAATATAAAAAATAAGTTCATCCCACACAGCATCTTAGGACAAAAGTGCCAAATCTATAATATAAGTGCAATATATTGGCAAAAGATGAGAAATATCAAGGTTGCCCTCTGATTGTTCTTGACTAGAGCTAGACAATGAGAAGTTGACAAACAAAACCTTAGTTCTCTCAGATGCCATGTCCAGGAAAGCTGAGAGTTTATAATATTCCCCATTTGAATTAGCTGCCTTGACATCAACTCGTTCCTGCATTGTACATTTGTTTTAGAAAATGGAATTATCCATTGTTTGGCACAAACAATACTGCCAAGAAATTTATGTCATACTTAGTAAAAACATCATATGCAAGTACAAAGGTTACATGTCAAAATAGCAACGATTTTAGCAAAGTAGTGCTATTGAATAAACAAACTTAAAGCTACAAACTGAGATTGCGAAGTAATTTGATTCTGTGATTGTTGGTGGCAGGTGTAGACAAATTGAGCTTACCTTGTCCTCAAAATCACTCAAGGAAATGCCAAGGCTGTAATTGTTGCTTTTTAAGATGGCTACTGAAATACCCAATCGTGGTGAGAGTAGATTTTTCTCATCTCGAGGTGAGAAAGGTGAAAACCCAGAACGAGAGGAATATGTCTGTGGTGAAAGCATTACTGGCATACCATTCAAATCCTCAAGTTCTTCTAGAATTTGGACAACTTTATGTAGGCTTGTTTTACTCTTTTTTATTGTTTTAGATGGACGATCTGATGCTTGCTTTCCTGCTTTAATAGCCCTTGGAAGCAAGAAAGTATCTGCCTCTGAACTATCTGATGGTTCAATCTCAACTAGACGATATGCCAAGGGCAAGGAAGCGTCATTGCAAACCCAGTAAGGTACAAACAATCGGACAGACTTGGCTGCAGCATTTGTTTCTCCAAAGTCACGCTCCAAGCTGACTTGCAGTTTCCTGTAATAATTTTGCACCTGGAATGAGATTAGAAACCACATCTACAAAAGGTTCAAAAAATCCTATCTTTCATTTATAATATTCTTTTTTTTTTTCAATGACATGCAAAGAATGGATGGAACTAGGAATGTGTGAAAACAGGGATTGCCTATTTAGTAATTTACAAGTTAGAAGATAATAAAAAAAACATAGTAAGTCAATAACATAGCGAGAGTATTTCAAATCATGAACAAGGGTTATATTGGGTGATATGTGAGTTTGACTAAAAGATGGAATTTAAACTAGAAAACAGTGATGGATTAAATTTTTCTTATTTAAAGAACTGCATAAGAACAAATGTAAGATTGCATTTGTCCATGTTCATAACACAAAATAAGGTAGCATATTTGTTTTGACAAAAAACACATCTTGCACATAAGTTTATTTTGACAAAAAAACATCTTGCACATAAGTCTAGTCCTGCAGGTCCAGATGCAAAGATTGTTTAGAACCAAATCCTAATTTAAACAATTCAGGTTCAAGTTATATACACCTTAAACTTATAAATTGGAAAAAAAAATTAATAGATTATAGGATATCATTCAAAGAATAATAATAGAAGGCAATATATAATAAACTCCATGATGCCTTCCTAACTCCCACAAAATTCCAAGGCGATGAATAGAGATGGGTGCTACTCCCTATTTGTGGGAAATATTTCATACCTGACAGTTGAAGAGGATCTATATGCATTATGCAAAGAATTCAGCAAGGTGATTGACATATATTTTCCTAGAGATTGGAAGACTTCACGTCCCAGGGGATACACTTTCATCCAATACAAAAGTGCAGAGGAGGCAAATTTGGCCATAGATGGGCTCAATGGTGAGATTTTGGAGGGAAGGGAATTAATGATGTGCTATGCTTCTTCTCCTACTACTAGGGCACGATCTCCAGTCTCTTCCGATAGACCTCTTGCTGTCTTCTTGAGCCAATACTTGAGTGATATTAGGAAGGCCAACATATGTTTTAAGGAGTTTGTGTCTTCCGATGGGAGCACTTCTCCTGATAAGGATGATTTTAGTATGGATGGTTGCAATGATATTGTTGCCAATAAGGCTTCTTCTAATGGGTTTGTGATATCTACTTCCAATGTTAATTTTTTTGGGTGCGGCTCACTCTTGGATGTCCATGCAGCCCTCACCCTAACAATCCCTTTGATGATTCGGTTGATAGGGCTTCCACTTGTTATATGCCAAATTCTCTCTCAAGCCATGTGAGCAATAGTTGTGTTTTGGGTGATACCAGTATTAATGACAAGGGCGTGCCCTTCCACTTCAAGTCTGCTACTTGTTTTCTAGTGATCATTATGGACTCAGGTTTTTGAGTGTGAGAACTTTCTAAAAGACCATGCTCTTATTTGCAGATTTCACAAGCTTTTGTCTAAATTGTTATTATTTACCCTTGTGCATGAGGGTTTTTCATTCTCAAGTTTGGCTCAATGAAGGATACAGAGTGCATTTTGAAGTCTGGTCCGTGGGCTTTGAAGGATAACTTTTTGTGCATTAGACCCTAGTTTCCTTCTTTAGATGCCTGCAATGATTCCTTCCATTCTAGCCTTATTTGAATTAGACTGCCTTAGTTGTGGTTTCAGTATTAGGGGTCTTCAAGACTCACAACTATTATGAATTCTTTCAAAAAAATTGTGTTTGGTTAATGAAATTGCTAACAAGACCTATACTACCTGCGCTTGTTTTTGTGTGGAGATGGATCTTTCAAAGGATTTAACAAAAGAAATTACTTTGAAGGTAGGTGACAGAATTTGGAGGCAACCAGTGGATTATGAATGATTGAACTTCAAGTGCAGAAGATGTTTTTCCCATGGGCATCTTGCCTTTCAATGTGATAGGAAGGTATTCAATATTTTGGGTGTTTGTTCGTCAAAAGATTTGGAGGATATTGAGGATTCCTCCTCTGACCCTCCCTCTCCCTCGCATAAGGATTCTGGTACAGTTTCAAACTCTGAGAAGATTTTTTGCACACTGGAAACAGTCAAGCTGACTCTAGCTCCTTTTGTTTCAAAGTGCATTGAGGCTAAGCTGAGTGCAGTTTTGGAGGTTTCTAGAAGCAAATTTGAGTGTCTAAGCACTCCTAAGAAGGTTTAGCTTTATCTCCTCGGGAACAAGACTGGATTGAGAAGAAGAAGAAGAAGAAGAAAGAACCTTGTGAAGTATACACCTGGTGACCTAAAGATCTTCCACTTCGAAGAAATTTGTGATATGATTGTGAATGCATACAATTTGTGTTCCTTTCTTTGTATTGGATGACTGGTGTGGGAAAGTGTAAGCTGATAAATGTCATGATAGATAAGCATTTTTATTTTGATTGGATCTAGTGAACCATCACCAGTATACATGCTTAGATGTCTTTTTGTGGCTCTTGGGTGCCCAAACCCAGTTATTTAGCCATATATATATAGAAGACAACAAAAAACAACAAGCACAAAAGCATTCTTCTCATATCTGGAGAAGATAATTGTGTGAAGATTGGAACAAGTTGAATGACTGAAGTAGGAAACAAAGGAAAAATTCCCCACCAAGGGATTCTTGAGAATAAAAAGAGCCAGAAGGGAGATGATTTTTTGAATGATTCACATCATCAAAAACAATCAGCTAAAATCTTGATTTGTGGATAGAAAGTCTCAAACCTAAGTCAACTAAAAAACACAAGGGAAGAAACACAAACCAAAGGAGGTAAACCCCAACCCATAAGAATGTAAGTAAACAACAGTTCCACATAATGTCCAAGGAAACAATTATGGATAATGTTGAGATAAGTTCTATGTTTTAAAGTCTGCCCTATAGAATCTTCCTGATTATTCTCACGAGAGTCACGACAATAGCCTATGCATATTCATTAAATAACAACCTTTCTGTCTTACATGTGCTCATATAGCATTCAACGAACTTAAGTTAGAAGCACCTAATAAGGCTCCACAAAGATTGCATGGGAATCCAAGAATCTATGAGTACAAAATACATCCTCAGATAGGGACAAGATAGATGAAAAATTATTTAAACAGAAATATAAATCAAAGTTGCCATACCTCTTACTTTGCCGGTGAAGCATCCAAAAACAAGGAGGAGGTGTATCTGATGATGGGTCAGAAATAAGGACAGCATCCTGTAAAAAGATGCAATTGAATGACTATGAACTTAATCCTGTGAATATATTGGACTTATTTTTTAAACACCCATTTAACACATGGAAGTGTCATACCTTTTCTAGTTCCCATCCTCCTTGAGCTAGCCAGGTTAGATAAATAGGCTTGCGGATATCCACTGAATATATGTGTGTAGAACTCTCTGGCGAAATAAGACCGTGCTGGCGCTTTACTCTACCTCCTTCATTAGTTTTCTCCCAGACAATAAATTCTGCATTGCAGGGAAGCCTATTCTCTAGTTTGAGAGGTGCTTTGACTGATATCCTCCAATCATAAACAGGAGAATTGAGTTGTGAGTACAGAATATTGGCATCTGTTTCCATGCTCAGCCAGACATACTGCTTTGAACCAGATTCTGGGAGACAGACAAGTGCTTCTTCTGTTTTTTCAAGCTGACTCAACTTAAATTGTGAAACTGCTGCTCCACTCTTTGTCTGGCGTACAGAATTTCCAGTAGATGACTGACCCTTTTCAAGATTATTCTGATCACTTCCAGATGAACCACTAGAGCTTCTGGTGGAAATTGCCCGTCCCCATAAGTAGGATATCTGTGCAGACACTGAAAATGGGCGTACCTGTACACAGAAGTCAGAATTTTTCGCAGTATAATGCCAAGGCAATGGAGTAGAACACCCTGGTTTTAATACAGTGATCACTTCCCTTGCATGTCTTGCTTTACTCCCAGGTAACTGCTTCCGAGTCCGCACCCAACGGCGTCGTCTTGCAAAGTCAAATGTTGATCGCTTGCAAGTTTTCATAGATGTAAGGGGCCATTTTAAGCTTTGAAAATCAGATCCATAAGCCCAACCATCACTATCAACAAACTGGGACTTGTCAATACCCCAGCTTGATGTCCATACCCAACCTGAGGGAAGAGGGGGTTCAAAAAAGTCCTGATAAAGCCCAAAAATGACAAAGAATAAGATGACTGACCAAAGTAAAAAGGGCATGCAATTTCGAAACATGATAAAAAACAAAACAATAGCTCCAAGTAGTTCTCACCTTAGATGAATAGGAGTAGTCATTAGTACTCCAGCGTCCTGGATCAGTTGATGTGCCAAAACCGGACCATTTGTTACCCCATCCTGAAAGTGGATTGTAGCGCTGGTTCTCAAAGATCTCTTCAGTTATCATAACAGGTCTAGTATCAGAATTTGGTCGAACATCAGGGCTATTTAGCAGAGAATGGGGGCAAACACAGACTTGGAGTGAAATATCTGTATCATTTACAATAATAACAAGACTTCGCAATATAGCATGTTTTTGACCCTGCTTCATCACAACTTCAAATCCAAAGGTTTCATTAAGCTCTTTGGGTATTGTAGATAAAGGTGTGATAGAACGAAAACTTGTCCAAGGACCATCTGGACTGAGCCCAATCCACAAACCCACTTCACCACTGTTAAATCTATTTTCAGACTCCCCTCTCATGCCTTTATCTCCTTTTGCAATGAAGTAGAAAGTATTTAGGGATATTGATCCACAATATGAACTTTCTTCCTCGTGATTATTTGATCCCTGAAAATAACATACAATACAATGAATCTTAAAACACAACCAATAACAAGCAATAAAAACAGGAAGTGCACCCAACCAGAATATAAAGATCCTGTAATGCTACCTTTCTCTTTAATGGTTGCAAGCCAACTGTGCGGAAACTTTTACCAGACGATTTTTGCATGATGCTTGGAAGGGAAGGTTGGGAGTTTGAGAAATTCATGTCACCTTTTATAGGAATAGTAAACATTCCAACAGCCTCACCTGCAATTACATAAATGATATAATGTTTATGCTTAAACCTAGAAAGCACTAAAAACTCATTTTAAAATGCCATCATTTGTACGCATTTATGAGAAAATAACACATTTATTGATTGCAAAGAATGAGGGAGCAAATTAATTGTAATAAGCAGAGATTCCAAACCACTCAAAGTTTACTGACATCTACAGAAGCCTGATTAAATATTTCAGTTTTCATGAAGTGCTCTTATTTATATCCCTCGGGTTTAATCAAAAAAAAAAGAGAGAATCAGTAAAACAATGTGAAATCCAAAATAAAATAGGTATGGTGATAGAAAAGGCCAACAAAACCTCAAGAGTTGAAATGAGGCTTTGCTTGTTAGAAAGGAGCCAAACTGATGCACATGAGGCCACCTTTGCTAGTTGAAGAAGCACTACATTTTAAGTCATCATGCGACCTGCACCCCATATGAAGAAAGACAACCTATGTGTGATAATGAACTAAATAAATTTTAAGGGTATAAATACCCCTAAAAGAGCTCCAAAATTATCATCCTATTGTGTTTCTCCTCTTAACAAGTAGTGACTTGAATGATTTCCAATTTTTTGATCTATTATGCATGTCAAATGGCAATAGCTAGTGATAATTTTAGTAGTTAGCCTTTGTCAATAGGCTACTCAAAAAAAAAAAATGTGTATCCTAGGGATGCATCACCCACATTTTTTGACCCATTTCCTATAGGTAACATAAAGAGCAATTAAAAAAAGAACACAAAATTCAAAAAGAAAAAAGGGATGGGAGGGCCCACGAGGACCCCCACACCCCTTCACATCAACCCCAAACCTAAAATAGCCACACTAACAACTTAAAAAAATTCATTTTGTCATTTTCTACATTGTGAAGAAGACAGAAAGAGAACAGCTGTGAGAAAAGAGGAGAATCAAAACTACATCATTTGAGGTAAGTTTAATATCCATTGTTCATTTAAACAAATTCTTTTGCAATTTTTTTTTTCAAAATTTCAAATACTTAGGGAGGATTTTTTGTTTGTTTTATGTTTGCACTTGCAGCCATGTTTTAAATTTTCAACACAAAAAAAGAGCAGCAGTCAGGGCAAAGAGGTTCAAATTCAAGAAAAAAGCCATAGAGGTACTATTGGAGGTTCCTTTGGGAGTGGAAGTGTTGTAGGGGCTGTGAGTTCATATAACCCATTTGAATGCCCTTTTGAACTTCTCAAAAGGTATGCATAGGGTCCTAAAAAACCCCTTCTACAATTTGCATCAACTATAGACAAAGACAAGAAAAAAAACCAAGGGGGAGTAGAGCATAGCTATGCCATTTGTGCAACAAAGACTGTAGGGGAAGCTAAACAAGGGTTTACTCTCACCTTTTGCACATAAGTGAATTGAAGGTAAAAGGTTGTGAAAAATCACCGTAGCTAAGAAGACCAAGGTGGCTAAGCTATACATGGAGAGTGAAGCAAGAAATAAATGAGTGCCAATAGAGACCGTGCAATCTAGTATGTCATGGCCTACCCAAACCATGGATGTTGAGAGTCAAAAGGGAGAGAGTTCTCCCAAGGGAAAAAGAAGGTCAACTACTGTTGCAGAGAGGTTTAATATGTAAAATCACATGAAGTGGCCGAGTCTTCTATTGCTAAATTTTTCTTTACCCATGCCATGCCATTTCATGTGGCACATTCTTCCTATTTCAAACAAATGTTCAAAGATGCAATTGTTGTTGGTCCCTCATTTGTCTCTCCTAAATAACATAAGCTACGCACCACCCTCCTTGATAGAGAGTGTTCTAAGGTAAGCGTACTGATAGAGGAAATGAGGCAAACTTGGATAAAGGATGGCTTCTCTATCATCATGGATGGGTGGACCAATATTAGACATCAGCCACTCATCAATATTATTGTCACATGTTCAGCTTGCTCCTATTCTTAGAGCTATTGATTGTTCAAGAAAGAGGAAAGATGCAAACTTCTAATTTCAAATTTTTAAGGACGCCATAGAAGAGGTTGGGCACCCTAGTGTTGTACAAGTGATGACCAATTCAGCCTGTGTATGTAAGTTTGTTGGCTTGATGGTGGAGGGTGCACAAGCACATTTCCTAGACCCCATGTGTTCATGCATTGAACAATGCATTGAAAGACAATGTGAAGATAGGTTGGTTGAAGGCAATGGTGGCAAAAGCTAGAGCCATACAAGTGTTCATACCTGTGGATACTAGATATGCCAACTACTTTATTTTGTTGAGGATGCTTGAGGTGCAAAGGCACAATTAATAATGGTTAATCAAGAGTAGGGTATGTTAACGTTTTATTTTGCACCTTTCAGTGCGAATGTAAAACAGACAGATGCGTGATAAAACCGCTCTCCGAATTAGAAGGGGAAGCTCCCTGTAAAATAAACCGAATCTAAAACTATATAGAATTTATAGTGTTTTTAGAGATATTTTCACACTTATGCTAAATGAAACAAAAATTTGCAATCTTTTTGGGTTTGCAACGTGCAAAAGCCAAAAACACACTTTCAATCACAAAGTAAGGATTTTTGTGCTTTTCTGACTGGAATCAGAACCTAGACTACACACTTGCACTATTCAACTAAATTAAGAGGCTGAGCAGGGCAAATACCACAAATTGGATTGAATAGATTAACAACAATACATAATTACAAATGCCATGACTAAATCAAGCACAAGACGATACAAAGTTGCGACTTATACCTTAAACTTCATTTGCGACACAAAGTTCGCAAATTCATTGAATCAATTTAACCTTCAGCACTGAGAATGACACAATTCAATAGATTTTTAAAAGCAAGATAGGCATGATGAAATACTATTGAATGAACGACAGGATCACAATCACATTGAACATTCGACAAATAACAATTTCAGCATAATGCAGGCATGAGAATTGCCATTGTTTTTTATTCATTAATTGATCGTAATACAATACTAACACTTGAATACTGAATAATGAATTGCTAAAAATATTTTAATTGTTGAAAAAGCTAACTCCTAATGATCTCTATCTATGTGCAAAAGCACTTATTTATACTGTTTACAAAGCAATTGCATGAAAATAAATAATTGAACTCTAACCTAGTGAGTATTGTTTGCATGACATGCAAACTTATTACAAATATCTGCTCCACTGAATATGAAACTAAATCCATGCAACTGAAGTCCAACTGATGATTTAAAACATGCAAACTTGGTTTTTACTGAAGATCGAATATGTTGCGAACTCAACTCCATGGTCACATCTGATGCATGGCGACCAAACAAAAGCCAACTCCGGTTGACGCTAAAAATAGCGAAGGCTAAAATTAGCAACTTTTGATATGTTTTTCCACTTCGATGACGATCTATTTTAGCCCGTACTAAAAGTAAAACTCTTGACAAGTAGCTCTAGCTTGGCAACACTTTTTTGGCACTTCGACGCAATCTGGCAAACTGAAAATCTTGGTGACTTGAATCTGAAAACCCCTGTTAGGATTTTGAAAGATTGCAAATATTTGAATTGAATCTGTTGTGGTATTTGTTTATTTTTGGCCTTTGTTTGACTGTCTGATTGAGAAATTGGCATTTCATTTTTCTTTGCTCACACTCCTCTAAACTTCACATGTTGAATTCTTCCACTATGGGCAAGAGGATTTCTTTCATATTGTACTTTGAAGTCATGGAATGAAGTCTAGACATGCTAAGTATGAGCACCTTATTTTCCTCAAAGTGCTAGCCAATATATTTCCTAGGAACTCCAAAACTAATTAGCTCCTTCAGACATAGATTAGGGACTTCAATACTCACTATAGATACAATTTTTGCACTCTGTGTATTTATCATCCTTCAACACTTTCCTCTGCTTTTCTCCAATTGTTGATTGGATGTTGTTTCTTGTGTTAACTATGGCCTTATCGAGATCTTTGATGAACTTTGACTTTTTCTTAATCTCCAATCTGTTCTTTCCACGCAAGCAAGACTTGTCTCCTTTAATTTGTTTGAACTCTTGCATTATTTTACGTTTGATGATCTCTTTTATGTTTACTAGGTAGGTGCATTGAATAGGAAAGCAAGTGCTCCCATGAAGCTTCTTCCTAGTTGATGCTGAAGTGAGGTCCGTTTGAATGGTTGAAGGCGCGTTTAAATGATGAACAAGCCGCTGCATCCTAATGGCATGTTGAATTTGTGGCTTAAGTGTTCAAGATATCCAAGCGTGATCTCTTATGTTCCTTTCATTGATTGTTATGCCTTTTTACAAACAAAAAAAATGCGTGTTTCTGAGAACCAGGCACATTTTGCCTCATATGGCCACGCTTTTTTCCTTCCCTAACTGGACAAGATTCTTTGCAAATCAGTGCTCCATTCTCTTATTGGTGCATCCAATCCTCTGACAAGGCATTCAAAGAGTCTTTGATTTTCTCCTGTCCTTTGAATGGGTGTGTAAAATTCTTCATGTAGGCATTTGAATGAATTGAAGGCGCGTTTTACCCTCCACGGGCACGTTTGAATTGGAGGCACGTTTCATTCACTAGTTGGGCATTTGGATCTTTGCTCTAAGAGCGTGGTCTTCTTGAAGCACATCTTTTTCTAATCCTTAGCACTTCTACTTTGGTAAAGGCACGATGAGCATCTCTATTTGCAGGTGCGTTTTTCTGCCTTCCACTTTCCCTGTTGCTAGCACGTCCATGAACTCTTTAAGGCGCTTTCCTTCTGTTTTGAGTGCATCAAGCATCCTTGGTAGGCACGTTGAATAAAGGATGAGGGTGCTTTTTCTCTTCTATGAAAAGTGAATGAAAGTTATCTCATGCGCTTTTACTTTTCCATTTTGATTTTCAACTTTAGAGGGTATGTCTGAGTGCTTTGGCAATGACATTGGAGTCAAACAGGGGTGTCCCCTATCCCCCACCCTGTTTGGTTTGTATATTGACAAACTTGAAGAGTGGTTAAACAAAACCAACGGAGAAGGCATATAGTTGTCATGTTCTGTGGTGAAGTTACTTTCATAAGTGGATGATCTCATTTTAATGGCAAAAACTGCCAAGGGCTTGAATGCACATTTAAAGGCTTTAGAGCTTTTTTGCCAAGAGGTCGGGATGCAAGTGAATACCAGCAAGACCAAGGTCATGATTTTCTCGTTAAAAAGGAAGAAGTGGCAAGTTAATTTCCTGTTTGAAGGTAACAAGTTGGAGATAGTGGAAGAATACAAGTACCTAGGAATTGATTTTCACAATAGGCTCAGCTGGGAGACTTGTAGAGCGAAAAGGATTCTTGGTGGGTGGAGAGCTTCTTACTTACTTCAGAACAGGTGTAGGAAAGCGAAACTTTGGGACTGGAAAACCAAGAAAATCCTTTTTGGTTTGTTGGTCACACCAGTAGTTCTTTATGGGTGTGAGGTTTAGGTGAGCAACATGTCAAATCACAAGTGGAAACAATTAGAAAGAATTCAAAAACACCTTATCACCAACAATTTTAAAGTCAAATCAATGGTCCCCTATGAGATCCTTTTAGCTAGAGCAAGTACTTTCCCGATGGAGGTGTCAGCGTTAATAAGACTACTAAGCTACTTAAAAAAGGTGGAAAATATGGATAAGTATCGCTGGCCCAAAATGGTGGTGGGGAGAGATTAGACCGTAGGAAGAAGACGCGGATCAAGCAGAACAACAAGTGGATGTGCAAGTGGGGCATTAGTTTACAAGATTGTCCTACTAATGAGGAAATAAAAAAGTTTGTTTTAGATAAATTCAAGACTATCGTGTGGACAAAATCGATTGGCCGTAAAAAGGAACATTATGTTAAAGAGTTCAATACCACGTGGGAGCACAATGAAAAAGTCTATGTGCGGGCTGCTCTCAAGGGAAAGGCTAGGATATTAGTTGCTTAGCTGAGGACCAAGTCCCATCGTCTTAGATGCGAGACCGATAGGTGGATGATCCCCAAGGAGGATTGGGCAGAAAGAACTTGCATTTTCTACAACCAAGGAGTGGTTGAAACTGAATGGCATTTCATCACTAAGTGTGCTGCGTATGCGGATATTCGAAGTCAGTTTGGTAATAGTTGGAGTGTGGACAGCCTTAGTGAGTTATTTGAGGAGGCAAGGATTCACAAAACTATAGGTTTATTGATCAAGATTCATGGCAGAAGATCTGACCTAGAAAAGAAATTGAAAATGCCCTGAGGGGTTGTCTTCTGGGTCCCATAGGCTGCTTGGTCTCGTGGACGTTGTAAAATCTTTCATTTCATTTCAAAAGGTGGTTTAGAGGGGCATAAAGTGCGATTGATTTTTCATCGCCTTTGAAACGTTTTTGTTATATTCCTTTTATTTACCTTCTAAAGGTGCGTCCACATAGGACTTAGGCATGCCTTATAAAGGCAGATTTTTTTATTTTTCTTTTTTATTTTGATTTTTGATCTTTGATTTATTACTTTTAATAATAGCTATTATTAAATGTTAATTATAGATATTAATAAAAGTAACAATGTTTTATAATTTTTAATTTTTTGAAAATAATAACATAAAAATTTTAATTCTAATAATATTAATAAATAATTAATAATTAATAATAAATTATTAATCATAAATTAATATATTTAAAATTAAAATTTTACGAACAAATTGGACATGAACAAATACTTGACGACTAACCTTATGAGTTTTAACATAATGACCTCGACTTTGACAAAATTACCCAACAATTTGACATATTGGATCTAAACATAGTGACTTGAACTTTACAATGACAAGGAATGACTTGCGACAAAAGACACTAGACCACGAATTTGATCATTTTTGCATTTTTTACGAACTTTGAATGATGTGATCGTTTTAGGAAGATTCGACTGGCAATGACTATGACACGACATTTTGGATAGCTCACAACAAGATGAACATTGAACTCTAATAACAAGACACAAAATTGACCATCGCAGTTTCATTACAAAACGACTTGGTAGACGCAAAACGAAGACCTTTGTATCGTAATCCGAGTTTCGGATTGGGTACAACAAGGTAGATGGGTAAAGGCAAGCACAACTAAAGAAATGTGTGAAACAAGTGATCCTTGACAATGGTTGGTGCTTCACAATGAGCTAAGAAATTGCTGATTTTATTATTAAATTATTAAATTGTTAATTAATTAATGTTTCTAACTTATAAACTATTTTCATTCTTTGTCATAGCTTTCACTCTTTCATTTGAGTCTTAATCTTTTTTGAAATTTTAATTTTTGTAACTTGTTTGTAGATATGTTTGAACCTTTATCTCACTTGTTATGCGGGTCATAAGATATTGTGATACGGACTCTCCTCGCCTTGGAGAGATTCATGAGACATTTGATAACATGCTTGAAATGAAGCAAACCATTAATTGCATGGATAATAATTAGGTATTTTATGAGGAACATAGTAGGCCCATTGTGACATGGCAATAGAACATTGTGAATACCCTGCTTCATATGGCAGTCTATGATCTAAATCCCAAATGGTATGTACTAGGGCCTAGAGAGTGCCTCCATCTCATGATGAAGAGGTGAAAGGAGGGCTAATGAAGGCCCTTCAAAAGATGTATAGTGATGCAGAATCTTCTTTACTTTGAACACAAAGGCTAGCCTTTGTCAATTTGCAATCCAACATTCAACAAACCAAAGGTAAAGATGGATAGAATACATTAGCTCAAACCAACCCTATTGGATGGTAGATGTGGCATGCCAAGGGTGCACCAAAGTTGAGGATACTTGCCACTTGCTTCCTTTCTCAAGTCATCAATTCTCTATTGCAGAGAGGAATTTGTCCACATACAGCTTCATCCAATCAGTCAAGAGGAATAGGCCTACCTCTCAATGAGCGGAAAACTTGACGGTCATGCATAGTGCCTTACGACTTCAAGATCAACAGACTCCTAAGTATTGTCACACTCCAGCTGCACATTGAGATGTTGATCTCGAAGATGCAACACAAGTTGATAAGGAGGATGCACAAGAGGGATTGTTTGGAGTTCCATGGATGAGGCAGCCCTTCATAGTGATAGCGTCCTAGATTCAGACTCTGATTTTGATGCAATGTTAGTGGATGCTAATTAGGGGCAGCAGCAGATTTTCTATGTTTTTGTCATTTTCCAGTTAAAACTTGCAGCCTTTGAGTATTTTGTTGTAATTTTTATATAATATATATGCATACTGACAATGAAAGAAATTAAATTTTGTTAATTTGTTTGTCAACTCTCATGTAAAATCCCAATTCAACTCAAATGTAATGTATTAAGGTTCTATGATGTACATGATGAATGCCTTAACAATGTTATCATATGAATATTTGAAATTTCCTATTTTTTAAATTTCCCCTTTTTGTTTAATAGTCATTCCTTGCCATCGCCTAAAACATGACCACCCAAAAAATGCCTCCCCCTACCCCCTACCATCCCCATCCCAGAAACTTGGTGTAACATAGATTTGTTTCCAAAAATGTTTGCTGTCTAGAAACAATGATTTGTTTTAGTTACCTACTTTACCAATTTGGGTTCACATAAAAGGTTTCAAGTATATGCCAGTACAACAAAACAGTTGGGGGTTGGGTACATCATGGGTATATCCTTACAAAAAAAACACATAGAAATCATAAATATATGTATATTTTAGCCTAAAAATGGGAGTTAAATTTAGATAATACATAACATACATATAATAAACAAAACAGCCATAATTTTATAAGATCATATATACCTCAATATTGAAATCTGTAACCCCCTTCTGAGGACCCCACAGAGAGCTTTGTTTCATGTCGCTCTCAAGTGGAAGCATATAGGATAAAATCTAGTGAAACACGAAAGCAGAAAAAATAAAATCCATGATACAAATGTGCTGGACATTTCAAGGGGCTAAAATGTAAAGCATGTGTTGTTTTTAATAATTTGAAGACAGTAATTGTTGCTTTTTACAAAGAAATGTAGCAAGTAATACTCCAAGACTTTCCGTAAAAAGACAAGTCATAAACTCCCAAATAGCTGTAGAAATCCCCAAAACTTTAAAAAAAAATAGAAGAAAATAAAAAAGTGAAGAAGCGGCATATGAACTTAAAACAGCAGCAGCACCAACAATAATAACACCATCACCAAAACACCATTTTTACACACATACTCATCCACCGTCATTGGATGGAGAAGTAGGAGGAGGAAAAGCCTCAAAGAATGATGGCCTTCCTACCACATTGTCCTCAGCCTCCTAACTGTAACTGTGCCCTTTGTACAATTTCCCTGCCTGAACATGTTTTAGTCATTCTTTCCATGAAATGTGAGGACAGAAACAAAAGAAACATAGTGTGAAGAAAAAGCAAAAAAGCAAAAAAAAATAAAAGAACACTGCAGTTCACAAAGGGTTTGCTCTGGGCACAGCATTCAGACCCTGGATCCGAGGGTTTTATCATTATTTTACAGGTATCGAATTCAGATATTGACCAGTCTTCCAGTATTCTATAATCTTCATTTTAACTCAGAAATTTGAATCCATATCAGATTTTAAATAACCGTTGGCAGAAAAAAGCCAGCAACTAAAGCTAGTTGGAAAGAAAGTTGAATGATCCATAGAATTACCAATACCTACATGACATCCATTAATTACTAATTGAATCTTCAGAATGATGTTGTATATCAGATTGATAGATATGTCTAGCTTTAACATTTCAATACTGAAACCTTAGTGCGGTCAACCAATGATTCATTAACAACCATACCAATAAAAAATATCCCCAATAAGGTTAAAAGAAAACCCCAAAAACCTTTAAAAAACATAGTACGCTGTTGTAATACATTTGGAAAGTTTGTAATGTATTATAAAGAGCTGTATAGATAATCCGGTAGTAAAATTTCAATATTGTATAACTTTATAAGGCAATGCTTACCTTTACCAGCTTTTGCTGCAAGATTTGTAACTACAACCTCTAAGCTTGTCAAACCCTGCACAGTCATATACAATCAACAATATATTAAGTAAAACCTACCCAATTGTGACACTTTAAAACTACGAAATCTATTAACCAGCCAACACCAAATAGTGTTGGATGCTGGACAATAACAAAGCATGTCTGCAGCATCCTCTTGAGTAATGACACTAAGAGACATGACCATAGTCATAAATACATTCACTGCACATCCATTTCAAGTATATCGTGTCAAAGATCAAACCTTCATATTGAGTATATTAAACATTAACATTGATAAATTCAATTATTCAATGAATAAAAATATTAATATTAATCAAGAATGGATGATTAGTAATTCTTCGAGGCCTCTAACTCACAACCATAAACATAATAATAATTATTTTCTATGTTACACCAAGTTTCTGGGATGGGGATGGGGGTGCACGTTTCACGGATGGATTTTTTGGAGGTCATTTGAGGAGACGGCAAGGGGACGGCTATTAAAAAAATAGGGATAATTTTTAAAATATAGGGAAATTTCAAATATTCATACGATAACATCAATAAAGCATTCATCATATACATGATAGATCCTCAATACATAACATCAAAGTTGAATTGAGAGTTCAGACTAGAATGCTGCAATTGCATCTCCTGCTTCCTAAAATATATATTCTTCATTCAAACTCAGCTTGTGGATGAGCATACATTTATCAAACCATGTCACATTCTTCCTGAAGCAAAGTTTGCAATAACAACCTTCCTATAGATGCCATTACAATAGGAACACCTTCTGAAACAACCTTGGCCATTAAAATTCTTCTATCTAATATTATCATGCCACCAGGCCAGTAAAAATAACCAGATGGAAAATGTACAACAGAATATTCTTTTAAATAACAGGGGGAATACAAACTCTACCCATAGAACCTCCTGAACCACTAAGCCCATGATGGGATCCAATTCAACATGAACTCAATTGATGTGGTTATCTACCAGGCTCACGCAGTCAACTGCTGCTGCTACATGAAAAAAACAGCAGCATGCCCCAGGCAACGCCAGCATAAAAATATCTGACACATTCCTGGCTAGTACAAATGTTGGCTCATGTTGTTCCATAAAAACAGTAAAATAACAATCAAATGCCAGCATAGAATGACAAACCAGATTAACAATGACGATTAGCCTAACCAGATTAATAATTTATTTATTACATAGGCTTAATAATTTGTAACTCTTTCTAGGTTCTTTTTTTTTTTTTTTCAAATCAGAGCTTCTTTGCACAGGCACAACCAACCATCCCTGGCACAGTCAGGGGACATCATTGACATCCCTGGCCATCCCCGCACATTGCCCGCATTTATGGGATGTTAGGGCTTTTTCTTGGGGGGACAAGGGACAGCAAGAGGACATTTTCGAGGCATCCCTGGATTGTCCCCAACATCCCCAGTACAAGGACGTGTCAACCGGAAACGCATCCCTGTGGAACTAGATTATGTTTAACCTTCTAAAAAATCCTTTCATTAAGTAGATTCATTTTTAATCTTAGGGCCAACTCTCCTCAAAATAGCTAAAAAATCCTATTGCATAATATATTTAATAAATAATGAAAGCAATCTAATAAGTCATATCTTTGATAAAATATTCCTTGAAGAGGGCTCTCGAAAGAGACTCAAAAGATCAAATCAAGAACCATTACAAAGTTATACATATCATATAATGTTTACCTGTTAAAATCTGAAACGTTTAATATGACACTAGAAAATGAAAATAACAATGTTTGCCGAAGTTCTAGGAACATTCGTTGGGATAATTCTGGTGACACCCGCCAAATTTCAAGGGACAGTACATAGGATGTGAACATTAAAATATAAACAATATTATTCCTATAGATTTTTTTTTTAATCCTATGATAAGCAATGGAATATAGAAGAAAATTATTACAAAAATTTAAATAAATTAATCAATCCCAACACTTCATTGATGGGTTACCCCTTTATAGGGCTATTTGTTATTTCTCATGGTTTGGGGATCAACACTTTAGATTTACCCTTCTTACTATGATTGTGTTTCTTTATGCTAAATTTTGCATTTCTTTACATAATTTAGGGTCCTTTTACCATGGTACTTCTCAATAGTAATTGAATTATTTTTTGAGTCCAACTGACCTACTTTTGGTCATCTGTGGACACTAATATCATTTCCTCCTTTCTTTACATCCATGATGGTTTATTACTTTATTGTTAGTGGGACAAAATACTGCATCATGAATTGTTTCAATCAATCTTTCTCATAGTTTGCATTGATCCTCCATTCATAGTATGGATGGCTCTCTAAGTTTAACATTTCAGTTTATTTCTACATGAAAGAGTTAGAGTTTTCCTATATGTTGGGAAAAAATTAGGGTAAGGACATAACGAAATTCACATTTAATGAAGAAAAACAACTGGAAGAAAAAAATTGACTGTACGAACACAACTATGCAGTAAGAAAGCTAAAAATGTATCCTTTGCATAAAGTTTAGGGTTTTTAAAGCTCCATTCAGAGAACTAAAAGGAAAAATTTGCACCTGATTAGGAACTTCAAATATAAACACTTCATTCCAGTTCACAGCACCCACGAAATAATCATTTGTTTTCAAACTTAATGGCCTAACACATCTAGACCGTGCACTCTGAGGAAAAGGGCTTTGATCCTCTGGTGTTTGCTTTGTTGTAACTAAACGGAGCACACAAAAGAAATTGTGTGCATTTCCATCATCAGTCAAAGGTAACTCCTGCAAGAAAAAGAGATTATATTTGCGAGATACCATGAGGAACTGCTACAGAAAACAGAAAGAAATTTTAATCTCTCTCTCATACTTTGGCCTCCAAAATGTGAACAGCAACATAATGCCGAGAAGCATTTGTCTCTGTCACAGCATTCAATCTATCAGTAAACTTTAAGGGTGGAAGGTGCACCAAAGCACTTCTATCAGGCTTCAATAGCTCCAAGTCTTGAAAATTGTTGGTGTATTGTCTGAGATACAAATCGCATCCAAGTTGATTTTCTATAACCACTTTCTCATAATTATCTTCTTCTAAAGCAGATGATTTTGGCCTTGGTAGAGGTTCTGCATTGTCATTTGCTTCCTGTTATAGATTGGAAAGATTAGTTAGTACTACTCATTGGATCAATATGACAACAATTCCAAACAGGGTTCAAAAACTAGCTATGAACACGGTAAATCAGAAAAAAGCACATTATTTGTTTCTTACAACCACCTTTTCAAGCTCCATTACAATCCGTGCCTGTTGTTCATGCTCTACTTGTTTCCTCCAAGAAAGTATGGAACCAATCAATGTTTCCACATTTGCTGAGGTAATGTTCAAGTTGACTACATTTGTTGCTGTAATTCGAATACGCTTGGCAACTCTCAGTGGCAAATCAGAATTAGCAGCATATGCTTCATACCTGTAGGTTAGTAAGTCTTTCTATCAGGTATAAGTTAGAACAAAGGGTGAAATCTGCAAACTATTACAAGAAACAATGCCAGAGATGCTCTGATTGGACCAGCGGACATTACATGCCCATCAAGTTTTCTAAAGTAATAACATTCAATAATGTCTAAAATTCCAAAATAAAAATAAAGTAGAATTGCCATTTCACACATTCAAAAGAGCAGCATAGCCTTCATAATTACTTGAAAATCCCATCAAATGGCTCAATTAGTGGTTCCCATGCTTCCAGCTGAGGATTGAAACTTGATGCAGCCACTGAAGAAACTAGTACCACATTTAATGCCTCCAGTCGACCATGTGCAGCGAGGCTGATATTTGTCATTGTGCTATCCACAAGAGGTGTCATCTGTCCACAATAAAGAAAACCTACCTTTAGCAGCATGCTTCAGCAAAGATGAAAACTACTTTAAACTAAAACAATTAAGCATTTGAGACTTCACGAAAAAAAATTATAAAAATACAAAGTGGCCAAGATATGTCATATTTACCATTCCACACAGATTATCTATAAGTGACAATGATAAACAACCAATCTTTACTTCAGCATTAAAGTTTTCACGCAATTTTGGTTTCCCAGCCTCCACAAGACCATATGCCATATGACTAGGTGGTCTCTTCAGTTCGGGTTGTGCAATGAATGTGCTGGCCTGTAAAACAAGCAGATAATAAATATGGCTTCATTTAGAGGATAAATTGAATATGGAATTTTTGTTACATATAAAATGGTGAAGACAATACGAAATGCAGAAACTGTGTATGTGAGGACATGTAGTAAGTTACAAAATGTAATACTGCTGTGCACTCCCCTTCTTACACAAGAAAATGCACAAAGCCTTAACTAATCGCTTCGTAGAGTTCCAAAACCAACTTATCACAAGATAGTGTATAACTATAATCTCAACAAACCTGGTTTTCAACTCTCCATAAACTGAAATTTTGTGATCCCTTGAGACCTGGGAAGCTCCAAACTGCTTTCTTGGACATATTTGCCTGGTTTACAAGGTCTATTCGTACACAACGGAAAGAATCTAGAGGAGCAGAAGCCCCTAATCTTGATGCCATACAACCTAAACTTACATAACCAGGTGGAGCAATAGGAATCCAAATAAAGAGATCATCGACACTCTTCCCTGACATCTGCAATTGCTTAAAGCTAGTAGGCTTTCCAAGACGTCCAGAGTCATCATCCCGTAGAACTACACCCAATCCTGGTGGATCCAATCTAGTTCCATTCAACCAAAAAAAATTACATGAATCAAAAGTTCCAGTAACATATAATCATCAACCAAACCAAATAACATTTGTTTACACACTTAAAATTGTGATACCTAAAGAAGTGTACCAATAATTTAAAACTATTGATTTAACAGAAAATAGGTGGATAAAGGATTACCCTTCAACTATACTGTCACCAACAAAAGCATAACCAGGAGGTGGTACAGGTCGCCAAATGGAAACAGCACGCCTGGTTTCGCTGCCCTTGTCCCACCATATTAGTTCAAACTTTGGAGTTGAGATGTAGTAACGGCCCAATCTTGCAATAGGAGATGTTCCTTCTGATCGATATGTGCTTGGTTTACCATCTAAGCCAAGGTTGCTTCCAACACTAGATTCTGAACTGATATCAGAAGTTGATATTTCGGAAGGCAAACCAGGTTCATTATAATTTCGACGCAGCATCTCACGGAGATCACACACAATAGACTTGGGAGGAGGCTCCACTGATGTAAGTGCAAGGAAAGACCCAAATACATTTTCTACCCGCCAAATGCTGAAGCCAGTTTGGTCCCTTCCAATAAGAACAATAAGCCACATAATAAGCAAGCAATGAATTTAGAAAGTTACCAACATAATATAATTCATACAGAAAGATATCAGACATAATATAATTTGTGGAGTAACTCTCATGCCAATATGTCACTTTCATTTATCAAACATTGACCAAAAGGAAACAAAGGAAATACAATTTAAAGAAGAAACCAATGTTATTACCTTGAATTAGGGGGAATATAATATATACAGTCAGAATACATAGTAGAAGTTAAAAGATCAGATCGAATGCAATAAACAACACTAGTTGATGGAGGGCCTTTGCTAATTTGCGCCACACAACCAAGCACAGAATACCCTGAAGGTGCAATAGGCATCCATATGGAACACCCTGACTCTTCATCAGGCTCATGCAACTCAGGTTCCAGCCCCACCATACTAGTGAGTGTCCAAACCAACTTGAAGCCAAGAGGCTTTTTCACACGGCCATAAGTATTGCTGACTGCCATTACAGCTTGTGATGGAGGCACGGATCTGCAAAGGATGTCAAGCATTAAGTATGAGGACATAATGTGCTTGATTCATGCAGTAAGAGAAACAATTATTACAGCAATTCAAATAGGACATCAGTAAGAGTGTTTATTTAGTGCCCACTAGGTGTAAATGACCAATGGAAAGGAAAACTTATCAATGCCACGGACAATAGATTAATATTTTAATCTGTAATGCATCACAAATCACCTCACCTCTCAGATCAGTAAATACATACCCTGATGTGATGCAATCACCTAGAATAACATAATTCGAAGGAGGACGGGGTCTCCAAATAGCGATGTGCTGGTTAGAACCATTTCCTGTTCCAAAGAGGCCACAAATGTAAACAGAATGCTTGGAAGAGAAAATCAGCACTATGCACATTCTCTTGAACTAAATGCACATGACAAGAATAAAAGCAGGTATTGTCATAGGATATAGTGAGTAAAGGACTAGACTACCGACCTGTTCTGTTTACCCATATTCTATCAAAATGAGTGCAACGTGATATAACATTTGCACTTCCAAATTGTAATGCTGCCACAGCCTCATCTTGCAACCGAAGCAAAAGGCGTAAAACACTGAAGGAAAGATGAATGTAGATATCTGTTGTTATGACTGAAATACTAGTCTTATCCTGAACACAAGAATATTCGCCCGATATGTCTACTGGATCAAGCATAGCAAGACCTGAACCACTTTCAACTGTAAGCCCTTTGACAAGTCCACGAACCCATCTATCATTTTCCTTTGCAGCATACCTGTCAGGAAGCAAGTAGGAAGATAAAATGACCCTAGTATTAACTAAAGAACTATTACAAAAGTTGTCTTGTTGATTTCGTAACTACATATCTCAACTTCAAAGTGTGTGACGTCCCCTTTCTGCAGGCATGATTAAATAATTAATTAATTTAAGTTGTCTTGAATTATTTTTTTATTGGCAACTTATATTAAATTGATTATTTTATAATAAAAGTGAGTTATGGGTTCAAAAGAAAAAAAGAAAGTAAATTATAAAATAAAGTCATTTTATAAGGAAATCAAGAAAGTTCTTTAGGGTTACAAAATATAACTTCTAGAATTCCAAAAAGGGTTATAAAAGGAGATTGAGAGGAGACATTTCATTCCTTCTTGGCATTTGGTATTTTCTTGAAACCCTAGTTGTGGAACTTGAGCAGGTTTGTTCAACAAACAGCCCTAGGACGGAAACCCTAAGGCAAGGATTGGTTTTGGAGAAGGATTTCTTCCTAGCCAATAACATGGTGGATTCATACAGGATTCATAGGTGAGCCGAAATGAAGAGTTTAAGTTGAGTATTGTTATTATTTCCAGATTTATGTTGTTTTCCAGGAATTTTGGGAGAGGAAATCTATTACACAATTGCAAGCAAATGAAAGATTTGATGAAGTGTTGAAGATTGGATACAGGCTGAAGAGGGTGCTTCATTCTAGGGCTCTCCAAAGCCTAGCCGCACCATATTAGGGTTCCAAAACCCTAGGTGCTCCCCTTTAGGGTTTCCAAACCCTTATATTCCAGCCACCTCCAATATTTATTATTCCTACTAGACGTATATGGGAGAGTATTAGTGTTTGTTAAGAGTTGTGGTTTAAGTTTGGAGCAGAAATAATAATATTTTGAAATCATTTGAAGTGTATTGTTGTGGGACAAACCCTAGGAGCTGGGCATCCAAGTTTAGAAAGGAAACATGAGGTTTGGAGAGTGAGGCGCTGCCTCACACAAGTGTTTTCAGACATTATGAAGCTAGCCGCCCCATCATCAGCATAGTATTCATTGCAAGTAATTTTGGCATCATTTTGGAGGTTAGAAATCAAGCATTCTTCATTCTTGTACTTCTGAATTTCTGGAACAGCAACCTATATTATTCATTGTAACCATTTCCAGCTATATAGAAAGATTGCCAACTGTTTGACGAAATATCTTTGTGGAATCTATGAACAATGGCATGATTTTATGATGATTTTATGATTTAGAATTTTAGCGCAGCTGTTCTAAGTGTTTGCATCCAGGAATACTTCATATTTGATTATATGCAAAGTGTTTGACGAAATGCCTATAAGCTAAAATCAGAAATATTGCAAGTTTGGAACAAAAATTTGTGATCAGGTTATTACAAAGTGCAAAGAAGCCAAAATATGTGTCTATTTCTATTAGGAATATGAAGAAATAGTATGTGAAGAAAATCAGCAATGCAAATAGACAAACTACGAAGCACATAGAATTTTTCAAGTCTTCCCTGAAATTAATTTTTCTATGTGAAACTTATTTTTATAAAATACTTCCTTCTTCAATTTTATGCATGTTTGATCATAAATTTCTTGGTACTCACATCAAATTGAAATCCATTTTGGCACGGAGCAACTTCTCTCCAGTCAAAATAATCTCTGAAGACCATTTGGTGCTGTCGTAGAAGGTCAGCTCTGGACCTACGGCCTGCAAAAATCCCACAAAGAAAGATGACTACATAAATATATAATCATTAGAAATTCAAAAATTTTGCAACCTAACTTAAGTCCAACTTTAATACATGTGAGAAGGTTTGATAGACTCTAGTCCACACTGCTAATGCATTGGATTTGTTTAAATGAGATAAAAGTAAAGTCCCCATATTAAATTTTCCCACGATAGAATCTCACGTCAGTGCCTGGCATAGCTCTTAACCACATAATGGTCCCTTGGTTTCTGAACTTGCATTTTAATACCTCATTTTGACAAAGAGACTATGTACTAATGTGGGATATCTTGCTGATAGGATTTTTACATAAAACTGCTTCAAAAGGAGGCCAAAAGGAGGCAGAGCTATTTCATTAGGTTAAATGGTTTCTCTGGATTTGAGGTGTTGTATAACATCAAGTGATGACTAATCTTCTTGCATACAATTTGACTTTACATTCTATGATATTTCTCCTTCATGGATCATTTCATGATGCTAGGAAATAAGGCTCCCACTTCCTTTTAACTCATTCAAAAATTTGGTTCTTATTAGCTGATCCATTGCTGACCTTTCAGTCATCGGTATTTTGCGATTTTTCTGGAACTGACGTTTCACACATGGCAGTCACAAAATGAGAGGCTGTGGCCTCCTCTTTTTTCCAGCAGCCTTCTCTTTTTTCCAGCAGCCTTCTTCAAAGCAGCTAAAATTAAAAAAAAAACACAACTATCCAGATATGACGTGTTAAGATAAGAAAATTCCTAAATGACCAACGCATGGTACTTCAGATGGAAAAACCTCCAAGGTCCATTCACCATTGCAATAGAAGTACAGAAAATGCTGTAGGACCTCAGAAAAGGGTCTCATCTGGATATTTATATCTGGATATTTATAAGGCCATTCCCAAGTCCAAAGACTGGGAATATGGGTTTGTGCCAACTAGAAGCTGACTACATCCAAAGACATCACCATGATGCCATAGGGCGGCTATATGGCAATTTTCACAACCTCCAAATCTTAGGAACATGCAATCTTTCAAGTGGAGCCATCATCCTGGAAAGACACTAGCTTTCTCACAAAACCAGATACCTCAGCTTTCAAATCCCACGGGAAAACTTCCAAGTAATTACCAGTCTAAGTGAGACTACACCTGATCACTAGAGACATTTTAGGGGTAAGAAGAATTAATAATTTAAAAATACAGCAGGGGAATACATTGATGCTCTAGAGCTTACTCTCCTCACATGTGTGTTAAAATTTGTGCAGATCTTCAACAACCGACTTGGAAAAGCCTCTGACAGACAGAGTACATGTCGAACTGAGAGTAAAATAATTGAGCAGCCCTAGTACTATGAGAACATTCTCTTCATTTGTATGATCCTCTATCAGTGCGGCCTTCTAGCTACACCTCTCCCCTCATATAATCCTATTGAAGAAGAAGATAGTTCTCAGGCTCAAGCAGCATACAAGGAGATATGGCAGAATCCAACACAACAAACTACACCAGATGCTGCTCAAGACAAGGCACAAAAGGAATTGAACTAAGCCAGCAAGGCTTACCACAGAAACCCAAGAATTAATTAGAAGCAGGGAAGTTTCAAAACCTTAAAATCCATTTCTGTTCTTGATTCAATGGAGACTCAAGAAGACTCCACTGAAGACATGGGAGAACAATCAAATCAGGCTGCTCAAATTGCATTACAAGTTCTAGTATTGATGTGACTGATTTGCAAGATCATACAATGCATTTCCAAAATGAAATCCCTCATTACTACCAGATTTGAAAGCCTGTTTCCAATCACACTATTTGCAGTAATTTTGCTTTTATTCCATGTCTCGCCGAAGAAAGGGGCCACAATATCACCATGTTAGTAAAGAGAAGACCCCTGCAAAATCTGCCCTTAACAATGCTGATGTTCATAGTGATATTGACACTCCTCCACTTGACAGAAACTAAAGAACACATATAATCATGATCCTAAACCTTGTAAGCTTCATCCTAATTTACTTAGGCCATGACTTCTTTCAGTAGAAAGCACTAATGTTGTTTTCCATAATTACAGGTGTGCACAAAAGAGCTAGAGTTCAACAAACAAGGATTCAAATAGATAAGAGAATTGAACAAATTTTACTATTGCCATGTGAGTTGGCTTTAAAAAAGAATTACATAACAATATAGCTTTTATTTAGTTTTTGTCTTCTTTGATCTAGATGGGAAAATCTGCTCTTTGCCATTACCCTTCCCTCACCTCTTTGACCCATTTTCTTACTCTCCACTCCATTACCCTATCATGTATTCTTGTCAAAATAAGGCTAACCATAGTAACCCTATATCATTAGGAGCCATATGTATCTTTGGTCTTGAAAAATGAAAAGGTCAAATTGGTGCACCATGTCTGTAAAAGAACTTAGGTCACACGTTGAATTGGTCCTTACTCTAAAGTAATAGTTTCCCTCATAGAAACAGATATTGGGAAAAACCCACAGTTCTGCAGTTAATCACAACCTGCTCCTATACCATGCTGGTTCAAACCACCAGGCCAGCTTTTGCCAGAAAAAATTACTTAAGTTGAAAACCCTGTGGTTTTTTCAAAAAACCACCTCAACTCATAAATACCAGTTTTTCCATTTGCCCTTCATTTTTACAACTTTCCTCTCCAAAATAAAAAATTTTCAAAGCACAAGAGAACAAAAGAATCTATAAACTAGGGATTTCTAAGGATCATTATCATCAATTATAAGGGCTGACCTAAATCGTTGCTATTTTCAGTTTTCCATAGGATTAACATTCAAAGTTTTAAACTTGAAATTTTAAACTCTATAGTTTAGCTTTAAACCCTAATGGTTATGGTTTAACATTACAGTTAAACCCTAATGGTTATGGTTTAACATTATAGTTAAACCCTAACCATTGAGGTTTAAAGTTTAAACATGAAACTGTAACCTTAACCTATTTTTTCCTAACCCTAAGTCCTAACCTAAACCAAATTAGAAGATGAGGATTTGGCCATCTTGCACCAGGCATTTAATGATCATGACCACAGTCTAAGGGAGGAGAACCAGGATATTGGAGCATCAACTTCGCATTCTATAGCCTAGGAGCCTACTAGGCTAATTGTTTTCTCAAGTTTTACAAGGAGCCTACTAGACTAATTGTAATCTAAGTTGTAAGTTGTACTTGATTGAGAATTTGAGACTCTAGGCTTGAGGCAAATTTTATAATTTGTAATTGGCAACATTGAACAAATTTAAATTTAATGTCCTTGTTTTTTTTCTATTTCTATGCACTATAATACTATATTAAGTAGAAAATAACAATAATAGTTATTCACATTTCAGCATTTTTTACTTCGATGAGATTTTCCCATGTTTTTTCAATTTTAAACCCAACTACTGAATTTCATTTAAACATTCCTTTTGCTGTGTAAATGGAATGCTACCATGGTTTCCCTTTCCCATCGTAAGGAAACTTCTTGTAATTTATTTATGATCTAATCTTTTGGAATTGCAAATTTTACATGTCCATTCCATCAATGATATGTACTAGCAAGAAGCTATATTCTTTAATGTGGGCCCAATGTTGCCCCTTTTATTGCTTTGATGTTCAAGAAGGAAAGAAAGAAAGAAGAGAAAATCCAAAAGAGGCCCAAAAAGGGGAAGGAAAAATAACAAAAACGTACAAGCTGCAGACCACATCACATGTGGTCAAGAAACTAATACAAATAGCTAAGTAGGGGGGACAAGATCCCCAAAGAGCATAAACCGAGGAGTACTAGAGAGATAGGAGACAAGTCTAATCAAATATCTCTATCCCGGCCTGAAATGGGGGAGCCATCAGGAAAAAATTTCATAGGTGCTTCTAATATCTATTTGAACCCCAAAAAGAAACGAAGTATAAGGCAATTTTCCCTCCAGCCCCTTAATGCTAGAAAGAATTCAAGGAATAATTTCAGCCCTACCTCTTCTAACATGACATAAGATTTCCAGCACCATCAGCATACAGTTAACCTAGAAAATCCAATAAATGTGCAAAATCTAAAGTCCAAAATTAAGTTAGATCCTACCTCCTGCAAAGGGAAACGATTTCATGGCTGCTTCTAATATCTATTTAAACCCAAAAAAGCAACAAAGTATAAGGCAGTTTTCCCTCTAACCCCTTATTGATAGAATCTGGAAAAAGAATATGGAAGTACCTGAATTTCAATGATAAAGTTGTTTGCTACATTATAATCACTTCCACGTTTCTCCGAAACAAGTGACAAATGCTGGACTTCATCCTTTGTAACATCACAACCAGAATAACTTTCTTCCTGGCTATCTTTGTTATGAATATCCAATATAACACCATCTTCAGCAGAGGCACAATAACTGCTATTGCTGCTCAAATATATGCACTCTCCCAGTTGTAATCCATTCTACAAAAGCCAACAAAAATTTCACTTTATAAAAAAATATCTGCTGTTACAGAGGATCGCAAAAATATAGGAAGCTATCAAGTCTAGATCCAAACAAAAAAGACTAGAAGTCCAAGTATGATAAACTTTAAGCAAATTACATCTGATACCAACATCACATCCCCTTCAAACAGATCAACAATAATTTGGAACCTTTAGACATTCTGGTTAGATTTTAGTTCTAAGTAAAAGTATTTCTTAGAGAAAGCTAACAAAAAATTAGTTAGAAAATTAGAACATTATCATCTAGGTAGTTATTAAATGGTGCAAAAATGCAACCTTTTTAGATTTCCTCAAGTTAACAAAAAAAATGGTCCACTTAGCAAGTCAATGTAGAGTACATAATATAAACGTGAATGTGTCATAACATATTGACCTGAAGAGACTGTAAGGCACTTTCCACTTCTAATGACTGAATGCACAAAGTATTTAACAACCTATTGCTGGACAACTTAATTGAAAATATAAAGAAATGGATTGAAACATAATACCAAATTCATGCTCCCCAGTTAAAGGGATATGAGACAAGAAATTAGAGTGAATGAAAAACAAATTGTCTCCTCCTTTGCACGGGATAGCAAAGTTGAATTTTGAAGCAGTGTCAAGGGGAAACCTTAGAAAGGCTGGGGTGGGTTTCCTACTGAGAGATAACACAAATACCTTTATAGGAGTGGAAGGAGGAGAAGAATCTAGGAAGGAATATAGTAGGTGATTCAAAGATAGCGATTGATATGATAGCAAAAAGAAAAATACCAAGCTGGAAATTGGATAGCATTTTAAGTGAAGCCAGATAGGTAGGAAACTCCTTCAAGGAAATTCCATTTCAGCATTGCTTCAGAGAGTGCCATAGGCAGGCAGATCTGCTAGCAAACATTGAAATCAACCAATTTCCTCTTATGGCTTCATTTTGCAACTTGGGGGAAGAGCCAGTGGGACTGCCTCCTCTCTTAGAAAAGGATCAAAAGGCCTATCTTGCTCAGGGACCACAAGCTTCCAACGCAAGATGGCAGACAGAAGCACAAGCTTATTAACGCCCAATGCCAATTTTTGATATCAACAATTGTAATTGTCTCTTCTTGGAGATAAAGAATTAACCCTGCAGATTAGGGAGAGAAGAGATTCCTTGTCTGCAGTTTCAATGGTAGAAAATGGATTAAGGGATGAGCAATACATGGGTGCAGTTTCATTGAGATGGCTTAAGAGGATATCCCAACAGTGAAGACACACTAGTGATGGTCACGAGCACTGTACGGAAGAAAGAATTAGTAATACTGGTGCTAAACACACAAGGACCTCAATTGAGGCTGATTTTAAGTTGAATTAGCTGCCTCTATCGCAAATTAAGGAGCTGTATAATTGGATTGTTGATCAGCTAATTTGAATTTTGCAGAAAGATCTGCAAGGAGAAGGCAAAAGAGACATTTACAGGACAGCAATATTTTTTCAAGTTTTGGGGGCAGAAGGGGGCAATGAATATGTGTATCATGTGTGTATGCATGCGTCACTATGTTAAGACTTGGATTCATTAAAACTCAACAAGCTGACTTTTCACTTGGACATAAAATCAATTAAACAACTTTGTAGGGTTTTTTCAGTAGATTAAGTCTGTTTTTTCGCTATGACCTTTGTGAGTTTGTCACTATGGAAAGTATCAATATTACTAGTTATATTTTGACTCGTGCCAATTAATAAACGATAGAAACCATACAAAATGGAAATTTATAATTTGTACTATTTTGGTTTCGAAGAGACCAACTAAGATTGTTACAGGAGAATTAACAAAGAAACCTGATTGTGCTACTTCTAAACCTGAAGTTGATGCTGATTGGGTAGACATCATCAAAGGATTTTTGTTATCAATAGTCTATCTATTATAGATGTTTTGACCCCTTATCTAGAAAGTAAGAAGACTTCAATAGAGGCCAGGCAAACTCTGCGAGTGTTGTATGAACCAAGAACGAGACAAGTCACTATCATTCGAAACCAATCACGAGCACTCTAATATATCTTGAATTCTGAGAGTTGCCCTGGTTACATTTAGCAGTTTGTGATGAAGAAGAATGTGCGTGAGACTTCAAATACTATGACCCATTTTTTAAATTACAAATAAGAACACATAAGCAACTTGGCCATTTCCATGCTAGTTTTCACATCAGAGAACTTAGCTTGATTTTCTGAAAAATTTGCAGAAGCAGACAAGAAAATTCAAATTTTTGAAATAAATGCCATATTTCTACATGAAAACAAAGCATGCAGAATAAGATATTACATACACACCTTAATTTTTACATTCTTGAAACGAAGCTTTTTTCCGTATCCAACTATTATGAAGGGACGAAAGCTTAGACAAGAGTTTCCTTTCAAATGATTCTTTTCAATCAGACAGATTGTTTTCCCACAACCATCATATGTAAACTCATCCACATCATAGGCATCTGCAATCAGTTGTCGATCTGGAGACAAAAATACAATATCTTCTTTCTGCTCATGGAGAGATGAATTAAGACGAATATGATCGTGCATGATTACCGGGTCATTTTCCACATACATTGCTTCCTCTCTTCCAGTGATAGCGCCTAGTGATGGCACAAAGTATTCCCCTACTGCAAGTAAAAAATCCAGAACAACAAGCAGACGTGGCTGTTGCATCCGAACCACCAAGGCTTGAGAATCAGGTTTAACTCTCCAGTCCATTACTAGCATGGTCAGTTTGGGGATTTCATAATCTGTTGGCAACCCAGAATCATTATGTGCGTCGTTTTTCTCAACATCTGCCATTGATCCAAGCATTAAGCGCATTTCTGGCCTTGTGCTCGGCCGCAGATCCATGACTGACAATTTGGGAAGTGTGACATAAAGATCTATTTCTGAAATTGAGGATGTCCTGTAAGCAACCCAAAGTCCTTGAAGCTGCATGCAGAATTTATAAATTTGTTATGTCATTATAGATGGAAACAGCAGTGGAAAAAGATGTTACGTATTGCTCAAAATGATAGCAGGTTTCAAGCAGAGTATTAAATGCTTACTGTTAAAACTAATAAAATGTGATTTGTCAATTATTGACAGAATTCTGCAAGTTCAAACCATAACATTATCAAAAGCTACAGAAAAATGAATTGTCTTTATATAAGATTAGAGGAACCTACATCCATGCGAGCAAGAGGGGACTCCCGATCAATTCCATTGTATAACTCCATTGAAACGTTTTGGATTTCAACTGTCACTAGTAACAATGTATGGGATAAACCATCTTGGCTGCTCTCCTGATCTTCATGAGATGCGTTGCTTTGATTTGGTTCAACTTGTGCACTAGGTTTTTCCACTTGTAGTACACTCAATTTCCCTTCTGAAATTTCTCTCACATAAGGTGGAAGGTTTGCATCTTCAGATATATTCGAAGAAGCACAGTCTATGATAACCATGTACTCCTTATCAGACATTACCCCATGCAGCAAGTCAACCTAATCAATACATCGTGCAGTTCAAATTAGTCTTGGTTATGTCTCATCCCAGCAGGAGAGGAACAACATTTTCTTAGCCACTAAGATTAGTTAAAAATATCAACTGATTGAGTCTCTAAGATCTAAGCAACTACACAGATAAATCAATGCAAAAGATGGAAATATTATTTTATAGTCTAATATAATGTATTCCTATGTAGATACTTCTAAGTTCAGACGATGCTTGTACAACTACTGTACCTATAAACTCTCATAACTTTCTCATAATGCATTCCGAATTAATGTCCAAATTAGACTGCATAATTTTTGAAAGTTTAAAACTAGTAAGCCTGTCCTTTCTCATCAATTTTGTAATGAAACAATGAAAGATAGAAACCTTTTGAATTATCTTTTAATGTCCTGTACAGATGATCAAAATGCTGTATTAAACTAGTATGCATATTTATGTAGAAACCACAGCAAGCGGTTACATAATCTACAACAGCCTCTGCAAAATGATTCCTCAAAACACAAAAGAAAAACATCTAGTGAACTGTGAGGCTCACAAAACAGAAATGATTAAAATGTTCCACAGCACTGTTAACTGCAGATATGTTAGAAATAGTATAGTAATGGTCCATCACTGTCTTAGGATGTCAGACATATAAACACTAATCGTACATTTGTGCACAAAATATGATAACTCTGAAATAAAAACTCTCTGGGCTCTACGCTGTCTTTGGCATAAGGTAGTTATATGCATAGATTGAAAAACTGCCAGAAAACTCACTGACTCACAAGTACTCACAAAAAAAAAACCAGGCAAGTTGCTGGTGAGTTTACTCACCAGAAAGTTTTTCACTAGTTAATTCACAAAAAGTCACCAGTCTGAGTAAAAACAAATGCTTGCAACACATAAATACATTCCTGGGACAGAAAAGCATCAAAACATTTCAATTTTTCACAATTTCTTCTTCCACCTCACTTCTTCATCACATTGACAACATTCAGTGCATTTGGGGTTGATTTATGTCATCTTGGACTGATTTTGGCAGCATATGCAAGGTATGTAACATTGGAACCTAACAAATTAACATTATCCCTGCTGTGTTTTTTATTTTCAGCTTTTGGCTTTAGTTTTCCCTTTCATTCTAGGGTTTTACTAATCATTTATTATAATTTATGCATATTATTTACAAGCTAGCTAACTGCTAGGGTTTACATTTTATGCATTATCTTTAATTTTTTTAACTTATGCTAGGGTTTCAAATTCATTTTTTTATTTCTTTTTGAGATATGGCATCTGCAAACCTGGAACCTATTTTGAACCATGGAACCCTCAAGGGACAAATAGGACATGCAGTGTGTCATTATTGTCATCACAAGATCAGAGGCATCAACAGCTTCAGGTATCATCTTGCATGAATCCCTAGAAGAGATGTTCCACTTTGTTGTCAAGTACAGCCTGATGTTATATGAGAGGTCATGGCTCTCCTTTTTCATATGAGGAGAGGCGGCAACAGATGTAGTGGCAGCTAGCATCAGATGTAGTGACCACCAGCCACCATGATGTGTTCTGAATCTCGATGCTTTTCTGGTCACTATGACCATGAATCCATGATGTTTGAGATTTATAAATTGTGATCACATAACGAACTGTTGAACTTGACACTAATTAGTAATTACTAATAAGTATACTATATAACTATGAACTTATGAAATATGATTATGATATTATGAAGTACGATGAAATTATGAATGATCGATGGTCAAGGTTGTGTAATTGTGTATTCAACCTTTTTTTCTCCATGAAAATTTGAAATTATGAATGAAAGAAAAACTACTTAGTAAGTTAGCGCTTATCAGTTATCACTTATGAGTACTCTACAATCAGTTTTATGATCTATCATGATTTATTATGCATGTTATTTAAGATTGTTTTGTAAATATGTATGTTTCTTATACATTTTGTCAAGTTGGTGAGTCCAAGTCAAATTTGGGTATGCCAAGTTTTGCCAAGTCACGAGTTTTTAAACAATGGTTATATAAATAATTCAGCATATATTGTGTTGTTATAATGATATTATTTTCATTTCCATGGATGACCAAAAATAGGTCAATGGACTCAGAATGTACAGTCAGTTATAGAAGAGAAGCTCTTTGGTTAAGAAGCCCCAGGTTAGAGAGGGGGGAGCAGAGATGTGGGGATGTGTTTCCAAGGATGGTGAAAAATTTCCCAGATTTTTGGGGACTGGTTCTAAAAAATATGTATAAAAACTGTACAGCTATTAATAAACTATACTTTGTTTTTTAGTCTCCATTTCCAGTATTATATCCACAACTTTTAATAATAATCACTAAACACCTACTTTAAATGAATGAGTGTACTTCACAAAAAACTATGGGAAAAAAATTTGAAAATATGATAAAACCCTACTTCCGACAATTTGCTCTTTTTGCTTATTTTCACTTTCATGTGAGTTGTACAACTGTAGGGAGAAGTCATGTGACTGTTGCTTGGGCTGCACAAAACCGTAGGCTTGCACAGTGTTTCATACATCTCAAAAGGTCAAACAGCATTCTGGGATAATTTTAAATTATATATGAATGAATAAATAGCTTTTAAAGTCCACGAGGCTAAAAATAGCCTTGGGACCACCAGCCTTGCTGTTTTAGTCTTCTGCACTTCAATCCCTTTCCTGTTCAAAGTGAGGATGAGCCCCTGAAACCTCACAACATTCTCTTCCCTGAAAAAGCTATGCCAAGAAAGAGTTGTCAAACTACTGGTATACTTGTCCCTGATGTCCTTGAAAGCCTCAAACTCCATAATAAAGTGTTTTTCTGATTCAACTGCCCCAGCATTGCAAAAAATACACACCCGTTCTTCCCATGATTCTTTAGGCCTTTTCCACCGCCTTGTTTTACACCGGAGTTGATGAGAGTTAGTTCTTAATTGAGCAATAAGAATCTTAGCTCTCCATGAAATACAAGCCCCTATGTACGCTTTTTGTTGATGGTCACAAGTGGGGTTGAACTCGTCAATATAGTATTGCTTCTTCCTCCCAAGCACTTTACCCCATAAATGCTTGCAGAACTTACCCATAACAAAAGTCTTAACCTCTTTGCTATTAGTGGGGCAAGCATTCAAATATATATTCCATTTGTTCATCCATTGGATGTTTTGCCTCATCCAAGTCTTCTTTCTTTCACCTATGGGGTCAATGAACACAACTTTAGGCCATCTACCTACCTCCATTTGCTCAATTCTTTTCAAACACCTTACTAGACGCATCATAGCAATAGCTTCAATAAGAGCTGCCCTTGTCCCACACAGCATTATCTCAAAGGAACCGAACCTTTTATTTTGAACTTGCTAGTGATCAAGTGCTTTTGAATTTTCTCAATTTGTTTCCATTTTGCATTTGAAGTGCTGCTAGCCCACAATTCACAACCATAAAGCACCACCGGAAGCACCAAAAGACCAAAAGAACTTGCGTAGTGTTCCAATCCCATAACTCTGCCTCTCCGCATCTATTATGAAGAGCATGTAATGCTTTCCACCCTCCCAAAGTTCTCTTCTTTTTGCAGCTCTCCCAACTAAGCTTGTTGTTAAAGTCAAACCTGTTGTCCTCAAAATCAGCTTTGCTCATTTTGTAGGACAACCCCTACGAAACTTGTCTGTTTCGTAAGCTACACTCTAAGTTCGCATATCGAGGCAATTTTTCTTGACCTCATGCGAAGTCATCTAAAACCTGAAAATACCTTGTAACATCTCCCTTGGATGGTTTCCCGAAGTTCGTGAAAATCAACTGGGTTATAGGCTTGTCGAAATATCAATTTCGACCTTTTCAGAGTTCGAAAATTTTTATAGTTACATGCAGGGGTGGTCGATATCACCACTTATCATGTTAGCCTTTTTGTCCTCATGCAGAGGCGGTCAAAATGACCGCCCGAACATGTGTTTGGTCTAAGCTTGCAGGAGCAGTCATTCTGACCACCCGTGCAAGTTTCTCCAGTTTCAAGTTTAGAATGCATGGGCGGTGGTTTTGACCACTCATGCAGGTGTTCATCATTTCCTTGACATGCAAGGGCGGCGGAAATCACCACTCGAGCATATTCCTTGCAATGTTAAGTTAACTCCAAGTGCATTTATGGCACTCGTGCCAAGTTTTAATACACTCCTTTAAAGCCTTTTAAAACACTTTTTATTGTTATTTTTATTTACTTCTTCGCTTGAGACTTACTGTGTTGCGAATCCAATTCCCATTGAAGTTGATTAAACCAATGGAGTAATTGATTTGGGCGGATTTTGACAGCAATCGCGCTTAGGGTTTCTTAGCGCTTTTACCAGGGAGGTTTTTGTTTTTCTCCTTTTTTCGTTTTTATTTTCTTTTCTGTTAGGTTTTAAATAGGAGTGAATGTTTGTGCAATTTATGAAAACATTTTATTTTCATCAATGGTTGTTTTGAATTGTTCTTTTGTTGTTTCAAACCCCTAGGTTTTCATTTTGATTTCGTCGATGGTTTTCGCCGTTTCATTGTTATGCCCTAGTTTTTAAGACTTTATGCAAGGTCGGCGAGTTTGCTTCAGTTTGCATCTGTTAAACTTAGGTTTTGGTTTTAGGTTACCCACATGCAACGGCGGGTGAATTTGCCGCTTCCGCATGTTGATTGTTTAATAGGATGTATCGGCGGTCGAAATTGCCGCCAATACATGTCTTTCCCCTTTGCAGTGTTACATGTAAGGGCGGTCATTTTGACCGCCCCCGCCCCTACATAAAACTTATGCATTTTCACCTAAACATGCAAAAGCGGTAGAATCAACCGCTTATACACCTAAGTGACTTTCAAGGTTGATGCGAGAGCGGCCATTTTGGCCGCTCATACATCAAAACTTTCGCTTTACCCTAAACATGCAAGGACGGTCATTTTGACTGCCCCTATATGAAAACTCCAGATTTTCACCTACCTGCAGAAGCGGTCAAAATGACTGACCCTACATTCAAATGCAATTTACCCCACATGCAGGAGCAGTCAAAATGACTGCCCATGCATGTTTTCTTGAATTTTTTCCTCACTAGGAATTTTCGCAAAATGATACCTATAGCCCACTTTCCCCAAATTTCTCGACTTGCGCGCTCTCAAGCCCTTTCAAGCACATTCCCGTGTTCATGATCATCAATTCGCAGTATCCCTAATTTGCCTATTTTTCCCCTAACTACGAGATCATGAACTTTTGCAGTGTCATCAAGTAGCTGTGATCAACACCGTTTCAAGTTCTCTCTTCGAAACTGATGTCAAAGCCATCTCCGTCAAAGGCCAAAATCATGAAGTACAAGTACCAAGGGGTTTTCCCTGTCACTTCAATACAATCTAATGTAGATGAGATCAGAGATACAAAGATTGGACATGTAGACATGGCAAAATTTGTAGAAAGGACCAAACAAGCTAATCCTCCCCGCTACATGCAGAAGATCATTGACAGCAACATACACTTGGTAGCATCTTGTCCTGTCGCTGCTCATAATCCAGAGTTTGTTCTCCAAGTGGCAAGCCACTATAATATGGATACCAGACTATAACTGATTCTCAAGGGAATGTAATCATGAGGCTAGATGCAGAGTTCCTTGATAAGATTTTCATGTGTCCACCTATAGAAAATATCAAGGAAATTGACTTTGCTAAAGGTTAGAAGGATTTTGCGACTGATGTGGAATCTACAAAGAAGCATATCAATAGCAAATGGTTGAAGACTCCTAGGAGTAATCTGTCTAGGTCGCCTAAGGAACTCCCGAGGAGTGATTTTGTGGAAGAAGTCAGTGATTTGATCACATTGTTGAGCAAGTCAGAGGTCTTCCTTCTTCCTCTAAATTTCAAGAATGGATGTACACCTACATCAGGGTGATCCTCAAAGGACAACAGAAGATATTCTGGGGAGAGCAAATCAGCAATGCTCTACATGATCAGTTGATCAAGGTCAATACAACTTTTAAGTTCTATATGACCTCATATTTGGTATATGCAACTGCAAGCATGAGGATGTTTCCAGGTCTGACTCAAGATGGTGATTGGAGGTTGGTTCCAGTTTTTCAGTACTATCCACAAATAACTCTCAAAGGGTCAATTCATCATTTCCGCAAGGTGAATGATGCCTTCTTTTCAGTCTTTATGTGTTTATGGGACAGTGAGCTTGAGAAGAAAAGGGTATCAGATGAAGCTTGGGAAGTGGTTAATTCTTTTGGTTGCTTGTTTCTCCAATTTCCTACTTTCACTTATTTAAGAGTTGGATATTATCCAGGGTATCCATATATGTTACCGAGATATCCAAGTGATAAGGTAGTTCTGATGGAGTTATGTAGACAATTGATTGTTGCGCATAATAAACAGATGGAACTAAAGAAGTGAGGGATTAAGTTTCCTGTGGAGATTGGCAGGTACTCAGTGCAATCAGCTACTAAGGCTAATGCTGTTGAGGCAGAGATGTAGCTGGTGACGATGAAACAATTCAAGAAGAGGAATCACTTTGATTTCTGAAGGGTACAGGATAAGATCAAAAGGAAGGCAGTGTTTCATGTTACCATGGTTGAGGATATTTGGGCCGATTTGAGGACCCAGAATGAGATAAGGAAACTGGATTACTGAAGGCTACACCTGAGTCAGATAGAAGAACTGGGGTTGGCTGATGTTCCAGAGGGCATGGAAGACGAGGGTGATGTTCTAGACCCCAAGTATAACATCAACAATATTGAAGCTTCAGCTTTGCCAGAAATCAAATGGTCGGTGAAAGATGAAGCTTCTATTAGGAAGAGATTTCAACCTATACTGGCTAACACCAATATATGGTTGCAAAGTAAGGGTCTCAATTTGAAAGAGTTCCTCACCGGATCAGAGACAGAGATTCAGGAATAGACAGGAAAGAAGGTAGAAAACAGAACTAAAAATAAAAGTGATGTTCCATCTTCTTCCAAGGTGTCCAAACCGATGATCAAGTTTGTCTCTAAAGGAGGTAAGACAAAAGAAATTGCAGGAAGTTCTAATGTAGCAGAATCAGGTACTGAAGAAATAAATGTTGATAACATGGAGGTTGAGAATGCTGAGATGGAACAACAGAATGTTAAAGAACCTGAACTGAACAAGTAGAAATGATTGAGAAACCAGCTGATGAAGAAGGTAATAAGGAACAAGAAGTAGAAAAGGATGTAGAACAGGAACAACTTGGTGGTTCGTCAAAGTCACCTCAAAAAGATATTTCCCACAAGCCACAAGTTTCTATAGCTTTGCCTCATGTTTCTGTTTCTAATAGTTTTCCAGTGGTTTCTAATGTTCCTGTTTCTCCTATTGTCATTATATCTTCTGATAATACTCCCCCTTTTGTGAGAACTAGTTTTGGGACTGTTTTTTATTCTTCTGGCTCTATTCCTAGTTTATCTTCTCCTTCTTTTGATATTGGAGAACAAACTGTTCTGGATCATTTTCTTGATGGTTCAGAGAAAAATGTTGAAACAAGTGTAGTTTTTACCAGCACCACTCCGATTGTTACCATAACAGGTATTGGCATGAGTTCCGCTAAGCAAGTAGTTGATTCATCTCCAAATGTTAGTACTCCAACACTACCCCCATGGTTGTTTGCTTATACACCGAAGAGGAAAAAGCAGGCTATTTCACCAGATGACATTGACATTGAGAAATTGTTGCCTGCTAAACCAAAAGCTCAGAAGAAAAGGCCTAAGACTGTTTCTAGGCTAATTGATGAAAAGGGAATCAGGTATGCGGAGATTGCTAGTCCACCTCCTGATGCCACCACAGATAATTTTGATGTGAATGACTATATTGTTTCCAAAGTTGAATTGGGAAAGCTGACTCACGAAGGCCTTAAGTCAGATTTTCAAGCAACAGCAAGCTCTTTGCTTGTAAAATTTGATCAGGAAAAGAAAGAAAAAGAACATTATAAAGCTAAGGCTGAGCAGCTTGCTGCCATTCTTCAGAAGATAGTGAAATCATCAGAAATTGTGGAACCCATGGCAGTTACTGTTAAAGACGCTTTGATTCAAAAGGTTGAAAAGGTTCAAGCCAGAGGAAGAGTGGTTGGTGATATTCTGGAACGGTTGTTGGCACAAGGCAGAGTTCTCCTGAAGACCACAGTGGAAAGAAAGGAAAAAATGGAAAAGCCGAAAGCTGAGCTGGATAATATTGTTGATTCATTGTCTCAGGAACTTCAAGATCAAGAAGACAATTTAGAGGAATGGATTGAGATGAAGAAAATGAAGATAAAGAATTTGATTGCGATTGGTGTCATATCAAATCGAGAGTCTTATCTCAAGACCAAGGAATCTCTGACTCATCGCATTAATGTGATAAGAGGCTTGCTTGATGATTTGTGCCAAGTACAAGAAAAGAGTGAAGATAGTGATGTCTCACTTTTGCACAAGTTAGAGGAACTACCATGCACTCTAACAGGTGAAGATCATAAGTTTCTCTCTACAGATGAGATGATTGATGCTTTCGAGAAAATGGTTCAGCAGAAGTTTGAAGATGAGGTGCTTACAATGGCTTCAATGGATAATCTTTATGATTATCACTCAACCTTTGAAAATCTGAAGGATAACCTCGAAAAGCATGAGAAGGTGATAAAAGCAGTCAAGGATGCAGTTCTCAGGGCTCATACCATTTCAGGCAATACAGCTGGACCTAATGTATATGAGATGGCGGCAGTACGGACTATGTACCAAAATTTCCTGAAGAAAAATGATGGTGGCAGCTGAAATTCTTCTTTGTGCCTTAGTTTATTTTCATTTTTGTATATGCAATTTGTATTTTGTTTTGGACATATTCACATGTATTTTTCCAAAATGTAATTACATGTGAGACAAAGGAAGTCCCAAGTCAAATAGAACACTTTTGTTGAATAAGTCAAAGTAATTATAGATTTCCTATTTTTGCTCCAAGCTCCTCCCTATAAATAAAGAGGGCCTCTTTTGTAATCTTTATCTTTTATCTATTGCAAGAAAACTCTGGCGAATTGAGAAGCAAATCAAGACTTTGTGCTTTTTGTGAAAATCAATTATCAAATTTTTATCAATACAAGAAAGCAAGTTCAATTCCAATCTTTGTCTTGGGATTATTTGTGTTATGATAGCATTGTTCTTATGTCTTTCTATCATAATCTTCTTTGATAATAATTGAGGTGTGGAGATTATTTCAAGTGATTGAAGAGCGTTCTTAATTTGATTGTGATAGACTTTCTGTTATCAAATCATTTGTGAGGATTGTGTTAATGTTTGTGAGAGTAAAATAGCTTGAAGACTTTGTGCTGCGAGTTGTTATATTCAATTTATTTATACCATCTTGGAGAAGAGTGGAGACTTTGGGCTGCATTTAACTTCAAATAGTTCTATTTGCAATTAATAAGTGAAGCGATATAAGACTTTGTATTTCTGTGGTTTTGTGATAGTAAGTTCTTTAATATCAATTTCACTGAGATTATCATTTTGAAGTAAGAACATCTATTCTGAAAAAAGAGAATAGGATGAAATGGAATCACCACGAAAATAGTGTTTAGTGTAAATAAGCTTTGTAACTTGTTTGTTTATAATAGTTAAAGCAATTAGAGGGAACATCCCCTTGCTAAGAGGAAAGACTCTGTCTCATCATAGCTATGGCGATATAACCATTTTGCCATTAGTGAGTTAATGTCATGTCCCTATAATGATTTATAATTGAATCGTTTATTTAAATAATAAGTTAGCCTTATATAAACTAAATATATAATATATTTATTTAAAATATATTATTAATATGTATTATTTAATAAATAATATTATTAATTTAATATAATATAAATATTATAAAATATATGAAATATATATATTTAATTAACTAGATATATTATAAATATAAATATTTTAATATAATATTTATGTGAATAATTAATAAGATAAATTATTATATATAAAAATAAATATTACAATTAAGTTGGTTGACACCAGCATCACATAAATAAATAATATATTATAAATATATCTAATAATATAAATACAAATATTATTATTATTATCTTATATTGCAATATAAATATAAATAATACAATATAAACCATATATCATTTATTATGATATAAATGATATAATATAAATAATATATCATTTATTATAATGATATAATATAAATACAAATAATATAAATAAATAATAATATAAATAAACATCTTTTAACCTATACTCTTATGATAACCGTATGGTTAGAACTAGTTTTACCACAAAAGGGAAGTAATATAAAGTAATAATAATTATAAGAGGGTAAGTATGTCTTTTACCACCAAGCATAATAAGAGATGTGTCTCTTCGAACATATCCCTTGAAAGGGAAATAAATAAAGGTTGTGAGATAGAAGGGTTCGAGATAGAAGGAAAGGATCATCGGAAGAAAATATAAAAAGAGTATCGGATAAATACATATATTTAGATCTGCATTAATTATATATATTTCTAAGTCATAAGTAGGAAAGATGTCATAAATTAATATATAGAGATATGTACATCAGCAATAAAAGGGAGTGAAACATATATTATAAAATATATAAACGACAACAACAAAACAATAAAAATTATATTACGGTAGCATAGGTAGAATTCCAGGTAAAGCTACCGCAAGCAAGTATTTATATTTAATTTGTTCAATCTATAATTGGTAAAAATAAATAGTAAGATAATTATATATTAAAGAATAAATATATATGTATGCGATCCCTATATCAAAATAGTAAGATTATTATATATTAAAGAATAAATATATATATGTATGAGATCCCTATATCAAAATAGAACTATACTATGTGAGCAAATAGTTGATCGAAAGTACATTCTTAAATAAAGAAACATGATTGAGACATATATGAACATATATATACATTATGAAAAGAAAAACATAACTATCCCATCACTTGCATTTCCTATAACTATAGGAGAGGCGGTCTTGTTAGGGAAAGGCAGGGTAATTCCATCACGATGGATTGGAGAGGGTTTAATGCGCCCTAGACAAGGATGCTAGGGAGAGGCAGAGTAATTCCATTCCCAATCGCATTGGAGAGGGTTCAACGCGCCCTAGACATATAATTTCCCCATCCATGGTTAAAAAATAGAAGGAAGATGATATGGAAGATGAACTTAGATTATTACTTCTATATTTCTCTATTACTTCATCCTTAAAGGAATGTTAGGTATTGTGGGGAGAGGCGGAGTAATTCCATCCGTATTAAGGCCCGTAGGCTGGGACATAGTTTCCCGTAGGCTGGGTCAAGAGATGGTTTTAGCGCGCCCTATACATGTAAAGCCTAGTTCCATGAGGAAGAGTAATAAGGAAAATATGCATGATTGAATTATGGAACGTATTATAGAATAGTTATCAATAGCAAATGACAATTAGGAAATTAATAATCCGTCAACAAGGAATGATATAATTATATTATCATTGATCTTATTTGATCTTATCATTGAAAATTATTAATCTATAATGTTTCTAATGTCTCCTTGAGGATCACTTTGAATGTAGATTCAGGTTTAAGTGTTTCCACTAGTAAGGGGACATTACAGTTAACGACAAAATATTCACCCAACAAAACCCAAGGTATTTAAACTCTATTACTTCTTCCAGAATATTGCCTTCACAATAGAACTTATGCTAGTTCCTCTTTCTTTTGTTGGAGAAGATCATGATCTTCACCTTACTGGTATTGACTTGCAACCCCACCGATCTGCAGAAGTGTTCTAGAACGGATAAGTGCTCTTGCAACCCTTGAGCCGTCTTAGCAATCAAAATAATGTCGTTAGCATATAAAAGAAGCTTTATCACAAATTTCCCCAAAAGGACACCATCTCCTCCTTGCACGCTAAGCCACTCTTCAAGCTTGTCAATAAATAAACCAATATATAAAGATCAAATGGAGTCACTCAATTTTTTGTTTTGTGTCCAAGGACGGTAGCACATCGCAAACATAGTCTGAGCAAAAGGGGACATCTCACAGCTTGGGGATGCCCCCAATTTTTGACAAGTTGGAGGAAACAACAAGGGCATGTTTCATCCTCATACCCCATCCCAAGGACATCTCGAACATGTATGATGACACTCTAATACTAGAGATGCACACCACTAGTACAATAGGCCTCATGTGGTTCAATCCTAAACCATAAGACACAAAACAAGTATAAATAGCATTGTGAGATAAGGACAATTCAATGAAACAAGAGCTGATAAAGATGAAGCAAGAGACCATGAAAGGAGACCAACACTATCATATATCTACAGTAAGACTCATACGAGAAGAGCCAACAATGTTGTCGCCTATCAATGCAAAAGGGCCCAAGCAAGATCTAAGAATGCTCGTAATGTAATGTCCAAGATTGAGGAGGGAAAGGTTGAACAATCCAAGGAGGAAGTCAAGTATCTCCCCTAGAGAAAATATCATAAACAACTAACAAGGACAAGAGACAAAAAAAACAAAGGAAATTTAAAAGGTGAGAAAAACAAAGAAAGACACCTAAGGGAGCTTTAAAAATTCATATATTCTCTAGAATATTCAAACCAAATGTAAAAACACAGATAAAAAGATGGTAGTGTTTATGGCTTGTACCCTAGACTGTCAATCTCCATTCCTAATTACTCCTCAAACAATGTTGCCAACTAAAAAACTGTATGATCCTTCATCAGAACCACACTTCCAGTGGATCTATTTATAAAACTTTGGCCCTTTCAAGTCAAAGAAAGGAGAAAATAGTAAATCAAAGGGAAAGTTACTCTGAAATTTCACACACAAGCAACAAGAGTCAATCAAATCACATATTTTGTTCCATGTCTATGAAATAATTTTAGCCTTTCTTGTCATCAAGATCAGTGATTTCATTAACAAGTAGGCAAGAATATGTCCATAAATATATAAACACCTCAAATATGCATAGTTACATGTGTTACTTTGAACATGTAACATATGAGGTAGGTGCCTGCCAGTTTCAACTAAAGCTAGTAATTAAGTCAAGGACCCTCTACATCTACCACATAAGATCCACCAAAGACCTGCAAAGTAATTCTATCATTCATATCTATTGTGACCATTTTATTCCCAACACACCCAAGTCCAATTAGAACTCAGGGCCACTGAATTTGAACTCTTGAATCTTATTTGTGTCTAGTTCTTCATGGTTTTGCCATGTCTTGGCAATTGATTGTGGTGCTTGGTTATCTCTTTGGATCTTGTTTGGTCTTGCAAGTTTGTTCCCCTATGGCCCTTTGAGAATTGGTCATGAACCCCATTGATCGCTGATCTAAGAGTTCTTTTCTGGCTCATTAAGTCTCCTTTGTTTCCCTTTACTTCGTGTATCATGCTTAAACCCCTAGTTTTGGCTTGTTAGGCATCCATGGTGGACTTACTTTATTTAGACCTATGTATGCAAGCTTTTAAATCTTTGTTTGGACCTGAGTCTTTACCCTTGCACTTTTGTTATATTCGCGCGATCACTTATGACTATTGGTTACCAAGAACTTAACTTATCCCTTTCAGCTCATAACTTACCGATAATCCCCCAATTTGTGACTTCCCTCCCAACCAACCATTTCCCCCAATTTGTAACTTCCCTCCCACTACCCTGCTACCATTAATCCCTTTGCTACATATCTGGTATGGTTAGGGGACTCCTTGTTTCTTGGAGACCACAAGTTCAACTCTTTTTTATTTCTTTCGATGGCATTGAGCTCAATTGTTGTTCAGAATCACAGTGATGCTTTCCAAAGCATTTTTGGCTTCCCGGTTTGCTCTCCAAACTTCTTGGATAAGTTGTCCATTTATAGTAAGTCACCCAATTGGCGTCATTCTTCATCCCCAACCTTCAGGATCATGTTGGTATGGTTTATTTTGCAATTTGCTTCAATTTCGAATTTTCCGTAAAGTGGGTGGTTAATTGAGTTATTTAATTGTTAATTTCACTTAAGTCTTCTAAGGTTGGAAATATTTAAAGGTGACTTATGTGTAATAGCTCATTGGAAAGGTAAAGTGATCTATTAATTGATTAGGCACATTAAAGTGAGCGCCTAGACATAGAAAAAGAGGGAATTATTGAAGTAAGTGATAAGTTAATTATTTTCAAAAAGAAATATATTCCCATGTAACCTAAAAGTGCCTATATAAGGTGGTTGAGAGTTCATTGTTGCGGTTATGCATTTGGATATTTCTTGTTTCTTCTCTGTGAGAGAACATGTGTTCTTCTCCATCTCTTGAGGACGAAAACCCTCTTGTAGATTCTTGGTGGATTGGACAAAAACCCAGTTCAACCAATCTTGGTGGAGTTACTCAGATTTCGCAGTTGCACTTTTTGGTTTCAATTTGCAGGAGTTCTTGTGCTGGAACGATGTATTCTTGTGGAGTTTGAATGTTTGCATTTATAGGAAAATATATTGAATAAATTTGTGGGATTTGCACTACAAATACAAATTTAGAGTTTGGTGTAAATGATTGTATTGAGGATTTATTTGAAGCTGATTCAGATTGAAGTATACGCATAGGGTTTATACCCTGATTTCAGCGCCTTGTTTTGGAGACAAATATTCGTTGAATTGCTTACATAAGTCAGCCGCTCCATGTTTCGGAGACAAATATTTATTGAAGTTTGCAGATTTAGATAAAGGAGTACGGGAGTTTTGAATATTCAAGTTTAAATTTATATTGGTGAGGTCGTGGGACCCAATATCCTCTAAGCGCCATCCTTAGAGTTCTTTGAAGGCTTTAAAAGAGAATGTGGGGTTTAGAAACATGGTAAAAGGCATCTTTGATGGAATATGTGGGATTTAGGGTGATGTGTGGAGCTTGGGAGTGGAGCGCTTCTCCTATGTTAATGTTGGAAGAGAGGTGCAGCCTCTATCAGATGCTATTTAGTATTCTTTGGGAAGTTGCCTTGCTCAGTTTGGAGAAATCTCTTGCTGCTACAGTATACAGGGATCTTTGAACAGCCACCACATATATTGTTTCATCATTTTCTTGGGCATTTAATGCAAACTTAAGATTGGAGCAGTTTGGAGGTGAAATTTGGCAGTTCCATGTGTATTTACAGTTTCAGAAAAATTCCAGTTAGCTACAGCAGTCTGATATTTAGTGACAACAGCCTCTTGTAGCCTTTTCTACATCTAGCTTTGTATTTGGATGCTTCATCACTTCTTCCAATTTGTAACAGCAATCTCATTGATAAAGGAAATATAAATACACTGCTGGAAACTTATTGTTGAAGTCAAATTTGTCTTCCTAATTAATTTCTTTATGCATGCTAAATGTTTGACAAAATGTCTTTCCAATTCCCTATGCTATTATTATGTAAATCTGGTTGGAGTATATTTCTTTATGCATGATTAACACTTGGAATCCCAAACCCATTGAAAACATTATCAAAATCACCAAGAAACAAAGTGTTTGATGGAATGCCTGCATGACAAAAGCCAGTAATCATTTGTGGGCATTGGGAAAAAATTGGTTTCAATTTGGGGTTGGTCATTACATGTGATTCCTTATAACTTCATGGTATGGCAGCACCAAGCAAATAATAGTATCCTTTTAAAATGTACGGCAGCCTTTTAATACTTATTTTAAAGCTTTGAAACACTTTTAAACATCTTATATCATGTGCTCCTTTCATACATAAATCCCAACAAAACACTTAAAAGTCGCGCTCTTATTTTATTTCCTTATGCGCTGCCTTAAATATTGTATGGCATGCTTTCATACTTGAGCGCCTGCCATAAGAAATGGTACAGCATCTTTTTTTAATGTAATTTCAATCTTTTGACTTGGTTTGGTCTGCCATAAATGACACAAATCAAACACAATTTTATCTACTAGTAAATACTGAATAAAAAACTCTCATCTCCACAACTTGGGGACTTAATAAACAATCTGCATAACTGGAAACTTCACTGAAAAACCTGCAATCATACAAACTGAAATAATCCAACAATCCACACTTGCAAACTGAAAGCTGTAACTTGAAACTGAAACTTTTCACAATCACACTGAAATTGGCAATGTTGTTGAAGCTCTGTGCAATTCCTGGACAGAATTACCAACTGAATCCTGAAAGTTTTCGCTCTCGAATTCCCAAAGATCACAGGGGTTTTCATCCTTCAATCTTCTGATAAGGATGAAGATAAGAAATGCTCAAGCTCTGCAAATGGGGGATTTTTCATAATATCATAACATAACAAATATGAGAATTTCCTCCTTTTATAATCTTCTCTTTTCTGCTTTTACCTTTTTTCCCCAAAAGTTTCCTTTTTACAAGATATCTTAAAATCTTATCAAAGATCTATCAATATCTCATTAAAAAGATCTTTTAATAAAAATAATAATAATTCTTAAGTTTTCCCTTTTTAATATTTTAAAATAAAATATAAGGATAAACTTAAAACATTATTATTAAAATTATTTTAATAAAGTTATATTAAGTTGTCACTTTTTAATAAATTAAAAAGTAAATTTGTTAGACAACTTAAAAATATTAACTTTATTATTTCTTTTCCTTTAATTGAAAAAGGGGACATGACATGTCCAAAGCATGATGGGATGTTAACCCTGAGGTTGCAAGGCACATTGAAGAGGCCAAGGTGGTGTAGGTAGCATTGATTGGGGTCTCGATACAAGAGTGAGACCATGATTCAAAGAGCAGCAATGATAACATACTTGGCATTGATGACCTAGACCTAGAGCTAGAGGATGAGGATCATTAATGATTTTGACTCCATTATACTTTATAGACTCATAGATTTAATGCATTTTTTAACATTGTTTTACTTTTGACCATGCACTGAACACTTGATGTTTGAACTTTGAACTTCTGACTTTTTATTACTCATTGATTATTGCTTTGAAATCTGGAGTTTGAAGTTCTTAGTTTGATCATTGATATAATCACAAATCAGTAATTGTATGCCTACATGTTTTGAATTTTTCAAATTCTAATAACTAATTCATAGTTGAATGTTTGAATCTTGATTATTCTGTTCATAGTTTTATTTTTATGCTTTCTAAATATAGATTAGATTACTGGTTTTGTATATTTAAAGTTCTTTTATATAATTTTATATCTATTTATAAATTCTGTACCCTTGCCATACTGGAAAATGGGGCCAAACCCCAGCCATCCCAGAAACGTGTCTCCCAGTCCCACTGCCCCACTGTATGGAAACTCCATAAAACATTGAGGAACAATGGAATTCAAAGAAACTACGAACTTTCCCTTTTCAACTCTCCAACTTAGAAAATGGTGCATATTTATATGACTATCCTATCTAATAATCTATAATTTATCTCTTTCTCCAAATGACAAATAGCAAAGACTATCCTAGCAATGCATCTTAAGGAACTCTATCTAGATTCATCTTTAATCAACCTGTATGTCAACAGCCACATCTGGAACCTTTCTGAAAACATCCCGCAGAGACCGACACACTTTAATACGCAGTCCAGAAGCTTCTTGTATCATAGATTTGCCTGGTTGTCCATCAACTCCAACAACCATATTGATGCCTGATATCTGGAAGAGGACACAGAAAAATGGAGATTCAAATGCAATATAAACCACTTAAAAAACACAAATAAGTTTACCAAATCATGCAAATAAAGGCAACTAAAATCATGCAAAGTCCACACCTCAGCTTGAATAACATCAAGATGCACAGCAGATGGATCTGTTTCCTTACAACCATGCCATTCAAACTTGTTTGACACTTGAAGATGACCTAGATCCAGCTGCATGAAACTGATCCCACCACATGACAATTAAATAACACAAGTTCAAAATGAATTCATCAATGAGCGGATGCAAACATTCCCAAATATCTTCATACTAAACCTTGGTAATCTCTTCACTTCCCTTAAATGACACATATACTTACTCTTTGCTCATGGAATTGTGGGGCATAATAATAATAGGAGTATCCAACGAGACATCCAGTTTCACAGCAGGTGACCCTTCCATTTCTGATTGTTGAATAAGCCATTCAACTCCTCTAACTTTATCTACAACTCGAATTGCTTGCTGAGCTTGTGGAGTTGCCAAACCCATGAAATAGGCAGTTACCTGTAGAAAAAATTTGTTGCCAATAGAAATATTTATTGAATGGAAGCATACAAAATTAGCATAATGATTATCTCTGACATAATATCAATTCTAATTGATAGAAAGTAATGAAAAGAAACATCACAACTATTCACATTAAACTTTCTATCTACATTCAGTCAGATAATGAAAGCCTTTCTATGAAACAGAGCATAAACACTCTGAGTGTTTATATGATTTCTTCTTAAAGGGTAGATTCTCTTTTTGATAAGCAAAAGAAAAAATGTCTAGGTCCTGGCAATTATCATAAGACTACTAATGCTTCCCTCAATATGACTTGGGTTTAATATGATTACAAAAATTCCCCAGCCTTATTGAGTGACTGCAAAAAGAAATCTGACATACTTCAGGCGTTATAGAGACAGCAACAAGACATGTCTGCTAGGTACACCTTGCAGATTCAACAATTTGCAGCCTTGGAAAAGACCTCAAGCCTGCCCCCAAAACTCTGGAGACTCTTATAAACACCAAGTGAAAACCTCTCAAAACTCCGGATTTGAGATAACACAAATGCTACTGGAATACATGAACTGGATGACATTAAAACCCAACAGAAAATCACATCAACAGTATCAGGCCAGTGTGAGTTGTCGTGGATACTGTTTGCTTTCTCTGGAAACTAAGAAACTAAAACATAATGTACAGCAGAGAAAACCAATGATTGCAGTTAACTGTGCTAGTTCATAGCCATCAATTTCTCTTGCATATCATACCAATGCCAATAACAAGATCTTGTGAAAAGGGGTATGCATCACCAAGAATGAAGTGCAGTCTTGAGACAGGCACTCCCTTCCCAAAATGGACCAACAAACACATAAATCTTGTGATTGTTTTCCATTAAATCTATCCCTAAATGCCACAGGGAATCCCATGTATATGCAACAACCAGTTTACCAAGTATTTACCTTTCTTAAATACTATATTGCATTATATATTATAGATTAATCTGTGGTAAGTATGTTTATACAGTAAACTTAAAACTTTAAAGGTATCATGATACTATGAGTGCTTTAGGGCGTCCTAAAGATATTTTTCAGATACTGCAATACAATTACAACCTATCTTTGCTCAATGGATACAAAACACTCATGCTTTAGCACCTAGTTTGACAGCTCCTGATCCAACAGCGAGCACCAGCTTAACCTGAGGAGGTGGAGATTTGGTAGCAGTAGGTGCCAAAGTGGCTTTGTTAACTATTCCATTAGGAACTGCGGATTTTTTAGTACTATGATCTTGGAACAAAAACACGTAACAATTTTAGCCGTATTTTGCATGGAAACTTGAGAAAAACAAAGAGACTGGCATCAACTTTAGCATGGCTTCCAATGCTCCCAGGGTAAGCAGAAACCCACAGTCACCCTGATTGCTTCTCAAGCTGCACCTGGCTAGCACTGCCTCAAAAGAATATAGTGTATATCTCTTTATTGTCATGTATTATACAGCAATAGATTGAGTAGTACTTTGCAAATTCTATATCAGCAACTTAAAAACTTATTTTAAATGATATTCAACGTTGTTGAATGCCTGCATGAGAGAGAATCAGAGATACAGTATATATAAGATACAGAGGAAAGCTTTTAGTAAAATTCTGTTTGGCGATTATTAAATACTGTATAATGATATGTATTCTAAGCTATTGTTGTAAGTCAAACTGGCTAGAGTAGTTATTACTGAGTTGAGCTCAGCTTGTGGCAATTATTGTAACATAGATACGTATAAGACTGGAATTAGAGACGGCCAGGAAATCAATAAATCTATAACGATCCACAATAATGCAGGATATGATACTATCTTATATGGCTATGCTTCACTCACCTTGGTTTCATCCCACTAGTTTACATGTTCTAGCTCTAGTCTTAGAAACTTTTTCAGATTGTTAAGTCCCAACACTGCTGATAGACATCAATACAATTTCTTTCATTTTCCCTTCCTTTCATTCTATCACTATGCACATGAACTGGCAGAGATGCAGAACACTATTAGAGATCCCATAAGGACAAGGATTCCCCAATGGGAAAAAAACTAAGAAATGAGGGTCCAACAAATGTTATGAATAGTTCCACGGAGTTTCCTAACAAGGGGACGGGTTTCGGGGATGGGAGGACCAAGCGCCTAAGTTTGGGGACGGCAGCAAGGGGCGGCACAAATACATATAGTACTTGTAAAATTAGTTATAAAGGATGTATAAGGAATAAGTATAAGAATTACAAATGAAACTTTTGCATACTAAGTAAACTTCTAAACAGTAAACACATTGCAATTATTGCATTAAACAATAACAATGAAAATCTCGAATTTTCAAAATTTCATAACGATGATTCATGATTACAATGTTCAAACACAAAATACAAATGAGTCAATGGCTAATGGCCTAATGCCTCTAATCATCCCCAAAGTTCTCACCAAACTCCTCATCACTAGAACTGTTGGACTCCACGAGCTCAAGCTCCTTCAAACCAATACCAACCAGCCTTGTCTCTATAGCATCATTATCAACATGTGTTGGCTCCTCTAGCTCTACGTCCCATCAGGCTACTGGACTCTCCTTGTATGTGTGTGCAGTCATTGAGACACAAGGCACTATGTACAACCACAAGCTTCTCTTCCCTCCTAGAGGTAATTACGTTCCTTGTAATGGAGTGGATGAAGCTATAAGTAGACCATATCCTCTCAGCAGTAGAAGAAGTAGGCCCATGCATAGTCCACCACAAATTTGGGTCCTCCTATGCCATAGTCTCCCTATCTACCTTGGCCTCCTTTGAATATCCCCTAAGAGTTGAAAATTTTGTATACTTAGTATGAATGATGTTGACATCTGTAGAATCATACATTTTTTGAATGCCATTCATAAACCCTGTCTTTATCTCAACATCTTATATAGGTGTAACTCTGACAAGCCTTTGCACATACCACTTCAGGTTCAATGCATAGACAGCCATGTGAAAGGGAGTGTTGAACTTCTCCCATCTATTATGAATGATTGGCTGAATATGTTCAGTGTAGAACTGCAATGTGGGGTCTTTTTGTCGTACAACAGCCTTCATTTGGTCAAGCATAGTATCAATGCACTCATACACCTCTCCAAGAGTAAGTGCATTAGCATACCCATATCTAATTACTCTGAAGACTAGATTAGAGTAATGATGGAGACAATATATTTGGCACCAACCCAAAAAACATCACTCTTCACCACCTCCTTCACCCTCTTCCCCTACTCTGTCTTACACTCAAGCCACCGATTCCATTCTGTTGTCATCACCACTAGTTGCAATGCCTCTTGCAACTCAAGCATCCTCTCCAAGAGAATGACGTATGATGCATACCTAGTCTTTGAAAGTTTCAAGAATTCCTTCTTAGAGAAGGTCCTGAAGAGTGTGTGAAGTGTGGTGGTTGCAGATAAACATCTACACATCTCTAGCATTACTAATTGCTTTGATCTAGTGGATTTTTCCCATGTCCTTGAGTGCAATATTCATGGCATGCACACAAGGAGTCCACCAAATATGTCTATAGGTTGCCTCAATTAACTTCCCTCTAGCTTGTGATGTCCACATTTTCCGAGTGATCACCTAACGGAGTCGGTTAGTCTATTCTATTCCCATAGGCTAACCCGGAAGGGCTAGGGAATAACCTAATTTTATTGGGCCAATTTGAGATGAAAAATGACTTCCACTATTTTTGTGAGCCTCTTGGTAAAATAAAATGAATAAACAAAAATTGCCAAGAAGGTGGGTGACCAATTTGAGGGTTTAAAAAGAATATATAAAATACCAAGGATGATCAGCCATGTGAGAAGAAGAAAAAGAAATAAAAAATATATAATAATTGCCCAAGGGAGGTCAACCAGGAGGAAGAAAAATGAAAACAAAAATAAAAGGAAATTGCTAGAGGGAGGTCGGCCTTGATGAGGTCTATTTGGAGGCCTATAAAAGAAAGTAACTTGGAGGTCATTTTCATCATTCAATCAATTCATTTTTCATTTGGAGATTTATCTCTTTGGCTGCACTTTTAGTTCAACATATTTCAAGGACGAAAACCCTTAAGAATATTTGGTGGGTTGGACAAAAACATAACTCATCTTGGAGGTGAATTCATACGGAGTTCACACTTGCCCTTCATTGGAGATTTGGAGGAGATCTTGAGCATTCATGGCATATTCTTTGGAGCAAATTTGAGTGCCCAGTTTTTGGAGTGTTAATATGTGGTGACTGATCATGCTGCAGAGGTTGCGGGTACATGCAGCAAGGAAAATTTTGGTGACTTTGTCAGCGGCGGTTTAATAAAGGTGTTGGCAATTGGTTTGTTATTGGCCAACATGTAAAAACCCCACTTTTGTTGGCCGCCAAAGAGGCTTGATAAATAGCGACTGGAGAAGGCAAAAAGCCAAGAGGCACGAATGAGATTGTAATGCATTTCATGTAGCATAGCAGCAATATTGAGTTGTGAAGATTGTTGATTGTAATCGGTTTGTTTTGCTAAATAATGAAATACTGGATGGTTGTTTTGTGGACATAGCCCACATTGGGTGAACCACGTTAAATCTATGTGTTCATTTATTCTTTATCTCTATTTCTGTAATATGTATTGCTCTACATATAATTGTGTAATGTGTATTGCTCTAGTCTGCCTAACATAATCCTAACATGGAGGGCGATTTCACAATTTTGGAGCAGCAAACCCTAAGCGCTTGCCATGGAGGATTTGCCCATCTAGGGTTTGATGTTTGAAGACATTTTTGCATATTTGTGGTATGTATAAATCTAATTTAGGTCAGACTTGTATGAGCAGAAATCTGGGCAATGTTTGGTATGTTTGAGCCCATGAATTTGATGTAATTCCAAATCAGCATATTCAGATTTGGAGCAGCTGACTTGTTTATTTAGAGATCAGATTTGTTTGTCATATGTTTGGCATTTGGATGGTTGTTATACCTGGTTGGAATCATGGTTGATGTTATATTTATGTGAATGTTAGGCACATGTTTATTCACTGCCCATAAGTGTTCATATTTATCTGAATGTTTGGCACATGTTTATTCACTGCCCATACGTGTTCATACTTCAGAAATCAAAATCAGAATTCAATCCTAGGGTTTGACCAGAAAACTAAATCAGAAAATTAGGGAAGAAATTCAGAATTCTAAGGCAGATCCTATTGGGGATATTACACAGCTTTGCACACATGGGCCACATCTGTCACTACTTGCACCACATTCTATGTCCCAACCTCCTCTACAGCATCTTTGTGGAACTAGAATTAAAAATCAGCATCCTTGTGATGCCCTAAACAATCAACAGCCCTAAGGAAATAAGGGCCCTTTATACATGTAACCATGATATTGATGAGTGGACAATGCCTAACGTCCGTCCACCCATCCATGACTATGTTGCATCCACTTGTGACCTAGGTATCCTTCATTCTCTCCATTAAAATATTAATTTTGAAATAGTTCTTATCCAAGATTGTTGTTCTCAATTTAGTCTCCCCTAGTGCACATATGATGGTCCCGCCCTTATTATCTTTGTCACAGCCTCCTTAAAGGAGAGAGAGCCACATGAAATGGAATGCCATTGGCAAAGAAGAATTGGCCAATGGAATCATCTGCCTTATTCTTCGCTTGCACATTGAATAATTCTACCAGTGGGTTTGGAGCATCACTAGTCAACCTAGATTCCCCTTAGATTCTGCTTGTGGCCTCTGCAAAGTAGTAGTAGAACTCTAAAGACCCCTCCTCCTTAGTGGCAAAGTAGAAGATGTAGGTGCATTTTCTTCACTAGCACCCCATAATCTACTTATTTCAGCCCTATATTTCATGTTTTTTCCCATTTCTAGTAATGATGCCAAACCATTCAAGTTTACGAAAGTGGCACTTCCACAACCTAGTGCCCCCAGATGTTCCAAGCTTTGCTGGTAACTTAGTTGCACATTGTCATAAAGGGGACTTCAGAATGAAGGAACCCTTGGCATTTTTTTGTAGCATTTTGGAAGGACAACTATAATTTGCACTCCCAATAGAACTAGTTGTTTCACCCCTTTCTACTTTTGTACTAGGATCATCAGGTGCATAATCAAATTCAGTTTCAATTTCAACTTCAACCTCTTGAGGCTCACCCTCATCCTCACTCATGCTGTGAGAACTAATAGTGACACTGCAAGAAATGATCATTAAATTTATCAGTTTATAATTTAAAAACTAAAATTCAAACCATGCATATAATGCAAGGGGTTAAAACACAAGGATTTTGTTTTTGTTTTCTTACTTCAGGTCGCACGAAGCGCAAAAGCAAAGGATACACAATTAGGAATCCTTGTTCCTAACCTTTGTCAAATAAGGATTTTACTTTTTTCTTACTTCAGGTCGTACGAAGTGCAAAAGCAGAGGATATATAAAAGTCAAAATCCTAATTGACTCTCAAATTCTACGATTGATTTTAAAATTTAATCAAATATTTATGCATTAATTTACAAAAACTTTAAAAACGATTAAAAAATAAATTAAAATACCTAATAACTGCTATCATAAATTGACAATTGTAAATACTTGGTCAAACAAGGATTTCACTTTGTTTTTCTTACATCAAGTAGCACAAAGCGCAAAAGTAAAGGATACACAAGATGAAATCCTAATTTGTCTTCTAAATTTCTAATTTTGAAATTCAAAACAAAGCTCCAACCTACAAACCAAAATAAATTTGAAATTTCAGAATTTCAATTAACTTATGAAGAATGAAGATTTCAAAATTAAGAATGAAATTAACATTGATAATCTATAAATTTAACAAACGAATCACAAATGAGAAGTGAAGAAATGAAAATCAGATATTTATATGCATTATGCCTACCTTGTGGTTTGAATGATGCATTGAATCTAGCAAATGCTCACTCTTCTAAGTCCCCTTCTTGACCTCACTTTCCCTATCCTAATGCTCTCTCACCCATGAAATCTTCTCCCTCTTGGCTTGCCGCCTCTACTTCCAGCTTTCTACTTCACTCAATAAACCTTTTTGTGATTTGGAATGAGGTTGATATGTGTTTTTATAGGTTTTTTCCAACGACTAGGGGGTTGGGGTGGGACCCATTAGCAATTAGGGTTAGGGCTATGGGCGCTATGATCAAGAAAATTACTTTTTAAAAAAGTTCACTTTTTCATGTTGTCGCTGTAGGGGATGCCTATAGATTTCTTTTTAGAGTCGAAGGACAGCTAGCCGTCCCCTGGACATCCCGGGGACGTCACAAAGTCCCCAAAAAGCTCCCATTCTGGGGGGAGGTCCCAAAAATATTACCTCTTAGAGGGAAACGTCCCGGTGTGGAGGTGGAACGTCTCCATCACGTCCCTATGGAGTCCCTATGGGAAACTATGTTTTATTCAAGTCTGTCAAGAGACTTTCACTTCCAAGCTGCTTCAACTAGACCCACCTTTGCCAAGGCAATGACAGTAAATGTTTAACTATAGAAACTATTAAGTAATGTTTTATTTATAATGGTCAATTAGCTTTTAGGATAGACTCAAGGAATATTCTTTATTCGTCTATTAGTTGTCAATCTTATCATCTTAGTTGTCGCTCTTATCCTTTTCGGATAAAGCGTTTGTAATCTTATTAAAGGAGACTTTCGCTCCTTTGTTAATATTGAATACCTTGGTAATCATTCTGTGTTTGATTTTTGTTATATAATATCAAAGCCCAAGTTGAACCATGGGATCAATGAATGCGGGAAGATCTAGGGACTATTGTTGGCAGTGACTATTTGAGGAATGCTCGTGACGCAGTGAACAGCCAAAGGACGTCATACGGAATAGTACAAAAATGTACGTTACTGTATGGAAGCAACAAGGGTTTTTGTTTGCTTGAAAAATCGTGGATTTTTTTTAAAATCGTATTTTTTTTTTCCAATAGGGTTTTTTAGGCAGATTTTTTCGCAAAATCGCACATTTTTCTGGTTACAATTATGTGAAGTTTCTGCAAATACAGATCACAGCTTTTGTAGGCTTAAAATCACAAATTTCTTGGTGAATTTCACACCCAAAAAAGTGGAAATCGCACCAGTTCACGTTTTCTTTCCTCTTCTGCAAATTGAGACTTAGTTTTGGGCGATTTTTTTAAAGAATCGCAGGATTTTTGAAGTGTATTTATCCATGGATCTTTAGAACGCGTCACCTAGGGATTTTGGCAAAATTTTCACACGAGAATCGGGCCTAAAAATGATGCCATTTTTATTTCAGTATGGAGGTCGCGCAAGGAAAGTCTCATTTTGGCAGATTTTTGAAGGAAATTGCGCCTATTTTTTCATCTTTTTTGGCATTGCTTTTCCAAGCCGCAGCCAAAAATGAAGTTTTCATAAAGTTTTTTGGCAATTTTTTTTAAGTCGTGGGTTCAAAAAATTTGTGGTGGCGGCTAGGGTTTTCTTGCCCTATTCTCTGTTGGTGTAATTATATATTTAATTACACTTTAATAAGTTTACTTAGGGATTCTTTTTAGTATTAGGTTTTTATTAAGTCATATTAGGGTTTTATTTAACTTGCAAATATAAAAGCAAGTTGTCACATGTAATTCTCAATCCATTTTCATTAATTCATCCAATATTGTGCAAATTATTCCTCTTTGTTTTTTTTCTCTTGTGGAAGGTAAATCTTAGGTTTTGCAAGTGATCCTGGTGTTTCGAGTTAATTATCAACTCCACCATGGTATCACAGCTCCAGATCTGCAAGCCCCTTCTCAGATCTAGGCAAATTTCAAGAAAGAGCTTTTGCAGGATGTATTTTTGAGCAAAATGTACCTCACCATTGCACTCAGAAGGCCCAAAAACCCCTATTTTCATAGAAGGCACTATATATTTTGCTGACAGAAAATTTTTGGTTGTTTTTTTAGAATTTAAAAAAAATTGGTTCTGTGAAATTCATACGACCGTACGGCGCCTCAATTTCCATGTCATTCTCATCTGAGCTGATTTTGATTTTGGAGCTGCCTCGCTTTGCATGCCATCTCAATTGCTATGCCGCCTCAATTTCTGTGCCATCTCAATTTTTGTGCACAAGTACAACTAAGGTTTTTATTAATTTCTTAATAAAAAAGGAATTTTTTTATTTTTGAGGGCTAGCCCCTAGGGTTTAACCCCTGGTCACATGGGGGACCAGCCCCTAGCTTCCAGGCGCCAACCCCCAAAGACTCAGCTCCTAGTCATATGAGTGACCAGTGCCCTAGCTGCCAGCCCCCAGAGACTCAGCCCCTGGTCACATGGGCGTCTAGGAGCTTCAATAGTGCTTTTTTTTGGCCTCTTTGCCCTAAAGGAGCAGTTTTGGTAAATCAGGCAATCTTGAGCATATGGAGTCGGATTTTCGAAAACAAATAGGCGTCCGAAAGCTGGATCCAAGCACAATCCATTAGTGCAGATATTTTTTCCAAATTTTGCTGATTGGTACAATTTATTGCTGTTTGAAGTCCAGATACCCTTTTTGGCCTCCAAGCTCATATATTTTTGCCACAATCTCCAATTTTCGCGATTCTTGCGGCATTGGAAAGGTATTGAGGAGCTCTACACAGCCATCTATGAAATTCTTCGAGATTCTGCCCCATGTATTCTTTATTCAATTTGTCGGTTTTATGGCTTTTGTTTGATATTTTGGACATTTTGGCACCTAGAGAAGTTCTATTTGTTTTGTCGGGCTTCATTTATCAGCATTAATATATATTTAGATTGTTGATCTCTGATCTGATTTATTTGAGGAGATATCACGAGTATTGCTATTCACCCTTCTGTGGTAACATTGGGTAAGGATAATTATGAGTCTTGGAAAAAGGGCATCTTGACACATCTCAGGTGGCTTAATCTTTTGCCTTATCTTTATGGACTTATACCTGAACCAGATACACCTGGGAGGAAATTTGTATGGGGAAGTTATATTGATCATATTGTAGGATTGATTGGTTCTAGTGTTGATTATGACACTATGTGTTCTATCTCACATATTGAGTGCCCACGCGCTCTTTGGACTAGCATTTGGGAGATCTATGGAGACCCACATATCTCTCCATTCCCAGATGATCCTGCTATGGATTGCCACATACCCCTTCATGATGCAGATTGCATACCTTTTGATGATGATACAGTTGAGGAGCTTGCATATTTGACAGGTCTTGCTAGTTCAGATGACACAAAGACTTCAATTGCTTCTCCTTCTCCTCTTATCAAGATCGCATCTTTATTATCTGTTGCTACATTAGATTCTTTGCAGCAGGACATTATCAATCTTCCAGAGATAGCTCATTGGGACATATATCTACCAGAGATATCATTGTTGTTTGTAGAGTCCCACCTTGCAGATTTGGAGGACCACATTGAGGACATCTGTCTTCTCTTTGATGATAGCTTCGATGGAGTTGCATCACCATTATATTTTTCAGAGATTGTTCTTCATCCTCCTATTCAGTCAAAGTTTGGCAATGGATTGGAGATATTTGAGCAGTTTTCAGGAGCATCATTGTTGTCTTTGATCATGTGTAGAGTTCAGAGACATTTATCCTTCTTCCTGTATATTCCTATCCAGAATGGGAACACATTATGCACACATCTACAGTTCTATTTCTTCCCATGGGGAGGAATGTTGTTAGACGTTCATGGGTCTTCATCTTTATTCTGTGTCGAGCATCTTCCAGCACTGCAAGAGTCATCTTGAGGAGCAGCTGCATGGTCTCTCTTCTCATCTCTATTTTGGGAGGGAGCATTTCCTCACATGGGGTTTCATCCTTCTCACTTCTGGGGGGGTCCCCAGACCTTCTCTCTTTTTCCTCTCTTATGGGGGGGTATTCATGATTGTACTTTTGTGATGGATTCAATTCTTGGGGGGGTCTTAGTGTTAGTCCTTCTTCCATCACATGTTCATGTACTTGTATTTTCTCTCTTTTGGAGAGGAGTTTTCTCCCACTAGGTTTTTCTCCTTTTCTCTACTTTATGAGAGATTCTTGTTGTTCATGGGTACCTAACATGGCCTTGTAGCCGAGACCCATCATTCTTGCATTTGTTGCATGGTTTTCATTTCTCCCTAAGTTGCACTTATGGGGGGTGTTGGTGTAATTAAATATTTAATTACACTTTAATAAGTTTAATTAGAGCTTATTTTTAGTCTTAGGTTTTTATTAAGTCATATTAGGGTTTTATTTAACTTGCAAATATAAAAGCAAGTTGTCACATGTAATTCTCAATCCATTTTCATTAATTCATCCAATATTGTGCAAATTATTCCTCTTTGCTTTTTTCTCTTGTGGAAGGTAAATCTTAGGTTTTGCAAGTGATCCTGGTGTTTCGAGTTAATTATCAACTCCAACATTCTCAACTAGGGGTTTCTGTAGTGTGTCGTGGACTTTTTTTAGTTTTGACATTTTTTTTAACAAAATCATGGGTATTTTTTAATTAGCCAACCTTTTCAACATTTTCATTTGCTAGGATTTGTGCGAAGGCTGATTTTCGACAGAAAAAGGTTTATTTTTTCCGTGATTATGAGTTGAGTGAGAGAAGATGGCCTCTTTACCCAACATCATGTTGGAAGGCAACTAGTGCTTTACTGGCAAAAATTAGAACATGTGGAAGCAGCGAATGCTCATGATTTTCGAGTATAGATGCCTCAAAAAGATCATTCTTGGTACCGACATGACTGCGGGTAAAGACCAGGACAAGTTTGACGAACATGATAAACAAGCAATTATATTGATAAAATTATCAACGACTGATTAAATGCTTCCGAAGGTTCAAACAGGTACAACCTCTACAAAAATTTGGAAGCATCTGTGAGATCTACATGAGACTTCAGATAAAGGCAAGGCCTTCTTCCTAAAGAATATGCTCTTTTCGATCATGATGGATGAGTAAGCAGGAGCATTTACTCAAGATCGAGGACATTTGAGATCAGTTGTCAGACATAGGTCGAAAGATGGAAGAAGACATGGTGGTAATCACACTTAAAAGCTTACCACGGGCTTATGAGCATTTTATTGAGACACCCAATATTACGTCTACCAGTGTTGACTTGAAGTTCAAAGAACTGTGTAGATCAGGGAAAATCCAAGCACAAGCATGAGTCATCAATAGCAACCACAAAACTATCTAAATTCAAGCCACAAAGCCCTAATCCAACAATGAAGCACAAGTTGAACATAGAAATCAAATGATAAAAACAACAATATCTAAATTCCTATGCCAAGATTGGTTCTCCATTGCTCTTCTCCATTTTGCTCTAAATTTCTCTCAGATTTGCAACATGCAAGAGATATGATAAGCTCAATGTGAATGATAGCAAAATCTTGAGGATTATGATTGCGGTTTCTTTGATGAATGTTTGATTGGTTGGAATGTTGATTGCTCACTTCTGCAGCATAACAATGATAGGCAAGAGGACCTAGAATGATTTGGACAACATTATGATACTTGAAATGTCCCTCCTCAAATGGCTTGGGTGAGGCTTCATTTACAGGAGATGAGTGATATGAATGGACGGCTAGGATTAGATTGGTGATGGATGGCTAGGATTAAATAATACAAGGAGTTGTAGTCATTTGACAAGTGTCTCATGAGGGTTGAATGAGAGGAATTAAAGTCAAATGGCTTCCACCTTACAAGGATTAGAAGCTTCTAACCATGTGAAGATAGAGATAAAGATGGAATTAAATAATAAAATTATTTAATTTTGGAAAGGAATGATGTGGAATACATTTATTTAATTAATTTGGATGAGGGATTAAAATGGGATTAGTTAAATAAATATGGTTTATTTAACTAATTAGGTGATGAAAGGGGTATGTGAGGGTTCTAGGACAAAATGTCATAAGATGTCTCAAGTAATGTATCGACAAGGTGATGTTGTAAGACATGGACAATTTTAGGTGTCTACACTGTGCAATAAGCTCTTGCAGCAGGACAGATGGAGAAAACAGTTTGATAGCAGTAGTGATACGCAAAGTGTGGAATAGGCATTTGTAGCCAAAGACAAGGGCAAAGGCAAATGGCCACAAAAGAAAGGATGAGGTAATAATGAGGACACTTCAAAAGTTCAAAGAATCTGAAAAATATCACATGTCATTATTGTGGTAAAATGGGTCATATGAAGAAGCATATCAGAAAGAGGTTGGTTGAACAAAAACCCAACCAGGGAGGGTCTCAACAAAAGGCCCATATCACAAAGCATTCTAAGGAGAAGGAATCAACCTTCTATGCATTCATGGCCAAACGACCAGCAGATCAGTCTAAGTCATCTGCATGGTACATAGATTCAGGGGCATCTTGTCATTTCACTCACAAGAAATATTGTTTCACAGAGTACATAGCTTGCTCTAATTCAGTGATCTTCGTTGGTGGTGAGAAGTACAAGGTTGTTGGCAGAGGGCATGTGCAAATAACCTCCGGAGGGAAAATTTTATTTTTTCTCAATGTGTACTCTATGCTGAGAATGGAGCTTAATTTACTCTTTGTGAGTCAGATTAAGCACTATTGTCCCAATCTGGATGTCATCTCTAGCAAACATAAATGCTATATAGTTGACAAGGAGACAAAGAAGACCATTGTCGTTGGTATCGAAGATCATGGTTTGTATCGACTGGTTGATAATGAACAAGTCCAAGACATTACATTGACAACCAAGAGTGCATCTGATATCAATACACTTTGGCATTAGCGGTATGGGCACCTCAACTTATCTTATCTCTCTTAATTGGCTCGAGAGGATTGGTAGATGGATTACCTAACATCCAGCAGCAAATACAGGGTGTTTGTGGAGCTTGTCCAGCAGGGAAGCAACATAGAACTCCATTTGTGGAGGGACAAGCTTGGAGAGCCAAGAGAGTCCTACAACCGGTTCATGCAAACATTTGTGGGCCAATGAACACGACATCGGTCACTGGTGCAAGGTATTTTATTATGTTTGTAGATGATCCTAGTAGGAAAATGTGTGTATTTTATGAAATTCAAAACATGTGCTTAATGAATTTCAAAAGTTCAAAGCATTAGTTAAAAAAAGTCTGGTTGTAACATAATCACTCTTAGATCTAATAATGGAGGTGAATTCTAATCAAAAGAATTCAATGACTTTTGTACTAAACACGGTATAAGACGGCAATATACAACACCCTACACTCCACAACAGAATGGAGTAATTGAGAGACGGAACCGTACTATTACAGAGATGGCTTGATGTATGATAGAGAACGGAAATGTTTCCAAGAAGTTTTCGGCTGAGGCAATCTATACTACAATTTATTTACTTAACAGTTCTCCAACACAGGCGGTGAAGGAGAAGACCCCAGAAGAAGAAGCCTGGCCTAAGAGGAAACCAAAAGTTAGTCATCTTAAGGTCTTTGGTTCCATTGCTTATACCTAGATTATAGATGCAAAGCGAACCAAGTTAGATCCTAAGAGTAAGATATTAACGCTTACAAGGTACAGTGAAAATCATAATGCATACATGCTGATTGATGTTGATACTAACCACTTGGCTTTCACCAGATATGTGATCAGTGTTACAAGACTCAGACTCACCCAAGACTCGGCAAGCTGATTTTTGACCTGGACTCAGACTTGATGCCTAGACTTGACAAAGACTCTACAAATTGAATAACCAATGAAATGTAGAGATTTTGAAGGATTAAAGCTTGTTTCATGCACCCTTTAATAAATAAACCTTAAAGACACAATAAACTCAGAAAATAGAAGTTACTTTGATCACACACACAAGTACACATCGATTACATAAGTATAAACGCAAATTTCTACAAAACTCAAGGAATATGAAATCCATGGCATCAAAAGTTCAAAACAAATATCAAAAACAAAAACTAGAAGTCTATGGGTCAGAGGAACCTAGATCACTCGGCCCAATATTATGGCAAGTCCTGCGTGGGCATCTAAGATAGGTCTTGCATGATGATGCAGCCATGGTATTTGCCTGTCTCAATGACACTCACACCAACATCCAAGGTGTTTGCTCGTGCTCTATCCTCCTCTGCCATGGCTATTGCCTCTACCTCTCTATCCACCTGGTCAAACCATGCAAGGTCCTCATCACTGAAGACAAGATCCTCAACCTCAGCGATCCAACCCAATTGTGTATCAACCTCCTCTAGCGTGATGGGTGATAAGTCACTACCCAAAATCTGTTTGTGCCAAAGGCAGTGCCCCTTTTGGGCATCAAGGTACAGCACCCCCAACGAGGTCGAGGGGCAGCACCCCCAACGAGATTGAGGGGCAACGTCCCTCGTGGGGTTCTGGGGGCAACGCCCCCAACAGAGTTGAGGGGTAGCGCCCCTCATGGAGGTCAGGGGGCAACACCCCCAACAGGGTTCGAGGGGGAACGCCCCTTGTAGGGTCCAAATTACAACCTTTGAGACCACAGAGACCTTCATGGCACATCATTTTTCATAATTTTATTGCTTTTGAATAGCCTTCAAAAATCCTCCAAACTTTATCACTTTTACATTTAACAATTTTCCATTTTTATAGTTTTTTTCCCCTAATTTTCATTGATTTGGTCGAGTCTTCCTACCAAGACTCGTCGAGTATGGAGAGTCTGGCGAGTACCCGGGTCCCAAGTCTCACAAACTCGTTTAGGGTCACTCGCCGAGTCTAGGCGAGTCTTATAACACTAGTTGTGATTGATGAGGAAACTGGGCCCTTCCAGCTTTCTTCAAAGATCAAGATTATTGAAGATCATCCTATTAAGGCTAAGCATTCATGTGTTCAACTTCACGAAGCTCCACCTAAAGGGGGGAGGATTCTAAGCATGAGGAGTTTCCCATGTAGGTAAGATTACCTGAATTTATTGATGATAACCTGGATCAATTACCTGAATTTATTGATGATAACCTGGATCAACATCCAGATGACACAAAAACAGGTAGCCCAAGTCATCGTGACAACAGTGATTTGGATGGACAGGTTCCCAAGAAGAGACCAAAGTGGTGGGAAAGCACCATTGGTGATGTTCGGGTAAGTGAAATGATCGAGGGTAAATCATCAAGAGGCAAGAGAAAATAGAACACAATTAACTTTGGTTTAATGGCTACAATTCAAGGAATTTATGAGCCATAGGTGTTTCAGGAGACAAAAGGAAAACCCGAATGGGAAAAGGCCATGGCCATCAAACATGCAATTCTTATGAAAAAAAAGACTTGGGTTCTCTCAAATCTTCCACCAAGGAAGACACCCATTGGCTACAAATGGGTGTATAAACTCAAGTACAAAGCAGATGGTACTCTTGACAATTACAAAGCTCGATTGGTCGCAAAAGGGTTCTCGCGAAGAGAAGGAATTGACTACGACGAGACCTTTGCTCCTACAGCAAAGATGAGCACCATCCGATTAGTCCTAGCCATGGCAACTCAGTTTGGCTGAACAATCCATCAAATGGATGTAAGGAGTGTCTTCCTCAATGCAGATTTGGAGGAAGAAGTATACATGTCTCAACCTCAAGGTTTCTAGGTTGCAAGGAAAGAGCATCTTGTATGTGGACTGAAGAAAGCCTTGTATGGCCTGAAGCAGGCACCCAGGGCATGGTACATCAAAATTGACAGGTATTTGGTTGAGTAGGGATTCCAACGGAATCCTTCGAATCCAAATTTGTACATCAAAAGCAATGGTAATGATATCATTTTGCTAGTCATTTATGTAGATGACATCATTATTATAGGTAGTGAGGTGCACACAATTGAAAAGATAAAATCAAATTTGCATAAAAATTTTGACATGACTTATCTAGGCCTCTTACATTATTGCCTATGTGTAGAATTTTGGCAAATAGGTGGCAGCATTTTTGTTTCACAATCCAAATATGCCAGGAATTTGGTCGACAAATTTAGAATGACAGATTGCAAAATCTTGTCAACACCTATGGAGAAAGGGCTGAAACTTTCAGCCAACACTGACTCTAAGGTTGTCAATGAGTCAACTTATAGGTAACTCGTGGGAAGCTTAATTTATCTTTCAACCACTAGACTTGATTTGAGCTATGTTGTGAGTTTTATTTCTTGATTCATGACAGCACCCAAAGTAGAACATTGGATTGTAGCAAAGAGGGTGTTGAGATATGTGAAAGGGACACTTGACTTTGGAATTTTGTACAGCAGAAGGAAAGATCCTAGGCTGATTGGGTTTATAGATTCAGATTGGGCAGGTTCTTTGGTTGACAGAAAATCCACTTTTTGGTTATGTTATCAGCCTTGGCAAAAGTGCAATCACATAGACCAGCAAGAAACAACAGGCAGTAGCTCTATCCTCGATAGAAGCAGAATATCGAGTAGTAAAAGCAGCATGTGAGGTAGCATGGCTCAGAAGGATACTTTTAGACATAAAAATGCCTCAAAAAACGCCTTCACCCTTGTTTTGTGGCAATCAAGGGGTGCTAAAACTTGTCAAGAATCCAGTCTTCCACAAGCGTACCAAACATGTGGAACTTCATTGTCGTTTCATCAGACAACTTGTAGAAGATGGATGAGTTATGTTGCAGTATTGTCCTTCCGAGGAACAAATTGTAGACATTCTTACCAAGTCTTTGAGTCCTGACATAATATGTAAAATTTTGGGATAAGCTTGGTGTAGTTAGTAGATTGACCATTAAGGAAGGATATTAAAGTAATGTTTTATTTATAATGGTCAATTAGTTTTTAAAACAGACTCTAGGAATATTCTTTGTTCTTTTATTAGTTGTCGGTCTTATCCTCTTAGTTATCGCTCTTATCCTTTTCGGATAAAGCGTTTGTAATCTTATTAAAGGAGGTTTTCGCTCCTTTATTAATACCAAATATCTTGATAATCATTTTGTGTTTGATTTCTATTATAGAAACTCCACCAAAAACACAAGTTGTTTTACAGGTAAAGGATAGAATGACAATTCATACAAAGAATAATTGCACAAGAAAATAGAAAATGATGCTTTATTTCAGAGGTAGTATTTAATACCATACTTTGAAAACTTGTGACTCAGCAGACCTGATTTTGACTTGTACTAGATGACACGGCAAAATTTTTTTTTTTAAAAAACCTAAATTTATTAACTCGGTAAAAGTCCCCAAAAACTCAGCTAGAGCAGTTAATGAGATACATGGCTGCAAAAATAACTTCTGAGTTATGTGAGTACTCAGCAAATTTGTGATCTATGTTTAATACAATGCTAGCAGTACACAAAGGTCCTGTCATCAAATCATCACCTCAACCCCAACAACATAAGTGCTATTTGAAAGACCAATAGTTGTTGGTTAAGACAACCTATTGGTCTAACTGTTTATAGCAACCGTATAATTTACACTACCGAAGCCAACAAACAACATAACTAAGTCCGCTACATTTAGCGGATTATATGCTAATGACCATATTTTATATGATGGACTATAGGTACTAGCATTAATTTTCATAAATCTGAAAGAATCAAAATGGTTTGTCAAAATAAATTGTCATCTCATCTCTTGAGAGTAACAGTGGATTAAACCCAAAAGAACATAGAAGCATGGTTTGGGTTGGAATCCTTAATGCATCTCAAAAGGATGGTTATGAGGCTTACCACACCCCATTGCCAGAAAGCTCAACAACTTATTATTTGCCTGTTGTTTGAGTCACCTCCTCAAAGGCTAAAACTCCAGCACTAACAACACTACAAGGCCCTCCCCACTATTGGTCCATGGCTCCCTTTCCCTCAAATGGAAAAACCAGGAGGGCATAGAATCATCTAGAATTTTAGTGCATGGTGTGTGTTTTAGTGTTCATGAAACACTAGCAGGCAGACAATAGCTATCAAAGAAAATTAAAACACAATATAGTGGAATCTTACACAGCCACCAGGATTTGAAGGCCTTCAGCATATCACATTACATATTATAAACCAGCTTGAAGTAATATTAACAAGTTGGGAGATGCCACTGCATCACATTTCTGTGTCCAGCACCACCTAAGGACTGTTTCCCATGCCTGGTAATCAAGGGCCCTGTAACCTTCAGCAGAAACTTGTGACCTTCAAGTACTTTGTGCAGATGAAGCATCACACCTCACTCAATTTATTCAGTGGCAATTACAAAAGAACCAGAGCTAGAAGCTTTACAGAATTATAGAAAAAAATATTATAAATGTAGTTTAAATTTACATTTTTATAGATACAGACCAATGCTTTTGTCTTGCAAAGAATCAGTGTATTCAGTGTGAATCTTTAGTTGCACACTAAAGCTCGTTGTGTAAACTGTAGGAGAATGTCTTGAGTGAATTTTGTAAATTGCATCTTTCAATAGGTTACTATTTTCAGACAAAATAACTAGTATTTATTTCAAGCAAGAAAAAAGTTTAAGGCCACAATGAAACCCGTCGATAAACTTTAACTGGATATCCTAAATCCCTCGACTCTATAATATAAATAAAAAACAAAATAAATAGAGTAAAGAATACACATCTGTCTACCCTTTGGATGACCTTCCCCAAAGAATATACAGACAGGGATTGCATGATTCATCAAAAAAAACAAGCATCCTGAATGATATCAGTTATTGAATTTGAATTTCATAACCACAAAATAACAAGGTTACCACAACACAGACATTCTGATTTGTCAGACATATACCATGCACTTCGTATATCCAAAAAACACTAATAACCCACTTATTCTGATTAGACACAATCAATATATACACCTGAGTGCCAGAAACAAACAAATTTATAAATACATATGTTAGAACCTAGCTGTATAATCCTCATACAACATAAGAAAGACCAACAAGCATTGCATTGTCCAAAATCCAAAAAGTCTTCAGAACCACTATATAGCTACAATGGAGTCTACACGATACATGCTCATAGCGAATGATTTTAGCAGCCAAACAGCTAATCGATCATGTAATATTACCTCCTGAATGAACCTGTATAGAAACACAATTCGTACAGCTGACAGTCTCACACTAAGACTGTAATCATAGCCATGGAAATCATCCTCATCTCTACTGAAAGACTGGAACTTCCACTGTAAACACAAATTACAAGATGTTGGCTTAGTTCTACTAATAGGAATCCGAGGGAATCAAAAGAGTTGATTAATGTTGTTACCAATGCAAAATCATAACTGACAATACAATTTATTTGTATATTAAATGTCAATTGCTCTGAATCAATATGTCGTACTATACATGAACTTAAGCTACAACGTGAAGGAAAATAAAATATACATAAGCTACAACACTAAGGGACCATATATATATAGTCAATGTGAGGATTATTTAATCTTAATAAAAATATGGGGTCTTGTTGCATAAATATCAGAAACGTTGGTGATTCAACAATTTGAAATCATTTTGTGCTTAGTTTCCTACAGTTTCTAAACTATCTATACTCATCCATGTTCATCAAAAAGACATGTTAAAGGAAACAAATGTGATCTAGCATTTAGAAGAACAGGGATACTTCCAATTTCCAAACCTAAAATGGCTAATTTAGAGACTCTCTCCTATATTCATCTGTCAGTCACAGAGACTTGTTAGCAATATAGTTCATATTAAACTGCCACATAAAAACAAGTAAGCTCCCACAGCATCCAACAGAAATTCACAATCTCATCCATACACGCACACCAAATTCTATTCTTCTAGCAGAAACTAGAATCATGAAGACAAAATCTTACTACCCTATATAACAAGCATCCTATTTGTCATTTCCGATCCCATCACGTGAACCAGTTATTATTTGCCACTATTTGTGCCCATATTTCTGTTTTCTAATAATATAAGACAAGAGAGTAGTCTTCAGAGCATTTATTCTATTATACATGAGCAAGAAGTTACTCATAAATGACAAAGATGTTAACAGTGCACAGATGAGACCTTAACAAGCGAATCAGAACCTGGATCACGTATGTCACAAAGCCATCCCCACCAATGTTCTGGGCCAAGGGACATATCACAAATCTTCAGGTTCCCTAACATACCCTCAATGGAAATAGAACTTGGATGTACCTGATTAATTCAAGCATAGGAAAGGAAAGAAAAAGTTAAAAAACACTTCAGATCACATACTAGTAACTTAAGTCTTTAAAAAAAGTGCACTCCATATTATTCATTATCCTGAGCATACTTTCACAAAATGGCTAGCAATTAAATTAAGCAGTTAATGTGTATTTCATCAAATTACTACAACAGCTATAATAAGAACTTAGAGGCAAACCAATTGAAAATAAAAACATTGAAAAATAAATGGATTTCTCTAATGTCCATTGTACTTTCAGATATTAGCCTACAACTAAACAGGTCACCCTTCCTTCAACATCAAAAACAAACAACCCAATTTATGAAATAACACAAAATTACAAATGTTCAACGATTGTATTGCTTTGACCTGCAAGGCTTATCATTAAATCTTTAGACTCTTTAAGAGCTGAAGAGCATGAATGAAGAAACCATCTTTTTAAATGATCTATTTTGATGTTTTTGGTTTGATAGAGTACATTCTTGGAATTCTTGAGTTTTAAGAATTTTTTTCTGTTGCAAACCTAGTGTTGCCAAAGATTATGTGGATTTTTATTTATTTATCTTTTAGTTTTTCCCAATCTCTTGCCAACACATCTGGAGAATGGTTTTGATCAAATATTACCTCTTTGTGCACTACTGTGGGAAACAAAATAGTATAATCCACAGATTGATATCCTGTAAGGCAGTGCCATCCTCCTGTGGTAGGCAGTCCAAATATTTTGTTTTCATGTCAATAAGCTTGCAAGGTCCTGTGGAAGTTTTCACCACAAAAATGAATAGGTAGGAACCTAATGAATCTGCTTCGTACAGCCCTCTTGTTTCTGTGAATCATTCTCCTAAGTGACCATTTGTCAAAGCAGTGAAGGTGGTGGTAGATATGCAGCTATTTATCCAACTAATCATTTCACGATTGAACCCCATTGTGGCTACAGTCTTCCCCAAAAAATCCCAGCCACATTTGTCAAAGGCCTTGCACATGTCCTGTTTCATAAAGAGGCCTAGCCTTCTGTAGATTTTAGCCAAGTGAAAAATTATCTGAATTGCAATGATATTCTCCACAATTTGTAGGCCAGAAATGAAGGCAGATTGGGTCAGAGAGATGTTTCTAGACTGCTGCAGCCTCCTGGCAATGGCTTTGTGTTAAAGATTATCTTACAAACCATATTGCACAAGGCAATAGATCTGAACTGGTCCAGTTTGTCTACTTTGGCCATTTTTAAGAATAAGAAGCAGCGTTGTTGTGTTTATCTAAACCAATAGTTTCCTATTTCCTCTTACTCCTCAACAACCACCAAAAGCTCAGTTTTAATTGTTTCGCAAAAGGTTTTGAAAATTAGAGCTGAAAAGCTATCATGACCCATAGCCATATCCTTGTTAAAGGAGAACGCTACTTGTTTGAGTTCTGCTTCCTTTACAGATTTTAGAAGCAAGTCGACTTCAGTTAGCATTATCTCTATTTCTATATTGGCCAACATTTCCGTTTATGTTTGAGGAGTGACCACAAAGGGTATTTCTTCAGTCAATGTTTATTTCAAATTTTCAATGTTTCTAGTAATTGCTAACATATTGTGTGACTTCCGGTGCAATGGACAGCTCTTTGTTGTTGCTATCCTTTATGTTTGGAATTGAATTAATGTGTTGTATGTTGAGGACAGCTTTATGAAAAAAAATCGTGATTTCATCCCCAGCCAATATCCACTCCCCTTTCACTCTTTGTTGCCAATATAGTTATTCTCAGATCAAATTTGTGTATGATTTTTTGCTCCCATTGATCCATTGTCTCCAAACATTCTGACTCTCTGATTTCCTTTTGATGTACTACCAGCTCTAGTTGGGTATCCCTAGCTGTTGTTGTAGTTCCATGCTTGTATGCAATGTTTGAGATGTGCTAGTCTTTTGTGAAACTTGTGGAATTGTTGACCTTGAATTGACAGGCATTCCTTCCACGATTGAGCAACCTTTTTGGAAAAACCTGGGTGTGTCAGCCACATGCTTTCAAATCTAAACATAGATCTTTTCCTTTGATTATGACTAGAGATTTTGTGTATGAACAGCCAGTGGTGAATTTGGGCATTAATATGTATGTGTGATGATATCCAGTCAATTTTCAGCAGAATTCAATCTGTTATTTCAGCAATCATTTCTTCAACTTTCGTTCTATGACTATAAGTGCACGTGAACTAACCATCATGGAACTAGCTACCATTCTTTATGAATTAATCCATCAAAGAGTCTACAACCCTTGCATTGAACCTATTGCTCCCTCTTTTCTCATCTAGGGTTTTTATTATATTGAAATGGCCCATGAGTACAACGTGTAAATATGTGTTTTAACTCAACCAATCAAGAATATATCCAAGTTAGTTGATCCTAAACTTGCATTGAGGGGGTATGTAGACATTGGCTACAATTATTACTTCAAATGTCGTCACATCATTTAGCCAAGGCACCCACTCTACCATAACATATGAAATCCTGAATTGGCCCTTTAATGGTTGTGGATGATGACACTGGTTCTTCTGGCTCAAGCCTCACTACAAACATGCGACAACACAAGTGTCCAATCTACGTTTCCAGCATTTCCTTCCTATCTTCATTGTTCCATTTAATTGAAAGGTCCGTCCATCACGTGGTAGACTACCCCAACAAAAAAAGGATCATAAGTTTAAATTTTTAAATCCTAGCTCATCCATGAATATTAACATATGATCTAAGCCAGATTAGGTGTCTCACACACAGAATTGTGGCTTGAGGAGTATTGGAACAATGATCATATTGGGTTCTTTCCATTGTAATCTAATGTACTATTGAGTTCCATTGGCCTATTATTGGTCATCTGTGGATATTAATATGGTTTCTTTCTTTTGTTTTCTTTTTTTCTTTCTCTGGACCATTAAGGAAGTAGAGCACTCCAGTAGCAAATGAGAGTTCCTGGGTTCGAGTAGCAGATAGTCCATGGGAATTCAAATGGACATGCTTTTAAAATCATATTATATTAAATATTAGCTTGTATTATTTATAATCTGTCGAGGCAAAGGATGCAAGTAAGGGTATGTGCATTTACTCTAGTGAAAAGATAAATGGGCAATAACTAGCATGATGACATCAATACTGTTTTACGATTTTCAATTATAAAGTATCTGAGATATTATTATACTCATTGACCTGAAATTGGATTAGTTAAGTTAGTCAAGTGGGCTAACTTAGCCAGTTAAAGTTCTCATTGAAGCTAACTCTGTGTGCTTAACACAACTCAAAGGCTCATTTTCAAGAAATGACGCATAAGTTGAGTTGTAGAAGCTATGTGTCAAAGTACAAAGTGGAAGAAGTAACTAAAGGATTTGACTGCACAAGGTAACTGGACCTGGCAGAAGAAAAAGCAGAATTGACAAGTTCAATTGCCGTCGCACACGTCTCTTCCTAGAATTTTCTATTGTTTGTAAAAGCTATTTGTCAAAGTACACAGAGGAACAAGTAACTAAAGAATTTGACTGCACAAGGTAACTGGACCTGGCAGAAGAAAAAGCAGAATTGACAAGTTCAACTGCAGTCGCACATGTCTCTTCCTAGAATTTTCTATTGTGAACTGCTGTACTCTCGAGTCCTATTGACCTAGTTTTGGTCATCTGTGGACATTAATATAATTTCTTTCTTTCTTTCTTTCTTTCATTCTCACTAGTTTGACAGCAATCGAAATCATCCCTGGCAGACCTAGGCATGCAGAGCAGGATTGACCGTGGTTGAACACATCATAGAAACAACAGAGACAATGCTTGCAGGATCTGAGAGTTCCAAGATGTGTTCAAAAGATTCCTTTCAGTTTCTTTGATGCTTGAGCTTCCTTCTTCAACTCATTTGTAACTTTTCTTCGTTATAAGACCCTTCAAGATAGGTCATTGTATGGGGATTTTTCCTTAGTTTTGTTAAGAAAGTAAGCAGTAAAGGCTTCTTGCTGGCAACCTAAGAGTCTTCGAGAGTTTAGCAAAGGTTAAGAGAGTGTGAGAGCATTGGAGAGTTGTATGGTGTAAGGCATTGCTGTTGTAGTTAAGAAGTCCTTGTAAGCCTTGTTTTAGGCAAGAAACCATTGTAACAGCTCATAAGTTAGTGGCTTGAGGAGGAACAACACCTTCCTCTTCTGTAGTTTCTCCCAAATTTGAGTTTCTCCAGATCATATTGCTGCTTTCCTCATCCTTAGTGCTGTTTTATGTTCTTCTCTTGTAGTAGCATACTTCATTACCTTGTTATATACTTTAAGATGCAAGTGTAGAGGCAGAGCTACATAGTAGAATCTCCACACCAGCTTACAAATCTGAAATCACATCAATTATATTCAGTTCTTGGAACAAATATTTAGCTATGAAATTCTACCTCCACCAAGTTGTTGTGCTCCTCAAGTTAAATAATCTTGAAAGGTGCATTTGTTTCTCAGGATAATAGTGAGTTTCTCCAGATCTTATTGCTGGTTTTCTCATTCTTGGTGCTGTTTTATGTTCTTTGCTTGTAGTGGCATACTTCATTACCTTATTATATACTTTAAGATGCAAGTGTAGGGACTGCTTTTCCTTACTTCCGCATTAGGAACAGCAACTTATGTAATCAAGTTACATAAGGAAAGTATAGGATCTGTTAGGAGGAGCTACATAGTAGAATCTCCACAGTTGTTCACAAATCTGAAATCACTTTTCAACCATCCTCAATTCTTGGAACCCATATTTAGAGATGAAATTCTGCCTCCACCAAGTTGCAGTGGTCCTCAATTTAAATAATCTTGAAAGTATTTGTTTCTGAGGATAATATTGAGTTACAGAAAGTGTATGATTGACTCAGTCAGGTGCTTAGAATTCCCACATACAGAATAATAACAAGTTTCCACTTGTGAAAGTATTTGTTTCTGAGGATAGTATTGAGTTACAGAAAGTGTATGATTGACTCAGTCAGGTGCTTCGAATTCCCACATACAGAATAGTAACAAGTTTCCACTTGTGAGTGGCTTACAGCCAATCAGCTAAAGCATTATTCTCACTCACATAGGATAGACACATGCTTATTTATTTATATTTATCTGCATAAAATGATTAAATGTACAACGGCTACAAAGAACTTAAATCTCTGACGTTAAAAAGTACAGAAAATGACTAAATCTGTATCATAGATTCATAACATTCTTGGAGAGGTGTGCACAAATTTTACGAACCTTCAAATCCATCTGAAACCTTTCTTGCACCAACATAGCCAACTGAGAGCCATCCTCCTTATTTAGGAAAATACAAACACTATCAACATTCATCTTCAGCTGAAACACAACTCTGGACTTTCCATTTCCCAATACGCCTTTAACCAATGCACGTTCAACATCTTCTATGTTTTCACTTGGCACTGCTATATTTCCACCAATATCATTCTGTGAAGGTGCATTATCATATAAGCGCTCCATCAACTCACTCAAATCCATGCCAAAATCAATTAAAGCAACAACAGTAGACCTATTGCAGAAGAAGTCAAGTTTTGTCATGCAAATGCTCATCTGGCAAAGACACATAAACCAAATAGTTAGCTCTTCTCATTAACATAAGGAAAAAATGAGGTCCTACCTAACATAAATTTTAACATCAAAAACTTCACTGAAAGATGAACATTACCTGGGTGTCTGTTCCATCATAGTCGGGGGAATCAGGCTGCCTAGTAACAAATGTAACACTTATAAAATCAAATGAATCTTTCGCTTCACCTTGCTCTTCCCCTAGGGTTATAGCCCCACTGGAAAAATCAGTTTTAGGATTAATTATTGTGGTTTCAAAGTCACATGAGGAATCCCTTGGAGTAGCATATAAAGAACTTAAGTCACTTGGCAAGACAGAAGGGTTATCCCAAGAGCCACTGAAATCTGACAATGCATCTTTAAAATAATCGTCTTCATCTAACATTTTTGTTACTGATTCTGGGCTATATTTTTCAACATCTTCATCAAATGTGTTTTGACCATCATTCTTCAGCACAGAACGTGCAACATACTTGCATGTTGAAGACACGTGGCCTTGAAGTTTATCTTCAATTTTTAGGGAATGCAATTTCATCCCCAAAGTCAAATCATTCTCCCGTTGTATAAGCGTCACCTGGAAAAAGGCCAATATAGTAAATACATCTTAAAACCAAAAGGTTGAGGAAAGTCACCAAAAGTATATCACTGCAAGTAGAATATGTATAGACTTAAAGACAACAAAATGTTGTGTTTAAATAAAGTAGATTTGCAGTAATGTGTGCTAATGTTATGCTGGTTAAGCAATAATACAATTCATACAAAATCACTTATTGTGAAAACTCTCCATTGGGGATTAAAGAATGTTTGTATGTAAAACATTAAAATGACAATGAATTACCTTTAGACAATTTCATGGACATAAAATGCCTATCCTACAAGACTTCAATCTAAGAATTTCTGGCACTTTAGGCTCTCCATAAGGAGAGTTAAAATAAGGACTATTCCTAAAAGACACTTGCGTGTGGAGTTCTGTGGTGAACTCCACTAGATTTCATCTGCTACCAATGCAGATGGACATTAATACCCAATGATATAAGAAAAAAAAAAATAATGAATTGAGCTATGCTGACAACAAGAATTCCCATTCAAAGTTAATGGAAATTGTTATGCTATTCTAAGAATGTTCATGTGTTGAAGCCCACTGTTATTTTGAGGTCCAAAGAAAAGTGTGTGTCCCAGAGTGTTGGTTAGTGTGTTTACCACACTCAACTCGACTAAGAGTCAACAATTAAAAACAAATCAGCCAGGTTGTAAAAAGATTACATGGGAAAAAATAAAGAAAAATGCAACAGGGAAAATCTGCAAGTTTTCCCAAAAACATATTTTTACTATTTTGAATTTTCTATTCAAAAACAAGAAAAATGTTGTAAAAATGAATAGGCACAATATTATTAAAATGAAATAGAATACAATATTATTCTATTAGATATCATGATACCCATTACAATGAGGTTCATCTCCTTATATAGAGTTTGGAAGATGTAACCGATAAGCATAACACGTCAACGGATAACACATACATGTCAACAGATAAACATAACATAGCTAAAGCTAAATACTAAAAAGGAAATAAAGCGAAATCACTTAAGTCACTAAGGGGACATTATTACAAAGGTAAGCCTTATCTTTTAATAACTTATATTCTAATACCCCCTCTTAAGGCTTACTATACTAAAACAAAACAAACTAACATAAGCAAACTATAAACACTAAGAAGCATGAATTCTTCAGAAGCTTTTCTCTAAAAACAATTTTTCAGCCATGTAGACCTCCATCAAGCTGCCTCATAGCCCTCATAAAGGCATAGCTCCCAAGATGAATTCCCGAGTTCCCAGATTACCACCTCCCCGAACTCTCAAATCACGAATGCCCTGAATCATTGGACAACAATCCATGCTAAGCTACACTCACAGAGCTCCATCATGTTGTCTCATGACCCTCATAAGGGTATGACTCCCCAGATCCACAAACTCCCAAGCTAACTAGGCAACTATCAATATTGAGCTTCAACTACACTAGATTCCTTCCCGTCTTCAAAGAACCGGGCTTCTTTAGAATGTATAAAAAGAAACTTCTCCACCTTCTCCACCATCGTCAACATTTGGAGAATCTTGAACATGGCGACAAAGTGTATCTTTATCAAAATCTTTGTAGCAAAAGGAACAAGCATAAACTTGTCGGACTTCTTCTTCCAAACCCTTCAAGGGCAAACTTTCTTGGTCCTCTGTAACTCCAATGTCCATACTCAATGATTGCTCAAACGTCGAAGAAAACAAAGCCATAAACCCTTCCAAAACCCTAGTCATTGAATTTGCACAAATTCCTTCCACACAAATGGTGCTCCTTCAACTCGTCCTCTGTTACAAACTGATCATACATCGATTCTTTCAAACTTAGCAGCCTTATGAGTCTTCCGCAATCTTTCCATCTTTCCATGGTTTTTTCTTTTCCTTTTGCGGCCTGGCTTCTGCGATATCCTCATTTTATTATTTGTTGGCACCTTGTCTGGCGGCTTGCCAGTGACTTCAAAACTCTTCTCAATGATCCTCAGTGGCTCCTATCTCCTTTTGGCGGCCTCAAATGCTTAATCAGATCTGCGGCTTCTTTTCCAGAGATCATTCTTTAAACAGCGACTACTTTATTCAAAGCCTTCTTTTTCTTGGACAGCAATCTGCAATCTTTGTATTCAGCGATGACTTCAAACAAAGCAATCTGCTGTAATTTCTGTGTTTTATTCAAAATAAGTGATCACAATTTTTCAACTAAACTTTAGACTTGATTTTCAGAAACAACTTGCTCGGTTTTGTCAAAGAAACAATCACAATTTAGATGAGAAATGCCTGGCTGTTGAGCTACACATAACAACTTAAAAAAAACCTTCAAATCCACCACTGAAAACCCTGTCGTGGCTTAAAAAAAAAACTTATCACGATTTTATAAAATTTAGAAAAAAACCACGATTTTTACATTAAATCCTTGCAATTTTCAGTCATAATCACCTATGTGAAATGCAGAAATACCGGGTCGCAATTTGCATAAAGAAATGATCTGCGATTTTCCTTGCAAACAAAAATCTCATGATTTTTCCTTGCAAACAAAAATCTCATGATTTTTCCTTGCAAAAATCCCACGCAACTCCTTTTTTACGTGACCCCCTCCTGCTCTGATACCATGTTGTAAACATGAATAGGTCACAATATTATTAAAATGAAATAGAATACGATATAATTTTATTAGATATCAGGATACTGATTACAATGAGGTTCATCTCCTTATATAGAGTTTGGAAGATGTAACCAATAAGCATGACAAGTCAATGCATAACACATCCACATAAACGGATATACATAACATAACTAAAGATAAAAACTAAAAAGGAAATAAAGTGAAATCACTTAAGTCACCGTAGTGACTTTATTACCAAGGTAAGCTTATATTCTAATTACTTATATTCTAATAAAAAACCACATGTTTATTGAAACATGATTACTCAAAAACTTGTATTTTCTTAGAAATCAGTGATTTTTCAACATTTGTTTAAAAATGGAGGTATTGCCAGGACTATCATTGATCGGTGAATCTCGTAAAACTGCTAATAACCTAAAAATCTAGTACTATCATCTTGAGGATATGGACAGAAACAACGGTTTTAAAATCTAGTTGGTTCAATAATTTCACATAGAAATCATGCAGATTATTGGCAGGTAAGCTTATACATTACATATTATGTGTCAAGTTGCATTGTCGCTACTATGGTACATTTATTAAACAAGGTTTATTGTTCCTCAATCATTAAATAGGTCCTTGAGCAATGGGGCCCTTCCCTTAACTCTTTTCAAGGTTACTCTTCGTGTCCATTTGATCTGTAAACCAGATATGGTTATACCATAAAATAGTCATCAACAAACAGATGTAAATGAAGAAATTGTGAATTGTTCTCTTTAGGCAAGCAATCAACTTGAATATGAAACAAAGCGAGAGCAAACAACCATCACAAAAGAAAACATAAGGATTTTACCTGGAGAAGCCGATTTCCAGGAGAAAACTCCAACAAAAGTGGTGCAAATAATGTTCTTATCCAATAAATTCTGTGATAAATACAATCTTAAGCCTCTTGGACACACAACCAGCTTCAAACAAACTAATTTCAGTCACTAAGATAACACAGCTCTTTTACACACTCTTCAGCTCTGACTGTGTCAAATACAATCTACTTGGAATCCACGAATCCTCTAGGAATTAAATTCAATCCCCTTTAGGTTGCCTCTTGGGCATTTATAATGACTTATTCTGCTTGTAAACACCCATTGAAATATCAGAAATCACCAAAAGTCAAATAGAAAGGAAACTAGAAGTGTTTATGGGCGTTACAGACCATTTCTGGACACAAGACAAAGCCATCAATCCAATACAAAATCACCCTAGCGATTTTACAATTGCCATAGTGGTCATGTAACTGTCACCTAGTGAAACTTGGTGGATTCACACTATGGCCTAGAAAACTCCATTTTCCTTCATTTCTCTACATTCTAACACTTGAACCCTATACAATGTGTCTTCTAAACTATATCACACTTCCCCTATCAACTCACCTAATCCTTTAAAGATCACACCTCCCCAAAAGCTATGAAGGCTGAACAAAATGAGGGTTGCCCCTCTCAAAGGACGACATGGCTACCACCCAAGCCTGAACCACTCCAACCAAGAACCTAGAAACCTTTGTCTCTAACCGTCCAAAGGTGTTCAAGGGGTTTTTTTATATTGCATAATAATGAACAAAAAGGTTACAATATAAATCCAGAAAGGCCAATGACAAGTTATTGAACCAATTAGAACATCTCTAGTCCAAAAAACATTACCCCCTAGATTACCTATGTCCCTGGGATAACAAGGTCAACTAAAAGGCCAAATAGATCATATTGTTTGGGTTCATTGATAAGGTCCAACCTCATATAAGAACTGCCAAAGTGCAAAAGAGGCATGAAACAAACTCAAAACAGTGTGTGATGCAAAGAACAAGAATTAGATTCTTCGTCTCCAAAGTTAGTTGCATTGTTTGAAGATGCAAAGTGATGACAAAATAGAGGGATTCTTGAGAAGAGTAACATAGTTGAGAACATCACTCCAAGCATTACGGGAAATAATTTTAGATGACTCTCTTGTACTAACTGTCTTGAGAGCACTACCCCTTCCTTTCGAATGCATGTAACCTATTTGAATATGGCGAGCAAAAAGCCTACATTTGAAGAGTTGGTGAACTTGCTTCAACAAGAAGCAATTCAAGATGAGACCGCCACCACCCAAAGCAATCAAGCTTTCACATCACAATACCAAGCAAAGAAACATGAATGTCGAAGCGGTCCACACAAACACAAATATAGAAATCAACCTGCACCTAAGAAAAAATGTCTCGTCTATGGAATGGGGCATACATTCCAAGACTACTAGTATAACTCCTTTGCCAACGGAGAGTCCAGCCAAAGAAAACCACAATAGAATACACAAGGGGACAAAACGAATAATCCTTGATGGTAGAAGTCTCAAAAGCAACAAAGAAATGTTGCTTCTCCAGAAGATTGTGATGAAGACTTTCTATATATTGCATAGACAAAAGCATCCTCTTCAGATCATTCGGTGTGGTATGTTGATTCTGGTGCCTCACAACACATGACTGGTGAATTAGAGTGGTTTGTCAACTTGACCACTTATACTTTATATTGACAAGTTTCCTTGGCAGATGATACTGCTTGTGAAGTTCAAGGCATTGGTGATATTTCCCACCATGGTTTTTACCACATTGGGTTTTCCATGTATATCTGGTGTTAATGTGTGCATGCTTTCTTGTTGTTGATGTTATTGCATTGAAGGTTAAATTGATTTGCATTCAAAGAGGTTAGAAATTTTAATTATTACTAATCTACTGATTCAAACCCCCCCCCCCCCCCCAACAGTAGATAGATTGTGTTCTAACAAGGGAAGGCAATGATTTACAAAATGAACAGCAGTTAAGAGTTATGTGTTGCAATTTATATAAAGTGAGTTTGTAAATTACAAAGGCTGTAGTGTTAAAGACAGCAATTAGTGTATAAGACAAAAAATTACAAGAGAGGAAGACAAATTGTGTTAGTGAATAAAGACAAATTCATAAAGGACAAAATCAAATAGGACAAAGGATTATATTTCAACACATAATGGAGCAGTTAACAAATACAGAAAATGATTTTATGAAAGAGACAAAGAATCCCAACGAATTCCATGAATAATACAAAGTTGAAGATGACTTGTGAATAAGACAAAAGTCTTGTATCATATAAGACAAGTAATTGAATAAAGACAAAGGATGATATAACAATAAAACAAGGAGATACGATTCATTGTGAAGGGCTGCGATTTTATTTAAGGAATGGTTTTTAAAGTTTAACAAAGTATTGTGATTTACTTTTGGGCGGCAGTCATTGTGAAAAGGTATGATTTAATTAGAGGCTGTTATAAGCAGTTGTATCTTTTGTGAAGAGCCACACTCATTCACAAGATCATATCTCTTAGAGGAGATATATAATATAGAGATTGTGTGGATGAAATGTAAGCAATTTAAATGAAATATATCTAATGTGAAGAGCAGATTAAAAAGAGAAAAGGCAGAAAAAATGAAGTGCAAATCAGACTTATATTAAATAGATGAAGGGGATATTGATATGGTTAAAGAAGAACAAATGATACATCATTAGAGAGTAGAAAATTTGAATGAAGACATAGCCATATTTGTGAACATATGTTGAAGGAAGATTGTGCATGATTGTAATCAGATTTTGGAAAGGAATTGGTGCACAAGTGTGTGATCAGATTTGTGAAGAAAGGATTGTGTGAAGTGTGTGATCAGATTTGTGAGAGAAGAAAGTATTTGTATGAACCTAATTTAAAAAGGATAGACTTACATCATACAGAATCAGAAATAGTGATCAGATTTGTGAGAGAAGGTTATTGTGTGGATTGTGATCAAATTTGGAAGAAAGATATTGTGTGAGTTGTAATCAGATTTGTGAGAGGAAGATCCTATGAAGAAGCATACTATATCAGCCATTGAAGGATTAATAGGTTGAAGCCTATCAAATAGAGGTTGGAGCCAAAGCAATATTACGCCATGGTTTTCTCCCGAAAGGGTTTCCACGTAAATCGTGCGTTCTCATTGTGTACTTAATTGCTAGATCTTGTATATGTGTAGTTGATGTAATTAATCGAGTTTGAAAAGTAAAATATTGTTAGATATTGATTCACTCCCCCCCCCTCGTATCACCATGTGCTCATCAAATATGAGTCTAGAATAATTTGTAAACCAATTTTAGAACTTATTAAAAGGGACTTATACCATTTAAGTTCGAGCCACAAGAATATCTGTTATGGGTGATTTATACAGAAAACATTTTCTGTTTTCTGTGACTGATTAAGGTTTCGGGCTGCAATTCCTTTGTTGTTTGCATCAAAAATTTAGGCTGTGAATCAAATGAAATGCATTGAAAACATCAAATGACTGTTGTTTCAGGTTTTGTGTGCATATTTTATGGTCAAAAACTCAAAAGAAATGCATCAGAAACTTCACCCGCCACTAGAATCGTGGTGGAAACACCATGGAAACAATTCAGACCACAAAAAACCCTAACCTTCCTGATTCCACAAGTGTTTCAACCTGAATTCGATCCTGAGACAAATCATACCCAGTACACAGGGTTTTTCTGCCAATTCAGTAACATAGATATAATATAACAGTAAAGAAAAATTTGGAAAATGCAAAAAAAGAACTGCCAGAAAAATGTAATTAACTTGTCTTAAAACAATATGAATTTAGAATAAGAAAGAAATTTTAAGCCAGTCCATGCAAATATTGTATCGTTCACCCTTTATCCTAAGGCTATGTAACATTTACATAAAAATGCAAGCATTTGGATCCTCACACACAAAGACAACCTAAGAGAACTTCTAGAAAACCATGTTTCCTATAATTGATGCCCATTTCAAACTCTTGAAGCCCAGCCAACATAATCTGACCAAATTCACCTGAGAAATCTATGTTAACACTTTCTGCAATGAGTTAGAACCATGGTATAAACTGAAAGCTAGTGATGTTTCACTGCTATGGGATCAATCTAAAAAATTAATTCATTTGAACTCTAGAACAGCCTGATTTGGCCTGATGGTGATGGTGATTGCAATTCATATTGGTATGGTCATACACCTTGTTGAAAAAACAATCCCCTTGTGGGATGCTTGTGTAAGCGGAGCTTCATACAACAAATTTTTGTCTCTATGGTGAACCCAAAAAACTACATTTTGATTTTCCTTTACCTTTATAAATAGATACAAATGAAAAGATTCATGTCATTAGGTAGGAGGATTCATATTCAGTAAAATATAAAGGCAACTTAAAATTAGGCTTAGTTGAGCCTCACCTTGCCTCCATCGGCACAAAGTTCCAAAAGCATTCTCTCTTCTCTAAAACTGTCACTTTCTTCTTCACCCTGGTATAAGATGTCATACAAAAATTACTGACCAGTCATAATTCAACTAAGAAGAGAAGCAAATAGTCATTTAAACTCATTGATGGTATCTTTTTGTACATTACAAGCCTTAACAGGAAAGTTGTTGTTCTGCTTTCACAGCCTACAAATATTGCATTCTCCAGGAACAATAACCTATTTCATATTCTGAAAAAAAAATGCTTTCTTTTACATACACCAGGGAAACTGTATGTATATATTAGAAGTCATCATATCTCTATGACCGAAAACAGCTTTGATGATTCAAGAGTACCTTCCCATAGATAAGAAGCTTCAACTCTATCAGAGAACCAACAACAGACAACTTTGCCAGCTCCGATAGACCTGCTGGTTGAGAAAGTTCATCTTCAGATTCATCGCTACTTAGATCTCCAGGCATGCATATAGATGGAGGAGCCTGCAAAGAGCACAAGAATCAAACTCCATAGATGGAAACATCAATTTCACTTTACTCAGAGGGAAAATAGGAAGTTACAGATGCTTTATATGTAGCTTGAACAAGAGACTTCATCCATTCTGCCTTTGCACTGTTGTCTTTGAACTGCAAAATTACTGTGCTCGATGATTCCAATGCCTGAAGATGTAGATTGCAAGGTTATGAATACATTCTCAGATCAGCAATAATAAGAAGATTCCCATTAAACTTCATTCTGATTTAGACGTAAGCACATAAAGTTCCAAGAATTAAAAATATTCCAATCAATTGTTAATGAAACATAGAATTCAAAGATACTGTATATTCTTTGTAAAGCACAGAATTCTAAAGACATCAATATATTTGGAAGTGCTCATTAACAGTAGTAGACAAAGAGAAAATCAAACAGTATTTGAACCAATGAAAAAATTCAAGATATGACATGATTAATGCTTGTCAAGCTGTAAATACTTATGAACCCTATTAAATCTGTCTCCATGAGCCACCTCGAAACATCCCAATGTGCATTCCCTTGATAGGAATCCAACATGAATAAATTCAGATTTCTGCTACTAAAAGCCAAATAAATGGGGTGGAAGAGTGGGATAAGTGAAGGCAGATCAATATTGAAGGGTGCTAATTACACCTCCACTGTGGAGCCAAGCGGACCTAAAAATTCTCACAAGAGGTAAGACGGGACAGTAGTTAACGGTGTCCAAATAGTGCAAGGTAGCATTCCGCATTGGATGATACATAGATGAAATCTGTTGTGATGTGATTCCAATGGACGCTTGTCATGTGTTGTTGGCCAGACCTTGGCAATATGACAATTACACCATTCATAATGGGATGAAGAACACTTTCACCATCACAAGAGATGTTAAGAAGTTTGAATTGTTTCCCATGATATCATAGGAAGAGTGCGCAATTGGCAAGGTGACGCAATTATCGACAAAAGAGCTTCTCAAAGAAGTGAGGAACCTATAGGACTGCTATGTGCTAGTAGTGAAGCCCACACAAAAAGAGGAAGAAGAGTCACACAGCTCTAAGGAGCCTGGAGTCATTGCATTACTCAAGGAGTATGTAGACATGATTGGCACAAGAATGTCAAACAAATTGTTGCCCATTCATAGCATCTCACACTGTCCTAGGATCTGGTTTGCCTAGCATGGCACCCTATTGCATGAGTCCAGACATGAGTGCAGAGTTGAACCAGCAAGTAGAAGAATTGTTGGAAACCTTGCGCAATACCTGCAGTACTTGCACTCAAAGGAGAAGAGTGGAGTTGAACCAACAAGTAGAAGAATTGTTGGAAAGAAGTATGAGTCCTTCCACAATACCTGTAGTACTTGCACTCAAGGGAGAGGAGTGGAGGATGTGTACCGACACCTGCGCAATCAACAAGATTACCATTAAGTACCGGTTCTTGTTATTGAGCACTGATGTCTAATGGATTGCATGAGCGGTACATGCTATTTCTCGAAGATAGACCCCAAAAGCAGGTATCATTAGATTCGCATATGCAAAGGAAATGAATGATAGACCACACTCAGAACTAAAGAAGCCTCATAAGCGGATGGTGATGCCATTTGAGTTGACCAATGCACCAAGCATGTTCATGAGGCTAATGAACAAGTTATGAAACCGATTTTGGGTAAGTTTGTACTCATCTATTTAAATGATATTTTGGTGTTTAACAAGACCAAGAAGGAGCATCTTGTGCACCTGCAATAGGTCTTTGTGCAGCTGAGGAAGGAGAAGTTGCACGTTAACCTGAAGAAGTGCACCTTCATGAAGAGGGTGCTGACATACTTGGGATTTGTTGTATCTCAATAAGGATCGAAAATGAAACCTGAAAAGGTCTACTGTCATATCCCCATTTTTGCAGGTGACTTAAAAGTGTCCAAATTGTAAATTAATTTTATAAAGTATTTTAATTGCTTTATAAAATTAATATTTTATTTAAGTTACATATGTCAATGTAAAAACACTTTATAAAAAGTATTATTGTGTACACAAAAACAAGCATTTAAAAAGTTAGTGTGTAAGCATTTAAAAAATGTCATGAGTGACTGTGTACACAAAAACTTTTATTAAATAAAATTAGGCCCGTCCTAATTTGTGAAAGTTTAAAAGGAGAGCTGAGATCCATTTGGGATCATGCTTGAGTTGATGTTTTATGTCTTTTGTCAAATTTGTAATCAGCTGATGACAAGGTGACGTCCCCTTGCATTTGCAGAAGTCAGTTTGGTGATGCTTCCTTACCGTCATTGAGGTGAAGTTGCTTCAGGCTTCACAATTGGGCTTTCAATATTGTTCTACATTTCTGTGTATTGGCAGTTTGCAAATATCAAGACATTGTTGAAGATATTCCATCCATATCTGAGTATATTGTTTATGCAGAAGATTTTTGTTGCAAATTTATGGACTTATAAATAAATATAAATTTGCAAATAATGGGATCGATATATGTTTTTGATTGATAAGATATGTGCTGCGGTTTGTTTCAATCCTGCGTAGGTTGAAACTGTATAATTTTGAAAGTTTGATATTACAATTTGCTGTCAATTTGGGAGACAATTTCTGACAAGCGTCAGCTGTGTCTATATTTTAAATATTTTTTAAAAGGAATTCTTAAGTTTCAAACCACCGCATATCAAAGACTATAGAATCTTCCTTAGTCTCATTGTCTGAGTTGATTTACAATTGTTTGTGCTTTGTGGGTCCCAAATCCCACTACCAGTCGGTTGTCTATTGAGATTGAATTAAGAGTTTTTAATATATATGATTTGTATTTGATATTAAGGGAGAAATCGAAGAGCTAGCTGCAGTAATATTGAAGACATAGGAAGGTTTGCAGGACCCAGCCTATATGATGTGTCTTGCTTTCCCAGGCTAATACAGAGGCCAATCCAATTTTGGAGTAACAAGAGAAGACGTGAGGGCCTATGCCTAGGCACCATCATTCTACATGCCAGCGATAGTGTTACAAGGAAGATCGTTGATTCTCACATCCCACTCATCATATGAAGGTTCCGATCTGCACTTCTAATATCATTGCATATATCAAGAGACTTGCGAACCATAGTAAGCCAACATTAGTGACCACCGATAATTCTGAGGAAGCGCTTATCAACTTCTACAGCAACGAACTGCAAGCGCTTCATTGTGGTAAATCGGTAGCATCTGGACAAAGCATCATTGAGCGTTGAACGAGTCACATTGTGGGATGAGCGTCACCATTTGAAGGAGAAGCGATTCTAATAAAGAGATCATGGCTTTCAAGAGTCGTGGAAATTCAAAGGAAGTTTATTTTGATTTAAGTGCTAAAGTTGAGATACAAAACACTATTTGCAGAGGCTTCTGAATTGGCGTCCTTCATTGTGGAGTGTTGAAGATTTTAATGATACTGAGTTATGGAAATGAAGGCCGCCGCTGATGTTATATGAGCGTAGCAATGTAATAGAGGAAGACTTGCATATCATAGGTTAGTCTGTAGTAGCGCCAGAATTAGGAACAAACCTCATCAGAACCCTTGATCGTTCGGCTACAGCAGACAAGTATATGTTGATATGGTATGTTATCAGCCATCATTCATCTCTAATATGGTTTGTATTCTCACAGAAATAAACAACAGTACATTTCAGTCTTGAATGCAATTAGCTTTCCACATTCAAATCTTTAATTTGAATGAATCGATTCTCTTCTATTTTATTCCTGTTGTTATAGAAGTGCTGCTATGTTTAGTATTGGTTTACTGAGCTCTATGATTGAATTCAACTGAGATAAATATAAGCAAGATTCAGAATCAACATAGCAAATATCCTAGAACGGGATACTACATCTACGCGATTGATGAATGGCCAGAACCAAGAAGCACAACTAAGGTAAGGAGCTTCCATGGGTTGGTGAGCTTCTACCGAGTGTTCATCAGAAACTTCAGTAGGATTCGTGCCCCTTTGACTTGCTATATGAGGAAAACTAGATTTGAATAGACATTCGTTGCTGCCAAGGGCTTTGTGCTCTTGAAGAAGAAAGTGAAAGAGGAGCTTGTTGGCACTCCCTGATTTTGGAAAAGCTTTCCAAGTAGAATGTGATACCAATAGTAGCGCAATTGGTGTTATGGTATGTGATAAGGGCAGGGCCATCACATATTTCAGCGAGAAAATGAACAATGCCAGGCAGATATACTGTAATATCCCACCCTAGTTTGGAACAATTTTTTTTTCTCAAACACCCATAAAGTTTACTGACTTCTAGTGAGCTGACATTCCGTCAAACACTTGGCATGCAATCTGACTATGACTGATTTTCTGATTTTATTTGCTTGTTTGGAAGATGGGTTTTGATGTTTTCAGTTTACATATGCATTTGCCATGAAGTAGTGCCCATAACAATTTGTAATTGAAACAAAGACAAACAATATGACTGATAACATAAATCAGAGGTCTGATATCATAAATCAGAGGTCTGATATGACTCAGAACAGCAAGATATCTTTATTCAAATTAAAGATTTGAATGACTCAATTTGCTAGATTAGAGAAGGAAAGCATCAAATCAAACACCACACAATTATAAATGACTAAAGATTATAAGGTTGATGTTTCAGTTTTTCCCAAATTATTGATAACCATATATTTCCTGTACAAAGCAAGAAATTCTTGAAAATTACTGAGTTCAGGCTTGTCAAGAGATCATTTGATGCTCCTAGTTCACAAAATCATGGCCACAACATAAATTGCATCAAAAAAAATAATAAAGCTACCATTATTAAAACCTCCTACACATTATGCAATTAATAATTGCCTCAAAAAAAAAAAAGAGAGAATTTTCAAATTATTAAGCTTTATCTCCTGAGCTGTACAAATCATCACAGAATATTCTGGGTGTACTTTGTAACACGGTGATTTCCTTAAGATAGAAATCTCATTTTAATGTGCAACTGCAAACAATATCAAGAAGAAAAATAGCTCTTTGTTTCCTGGAACAATCTACCTTCTGGAGATCAAAACCCCTGTTGCTTATGGCGATAGAAAATTCTGATCCTCCAAGACTTGTAGCAGGTATCTCTGAAACTTGTTTTGCACTCATGCTGACAGATTAATAAATGGTGTTATTTGCATGCATTGTCAACACTATTATGTATGGTATTAAATTAACAACCATGAATGCCTCAGTTATAAACATTATACCTGCAGGACCGCTGATATGTTTGAGAAGTTTTGGACTCCGAGATATACAAGTATGACCCAGCAAGTACTAACCAACAAGGTTGCCATTCTGCAACAGAATTACCGATTCCCTGCAATAACTCCACGGGTTTTAAGTGTTAACACTAATCAAATCCAATACATTATGTCCAAAAGGTAATATGTAGGAAAATAAAAACAACAAAAGATCATTCAAGGATAGGAAGTACCCCCCAAAAAAGAACCCTGGCATCGCCTGCAAGATCTGTCGGGTGCCAAGATCTGAGTCCCATTCCATAATTTGTTCCAGCCACTTCATCATTTCTTCTACCTTTCTCATCAAACATCGCTAATAAATTCATAACCCTACTATATCTTGCAGGTGAAAAGTGGAGCCCAAGATTTGGCACTTGAATTGAAATTCGTGTCGATGGGTAGCTTGGATGCTGAAGTTTGATCTGGAATATACAAGCTGATAAGCAATTGCAAATGCACCATTAAACCCATAAAAATGATGTCCACAAGGATAAATTACCTGGTCAATAACAAATGATGTGCCACACTTATCAAGAATCGGAAACAATTTAGAAGAATGTTTAGCTATCGGAGTTTCATCATGTTTATCCATAATATATGCAGAGTCTAAAGGAGGTTGAGTAAGGTCTGCCCAATCAAAATTTCCATCAATAAAAAAGGCAGAAATGTCTCTTCCTGATATATAAAAGCGAGAATAAAGACTTGCTCTCTGGAAATCAACTTCATCTTCCTGAATCAATTATCAACATCAAAATACAGAATCAGTACTCATCATAAGAAACTAAACCATTTAATTATTGATAGAGATAATCCTCACCTTCCCCGTGCACAAGGTAAAATGACCAAAATCTATTAGCAACTGGCTGCTGCTTCCATAACAATCTATTCTCTCAAATGGCAATCTCACTTTTGGGGCATCCAAATCAATGTCAAGAGAAAACCTGCATATGTATGCAAGAGGATAATTATCATCTCCTTTCAAAAGAACTACTTCAAATAAAAGCCCCTACCTATTTGACCAAACAATAGAACAAAATACTTGTCCTTGCATAATTTCATGAATTGAACTTTTTAATGCAAGTTTAGGTATTAAAGCACACTGAAAATAAAACCACAAGGTGTTGTCATCCAATTTGAAATCTAGCAAAAAGACCATAGAAAAAGTGGTGAAATATCATTTTTTTAACCATAAGAAAACTGCCACCATGGCTTCATGCACAAATGATTGAGCATAATCTATAATAATAATCTCACTAATATTACTAGTTTCTAAAGCCTTGGTTGCCATTTCTCTAGTTTTTGTCTTCTTTGGTTCTCGTTTGCCTTTGCTAGATTTATGTTTCCTTCCCTTTACTTGTCTCCAGTTATTCCCCATTTGTTGACTTCCCCGATCATTTAATGAAACAATTTGCACAATAGAGTATAATAGAAAATATACTGCAAATACTTGATAATAATAAGCCACTTCAAGGGGCAAACCTCCAAAAATCTCCAAGAACACAATTCGCAATATGATGATCACATAACACTCACTAGCTCCTATATATACCCTACTTATGCCTTGGATATCACCCAGGCTGACTTAGATTCTAAACTATAACACCTAGGCTGACCTAATTATCCAAATGAGAATATAATAACGATCATATAACTTAATTAAGAGTTAAGGTAGCCACAAGCCGACTACTCATACCCTATACACACTATAAGATTACGGGCATAGCATGCCCCCCACTTCAAAGAAGCATTGCCCTCAATGATGATCAATTGTGGATGCTTTTGCATCAAATCTTCATCTTCCCATGTGGCATCTTCAACAGGTAAATTCTTCCACCAAATGAGATACTCGGTGATTGTCCTAGTCCTCCACTTCTTTGTGTGTGTCTAGAGAATTAACTTTGGATCCAAAATGACTCCTCCTTCTTCATCTAGCTCTCATAACATCATTTGTGTAGGAATTTGTCAACCAATCACCTTTTTTAAACAAGAAACATGAAAAATTGGATCTTTGTTGTAGGAGATAACTCAAGCTTGTAGACTACACTACCAATCTTCTGCAAAATCTGGTATGGACCATAATATTTTGGTGACAACTTGTTCTTTTGTTGCTTCAAGGACATTTTCTTATAAGGTTGCAATCTCAAGAAAACCCAATCACCAACTTCAAAACTCCTTTCACTACAATGTTGGTAAGCATGTTGTTTCATTCTATTTTGTGCCTTGGTTAATTCTCCTTGAGTCCTAAAACTACATGTTGTTGATGATTCAAGTGGTACTCCACAGCTTGAACTCTTGGTGTCACCTTCAATGATGATGTGATGGATGGGGGATGGTATCCATATAATGCCATAAATGGGGACATTTTCAAAGAAGCTTGGAAGGAAGTGTTATACCGACATTCTGCTAGTGGTAGCCAATCCACCCATTGAGATTGCTTATCTAAAGTGAAATAATGCAAATACCCTTCCAAGGACTTATTGACAACCTCAATTTGCCCATTTGATTGAGGATCGTATGAAGAGTTGTGAGCCAATTAAGTATCAAAACAAAAGAATAAATTTGTCCAAAAGTTACTAGTAAAGATAGGAACACGATCACTGACAAAAACCCTTGGGATACCATGTAACTTTTGTATATTCTCCATAAATGCTTTTGACACTAAACTCGTTGTAAAAGGATGGGGTAATGCAATAAAATGGGCATATTTGGTGAGGTGATCCACCACTGCCATGATGACACTCTTACCCTTAGATCTTGGAAGGCATGTGATGAAATCCATGGATACCTCTTCCCATCATTGGCTAGGAATAACTAAGGGTTACTATAATGTCCCCTTTCCTAGGCGATGTTAGTCTATTCTTGGTTCCGGTAGACTAACCAGTGTGGTTAGGGAACTCTTGGAGTTTTCGTTGGATGGTTTTGGACATCTTGGCTAGAACTTACTATTTTTAGTAAGTTAGGGTTTTGACTGTTTGGGAAAAATCAAGATTGGAGGTGGAGCGTTTTGATGAGACCTTTCCAACGGTCTATAGCTCATTGGTTTCCGAGTTCATTTGGCCATTCATTTTAAAGTCCGTAAGTTAATATTGCATATTTAATATTGGACTTTATAATGCTAATGTCGGTGACTTAGTGAAAATGTAAAATGCAAATAAAAGTCACTTTATTGGACTTGGATGCCCCTAGGGAAATAAAGTGAATTTATAATATTAAATTCCTCTTTCATGTGGGTTGACCCTCTTGTGGGGAAATATAAAAGCCAAAATGCAAAAGAAGAGATTCATTCTTGACTATTACATTTTATGAAATTTTGCTCTGCAGAGAGAACGAGGGTTTGAAAAAACCATCCTTGGCTTTTGGAGACGAAATCCTCCATTAGTAGCAGCATTCCGCAAGTGTGAGAGACCATCCAAGGGTGCTTTGAGCAGCCATAGTCAGTGGTTGTATTTGTGCTTCATTGTCATTCAGTTTGGGAGTTTGGAGTTCAATCGCGGAGGCATTTTCGAGGAGATATCTTCAGTCTTTTGCCACGATAATTACTTATACAGGTTGAAGATGATATTTCAAGTTTTAGACTGCTTTTTGATGGTGTTTTGATGTACCTTTTGAGCCATAGACAGGTCGTACCCTCTTCCATCAGGGCCGTACCATATGGCAGCATTTATTGAGTTTTGAGTGGGGAGTTTGGACTGTTTTCTATCCCACCAGGGTCGATTTACATGTGCAGTCATAACAGCAACTATGGAGTGTGATTTTAAGGCAGTTTAGGGAGTGTTAGAGGTGCTGATATATTCCCAGCAAAGGCCGTACTTCACCAGCTGAGCGTGGGAGTGTTCATTGAGGGTTTTGAATGCATTTGTGGCTCCATTTTGGAGCTCTGTTATTGTAACCAGCTGTTATACATTGTAACAAACAATTTATGAAGTGTGGATGAAGGATTTCAAGAGTCCATTGACTATTACACTTCTGTACTGTCATTTCCAGCTATGTATGCCTTGCTGCAGTTAATGGGTATGTGAAACATTCCATGCTTTGTTTATTTCTTCATATGGGTATTGATTGAAAGGGTTTATAAAGGCATTGTCATTACATTTTAGCTTGTGGGTATTGCTAGAATATAGTCTCTTGCAAATATCGTATCTTGCATGTGCTGTTATGTTATGAGAACAACATCAAAACGCAAGCAAGTTACAACTTAAGTACAAAAAACCTTCAAACAATGAGAAAAAACTAGACCCAGATCAAAAAATATAAAACACAAAATAGGGTGGGTTATTTCAACTACAAAAGACCAAGTGTCTTAACTATCTTCCCTTCATTTCTTTGACATACCAAACATTCTACCACAAATTTTTGAACATCACCTTTAAGCCCTTCCCAAAATAAGCCCTGCTTGATTAGATGATATGACTTCAAAACTCTTAAATGACCCCCAATTGGAGAACCATGGAGCTCTTCGAGAATCTTGTGTTTGAGGGTGGAATTTTCGCATAGGTACAATCTCACTTTATACCAGATAGAGTCTCCCTTCCAACAAAACTTATTCGAACTACTAGGATCAATTTGCAACTATTGAATGAGGTTCCTTATAACAACGTCATTCTACCACTTTGTTTTGGATTCAACCCAATATGCTTATAATATTGAAATGGCACACAATAATGCCTCATACTTCCTGTATAGTGCATCAGCCACTATATTTTCCTTTCCTTTCTTATAACTGATCTCAAAGTCGTACCCCAACATCTTAGTGACCCATTTTTGTTGCTCTTTAGATGATAACTGTTACTCTAGAAAATATTTTAAGCTATCATGATCTGTCTTAACTTTGAAGCATCTCCCCAACAAATATGGCCTTCACTATTTCACTGCATGAAGAATAGCTAGCATTTCCTTCTCATAAATGGGTTTGAGTTGATTCTTACCCTTCAATTCATAACTTTCAAAAGCAATGGGCCTACCTTCCTACATGAGAACTACTCCTATACCATTTCCTGAAGCATCACACTCCACAATAACATCCTTGGTTAAGTCTAGAGTGGCTAGTACTAGACTGCTACACATAGCCTCCTTCAATCTCTCAAATGTTCTATTAGCTAACACATTCCATTAAAAAGCATCCTTCTTCAACAAAGTTGTAAGGAGTGTTGTTATGTGGCCATAATTCTTTCGAAATCTTCTATAATATCCAATGAGTCCTAGGAAGCCCCTCAAATTCTTAATGGTTTTAAGCATAAATTACATAACTCTAGGAGTACTCGCCAAGTTTCTGAGTACTCACGGGTTTTTTCGTTGGGCAAGTTAACACAAGGTAAACTCGCGAGTCAAAGGTCGGCAGGTTTCCAAAAATTACTCACTAAGTTTAAGGCGAAAACTCGTCGGTTGAATGGCGAGTTGCAGGCTCGAACTCGTGAAGCCCTAAACGCGGGTCAAATGCGCCATTTAACACTGTAAAAACACAGTAAAAACGAAATACACAGCTAGGACACTGTAAAAACACGTTTTTCACTCTATAAAACCCTCATTTCGCCCTCCATCGAACACACAGCAAGCATTCTGCAAATTGGGAAGGATTTTCTAGTGTTTTAAGTGCGAAATTTCTAGGTAAATTCCATTTTTTTTCTTTTTATTTTATAAACATTTAAATTTATGAATGCTTTTTAGTTTTTTTGGTATGTTAAAAATTTAAATGATTGAATCATTGAATTGAATCAAATATCGATCAAAATTTGTGGATTCTCATTCATTAACGTTGATTTAATTGAATTGAATTGATTTACACTGATTTGAATCAATTCTTTTCAATTTTAAAAAAAAATATTAATATAGGGAAAAAATTTCAGATTTTTTATTTTTTTTAATTTAAGAATTACATTTTAGGGTTAAGAGATGACATTATAATATTTTTATCAAATTCGTTAATTCAATTACGATTTAACGTATTATTGTTAAATATTTGTAATGCATTTGTATTTTACATGATTTTTTTTTTAAATCATGTTCGGCTTCAAATTGTTATATTTTTTAATCACTATTTTTTGTTGTTATCGATATTGTAGGTTAATACATTATCACAATGGCATCCGGCTCTGCATATGGTTCGGACTCAACAAGTGCAAGTCAGCCCATTGGAAGGAAGCCCCCTAAGAGTCGTGACCCCACTTGGAAATATGGCATAATGGGACCAATGCAAGGGTCCATGATTTGTACCTGGTGTGAGAAGAGGCATGGTGGAGGCATCAATCGCCTCAAATACCATCTCACAGGCATTCCTTGCCGCAATGCCAAACTATGTGAAAAAGTCCCAAAATAAGTGAAATGAGAGATGTTGGCCCTTCTTGCAGGGCTAGATGAAAAGAAAATGGATAGGGTGAAGACACAAGCAGCCATTGCTCCTAATCTGTCAAGAGAATCTGATGTCAATGTGGATATGGAAGGCATTGTGGGCTCTAGTCGCAGTCCACGTATACATGGCCCATCCTCCTCATCCAGTTCGAGCAAGTTGTAGGGGTTTTTTGTTCCTAGAAATGTACCAAGAGCACAACCTTCATTGGAAGGTACATGGCGGAACAGGGAAGTGCACAAAGAAGCAGATAAGGCTTGTGCAAATTTTTGGTTTTACAACCTTCCCTTCAATGTGGCAAGGAGCCCATATTGGGAGTGTTTGGCGATAGCATTGACAGTTGCAAGAAAAGGTACAAGGCACCCTCTCCAAGAGATTTAAGTGGCAGGTTGCTCCAAGATGCTATTCTAGATGCAAAACAAATTGTGGAAGACCAAAAGAAGCAATGGCAAACGTATGGATGCAGAATTCTTTCAGATGGGTGGACAGATGGAAGGAACCGCACCATCCTCAATTTTTTAGTGGCTTCAAATGGAGATTTAGTTTTTCCTGAAGTCAATTGATGCTTGCAACAAAATAAAGAATGCAGAAAATTTGAGCTTGACATTGGAGTAGGTTGTTTTAGAGGTTGGCATACAAAATGTTATCCAAGTTGTTACTGACAATGCAGCGGCATATGTGGTGGCTGGACGATTGCTTCAAAAGAGGCACCCGACACTTTTTTGGACCCCTTGTGCAGCTCATTGTCATGACCTTCTTTTGGAGGACATGGGCAAAATTGATTGGGTGAGGCCAATTGCAGAAGCAAGAGATATAACAATATATATTTATAATCACCCATGGGTTCTTCACTTGATGAGAGATCACACCAAGGGGAAAGAGCTTGTGCGATCCAGTGCTACAAGGTTTGCAACTAATTTTCTATCGTTGCAAAGTATTTCTAGTTTATTGACTCCCTTGAAGCAGATGTTTGTGAGTCATCCATGGCTAGACTCGACTTATTCAAAGAAGGTTGATGGACAAAGGATCTCAAAAATAGTTTTTGATGTTGTTTTTGAGACTAGAGCTATAGAGATTGTCAAGGTAGCTTCAAATTTCAAATTGAATCCTTTATTTTTAAACATCAAAAGTATTTTGTTTCATTGTAAGTTGTAAATTAAATTTGCTTCTACTTTATACTTTTTAGGTAATGGAGCCGCTAGTGAGAATTCTGCGCTTGGTGGATGGGAAGACAAATGCAATGGAATATATTATGAGGACATGGACAGGGCCAAAGAGGCCATCCAAAACTATTACAAGGGGGATGCAAATAGATGTGAACATATTTGGGAGATCATTAATTGGAGGTGGAACAATCAACTCCACTATCTCAACCCCAGATTTTTCTTCTCCAATAGCTTTTTAGGTGTTAGTGGGGAGGTTATGGATGGCCCATCCACATGCATTTTGAGGATGGTACCTGAGGCTGAGATTGAGAAGAGAGACCTCATCATGTCTGAGTTGCAAATGGGAAGCTCTTTTTGTAATGTCCCCATTTTTCGAGTGATCACCTAATGGAGATGTTAGCCTATCCTATTCCCGTAGGCTAAGCCGGAGGGCTAAGGAAATGACCTAATTGATTAAATATTCTATTTAATCAATTTCTTAGGGCAAATGGATGATGAGAGATGACTTTGTATATTTTTATGAGCTGATTAATGAAATCAAAATAAATAAAATAATTTGTCCTAGTGGTGAGCAACCAAGGAGAGAGAAGAAAGAATTAGAGGGAGGAGGAAATAAAGGGTAGAAATGCCCTAGGAAAAATAAGATAAATCAAAATAAGACTCCTTGAGGTGGACGACCTAAGTAAAAGGGTCAAAACATGAAATATTGAATGCCTAAATCAGTTCGCTCCTCTTGGAGGAGGGAAAGAAAAAATAAGAAAAATAAAATACCTTATTCTTGGGCACCTAGCATGAGATCGACCATGTTGGAGCAGACAGAGAAAATAAAATAAGATATTTTTGCCAAGATGAGGTCGGCTAGGAGGAGGTCGGCTAGGGTTGGATTTAGAGAAAGAATTGGCTATAAATATAAGATCATTTGGAGTCATTTCATCATCCATTCATATCATATTTTCTCATTGAGATTTTATCTCTTGGCTGCAACTTTGGTTGGGCTATATTCCAAGGACGAAAACCCTTGCGAATACGGTGAATTGGACGAAAACCTAGCTCATCTTGTGGAGGACTCATAAGGGAGTTCTATTTGCTCTTCATTGGAGACATTTGGAGATTTGAAGCACTATTGCATATTCAGATTTGAAGATCAGATTTGGAGCAGCACTTCTTTGTGGCATTTTGTGTGCATATTGCATTAGGGTTTTGCCCTAATTTGGAGCGCCACTTTGGAGCAGACTTGACCGCCCAATTGTGGAGGGCGAATTTGCATTTTTGGAGCAGCAAACCCTAGGCGCTTGCCAGGGAAGGATTCACCCATCTAGGGTTTGGTATTTGAAGACTATTTTGCATATTTTAGGTATGTATAACCCTAGTTTTAGATCTGATTTGTGGAGCAGAAATCTGGGCATATGTTTGGCATGTTTGAGCCCATGAATTCATTGTAAATTCAGTCCAGAATTTCCAGTTTGTAGCAGCAGACTTCTTTAATCAGAAATCAGATTTATTGGACATATGTTTGGCTCTTGGATGGTTGAATTTTATGGCTGCTATCATAGTTGATGATATTCTATGGATGTTTGGTATATGTTTATTGGCTTCCTATAAGTGTTTATCATTATGAAAAATAAAAAATCAGAATTCAGTCCTAGGGTTTGAGCAGAAAACTAAATCAGAATAGAGCAGAAATAAAAATCAGAAATCTAGGGCAGAAACTTTCACATATCCATCTTTGGTGTAAAGTGCCTAGCCATAGAATTATTTGGGTGACAATCCATCTTCAGGTCTCATATCCATCTTTGGTGTGAAGTGCCTAGCCATAGAATTATTTGGGTGACGATCCATCTTCAGGTCTAATTCAAACCCAAAAGCACCCTTCCCCATAGGGGTCTCCTCTTCCTCCCAACGCTTGTTGTGTGACTCCCTATGTTTGGAATCTCTAGGATGTTGGCCATAAACAAATTTCCCGATCATTTTCTCTATATCACTTGTCTTAGCCAACCCTTGCATTTCCTTAGTCATAATTAACAAGATTTCATCCATCTTGTTGGCTTCTTTCTGAATTTGTTCCATTATAGATTCATTATCTTTATGACCTATCTCATCACTTTCCACATCCTCATTGCCTAGAGATTTTCAAGGTGTGACAAATTTCTTTTTGCCTCTTATTGCAGGCCCCACCATGATAGAAAAAATAATAATTTTGCAATACATCACAAAAACAAATCCAACTAATCTGAAATTTTTACAATAATTTACCAGGGCCTAGACCTCATTTCCCAAAAAAATCTTCGAGAAATTTGTTAATTTGCAGCCTTGAGAGCAAATTTGGAGGAAACCCTCATTTCACAATAACTTCCTCAAATCTGCTCCAAATTCCTTCAAATTAGAATTGTAGGTGTATCAATGCGCCCTTGTTCAACCCTCCAAAAATCAAGAAAAATTTTACTGAATTGCAGCCCTAGGAGCGAAATTTGTGGAAACCCTAATTCTGCAATAACTCCGTTAATTCTGCTCCAATTGACCTCAAATCAAGACTGAAGCAACTCCACTATACCTTTGATTAACCCTCCAAAAATCAAGAAAAAAATTTGCCAAAATGAGAAAGATATGTGCTTCCCAAAATGAGCTCCAAAATCGGGAAAAAAATAGCCTTGTTTCTTGTGTTCATGGTGCCAAGATCATGCTCTAGTACCACTTGTAATGAAACAACTTGCACAATAAAGGAATATAATACAAAATATGTAGTGAATACTTGATAATAATAAGCCACTTCGAGGGAGCAAACCTCCAAGTCTCCAAGAAGAACACAATTCGCAATATGATGATCACATAACACTCACTAGCTCCTATATGTGTATACCCTACTTATGCCTTGGATATCACAGAGAACGACTTGCATATCAAAAAAAAAGAACTAGGCCGACCTAATTATCTAAATAGGAATATAATAATGATTGTATAACTTAATTAAGAGTTACGATAGCCACAAGCCAACTACTCATAAAACCTATACACACTATGATTGTTTTGAAATTTGTTTGAAATTTTGACAAATATAGCATACAAATGCATAACCCTCACACTTTTTTATCACCAAGGTTCCGATATGGGCATGGTTAGAGCATGCAAATTTTGACAAATATAGCATGCCAACGCATGCATGATGGCAAACATCTCCTTATCATAGGTGGAATACCTCTCCACATCTCTGAGCTTCCTACTCTCATAAGCTATCGAATCCTTATTATGCATAAGCACAGCTCCTTTCCCCTCACCTTATGCGTCACACTCCAAAACAAATCGCTGAGAGAAATCAAGAAGTGCTAAAACAGGACAAGTACTCATTACCTCCTTGAGTCTATCAAATGTGTGTTGAGCCTCATCCATCCATCTGAAAGCACCCTTCTTAGTGAGATCTGTAAGAGCTACCGCCAACTGAGAAAACCCCTTAACAAATCTCTTGTAATAACTACATAGGCCAAAGAATCCCCTCAAATCTGATACTATCTTCGGCAATGGCCAATCCAGAATGGCTTCAATTTTCTCCTAATGGACCTTCACTCCATCAGCACTAATCACATGCCCCAAGTATAAAATCTCTATCACCCCAAACTCACACTCAGAAGATTTAGAAAATAAAGACCGTGCTTCCATAATGCCCAACACCTCATCAATGTGCCTAAGGTGGTCCTCCCAAGTCTTATCAAGATGTCATCAAAGAACACAAGCAAAAATTTCCTCAACTGTTTATCTAAAAATATGGTTCATGCAAGACTGGAAAGTAGCAGGAGCATTGGTCAAACCGAAATCCATGACCAGAAACCCATAGTGGCGATAATTGCATCTGAAAGTTGTCTTGTGAATATCCTCCTCACAAACCTTGATCTGATGGTACCCAGAACAAAGATCAATCTTCGAGAAGTAAACTGCACCATGCAGCGCATCTAGCAGCTCATTGATCCTGAGTATCGGATACCTGTTCTTGATAGTCTTTTTGTTCAATGCATGATAATCATGCACATCCTCATGGTGCCATCTTTCTTCTTCACCAAAACAACTGAAGAAGCAAAGGGACTGGAGCTATGTCTGATATGTCCCATATCTAACAACTCCTTAATTGCTTTCTCTATCTCCTCCATGAATCTTTTCGGATGCCGGTAAAGAATAGTAATGATGGGCTTAGTGCCCTCCTCTAGCTCGATCACATGCTCAAAACCCCTGTCAGGTGGCCTGCCTAGAGGAATCTCGCTGAAAACAACACTATGCTTATCCAATACAGATTAGATATCCACATGATATTGTCCATCACTATTAGAAGGGGTTTTGGATGAAATCAAACATTGGGCTGCCCATGCAACCTCACCATGTCGAAATAATGCCTCCATCCTATTCGCACTGACCACTCTAGGTGCTCCATTCAACATCGCTCGAACAACTACCTTTTTGCCCTCATGTCTGAACTTGAGCTCCATGGTAGGAAAGTTCTGCTAATATTTGCCAAGAGAGTGCAACCACTAGACCTAGGACCACATCCGTCTCACCAATTCCAACCACATAGAATCGTCTGTAACCTAATGATTGCCCAGAGTAATGCTCAACTGAGAAATCTTCTTAGTGCAGCTCATAGTGAAACCATCTACAACCATCACGTTAAAACCAGGGAAATCCTCCACTTGAAGACCTTTTTTCATCACCAAGCCTTCATCAATAAAGTTGTGGGTTGCCCCACTGTCAATCACAACCATAACACCTTGACCATGCAAAACTCCTCCAACTAAACGGATGATATCTAGGAGTACCAGAAAGAGAAGCAATAGTACCACCTGAATGCTCAACTTAAGTTCTCACCTCATGCTCAACTTCCTCTTCTTCCTGTTCACTCTCTGAGCTAGAATTTTTTTCCTCCTCAATGTCAAAAGTAACCTCAATATAGTGAACATTGCCTTTCCCAAGGCATCTATGTCCAGGCTCCCAAGGTTCCTTGCATGAGAAACAAAGTTTCTTACTTCTAAACTCATTTTTGTCCTCCATGTCAAGATTTTGCTTCTTACACCACTCCTAAAAAGTCTTCTTGTTGTCCTCCTTAGAAGAAAATGATTTGCTCTAAAATTTATTTTTGGAATGAACGGAAAATTCCATATTTCTAGCTCTTTTGATCGCCTCCTACAAAGAAGGTGGGTCTAAAGCCTTATCCCAACCCCAAAGTGGCTCCTCTAAACCCTCAATGAAGAGATAAGTCAATCTCCCCTCTGAAACATCAGGTACCATCACTGCAAGTCTCTGAAGAATATGATACATATATATCAACTAACTCCTGTCTAAGTCGGGCCAAATCTCTTAAATGATGTTCTGGATCCATCTTCTCGAATCTGTCAATAAGTCTCTGCATGAAATTAGAATAGGAAGTGATAAGGCTATGTCCCTATATAACCATTCTGTGATACCACCACTCATGAGCATCACCCTCCAAATGCAAAGTAGCAAATTGGATGGCCTCCCCTTCAAAAATGGGGTTCAAGAGAGATAGTCATCCGATTTCTGAATCCATGCACGTGTAGTGCATTTACCCGAACCATCAAAAGAAGGAAGAGATACCTTACCAAACTTTCGCTGCAACTCTTGATTCTGCCCTCTATCACCTCTAGGCTTGTTTCTGTTTTTCAACTGGCAAAAGTCCTGAAGAAAAATCGCAGCCTGAAACTCATCACCAAGTGACCATTCACACATATAATCTGTAAAGCTCTCACCTGCAACCTGCTGTCCACCAACCTATGTCCTCTGTTGATCAAAAAAATTAGGCATTAGAGGCCTCATTGTAGAAACCTGAGTGGTTCTAGTGTTGTTATTAGGAATGTTTGCATTGTTTGCAGAGTTGTTTGTTTCTGCATTACTCTCATTGGTTCCTCCATTGTGTTGATTACCCCGTTATTATTCTGATTAACATTAGTATTCTGCATGAACTAAGTCAAAAGCTGCACCAAATCATGTTCTTCTCTAGCAATGTCATTAAGGATATCTCTAGTGCTAGGATCCTCACAATCTCTATCACCCATGATGTTCTCTTCTTCCAAATCAGAACTTACAAATTGCTGCCTTCTCCTGTAAGTAATGTATTCCCTATTTTCTGGATTCATAAAAACCAACATGCAATCAATAAATCTAACATGCAAACCCTCCAGGCTGGCAAGATCACTTGCTCTAATACCACTGTAAAATCCCCTTCCAAGATTTTCACTCTAAACCAAAAAATTTCTATTTCCTACCACATTGACATTTTGTCAAACATTTTTCATTTGGCTCATATTCTGCTCTCTGCCTGCATCAGAATGTGTTCGCCACTTGTAATGAGTTCACCATGGCAAATTCACCAAACTCAGCTTTTCAATTAGGTCTAACACCTGCACTTTGAACCGCAGGACATGGAGATGTTTTGGGCCATCCCAGACACCCTCAAATCCACTTTGTAAGATATCACTCATCATATATCACCACTTTTGAAGAAGGAAAGCTCTCGCTAGTACAACTCCTGAGAGTGTTCTCCAAATGACCCCATGGTCCATATCCAAATAATATCATGGACATGTCACAACATATCCTAGTCTCATTTGGATACTTTTAATTTTTGATAAGCATATATACATATATATAATATATTTTACATAAATTACGTGATATGCATATATATTACATACCAAATAGAAAAAATCCATAAGAATAAAATTTGTCTAAGGCTGAAAATGGAATCGACGCCATCAACATCCAAGAAGATTTGAGTGACAGAAAAAAAAACAATTGCAAAACAAATTCCTAAAAATGAACAGGGAAATAAACCAAACATCAACAGGCTAAAGTCATTATTAAGATTTATTACAATGTTCAAGGAATCACATAGAGAGGAGTCTGCATTGTGGTCAGGCCTTGCAAGGTATTATCAGCCTTTTGTGATGCCTTAAAGGAGAATAGGTTTCCTACAAGATAAACATATACAAGTGAATTTTGTCCAAAGTTGTATTGTATGCGAGGGTCCCTGAACATTGCTGTTTTCTGTACCCATATATGATCATGAAGCTTATATTTGAGACTACTATAACAAGGTCCTTCTCTAACTTCTTTCCCATTATGTATGTGCGAAATTTCTAATGCATGAATATTGTTGTCAAATATAAATCAGGTATAGGACAGCCCAATCATAAATTCTAATCTTCTATTATTAAACAAGATAACATTTACATTTTTGTAATAGCAGCCATCTATCCTTTCAATGCTAGCATCAATGCATGCCACAAAATACCAGTTTGGATCAAGTAGACAGAATGGAAGTCAAAGTAATCCATCACTTAATTTGTTGGAATCTCTCTTTGCGCTCAGTAGCCATTTAAGTTAATTTCCTTTGTTTTTGCATGAAAGTTAGAAGATTCACAAATATGGAAAATCTTCCATCGAATCTTCTTTTAAAAACAAAAGCAAGTAAATGAATCCCATGCTTTATGAAAGATTCTTTTAGGCCCACTCAAGAATGGATTTGATCTTAAGAGATCCACAAAAATGCATACCAACTCAAACTAGAGAACAAATATGGTCCTCGCATGTGATGTAAATAAAATATTATTTAAACCTAAAAAACTTGTACAAGCATTTGTGAAAGGCATCTTTTATTAAACACATAAAGGTGGTTGGGAAAATGAAGCCAAGAGTACAACAAAAATACAGTATCCTTATAACTTCCTAGAAGTCATTTTAAAGATTTATTTAAATTCATTTTTCATTTGGCCATTAACACTTGGAAAACAATTCTTCCTCTTTCTTTTGATGAAAATGTGTCATAACGTTTGGAAAATGATAGTGGTTCTTTATAGTTTTGTTGTTGAGTACCCGTAAAAGATATATAATTAGAAAACACATTGTTTTTCTTGATGAATAAAACAATCTCTCTTTCCTATGAAAAATGCTGTAATAATTTATTTTTGAACTAAGAAAATGCAAAATTGCTTCAACACAACCAAACTAATCTTGATAGTCTAGAAAGTAGAAGTGAATTCTTTGGAGGAGTGCAAACCCATATTCCTATGCACCATGGCTTACAAAATAAATCCAATGTATTAATAGAAATTAGATTTCAGTCACTACTCCAAAAATTTATCTTTGAGGCATAATCTAGCTTTTGTAATATGTAAACTGATATTTTACAGAATTATTGTTTCCCAAGAAATTCTGCATTCACTGGAAACACAAAATAGAACAGTGTTCCCATCGAAACTAGACAGCCATTTCACAGATGGAAGCTCTAGGCAGTTCATGTTACCTCTTCCCACTCCTTCAAAAAGGAGGTTGAAAACAAACATAATCCTGGACATTTACCAACAAGCATCAGAAATTATCCATCAACCAAGAAAACTCACATATAATTCTAGTTCACTCCTGTAAAAGGGAAACAGCTTGTTACTCCCCTCGAAATGACACAGTACTGCAAAATAGTTTTTGTCAATTATTCAAGGCATGAAAACTTGTATGAGTGATGATTATGTTATGCTAGATACAAATATATGATTCAAATTGAGTATTCACCTTTGTATGATAATGAATTTTATTATAATGAATATAAACTTCATTTTCAAACCTGTGCTGTAGCCTTGTGTAAGATTTTACAGGTTATAGAAAAATAATTGATAAAATCAGGCTTTGTACTGAGTTGATTGATTATGAGATGGTATGTGTTCCCTACTTGGCTTTTCTCCTTATTTAACCTATAAAACCCTGTACATCTGTGTCTATTTAGCAATTCTTGTTTTGTTTTTGAGCATGAATCCCCGTTATCTACAATTACTTGAAAACATTCATGTGTGTCCATGATTCTAGAAAACCCCCCAAAAACCTTTGCATTAGGCGTTTAGTGTTTGTATCAACTTAAGTCCAGTGTGAAGACACAAAAAATATTGCATCTTCTGTTTGTTTTTCCATACCATTCTGAACCTCCCAGATCAAACCTTGTGAATATTTAAGTATTGTACATAATTTTATTTGTTCTTTGCACAAGGAAGCTGCTCCTTTCAATGCAGAGGGAAATCACATCGTTCTTGGTGATTTTTCCACACCATCAGCGGATATTGTCATTGGCCTTGCGTGAGTCGCATACAATTTTACAGATAGAAAGAGGTGACATTTTCAGACACTAACAAACACTTCAGATTCTAATCAAAAACAAACACTTCAGATTATTGTTATATCATCTTAAGAACTAAGACCTCATACACAGAAAAGTGTTAGCAAAAGAAAAATGCTGTGTCAACAATGTGGGAAAATATAATTTGATATTGTTGTGTTTACACAAGTCTGCAACAGAGGGAGAAAAATCTGGTGAAAAACCTGCTTTGTTCTTCTAATACAAGCTGAAATTGTTCTTGAGCTCGGCGAGTTACTTGCTCCAACTTCATCTGCACAACCAAATGCGAAGGACATCAAATATTAGCTTTTCCAGATTATGCAAAATTTTGATGATCGGACCAATTTAGACAAGACCCAGTAAAAGAAATGAATTTTTAAAATTTTATCAAGGAATATGAGCAATTAAGAAAGCCTGTAAAGTCAGTTTAAGAAAATAACATCCCCTACAGTAACCTTATGATGCAGATGGATAGTCATTGGAAGGTAAACATAGGGTACAGCGAACATTTTGAAAGACTCGAGCATACAAGAAGTGAACATTTTCAAAAAAATTGCAATAAGAACTTAATAGGTTTAAGATTTGATAATATGTAGATTTATTTCCATGTTATATACCCATTTCCTAGAAAATATTGATTATTATGATTCAGGAAGTTTTGTATAGCTTATGATGATACTCTTTTAAACCCTTTGAACAGTATAACATTGTCCTCCACATTTAAAAGTAAAGAAATCTAGTTCTTTTCTTACCTGCAAGGCTGTTGCAGTCTCTAGTGCCACCTCAGGGCTGACAGAATTGCTCCTCTTCAGGAATTGTGAACAGCGCTCAAAGCTTGTCATCCAAATCTGAGAATGATGAAGTTATAGAAATAAAGAAATTGTGAACCAAAAAACATAAAACCTTGATAACATAAAAATATAAAGACAAGAAAAAAAGAAAGAAAAGGCATATTATAATATGTATCTAAGCAAACACGCAGAAGCAATAGCATTGCCAACCATTTCTAGGTCTAGACGTTAAATTCAACAATAATTTGACCACAAAATTGGACAGAGTTATTTATCTCACAAGTTGTAAACAATTTTCAAAGCCTGTCATCTAAAACTAAGAAAGGTCAAAATATCAAAACAAAGAAGAGCAACCATGAGCAAAGATATAAAATCATAATAATACCAAAAGCATAACATAACAGATGCCTAAGCAAACATTTGCCAAAAGACAATATCATTGCTTACCATTTCTGGATCTAACAGTTAAGTTCAACAAAAATTGGACAAAGGGTGACAAAAACTTCAACTGTAAATTAAGTTTAAACACAAAAAATGTTGATTATCAGTATTCATACATAATATACAGAACACTTTAACAAAATATATTCAAAGAAGCCAATTAGTTTTAAAATTATCATTTTCATCAAGGATGGCACAGAGGTCACTACAAGTTGAGGATACCATTTAAAAAGAAGATGGGAAAAAGAAGTTGCTGAATAACAATGTCCATGGCAGCAAAAGTGTCAACAAAATGGAGTAGTTCATTAGTAAGATGAATATGCAGAAGTGGCAAAGTGCATGTAATTCTAGCACTAAAACACAAAAAAAATTATTCTGTAATGTCCCCTTTTAACTCACAGCGCTAAGTAAGTGCTGTGTCTACAGTTAGAATTAAAAGACTGAGTCTAACAGTAGTTAGAATAAAGTTAGTTATGACTGTAGTTACTTCCAGTTAGGATCAGTTAATTTAGGGAATGAACTTGCCAGTTAACTGCAGTTGATTCAGGGAGGAACTTGTCAGTCAACCATAGTTCATCGCCAAGACTCGCCTGGACTCGGCGAGCCGCGAGCCGAGTGAGCCCAGACGAGTCCTAGGGACTCGGACCCGGACTCGGCTGAAAACTCGCCAGAACTCGCCGGGTTTTGGAAACTCACCTGACTCGCTTGAAACTTGTGAGTCCCGTCAGTGAAACTTGGCCAGAAAAAAGTGAAAAAATCAAGAATACAGTGACAGTATATTTCAAAATACATTTAAGTATAAGTTTGTATATTGAATTTCTTATACTTCAAATATTTTGAAATATACTGTCCGGATGTTTAAGATAGGTTCCAGATCCATGGGATTTAACATGCAGATTCTAGATTTTGGAGGACCCATTAGATTTCAGACTTAACCAATTTTTTAGGGTTTCAGGGTTTCAGACTTAGTCAAATTTAGGGTTTCAGTTTCACACAAAAAGAGTAGAGGGCAAATCACTGGATCCTATTGACTTGGATGAGATAGATCCTATTGATTTGTCGAGTTTTCGCCGATTTTTTGTTGACTCGTCAATTTTGGCATCATTGAAGACCTACCATTTACGCCTTTGTAGGAAGGCGAAGGATGCAGGCTCCTCTGAGCCATAGACTTCTAGTTATTGTTTTGATATTTCATATTTGTTTGGAACATTTGATGTCATGGATTTCATATTCCATGAGTTTTGTATACATTTGACTATATTTATATATCTAAGTGTGCTATTTCCTTTAGCAGCTCAACTACAATTTGCGTTTATACTTATCTGATCGATGTATACTTGTGTATGTGATCAAATTAGCTTCTATTTGATAATGTTATTGTGTCTTAAGGTTTATTTTATAAAGGGTGCATGAAACAAGTTTTAAATCCTTAAAAATCTCTAAATTTCTTGGGTTTTTCACTTTGTCGAATCTGCGTCAAATCTGGGCACCGAGTCCCGAGTCTCGAGCTGAGTGACCCTCACCGAGTCTGCACCGAGTCCAAGTCTCGGAACTATGCAGTCAACCGCCATCGATTGAGGAATGATTGTCTACGATTGAGGAAGCGTGGTATATAAACAGCACTAGGGAGAAGAGAAGACACTTTAGAAATTTGAAAACAAAATCATTTCTTTTCTTGGGCATGTTTCAGCAACTGTGGCTTGGAGACAAAACCCTTCAGGTGCAGAGATCAGGCTTCTTGAGGATGAAAACCTTTAAGCAGCAGACCGGCATTCAGATTGGCATCTGGAATGCCAGTAGTGCCCAATTTTACATATGGGTGTGTTTAGTAAGTTGTATTAATTTGATGAACTTCAATCTGCTTGTGTGCACTTGAAGAAATATTAAAAAAATACAAAAATATCTCTTAATAATGTTGAACAAAGCAAATTAAACAAAGAAGAAACAATGCAGACTCCTCTCTATGTGATTCCTTGAACATTGTAATAAATCTTACCGCGCACACATCATATTGTCATGTCGGCCTTAACCACAGACTGTCACTAGTTCAGTTCAACTGTCAGACTACATCTTCCACTGCGGACCACAAGACTTGCTCAAATTCATATTAGAGACTCTTCACATATCATAGATCATACCTCCAGAACCGCAGACCATAAGAACACATGCTCTATCACAGTCAAGTTTTGTCAAACCAAGTAGCGATACTTAGGCATCCATAACTATCTTTCCAGTGGAAGTCAGAACTTGCAACTCTGGATTTAGATACTTCATACATGTGTTTACAACACCTCAAAACCGCATAACAAGATATGCAACAACGGAGGAATGCGGACCAAATCAAACGAGTGTTCTGCTCTGAATCACAATGTATTATGTTCTTCCGGACTTAGTCTGTTTGAGTGTATGCTTCCGTGTTGGTAAACAGATTTGTCGCTGCGAATGAATTCTCAAGAATGACTCTGTTTTGCCTAGAAAGTAGCGACAAACTGACCAATAGTTGGAGAGATCGTGATAGAGCAACGATCTTCCTCTGCATTTGAGAGGAGCAGCTCCCTCGTATGATGGAGGTATTTGTAGTTTTTGTGTACTTTTAACCTGAAAGTACAAAAAGGAGGAAAAGGATAACTAACAATAAAGGTGATTAACAAAAACCCTAACAATAGACGTACAAATATTGGTTCGAATTTTTTATAGTCAAAATGAGTATGAGGGGATTTCACCATAGAAGCTAGAAACTACGTTCCTGAACCAATATGATGAACTTCACAACTAATGTTTTAATATGCAATGATGATGGAAAGAAGATGACAAATTTCAATGTACGAAGAGACATGTTTCTCCAGCACATTCAAATCGAGATACCAAGATATGATTGTGTTTCATTACATTAATTGCACGGTTTATATATGCTTCAAAGGATAACCAATGATTCACACAATGATACAGAGGTATTACTCATTTAACATACGAGAAATCAGTAACAATAACTCAGAGGTACAATGAAACATACGAACCAAATGCTCTCTTTATTATCTTTGTCAAATTATACAATTTCAAAAAGCCTTCATGTACAAAGTATTAGATCAAAGGTCTCTGAAAAGATTCTCCATAAGTTCCCCTCAAAAAGTCTCTTGAAAAAGTCCCCTTTACATTTGGAATGGCCTTGTATTTATAGGCTTGCCCCCAATAACTACTTGGTAACTACTTTGTAACTACCTAGTAACTACCTTTTTGAAATACAATAATTTAAAAATAAGCTTTATTCTAGTTAGGTTCGACTTAACTTTTCTAGAAACAAAGCTCATTTTCTAACCCATAATTACAACATGTGACATAAGTCACTTTTACAAAAAGGTAACATTAAACTTGCAACTTTCGAGTTATGGATTTGGCTAAGTTACTCTCCATCTTTATCTGCTCCATTTTGGTGGTCAAAGCTCATTGGATGTTGACTACTCCTCTGGATACCTGAATCTTAGACTCCTGTGTTCGTGCATACAAAACCTGGGTTAAGAGAAAAGTTACACATTTATCATCAGCTCGCAAGCCAATTTCTCTAGCTTTACATAGATTTCCACTGTATATGGATGTTATCTATCTTCTCTGTAAAAAGCATATACTATTTTATTTATTCCACTATCTTTCATCAATTTCCTTGCCATTTGAACTCCATCCTACATGTCAACTTCTGCATGGATGTTCGGGAGAAGAAGGTTTTATATTTTTGCTTGCCTGTGTATGCATTGGGAGGTTAAAGAGCTTGTCTTGCTCATTGGGTGGGGCAATCAAACTCTTCTAGTGTTCACTTCTTACAAAGACATGCATATCATTCTCGTGCTTCCAGGTATCTAGAATGCCACAAACACTAAGCACATGAGTCAAAGCATATTTGTCCACTTTCATACCCATTTGATGCATTTGCTTGAATATTTTTAGATCTTGTCCTCCATTTTCATTATAGGTATAGCTGACAATTGTTGCATTCCATGATACTAAATCTTGCATATACATCCTTCTCAACACTGACTTTGCATCCTTGATTCTACTACTTTTGGCATATGCAGTAGTAAGAGCATTTCCTATAACCAAATTTGGTTCTAATCCACTTCAAATCATCAGGGTGCTTTTTATTCTTCCCATTGTTGTATTGAAAACTCAAACTGTGTATATCCTGCAACTGTTGTATTCTATTTTACCACGTTTCATGAAACCCTTGTTTTTGAGGCATTATGTTGATTAGTTGATGCACCTTATAGTTAATGCCTCCATGTTTGTATGTACGCATTACTAGAGCTTTGCAATGATAATATTTGACAAAAACCTTCATTCCATTATGCTTTGAGATGCCAATATGCTGTTACAATTTACACCATATCAAGTGTGTTTGCCTTGAAGTTTCTAATGTATTTTCAACAAAACCATTTTGTGAATATCTTGTATTCATAGCATTCCATTTTACCACATTTCTTTTAGGTGGCTGTGAAAACAGCTCATATGCCTTGCCTAAGCTTACAAATTGTGCAATCATGTCTACCAAAGCGGGTGCAAATATAACAGCCAATAAAAGACTTGCACTTTCAATCATGTTTGACATATACTCATACCTGTTTCGGCACACCCATTTTAGTAAAGACGGGAGGATGTTTGCAAAAAAAAGGGTTGTGGAATTTGGCATTACACCTGTCAAATACATCTCCTTGAAAGTTTCTAAAACCTTTTCAATAAACTCATTACTGCACCTAACCACGAGCTGGGAAGATGCTGGCAAGGGTCGAGGAGTCTGATTTTACACCTGATAGTTGCATTTCCTTGAAAGTTTATGAAGCCTTTTCAACAAAACAACTTTGTTCATATCCTACTGTCATTGCAACCCATCGAACCACATTTCCGTGAGGCATTTTGTCAAATAGTTCGTGGACTTCGTGTATGCGTCCATGTCTATAACCAACACATTGATAACTATAAGCTTCTACATGGTTAATCTTTGATGCATGTTCATAACGTGTTCCATAGCTTTTGTTTCTATACAGGCCTGGAGAATACTTGCAAAGTTTGTGGGGTTGGGCTTTGTACTAGAGAGACATATTTTCTTTAAAGTTTCTAAATCTTTTTCAACAAATCTGTATCATGTGTATCCTGCAATCATTGCATTCCATAAGATCGGATTTGGAATTATAATGGATATAAACTTGAAATGCAGTGGTTGTATATGGAGTCATAGCATATCTTGGTATTTCAGGGGCACACCCAAGTGCAGCAATATTGCTCACCATGAAATTTCTATCCTTACAGGTGCTTAAACAAACAGCTTTTGCTTTGTCTATGTTTTCACGTTTTGCAGGCTTGTCTACTAGAGGATTTGAACTTTGACATCTTACAAAAGCTTTCCTTCATATGCTCATTCTAAGGCAAGCCGCAGGTCTACAATATTTGTAAATTTCTAAGTATTGAGCAGAATGTGCAACACCTCCAGATTTTGCGTATATGTTTTCAATGACATTTACAACTGCAACATTCAATCAGAGTCTGCATTTCAATTATAATTTGATGGATGTCGATACCTTGTTCTAGGGCTCTCAACCGAACACAACCGAGGAGAATGTTGGTAAAGATTACATAGTTTGTCTTCATGCCTTGAAAAATGCATTTGCATGAAGTTTCGGTAGTTATAATAACTACTTAAGTATCGGTCTTTCGAAGGCACTTCACAACTAATGAACAATTTGTGAGTTGTGCTTTTCATAAACTTTCATGAAATAACTACCAATCCGCAAGCTATAACTTTTCACAACCTCTAACTTCACAAGTAGTTACAACTTGTACTTTCCATTGAGTTAGCCAAATTCACAAGTTGGAAACTTGTGAAAATTTCTAAGTTGCATCAAGTTAGCCAAAATTGAAAGTAGTTGGCTACTTTCACTTTTTCCTAAGTAGCCATCAAGTTTGCCAAAATTGAAAGTAAACTTCCACTTGGTCAAAATTGAAAGTAGACCCCTACTTCCATCTTTTCTAAGTGAACTTTCATGTGGTTAGGCAAAAGTGAAAGTGGGTGCTCACTTAGCCAAAAGTGAAAGTGGGTGCTCACTTAACGAAAAGTGAAAGTGAACCCTCATTTAGCGAAAGGTGAAAGTGAACCCTCACTTAGCCAAATTCAAAAGCAGACTCCACCTTAAGCTTGACTTGAATTAATTTCTCCTTTTCCACGGCTTGCCCCAGGCAATTTAGAAATTAATATCCGCACATGGGAAAAATGTATCTTACTTCATGTAATCAAATGAAGCATTGTATTATTTTTAATAAACTCCACCCCACAAATGTTAACTTGATCAACCATGCAAGTGTGAAAACTGATGAAACTTGCATAATTTTTGACTGGAGCGTCGGATCTTTATGAAATTTTGGCCAGTTGTCCATCAAGGTGATACGAGGCCGTAGACAAAAGGATTCCTCTTTAACTTCAATAGAATTGCTTCTTTAATTGTTTCCACAATCCACGTGCAGAAAAATTGAACTTTTAAAATCTCGCAAACCGTGAAGCATACGGCTCTAAAACTTTGCCACATTTGGCAAAATGGACATAACAACACCCATGTAAGAGGATTTCCTCTCAGCTGCTTGAAATCTTTAGATTTAATTGTTTTTGTGATTTTCCGCGTAGCAGAACTACTTCCATGACTTTGATTGAAACAGACGAACAATTTCTCCTTCAAACTAGAAAGCAACTTGACACTTCAGGAGAATTTGTGACTAGGGGCGACTCAACATAGAAAATTTTGACGTCAAAGTTTAAAATTTGGCAAGTTAAAAATGAGGCCAACATTCCGATACTTGTCAGGAGCTAAAAACTTGGATATAGGATCATCAAAGAACTGCAAACAACATACCAGAACCGCATTATCTAATCTTCAACTGCGGACCAATGCCATCCATTATACTGCTACTCTGTCACTATCTCCTGTATACTGCCAACACTTTGTCTTTTTCGCTAGACGAAAAACTGTCTCAACCTTATTCCTTTCCTTGTTGCCATCAACGACAACGTCTTCAAACATCATGCACAATCATTCACCATCATACCAGCAATGTCTCTCTCTTAGTGATGTTTGCCAAGTTGCCAACAATCTCCCCCTTTGGCATTGATGGCAACACTTGATGTGAAAAATTGTTATTCTACTCCCCCTTACTCTTTACACACTACTCCTCCTAATCTTCATGCTTCTCTTCTTACTTTCCAAGTGTTTTTCACATGTTTCACTCTCGCCCTTTGACATCAATGGCAAAGGTGTATGATACAAAGATATTTACAAGTTGCCAAAATTTCAAAACTGTTTTTCTACTACCTGCATATATACAAGTAAAGTCAATTACCTTTCTAACTTGTTGGGAGAATATCTTAATATAATTTATTCAATAAAACCAAATCTTCATCCCATCTGACTTTTGCATCACTCAAAACTAATATATGTCCATTGATTTGAGCTACCATATCTTTTGCTTTCTTTACAGTAGCAGGGGCCTTAGTAATTTGCTTGGTCTGCTCTGGTGCTGCCACCAATCTGGCCATGGATGCAATTTTAAAGCTCATAATCTCCCGGAGCTGACTCATTCTGTGCTTGATGACCTCTCTTTGGATCTGTAGCTTATGAATAGTAGAATGAATTGTTTCCACTTCAGCCCATCTATTTTCTCCTTTATATCTTTTGTCTTGTCTGGCCAAGTGAGACAAAATTGGTACACTTCACTGGCTTCCTTTACTGTCGTTTGTGCATAAACTATATTATTATCAAACAAGACTAAATCTTGAGAGACTATCTGTTAACTCTACTAGCCTTTTATCATCAATCTTTGTCCTTACTTTCTTTTCTGCAGCCTTTTCAAGGGACTCAAAATGAGTATTGATGGATTCCATTAACTTCTTTACTTGTGCAGCAGGACCCAAGGATGTGTCTCTCCTTATTCCGGGCATTAGCTTTTCAAGAATTGCTGATGCATCTTCTAACAGCTCACTATCCTCTATATGAGATTTTAATACTTCCTCTTGTGCATTAGTTTGTAGAATTGTCCCAAGTTTTAACTTCTATAGAGGAGACATAGAAGCAAGGTTGATAGGTCCTTGTAGAAACTCAAGAGCAGTCAAAATTTGAGCTTCTTTTTGCTTCTCCAAGAACTCTCTCAAAGAGTCGGCAGTGTCTCTCTTCTCTTCACCATGACACATGTTAGCTTCTTGTCTTTTCGGAGGTTGTCCTTGGTTGTGTTCTTGTTCACTTCTCTCTTCTTCCGAAGCAGGATGTTCACTTATTTCTTCTCTTTGCTCTTTTTGTTTCCTCGGAACATTTTCCTCAGGAGCTGCTTTTGCTTCTTCAATGCTCTTTTCTTTCTCAGATTCTTTCATCTCTTCATCTTTTCCTGAACTCTCCGGAGGGGTGATTGTACCTTGATCCAAATTCTACTCAACATTTGCTTCCGAAGCTTCAACATCTTGTTCTTCATCAATGTCCATTACACTGGAGATTTGTAACTCATGGAGCACACTCAATGTTATTTCCTCTATCTCCTTCACTAGGTTTTCAATATCACCAGTCATCAAAGTGTTTATCAAAGTGTTTAGCCTTTTCTTTGTCCTAAACTTCTTACTAGGTATCTTAGTGACTTTTGTTCTTTCTTCAGGGGTGATATCAGGACAGAGTTTTATTAGAACATGTTCCTTTATCTCAGTATCTTTTGCCATAGCCCCTTCTTTCCTTGCTGTCATAATGTTGGCTAGGTTATCTGGTAAGTCATTTATTATTTCAATCAGGGCTTAATTGAACATAACCATCTTACAACAGTTGCCTTGTCAGCATCTGAGCAGTCATCATATGTACTGGCAATTGGCTTCAAGTTTCCATGCTCAACCATTGCCTTTACTGAAGCTTCTAAGGACATTGTTGCTTCATTTTCTCTATTCTTGGTCTCATCTCCTTTCTTCTTTTTGGTCTTTCCAGAGAACTCCTTTTTACTTGTAGCTGCTTCATCAAATTTTGCCTTCTTGGCCTTGATTTCCACATCAGATTTTGTCTCTTCTTATGTCTCTCCAGCCCCAAGGCTTACATACATTCTTTTTGTGGCTTTTGTTTTCTTTCTCTTCTTTTTCTCTTCAACCTTTTTCTCAGACACCACTTTCTCAGCACTTGCAGTCTCTATATTCTCTTTCTCAACTTCAATAGGAGTATCGGAACTCTTCGAAGTAGCTGTTGTGGAGGAGGATGCTCTTGTTCTTCTTCCAGAGTTGGGTGCAAGCTTTTCCTTTTCAGATTGCCCCTCCAAAGCCTTTGAAGATTGCCCCTCTGGAGCACTTGATGTCTATTCTAGGTTCTACTGCCCCCCTAAAGCATTTGTCTTTGTTCCCCATAAATACAGCCTCCTTTTCATATTTCTTTACAACATTTTCAAGGATCCTAGCCCTAGCCTACATTTTCTTCTGGAAGTTTTTAAAGTAACCCCACAATGCTGCATTTTGTTTATTAACATCTCCTAAGCTCTGCAGATGATTTCTAATTTGGATTGATCCCTGAGAATGATTTAACCACCCAACGTTACCTATGCCAGGTAATTCTTTCAGGAAGTAGAACAGCAAGCAAATAATCAGAGTACCATACCTGAAAGGGTACTCAATGTCCTTTGTTCTTTTCAAATTTTCCAACAGTTGTTGCCGGAGCAACTCACATAGATCGTAGTCTGTATTATTTTTAACAATATCATATGTTGTGTATATGGCAGTTGCAGAGACCGAGTTCTCTATGTTGGAGAAATAAACCTTGTAACCAATAACCATTGATGCAAACCTCACCGCTGGATCCACAATGTCATTTACAGTTAGTGCCCTCTTATCAAATTTTGCAACTATCAACTACATTATTGTATTATTCTTCATAGTTTTCAAGGCAAGGACCTTTCCAGTGGAGCACATGCCAGTTACTACTTTAACGGCATCTTTAGTGATCATGTGTGTCATGTCTAACCACATAAATTCATCATGAACTCTACTTATGGCATACCGGATCCAAGCATCTTCAGAAAACACAGGAAAATCAATACACATCCAATTTCTTCAAAGGACACTGTATTCTTTCTTCAGTTCCAAATCATTTACGGTCAATTCATTCAAGTAAACTTGCCCAAGTTTCTGATCATACTCTTCTATGTTTGTATGAATGTATGCCCTAATATCTTCAATGTGAATAACCCCATGTGGAACCTCAGAAAACGCACCATCAGGATCAGGGGATCGGTTTTTAAAGATTTGAACAGATGTTTCTTGAATTTGGATTGGGGTCTCTCAGTAATTTCTACTACTTCAAGAGTAGACATCTTTACTAATTCAAAACAGAGTCTTTTCAAAAAGAGAGAATGGTAAATACCTTTTACTTCCGTTAGGGTTTCTTCGCCAGATGCTTGAATTCGCCTTAGTTCGTTTCTCAGATCTCTTTGGTCACTTGAGGTTTTGAATGTAAAGTGATTTTTCTTACAAATGAATTCCTTATATCCTCTTTTCATCAAGACTTAGTCGTCATAAATGCTTATTTCAAAAAGTTGTCAAACCCTTACTTTGCCACCCACAGTCAGTCTAAATTGCTTCGCAATCCACTGCATTTGATCCTTTTCTACTAGAATCTTCTCCAAAAGATCTGTTATTCAGTCTTACAACTCATATCTTTGTGCTGAATGTCAGCACCACTTTTCTGGCTAGGGGAACAAAAATTTTCATTTAGACTCCCCCTGAGCCAGAGGTCCTAATTTACTTCCCGGAGGAAGTATCTGCACCAGAGTCTGGTGCGGACCCATCCTTAACTTCTTGTGCTTCCTTCTTAACCCAAATCTTGTTCATCTCCTTCTTGATCTCTGTCAAATTTGCCTTTTGTGCCGGTTTCTTCATTTCTGCCTGATTATCCATTTTCATATTCTTGCTTCTGCAGAATCTTGCAGTATGTCCAGGCATGTTACAATTGAAGCATACGAAATTTCTCTAACAATTGTTTCTTTCATTCATCCTTGATCTGCATTGGTTAGCCTTGTGTCCAAATCTATTACATGCAAAGCAATTCCCATTGAAAGATTGAGCATTCCTTCCATTATTATAGTTGATCCTTATCTGACTTTTGCATTCACTAGCTCTATGACCAAACCTCTTGCACATAAAGCAATTACCTTTGAAATTTTGAGCGTTCCTTCCATTGTTGTAACTATTCCTTATCTGACTTCTGCGTTCATTAGCTTTGTGACCTACTTTATTGCAAGTGAAACACTGACCAGAGAATGATGGAACATTTTGATTCACTCTGCTTCTACATTGAGTAGCCTTATGACCAAACTTATTGCAAGTATTACAATAACCATTGAAGGAAGGGCACCTTTGAGCATTTGGTTGCCTGACCGGTGGCCTTCTAGGTCTGTTCCTGTGATTCTAGATCTGTTTGCCTTTGTCTTTCTTGGTCTCAGTCTTCTTTTCTTGACCAGCTTTAGAACTTTCACCTTTCGATAATCCCAAGCCTTCTTCGTCATCAGGATTCCTCTGACTATCAAGCATTTCATCAAGTTTTGCAGAGCTTATCTTGAATTTTTCTTCACAACCCTTTGCTTTCTCCAAATCAAACTTCAAGTTCCCCACTTCCTTTTCAAGCTTAGCACATTCTTCTGATTTACCTTTCACCAGTTGATTTAGATCTTCTTCTGCTTTTTCTCTTTCTACAACTTCCACTTTCAAATCATTCAATTGTTCACTGACCTCCTTATGTTTTTCTTTGAATCTCTTGACTTGCTCCCTCAGTTTTCAGATACACTCATCTGCTTCCATGACATTATCTTTCAGATCTCTATTTTCTATTTTAGTCTTTTCAAGATCTTCAAGAGCCACTCTAAGTTGATCTTCAATGCATTCTTCTTCTATACTTTCAGTTGGATCAATTTCTTCAGGAGGAGTAGTATACCTTTTACCAGCCATGTGTTTAGTTTCCAAGATCTTCCTCAAGCTGTTAAACTTCTTTCAATGAACTAGGCTCTGATACCAATTGTTGAACACCCAAAGTACTAAGAGGGGGGGTGAATCAGTACTTTATTAAACCTTTTACTTATTAAACTAGTAATCCATTTACCACATGCAATAACAAAGAAAATTAAACAAAGAAGAAACAACTACAATCTATCACACATGAACACTAGGATTTTTACGTTCAAAACCCAAAACTAGGAAAAACCACGATGACTGTTAGCTCACAATATATTATGTAATAACAATACTGAATTACAAGATGGCTCACTACCCAGGGCTCACTGCCCAAGGAAATGCTCACTGCAAGAATGGCTCATCGCCAAAACAGGCTCACTGCCTAGAGAAAGAAAGAAAGAAGAAGGGTGGCTCACTGCCAGTTTGAACTGCTCTGATTGCATCTACACATGCATGTTTACAGTTCCAATGAAGCTCAAAAATACTGTCTCAAAACTCATCTTTGACTGCCTTGTTTCACTATTCTGCTTCTACATCAAACAAGATTTCTCTTCTTCTGCTCTTGTCGCCCTTATGATTCTTCACACATCAAATTTACAATCACATTCGCACCACACCTTCCAAACACCGAATTTGATCACACATATACAATATTTGAAATTTACACATTAGGTCGGCATTCTAAGATGTAGCGTGTAGTCATAACTTGTCAGTCGAAATCATTTACCAAAATACATAGCGGATCAAAACAACACTTGAATCATATTCACATGTCAGCTCCATCCATTTAATCACTTAGGATAAGATTCCAAACAACAAAACTTACTGCACACACATCATAATGTCATGTCGGCCTTAACCACAAACTATCACTGATTCAGTTCAACTGTCAGACTACATCTTCCACTGCGGACCACAAGACTTGCTCAAATCCATATCAAAGACTCTTGCATATCATAGATCATACCTCCAGAACCGCGGACCATAAGAACACATGCTCTGTCATAGTCAAGTTCTGTCAAACCAAGTAGCGATACTTAGGCACCCATGACTATCTTTCCGGTGGAACTCAAAACTTGCAACTCTGGATTTAGATACTTCATACATGTGTTTACAACACCTCAAAACCACATAACAAGATATGCAACAGCAGAGGAATGCGGACCAAATCAAATGAGTGTTCTACTCTGAATCACAATGTATTTTGTTCTTCCAAACTTAGTCTGTTTGAGTGTATGCTTCCGATACTTGTCAGGAGCTAAAAACTCGGATATAGAATCATCAAAGGACTGCAAACAACATACCAGAACCGCATTATCTAATCTTCAACTGCGGACCAATGCCATCCATTATATTGCTACTCTGTTGCTGTCTCTTGTATACTACCAACACTTAGTCAAAAATGACTAAGTCTTTTTCTCTAGACCAAAAACTTTGTCTCAACCTTATTCCTTTCCTTGTTGCCATCAATGACAACATCTTCAAACATCATGCAAAATCATTCACCATCATACCAGCAGTGTCTCTCTCTTAGTGATATTTGCCAAGTTGCCAACAAATAAGAATAGTTATGGGTTTGTCCCTTCGCTGCAATTGTTTTTCTGGGTAATTTTCTATATGTTATTTGTAAAAGTCATCACAATGGTATCAGTACTAACATCCTGTTGGCCTGTGAAGCATGGCGAGAATCGGAAGACCTGTGATAGAGGAGGAAAGAGCAGATTTGTCTCAAGACATTATGATAGGAATCCGGATGGGACAAGATAGAATGATGGAGTTGTTGACAACAGGCCAAGAAAGAATGACCGATTTGCTGATACAATTGCTGCAGATCAAAAATAACACACCCACCGCCATCACTTTGCAGAATCATGGTCATACGAGAACATCACAAAGAGGAGAAAGTTCATTAGGTAGTTCCATAGCAAAACCTGCTATGCCCATGTTTCTACAGAAAGAAGAAAAAGAACCTGAGATTATTTCCGCAAAGGAGCTTGACAAACTTTTTGGAGAATATCACGGGAAATCTATGGAATTCAAAGCCACCATATCTTTTGTCAATTACTTGGAGATACAGGGGAAAGGTTCTAGCATAAAAGAGGTCAAAGGAGCAATCTGAATGGTAACGAAAAAGAATTGAAGCAAAATGTGAGCAAACTAAATGCATCCACCTTTGATGGCAGCAACAAGATATCTTCTTGAGCTTGGTTGAAAAAGTTGCAGACTTACCTCACACTCAGCACTATAATGGAAGAAGATGCAATCCACTTTGCCACATTGCATTTGGAAGGCACTGTCTATGATTGGTGGCACCATGGTCTGGTCACACAAGGGCATGACCTTGTGCAAAATTTTGATGAATTCAACCGAAGGCTACTAGACCGATTCAAGCAGAAGGATGAGGAAGAGTATTTCATAGAACTGGCTAAAATAAAGCAACAGACCTCAGTGAATGCTTATGTAACAGAATTCCAATGAGTTGCAGTTATGGTACCCAATATAATAATATATCAAAAAAGAGAATCACTTTCCTCTTTGTAGAATGTCTATATGAGCCACTCAAGGCTCTAGTAACTAGTTAAGGCCTTTGCACCACCATCAGTTCAGGAAGCTATTAAGAGGGCTTTCACACTTGAGCCATCTGTGTTTAGGAGCAAATTTTCATTTCAGCCTAAAGCACCTACTAGTGGATCACAAAAAGAGCAATTTTCAAGAAGGTGGATTTAAGTCGCAAAGAGCTACACCTCAGCCCATTGCGGCAAAAAAGACTGATGAGCAAACTAGAAATGAGCTCAAAAGAAAAATGTTGTGCTTCTCGTGTAGGGAGCCCTAGGAACCTGGTCATAAATGCCTTGGCAAGGGCCAAATTCATTATATTGAGGATATGTCTGATGAAGAGACTGAAAATGAACAACCAGAACTACAAAAAGCAACAAGAAAGAAGTGTATTGACCCTAAGTTCAAGATAGAAGAAGGTGTGGGCATTTGCAAAGGTACGCTTGCAGCTCTCTCAAGAGCACCACGATATCATCCATTCGGAGTTCATGGGGAGCTATCCAGACAGCCAGTTACAATGCTTATCGATAGTGGGGCTACCCAAAACTTCATTGATGAAGGCCTAGTGGTTAAGAAAGGATTGAAGGCTGAAGACTTCGCTGGATTCAATGTTAGTGTGTCACCACTACCTTAGTCACAAGGTTTGCCGAATTTCGGCCATGGGGTTCGAAATTCGGCAGACTTCAAAACATTTCCAAAAATTCGTTGAAATTCACCGAAAGTTCGTACAGGTAAAGGGCGCTGTTTTTTAAAGGAAAATATATTTTTTAAAAAACAATTTTTAGGGTTTTTTTTCGTTTTCTTCCCTCACCGGTTCTCCCGAAAATTATCGCGTTCAGAGTTTAGTAAGGTATTTCTTCACACTCGTCTCGTCTCTATCTGAATCGAATAGAAACAGTCGCTTGCACCCATAGAAGGTTCCAGGAATACGCCGATAGGAACAATCGAAGAGTTTAGAAATTTTCCCGGCGTGATTTTTTTTTACGGTGAGACAATTCTGAGCACAATAATGCTCACATATAAAAGCCTATTGGCTAATTAAAGTTCAAGATAAGGGACTCATTATTTTGATCTGGACTTTATTTGTAGTTTGTTTTTATTTTATTTTTTATTTTTTTATAAAATTTAATATATTTAATTAGAACCAAATGCCTTAAAGTTTAATATTTTAAAATTGAAAATATTGAAATTTAATATATTTAATATTATATAATTTAATAATATTTATAATAGTTAATATATTTAATATTATATAATTTAATATATTTATTATTTATATTTTAAAAAAATTAAATTTAATATATTTAATATTATATTTTAATATATTTCTTATTTACATTTTAAAAAATTTAAATTTATCTTAGGCAAATTTAATCACAAATTCTTTTTTCAAAATTTTCCTCGGCGAATTTATTCCGAATTTCATGGGCGCCGAATTCGAATTCGAATTCGAACCTTGTGACTTAGACCACTACTAATGGATTTATTATTCCATGTACCAAGGTAATTCGTCAGCTTGAGTTATCCCTTGGTGATTATAATGTGTGTGATTATTTCTGTGTAGAACTAGGAGAAGCAAATATGATCCTTGGTGTATAGTGGTTGCATTCCCTTGGGGAATTTTCCCAAAACTCTCAGTCGATGGAACTAAAGTTCAAATCTCAAGGGAAAAACATGATACTTAAGGACATACCTAAGAGATCACATCAAGTGATCACAGCTAGGAGTATGGAAGGAACTCTCAGTAAGGAACCAACCTCATGGGTAGCCAATTGCTCTGTATTTAAAGGCATGCCAACTCTGTCTTCAAATAATCAACACCTTTATCATACTAGTATGCACACTATCATTGACAAGTATAGTGTGGTGTTCAGTGACATGCTTTTAGGATGGTCACTGGATAAGGGATCTCAACACTCATTAGAAATGGGCTCTAATTTCATCATGATCACCCCCCACCATCATCTACAAATACATAAAGAAGAAAAAGAGAAGGCAATTGTTGTTTGGAAAGAACCAAAGATACTGGGAAATCCAGCACTGCATTGCTTGTGGGCAAGCAATCTCAAGAAGAGCAAATTTGTAATGTCCCCTTTTAACTCACAGCACTGAATAAGTGCAAAGTCTACATTTAGAGAAATCACTTCAGAAATTTGAAAACAAAATCATTTCGTTTCCTAGGCTGGACATTGTGTTTCAGCGGCTGTGGCTTGAGGACAAAACCCTTCAGGTGCAGAGATCAGGCTTCTTGAGGACTAGAACCCTTAAGCAGCAGACCAGCATTCAGACTGACATCTGGAATACCAGTAGTGCCCAGTTCTGCATGTGGGCATGTTTAGTAAGCTGTATTAGTTTGATAAACTTCAATTTGCTTGTGTACTGTTTGAAGAAATATTTAAAAAATACAACAATATCTGTTAATTAGAATTGTTCCGGGTTTGTCTCTTGTCCTCAATTGTTTTTCTGGGTTATTTTTTGTATGTTATTAGTAGAGGTCATCACATATTCCAATAGTAATGCATGTTTGTAAGCTGAAAGAACAATGAATATAAAGTAAAAAATATATATATCACCATCATTACCCAATTCCAATAAGGCATAGGCTTAAAAGCAGATAAAATCCATAACAACAAACATACCGTGACATGACAAGGAGCCATAGTTGCAGATAGTTTCCAATCTATGGTTTCTCCGATGGGATGGTAAACAAATGTAGTTGCCAGTGCATACTCTTTCCTTTCACTACTGACACTCTGGAGCAAATGAAGTCACCATAAAAAATCAGTGTTTATGCTTTTCCCTTGATTTATTCAAGAAAACACTGTAAAGTTTGATTTTGAAAAGCAAATTGTTAGCTTTGAGTTTAGTGGCACAAGGAAATCCAACCTGTATAAGGGATCCTTCAGGAGCAGAAAGACCATAGAACTTAAGTTTTACATCACACTGAATGCTCTTGGGATAAAGTCTAAGACCAACTTGAAGATTCTCAAACTTCCCACACATGATTTCTACTTTTTGATTATTTACAATGCGAGCGGCACTCTGTCTGATAATGGCATCCAAAGAGACCTGTACCATGATAGGAGGCTCCTTATCAGAAAGCACGGAGAAGTCTTCCGAAGGATCATAGCTTAGTAGTTCATTAAGCTTATTCCATTCCTCTTTCGTTAACCTTCCTGGACCTGGTGTATCATGTGTCCCTTCAAATCCTTCAGAAGAAATAGATTGGTTTGACTCTGTTGTTGTGGTCCCCCTATACAAACATATAATTTTTCAACTTATAAACCGAAAGCCACAGAAAATGCTCAAGGAAACAAGGACAGCAATCTAGACAAGCTATCTAACAAAGCATTATCACTAAATCTCTTGCAGACTAACATAAGAAAGTAAAACATAAGTGCATCCATGTAAATAAAGCATCTTGATACCATCCAAAAGACCACCAACTTGATTTCCTCGCACGTTCCCGCTCTAATGCTGCTTCCTTCGACCGTGCACTCTCTACTCTGGCATGAGCAAGCAGCCTACGTGTAACATCGAAGAAAACAAGACTAGCAACCATGAGAACATATAAGCAACAAAGCAATTCCAGAACCAATGTCCTTACATTTCTATACCAAGCTACCAGAAACACATGAAAGAAATCAAACTTATTCAGGTAAAGACTTCAAGCCAACCTCCAAAGAATGATAACCTTTGCATCAAGTTCCTTCTCAATTTCTCTGATTTCTCTGTTTTCCACTCTTGGTACTTGTTGCAAAAAACTTGCATATAGCTGAACATACTTTCTACGAAGATGACAGAGACGACAAACATTCTCCCATGATAGGCGGTACCTAAAGAAGATAAGCACCACAAGAAACTGAGAGCATTGAACCTATTCATAAAATGGTATTAAAAAAGTTCTTGGAAGGAAAATCAAAGCTTCCAAATTTCTTGAACCCGCAATTTAAAAGGCTATCAGTGGTTTTTCTTGCCTATCACCAAACACAGTTTTCCATAATTGTTTGTGGCATAACTCAAACCTTCCATTAAGAATCAATCATTTAACTAACTTCAATGTAAATTTATCAAAAATGCATATACACATTCTCTTTCAATTAAATTGTACATAGTAGTATTTGATTGCAGACATAGTGGTTCATGAAAGAGAGACATAAATATCTTCCACCACTAAATTTTCCCATGAATTAAACATTTCTTGCTTGTCTCAGAGCTTGGTGTGTCAACCATGCCTAAATTGGAAGTGGCTCATAACCCCAATCTAAAAAGATACAGTCGACATCCATTGGTACCCATGCAGCTAACATAGCAAATATTTTCCACAAGCGTCTCCAAAGCTTGTTTCAGGCAACAGAGTTGAAAATCTTGAGTGAGAACAGATGACAAGCTACGATGGTTTCAACAATGTGTATGGAATTACTAGTGGAGATGGTCAAAGCATAAGTATGTATATGTGTGCTAGTGTGTGTGAATGTAGGGACAGAAAGATCCATTACACAATGAAATACTTGTAAATATTTCAGTTTAAATCACTATATATATATAGAATTCTTGTTCAATAACCATGTGCCAATAAATTATATATAATATTAACAGTTAAAAAACTGCCAGCAATACAAAGTAGAAGATGGAAATAAACAAAGGCTATGTTGCCTCTCTAATATCAAAATTGAAGAGATCCTCATCCTCCATCATCAATTATCAATTCAACTTTGACAATCAAATCTATGATAAAATCCTCCACTGGAATGTTGTGTATATTCATCCCATTGCCTGGAAACCTCTCCATGTAGCTAGTATCTTTACATTATAAGAATGAAGGGTATTGTGGATTACAAACCTTGCTCTTAGCTTGCTTCAAAATTGAACAATATTTCACGTACTATGAATCAAGCAATATGCTGTATCCCTACTGAAACGGCTCTGTTCACCCTTGTCACTTGAACCTTTTTACCCCATTCCAATCATTTAGGATGTCATTCATGTTGTTTTTTGACCCAAATGTGTTTAAACTTTAAAGCCAAAACAATGACATGAAATCTTTTCATTACTATTAAATGCAGATGCCCATTGAAAATGAAAGAAAACAGAGTTTTAGGCCCAGAAAGTGCAAGCATTTGAATGTACCAAAATCTCCTCCAGCCGCACCAAAATGCTAAAAAATCAATTTTGTCCAATTTTGATGAAATTTTAAAAGTTAAACGAGCTTTTCAATCTGCACCCACTAGAGCAATAGGATTCTGGAAAAAATCACCAAGGCTCAAAGTGCCAAAAATGCTCTACCGATGCACCAAGTCAAACAAAAAATCAAAGTGAACTTAAATAAAGAGAGAAAAGTCACTTTGTTGGAAAAAGCATGCAAAATGGCAATTTTGTCAAAAGTGCCAAAAGGTCTGCCACCAAGCACAGCAAAGTGCCAAAGTGCCAAAAGGTCCAAAAACTCCACAAGGCAAGCCAAAGTGTCAAAGTACCCTTTGAGACACAAAAACGGACATAACTTTTACATCTAGGCTCCGTTTTTCATCCCATTTTGAAGTGTTGTAAGGAGCTTTTCTATGGCTACAAGATGGTGAAAATAAAATTTGAAAAGAGTGAATGCAGATGTGGGAGAGGCGTACCAAATTGGTAATTTTGTCAAGCACACTTTTGAGACATTTTTTGAAGTTTTGCAAATTTCTCAAAAATGGAGTGAACAAAGAGGAAATCAAGCCAAGCATAAGTGTGTACACAAACAGATTCGGAAAAAAGTGTAAATCGCTCAAAGTGTAAAAACTAAAAAATGTCTGTTCATGCTTTTGGCACCTAAAGTGAAAATGCAAAAAGTGTCAAAAGGCATGCACATGCACCAAAGTGCCAAAATACCCTTTAGGGAAATTGAAATGGCCATAATCTTTGCATATGGATTCCATTTTTCATCCCATTTGAAGCATTGGAAAGCTTCTCTTCGATGACTACAAGATGAAATGATAATGATTTTGTTCCAAGATACAAAGAAGGGATGAAATTTATTATGACAAATAGGTATGCTGCTTCACAGTGTTCAGAATATACAAGTTATCTGAAAGTCTCTTTTGTGTTACCAAAGGAATCTAAGGTCAATATAACTTATAGAGGAAATCAAAGAGGCAATGACCAGCAGGAAACCACTTCAACATCAAAAGCAACTAGCATAAATTATCCTCACAAAGATTGTTATGTTTGGAAAGTGTGCAAACTATTATTTTTTAGATGATGTTTATAGAATCAACTTTATTTAGAGCAAAGTTATTTTCTGATATTTCTAGAACAAGTTATTTTTATTTCAGCTGAATTTATTTTGAGAGGGTAAGCTTTATCCAATGGATGAGCTTTATTCAAAACATTTTTCAATTTTCATGCTGATATGGTAAAAATCTGAATTGATAAATTAATGAAAGAGCAAAGCTCTATATACAAATTACAAAATTGATGTTTCTAAAATACAGAAGTTTCTATAAGAAACTAAAGCTAACAAAAGCAAATAGAAACTATCTAATATATTACATTATTGACCATTAATATAACTAAGGAAATATTATTTTAATACCCTCCCTTAATGGTCAATCTATCAACTACACCAAGGTGCCCCCTAAATTTGACAGACTTATCCGGGCTCAAAGACTTGGTGAGGATATTTGTAGTCTGATCCTCAATTGGAACATGCTGCAACACCACTGATCCATCTTCGACAAGCTGGCGGATGAAATGACAATGAAGTTCAACATGCTTTGACCTTTCATGGAAGATTGGATTTTTGGCAAGTTTCAGCACCCCTTGATTATCACAATACAAGGGTGAAGGGCCTACTTGAGACATTTGCATGTCAGAAAGCATCCTTTGAAGCCAAACTGCCTCACACGCTGCTTTAACAGCTCCTCGATATTCAGCTTCAGTCGAGGAAAGAGCCACTGCCTGTTGCTTCTTGCTGGTCCATGTAATTGCACCTGTGCCCAAACTGAAAACATACCCAGAAGTAGACTTCCTGTCATCAACAAAACCTGCCCAATCTAAGTCTGTAAATCTAATCACCTTAGGATCTTTGCACCTGCCATACAAAAGGCCAAAGTCGGAAGTGCCTTTCACATATCTCAGCACATGCTTCACTGCAACCCAATGTTCATCTTTAGGGGCTATCATGAAGCGAGAGATGTAGCTCACTGCAAAACTGAGGTCAGGTCTAGTGGCAGTGAGATAAATGAGGCAGCCCACTAGTTGCCTGAATGTTGATTCATTCTCCACAGGTGAATCTGATTTGGCTGATAACTTCAGCCCTTTCTCCATAGGTGTAGATGCAGGTTTGCAATTTGTGAACTTGTCAAGCAAACTTCGAGCATACTTGGACTGAGAGATAAAGATGCTATCATGAGTCTGCCAAACCTCAACACCTAGGCAATAATGCAGAAGTCCCAAATTTGTCATGTCAAATGTTTGACTGAGATTATGTTTGATCTCCTCAATCAAATCTCCCAAGTTGCCAGTAATGATCAGGTCATCAACATAGACAATGAGCAAACAAATATCATCACCACACCGTATGACATACAAATTAGAATCAGAAGGACTCCTCTGAAAACCATGATCCACTAGGTACTTATCAATCTTCATGTACCATGCCCGTGGAGCCTATTAAGGCCATAGAGTGCTTTCACCAGTCTGCATACCTGGTGTTCTTTACCAGCAACCTTTAAGCCAGGAGGTTGCGTCATGTAGACTTCTTCCTGTAGATCCCCATTGAGGAATGCACTCTTGACATCCATTTGATGGACTTTCCATCCAAACTAGGCTGCAATAGCGAGGACAAGACGAATGGTACTCATCTTGGTTGTGGGAGCAAAAGTCTCCTCATAGTCAATGCTCTGTTTCTGGGAGAACCCTTTGGCTACCAACCAAGCCTTATACTTATCAAGGGTTCCGTCAGCCTTATACTTAACTTTATACACCCATTTGCAGCCAATGGGCTTCTTCCCAGGTGGAAGATCAGAGAGGACCCAAGTGTTATTCTTCAGAAGACTATGATGCTCAGCTTCCATAGCCTGTTCCCACTCAGGTATGCTTTTAGCCTTTGAATATGTCTCAGGCTCAAAGATACTGTGAAGGTTGGCCATAATAGCAAAATTAACTATATTTCGCTGCTTGCTCTTTTTCCGAGCAGATCTACCCTCAAGCAATTCATCATCATGAAGATCACCTATGGTCTTAGCCCACCATTTAGGCCGGAGAGTAGAAGTATCAACATCTGAATCAGGCGGAACATCAACTGGGGCAGTTGGAACCAAATCATCTAGATGAGGATCCAGATCATCCTAAGGGGCGGGTGATGGAACAGGAGGCTGAGGTGCCTCTACAACGGCAGAATCCCTCCCATCAGGTGGAGCTAGGGGAAAGCGAACATTGAGGCTAATCCTCAGGGCTAACAGAAGGAGTAGACAAATGAAATGGCCCAGTAGCTTCATCAACCACAACATCACGACTGAATATGAGACAATCTGTGTCTACATCAATCAGCCTGTATGCCTCATGATTCTCACTGTAACTAGTGAACATGAGTTTCTGGCTTTTGGAATCCAACTTGGTGCGCTTGGCATCTGGAATCCAAACATGAGCAGTAGAGCCAAAAACTTTCAGGTAGCTAACCCTAGGCTTGCATTCAGACCAGGCTTCTCCAGGAGTGATCTTCTTGACAGCATAAGTAGGAGAACGGTTCAAAAGATAAACAGCAGTGTAGATTGCTTCAATCCAGAATTTCTTAAGGACATTTCTATGCTCCAGCATAAAACGAGCCATTTCAATGATGGTACAATTCCGACGCTCAACGACACCATTCTACTGAGGGGTGTAGGGTGTAGTAAGCTGGCGCTTAATGCCATGTGTAGCACAGAAACTAGAGAAATCAGAAGAACAAAACTTCCCCCCCCCCCCCGATTATCAGACATAAGAGTGACTATCTGACAACCTGACTCTTTCTCAACTACGGCCTTATACTTCTGAAATATATTGAACACCTCTGATTTATTTTTAAGAAAATACACCAACATTTTTCTACTGAAATCATCAACAAATAACAAAAAATACCTGCACCCAACAACTGAAGGAGTATTCATTGGACCACATACATCAGCGTGAACCAACTGTAATACCTTGGATGCTCTCCATGAATCACCATCTGAGAATGGAGTCCGATGCTACTTTCCACCCTGACAAGCTTCGCATACTCCATGAATCTGAGTCTGAATCTCAGGTAGACCACCAACCAGATCATCTCTAGATAACTGAGAGAGATAGTGCATGTTCAGGTGCCCATAACGCTAATGCCAAAGTTTGCTGATGGAAATGCTCTTGAGAATCACCAGAATCAACAAGTCTATATAGACCCTGATCCTCGAGTCCCTGAACTACTATAGTGCGTGTCTCCCTATCAACAATGCTGCATGTGTGCATGCTGAAAACAATATCTAGCTGAGGAGAGTGTCGCATAATCTAACTGATAGAAGGTTCAGCTCCATGCCAGGTACAAAGTATACATCGAGAAATATTAAATTTCTCCCTCCAAAATGAATCTGTACATTGCCCTTTCTGACAACAGTATACTCTTCGCCTCCTCCAAAGATAACAGAATCTCTGAATGGTGTGTATCTCGTGAACCAATCTCGACGATGAGTGAAATGCTGAGAAGCACCTGAATCAATGTACCAGGCTGTCATGTCCTGATATCAAGGCATTGTTTAAATTAAAGATTTAAACATCATGTTAAAAGACGATGAAGTCGCTTTTATAAATCTGAATGATATAAATCATTATATTACGAATATATATATATACATATTATTTAATAAATAACATTAAATAATATTATTATACGAATATTTTAATATATTTATTACTCTTAAAATAAACAGATATATATATATATATATGATTATATATATAATAATAATATAGAACAATTATAGATTATATATTATATCATATATAAATATATGTATATGAACTTAAGAAACTAATATTCTTACAATATATAAATATACTTATACCATAAGGAATGATTGCGTTAAAGAATCGCCAAGTCCATAATAATAATCATCATGGGAAGCATGCGATTCTTAGAAGTTACTGAATAGATTAAGAGTTGTATAAACAGCGATCCACTAACAAACAGATATGTCCCTTTTGGGACAGCAAGTTGCAACCGTTGAATAGGAAGGTATAAAAGGATCGATGGGCAGTGATAGGAAAAAGGGCCATCATGGAGGAGGAAGATACAAAAGGAAATACAACTGCAGTCAAAAGCATTCAAAAACAAATACAATCATCATCTCACACAACACATTCGATCATCACACAACATCATTCGATCTGCATTGAGTCTGAAAACAAGTTCATCTACAGAAGAATTCATATTACAATAGGAGTCTAAAGCAATAGCCATTAATAACATATACCTCTTGCCAAGACCGCAAATCATAACCAGGTATGACTATTTGTATTTATAAATGTTATTTCTGCTAATCGATGATATCCATGAGACAATTCATGTGCGTAGAAATTGCATAATGGAATGACATTATTAAATGCGTAGCATAGGAGATTAATATGTTGTTACTGATTGAATTAGATCGGAATTCCGATTGTGATTTATACATGTAGATAGAAAGTTAAAGGCATTAGATAAGAGTTAGTATGGTAAATGATCATGTAGAAATAATGTTGAAAGGTAAAATAGAACTAATATACTTTGCTCATACCAGTCATGAAAATATGCTCACGTTATGATTGAATTTGATATGAATTCATTAGAATGTGTTATTATATAATAATCATCTCAAATCTGAATATGTGATGGTAGTATAAGTTTATTATATATAAAGGATCAACATTTAAATGAATGTATTCTCTATTATAGATATCACTGTTATGAGAATAACATATGATATAAGAAAGCTGATTAGAATGATGACAAAGCATATAATGCCAATGAATGACTATCAGCAAATATGATTGATAACTCACAACCCATGACATGTCCAAAAGGGATGTTCAAGCCTCATCATTAATCATCTTATCAACCTATGAGTATGGGGTTAAGTTAAGGATGTAAAATTGGACCTAAGTAACCCTCAAGTGGATGAAGAACACCGGGTGTGTGTGAAGTCCCTTGAGCCAAGAGACGAAGGACCCCAGGTGTTGGGAGAAGCTCTTGGGCCTATGGTATTATGAGCTCATAATAAATGTGCCCGACGGTAGGTGACTCTCAATGGTATGAAGAATGTCGGGTGTTGCGTGAAGTCCCATTGAGCCAAATGGCGAAGGACCCCGGGTGTTGGCAGAAGCCTTTGGGCCTCCGTGTGGGATGGTCAATGCCTTAACAAACCATGCTTATGTGGAAGACAAGGTTGATTAATGATAGGGCTAACCCAAGAACTCTCTCTAAATAATACATGGGAATTGTCAATGAAAGAATGTGAATATGAAATGTTTATGTTTATTAATGTTAAAAATGAAATCATTGTGATTAAGATCATAAGATTATAAGCCTTAAGGATAAATGCGGAAAAGTATATGGAATGTTAATTGATTAATGAACTCTAATGATGATATGAAAAGGAAAAATTGAATACTAATGTTCTCTCTTGTAAGTTGAAATTGTGCAAGGTTAAGAAAAATTTTGGCTTGCTAGAAGGGGACATTACACAGGCAAAGGATTTGACATGATCTGCAGGTCTCTTGGCCATAAAAGCATAGAATGCAGACTGCTTCTGCTCAGTGTGCTCTACAACATGGGCTTTCGGTTTAGACTCTCCTTGCTTGGACTGTTCAAAAGCCAAGCATTTCCGACAATCTTTCTTCATGTGGCCATACTTATGGCAATAATTGCACTAGATATTCTTCTTCTTGGAAGAGTCCTAGGATTGACCTTGATTGGGTTCCTGAGAGGAGTGATTTTTGCCCTTATTCTTCTGAAAGGACTTGGCAGTAAATGCCTACTCTATGGAGGATGCACTAGCACTGCTACCGAACTATTGTTTCCAATGATCTTCCTGCAGAAGTTTGTTGCAGAGTTCTAGAAACTTCAAGTCAACATTAGTTGAGGTAATGTTGAACGTTTCAATAAAGTGCTCATAAGACTTTAGTGGACTTTTCAGAGTGATGACTACCATATCTTCCTCCTCCATCTTCTGACCAAAAGCCTCTAACTAATCACGAATGTCCTTATTTTTGTGAGATGCTCCTGCAGAGACATCTTTTCATCCATCATGATAGAAAAAAGCATGTTCTTTAGAAAGAACGTGCAACTCTTGTCGGACGTTTCATACAAGTCCTTCAGATGATCCCAGATTTCTTTGGAAGTTTTACCGAACGGAACCTGAGGCAGTTGGTCATCGGTGACTGACAATTTAATAAGCATTACCGCTTCCTGATTCTGCTCATCAAATTTATCCTGATCTTTATCCGCCGTTGGAGGGGGTGTAGTTTTGCCCAGAACAATCTGGTCAAGACACCGATACTCAAATATAGTCATCATACGCTGCTTCCAGGTGTTGTAGTTGCAGCCTTTGAACTTCTGACTACCTTCCAACATGATGTTGGACAAAGACGCCATCTTTCATGCTTTCTGAGGCAGATAAACGGCACAAACTCCGAGACTGAAAACCCTAACACGGATTTGTAATGTCCCCTTATAGATTTGCCCTAGATTATGCCCTACAATCACAATTATGATACATTAGGGTTAGGGAGATGACTTACAAGTAGTTATTTCTTCATTATGCTCTTGAATAGAACTCCTGCAATCATCACATAGAGAACACAAGTACAATATATATACATATAAACTAATGCCATTGTTAGGGTTAGCTGCAAATATGTCCAACTCATAATACAATTCCAACACTACTTACTATCAAACACTTCTAGAGCATCGAGATAGGGACATGATAGATTTGACCCAGCCAACCCATACTAAGCCCAAGAGCAAAACTTTGGCCCTCCTGGCTTTGGTAGCAAGACTTAGACATCTACCAAAGTGGGGAACTTAGCAGAATGCTGGTCTTACTTCCCTATCAATGCCTTATCACTTATAATTAATAACTCATCATGGTAGGAATGGTACGGGGATCATAGCAGAGTTCTCAGTATATCCAATCTAAGCCCAAGAGCGGGACTTTGACCCTCTTGGCCTTGATGGCAGGACTTTGACATCCATCCAAGGTGGGGTACTTAGATGGAAACCTTATACCCTCTTACCTATGTCTCCTTCCCTTCCTCCATGATGAGGTTCCATATATTTTATATCTAAAAGATATTGATGCATAATAAAACAATATCATATACTGTATTATTATCTCGTATTCTATACATGATTTATTATACATAAGTAATGTAAATTGCAAGGGATATTAATTCTTGATTGCAACTATATTATCAGACTTACAAATTATTATTAATATATGTTACTTACTCTAATTCTAAGTCCTTTGGCTGCAGATCTGATTGAATCTCTGAATACTACAGTCTGCCTTTTATCTCTTACTTCTAATACTTTTAATATTTTCTGATGCCTTCTTCTCTGTATTGAATACTATAATATCTGCGGGTAAAAGAAATACCCGCAGATCTGCAACGCTGGATGCTAGGACCGGGTCAATAGAGTCAACTTGATGGGTGTTGTTTTCAAAGGACCACATGCTGAGTGTGATGGAGCCGCTGAGGACGGTTTTTAGGTTAAGCGCTTCAAGTGCTGGTGCCAGGGTTAAAGAACCTGCTGACTGTTGGTGTTATGGCGACCAACACAAAACGGCAACAAAAACCTTTAAAACCTGCAGAAAAATGAAGGCGCCAAAAAACGCGACCACAGAGTTAAAGAGATGGCGACTATAGTTCAGACAGCGGCCAAGAAAAAATCTCCACACAAAATCACATCTTCCAGAAAACTGCAAAGGGCGACTAAAAAAACTGAATCCGCCGAACCAGAAAGTTGCCCACCTCTAAAGGATCCGCAACCTCTGAGGATCCGCGACTTCTGAAGAACAAAACACGACCTCAGCAAGGTTAAAACCCCCAAAACCCTGAAACAAAAGTTGACGGCCTAGGGTTTAAACAACGGCCAAAAATCACACACAGAAAACGCATCCAAAAGAAAATAGAGACACCGATCAAGACCAGAGGAAAAGAAAACGCGACCAAACTAGGAAACCCGCGTCCGTACAGTGTCGTACAATCCATACGTTGTACGGATTTTTCACAGAGAGCTCCAAGAAAAAAATTTCAAAGAAAACAAGTTTTCCCGCTCTGATACATGATATGGTAAATATCTGAATTAATAAATTAATGAAAGAGCAAAGCTCTATATACAGATTACAAAGATGATGTTTCTAAAAGAAACCAAACTGATGTTTCTAAAATACAAAAGTATCTAAAATATCTAATACAAAAGTTTCTATAAGAAACTAAAGCTAATAAAAGCAAATAGAAACTATCTAATATATTACATTATTGACCATTAATATAACTAAAGGAAATATTATTTTAATACATGCAACTTTCATTTTTAAAGCAATTCTAAATTTAGAAGACATGCAATTGTGCAAAGTGATACTTTGAAACCCTATATATTTGGGTATTGTAATTGAGACAAACTAATAATAACTTTTACTATACTTTGTGCAAAAGTTTACTGTTCAAGCTCTCTTTGTATGTGTGATGAAATTGTTATGCTATATTTTATTATGTCATCTCCATTGAATATTGTTTTGTGAAGGATTTCACTTATTGAATACAGATTATTAATAATTGCGGGCTCTGTATTGTGATTATTGTCAATTCAAGTGTTGTAAGCTTCGTATGTGATATTCCAGTACTTATTGAATATAGGTTATCAATAATTGTAGGATTTGTATTGTGATTATTGTTAATTCAGGTGTTGGTAGCTTTGTCTATGATACTCGGGTATTTTGATTTGTGAAAGTCTTGCCTTGTGTGTGTAATCTAAATCTTCAATTCAGCTCTTGTGTGCACATACTTTCTAGTGTCTGCAATTCAGCTAGAAAGCGTGTGTTTGTGTTGTAATAAGTTAGTTTGTTCATAGAGTCATAAAAGATACAAAATCTCCCATCTCTATGGATGATCTGTTAAGTCTTGTGTAATGCAGTCACAATTGAAGGACACTCTAACCACGCAGCAAATACAAACATTCAAACACAATACACAGCAGAATAATAGAATTAACACAAAATCAGATTATTGTTATTGATTCAAAACCAAACAGCTTCATGAACTTGATACATGCTAGGCCTCAGCCATTTGACTACAAAATAGATCTACGAGATCTTTCAAAACTCTGATATTCAATACTCATAATCTAAGCCATCCTTTATTCTGTTTTTGGAATCTATTGTTCTCACGTGATATCCAACTTTACTTTATACAGATGGGTGTAGTGGATATGCACCACATAAAAACATATTACACCATCATTGAGGAATGTGACAAGGATCAACAGTCCCCAAATTAAATGATTTAATCTTCAATCAGCCTTGGAATTGCGCACATCACCTTCTCTAGTGTGTAGGTTCTCTGGTAACATGCAGATTCAATTTCTTCAATGTAACTCAAGTTAGGAGTCTCCAAATTTAATGCAGTTCCATATACAACCCCTCTTAGGGTATAAAATCAGATAAGTAACCTTAAAAATTGGTGCAAAATTCAAATGTTTGCCACAAAGACCAATCAAGGTTTCGATATGCCATGAATAGTCCAATTACAGTCCTCAAGATAAGGAACATAGATTTGTTGATCCAAATCTTGTGAAATTTGAATGGAATGTGTAAGATGCTTTGTAGATCTTATCTTCCAAACCGCAACATGAAATAAGCAACTGTAGAGAACTACTACATGAAATGTTTGTTGGTATGAGCAGAAGAATGAGATGAAAGAAGAGGCTTGTTCATCTCAAGAGGAGATGACAGCCTTATATTATTGAGGAATGTCTAATAATGGATGACAGTTACAAAGGCCATAAAGATGGTAGTTACAAAAGAGTATAAACAAAAAAACAAGTGTAATATTAGTTACACTATTATTTGTCATTATTATAAAATATACTAATACCCCCCTTTATGACTAAACTACAAACAACACCAAGCTTGTCCCGAGATTTAAGGAAATGAACAGGACCAAGTGGTTTAGTCATTAAATCAATAGGGTGCTCCTAATAAGTGCAAAAATGAATGGCAATATCTCCACACTCTACTAGCTGCCGCATATAGTGGTGATAAATCTCAATGTGTTTGGTGCGAGCATGATACGAAGTATTCTTCACCAACTTCAATACTGCTTATCACAAAAAAGTGGAGTTGGAGAATGCTAAGGAAGCTGTAAATCTGCCAAAGTTCTACATAGCCAAACTACTTCACAACCAACACTTACAGCTGCCTTATACTCAGCTTCAATGGAAGATAGAGCTATTGTTTTGTTGAAGCTTACTTTGCCAAGAAATTACTCTTGATAGTAAAGAGAAAATGTACCTAATAGTAGACCATCAAGTATCAACCGATCCTGCCCAATCAAAGTCTATATATCCAAGCAAACCAAAATCTATTGTCCTTTGGAAAAGTATACCAAAGTCAAGGGTACCTATGACATAAAACAAAACTCACTTTGTGGCTATCCAATGAGAAATGTTCGGTTTTGACAAAAACAGAGAGATATAGCTTACAACAAATCTAGTGGTTTCCAGCTATGTCAAGCTACCCACCAATTGTCTATAGAGTGATTCATCAACTAGGGATGAATCATCAGAGGCTGATAACTTCAGCTTGACTTCCATAGGTGTAGAAGATGAGTTATAATCTGTCATTTGAAAACATTCCAAAAGACTTGTGGCATATTTAAATTGAACCATAAAGATGCAGTGATCAGATTGCCAAAACTCAATTCCTAGGCAATAGTGTAGGAGCCCTAGATCAAACATGTCAAAAGTTGCACAAATGCTTGATTTCATTGCTAAATTCCAATGGCTGTGCTTCATGTGATGGCGAGATCATCAACATATACAACAATAATTACAATATCATCACCCTTGCTTTTGACAAAGATTTGGATCAAAAAAACTTCTGAATCTAGAATCTTTTAGATGTTTATCAATTCTGAAATACCACGCTCAAGGAGCCTACATAAGCCTATAGGACTTAATCAACCTACAAACTAGACATCCATGACCAAGACCCTGAAAATCCTCAAGCTGCACTACATAGACGTCCTCATCCAAATCTCTTTTTAAGAAGGTGCTTTTGACATCAATTTGATACACTTTCCAACCAAACTAAGCAGCTATGGGGAGGAGCAACTGAAACATGACCATCTTTGCAGTAGCGGCAAAAGTTTCTTCATTGTTAATCCCCTCCTATTGTGAAAAACCTTTAGCAACAAGAGATGCCTTGTAATTGTCCAAGGAACCATCATCTTTGCACATTACCTTATAAACCCATTTGCACCCAATGGACTTTCTCCCTAGAGACCATTCTACCAACTCCCAAGTATGATTTTTCAACAATGCATCATACTCAACCTTCATTGCATTTCCCGTTCCAGTTTTCCTTGGGCCTCAAAGAAATTGTGGTTCAAAAACTTGAAAAAGATCAAAAGAAAGAAGAAAATGAACATGCTCCACAATTGAACCAAAACTTGATTGTCTTGTTCGCCGAGGTCTGTTATATAGTTGAGGAAGTTCATCCTCATGTACTCCTTCCAAAGTGGAATAGTACCATTTAGACCTCTTATGTACTTCAAGCAAATGTTGTGAAGGCAAAGGGTTCTCTGGAACACTAGGTGGAGCGGAAACACCATCACTCTTGTGTCACTAATATACAAGTGGAGAGGAACTAGCCAAAGGTTGACTCACAAGCTAACTTGATGAACTAGGAGATTCAACTTTTAGAGGTACCTTAAGACTAGATTCAGGAACTAGGCTAACTGTAATGTCCCCATTTCCGACATGATCACCTAGCAAGGAGAGAGTTAGCCTATTCACCATTACCGTAGGCTAATTCATGTGATAAGAGAATGATTTGGTTGAGCTTTGGTCATATGAAGGCTTGGAAATGAGAATGTTGCTAAAGGCTTGGAGAATGGAATGTTGATTTTATTAAGCTCAACTATTTTTTATTGATGAAACGAGGTTGGCAAATGACTTTTGGTATTTTTGTGGTAATTGTGGAAAAGTAAAAAATATTTAAATAATTAGCCAAGGAGAAAAGCGACCCAATTGGAGAATAGAAAAATGGGAAAAATATGGGAAAAATGGAAAATAAGATAAAAATCAAATATATAATATTTTATTAATTAAAATATTATATTATTTTCCCATAAGTGTCCGCTTAAGTTGAAAAAGCAAAACTAACAAAATAATATTATTTTATTATTATTTTCTCTCTACAAGTTGGTCGCCCAAAGTGAGAAAAATAAAAATGAATAAAATAAAAATATTTTATTATGGCGGTGGTCTCCAAAAGACAAAAATATATTTTATTTGGGCGCCCAAGTGTGGAAAAATAAAAGGAGGTCAATTGAGGCCATTTTCATGATTCATGTTATTTGGTATTTTGGATATTGGAGAGTTTCTCTAGGTTGCAACTTCGTTTCAGCGTGTTCTAAGGACAAAAACCCTTAGATCTTGGTGGTTTGGATGAAAACCCATCCCACATTGAGAGATGGATTCACCTAAGATCCATTATTGAGCTTATTTGTAGGTTTTTTGATGATTTGGAGCTTCAACCAGCTAGGGTTTGGAAGGAGGATTTGTAATCAGCTAGGGTTTGAAGTGTGTTTGCAAATTAAAGGCATAATAATTCAGATTTGAAGGATAATAAGGCATATTTTCATCTTCTACATCCATGGCTAGGACTTGGCATTGATTTGTTATCATTTGGTGGCTTCATTGGTGAAGGATTTCAACTTCTTGTGTTCAGAAATTTATATCAGACTGCTGCAATTTCATATCAGACTGAGAAGTTGAGGGTTTAAAGGTGATATTGATCATATTTTTGCATACTAAACCCTAGCGATCTCACCCAAGGAGAAGCATTAGCCTTTGGAGGGTCAATCGCCATATTCTAGGGCATCATTTGGCAGATTTTTGTGATCAGCTTTATAATCAGACTTCTGCAGGTCTGAAATCAGGGTTGGTCAACGTGCTTCAGTCATCTTTGCCATTGGATCTCATCATTGTTGGCTGCTACAGTTGGAGGATGACATCATTGCATAATTGAGGTTGAATTGTGGATCATTGGGTCATATTTGTATGTTTTCACAAGTCTGATTTTATAATCAGATTGGACTGTTTGTAATCAGCCTTCATTTCATGAATGTTATTGGTAAGGAACATCATTCGGGTATGTCTATAAAGATACCTATTTCATATCTTTAATTTGAAATAGTTTTACTGGCTGATCCAATCATTTTCAGTCATCTATTTTGTGTAATTTCAATGCTATTATGTTTCAATTTAATTACTATATCATTGCAAAACCCTACATGCATTGAAACAACAAAAACACAAGCCAAAAACACTCAAAAACAAAATCAGAAAAACAAAACAGCAGGCCAAAAATCAGACCAGAATTGGTAGGGGTTATTACACTGACCACCTCTAAACACAAGAAAAATCTGGCTCTATTTCCTTTACATCAACATCCCGACTAACAATGATTTTGTTAGTAGAAATATCAATAAGCCTATATGCCTTAGACTGATCACTATAGCCAACAAAGAAATATCTAACACTTTTCGAATCTAGTTTGTCTTTTTTGTTCAAGAACTAGTGTGTACAAGTAGCTGAACCAAAAACATGAAAAGAATGTACCTTAGGTTTTTGACTAGACCAAGCTTCCTCCAATCTGATGTATTGCAAGGCTCTATAAGGATTCTTGTTTAGGAGAAAAATCATTATGTTCACAACTTCTCCCTAGTACTAGTACGATACGTTCTTGTTGTGCATCATGCATCATGCCATCTCCATGATAGTCCTATTTCGCCTTTCAACCACTCCATTATGTTGCAAAGTGTAGTTAACTAGCATTGAATCTGATGCCCTGCAAATGTCTCTACCAAAGCCTTGAATTTCAAGAATGCACCATAGCAATCAAACTTCTTTTTCAAGAAGTAAACCCACATCTTCCTAGAGAAAGCATCTACCAATAGTAGAAAATACCTCAAACCAAGGATAGTGGGACATTTCTAGGAAGGTTCACAAAGATTTGCATGAATGATCTAAGGGACTCTTAGCACACCATGTACTTTCTATAGGAAATTATTCTCTCGTCTACCTTCTAGCCAAATAACCAACACACAATTCTTGTTTTTCCTATCTATGAGGCAACCCTTGAACCATATGGGCTCTGCTAAGTTTGGTCAAATATTGAGGATTCAAGTGACCATATCTTTCATGCCAAAGAACACTGGCATTATCTTCGACAACCAATGCATGCAAATTAGCTATAGTGGGATCAACAAGCTTATACAAGCCACCCTGCCCAATGCCTAGGGCAACATCTTTGTCTTGTGTCACATCAAACGCAACACATTTTTTCCACAAAACCTAGCTTGAATGTTAGGGTTCTCAGTAAGTTAAGTGACAGATAATAAATTCTTGTTCATGCTAGGAACATATCGAACATTGCATAGTAAAATTTCAAGAGAATCATTTAACACAACCCTAACATCTCCTATCCCTTCAACCACATGTGATCTACCATCACCAAGGCAACTATAACCTTATGACTAGAATCAACAATAAACTATACATACCAATCCTTGTGACACATGAAGTGTCTAGATGCCCTTGACTCAAAGAACTAGTATCTACTGTCAATGTTGTCCAAAAGAGATGCCATGAATGCAAATTCATCATTTGATCCATGCTCCTCAACAACTACCATATTCGCTTCACCACACTTCTTGCGAGACAGATTATACTATCTTTTCCTACATTCCATTTTAACATGTCAACAAACTTGTCACAATAAAAAACATTTCATTGTTTTCTAGGATGAAGTGCAATAAATTTTGCTAGAATAATTTTGAGGTTTGCCCTTAAATCAGGCAACAAAAGCACTTTCAGTAGTCTCAAATGTAGATTCCCCTATTTGTTGTTGTCTTCGTTCCATCTATAGTAAATATTGACTAACCTCATCAAAAGTTAGGGTTTGAGTTTCAGCCAATAGATACAAATACTTTACAAATGTCTTAAAGGAAGGTGGGAGACTGTTAATGACCACTACAACCATGTCCTCCTCATCACCCAATTTGTTTATCGCGACAAGCTAATCCCTAAGATTATTGATTTTAAGAGATGTTTGAACAAAGACTCGTGATTTCCATGCGAGATGATGCCCCATGACAAACGACCTACAATTCTTCTAAATTGACAAATTTGTTGCTTGTAATTTCCTGATTTTTGTCTACACAACCTCACAACCAGCAATCTTAAAACCTCTATTTTTCATGCGAGTCTGTGCCCTCAACCTTTTCTTCCTACTTTCTTCTATGGTACCTATGTTCGCTAAGTAGAAGAATGACATGAGAGAAGAAGCTTGTTCATCTTAGAAGGAAATGGCAGCCTTATATTATTGAGGAACATCTAATCATAGTTGAAAACTCGTCCAAGACTCGCCTGACTTGCGAGTACTCGCAAGCCAGTTAGAGTCACAAGTTACTCGCTACATTACTCGGCCACAAGTTTTTGAGTTGACTTGCAGTGAGTTTTACACCATCAAATATCGCCACACTCGTGCCAACCTGCAAAAAACCTGTCCTAAGTCAACATATAAAAACTTCATTTTCAACCTAAAAACTCAAAAAAAAGTGAACAGTTCTTACAAAAAATGAAGAGGCACAATTTTGGATGCAATTTAAGACACCATTTCAGACACAATTTGATGTGGTTTTGTAATGCCCCCATTTTCGGGTTCTCTTGCTTTGCTGTTGGAGATGGCTTTCTGGGTTTGTGTCAGCTTGATCAGAAGGGTAATTTGACGTTACCAATGAGCTCAGATGGTTTAAAGGAGTTATTTGATGTTTTCAGATGTTATTTCTGGCTTCTAGTGTGCTCTCCAAGAATCTTGGAGAGGGCATCTATTTATAGAAAGTCACTCGGACAACTCTGTTTATCATTATTCTTCATCGGGATTACTCCAATGCAGTCAGTTTCCGATTCCAATGTGTTGTGACGTTTTCACACATCGCCCCATTGCAAATGGGGACCCCCCTCTTTTTCTTGCTTTCTGTCATAGGTTTGCTTTAAGGTTTAGATTTCTTTAAGTTTGTAGGTTTGGAAGTATAAATTTGCCCATGTTTTGTCAAGTTCTTGCTCAAGGGTCTCTCTAGAAGTTGAAACCCTAAAATTGACTAAGGCTAATGTCCTAAAGTCTGATGTTCTGAGATCCTGAAAACTGACTAAGTCTGAAATCTGGTGGATCCTCAAAAATCTAGAATTTGCATGTTAAATCTCATGGATCTAGGACCTATCTCAAACATCCTGGAAGTATATTTCAAAATATTTAAAGTATAAATATATTTTTAAATATACTTCCACCCAAGACACTTCGAAATTGGGCAGAAAAAATTAAGTCTTGAACCTTGAGCGAAAATTTCGCATGAGCATTCAGTATGCGCCCAAGGAAAATGGGAAATTTCTTGTACACAATCAAAATCCACCCAGGGTATTTGATGTCCAATTTTGGCGAAAGATTGTAAGTTTGGTAAATTTGGCGCAAGGAAGAGAATGTGCTCCTTGACTTAGAAAAGACTTAGAAAACTTCACAAATTTTGAAAATCAAAATGAGGTCAAGGAGGGAGGAGCGCAAATTTCTTGTATACAGTCAAAATGTGCCCAAGGCAAAAGGAGCAAATTTCCTCTACACATTCAATATGCGCCCAGGAAAATGGGAAATTTCTCATCAACAGTCAGAATGCGCCTAGCTTAGGGTTGATCACTGAAGAACCCAAACATGAAGATTTTTGTCTCCTTAGTCAAAATTCATAAAAATACATTTGAAAACTTTGAGAAGTTTGGAAGTGAGAATTGAAGGTAAAAGTGCCAAGTGGGGAAATTTCTCATACCCGAGAAATATGCGCCCAAGTTTGTGGATTCATTTTCAAACATTTTTGAGGAAATGATTTAGCATCATAATACATTCAAGTTAAAACCTCGAGAAACTTTGCCTAAGGCAAGAGAGGAGTTGAAAGCGAGAACAAGAAACCTAAGTGTCAAAAGTGCAAAAGAGGAAATTTCTCGTGCACGAGAAATTTGCGCCCAAGGAAGAAGAAGCTTTACACAAGGAAATCACACTCATTTTAAAGACTTGCAATCTTGAACTTGATCTTAGAAAGTTATTTGGAAAACTAGTGGAGATCATTTGAAAGACTTAGAGAAAAAATTCACAAAGATTTGTAAGTGTCAAAGTTGCAATGAAGGAAATTTGCGCCCTGGAAAGAAGGAAACTTGATCTATGAAAAATACCAAAATCATTCAAACATGAAGATGAAATTCACCAAAAAAAAAGAATTTGAAAGATATGAAGAAAAATGTTCTAACTCAATATGAAGAAGATAATTTGACTCATGAAAGTGCAAAAATCATCAAATTGAGGAGAAATTCGCCAAAAGGAAAGAGTTTGGAGAAAAAAAACTTAAAAATGACTAAGTAAAGAAAATAAGGAAATTTCTCGTGACTAGTCAGAATGCGTCCTTGCTAGGGCGCATATTTCTCATGAACAAGAAAAATCCGCCCTACACACATTGCCTCCAAATAGTGAAAACCTCGCCAGAAATCATCGCAAGGTGTCTGAGATAGATAATAAGAATAAATTCATAATGAAATGTTGTTAATGATCATCATCTTTGCAATTGATATTTGTTTCTCTTTTGTAGGTGATGGAGGATCCAAGGAGGTAAATGGTGAGAGCTTAGAGGATGGAGGAAAGTTGCTCGAGTTCATCATCACCACATGGAGGAGTTCCTACATCAAGTTCATTTTTACTTTGAAGACTTCATATGTCCGGAAGAGGGGTATCACTTCACGCATGAGAGGAATTCATCATCCAGAGATTCATTCCACGTCCAAGCTTCCAAAGTTATCATGCACCAGAAAGAAGAAAGACAATCATCATGCAATCAACTCCAAGAATTTACGCACAAGATATCTTCTACTTCATGCATCATCCAGAGTCAGAATCCTGCACAAGAACAAATGTCACAAGATGAAGACTGAGCATAAGCATCAAGAAAATCCATCAATTACATGAAGAAATTCAAAATTCCCAAGTTTCAAGTTCAAGCAGCTAAATTCCAAAGGTGAAAATCCAAGTTTGAAGAAAAATGACATAATTTGGGAAAATATTTCGAACAATGTGAACATATTGAAAATCAAACCAATTTGCTCAAGGCTGAGTTGGCATGTACACATCATCAAGCCAATCATAGTATGCCATGTCATTTGTCCAAGTTCAATGTATTTACAACAGACAAGAAGCCAACGAGGGCGCCCATGTGGAAAATGCTTCAAAGATTCCACTTCAACCTTATCACATTGGGAAACGTGCCTCCATTGCCTATGAGTTTTTATGTACACAAGTTGTGTTAACTTTTACTCTTTTCTAAAAATAGCAAGTTGTAACTATTTGTTGATGTGGCAAGATCTCGGCCATCGATTTGCAAATCAATTCTGGTCGTTCATGTAATTTTTGGAGTCTATAAAAGGCTCACTTCTCTCATTTGTAACAGAGGATAGATTAGAAGTAGGAAGAATAGCATGTAGAGTAGAGGAGACTCTTCGAAATCATTGAAGGGACATGCGAAATTGTTGTGAAAGACTTCCAAAATCAATACAAGTTCATTGTTGTTCTCATGGTGATTTGTGTGGTTATGGAATATTAACATGGTTTCTTATTTCTTGAAGATGATGGAGATGTGTTTCCAAGTAGCTTAGATAGTAGATTAGAAGTTCATTGATGTAATGTTTATATGTGGAGATATTTGATGAATTTCTTGTTGGTTCATACTTTTCATGATTTGTCGATGATAAGTCATTTTGCAAAGTTAGCCTGAACCTTCATATGCTTTAGTTCAATTGTGAGTACATATTCAAGCTGCACCAGCTGTGGGTGTTTGAATGGATGTTTCACAATATGAAAATCATTGGGTTACCTTAGGAGATTGCACTGGCTTCATGTAATTGTTGGTTCTCATGGTGAAGCGAAGCTAGGTTTCAAGGAATTTGTCTATCTTGATATGATTCATTCATTATTTCATTGACATTAGAATAGATTCTCTAAACCCTTATCTTTTGCATTTTCTTTCAAGTTTGATTGAAGAAGTTACATTCATTCACATTCAAGGAGTAGGGAATACATTTCATGTTTATGAAGAAGGAGCAATTTGCGTAAGTCCCTTTGTGATTACCAACAAGATCACATCAAATCACTTAGTCTATCCACTGCAAATCACGAATAAGGAACCTTGAAGTTGTCTCACTGGATCACATAGCTTAGCCTTTGAGAGACTTTATTCAAGAGAGGATAGAGCACTTGGTGTTTTATTCTATTATTGTTGTTGTCACAAAAACATCATCAACACGATGCATTCCGGCAGTTTCCGCAAAATGAGTGCTTTAATGGCTTTATTTTAATAATTTTACTAAGGTTGCCAGATATTGTTTAAAATATTTAAAACGCACCTTAGTGTTATAGCTCGTTGGAACCGGGATGAAATGTTTTAAATCATGGGTGCATAAAACAGGGATCTTGCGCGTCAAATTATCATTATTTTAATAAAAAGGTCTTTTTCGGAGCTAAAAGGGAGTTTAAATTAAAAAGTAACTTTCAATGCTAGAAATGTTTTAAAAGCATAATAAATCACTTTTTCGGAGTAATAAGGTTTATTTATTTATAAAGTGATTTTAAATTATATTTTCCCCAAAGTTTCAATATGTGCTTATAAAAAGGGAAGTTGGGGAAAAATGAGCTGATTTTTTACTTGATATTTTATGGGAGTATTTTATTGAGAGTTTTGGCTTTTTAGATCCATCAAGCCCTGGGACGAAAACCCTTGGGTTCCTCGTTGATTGGATGAAAACCCATTTCAGCCATCTTTGGCGGAATCACTCAGGTTTCGCAGGTGCATTTGTATTGGTACAAGTTTCAAAGATTTTGGATGCTAAAGGATATATTACTTCACAGGTTTTGTGTTTGCTTTCAGGAGAGATTATTGACAAATTGATTAAAGATTGCAAGCAATAATAAAATTGTACAGTGTTGTGTGTGAGTTTGTTTTACAAAGCAGATTATAGCGAGTGCAGTGTGTGAGGAGAAAACAACAAATAAATCAGAAATATTAAATTGTGAGGTTCTAAAACCCTAACCGTAACAACCAAAGATCCTAGTGCTGGCCGTACAAATTCATAGTAATGGAGCACTTCATAGAGAAATTTTTAATCTCTTAAGGCTTGAAAAGGCCTTCCCTAAATCTATGTAGCATTGAAGATTAGCTTTAATGAAAAAGAGGGGTCGTGGGACCCATGTCTACCAAGTGCCACATTAAGAGTCTTCATTGAATGTTTAAAATATACGTGAGATTTGGAAATGAAGTTTTTGACATAGCTGATGGGATACGTGAGTATCTAAGTTGTGAAGTGTGGGATTTTGGAAAGAGGTGCAGCCTCTTGGAGATGTTTTTGAAAGCTTGCTGGCTGCCAACTGGAGTTATACCAAGCATATTCATCGCTGTACCTGAGATTGAAGACTAAGTTTGCTGTTTGGAAGGGAAATCTGTCATACATTGAGCTGCTCACACTTTGCCCAGCATACAGTTGTAATAAGTTGATATTGAGTTAAGGTTAGAATTGAAATCTTTCATCTCTGTATTTCTGAAATTACAAACAGCATAATACTTTTTGCTTTGCAAGACATTTGTAGCTCCATTTGTGTTAATGCAAATTGTTTGACAAAAATGTCCCTATATCATCCTTGTATGTTGATATGCAAATGTGAATGATTCTTGTTCTAAACCTCTTCAGAAGCTGTTCTATATAACATATATTCAGAAAAAACTGTTTATTGAGTTGTCTGCAAAGTGTTTGACGAAATGTCAGTACACTAGAAATCAGAAAAATTGGAATTTTGAAGGCAAATCTGGATAGGGGATACTACAGATTTGGGATGCAATTTGCATACTTAGGGTGGACGTAATTTGCATAATCACGATTCAAGTTTTTTCCCCCCTCAAAAATTAAGATGAATCGAAGGGTTTGGAATCTATGGAGTATGGACAGGTCACAAAATAATAAAATATTATATTTATAATTTATTTTATTATAAAAAAATTGCCGAGTTATTACCGAGTTTTTGTCGAGCCCCGAGTTTTTAACAATTTTGGGTCTGCCGACTAATTGTCAAGTCTGAGATTTCCAACTACGCATCTAATAATAGATGGCAATTACAAACTCCATAAAAATGGTAGTTACAAAAGAGTAGAAACAAAAAGACAAGTGTAATACAGTTACACTATTATTTGTTATTATTCTAATATATCCTAATAATGTTGTCATCTATGTTTGCTATGACTAATATGAAGCTTGAACAAAGAAAAGTAAATGCAATCAAATGCGGGGCCGCAAACTTGCTGCACTTTATTCAAAAACAAGAAAACTTGCAAAATGACCACAAAACAAACATTAAAAGAAATATTTTTTGGTTGATGTAAGATTGCTCTTACACCCCGGATGCTCCTGGATCAACTGTGAACATCATTGTAGAGTCTTGAACTGGTTTATCGTTCCACTTCACCAAGTATTCTTCATAACTTTTATTTCTGGTTCTCTGCATTGTCCTTTTACTTAGAATATCCTCTATCTCATCAGTTTGTTCTTTTGTAGAATATCTCATATGCACTATTAGAAAATTTTGTGATTATCTCACATGGCCCAATCTTCTTTTTCTTCAACATGTTATATGTTCCAACAGGAAATCTCTCCTTTCTCAGATATACCATGACCAAGTATCCAACTTCATATTCCTTATGTCTCCTGTTCTGGTCTACATGCCTTTTATTTTCACCATTCATCTTCTTCAACTGTATCCTTACTTCCTGATGTAATGTTTTTGTGTGTTCTGCATACTCTTCACCTATAGCACTCCTCTTATGATTTGCAGTAAAGTCCCCAATTTTGAAACATTTCTTGGACTCTACCCATATACAATCTCAAATGTAAAATCCTTAACAGAATTTTGCGTAATTTTGACAAATGTTTGACAAAATGTACTGAAATAAATTGCACAACACAATGGACTAAACAGGGGGCAAGCTGATATTATTTAGTACAGTAGTACATTCAAGGCAACTATCCATGAAAATTCAATATCAAAATATCATGAACAATGTGATAACACTGATCCATACTATTTATTGTCCACAGTAACTAAAACAAATCTGAGAGCATGTTGTTTACATAGATTTCTGATACAGAAAGGAATATAAATCTGTTATTTTATCAAATACAGCTCTGGAAGAATACCTCTATAGGCCGCGACCTAGTCTTAGGAGGAAGTAATAACTCCAAGAATAGTCGACTGGGTAGAATGACCATGAAATTCCATAAAAGCCCGGCGATCACTTCCTTGACTCCAAACGTCATCTTTCTGAAGTGTATGGCTGAGCGTGCAAATAACACCAATATATGATATAACAGGTACGGTAAGATTTTAATATCTCAAATTCTTACATGTGGTGGCTGGGTGTTTGGGGCCACAAGAACCTTCCAAAGTGAATCGACTCCTCCAAAACTTCATACAATTCCTTTACAAACATAAACTAAACACAAAATCCCAAGCGCAACTCCCTCTTTGTACGACAGTCCTCTTAGGCATAAAATATGGTACGGCCAATGTGAGGAAATGGTGCGAATGGTCTTAGGATGAATAGCGCTAGCAATACATGAATTTCATCTCACTCATCTAATTTAAATATATATTTTCAAAGATAATCAACTTCCAACAAGGGTTTGATCAATATAATATTTCGTTATTCAACATACAACTCCGAACTGGGGCAAGCAATCCAATATCGATTATTATTTGCTATGCAAATCTTTTCGATAATCTTCATTTTGCAACTACACCAAATGCCCAAAACAAACCTAGAAATGATGTTTAATTTTTCAACACAAATCTCCGCAAATTCCAAACATTAAGCACACTTGTGAATCATCTATGAATCCACCACAAATTGGCTAGGAGGGGTTCCGTCCTCGAAAACAATCTTCGTCGTAGGGTTTTCTGTTGCAAGGTATCCACCCTTGGTCTCCTTGTGTTGTGCAGCGCAACGCTTGGGTTCGTGAAAAGGCTTAACCACCTCCCATGGATTCATTATCTGACGGTTGTATCGGACATTAACATGTCGATCTTTTGATGCAACGGCAACCATCTTGCTAACAATTGGTATCTGAGCCTTTGTCACGAGTTCGAACCCCTCGCTTGCGCTGGGGGGGGGTTCTTGCAAGGTGTGCGCCCTTGGTCTCCTTGTGCTGTGCAACACAACGCTTGGGTTCATGACAAGGCTTAACCGCCTCCCGTGGATTCATTAACTCTAGCGGTTGTATCGAGCATTAATAGATCGATCTTTTGGTGCAATGGCAACCGTCTTGCTAACATTTTCGTCCTAGGGCAGAAATGTAATAACCCACCCCTTAATTTTTTTGTGGTTTAGTTGAACCTAGTGTGTTTTGTGTTTGAACATTTACATAACATTTGATTCTTACATGCAACAGCATTCACTTGAAATAGAACATTTGGAAGATACTCAGAAGCTTATACATATAAGAAATGCATAATATAACAATAATAAACAATACCCATGTTAAAATATGCAATAACACTAAAATGACACCATACCCATTGGTTGTTCTGATATTACAAGTCTGCAACAGCAAGTAACAGTTTATAAAATCTTAATCTTGCACAAAGAACTGTTCGTTCTTCTTCAAACAATGATGATCAGCAGTAACAAACCCCTAAACGCCTCCAATCAAGACCATAAATCAAATAGAAACTAGGCGACCTCTTTCAAAAAGCTCACGCCCAAACCAGCAACATGTACGGCCATGGAAGAGGGTTGTTAACAGCCAAAAGTCACCTTCAAACCCTTGAGGGTGCGCTGAAAACTCCTCACACCTGGTGCGCCATCATCTACTTCACCCAATCAGCAATAATGGTATGGCCAGCTGTGGGTAGAAATGTCAACCAACAAGTACTCCAAAGTTCCCTTAAAATATTGCTAAATGATCTTCAATACCAGTTCCAAATTATCATGCAAAGAAACTTAAGATTTTCAATGTATAAACCCTCCGCGACATGCTCTCAATCTGTCATAGAAGCTCAAATCTGACCCCTGAAATAAGATCACCATCAATACCCTAGAAAGGTCTTTCACTTCCGCAGGTATTCAACTTCGTGAAGGTTTTCGTCTCCACAAGTTGCTGGATTGAAACCCTTGGCTCAGCCACAAACTTCGTTTTTTACAAATATCCAATGGTGAATGAAAAATGAGCGTTCAAGCTCTTCATATTCTCCCCAACGCCCCTTTTGAAAAATAAACAATTTAATATTCATTTCACTTCATTTACCCACTTGATATCGGCGCCCAACATTAGGAACAATATGACTTTATTTTATTTAAATATTTCATGTCCTTTTTATAAAGTCACTTAATGACTATATCACTAAGTTAAATATTTAATTTAACTTAGGAATATATCGTTCCATTAAAAAAATAATTCAAACAGACTCCAAATGTAAATTTCATAGCACCGTCGAGTAGGCCAAATGAAATTGAGTGAAGACAAAGAACGTTGCACTGACTTGCACCAAGTCCAGTGGACCCTGCTAAAAATAGAAAGTTTGGCCACATGGCTCGAAATAACTCCAAAAAGAGTTAGAAGTGACATCCAACCAAAAAGAGTTCAAATCATCCCTCTGAAAATGCTAACTGAACCTCGAGATTGACCAACCCAACATGGGTTCCCTAACCATCCACGTTAGTCTACGAGAACTCTAGTAGTAGACTAACCCCATAACTAAAGCTGCTTAGGAAGGGGACATTACAGTCCGCCCTCCCCAAAATTGCTTTCCCACAAGCAATTTCAACTCTGGATGCTGCAAGATCTACTCATTCTCCCATGTAGCATCCTCTACGGACAGATTCTTCCACTTTACCAAGTACTCCCTGATGATCCACTTACACAAGGTACGCTCTCTAGTGCCAATGATGGCCTCTGGAATAAGAATCAGCTTACCCTCCTCATCCAATGGGGGTAACTCTGTGAAAGATACCACTTTATGTCCCAACGCCTTCTTGAGGCGAGACACATGAAAGATAATATCTACTCTACTCCCTGTCGGTAATTCTAACTCATAAGCTACTTCCCCTATTCTCCTGGACACTCTGTGTTGACACCTAAAAAAATCAATTCCCAACTTACATATTTTTGCCCCAAAATCCATCAAGAAATCCCACTTCATCCTTCCATATTGAATCTATAGATTAGAACCGATCAAAGATATCTTTGTGTTTTATTTCATGCCTCTAGGAATATCCCTCCGAGCTCTGGCTGAGCCCGAAGTTCAGAGGAGGATACCCACTCCTGTAGGTTGTCCAAAATCCGCCAGAACTTGTTGATAAACCTCTTTCAATCACCTTGACGACACCCCTGGCCTTGGTGATTGTGAAACGTTTTAGGGTTTTGGGTTGTTATTTTGGGAGCCAACACTCTGAAGGGCCCATAATATCGTGGCTTAAGCTTTTCTGCACCGCTCTTTTTGAGAGTGGATTGTCTATAGGGCTGCAGCATCAAGTAGACTATGTCACCCACCTCAAAAGAACGCTCAACCCTGTGCTGATTTGCATACTGTTTTTGCTGGTTCTGCTCCTTCTGGATGTTTTCCTTCAAAGACTTCATTATATCTTGGCTTTTCTGAAGTAAGTCCTTGGCCTTAGGCACTCTACTGTCCCCGAACAACATATCCAAAAAGTTAGGAGCCTCATATCCGTAAAGAGCCATAAAAGGTGACATCTGAATAGACATGTCGTAAGTAGTATTGTAGCAGTACTCTCCCAAGTGCAACCACTTAACCCATCCCTTCTGCTGCCCTGAAATGTAATTACAAAGGTATCCTTCCACCCACTTGTTAACAATCTCTGTTTGCCTATCCGTCCGTGGCTGATAGCTGGTGCTGGGAGTGAGTTCAATCCCACTCAATCTAAAGAGCTCCTACCAAAAATGACTCAGGAACTTGCTATCCCTGTCACTAACTATACTCCACAGCAATCCATGCAACCTGAATACCTCTCTAAAGAACAAATCAGCAACCTTTGTTGTTGTATATGTGGCTGAAATTGCAAAAAAATGAGCAAACTTTGTTAGCCTATCAACCACAACATAAATACAGTCTCTGCCTTGGGCCTTGGGCAAGCCCATGATAAAGTCCATATAAATGCACTCCCATTTCTGATTAGGAATGGGTAGGGGCTGTAGTAAACCAGTTGGAAAGGACTGCTCTTGTTTATTCTGCTAACAAGTAGGACACTCCCTTACGTGTAAACCGCTCTCGAATATGCCTGTATGTTTTGAAATATCCCAGATGGCTAGCTATAGGGACATCATGAAAAGCTCTCAGAACCCTCTTCTTCATTGCCGATCTTGGCACCAAAAGTATCCTCCCCTTGTAAATGATAAGATAGATCATTTACAACTGTATACCTGTCATCATGAATAGTACCATCGATGATACCTGTAGCCCACTTGTCCTTTGCGTACTCTGCTGAAATCCACTCTTTCCAATCAGCTATAATCTCTCCTAAAGAACACAAGTGAGGTCTCCGTGAAAGTGCATCGGCAACGATATTTTTCTTTCCTTTGACATAAACTATGTCAAAGTTGTAGGCTTGCAGCTTGCTAACCCACTTCTATTGTCTATCATTGAGGTCACGCTGGTTAAGGAAATGTTTGAGGCTATTATGATCTGTCTTCACCACAAATTTGCCTCCCACCAAGTACTGCCTAAATTTCGCTAAGGCATGCATTATAGCTAGCATCTCCTTGTCATAAATGTGGTAACCTCTCTCTGCACCCCTCAATTTTATGCTCTTAAAAGCAATTGGGTGCTTGTTCTGCATTAACACCGCACCTATGCCTTCCCCCGAGGCATCGCACTCAAGCTCAAAAAGCTTGGTGAAATCCAGTATAGCCAACACCGGACAAGAACTCGTCACCTATTTGAACTTGTCAAAGCACTGTTGTGCCTCATTAGTCCAAACAAACGCTCCCTTCTTCATCAAATCTGTCAGTGGAGTTGCACTCTGTGAGAAACCTTTGATGAATCAGTGGTGGAAACCACAAAGGACGAAGAATCCCTTAAGCTATGAGAGATTCGTGAGTGGGGGGCAATCAACAATAGCCCGAATCTTATCCGGATCAACTCTAACCCCCTCAACACTGATAATGTGACTGAAATATAGCAACTCGGTCATGCCAAATTCACATTTCGACTCTTTAGCATATAAGGATTCACTCTCCAGAATACTCAATACCTCCTCGATGTGTTGGAGGTGCTCCACCCAAGTCTTGTTGAATATCAGAATATCATCAAAAAATATGAGGACAAACTTCCTCAACCGGTCTCGAAAAACCCTGTTCATACAGGACTAAAATGTCGTTGGGGCATTGGTTAAGCCGAAAGGCATAACCAAAAACTCGAAATGCCCGTAATGACAACAGAAAGCAATCTTCTCCACATCCTCCTCTCTAACCCGAATCTAATGATACCCAGATCTCAAATCAATTTTGGAGAAGTAGCATGCTCCATGTAGCTCATTAATGAGCTCATCAATGCGTGGGATGGGGGTACATGTTCTTAATAGTCTTTTTGTTCAGGGCCCTGTAGTCAATACACATTCTTAACATCCCATCCTTCTTCTTAACTAAAACAACTGCAAAGGCAAAGGGACTCTTGTTGGGTCTGATGTGCCCCATCTCGAGAAGTTCTTTGATAGTCTTCTCTATTTCATCTTTCAGCCTCTTCGGATGTCTATAGGGACTGATGATGACTGGCTTGGCTCCCTCCAACTCAATCACATGCTCAATGCCTCTACCAGGAGGCCTCCCTGGTGGTATGCTACTGAAAACCTTACTATGCTTGGTTATCAGTTTCTGTATATCTGGGTGGTAGCTCTGTTTCGACAGCTCTGTTTCGGTTGCTCTGTAACTGTAGGCATAATAAAACACTCAGCTGCCCACTCTACCCGATGATGTCTGAGTAACCTCTCCATCCTCCTAAGAGATACCACTCGAAGACCACCATCTGGCATTCCCGTGAGTACATGTTTCCTTCCATCCACCTCGAACTTCATCTCTATGGTCCGTAAGTTGAGGTAGAACTCTCCAATTGCATGAAGCCACTTCATGCCAAGGACCACATCCATATCTCCCATGCTCACCACATAGTACTCAGCCTAGAACTCATAATCACTTAATAGTTAAGTTGGGGATTCTCCTTTTGCAAGTTATAGCAAATCCATCTGCTACACTGACCTTCAAACCCTCAAACTCCTCTGTCTTGAGTCCTCTCCTTGCCACTAGGCCCTCATCGATGAAATTATGTGTAGCCCCTGTGTCAAGAAGTGGTCACTCTCCGCCCTTCCAAGTCTCCCTGAATCCTGAAAGAACCCTCTTTCTGAATGGCAAAAAGAAGGGTTGTGGGTCTATCATCATCTTGCTCACCCTGGGACTCATCTGACGAGCTATCTGCTTCATTATCCTCTGAATCAGTGTGCTGATCTGATTTTTCTGAAGTTGTTTCTTCTGCTGAAAAGTACTCAATCTGATTTACTTTGCCCTTCACAGGGCACTTATGGTTAGGGTCCCATGGCCCCTTGCATTTGAAACACAGTTTCCTCCTCCTAAGGTCACTAATGGTGTCATCATCAAGTTTAATGGCTGGTTTCTTCTGATGATCTGAATCTCGATGATGGTATTTCTTATCTTTCTTGACGGGAATGATTTAGAATGGAACTTATTCTTCGAGACAACAAGCTCCATACTCTGTGCTTTCTTTATAGTTTCATGTAGAGTAGGCGGATCGAAGGCCTTAACCCACCCTATGAGTGGCTCCATTAGTCCTTCACTGAAAAGGACTACAACTCTCCTCTCTGAAATGCTAGGAACCATAACTGAGTCTTTGAAACTCTGTAATGTAAGACTCTAGTGATCCGTACTACTTCAGTTGTGCAAGCTCTCTAAATTGTAGCTCAAGATCCTTATTATCAAATCTTTCTATGAGCCTGTTTGTGAATTCATCATGTGGTGATCAAGTTATGACCCAAAGTGACCAAACCATGATACCACCACTCATGCGCTGCTTTATCTAAATGTATGGTGGCAAAGTTAAGCACTTCATCCTCCGGCATAGGTTTAAGGGTCAAATAGTTATCTAGCTTCTGCACCCACGCTCTAGCTGACATCTTGTCACTACCATCAAAATGCTTTAAAGAAACCTTGCTCAAGGCATGCTAATACTCTCTCTAAGTACGCGGTGTCCCGTGGTCCATCCTACCACCCATACCTGCTCTCTGTCTCTTTTGATTCATAGACTACTCCAAAGACAACATCTCCCTAATTTCAGGTGGGAGAGTCATGTACTCTACATAATGCAACCTGACCTCCTCTGCAATGGGTATTTGTGCCTCATGTACCTGTATAACAGGGACCTCCTCTCTACATGGAAAGGTAGGCTGTAGAGGCCTGGGAACCAATCCTGGGGCTGTCCTAGTGTTGCGACCACTACCCTGACAATCATGCTGGTGGTTATTAACATTAGAACCGCTTGCCTCGCCATCATTTGCTGCATGTGGTTGTGGTGTCGAAATATTCTGATTCATCTTTGCTAGGAGTTGAGACATCATATCCAACATAACATCGAACTTCCTGTCTGTTTTGGAGTTTGGGCTCTCTGGTTGCTCTGGTCTTTTATGTCTATCCGCCATATGACCTGTAATATTGTTAGTCACTAGATGAGTTTCTATGCATACCCCAAACACCTGATATAGTTCCACCCTCTGGAATTTACAGGGGCTGCCACTGATTGGTTTCCCTAGTATAAACTTGTTTCCACTCACTCATTAACGGTTTTCAACATAGGCTGGCAGGAAAACCAGCTCTGATACCACTGTAATAACCCACCCCTTAATTTTTTCTGTAGTTTAGTTGAACCTGATGCATTTTGTGTTTGAACATAACATTTGATTCTTACATGCAACAACATTCACTTGAAATAGAACATTGGGAAGATACCCAGAAGCTTATGCATATAAGAAATGCATAATATAACAATAATAAACAATACCCATGTTAAAATATGCAATAAAAACAAAATGACAACATACCCATTGGTTGTCTTGATATTACAAGTCTGCAACAGCAAGTAACAGTTTATAAAATCTTGATCTTGCACAAAGAACTGTTCGTTCTTCTTCAAACAATGATGATCAGCAATAACAAACCCCTAAACGGCTCCAGTCAAGACCATAAATCAAATAGAAACTAGGCGATCACCTTCAAAAAGCCCACGCCCAGACCAGCAACATGTACGGCCATGGAAGAGAGCTATTTACAGCCAAAAGACTCCTTCAAACACTTGAGGGTGCACTGAAAACTGCTCACACCTGGTGCGCCATCATCTACTTCACCCAATCAGCAATAATAGTAGAGGAAACCAATAAATAAAAGCTCCAAAACCCTCCAAACTGGTACGACCTAAGATGAGATGGTATGGCCAGTTGTGGGTAGAAATCTCAGCCAACAAGTACTCCAATGTTCCCTTAAAATATTGCTAAATGATCTTCAATACCAGTTCCAAATTATCATGCAAAGAAACTTAAGATTTTCAATGTATAAACCCTCCTCGACATGCTCTCAATCTGCCATAGAAGCTCAAATGTGACCCCTAGAATAAAATCACCATCAATACCCTAGAAAGGTCTTTCACTTCCACAGGTATTCAACTTTGTGAATGTTTTCGTCTCCACAAGTTGCTGGTTTGAAACCCTTGGCTCAGCCACAAACTTTGTTTTTTCACAAATATCCAATGGTGAATGAAAAATGAGCGTTCAAGCTCTTCATACTCTCCCCAACGCCCCTTTTGGAAAATAAACAATTTAATATTCATTTAACTTCATTTACCCACTTGATATGGGCGCCCAACATTAGGAACAATATGACTTTATTTTATTTAAATACCTCGTGTCCTTTTTAGAAAGTCACTTAATGACTTTATCACTAAGTTAAATATGTAATTTAACTTAGGAATATATCATTCCATTAAAAAAAAAATTCAAATAGACTCCAAATGTAAATTTTGTAGCACCGCCGAGTAGGCCAAATGAAATCGAGTGAAAACAAAGAACGTTGCACTGACTCGCACCAAGTCCAGTGGACCCTGCTAAAAAGTAAAAATAGAAAGTTTGACCACATGGCTCGAAATAACTCCAAAAAGAGTCAGAAGTGACATCCCACCAAAAGGAGTTCAAATCATCCCTTCGAAAATGATGACTAAACCTCGAGATTGACCAACCCATCGTGGGTTCCCTAACCATCCACGTTAGTCTACGAGAACCCGAGTAATATACTAACCCCATAACTAAAGTTGCTTAGGAAGGGGACATTACAAGAAAGTTGAACAATAGCTTAATCTCCACAACTAGGATTTAGAAAAAATGAAATGCCAAGAATATGAATTTCTCTTTTCACAACCTCCTTTTATACTCCCTTTTAGAATATTCGAGAAATTATATTTTATTTCCCCCCATAAAGTGACTTTTAATTTAAATTTGCTTTTGGGCCCCGAAATAAGTCACTTTAATATAAATTGTCCAACATTAATAAAAATAATTAATTAAATATAACTTGCCCGTAAAAGAATTATTTTAGACAACTTAATTTAATTAATTAATTATTCCCTTGCCATAATCCTAATTAGCCTACGGAAATGAAAATAGGCTAAGGATCTTCGCCAATCACTCACGTCTACGAAAGGGGCATTACAGTCCTCCATTCCCAAAATTGCTTGTCCTCAAGCAATTGTAGATTTGGATGTTGAAGTACCTGTTCTCCTTCCCATGTAGCACCTTCAGGAGGCAAATCCTTCCAACGAATCAAATACTCTTTGATGCTTCTGCTTCTCAATCTTCTCTCTCATATAGCTAGAATAGCCTCGAGTACCAAAATCAATTTACCTTCATCTAAAGGTAGAAGCTCAAGAGAAGGTGAAATATGCTGCCCGAGTAGCTTTTTGAGGGACGAAACATGAAATACATTGTGGATCTTGTTGTTCTCTGGCAGCTCTAACTCATAGGCAACCTCTCCTATCCTCCTTACAACCCTATATGGCCCATAAACCATGGCTTCAGCTTCTCTGCTCCACTTTTCTTCAAAGAAGACTGTCGATAGGGCTGCAACCGCAAGAAAACCGAGTCACCAACCTCAAAAGATCTCTCCAATCTATGTCTATCTGCATAGATCTTCTGTTGGTTTTGAGCTTGTTGAAGATTACCCTTAAGAATATCCTGACTCTCCTGGACCCAATCCTTGGCCTTTGGAACCCTGCTATCAGGAATGACTAAATCCACAAAAGACGTGACATCATATCCATAAAAAGCTCTCAAAGGAGTGATGTCAATAGACATGTGATTGGTAGTATTGTAGTAGTGCCCACCCAAATATAACCACCTAATCCAAGCCTTCTGCCGCCCTGCTACATAGTTCCTCAGGTATCCTTCTACCCACTTGTTAACAATCTCAGTCTACCCATCTGTCTAGGGGTGATAGTTAGTGCTCGGCATTAACTCAATACCTATCAATTTAAAAAGCTCGTGCCAAAACATACTGAGAAACTTGTCGTCCCGATCACTAACAATGCTCCTTGGTAGACCATAGAGTCTAAACACCTCTCTGAAAAACAACTCTGCGACTTGAGGTGCCTTAAACTGTAATATCCCGAATAGGATATTTACTAAATTAACTATTGCATAAATGAGCTCTGATACCACTGTAAGATCCCTATATTATCCAACCCAAATTTTTCCTTTGCTGTCCCGAATTTTCTAATTTGTTTTCCCAATGTTTTACTTGAGATTTTGATGATTTGTTTTCACATGCATGTAGTTTATGATATGAAGATGGAAAGGTGCAAATATAACATTCATATGACAACAAAGGATAACCATAAAATAGGTAGATCAGCTGGAAATACAATTTCAAATTAAAGATATGAAATTGGTTTCTTTATTCACATACCCGGATCATGAAATGGCATGAATCAAATACATAGGTGATCACTGATTACATAACAGCCATGACTGATTTCAAATCAGACCTCCAAAGATGTACAAAAAAATGCCTCAAATAGTGATCAAACCCTAGTACAATGCAAAGATGATAAGACCCAATGGTTGACGCCTTGCTAGAGATGATTGATGATGAAGAATAGGAGGCAAAACCAATGTCTGATCACTGATATAAACCTGTACCTGCTGCTGATCACAAAACCCTAGTACCAAATGCCAAGAAAACCCTCAAAATTCAAGCGGCCATACACCAAATTGAAGCGATTAGGGTTAGGAAGCAAAACTGATCATGAAACCTCAATGTACTTGGCAAAAACTTCTCAAATCTGCAACTGATATCAAATTTCAGACTACTGTTATAAAATTTCAGACCATACATGAATGATGAAAATCGCCAATTATGTGCTTTCAAGCCAAGTGATCCAAGTAGAAACCCTCCTCAAGCTTTTATTAATGAAAATAAGCCAAAATAAGAACCAAATCTGAATATCAATCTTCTACCCTAGCTGATTGCAAATATCTTTTTCAAACCCTAGCTGATTGAAGCAAATCCTCCATTAAAAACCTTCGATTACGCACAATGATGAACTCCACATGAATCCATCTCCCATGGTGGATTGGGTTTTCGTCCAAACCACAATAATTAAGGGTTTTCGTCCTTGAACAAACTAAAAATCACTTTTAGCCAAGACCAAATACTCAATATGCAAAATACCAAATGATCAAGATATCAAAAATGATACCAGTGACCTTCTATACTTTTTTCCTTGGATGCCCATATAAATCATTGTTTTATAATTTTTGAAGTCCATAACCGCCATAGTAACCAACTCCAATAATTTATTTCATTTTTAATTATTTTTTTCATCCTTGAGCGACGGCGCTAGACAGAGAAAATAATAATATTTTATTATTTTTCTTTATTTTCCTTGTCCTCCTTGGTGGCGTCAATTTTCCTTTGGGAAATATATAAATAATAAAATATAATTAAATATTACATTTTATTCTTCTTCCATCTTCCCCAATTTCCATCTTTAAGTTGTCCAATTTTCACTTTTTCCATCCTTCAATTTTGTCTTGGCTGAATATAATATTGTTTCTGGCTTTGTAAGAATATTATAAAATATCACTAGCCAAAAATACAAATGAAATAGAGTTAGTTGAGCCAACTTTCCGTTCTCCAAGCCTTCAAGGTCCTAGGTCAACCACAAATCATTCCCTTACCACTAGAGTTAGCCTACGGGAATGGTGAATAGGCTAACAAACTCCTCCATAGGTGATCACTCCGGAAATGGGGACATGACATAAACTCAAAAGATATGGCGTAGAAGTGAGAGCATACTTGGTCAACCTATCCACCACAACAAAGATGCAATCCCTACCCTGTACCCGTGGAAGACCATTGATGAAATCCATAAATATGTTCTCCCATTTCTGCTCTAGAATAGGTAGGAGCTGCAATAGTCCTGCTAGAAAAGTATGTTATGACTTATTTTGTTGACAAGTCAGACACTCCCTAACATGCCTCAAGACGTCATCCTTGAGTCCCTTCCATGTGAACCTTTCCTTGATTTGTTTGTAGGTCTTAAAGTAACTAGGGTGTCCTGCTAATGGTGTGTCATGAACAGCTCTCAATATCTTTTCCTTCATCTTGGATTCTGGAACAAGGTAGATTATGTCCTCCTATAGAATGAGATCATCCATCACCCTATACCTGTCATCCTGTACTTTCCCTTCCATGTCATCACAAGCAAAAGTATTCTTGTAATATTCAACCAAGAGATGAGCCTTCCAATCTGTTGATATCTCTATCAATGAACACAAGGTAGGCTTCTTGGATAGGGCATCTACAACTACATTCCTTCTTCCCTTAACATATTCAATATCAAAGTCATAGGCTTGCAGTTTACTTACCCACTTTTGTTGCCTTTCATTCAAATCCTTCTAGTTGAGGAAGTATTTCAAGCTATTATGATCTATCCTTACCACAAATTTAGCTCCTACCAAGGACTATCTGAATTTAGCCAATGCATGCATAATGGCTAACATCTCTTTATCATAAATGGAAAATCTTCTTTCCGTCTCTTTGAGCTTCCTACTTTCAAAAGTAATAGGATGTTTGTTCTGCATTAGGACAGCTCCAATGCCCTCACCAGAAGCATCACACTCCAACATGAAGGGCTGAGAAAAATCTAGCAATGCTAAAATTGGACACGAACTCATTACCTCCTTGAGCTTGTCAAAGGTATGTTGTGTTGCATCTGTCTAGATGAAAGACCCCTTCTTGGTCAAGTTTGTTAAGGGTGCTGCCAGCTGTGAAAAAACCCTAACAAATCTCCTATAATAGCTGCACAAACCGAAGAATCCCCTCAAATGGGACAATGTCTTAGGTGGTTGCCAATCCAAGATGGCCCGAATCTTATCCATGTCTACTTTGACTCCCTCTGTAGTGATCACATGCCCCAAATACAAAATCTTTATCTACTTGCTCAAGACAATTTTTGTGGATCCATTGCATTATTCAAACCAAAGTATAAAGTAGAAACAAAATCAAAGTTGTCATGATGCTGCAAAGAACATGCAAAAAATAGGTGCAAGCATGTTATTTATGACAACAAAATTAAAATTTATTACTATCCATTTATAATTAAATTGATAAGGATTCAATAAAGCAACAAAAGAGGGCCTAACTAAATAAACACTTCACTAGGATGACATTGTCATCTTGCCTCAAAAATCAAATGAAGAGCTCTCAAAAGCAAGTGAAAGATCATTCATTGTAAGCATAATCCCTAAGATCGTTACATGGTCAAAGTGTTTGTAAAGGTAGAGGTAAGTTTTTAGGTCACCGCCAAGCAAGATACTAATTTGGCATATGAGAGCCCCCTTATGCAAGCTTTCTACAAACGAATTGTTTTCCATTTCAATTATATATTATTTGGTGAGGTGTAACACCCTAGCCCTCTATGGATTTGAACATGGGCCCTACACTATGACTACATACTTCTTTACCATCAAGTCAACTTGGTTTCACCACCTACCAAGATAAGTAGTAATCAATGTTCACACACTCAATACATTTCCTCTCTTAGGAGTTGTCGGGTACAAGATAGAAATTCAACAGGATTAAAAAATATACAATTACAATGGAGCGGTACTAGAGTAGAAAGATGCTAGTTTACTAAACACTACACAATAAAGAAAAGAAACCTAACAAAAGGGGTACACCTAAAACACTTAAAACCCGAACCATATGAACTAAGTGCAAATAAACCTATGATGGGAGTACCTATACATGAAGCATCTTGTTGATAAAGGTGCGCAAGACTGTGACGGGAGGCCATGACAAAATACCAACAATGTCACACCTCTATATCAAGCTCCAGGCCAGAAGAACAGCAATATCATCTATCTCATTAAAAGAGCCGATGCAGGATCTCATAGTTCTCAAAGGGTATGCCCAAGGGAAAATGGGCCAGTTTGGACAATCCTAAGATGAAATCATGTACTTCCACTATGGCCTATCCTAACATCCTTAACCAATGAACTCTTGTTATAGGGGAAAAGCAAGCAACATAGACCTTCCTCCCTAACCTAGGACATAAATAAGGCGAAGGCCATTTAAGTCAGAATGAAGCAGATACACCATCTCACTGATTTGTTCCCACCTCTGATACTTGGTAGTATCCATTGACTGCTATTCGAGTTATAGATCTTCCACAAATTCATTCCACATAAAACATTGAACTTGAATTGAATACATTTCAAGATTTTGACATTTCACATTTACCTAAAAAATGTGTTGTTTCAGAACAATTTCATACAAACAAAGGAACATCTCATTCATAATAATCCTACCACATTTTGTTTTGTTGATATAGGCTAGCCTGACAGGCATAACGCCACCAAGCTTGAACATCTTCACTCACTGAGACCAAGGGCCTGAAGTGTGAGACCTCAATACGGGTTCGATACCTTGAAATCCCTTCTAATAATTTCATGCCATCACAATATTGAGCCTGTACACAAGCAATAATATCAGACTAGAAAACAGCAAGAAGAAATTGGAGTTGTGCATGCACCCCACATCATATGTGACGAGCAAATGTATTCTTAACCTTAACTAAAAATAAATAATTAACAGTTAAGCACAGACAGCTACTGAATTTGACCATACAGCTAAACAATTACCTGTGAAATAAGACAGAAAGCAATGAGAGTACAGCACCAGAAAGATTACCTCTGAGACAGTCAAAGAAACGTCATTTAGAATAAGAGACATTTTCTGAGAGGGAACACTTGGATCTCGCTTCTCTTGCTTCCCAAAACGATAATACTGGAGTGTTCCATTAACTGGACAGAGCAAGTACTGACGCCCTACAGCCCATTGTGATATAATTTGCCCATTTTCAGTTTTTGATTCTTGAATGCCTGCTTCAAATATCTGCCTTTCGATTCACACACAAGGCCTTATATGAGATACCATATGATGTTAAGAAGGCTCTCTCACTTGAATCAAGAAAATTGCAAATTGCCAGGTGTCAGGAGATTAACTTAATGTAACAAAACACAGAAATAGCAGTAATTCAAGATGTATGGAGCAGGATAAACAAACCTCACTCCATTCAACAGCAGACAATTCCCCCCACCCCTTTTGCACCTTCCATGCAACACAATCGGAATCATGGTAAACTGCAAAACTCTGAAGCTGCAATGACTGCCAAAGGCCAAACAAAAACACTAAGATACAAATTTAAAACCAAACTCAATTTAGAAATAATATAGCTCAAGTGCACAAAGGTCTGAAGGATATAAATAAGCAAATAAATACTGCAAAAAGTTAAAATAAAAAAATAAGAAAAGTGAGTGCGTTCTCATTTTATGTTATAATTTAAATGTTTTAAAAGAGTGCAAAAATATATAGATACAGCTATCCAACGATACTATACACTTCAGCAGTTTGATCAGAATGTCTTCTACAACCATAAGGACCTCCTTTTGCAGCAAAACATATGCCCATAATACTAAGGGTACTAGATCCAGTCATGACACATGAGTTCAACAAAAAGCATACGAATGTTTCTTTGATTCTAAATACCATTGTTCAAAAACTCAGAAAGTTACTCGCAAGAACTTGCAAGGAAAAACTGGTTGGCAAATCACTAATATAAAAACTCACTGGCAAGTAGCAGGCAAATTTTTGGCAAGTAACTTGCTGCCAAACTCGTGAATTCGGGCAAGTATGTGCAGAAAACTCACCTGCCAGTGGAAAAGATACAAAGCAGGCAGAAACACAAAAAACAAAAACAAAAAAAATTGTTTTGGGCTGTACCAGACGGAAAAACAGCATTTTTCCCTTTATTTGGATTGAAATAACGAAATCGACATTTTTTCCTTGTTTTTATGAGTATTTAGTATTTTTTACTTTTCTCAATTATTCCTGAGTAATTGAATTGAATTGCCAATTCAATCCTGATTCTGAGTAATTCTACTGTGATCAAAACAAACTTAAGTGTTCTCTAAATTCTTTCTTTGTGCTTCTCATGCATTATTTAAATTTTTTTACAAATTTATGCGTTATTAATCTGCCGAGTTTTTCCAGAGTCCTAAGTCAGTCAAGTTTTAGGCCTGCTGAGTTTTTGCCACTCGTGTAGTAAAACCTTTGGTATTTAATCCAAATTCATCGTAGCAGTTCCACTCTTTTTTCAAGTAGAGCCCTTTGTTACGTAAAAGCACAGGAAATTCTTTTTCTCGGTGTGGGGCAGGCCATCTTTTAGTGTTGATAAATGTATCGAATCTTCGTTTATTACGAGGAGGAGTTATTAGAAATGGATCAATTTTTTTTGGAATATGAGTTGAAGCAATAACAATAATATTTTGTTTGATGGTGGTTTCTTGTTCACCATCACCCGGATGATATGAATCTCCAAGGAGTTCCGTCAATAATGTAACAAGGAAGTAGTAATCATTTATTTCATAAATGCTTGGAATCCATATGACGAAAGGAGACATCAATTTTGCCAATCTGAGTGCCAACATGAATTGGAAAACTCTTTTCGAAAAATATTCTGGAGGGTTAGGATCCTCTCGGTCATGCAAAAACTTATGAGGTTTTTTATCATAATGGTCTTTCTCAAGTAGGTCTTTGAACTAGGTTTTTTTATGAGGTTTTGAACTATGCTAAATACTACCAACCAAACAGAACATCAGAACCCAAATATTCTGGATAATTTTATGACTGTACACAGCAACAAAATACCAAAATCTCACTTATGTAGCTTTAAAGTTATTAAAAATGGCTTATAACAAGATGATTGGATCAAATTACAACCATGTAATAGTAAATAAGCTTCATAACAAGGACAAGCAGCCAAGTAATGATCTGTTGAAGTGATTGAATGCATAAACTAAGATTAGTCAGCATTTTTGAGGCATAAGTTTATATGCAAATGCATATAAACAACCAAACCTGCAGTCATCATTTGCTCAACATATCAGTAAATTAAATTCAAAATCAACCACTTAAAACCAAGTAGCTTGTATCTTCAGTTAAGACTTGACCCTTGCTCTTGCAAACGATCTAATGCATAAATGACTCTCGCTTTGACCCTCCATATTCAACAACTTTCAATTCCAATAACCCTTGATTTTCTGGCAAAATTCATTTGTTACATTCCCTAACGAGCATCCAATGGTGTAAGGGCAATCATGCATCACCAAAAAAAAACTGATGATTTTGTTTTCTGTTCTTTTCAATTTTGGTATTTACGGATACCATTTGCTTGAATAATGATAACCTTCAAAATTTCCAACCTGCTAAAAATAGCAAACTTCTATTTATAGAAAGTTTGCATTTGAGCATGTATGGAAACGAAATTTTACTCAAAAGCTTTGGAATTGAAAAATATAACCTTTGGTGAAGGAATTGACGAGAGGTCATTTGTGGGTTGAAAGCTATTAAAGTTTCCGTTTCTTTAAAAACCCCTGAAAAGGTTTCAAAGTCAATTTTGAGGCACTTAGAGGCCTCATACGGCCCCGAAAATAGGTGTAGTTGGCAGAGCCGATTATAATGGTGTATATCTCTTCACGAGCTTTCCAATGCATCAAACGATTCGTCAATCGAACACCCGGATCAAAAGTTATGGCTCCCAGAAGTTGGGCTATTTTTGGAGGGAGTTACAAATTTTGAAATTTTGGCTGGAAAGCGCCAAAAAGGGCTATCTGTGACCATTTTTCGAGAACCTTTTGGTAGTAGAGAAGGGGGGAAAGTGGTGAGTCATGAAAAATGAGGGAAAATAGAAAACCCTAGCAGATATGAAGCTACAGAAGGCAGAAGGTTCTAGAATCCAGAGAAAAGAAGTTGTAATGTGTTGCAGCCAGTTGAGGATTTCATCCTCTAATTTGATTTCAGTTCAATTTGTTTTCAGTTCAATAAAAGAACATTCCTATTCTCTGTGAGCAATCTATGTTGTTGTGTGTTCTAGGATTTACTCCCCCTCATCATTAACACTAAACCTAAAAAGTGTAGATGGAAGATCATATCATCTGCAAAGCCATATTAAAGACCGATCCTAATAAAATATAAGTGCTTGTTGAGATGGAAGCATCTAGAGATATCATCGTGATAGGATTCATGGGCCATGTCTAGTACTATAGATGCTTCATCAAAAAATTGCCCATGTTTGCCACCTTCTAGATGTGTCAACAAGGAAGTTTCATTCATATGGTTTAACAAATCGTAGCAAGCATTCAAATAATTGAGCATATGCCTCCTAAATTCACCCATGATCCATCCTTCTATATCCAAATTGGGATAAAGAGTTTCACATACATTTAGATGCTTCCAACTTTGCAATTGTACCTTTGGCAAAAGTAGGAGCTCAAAGTCTGAACCACCTAGTACTCTTTGATAGCAAATTATTTTCTAGTGCAAATAGGAAACATAGCACTATGTTGTGACAGGCTCTTTGTATGGTTTATGCAGTACAAAAGATCTGGCATTACTTGCTAGCAACACTATACACATTCTATGTGAATCATCTAGCACTATCGTACCTCGTTAATAACTCCATCATCCAAGGTTGAGCGAGTATGTAAGATACCCAACTAATTCTACTAAAATTTTTCCTTACTTAGACAATTTTACTTGCTATCAACTCATCAACTATTTCAACAACACAAAGATATACATCAAAGATAACTATTTGAATGAATCAACCTTAAGCTGGGTACTTGTTTTATTACTTGATTCAATCAACTCACAATGTCTTATTACATGGATAATGCTTTCAATGGCATGAAGTTACACTTTATTCAAATGGAATTACAAAAGCAGGCCTTGGAGCCTTGATGATTACAATGCCTTGCACACTAGATCAACTTAATCAACTCAACGATGTCAACTGAATGTCAACACCTCACAGTACAGCAAGGGAGCATCACCTTGTCAGTTGAGGGAGCATCACCCCAACACTTGAAACTCGCAGGCCTCAAGATTACAAGCTCAACAGCTTTGCAGAGAGAATTTTGTCAAATGCATAGATACCAAATGAATGAGAAGGCTCCTCCTTTTATAGGCCTTCCAAAGGCAATGAAAGCACGTTTTTCAATGCACCAAGAGGAACCAAGGCACGTTTCCCAAGAAGCATATCCAAGGGAATATTCCGTCTGATGACTCATTCTAAGTTGGCAAACTTAACCAAAGACCTTGACACGAATCCAAATGCTATCTTTCTGACCAATGGGCATTAGGTAGTTGTAACAATCTTAACTACCTCAATTAAGGCGCAATCCTAGTGGTCTTCTGACTGGGCGCCAACTTGAAGCAGTGTGATCATTGAATGGCGCCCAATGTGAACCTAGGCATCTTTAGCTACTCTTAGGCGCACTTACTGATAGAGAAAGGTTTGGATTGGCGCCTTAGGAAGAAAATGGTTTTGCCTTGTTAAAATCTTCAACATAAGACACAACTGGATCAAATTCACTATCTTCTATCAAGCGCCTTTCATTATGAGTGGATTGAAACCTCTTTCTTAGCTAGGCGCATTCCGGAGGTGAAACAGGCAGGAACTGCGCCTTGCATGCATGGTTGTTTTCTCTGTCAAGTCTTCAAGTCTTGTTGTCTTGGAAGGTAAAATACCTCATCCTGGAGTGAGCGCCTTACTTCACATGTTCAAACTTCATCTTTTAACTCACTCTGTAACTAGGCGCCAGAACTGAGGTCTTCAGTCAGAATGTGCGCCTAGAGCCTTCTAGGCCAATTTCATCCCAGATTGGCAGGATATGAAGCTTCTTGAAGTTGAAAGTATCTTCACCAATCAATGTGCTACTCATTCAACCTATTGAATCTCCTGTTCTTGCTTGGGCGCACATTTGGTCTAGGCATCATGGAATTTGCGCCTAGGCATGGAAACCTCATATACTTGTCCAATCTTCATCGTTAAGCTAGGCGCCCTATTGAAGGAGTTTAGCTATGTTGAGCGCCCCATCTCAAAACCATTATTGAGTGCCAGAAGTAACCTAAATAGCTAGGCGCTCATTGACAGGTTGCTAGAGGAAAAGTGCGCCTAGATAACAAGATGTCATTACTTGATCACTTCATCTTTCCACTTGATCTTATTGAAGGTGAGGCTTCACTTGATCAATCTTGAAGGAGTTCATCACTTGTTTGAAGTGCAATAGAGTCTAGGCGCACTATTGGGAATTTGGTGGTGAAATTGGCGCCTAGATGCATTAAGACTCCTCTTTGCATGGACTACTCACTTCATCCACTCCTGTTGATCCAATCAACCATCCCAGCTCAAACACCCATGTTTTTATCCTGGATTTGCACCTTATGAGGACTAGGCGCACTTTGAGGGTTATCAGAGCTAGGAAGTGCGCCTAACTCACTTGGACTTCTTCAATGATCCCAAACTCAAGTTTGATAAGTCAATTCGCCCAATTGATGTTCAACATATCCAAAGATGACTCCATCCTCTTGATTATTGCTTTCAAAATCCAAGGCGCATTTTTGAAGTGTAACTGTAGGAATGAGCGCCCTATACTTGACTTAGTGGATTATGACTTGAAACTCCTTGATTGTATCTGCAAAATGACACACAGAGTTAGTCAAAACCCATTTCATTCCCTTATCATTCGGAATTAGCCTCCGGGAATGAGGAGTAGGCTAATCCATTCATCACTTGGTGCTCAAGCCAGAAATGGGGACATGACAGAGTAGATGGCTAATGCTGCTACAAGAATTCACATTTAAAAGTATTGTCATACAAATGATGATTCATATTATGGTTGATCAACTCTCTAGGAATATGTTCGATGAACCACTTGAAGGAATAAATGGAGACTTTCCGGATGCACACTTGTTTCAAATTGTTATAGATTAACATGCTACAAGAACATAGGAGAGTACCTATTCACATCCTTTTTTTGGAGAGGCATGCAGCTGACTAAGAGAAGAAGGCTAGCATTGAAAGCCAAAACCTTCTAGTTGGTCAATGGCCTAATGTACAAGATGAGACCCGAACTAATGTACAATATGGGATCCAACCTAATATTAAGGCGTGTGATGCAAAAGGAGATGAAAGATGTATTGTAGGAGGCATGTGAGGGCTTTGTTGGAGGCCACAAAGAGTCTTAACACCACAACATGAAAGGTACTCTTTGTAGACCTATGGTGGCCTACACTTCACCACGATGCAAAAGAGTGGGTAGTGGGATGTGATACATGTCAAAAGAGTTGACAAACGATTAATGAGGAACTTCAAGCCCCTTTGGCCATCTCAACCACAAGAACTATATAAATGATGGGGATTGGACCTGAACAGTCCATTTAAGGTTAATAAGATGCACCAGTGTAAGTACATTGTGGTCACCATGGAGTACCTAATCAAGTGAGCTGAAGCAACAGCCCTACTAAACAATTCTACTCAAAGTACAACCTATTTCATTTATGAGCAAGTAGTCACCATATTTGGAATTCTGATACATATAACAAGTGACAAAAGCGGGCACTTCGTTTACCATGTGATTTGGTTGATGATAGCGGAGTTCTAAATCTTCAACTCCCTTTCTAGCTCATACTACCCATGAGCCATGACCAACCTAAGGCCACAAATAAGGTTCTAATTTCAATGATCGAGAAGTTGGATCAATGGAACATTTGCCTGCAATAATATGGGCATATCAGATTGTGTACAAGGTGACTATCGAGCACACTTTCTAGTTGATGTTCAGTCAAGAGGCCAAAGTACTAATGAAGTACCTCATTATCACAGTATAAAATAGACTAGGAAGTGCAGAGAGCTTAAACAAACACTTCAAAAGCTTAATATAAGTAGGACAAGAAAAGAATAATGGCATAGTGGGCAACTAAATCCATGCAACAGAGGAAACACTAGCATAACAAACACTTAACAGAGGATGGGTTATAAACAAGTACAACGGATGATGTGGGATTAAACTAGGCAAATTCAAGATTCTTTCACTGGGACCATTTAAAATTCAATAAATAATGTAAAATTGCTTAGTCAGGCTAGAAAATTTGGATGGAACAAGAGTAAAAGATGTACTGAACAGTTCAAAGCTATAAATATATCACTAACATACAAAGGAAATTAATATGATTAATATTGATAATCAGAAGAATTATTGGAAGATAAAGTCGAAGTATTAGCAACATGTGTTTGTCAAGGAATAAATGTTTTTAATGAAGTCTTTGGGAGCAATAACAAAATAAAAAATAAAAGTAAGTTTCAAGTATTTGCAACATGTGTATATTGTTGAAGACCAACTGCTGCTAAGGTGGAAATATGTTGTCAAAGGTGTTCCCGATCATCAAAAGTGTTACACTAAATGTAAATCAGCCTCAAGGCAAAATAGAGTTCCAACATGAACTCACCTAGAAAGCACCACAGCTCCACAAACCATTTTACACTCTTCCTTGCCAAAGACTACTTGCACACCAATATCATTCATTTTCTGACTGACAACAAATTCCGTGCCAAACCTAGGATGTGCAAAACTCCTAGGAGGCCCTTAATCCTCCCATCATTGAGTTTGATCTTGACTCTACCCTGTCCCATAATCAGAAAACCACTCCCTATGGGGAGTCATGTGGAAAGAAGCTCCATAGTCTATCATCTACGCATCCACGCATGCATAGCCAAGCCTACAACAAATGCATTAGCAACATCATCCTAAGAAGTTCTCGAATCTAAATCATCATCCAATCCTTTCTTATCCTTCTTCTCCTTGTAGTCCTTTTTTATGTGGTCTATCTTGGGACAGTTATAGCACTTACATTGGATTTCCTGAGTGACTTAGATCTTCCTTAAGATTTGGATCTTTTGTCCTTCTTGTTCTTTCCCTTGCCTTTCTACTTTGATCTTTCTCTGCCAACCAACACATCCTAGTCAAAATCCAATTTTTTTTATCCCAACTTCTTAAAGAGTAAAGAACCCACCATTTCTTCAATCTTCAACTTAGTGGCGATACTGTCGATTGTCATCACCAAATTATCCCACAAGTCTAGCAAAGAACACGACAAAGTAATATATTGATCCTCATCATTCATTTCCATGCCTATGGGTTGTAACTGGCTCACTATGATATTGAATGCATTCAAATGCTCTGCATCAGAGTCCCCATCTCTCATCTTCAAAAAAAAATGCTTCATCCATAGAAAAGCTTATTTACCAAGAATTTAGCCTAGTGCAGGTTACCCAACTTATTACAAAGGCTCTCTATAGTGGGCTCTCCTAATACATTCAAGAGCACACTCAGTTTTCCTCCTTCATAGACACAAGTTTATTTCCAGAAACTACAACCCATAGATCTTGGTCTATGAGTAGGTCCTCCATTTTAAGCTTCCATGACTCAAAATTTGTGCCATTTAATTGTGCATATCCAACTGTGATGTGTTTGTCATCATTTTTCTAAAAATCACATCACCCCTATGCACAGATCCCACTCAAACCAAGATTAATAGCAAAAAAACTCTTTTTCCTAACACTAACGAAACCACAAGCAAACCAAGCTCTAACACCAAATGAAAGGAAGTCAAATAAAATGAAACAACTTCCTACACTAATCATGAAAGGAGAGAAATGCCAATAGGTTGGGATCTTTAACAATTTTAGAAAGATACATCACACATGCAATAACATGCAACACATAAAAACACACTTGACAAAATATATACCCTAAGAAAATCCCTCCAAAAAAAACCTAACAACAAAGTAGCCTCAATGTATGCTTTGTAATCAACACCATGGTTACAATACAATCAGAGTATCCACTCCTTTGCCCAAGCACCAACAATGTCTGGAGAAATTATAGTACGATAACCCCCTGCAAAATACAAGTGCTACATCTCTCCATCCAAGCATCCAATATATAAAGCAAGCCCAAAACAGAAACCACAAAAAGTTTCCAAAACCATATGCAAAATACCCTGGTGATGTAGACACGGAACGAGAGCCCAATGAAAGGCAGCCAATCCTAGCAACTTCACACAAGATCAATTACAAATGCAATATGGAAATAATAATTAACTCAGAATTTACTGATCAAAGTTTAGATTACCGTTGCCTAAAAGCACACAAGCCACAGGGTTTACACATATTCTCACATTAAGTCCTCCATTTCTTTCCAAGTCTCTGCCTAGTCGTCACAATCCCACATAGGCCAATAGGAAATTGCCTTGAGTTCCTTTACTCCCACGACCCCCTTACCATTTTTTTCGATCTTTGTATGTTTATTTTTTATAGGGGACATCTGCCCAAAAAAGGTAATCAATCATAAGCCATTAAAGACTCTACACATGATCCCACCAAGAATAGTGACTAAAGGAAACGCTTCATTGGTAACCCCGCCTATCAAAACTACAAGTAGAACACCCATGAACTCACTTGAAAACGTCTAGCATAAAAGGAAGATACACCAGTCATGAAGGCCCTAGCTAACAATACAAAAAAAATTGAACCTACCACACGGATGGGTGAGCTAATTGCAATTCCAACTTGGAATGAACATCACATGAGCCCCAGGGATGGTTAGGAAATGACAATGCAAAGCCACATCCTCTAGAGGCGGACCCCACACAACACAATGTTGTTCAAAGCAAAACACAGTTCATGGGTTCCAGTCTAACATATGCGAGCAAATGCTATTGTGCAGATTGAACCTCCATAGGAATTCTAATGGCCAAGTCAGCATGTGAGCCCCAACAAGGAAACTGTTACAACCAATAAGCTCGAAACTAAAAATGGGCAAGAAACAACCTAAAAACACACACAAAAGTAGAGCAAAAATCAAAAATTGAAAGGCCATTATTTGGGGTGACGCAAGATTGCCTAGAGACCCGGATGCTCTTGCATCACATGGACTAAATGTGGCACCCGAATCCCTATGATGAAATTCATCACCCAAATCTAGATGGGTCAAATATTCCAACATAGAATCCAACTCACCATGTCATACCCACCCACCAAAATTGGGCACTCCATTTTGGACTCATTATTTTAGCAAGATGCTCCATGACATGTCATTCTTACACGTCATAAGTTGGTCAGAAGTCTTCATGACTTTCTAGTCCATTTTGTAACTCCCTCTTACATGTTCTTACACACATCATAGAATCTTCTTACATCTTACAGGTCATAGATACTCTTACACATCTTACATGACATTAGATATTCATACATGACATCATAATACAAATTACACGACATAAAGTGCCACCTCAAGTGGGACACCATTTTTCATGAGGGCACATTAAATAATATAAAATAATTAATAAATCGAACATTAAGATTTACAAGGTGTATGACACCTAATCCTAACAAAAATCTCTAACACAAACTATGTCTCATCCAATGCTACACTACAAATTCAACTATAGAGTTTGGAAGTCGTGTACCTCTGCAACCTTATCAACAACTTGGGCAATGCCCCTCGTATAGTCAATCGTGTACCTAGTGACTCCCCTCAGCATGACTCAACAAAACAATGTGATGCCTTCCAATCTATGACAATTCTAGGTGCCACTCTAGAAGCTAGTCAAGATTTTCCCAGCTGCCCCACAAGCCATCTCCACCCCATGGAATACAGAACAAATGGATGCTAAGATTGTTCAAACTTGAGGAGTCTTAATTAACAATCAAACCAAAAACATGATGAACTGCACTGAGAAATGGCTTGGAAAATAATTTTAACAAGTTAAAAGTTCAAGCTTCAGCCAACCGTAATTGTGGAAACTCTCTTAGCAATGACTGAGCTCCAAGTTAAATCTAAATGAAACTCAAATAATGTGTTAAATCTAGAGTCAAACAAACAATAAATTCGGGATATGCAAATAAATATAGAGTTGAATAAGTATCATAGTCCCTATGCTTATAAAATCAATCTTAAATTGACCTTCCTAAGTACAATGAAGATTATCTTTATAAGGTTTTTGATTGGATGAACAAGATGAAGTTCTAATTTTTTTAAACCCTACCAGATCAAATGATGAATCAATTATTGTTACTAATTAACCTCGAAAGAATACCATACATTTTGTATAACTAGAATTGTTAGGAAATGGAGATTCACCATCCCTGTATTGGTTTAACTGATGCTATTTTGAAACGATTAGAACCTGTATAGATGGATAAGTTTAATCAGGTGATTTGACTGCATCAAACCAAATCAATTGTCAAATATTCTTTGGATTAGGAGGCTTTAAACACATTTGTAAAGAATGTTACTACACATCTCTTATTAGAAACATATATTTATGTATGCATTAAATACGCATTGTACAATATGCAATGCATAAAGCTCATGTATTGGTTGCTCCAAATTGACACACCCAACTAGGAAGGCCAGAAATGCCAGACTTGGGGAGCAAGAGTCTCGGACGCTCACATGCACAACTTCAAACATGCGAGCAACCTCCAGAGAAGGTCAGCTTTCTATCTAATATGAAAAAACTAAATTAAAGCTTGCAGAGAAAAACGTTAGGAGGCATATGGTTAGAAGAAGAGATAAGGGGTAGAGGAATAAAATAGAAGAAGGGCGATGCGCCAAGAACTAGTGATCAATCAGCTCTCCCTTCAGCACTCAATCAATATCAAACATGAAAATATAAAGATTGTGGACAAAGTTGGCTCAACCCACTTCCACTAGAGGACCATGAGCAGGCAACCAGTAATGGTCGAGGCCAAGACTGGTTCAACTAGCTTCCACTTGTTGGCCATAAGCAGGCAAACAAAATACATACATGAAATCAAAATCAAGGGGCATTCTCTAGAATGAGATATGATAAACAAAGCCAAAACAACACTTCCATTCATCAAGAGCCAAAAGATGCTTACAAACGATGAAAACCCTATACTAATAGATTGCCGAAAAGAGAGCAATCTTAACCATTGATGAAATAGAGTAATCCAATGGACCAAAATAACTAGCATGCTAAACCTAAAAAATAGACATTTCTTTTTAGTTAACTTGCCCAATACTCCTCATATGAGGAGGGGAGAAGTTCTACATTAAATATGAAAGGAAGCCACAACAAATGATATTTAAATAACAAGCTAATGCTCCATGGGTTTTAGTAAAATGGGAATTCTATTAATATCCTAAGGTAGTGAAGAAGTCGCTACAATATGCTTGAGCAAAGAATTTGGTTTCAATAAAGAAACTATAATTCCTCATTCCTATTAAAGTATCAATACGACACTAATTTTTGAAAATTTGGAGGACCATAGCTTCAAAAAGCTAATTTTGGTAGATACAACATGAAAGAAAAACAAGAATCACAACCAATTAAAAATCATAGGAAAATAAACTTTCATGGAAGTGGACACTAGCATGCAAGTAGCAATGATACACAGAAAGGCGATACTATGAATTCAAATAGTTTTGAGTCCAACAGTAATCAACTGGCTAGACAGGAATTTTGACTGGGAGTCTCGCCGGAAGTTGTAACCGCAGTCACCAACCTGGAGCTCTGAAATATTCAATGGCATATCTGAGATGCCTTGTAACCACAGTACCCATAATTTATTGATACATCAACTATCAAAACAATAGGTATGATATATATCCTGATAAAGACTTGTGCTGTCTCATGGCTCTTCAAAAGCTCCTCAAGGAAGATGTTATAAGGTCAAATTGACCACGCAAGATTGTATATGTCAAAAAGCATATTATGCCTTACCACTTTCTAGACTTGATATAGTTTTGAGTGTTGATTTGCTACAAGAACTGAATACACTTACAAAGAGACTTTGAAGTTATTTCATCAATTTCAGTTGGGAAATTCAGACTGCATACTTAAGGAACATATAGCCCTAACAATTAAGCTAGTATCATCTCAAAATATGGAGAAATTTATTCAAGAAAGAGCTCCAGCATCTGTAGCCGGGCAACATGCCATTCAACTACATGCGAAAATGCCAAATAACATAATATCTAATCAAGTGAAAAAATTTATCAAGAATGCAAATCTGGAAAATTCATTATGCTCTAGATCTCTATATGCTTTCATTGCATCTTAAGCAAATGGAGCTTGGCATGAAACTCCAAATGCTTTATAAGTATGTGTATGTTAGATGCCTAATCAGGCATCATTAGCTAGCAACAATAGCTATTTATAGACACAACCACTCATTTTACACCATCGTGACTTATCAGATCATGCGCCTTTGTTCATATATAACTCCTACCACCTATTCTATTTTTTATCCCTCTAATATTTTATCTATAAATATTTAGTATCCATCTAATATTTTATATTTTAAGCCCCCGAGGGTCAGCTTGGTTGGTCTGACCACCCACTCTAAGTGTGTGGCATGCTGGCCAACCCAAGTTTGAGTCTCAATTTAAATTGTGAAGCTGGAGTGGGGCATCTAAGCTTGGCCTAGGGGTTACAGGGGGCGCTCACCCTGCCTTCTAGTGCTTTCTGAGTGAATGTCAGGTTGTTGGGTTCCCAATTCCCCTAGATGTCCATAACATATTTTATTTAATATATAAATATGTAATATCTTGCATATTCTTATGTATGTACCTGGTAGGTACATAACCAGTGGTACCAGGGCCAATTAGACCTCTTTTCTCCCTTGGACTCCAAACCTGTGGTTCGGTTCAAGTTTTTGGTCTATGATTGAATAAGCAAAAAATCCTCGGCTTGTATAATCAAGGCTAGGTCTTTTTGCAACCCTGTTGGTGCAGTCTTCTCAAGCAGAAGATTTCCCAGGCTTATGAAAATCGTCAAGCCCTAGATATATCTGAACATCAGTCTTATTTCAGAAAAGTGAAGAGGCTGGAACTGTGGGAAAAGATAGTGTTCCAAAAGTAGCAGGCAACACTGTGCTGACAATTTTCTACTGTTACTGATACATTCATATGTAAATTTTATTTATTTTAATCAGAAAAATACAGTATTTTATGTGAACATCAATATCTGCTTTTGACACATAATGTGCAATAAATTGGAGTACAACAACAAGTATACATATCCTATTTGTAAAGCATGTGCTTTCCTGTCAATGTGGTAGTCCATTATTAATCTGTATTGTGCAGATAATATTGCTAACCTTGCATAGCCTATCTAATGCTCCACTAGTGTCAAATGTTTCCACGCCATGCTCATCAGTTGTGACAGCCGCAAGCTTTGCCAATGTAATTCCAGAAGAAAATGGATGTCCTGGGTTGCTGCATAATAGACAAAAACGGAGATCAGACATTAGTTATTGAGGACTTGTATTTGATTTGTGTATATCTTCCTTTAATCATTTACAAACCTAAAACATACAAAATAAATGTAAGTTTTAAGACAAATAGGAGGTCACAAAGTGTTAGTTTACCTCACTTGATCTTCATATCGTATGTGAACATTGCTGATAGAAACTTTTAAATTACCAACGATAGTTGCAATAAGAGAACCTATCCATGAATTTGTTTCTGGGGACTAACACAGTAAAATCATGGCACTTAGTTTTAACTGCTTTTAAATTAACTTACACAGAGCACTTTGCTTCACAAAATTCAAATCATAATACTATGGCTTCAAGATCCAAAGAAAATAATTCTCATAGTCTCTAATCTAGAAATGGAAAACAAAACCATGCCAAGGACAAAAATCTATTATTTATGAAACAGTACAGAGTACTGTATACATTTGTGCATACATGGATGCACATGTTCTCATGACCTGAAAAAAACATGAACTTCAAAAAAAAGGAGGAATGTTGCATTCCACAAAGCTGAAACCATTACATACAGTAGATGCCATAATGACATAAACATACTACCACAAAAAAACATGTAATATATCAGTGCATGAATAAATTAGAACTCTCTATAAGCTGGTTGTCTCTAAGAATAAAAATTCCTCTCTGGACAATTAAACTTGAACTTACACTTTGCACTTTTGCCTTTTTCTTATCCTTTGCCTCAAGCATAGCCATCTCTGCTTCCTAGAAGGGAACAAAATAATGTATATTTAATAAAACTGAAGTTAATAAATAATGTATCATCTTGAAGGGGGCAAAATAATGAAAGAACACGGCTTAAAAAAATGGAAAAGATGGATCTGCTAGTCTCTCATGCAAACAAGTTCATTTTATTTTCCTCAGTGTTTACACTATCATAGACACAACCATGATGATGTTTTTAACAAAATTAACCAATTTAAACAACTCAAGTACCCTATGCAGTACTCCTAATCAAGCATAGTATTTGCTTTCCAAAATGAAGTCCAAAATTTAGTGTATCAAGAACAAGCATTGCAGGCAAATGTAGAAGGATGCTCGTCAACTACAAACCTCAATTTGATGGCGTTTGGCTTCAAAAAGCCTTTCTTTATCTTTCTCCTAGAACAAAAATGTTACACCTTGTTGGTAACATTGATATTTTAAAAAAATAACGACGGCAATACACATACTAAAATAGTTTCAGACAAAAAAAATTTGAAGATTGTTCTATCGACATAATTATTCATTACATAAATGGAATCCTTTCTTAATCTACATAGCATACCGTGAAAGAGCAATCATCTTGTGCAGGTTCAGCTAGTACAAAAACACGATCAATAAGAACAACAACTGGTTCTTTTCCAAGGCTCTTCCAAGGAACCTGCAGCAAAGATCCCATGAATAAACACATGAAGTTTGTCAGATGGAACACATTATCAATGCAAGCAGCAGAATATGGAATTTAGCACCTACTGCTTTCATTTATTTTATACAGTCATCTATGCTCAAAAGAGCTTTACTGCTTTGATTTCTTTTATACAGTCATCTATGCTCAAAAGAGCTTTAGTTTTATTGTGCTCAATTATAGTGTGCCATTTATCAAGAGCACCAAATAAAAGCTCCACAGTAACCTTCATATCAGGTAGGTCAAATTACCAAAATTGAAAAAAAATGGGAAAGAAAAAAAAATGAATGATCACCGAGTGCCACACTGACGCAAATGGTAATAACTAAGTTACTAAGATGATAATAAACACCATGCAGATATAAAATCCATGCCTTACTGAGAAAAATACTGAAAGCCTCTCTTGGTTTTAAAATATGATGTACTTTACCCGTCCCAACTAAATTTCTGTATTAAAAAACAGAGTTCAACACCACCTACCAATATCTCTAAAAATCATAGACAAGGACACACGATCTTTAAGATCTCATCTGGCCAAAGCAATATAGATATGATTGATGGGAATCACAAGTAAAGAAGCATCGAATAAATAATAATCAGACTTGGGAGATTTACAAGCAAGAAATTAAAATGTATAACACTAAAAGGAACAGTACTAACAACAAGTGGGATGCGACATTATATCATAAAGCTTGTTCAATATTTCAAGAAGACAAATTGCTATCTTTTGTTGACAATAAGGAGATGGGCATTAATCTGTAGGTTAAGATGCTATACTCGATAAGTTTCAGATCACCCCTCACTAATATTGAATTAAGAAGAACAAAATATAAATGTGGGTTAAACCAGGATAGATGTGACATTTTCACAATGATTATCAATACCTAACAAGCAATCACAGCATTTAACAAATCCAGAATATTGCATTCCTTAAAAAAAATCAAGAAAATGCAAACATTAAAATTATTCCCAACTTCCGCAAAAAACAGAGCTGATGAAATAAATCGGTGTCTACAAGGTCGATGGACCCAGCTCATTTTTTGGATTAAAAACTTCAAAATAATATTGATAAGGCCAACATTGAAGATTAGATTGCGATGAGAAGTTAATCTCAAACTTAGTTTCTTCTGGGGTCTAGGTGAAACATGGATGAGGCTATGGCTATTTGGAGAGGTCATGCCCTCACTACCTCCCCACAGCTTGCCAGAGTGACAATTGAAACAGACTTCCAAATTCTAGTTTCTACCCTTCTTTCAAGCAAGAACCTAAGGAACTGGAAGTTTAAACAGGTACCGGTTGACTTTGCATCCTTAATAAATTTCAAAAGCATCAAATTTATCGCACACCTTGAACAGCTAATAAAGCAGCACATATTGTGTCTTAGCAAGCTTCCTTTCTCAAGGCAAGGAAAGTCAAGAGTGAGTTGGTAGTGATCTGAATCCCCGGTAGTCCGCGGGACAAAGCACGAGATGAAGACCTAGATGTGTTGTAAGCGTGTGGAAGCAATATGGAGACAAGATGTCTAGATGGGAAAGAATAATAGAACTAGAACAAATTGTTATATTAATCTGTCCAATCAATACATGGCATACTCTTGTGGAAGATGTATGGCATTTCTATCCTATTTTGCTCTTCAATCTAATGCCTATCTGCTTATGTTACAGATGAACATTTATAATTTACATGATCATGAAAACAAAGGTCATTCTAGAAGGTGAGTTGGTTGGCCTTCCATGTATGATGCTTTATCTTCCGACAGCTAGGGATCTGGTCATGTGTTGCGCTGACAAGTGATATGTCATGAAACAACTCCAAAAGGTGCATGGTGCCCTAAAAGGTTGTGCAACATTCTACACTGAGTTCAAAAGTGCATGCTTTGTGTGTGCAAATACATGGAAATGTAACTACGGTACAAAATGCACACAGAGTTGTTGGCAAAGTTGTGTGACATGATCCTTAACATTGTGCAAGTAGGTGCGCGACATGGTTCCTAGCGTCGTGCACATGGTGTATGGTGCAAGGAGTTTCAAGGGCAGTTGAGCATTGTGGTACCAATTTATGGTGGCACGCACGCTTACGTGGTAGCACATGGATCAAATAGTCCAGAGGACATTCCTCGTAATGGGATCAGAGCACGCCTACCTTCAATAATTAATAATAAAAAAAGAAAAAGTTTTTAACTTTTAAGAAGCCCCTTTTATTTTCTTTAAGCAATCATTTATGTCAAAGGATGCAATCATAGGTGGCAAGTATTGTAGCATGTATTTCCTTTTTGACACCACCACCCTCCTATCATGTCCCAAGATGGGAGTTTGGCAGGTCGCACTTGTGAGACAAACATGGGGGAATGGCTATGGAGATCTATGGTCTTTCAGTTGCATCCGTAACAACTTCAATCCACCCTGGTTTGCAAAACACATTTGCCCGAACCTTGTTTGGAGATTAAGTGTGTTTCTTGCCTTTGCTTAGCCATTGTAGGTGAAGTAGATTTCCTTTTGTGGGTGCATCATAGGAGTACTTCGGGTGGATTTTGGAGCCTCAGTTTCATTTCACGTTCATCTTCTAAGCTTTCAATGCTTGGTTTTCTCCTTTGAATTTCTATAGTATTGTTGTTTTCAAGGAGTCTCTCTTTGTTTTTCTGGTCTCTCATGTCAGGTAGAAATTCTTTTGAGTCCCCTAAGGTTTCAAATAAGGAAAAAATAAACCTGTTAAACATTCTACCAAGCGTACTGCAAAACAAACTAAGTGCTGCCAAAAAATACTGTTCTAACTTCTAATCATCAAAAGCAATGCACCAGCTAGACGTCTAGGTGCCATGATTCTATTTGTCACAAGTAGAAAAGTGTTTAAAAAGTTGAGACGTTACATCTAGAAAAAACATCCAAAAGCCCCATAGCTCTGAAGACTCCCTTGGTTCCTGTCACCTTCCCTCCTGACCCTAGGTATACTCAAGCCAGGCATTTCATTTTTAAAATGCTATGGCTATTACTCATTTTAACCAAGCATAGATCACTGGTTTGTTGAGGGCAAATTGGTTGAACGTGATGAATTCTATAAGACAGAAAAACAGGCATGTGGCTAAGAACTTAGTTGTCCTCAAGGACTGCATCACCTCTCCATGTTCAAACAACTTATTTCCCATACCGGGGCCCCTATTGCTGCCTCTTCCAAAAAAGACCCTGTCACAGGATTGAAGTGTTTTGAAGAATGTGTTGGACGAGCTCAAGGAAATAGTTATCCAGCAAAAGTTGATCATGAAGCTGTCTCCTCATTCTGAGAGCAAGAAGATGACTTCTTGTAAGGATATTGCACCTTTAAACCTACAGCTGACATGGAGCATTTCAAATAGGATATTACAACCATGGTTGAACAATTTTCGGTTGTATTTATGATTATTAGCAGCACTGGCCCTCATCCATACGAAAGTGTCTACAATCTGCATTTGTGCTTTCCAACTAATCCATTTATGGAGGACAAAGTTTAAAAGGATGCGACCCTGGTTAGTTGTTGATGTGGTGGGTTCACAGCTGGGCCTACAAATTTGAACATTGCTTAAATCTGTTGTTTTTATGTTTCTATTATCATTTTGGGAGAAGGAATGCCCTCTACGACCATGGCGTTGATCTAAAAACTCATACTGATATGTCCATTAGATGTTTTTCTGTTGTTCCTAGAGATGGTAGCATTAATTATTTTACTGACAGAAACCTAGATGCCGTTATAGTCTTCATGTTTTGTTTTGACATGGTTTCGACATAACAAGTAGTGTCTCGTTAAAGGCTACTTGAATGATTTTGTGAAATCATATGTTCATCTCTATTAAACTTTGGAAGGTAGTTAGATTGTGGTCTTCCAGTAGACCATTATAGCCATAATTTCCTAGTTTGTTATATAATTTACCAAGTATAATTTATCCCTTCTGAATTTAGTAGAAAGACAAAGTACTTCGATTGAACAAGTGACTGATTGGACATACTCTTTATTTAGTAGAATTAAATTTTCAACTATAATCTCTAAAATTGCCATTCATACGTCTTTTATAATGACATGGTCATGTTCTCCTAATTGACTAGCTAAAGCCTAATACAGGTCGGTCCCAAGGTGGGCCTAATAATAAATTAATAATATAAAATACCTTGGTATACTGTTTATTTTAAACATCTGATACCAGTTTGCTCATGTTTCTGTCCACATCTGGATCCGGTTAGTACCCAGTCCAGGTACTAATCCTATTCCCTTGTGGGCACAACCAAGGTCTTGCCAAATGGACCTGGATTCATCCGAATATGCTCTGCAGCATACCTAGGCGAACCCAAGTGCATTCGGGAGTACCCAAGCCAAACCTAAGCAGAACTAGGCACTGAAAACATTTTTTTTTCTTCCTTTTTTCTTATGTCACAAGTTGACTATTCAACCTAAAATATCAACCACAACCCTAAAATTGACTCAAAAAAAGCTCATTTTACCTCAATTTGAAGACAAAAGACACAAACCAAATACACTTGTTGAACTTCTTTTTTAACCGTTCCACAAATAGATTTTAGGATTGATCATTAAAGGTTCCAAAGTGGTTGGATTACTATTCCTAAGCCTGTGCAAGAGCCCCTTCACTCCAAGGAGATCATGGAGGGAGATTATAAGATTCGCAGTAAGTTATTTGGGTTTTTTTTCTTCTACAAATAAACTCTATCGTTTTGTTTTTCATTCTTCTACTTTGAAAAACTAAATGAGTTAGGATATATATTTTTTTTGTTTTCATTTGTTTGGAATGTGTTGCTTTCCAAATTTGTTGCCATAGGGATTTACAATAGCAGCTAGTTCTAGCTTTGTGGCTAACCCCGCTTCTAAACAAACCCAAATTCACAATTGTGGAAGTATGTTGACATGATAAAATAAGTTCTAGGTGGCGGGGGATATATTTGGGTATGCAGTGGATGTGGTGTCATATATACAAGCTCATATAGTCAAGTAAATCCCATTTGTGTGGTATTCTTGGCATGGACATCAAAGCTTGCCCAAGCAAGAGAAATGCACGTGCCAATATCTCGAGTGTTGGAATATACTAGTATAGATATCTTAAATACATCTATCTAAAAACTGCCAAGAAATATCAGTCTCGAGCTATTTTATTTACTTAAGAGTTATTTTTTTATTTTACTTTAGAACTATTTTATTTACTAACACATATTTTTATTTTATTTAAGAATTATTTTGTTTTATCTACATTGTTTACATTATTTTTATTTGAAGAGCTATTTTTTGGTAATAAACTTGTTTTATTTTGTATGTTGCATAGTTGTTATAACAGAACAGTCATGTTAAAACTTAAGAGTATACTGCAGGTGCAGTTTAGCTGTAATAACCTGTTTGGGTGCTAGTTGTAGCTGTATTGACTTGTTTAAACATCTGTAATTAATTTTCTAATAGTGGAATGGGGAGTAAATTGTTCTCCAACATGGATTTTTTCACCCGAGTTTGGTTTTCTCCAAGTCAAATCATTGTGTGAACAGTTTTCTGCATTCTGGGTGTGAAGTGTGTATTTTCCTCATTTGCACTTGTCATGGTAGTTTGACAACCATTACTTATGGTAGAAAGTGTTAGTTGAAATATAGTGAGAGTTCTTTGCATTGGAATCCATTTGTTGATGACTATGATGTGGGGTATCCACCCTAGTTTACGGATCATTGATGGAGGAAATTTTCTTAATAACCAATATTTTCAGAAGTGATTTGGGGGGTTTGGTACTACCACAATTGTTGAAGTGGATTCAATTGATGCAGCTGGTTTGGGCATCTTGATTTGAGGATACTCCTGATCCTGCTCAACCTTCTGAAGAAGATTTTCAAGGTTTCACTCATAGATTTGCCATTTTGCAAAATGTTTTTGACCAGATTCTTGTGGATCCTTATGTCAACACTTAGAAGGTTTCTCCAATTGGCTCAGATTCTTCTCTTGCAAGAATTACTCTTCCTTCATCTAAATATGGTGGAATATAACGAATTTGTGTTGAATAACTTATAAAAGCAAGTGAAGAGCTTGATTAATTGGGGTCAAGCAACCATACACCATTTGGATGCCAAGGACAGGGGGTCTGTCCAGAGCAGCAGTGCGGAGGGACCTGTGCCTTTCTTCAAGGAACTTGGTTGTGCATGAGATGTCTTATTATTATAGTGTTACAACCTTTTTTTCTTTATGTATATGTTGATGTTTTGAGTTGCCAGCTGCCATTTGGGATCTGTATGCGTCATTACGTTTGCTGATTTTTTATGTTGTTGGGGTATACTGTGCTCTTTGGAGCTGTTACTTTGTTTTATTTGTTTCATTTTGGATGCTCTTGTTTCATTTTACGTCAATATTAAAAAAAAGCCTGTAATCTCTCAGATTAATATATAAAAAGCCTGTAAATAGTTAGAAGACTCAGAATCCACATAGACTTCGCAGGCTGATTTTTGACTAGGACTCGGCACTCAAACTAAGCAAAGATTCAGCAAATTGAAAAACAATGATATATAGAGATTTTTTGAGAATTTAAAGCTTTACTATGCATCCTTCACTGAATCAAATTAAATACAGAATAAACTTATCAATTAGAAGTTATTTTGATCACATATATAAGTATACATCGATCAAATGAGTATAAAAGCAGACTTGAGTTAAAGGAAGTAACAATTTTTACATATAAATATTCTCAAGTATTTTAGGTGTACAAAACTCATAGATTATAATATCCATGGCATCAAAAAAAATAATCACAACATAGATTCATGAACTACGGTAGAGAGGAGCCTCTCTCACTTAGCCCAGCATCATTAGCTCCTATGTCACAAGATTCACGTTCGCGTTCGTGTTCGACAACCATAAAATTCGGATGAAATTCGCTGAGGCAAAAAAAAATTCGAATGAAATTCGCCTTATATAATTTTGATTTTTTTTTTAAAAGTATATTTATTATTAATATTATTATATAAATACGCCGATAAGGGCATGGTTCGGTGGTTATGTCACTCGGTTGTAGTGGTGGCCACCAGAGTTCAAACCCCCGCTGGGCCAGGGAGCTCGCAGGCTTTATGCCTTCGCTGGGCCAACGAGCTCGCGGGTTTGAAGTGTTCTCCCTTGGGGATGAGGTCCCCCATGTTGTGGCCTCACCGGTTCATAGCTCCGAGCAAAAGCGTCATGGAGGCGGAGGGCATGTCGCACCAGCGTCGCTAGTCACGTTAAAAAGTTTACCAGGCGCATTAAAAAATATATATATATTATTATATAAATATATTATTAATATTATTATCTATTGATAATATATAAATATATTATAATATTTTAACATGAATATATTAAAACTATTATATATTAATACTATAATAATATATTATATAAATATATTATTAATATTATTATATATTAATACTATTATTATTAATCTATATAACCTATATAGCATTTCCTCAAATAGTCAAATCTTGTTAATTTTTTTATGAGAAATGCATGTTATCTGTAGGTGGATAAGCATAATTATAAATTTACTTAATATAATATATATAATTGTATGATTTAGTAATTATAGATAGATATATAAAAAATGTTCAAAAGAAAAATGCAAAGCAATAGGAGCGAAAAAAAGCAGAGCAGAGAGCGCGAATTTGAATTAGATTTGGAACTCGCAAAAAACAAAAAAGCAGAAAATTTTGCCGCCACAGATGGTTCTTCAAAGGTAGGACAAAACTTGGAGGAGTGGGCAGATCAAGCAAAAGAAGAAATTCCTCTGAAAAAGCTTCAAGAAAGAGCAGCAGCAAAACCGTGGAGAAATCATGAAAGGAATCGCAAGAGAAATTTTCAAAATGAAAGACCAAGGGGTTTCAATTCCTTTCGGAGGCAGAAAAGGCAGAATAATCAAAATTGGCAAAAGGGTCAAAGGCCGATCTCAATGGAGACGAGGCAATCATGGAGAGGGAGGTATTGGTAAACTCGTTGCTAAGGAGAGGGAAGCTAGGGTTCCGGAAGGAAATAAGAAAACTATGGTTTTAGGAGCCAAGATTCTAGAACCCTCAATAGTTCGGCTAAAAAATTTAGGGCTCATTGGCAAATGGTTTGGAGCTAATTTGGATTGGGAAGAACTCAAGATTTGGTGGCAGCAAAAATGGGGAAAAGAGTTGTCGTTGAAACCCTTATCGAATAATTTCTTCATCATCATATGCCCTTCGAGAGAAATTAGGTCAGAGATTTTGGAAGGAATTTGGCTCATGGAAGGGTTTGGATTTTATTTTTGTGAATGGCAATTTGGTTTTAATCCCAATAAGCATAAACTAAAATATGTTCAAGATTGGTATAGGTTGCCCAATCTTCCTTTCGAATTTTGGGATCAGTCTATTTTGGAGAACATCGGTAATCATCTTGGGAAATTTGTTTGTGTAGAAGAATGGCATGATCAGGAGGGATCTTATGTTCGGATTTGTGTTGAAAATAATCCTGAAGATGCTCGATGGAGGGAGATTGAAGTTTTCACGGATTGGGGAATTTTGTATCAACCTTTAATCCTAGATCCGAATCCTCAAGGAAGGTGGATAGGAACACTTGGTTGGAGATCTTGGGGCCGCCTGCAAGCCAAGGGCAAAGAAAAATTAGCAGAAGAAAATAACGGAAATCATGAAGAAGTGTGTCATGAAGAAATTCTTAAGCAAGGGTCAGAGAAAGGAAATGAGGATAGCATGAAGAAAGATCTACAAAATCCTCGAAACTCACTCTTGGATCAGCCAAGCGAGCAAGAAGAAGGAGATCTTAATTTGGATACAATGGCATCAGCTGAGCCAAACGAAGATGTTTCTATTCTTCCAAGGCAGGAAGAGGAGGCAACCATGGAGCAGAATTTAAACAACAAAATTTCAGAGACTATAGCAGCAATCAGACCAAACATGCTCATGGAGGATTTTGATTCCTTAATAGAGGTTGGTAATGAGCTTGTAGAGATAGCGAAAGCAGCAAAGGCAGGTATTCTCATGGCAGATGAGGAAGAGGAACACGAAGATTGGATGAAGGAAGCGGAAAAGGAATTAGACCTTCAAGGTAGGGAGGAGGAATACACTTCCTCCTTCGCGGTCCCAGAGAAAACAGGAATGGTGCCCTTGAACTCAGAGCAGTTGGGTCTAGGCCTAAAAGAGGCCTCAAGATCCTCTCCAGACTGTGGGGAGCACAGGTCCAGGGGGCGCATTTCGAACAAGGAGAAACTTAAATGGGATGGTGAAGCCAGTGGACAGCTAACGCTGTATGACTTATTGAAAGTAGGGAAGGGAGGTCCCCTTCCCGAAGAACAATGAAAATTGTGTCTTGGCATGTTAGGGGCATGAATGCCCCTAACAAGAAATGCCCGCTTAGGCATTTTTTGAGCTCACATCAACCAGATATTTGTTTACTGCAGGAAACCAAGTTGGAGGAAAAGGAAAACCAAAACTTTGCTAAAAGCTTTAAACAATGGAAAATGCTAAGTGTCAACGCAACTGACCCATCTGGAGGAATATTGACCCTATGGAGACCCCAAGCAGTTCTAATTGAAGATTTTGCCTCGAGTAAGGGATGGATCGCTTCTAAGGTATGAAGCTTAGCCTCAAATTTAAGTTTTTTATTAATAAATGTATATGGTCCAAATTCTTATTTGCAGAAAATATAACTCTGGGCTGAATTAGATCCTATCCTAGTGAGCAATCCTTTGGATTTTATTATACTGGGTGGAGATTTTAATGCCATTCTCAGGGCCAAGGATAAGATTGGTGGGGTTGGAAGAAAACAGCAATCTCAGGTGGATTTTGAGAGATTTGTGGAACGGAATGAGTTGATAGATATTCATTTGGGCAACGGAAGTTTCACCTAGACAAATAGAAGGGCAGGCTTTTGTAACATTGCTGAGAAGCTGGATAGGTTCTTGTTTAAAGGAGATCTTAGCAAGTTTCTTTTTAGTCTAGAAAGCAAAATTATGGCTCATTCAGGATCAGATCATTTCCCAATTTTATTAGAAGTTTTGGCAGAAAGAAGGCCGATCAGATGTCCGTTTAAATTCGAAAATATTTGGTTTAAGGACCCCTCTTTTATGGACCTGGTTAAAGAATGGTGGAACAGCTGCAATCCAAGAGGTGTGGGATTGTTCAATATCACAATCAAACTGAAATTAATCAAAGCCAATCTGAGATTGTGGAACAAAGATCATTTCAAGAACATCTTTGAATCCAAGAGGCAAATAGAGGAGGATATTCAACTCCTTACAACAAAATCATAAGAGAAGGAATGGATAACTCTTCATATATTTAGAAGAAAGTTCTGATGGGAAAACTGGAAGACATCCTAGCTAAAGAAGAAATCTTTTGGCGTCAGAAGTCACGTAAGCTTTGGCTTAAAGAGGGCGACAGGAACACAAAGTTTTTTTCACAATTCCACAAAAGTAAGGAGGAATATCAACAGGATTACAGCTATAAAGGACCGAGAAGGTCGGTTAATAGAAGATATAGCAGAAATCAACAAAGCAGCAGTGGACTATTTTCATAACCTTCTCAAGGAGCAAGAAGGGTCAGCCTTGATGGCTCAACAAAAATTCCTAGAGAATATTCCAAAGTTGGTTTCAAAAGAGCAAAATCAGATGTTGAATGGCAAATTTTCAGAAGCAGGAATTAAGGAAGCATTGGCACAACTAGCTCCAAATAAGGCCCCTGGGCCAGATGGATATCCAGCCGCCTTTTTTCAAAGATGTTGGAACATTGTGGGGAAAGAATTGACCGAAGCTTTTGAAGACTCTAGAAGATCAAGTAAGATCCTCAAGGAGATGAATAATACTTTCATAGTTTTGATCCCCAAAAAAGAAAAGCCTAAATCTTTTGAAGAGTACAGACCAATCTCCCTTTGCAACACAGTTTACAAAATCCTTACAAAAGCAGTGGCCAACAGAATTAAGAAGATTCTTCCAGACATTATTGCAAAAGAGCAGACGGGTTTTGTTCTGGGAAGGTCGATTTTGGATGGGGTAATTATAGCTCAAGAGGCCATTCATTCAGTACAAAGAAATAAGCATCCTTCCATGTTAATCAAATTGGATATTCGAAAGGTGTATGATAAAGTGAATTGGAGATTCCTTTTCAAAGTTATCGAAGCTTTTGGTTTCAACAAGCCTTGGCTTAATTGGATCTTCGAAAGGGTTTCAAGTCCAAAATTCTCAATTCTTGTAAATAGCTCGCCAGAAGGTTTCTTCAATGTTTCCAGAGGGCGCAGGCAAGGTGATCCGCTTTCCCCATTTTTGTTTATTATAATGGCGGAAGCTTTGGCGAGATCTATAGCTAAGGCTTGCATAGAGGGCCAAATTTCAAGAATTCAAATCACTAGAGCTATGCCAAGATTTTCTCATCAGCAATTCGCAGATGATACTCTTCTTTTTGGGTATGCAGTTGAAGGGGAGGCTAAAAAATTCAGAGAAATTTTGGATCTCTATTCAATAGCTTCAAGGCAAGAAGTGAGCAAAGATAAATTAGAGGTTTTCTTTTTCAATTCTTTTCCAAGAAGGGAAAAAAGAATTCTGAGAATATTAAATTTTAAGAAAGGCTCTCTGCCATGTAAATATCTTGGGTTGCCGTTGGTCAAAGGGATTCATCCTAGAAACACGTGGGACACTTTGCTCGAAAGGGTGAAATCTAAGCTGGAGTCATAGAAAAGTAAATGGTTGTCCTGGGCAAGGAGATTAACTCTGATAAAATCAGTTCTTTCCACCATACCTACATATATGATCTCCTATTTGCCTTTAGACAATAAGACCAATAAAGATCTTACACAGAAAATGAGGACGTTTTTTTGGCAGGGTTCCTCAAAACAGTTCAAGTACCCCCTCATTAAGTGGAACCAGGTTTGTGATCAGAAAGAAAGAGATGGGGCTAGGGTTAAAGATCTCCTTTTGCAAAACAAGGCGTTAGGTGCCAAACTAGCTTGGTTGATATATGCCAAACCAGAATTGAAATGGGTGAGACTTCTTAAAGCAAAATACTTGGATGAGGAGGATAACAGCATATTCTCTTCAAGAGAATTGCCGGATGGATCTAGGATATGGAACTTCATTAAAAGCTGTAGAAGTTTAATCAATAACCATCTCTCTTGGGAAATCAGGAATGGCAGAGATGCAAGGTTTTGGGAAGATTCTTGGGAAGGATTCCCAGCTTTAGCAGGAAAAGAAGAATTAGCTCTAGTACTGAGAAAAACAAAGCAGATGTGGGGTGATAAAATAAGGGACTATATTTCTCTTCAGACAGATGAGGACTCGGCCTATCCTAAATGGAAAAGTGCAAGAAACCTAGGTCTTAGCAATAGAGAAGTAGAAGTTTTCGAAGAAACTTTGGCGAATCTTATGATTTCTTTCAGGGAAGGAAGGGATGTTCTCAGATGGTGTGCTCCTTCCGGTCAGTACACAGTCAAAGATGGTTATAAGGTGCTCAAAGGAGCAGATGTGGTGGATGGTAAGATTCCTATAAAACCATGTTGGAATAAGCAATGTTTAACCAAAGCAGGGGTCTTTACATGGTTGGTTGTTCAAGGAAGAGCACTCACAGTTGATAGACTTAGAAGATTGGGTTTTGAAGGCCCCTCTAGGTGTATCCTCTATAAAGAAGTAGAGGAAGATGGCAATCATTTATTTCTTCTATGTCCCTTTGTCTCAAGAGGCTGGTCTTGGTTGATGAATAAGCTGGGATGGTATTCTGCCCCCCCATGGAACCTTTTGGACTGGCTTTCAGCTTGGCCGATTTTAAACCAGAAGGCTATGTTCGGAGGATTATGGATCTCAGGCCCCTCTATCTTAATTTGGGAAATGTGGAAGGAACGCAACAGGAGAAAGAAATGCCAATCCTTTCCTTGCTCAGTAAAATAGAGACAAGCATAGTAGAAACAGTGAATTCCAGGTTGACAGACCGAGGGCATACGCTTCAATCCTTCACAGAATGGGATTCAGAAATGACAAAAAGATGGACAAGACTTAAACCTGTCCAAATTACCAGGCAGGCGGACAAGCAACATTGGAGGACAAGAAGAATACTATCTGGACCCCTCTAGTAGAAGGATGGTTCAAATTAAATTTTGACGAGGCTTCAAAAGGAAACCCAGGACCCTCGGGAGCAGGTTGTATTGTTCGAAACTTTAAAGACTAGCAGCTCCTCTTCTCCCAAGAACCAATAATGATGCAAAAATTCAGGCTCTCATCTTAGGTCTTAGCCTGTGTAAAGAAATTCAAATCAAAAATTTAACAATTGAAGGAGATTCCCTGTTGGTGATCAATGGGTTAAGATCCAGAAAACTCATTAATTGGAGACTTCAGGCCAAATTAGAGATGGCTTTAAAGTTGATAGAGGATTTCGACAAGGTAACTACCAATCATATTCTCAGAGAAGGAAATAAAGAAGCGAACAGCTTGTCAAATTTAGGTGCTAATGGGGTGGCAATTAAAGAAATTTTATTCCCGAACGATAGAGGAATAACTTAATCAAACATTTTCATAGTGGGTGGAAGGGAGGGAGCCTTGCCACCTCATCACTACAGGTGGCAAGGCTAGGGTCACGTCTACGTCGGTTGGATTTTTGAGCTTCATTTAATGATTAAGCCAGCAGGGTTTAGGATGGCATAGAGCTGGCATAAGGAAGTCGAGAAACTTCTCATCATTTATTTAAGAGGGCTCCAAGGTTAAAGCAAAATCGTTTTCATTCCCCGCCAGCTTCAATGCCCTACAAGTTTACAGTCATATTCTCTACGGAAGCTATCCGCTGTGGGGGAATGGAAACCCCAGTCAGATTGATAAGTAGCAAGAGACAAATGGCATTTCTCAGCCCAATGACTACTCTCCGTCTTCAGCGTATGCTTCGTCGCTCAGACGAGCTAATGGTTGGTGCTATAAGGATGATTCTTGGCAGGAATTTCATGGAGAACGCAGAGAGATATCGTGTTGACACCGATATTACTTCAAGAGTGCTTGCAATGTTGTTGGAACTGGAGATTGACAAGGCGGTGGTGGATCAAATCATGAAGGGGCTCTTCTTTTCCAAGCATTTGGGGGAATTGGAACTAACTCTGGAAGCGGCCAGCCTGGGCATTAGAATTCCTAGACCGAGAGATATGGACTCCCTCAGTGACCCTAAGGAGATTGTGAAGCTTTACCCGTTCATTCTCGACCTCAAAGGCCCGAATCTCATGGTGGCTAAGGAGACGGCTATGGTTGCAGTTAATTTCATCAAAAGGGTTTTAGGGATTGTTGCAGAAGATGGCTTCGAATGGGTGGCGCAATTCAACTTGCAACTAATCAATTTCGATAAGGAGTAAATTTTGTGGTTGCAGTTTCCTGTGTTTTGTTTTTTGGACTGTGTAGATAGTGACTTCATTTTGAGATAACCGAAGCTTGCTTCCAGAAGGTTATACAGTATAGACCCGGCGTGGTCTCGAATTATCATAGTATACATAGTAGTATATATAGTACAGACCCTACGTGGTCTCTTATAATCAATCGACCCTACGTGGTCATTTTAGGTTCTCAAGGGGGTAGCCTGTTTAGGTTCAAAGGTGGATTTAGATTTATCAGCTAGCCAACTTGGCAAAAGACAATGTAAATTTTTTTATTTTCAATATAGATATATGATTATGCATCAAAAAAAAATACTATTATTATTAATAATATATTTATATATTATTAATATAAATCTATTAATATATATAAATATATTAATATTATTATATATTGATAATATATAAATATATTATAATATTTTAACATGAATATATTAAAACTATTATATATTAATACTATTATTATTAATAATTTATTTAAATAATATATATTAATATTATTATTAATATATATAAATATATTAATACTATTATATATTAATAATAATATTAATATTAATATTATTATATATTAATAATATATAAATATATTATAATATTTTAACATAAATATATTAATACTATTATATATGCACCAAGGGCTTTTGTAATCCAATGGATCTTTTATCTTAATACAATTCTTAATTTTTTGCAACACAAAAAAGTGAAAACTAGTCGCGAGAGGAGAGATAAAAACGTAATTCCTAATACTCTTTTTCATAGGCATCGATTTACAAGCACTAGCACCCAAAGGAGGTTCAAGGAATACGCTGATAGGAACAACCGACCAATTTAGAAAATTTTCTGGCGCGAACAAGGAAGAACCGATGAGTTTAGAAAAATTTTTGGCACGAATTTTTTTTTAAGTGTGAGACAATTTTCCGAGCAGTATAATACTCACATATAAAAGCCTATCGGCTTAAAAAAAACAAAGCATTTAAACAGCGAATTTTATGACGGATTTCGCTGAATTTCATGGCCTGGCGAAAAGTTCGCCGAATTTCGAACCTCGTGGCCAAAATTCAGCGAACCCTATGACTAAGATTAGCTCTATGTGGGGTCCTATGCTCGTATATCAAACAAGTTTGCAATGCGTGGTACAGCCATAGTAGCATTACTCAGGATTGGGATTGACTTGGCAAACCAAAAGTATAAATGTTATTCAATTAATTGGATTTAATTGGGAAAAACTTGAGAGAATAAAAATGTTGCTTTTCCATCCAAAATGGCCCAAAATTTATTTTACTGTTTGCTTTTTAAAACTAGAGCAGTGGTCTGGGGCGGCAGCACCTATCAAGGTCGAGAGGCAATGTTCCTTGTGGGGGTCCAGGGCAGCACCCCCAACAGGGTCAAGGGGTAACACCCCTCTCAGTGTGGGGTCCAAGGCTAGAGCCCCCACCACCAAATTAAGGCCTTTGAGACCACACGGACTTTTACAGCACATGCCATTTTTCAAAATTTTATCAATTTTAACCCTGTCATGTCCAGTTCTAGGTTCTAGGAGCAATTTCCTGAGTCTTGCAATTATACAATGAAACCCTAGGACTGAAATCTGATTTCTACTTGCACACTTCTACTATAGCTATGCCAATCATATGATTTGACAAAAAATGCAAATGTAAAACAAATAGTTTATGGCAGCCTTGCAATATGAATTATCACATGGATTTGCAAATTACAATGATAACAATGGACATAGAACTGACTCAGATCTTGCTGTTACAAAATCAGACTTTGCAAATCTTTAATTACATCAACAATCACGGCTCTATGATAGCCACAATACAAGGTTTACACTGCTGTTATAAATCAGAGATGAAATAACAATCCAACATACCAATTGATGATCAAATACAAGGCAATTTGCCTTCTCCAACTGATCACTGATGATGATGTTGTCTTCAATGATGTCGCTGTCACTGAATTAAGGCAGATCGCTGATCCAAGTGTATGCGATGGCAGTGATTCCAAATCGCTTATCTTCAAGGAAGTGCTGGTCCAAATCTAGCAGATTGGCCTATGTAGAGGGTGGCGAATGATCCCAGCTCAGCAAACTTCAACAAATGATGATCACACTAATGGCAGCGGCAGGGTTTGATCATTGTTTGATATCAGATCTGCTATAGAGATTGGCGCTCAAACAAACAAAATGCCTCTCAAGGAATTTGTCGCTTCGAGGGTTGATCTATCTTCAAGTCTTCAATGTAATGGAGATGCAAGGATCCGCAACGAGTCTTCAATGATCAACAATCTCCAAATCGCCAACAATGGTCTCCGACCAAAACTCGAAGATGAATCTATGAAGCTCACAATTCTCCAATGAAGTGCAAATGCGAACTCCATATGAATCCGCCTCAACGATGCAAATTGGGTTTTCATCCAATTCCACCGTAGCAATTGAAATGCCAAGCAAAAATGCCAAAGTTTGCAAAAGATTCATGATGCCGGAATGAGCACCTTCATGCTTTATTTATACTTGGATCTTTGTCAATTCAAATTAAAGATTTGAATTTCGATTTCCCTCCTTTCAATTTGAAATATTTACTTCTCCAAGGATAGCGCCCAAGTCCAATGCATTATTTTATTATTTTATTTGAATTTATTCCTCCAAGGTGAGCGCTCCACTAGGCAAGACTTTATTTTATTAATTTTTGAATATTTTATTCCTCCAAGGATGAGCGCTCGAATTTGAAATAATAAAATATTATTATTTTTTCTTCTCCTTACTTGGGCGCACAATTCCAAATATTTTATTTATTTATTTTTCCCAAGCTCAAATCAAATAATATTATTTAATTTATTTCTTATTTCTCCTTCTTGAACACCATAATTAAATAATAATAAAATATTATTATTTGATCGTCTTCATTTGATAATTAATGCAAACATTGCATTAATTCATTCTCCATTGTGCCAATGAAATTTGTTGAGCCAATGTTCCGTTCTTCAATCCTCTGAACAACATTATCTTTTCTAACCCTTAGCTCAACCAGAATATTCCCTCGTTTTGATGAATTAGCCTACAGGAATGAAGATAGGCTAACTCCATTCTCTGTTTGGTGATCATGCCGGAAATGGGGACATGACAGATTCAGAAAAAAAAATCTGATTTTAAGGGTTTTATACACCTAAGTCTGACCCCGAGTCGTTGCAAGTTTGGTGAGTCTAGCAGAAACTCGCCAAAACTCACAGCCAAGTCTACAGGCCTCGTTTCAGGTGCCTTGCCTTGGGATTCAGTGAATCTGCTGAGTACTCAGCGAGTCTTGTAACACTTGTGAGCCAGTTTGTGCTTCTTGCAATGTACAGAATTTCTTTCTGTACACATACTGCTATCAGCCTGGATCTCCATAAGCACCTTTCTGTGCTTCCATATTGAATATGCTTTCTAACTGATTCAACTTCTACAGAACCTTTAGCACGAAAAATACTGAAGTTTTTGCTTTAATTTCGGGACAGGTTTGCAGTTTCTTTATTAACAGTTCCATGTTTCTAGGATAAGAAGTAATAAATTCTTTAAAAAATATCCATTGAGCAGCAAGTTGAGAATATTCACCTAATAATGATCTGGGAAGAATTAAATTAACACCTCACGAAATACTCAAGGAAGTTCATCCATATAATGGATCAAATTTGTTATGACAACTGCATATGCATTCTAATCTATTCTTTAATCTACCTGCTGCTTGGATTCCTATCAGTACTACAGTTTCCACACAAATGGTTCATACAATAAATACATACATTCATAATACTTTTAACAAACTGACCTAACCAGTAACTACACGGCATATCCCAAGGAGCACAACATACAATAAAGTGTAAGTCCTTAAGTCTGTAGACTATAATAACTAGCCAACTATCATCTCTGCTCCTAAATTACTTGGCTCAGAAAGAGAAACCGTTAAGGGGAGAATAAACAATACCTTAAGTGTCACAGAACCCAGGAAGCCTGCTTTGACTGTAATAGGCAACTTCAGTGAGTTCAAAGCCTCTGCCTTTAGCTGCAAGTCTTTTAAGACAACATCACCTGTTGCAATGCCAAAAAGGATGATGTCAAACCAGACTCTAACAGAAATTGTCACATTCTTCCCAATCACAGCTTTCTAGCTAGACAAAGAAAAACATCAGACCACTACAATACATTTTGTCCAGCTATAGATAATGCTTAAGTCAAGACAGAAAAGTATATACTGCCTTGCAAGTGGAGTTCCTAAGTTACAAAATGAACCTCAGGTAGAAGTGTGGCCAATCAACTTTCATGTTTTATTTGATATATAAAATATACAAAAGTGCAAGGAACTTATTAGCAGGAAATGCCAGGAATCATGGTGGATCCCTGATTCTTTTCCATGGTCTTCACATTAACTTTTTTCATTTTGACAATAAAAATATTTTCAATGATAAAAGACAAACACTTTTTTTCTAGGCTCTTCAAACAACACTATTTACAGTAAAGGTGTCATCTTTTCCACGACAACACAAAATGAACAGAAAACCACCACAATTTACATTAGCCTACATTTTATCTTAATTTACATGCGGTTACATCTCATGGGACAGAGCTTGCTAGGAGCCTTCAAATTATGGAGCACAGCCAACCTTGTTCCTGAGAGATTTATCCTACTGATCAAAGCTCAATGATTAGAAAAGAAAGAATGAAATAATATTAATGTATACATGTTAGTACGACATTTCATTGCACTTTCAGAGCCAATAGACCTGGCGTGGACGTCTCGGCAGCACCATGGAACAAGAACAAAGTGTTTTGCATGTTTAAGCAGATGACATATGGCAGTACCATCAAAAGGGTCTTGACTCTTGACACATTACAAGGAGGTTCAATGACTTAAGGATACAGTTGTCAGTTGTGCCCCTTTCTAGTCTTTGTAAATTGAGGTATCATAAGTGATAAATTGCATCTGTTAGCATCGATAGACAACAAGAAAGAGATGAGATAAGATAAGAGTGATTAGGAGGATAAGGAATGAAATGTACTGCAGCCAAATGTAAAGATTTATTTAGTTATGACTAAAGATAATCATGTTGAGTAGGAACTCTGATGAGTTACAATATATCATATATGTGTCGTGCTGTTTAGTTTATATTCATAGGTAATAGACCACTTAAAAAAATTCTAAAAAATGAATGGTTAACAGTTAATCCTTAATATTATTTCACTCTTGTTTGCACCATTCTTAACTAGAGTTGAACCCTATCATGTTAACATAGATTCAAATATTTGGTTTTATGTTAACATTCGGTTCCATTGCAAGGCCTCTAGTTGACTAATGCCTAAAGTGAGCTACCCAATTAATTTCTAGATACCTCGATTAGCAGAAATCAAAGATGTATACTATGTAAACATGCTTTACTGACATTTCTTTTGTCAAGTGACTTATTGAAACTTGAATCTCCCACCCTTGATATATCATCAGACTGGGCAGGCTCAGCCAGAGCTATTGTATCCACAAGCGTGATTAAGTGCCCTTAGCATGCCCAAGGTTCCTTCATTCCTATATCTAGAAACCAATGAACCTTGTGACCTTATACTTTGTTCCCTTACTTTATCTCTTCACATACTTTTTGCCCCTTCCCCCCCCCCCCGCTCAACCTATTTAGCCCTCTCAAATCCTTTGAATTTTACTAACAATTACAGCTGATGAAGTACGTTATTGTTGTTTTCTCATTTGGACAAATCTTACTTCACTGTCAATGGTCGGTGTCATTGACATCTTTGAGTTTTGGCTTGAGGCTTGGTAACCATATTTATAACTTAATCCTTAAGTCATTTCTAAGAAATACAATTGTCATCTTTGCTATTGCAAATTACAGCAAACCTACCTATGGCCTCTTAAAATTCCCCTAAAAGAAGGACCAAAAGAACTTCACACAAAAGTACATGCTAGTGTAACACTCAAAGAATTGGATTTAAAAATTTGATACAAACCAAGATTAACATCGTCAGAACTAACACCTACGTAACTTGCTAGCTTGCTAGGCGTCAAACATCACAACAACAAAGTTTTGGTTAATAGGAGAGAGATCACTGCACCAACAAGTTACCTGCAAATAAGTATATGTAATATCCTCAACAAATTTTAATATATAATATTTGCCACTTTCTGATCTCCAAGATCCCGTGAAGGCAAGGTGAGAGCATACAGCGAGTAAATATTATTATTCAACACTTTTTGATCACCCAGATCCCATGAGGGCACGGTGAGATAGAGTGGATGAATAATGATTTTTATATATATTATTTCCAATAACAACAATGCCCAGAAAGATGTAACAATGGATTGCAAAAACAATATAGATATGCTGAAGCTTCAAATAATAACACACAAATATGAATAAAGCTTCCTCGACAATAAAATGTTGCTTCAACGAATACAAAATATAATATATATGCTTCCACAATATGTTGAATCTTCAAAAATACAAAATTTGTTGCGAATACCAAAACATATGCTGAAATCCAAACAAGGCTTTGAAGTATAAATACAACCTCGGTGTGATTGCCCTCAAGAAATCAAAGGGTTTTCCTCCTCCAATATCTAGGAAAACAAAGGGGTCTCGTCCTCTGATCTCCAGAATCGAAGGGTTTTCGTCCTCAAGTCATACAATTGAACACAAGGCTCAAACTATGACAGAAAAGATTGAATAAATTGGCAAATGTCTCAAAGGCCAACAAGCTCCTCAATATATAGCACCAGTAGGCCTCATTTTTCCTCTCACAAATAGCATTTAATAAATTAATGAGATTCTTTTCTAAAAGTAGCCTCACTTTGTCCTGTAACTCCTCATTAATTTCTTGTCATAGATTTGTCATGGAGAAGTTGCCAAGTGCCCTAGGGGTTACAACAACCTTTTATGGAAACCCACACCCCCATATTATTTATTATTATTTTGTTTGTTGCTACTAAACCATGGCCCTTTTATTAAAATATTTTTATATCCTTATCAGGAACTTCAGGATAGGGCCCACATAAGCTAATTAACTAAAAGGGAACATTACAATATCTCTTTGCCAACCACATCTTGCATGTTTGTTTCTTGCATTTGCCAACATATTGCCTTCTTAACACATTTATTGCCTTGTACACTATCCTAGATGTTGCCCTGTATTTACCTTTACTTGTTACATGCATTAGACTTTTCTTATTAATCATACATACTATCTACTCACTACCCACTTGGTACTTTCCTATTTCCTTTGAGTCTCCACTAAAGGAGGCCTTATACCTTTTTTGTTTAGAGGTTGACTTAGTATAGTCAATATTTTAGTACCTATCAAAGACTAGTGAGGAAACAAGTTATAAAGTTTTTAAATCTGAAGCACAAAGAGCATTTTAGCCAATTGAGAAACAACTTTTCCAAAAACCATGGCAAAGAATTTTGAATATCATTTCCCCATATTTTTGTGGCCCTAGATATTGAGAAGAGTGGAGGAATCCGTGTGGTTTCATATCGAAAAACCTATTCTTTGGACCCTAAAATACATCTAGACATAAGAAGATATAGATAGTCATCGGACAAGGGCCATCAACAATTGGTTTGAAACCAACTTAGAATAATCTATTGTCAAACGGGACTTTCAAGGGTGGATCAACTTTAACACAAAGAAGAGAGAATTTGAATTAGGTGACAATGAGAGCTTTTTTGAGGAAAGTCACATTGTTGATACATACCTTATTTGTGGAGAGTGATATCTCCAAAGTTCACCTAGGGAATTTAGTGACCTAAGGAAGGCACAAGGAAAGATGAGAGATAAATTTTAGATAATAATTGGGATTGAAAACAAAGGAGAATGGGAAAGAGTAGAGAGTAGGGGAAAAGAAAATAGAGGATCACAAGAAAAGAAGAGGTAAGAGGAGAGTAGTGCAAGACTGTAGGGAAAGAAAAAGTGCAAGTGGGAAGAAGACATAAGGGGAAGCAGCCTAAAGACAAAGAAAACCATGGATAATATAAAAATCAAATATCCAAAAAAAAATCAAGGAAAACCACAAAAAATACAAGCAAAAACAAATAATCCAAAATCAACACAAAACAAAACAAAAAAAAATACTACAATCAGCTCCCAGTGGGGAAATAGAGAGAATTGGAACTGAGAGACCAGTCAAGAAGAGAGAATGAATGGGAAAGAAGTATTGACCTCAACTTGACTGGTACACCAACAAATAAATCGACTGAATCTACCTAATTGCTTAGAAGTAACAAGGACAAAGTAGATAAAAAAGAGTTAGCTGAATGTACAAGTAGGGACGAATAAACCCATCGGAAAATCTAGAAGAGAGGTAAAACTAGAAGATATATATATAATAGAGAGTAGAATAAAGAAATGTGGAAGAAAAACCCCCATAACAATCCCCAGCCACAACAGAATTGCATAACAGATTCAGATGAAACCCCCAGACCCAAACATCATCCTCTATGCCACAATACACCATTAGAAGACAACCGCAATTATACATTCAGCTTAATAGAAACTTTGATTCATTATTTGAAATAACAAATATGGAAGCATACTCAAAATCTTAGCAAAGAAGAAATATTAACACTCTTTAACCGTTTATCTCCAAAGATGTGGGTTATATACATGATCTATAGGTTCAAGGGAGCAAGAAAGAATGATCAAAAATTTTGAAAAAATACATGGAATACCATAATTTGAAATTGCATTGAAAAGAGATAAGGGCAAAAGACATTTAACAATAAGGAGTCTACTATCCTACAAAAAAGAACACGAAAGAAATGGCAGAACTAAGCAATGGCAACAACATAACTCTAGTAGGAGGGAGCAACAATAACAACAGTAAAGTACAATGCAATCCTAATCAATCAATTTGAAAGGGACCACAAGCACAATATAATAACATCTCAATAATCACCTTTACTAGCTTCTCCCTAGCCTTGGATAGAGTTGATTATACTAACCTAATCTACCTTCCACTTCCACTCTCTCCCTCTTAGCTCTCATCTTGAGGATGCAATAGAATGTCTAGGGTTGGAGGGGCTGCAAACTCAAATTAGCAAGTGAAGGAGCAGCCTTCTAAAAGATGCCACCTGTCCTACGAATCTTTGAGCAGTTGAAGCAACTGGTGCAATCAATGGTCCCATAGACCATTCGGTCTCCTACACATAATTAAAATCATTTCACTTGAGTAACCTTTTTTTTCTATATATATCTGTGTTCCACGGGCATGTGTCCCCGGCCCTCAAACCCCCGTCCCCATACCCTTCGGCATTTCAGGTACAGCAGAATGACAGGGGATGTCCCCTAGCCGTCCCAATAAAAATAAAACTTGGAAACGTCTCTGAAATGCATCCCACTTTCAAGAAACGACGGGAAATGGGTCGGGGACGTCTATCCGTCCCCGAGGTAGCCAAGCACGTATGAGAGTACTTCGACTGTCTCAGGGATAGCTAAACGTCCCCGACATCAAGTAAAGTTTTTATAATGTTCTTAGAAAGAAAATAAACATCTAGTAGAAACCCTTTTCTCGTTTTAATAGACAACATTATTTTCATTTTAAATGGTTGTTTTTGAAGTGGGCAAGTACAGTGTATGAGCCCAGCGGCGTGTTCATCGATGATGGCTACTCAAGACGTTAGGCAGGAACCACCTATGCTTCACCCTTAACATGGGAACGTTAGAATGGAATGAAACTCTATACCCTAGAGCCGAAACCCTCTTTTCCACAATCCTACCCCCTACCTCTATAGTGATTATTAGGATTAAGATTAAGATTAATAATAAAAATATATATAATTTAATGTAGTATTAAATATTATATAATATATTTATATAAATATCAAAATATAATTTTATTTTATTTTGATGATATGGAGGTATCCCTGCAACCCAGCCCAGCGATTCCGAATGTGCCTTGCCTCGGGCTTACTTTTATGCCGAGTTTTGGGGCACAAGAGGAGCGAGCGGAAGCAAGACTAATCCCCCAGGGATGAGCGCGGAGCCCACAACCACACTGCATCAGTTTAATCCGGGCAGCGAGAGTCAACCTTGGGACCTATATGGGACGAACCCAAAGCCCTTAACCAACTACGCTACCCGTGCGGGCCATCAAAATATAATATTATAAAATTATATTATATTTTATATATATATATATATATATTATAATTATAAAACATATTATATTTATAAATATTTTAGTGTAATATTATATTATAAAATTGTATATATATATAGCCATCCCCCCACCATCCCCAAAAAATGGCCCTCAAACTGCCATCCCCAAAACGCTGTGGAACATATATATATATATATTGAAAGTAGAAAACTTTACAAAATTGGAGATTGAGCCAAAAGCCATGGGAGATGGAAAGAGAAGATGCTGCAGTCAAAAAGATACAAGGGCAGCAGGAAACAGATTATGACATATCAAATCTGTGGAGAAACTGGTCTAAAGGAGTATGTATATAAGATTTTGTTATAAGTTATGACAGAACAAAGAGAGCTACAAAAACAAGTCAAGCTACCCTTCCTCTGTAGCTCAATCAGTGATTGAAAGTTTACTATTGGGCATAAATAACACATTTTGTTACATTTTTTATAATCAATCAGATCTTTGTAGGAGCTTCACAATTTAAACATATAAAACGACATCACTTGGAAAATTGATCAGAAGAGAGGATTTTCATTAGGTCAGAATATGAATGTAAAGTTAATAAACCTTTGAATGATGGAAATGCAAGACAGGACTGTGTTTCCATATGTGACAAGTAAAAGATGTCTTATAGCAATGAAAACTCATTAAAAAGTTTGATAGAATCAATCCCCGCTAATTCAAAATTATCAATCAACAAGTTCAAATCTGAAATATATTCATAGCTGGACCTTTCCAAACACTGATTTTAAGAGCTTCATTTGAAAGACCATGCACGTATTCTCCCAGATATTTGCGAAGTAAATGCAAAACCTGCAATCACAGTGCTCATTAATTAGTCTGAGTATCAAATTCATTCACAAACTGAGGTTTAAAGGAATTTGATGACATTGATAAAATTCAACAAGCATATCAAAATCCATTCATAAGACCAAACACAAAAATGGGTGCAGAGTGAAGCAGGAAAACTTGGAAAGCATTTACTGTTTACATTATAAACAACCTGCTGCTATAAAAAACCAAAAAATAAACCTATTTAGAATTCCATGAAACAACAGCACACGGTAATTACAGTTTACACATATTACTATAAATGCAAGAAAAACAACAAATGAAGCATGCTTAGTCTTAACAGCTACTTTGCTCACTCAGATATTTATTCTTTCTTTCTAAACCTTAGCTTAGAAATTTGTGGTTATTCCTTAAACTTGACTGCTTTGTAAACTAGTTTCAAATTTTCAATTTCATTTATGATCAAAAGTTTGGCAATTAAAACTTGTCCAACTGTTCCACATCACTGTTATGAGTTCCACTTCATCGATAAGGCAAAAGTATTTAATTAAACTAGTTCAAGTTTTAACACAAATTATTTTCTTGTTATCCATATACTGGGGCATGTGACACAAAAGCACCAGTTTAAATGAGTTAGTCTTTTTGATGAGACATCCAAAATTGAAATTTATAGTTTCCAGGTTGCTTTGTCAAGAATTCACCCAAATGATATAATGTACTTCGAGCAGGGTATCCCTTAACAGAAACTATGGAATGATCCCCAATGAGTACTTAAGGCCAATGTCATATCGAGTTTAAAATCACATAAAGTCTCTTGAATATCTCATTATTAGTAGCTTGAAACTAATACCTTAAGGCTTAAACAGTTGAGTGTGCTTAACAAGGGAAACGTCTTATATATCATTTCATACAAAAAACTGCATGTTAAGAGATAGGTTTGTAGCACCCACAAATGCAAAACTCGCAGAGCTCGTGAGTTGAAAACAGCGGTGAGTTACTCGCCGATGATTTTTTCAAAAACTCACTGCATTTCTTTTGCTAAAAACTTGTCAATAAATCACTGAAACTCATGATTTTTTAGGAAAAACTTGCCTGATTAAGTATAAACTTGTTTTTTTCACCTAATGTTAAAAACTTTTTATGATTTTTAAAACATTTTTATAAATAAAAAAATGCCAAATACCTAATTTCACCCTTAAGTGATAAAATTGTGAAAATGGCATGTGCCATGAAGGTTTATGTGGTTTTAAAGTCCTTAATTGCCCCCAGACCCCCACGAGGGATGCTGCCCCTCGACCCTGTAATAGGCACACCCAATTTTTTTGATTTTTTTGAATAAGGTAAATGCAAATGCAATGTCCTAACACGTTCTAATCACTGAGATCCCAATGTGAGCAAGGTGAGAGCATACAGTGCTTTGGACCACACACAGCTACTCTGATGAATGCAATCACTAAATGCTCCACGATGGCACACAAGGCGGCAAGCCGTCCTTATCTTCACTTCTTCAGTGGAGTGTGCCAATGCATTACAATATGATCACACAAGGTAGTTGGGTCGTCCTTATCTACACTTATTTAGCGGAGTGTGCTAGATGCAATTACAGAATGAAGCACACAAGGTTGAGCCGACCTTATCAACACTTATTTAGCGGATGTATGCAAATATGCAAAGCCACTGGCAGAATGTCTAAGTGGATTCAAACCAAAATGGTTGATAGCATCCAGTTTGTTCAATGCCAAACGGGCTAGAGTTAAATGCTATACCAACTGGCAGAAAACCATCCAATTTTACAGTATGAAATGCAATTTAAGAGAAGCCTCCGGCGATACTACCATCCGGGGTTGCATACAACCATGAATAAGCATTAAAGTATGACCAAATACAAGTAAATCTACAATAACTGATTATTAATATTCTGATATAAAGAAATCAGACTGCTGCAACACTATAAATCAGACCACGAACCCTCAGAATGTCAAGGTAGGATGCTCACATTGAAGGATGACTGAAACACACTGAGTACACCATTGATAGTTGATGCAGAAGACCACTAGAATCTGAAAAAAACCACTGAAAATTCACTGTAAACACTACAAACTCAAACTGAACTGAAAATACACTGTTGAAACTACTCTTCAAATTGTAAGGCCAGCTTGTATATTAACCCCAAGGCAAAGAACACCCTCAAATTGCCTGTCAACACTGGATAAATGCTGGGCGCCACTCCTAAGGCAGATTTCACATGAAAAACATGTCGTGCTTCACCTTGCAAACCCTCATGCCCCCCTCACAGCAGGTACAATATGGCCTGGAAATGTACGGCCTGCTGCTGTAGCAACCTCCAAACGCCTCCAAAATCAAAGTTCAAACATTCTTTTGCAGAGGGAAAATTGTTAACTTTCAGATCAGATATGCTAAATTGATTCCTTGTATTTGTTTCTTACTTGATATCGATCTGCTGATGCAATATGTTGATCTACTGCAAATGTGCGAACTCCTCCTTGAAGTACGAATTGATTTTGAATGAATAAAAAATTGATGATCAAATGAACGATCATTGCCTTGTATATATACAAAGCAAGGCGTCTCTTCATATGCGTTGGCCTCATTTAGAAAATAGTGTGACTTTTCATTTATTATTTAAATTTGGGAGAAGTATATCTCCCGCCGCTAAAACGTCAACACTCCCTCTTAGCTAGGGAGGTACCCTTCTAGATATCCATGTCATGGAGTCTGTCAACATGACATTCACAATGGCTACACTCATTTGTTAAATAGTTCATCATGGAGTTTCTTAACATGATATCGTCATGGAGTCACTCAACATGACGTCCACCATGGCTACTCCCATGTGTGGAAAGAAACATGTGCACAAGTGCCCATCACGGAGTCTCTCAATGTGATGTCGTCATGGAGTCTCTCAACATGACGTCCACCATGGCTACTCCTATGTGTGGAAAGAAACATGTGCACAAGTGCCCATCATAGAGTCTCTCAACATGATGTCATCATGGAGTCTCTCAACATGACGTCTACCATGGCTACTCCCATGTGTGGAAAGAAACATGTGCACAAGTGCCCATCACGGAGTCTCTCAACATGATGTCGTCATGGAGTCTCTCAACATGACATCCACCATAGCTACTCCCATGTGTGGAAAGAAACATGTGCACAAGTGCCCATCACGGAGTCTCTCAATGTGATGTCGTCATGGAGTCTCTCAACATGACGTCCACCATGCCTACTCCCATGTGTGGAAAGAAACATGTGCACAAGTGCCCATCATGGAGTCTCTCAACGTGATGTCATTATGGAGTCTCTCAACAGGACATCCACCATGGCTACTCCCATGTGTGGAAAGAAACATGTGCACAAGTGCCCATCAGGGAGTCTCTCAACGTGATGTCATCATGGAGTCTCTCAACATGACATCCACCATGGCTACTCCCATGTGTGGAAAAACATGAGTACAAAGGATTCATCATAGAGTCTCTCAACATGATGTTGTCATGGAGTCTCTCAACATGACATCCACCATGGCTATTCCCATGTGTGGAAAAACATAAGTACAAAGGATTCATCATGGAGTCTCTCAATGTGATGTTGTCATTAAATTCTATTTGCACATCCTCCTACTTCCACAATCTGCTTCGCTTGCCGAGATTTCCAGGAGATTCACCTTTGCTGCATCATCCCACTTACCTCAAAATTACGATGAATCCTGCAGACACCAAGCAACACACCGCAAATGATTGCGTTAGGTTTAAATGGCATACGATTGATTAAGGTCACTACTTCTTCCAGGCGGCTAGCACGATCGAGTAAATCAATCATACAGCCATAATGGTATGCCTGTGGTGTGATGCAATGATCTTGAATCATGGAATAAAAGTAGCAAAAACCTTCGTCCACTAGGCCTGCATGGCTGCAAGGAGAGAGTATACTGGCAAAAGTAATGTGGTTCGGCTTCACATATGTCCCTAGCAATAACATAAATAGCTCAAGGGCTTCCTTTGTGCGTCCATTCTGAGCATATCCTCCAATCATAGCACTCCAGGTGACTATGTCTTGTTTAGGTACTTCATCAAACACCCGACGTTCATCCTCTGTGCTCCCACATTTGGCATACATGTCAAGAAGAGCACTGCTAATAAAAACATCAAATGTAAAGCCAATCTTGACTACATTACAGTGCATGTGCGTGCCATGCTGTAGCGCTACTATGCTGAAACATGCACTTAAAACTGACGACATAGTGAAATCGTCTGGTTTTATTTCTCCCCATTCCATTTGACAAAACAACTTCAGAGCCTCCACGCCATTCACTGTATCCCACAAATATACCCTTCTTGCCTGGTCAAGACCTCAAGTGGAAATCTACCATGTATTCCAAGGCTTCAACTACGAACTTCTCATCAGGCCGATTCGAGCTCGCCTTGCAAGAAGATGCCAATTTGGTGCTTTATCCTGTGGAGCGAGTGGGCGAGTCTCAAGGCGCTTACTGGGCTAATGTTGTATTCAATCAGGAAGTACACTTAAAATTTGATGCTAGTGGGCTCTTGTATTTGGTAAATACCACCAACATGACCGTTTTCAATCTCACAGACGGCGGGGCTGGAAAGGAGCAGTTACTTCGTAGATTGACGCTGGAGAGCAACGGAATTCTTGCACAGTATGTGTGGAACACTAGCAATGCAGAACACTAGAGGAGAATACAATATCATGTGCTTTCTTCTTACTGTTGACAATCATCGAAGCATGCATACAGACAGCACAGGTGAACAACAAGCGTACACACGGCTTTTCTTTTCATGTCACTTCTTAACAAATGCTCACAAGCCTCATGGCTTTATTCATTTCGCTTTGCTAAACCATAGCAAGCTTTCACATCAAGTTTCCTCATAAATAATAGCCAGTAACAATTACATCATCAGTTGAGGGAACTTTCACGGTTCAATCCAAAGCGGCGCGGCCTCTAACATCACATTTACAACGCATACAGAATGACTTTCAACGGCTTCAAAGCTAGAAGTCCCGAGTATGAACTTCAGTGGGGCGAGGGAACAAGGTCTAATAATATCCTTCAAACATCCTTCACATAATTTTAAATCACAGGCACACAGAAACTATTAACTTGGCTCAGATACCATGTTAACTTTCAGATCAGATATGCTAAATTGATTCCTTGTATTTGTTTCTTACTTGATATCGATCTGCTGATGCAATATGTTGATCTACTGCAAATGTGCGATCTCCTCCTTGAAGTACGAATTGATTTTGAATGAATAAAAAAATTGATGATCAAATGAATGATCATTGCCTTGTATATATACAAAGCAAGGCGTCTCTTCATATGTGTTGGCCTCATTTAGAAAATAGTGTGACTTTTCATTTATTATTTAAATTTAGGAGAAGTATATCTCCCGCCGCTAAAATGTCAACAAAAATGATCATAGATGCCTCCAAGGAACTTCATAACAGTACGGCCTCCTTCCATGAATGGTACGGCCCCATAATGACTGATTTCTGGTACGGACAGCAACAAAACAAGAACTCAACAACACTTAGCAAAAACACACAAAATCACTCCAAAACTACATTCCAAGCACATCAAAAAACATCAAAGACGTCCATCTTCAACAACACTGGGAAAAACTTCACTTGCAGCACAAACGTGATCTCAAGATGAAATCACCACTTCCAACTAGGAGGGTTTCCATCCTCGAAACTGGTATTTCGGGAGGGTTTTCGTCCTCAAGAAATAATGGAAGACTCAAGTCTCACTCAGAGCAAAGCAAATGCAAATTGATAGTCTAACCCTTCAAATGAGCCCAATTCCTCCAATATAAAGGCAGTTTTAGGGCAACTCAAGTGAGAATAAAATATTAATTTTCACTTTTCCCATATTCTCCTCAAAACTCCCCTTTTGCCCCCTTTGACCCTTGTGACACTTAACTGCACAACTTTAAGTTCTTTTTTATTAAATAAATAAATATAAGTTGTCTTTTTAATTGTTTCATTTTCGACAACTCACTATTTAACTATTTAATAATTTAATTATTTCCGCACAACTACTAATGTTGCGAAAACTATTAAAATGACTTCAATTATGGATTATGACCATACCATAAAGACCCTTAGCTCTCAGGATGAAGAACTGTATGCAAATTGATGCTTTCCAAAAATAGCAGTCTCCTCCAAGAAGTTTGGAATGCGCTCAAAAAGTTGGAATTGCATCCGAAAAGTGCCATTGAGCTCATCTTGGTCTCCCAAACTTACTGCCACTGTCGAAACCCCAACATGATCAACCCAACTCTCTCCAAGAAAGTTGGAGTTTTCCAAAGATGTTGGAAATGTCCCAAAAAGGGACATTACAGACCCCGTTGGGGGCGTTGCCCCCAGACCCCCATGAGGGGCACTACCCCTCGACCCGGGCATTGCCCCCAAACCTCCACTAGTTATTGGGATCTCTTGTCACACAAAAAACTTGATTACAATGAGGGGGTGACAAGGAATTGGGATATAACTCTTGAGTGTGCTGACTTAGACGTTATTATCACACAACTTACCAAAAATCTCTTTAGATGAGGCAACTTCTACATATGACATGGCTAGTGGAAGTGGCATTGTAACTCATTTAGAGGTTGAACTCATTTTTTGGTCTATGATATGTATTAAACTCTAATTTTTATTTATATATATGATGGAAATCAGTAATATGTTCTACAAATTCAGTAGTATGTGTGTTTTTGAAGAATATTTTTAAAAATTTATGTATTTTCAAATGTTAGATAAATTTGCATTGCTGAGTTTTTCTCGGAGTTTTTGCCGAGTCCCGAGTTTTTAAAAATTTTGGGCCTGTCAAGTAATTGTTGAGTCCAAGTTTTTCAACTATGAGCACCTATCTTTCAAGGAATGATATCCAAACATGATTCATGGGACTAGCAATAGTGCCACTAAAGAATGGGTGAAGAACAAGCGCTTTAAGCAGAGGCTATCTTGCTTACATAGAACACAATGCATTATTATCCATGACTGTCAAAAATCTACTAGAACAAAAGAATGCTTTGTCTGTGATTTTCTCCAATAAGTTTAGGTGAGTGAAATAAACTATGCCTGTTATGATATTAAATACTTGCTTTGTCTGTGATCTACTGTAGAATTTCATATAGACTTACTCAAATTTACTCCTTAACCTCTGCACATTGGCGCAGAATGCATACAAAGATGCAAACAAAAATGATTAAGTTTCATAAGCTCACTTTGATTAAAGAATTGAAGACTATCACTAACAAAGACAATTTTGATCATTTTGAGAGCTAGAAATTATCCTTTACTATGCGAGTTTTTGTTCTATCACTTTTAACCAACCATCAATGAATCAATATGATGTTGTTGAAAGCAAAAATGCATAAATGAGAAAATGAAAAATATGAGGGTTTTTTGTATTTTCTAACTGTTGCCTATTTTTGTCCGCCTGCAGGCAAGTTTTCTGCACAAAGTCACTGAACTTGTGAGTTTCACAGTGAGTTACTGGTAGAAAACTCACCTGCAGATTTCTCGGCGAGTGACTCACCAGCCAGTTTTGCCTCATGAGTTCTTGCAAGTTGGTGTGTAACTCACTGATTTTTTGGACTGTGGTTACATGCACCTCAAACCTAAATTTTTCAAATTATTCTGTTAATGAATTTTGATTTTTGCATTTTCTCAAGTTATTTGAGGCTTTGCGCTTTAGTTCCAACAGGGCTGTGGTCAAAGATGAATCTCTTAAAATCATCATGTATAGTTGTCACATAAATTTAAGTAAGTTTCCTAAGCCCATTTTGATAAAATTAGAGTAAAACTAACAAAGAGAATTTTTTATGTATTAAGGAACTACATATACCTTTATTCAAATTTACTCCTAGTTTTCAACCAGGTAGAATGCATACAAATATGCAGATAAGTATGATCAGGTTTGTTGAGCTAATTTTCAGAACTTTAGGTTATCTGTAACAAAGAGGTTTTTTGAACCACTGCATAGTGTTTCATTTAGCTTTAAGCAAATTTATCTGTGTGTCTCTGCAGATGAGAAACATGATTCAGGCTAGTTCCATCAGATAAAACTAAATAAAACCTCAATTCTTCAAATTCTTCAATTATTTGAACTTTATTTTCAAAATATCTCAAGATGCTTCAAGTATACCTTCAACAAATCCATGGAAGCAATTTAATCAGTACACACAAATTGGCCAAAGTTCAAGCTAAAGTCATTTGATATAAGCACATAAAATCTAGAACTCCCAAACCCTCCAATTATTAAACTTTATTTTTTCAGATTCTCCAGTTATTTAAACTTTATTTCCCCAATCATACTAAATCTTTGTTAATTACTCATCTAAATTCTGGCAAAAATGACTTAAAGAAGACAAATCATTTTACAGTATCAAAATATATAAACTGCATGAGGTTCTGACATTGTGCCGACATCATCTGCTACTCAAATTTACTTTTAAAGCTTTGCCACCAGAATGTGAGCAAAAATGAGGGTAAATATAATCAAGTTTAGTGAGGTCATTTGGGAACCAGAGATTAAACATAACAAAGGAATTTTTTTACATACTTGATAATTTCAGTTAGCTTTAAGCCTTTAAGCAATTTTATACCAGTGTGTCTGCAAATTGTCTAAAGTTCAAGCTAAGAAAAAACTATACAAGCACGTCAAACCCAAGTCTTTCAAACTCTCTACTTATTTGAACTCAATTATTACAAACTATCCCTTATAAAGGTATTTACTATTTTTTTTATCTACTTCATTATTTTTCATTTCGATTAGGCAATTTTATATCAGTGTTTCTGCACATTGGCTTAAGTTCAATCTAAGGCTACTGACTGATCAAAAAAGTACATTGAACCTAGAATTTTCAAATTCTCCAGTTGTTTAGACATCAATTTCAGCAAATTCTCCATGCGTGGTGCAGCAGTTTGTCTCTTGGTTGTTTCGCTGGAGATTCCATGTCCAAGTCTCATAGTGGGCGTTTGTTTGTTTTGGATGTGTTGGTCCTTGGTGGATGTTTGAAGTGTTGGGGAGGGGCCCCCCTTATGTGGTCTCACTGGCTGGGCCTGGTTAAGCCCAGAAATCACCAATCAAAAAAACAGCGAATTCTCCAGTTATTTCAAGTCTATAGTCAACAGTCCCACTATAGCACATGTATATCCATGGCCAAATTGGCCAAAATTCATGCTAAAGCAATACCACACAAGCACTTGAAAGTTCGAACCTAAAATTTTAAAATCCTGGACGCATTAAAACTTCAGTTTCACAAATTCTACACTTACTATCTTCAACTCTCCCAGAACAAATGTAAAATGTCAAATTTACTCCTAAAACTCTGCTGAGGTAGAACTTGTGTAAGTTTCATAAGATCATTTTTCCGAAAACAGGAAACTACAGCGTACATAGTGACTTTTTCACCTGAGTGATCTAATTTAGTATTAAGCAATTTGATATTGGTGTCTCTGCAAATTGGCTTAGGTTCGAGTTAAGGTGAGCCTAAACTTTTGAAATTTTCTAGTTATTGAACTTTATTTTCACAAATTCTTCAGTAATGTAAATTCTATTATTAATAAACAACCAATGATAAATCCCAGTTGATTATGTTAACTATTTGTCAAACCTATTGAAAAAGAAACAATTGCAGAAGAGAAATCACTTTAAAGGACTCAAATATTTAAACTTATGCGAGGCTCGATCAATGTACCAGTGTTATCTGTTACTCAAATATACCCTTAAAGCTGTTCCAGAAGAAGAAACGCTGGTATGCAAGTAAATATGATCATGTTTGTGAGCACATTTTGAAAACCAAATATTGATCCTCAAAAAGTGAGCTTTTGTTATCTACTCAATATTGTGATATTATCCTCTAAAGAATTGTATGTTAGCGTCTACAAATTGGCCAATGTTCAGCTAAAACATCCGATACAAGCATATCATATCTAAAGTTTGAAATTCTCTAGTTATTTGACTTTAATTTTTCAAATATCCCTTCCAAATCGATATTTTCAGTGCTGCATAGTTTTCCCTTCATATTTTGAACAAATTTATATCATACTCCTTGCAAATTGCATAATGCTCGAACAAAGGCAATTGCTTTGATCCTTTTTCCTGTTGATGAGTCCAATAGAAAGACCAGACACGTTGAAACCTAATCAAACTATGCAGTTGATCCTAGAAAAACATTGCAATTTAAGAAACAAAACACTCTTTAATATAATATTATAGTTCAGTTTTACAAATTCTCAATTTATTTGAAATCAGTTTTAAAACGTCCCCGCTAATTATGATAATTACTCGCCTAAATTTTAAAACAAAGTCAAAAAATATGATAATGAACACACGTCACTTTACAGAAAAATATTATTTAAACTTACATGAGCTTCGAACATCGTGACAATGTCGCCTGCTATTGCAAGGGCACTGAATCACCTTCTCATCCTCCAATCTCTGATATCGTACAAAATTATTCTCAAATCGAGTTGAAAAAACACCGCTCCGGGCGATAAACAAAAACCGATCTAAAACAGCTCAAGTCGGCAAAAAAAAGCATCCGAAATAACGCCTGGTCGAAATTACCCTGAAAATGACCGCCAAAAACCCCAAAAAGAATTTATGGAATAATTTGATTACATAAAATAAATTCTGAAAGGAAGTGTGGCAAAATCGGTGCCGGCGAAACAGTCCGGATGAAAAATCTTCCCTCCGAGGTGCTGAGCAAGACCATTTGTTTCTTTGTTTTGTCGCGGTTTTTAACACCGCCAAGGAAGAAGTTTCTGGCGTTAACGTCGCCTTTAAATTCGACGGAAATTAGCAGAGGCCTTTCCACGCTGGCGGAAAATAGTTTTGATTTTGTTTTGAACTAGCATTCTATGTACCTTTCCAGTGAAGAAGTCGTGGGAAAGAAAAAATTGGGATGCGACTATGACACAAGGGGAAAGAGCAACTTTTTTTTTTATCTTTCATTCGGTTAGGACTGTTTGGTAATTGAGTTTTTAATTTGGGATGAAACCAATTATTTTGTATTGTTATTATAGTATAAGATGTTATTTAGATTAATGTATGTATGTAATAATCATTTATAGATAATACAGTTACGGATATAAATATTAAGAATAGCAAAAAATTAAATGTAATTAGGGAAATTAAATAAGAGGGAGAGAAAGTGTTTAGTTTTTAAGTATAAAGATGATGTATGAAATTGTTGTAGACGTTGAAATCCAAATTTTTGGGATTTAAAAATGGTTCTCTTTGTTTGTGTTTCATCTCGGAATTATGTCAACTCCAGAGAGGGTGGGTGGAGTCTACAGATGTGAGTCATGCCCACAAGTGTAGATATGCCATATGGCATTCGAAACTCATCTAGCGGAGTGTACATTCCTGCTTCCTAGTTTGTTGTTGTGTGCTAACAGTATTTAAGAATACCTTTAGAGGGTTATTAGATCGATAGGGTATATGTTCTCTTAGGGCAACTCCTGAAAAAGACCTATAATGTGTGAATGATTAAGGACAACATGTGTAATGCCCACTCAAGAAAATAACAATTATACACTAAATTATTGAGAAATAAAGAAATTTCAATAAGTAATTACAAGAGGTAATTCACTCATATTAAAAAAATTAATATCCAAATTCTTTGTAAATAAATTACAAGATACAATTGCTTCATATACAAATATACACATTTGCATTAATTGTCTTCAGATCATCCTTTCGCAAGATGGAGAATACTTTCCCAGCTTCAGTATCCTGCACAGTTAACAAATTTGAATCTGCACACTAAAGGTAAACATTAGTTTTTGCATAGTCTAAACAGATATCAATTTCATAAAATGACAAACCTAAGGCCCTAAGGGCCGACCTAATGTCTCAGGGGCTCATCCCTGATGGCCTTGCCTACGTACGCATAGCACAGAGACTTCGTAGTTTGGGACAACCATTCTTACAATTTTAAGATCAACTTACAAACAATACCTTATAAGAGATCACATAATCTCTTCTAGAGTATCAGTTATAGAGTTTTCATGTAATATGAATAATCCCTACAAGGGTAGATTAAGGATGTTTTATCAACAACAAATATATACATACCAATCTCAACTCATCAATAGTACACTAATACCTTATCTATAAGGTCATCTACAATAATCTATCATGAAAATTAAATCACTCAGTCAACCCCACACAATTCTAAATATACTACATAAGTATATTGACTGAAACATGTTTACTTCACCAAGATTAATAAAATCGTAAATTAAATCCAAAATTACATATACTAGTCGAATAGACTGTGGAAAAACTCGTGCCTACAAGCCACAAAAATTATCAAAGTAATTAGCATATATCTTCCTTTTAGTTCGTACTTGAACTATAGTCCAATACAACTACAACATCCTTCCTACAAATTCACATAATAATTCAAATAATGAAATCTTTATCATCCACCTTAAGCAACCGAAAGCCAAAGCACATATTAAGTAAATATTGAACAAGTATAACATTCTAACCAATATATAAATAACTCCCAAAAGATGTAATTGAAGATTCCCACGATAATACAATAATATACCTAAGCCCAACAAGTAGAAAGGATAATAGTGTCATTTAGGAAAAGATAATAAACATAAATCATTTAACACTACTAAACATTATTATTTGGCTATAAACTTACAATGGTTCCACCTTCGATATGCATACATGTATATATGACGTTCTAAGATTCAAGTCACAAGAGACATTTACACAGTCTTGAATCTACAATATAAGTCTAAAGAACCTTTTTTTTATTTTTATATTATTAAGATGCTTATTCACCTAATTTAGACACCAATATTTCTCATATCACAATGGAGATGATTGAACTAACTTACATTTACTATCTCATATCAATTTCAATATCAATATATCTTTGACTGGAATATTCTGATTCTTCCCATATTTGGATTATAAGGTTTCTTATACCACTAAATGCACTACAATGAAACATTCACATGCAATTATCAAATATCATATAAAAAAATTAACTAACTTAAATTTTAAATTACAAATTATCATAAGCATATTTTTGTTGAAGAGAATATAGGCTACATATTTAAAATTAAAAGAAAAGTATCAGGCAAGGATTTCTTCCTCTCCTAGTAGTACAGTCTTAACAGGGTGTCCAAACTTAGAGTCATATCTATCTCCTAACATACTTCTAATTTGCTAACATAATATTATATTATCCTACTAATTTAATCTTGTTGTCTTATAACATACATATAAATGAATTATCCATAATATCTTACTTCATTCTGCAGTTAAAACCAAAATTATAATAACTTAACAATGATCATATCCACATAATAACGATATTCTAATTTCTCCTCTAAAATGATGTTATAAGAAACTCCATTTAGAATTCTAATTCACTGTTTAAAAATATATGAAATGTGGATCACAAACAATATAGTTAAAAGAGTTTTGTAAAACAATTTACAAAACAATGGCGCAAACTACTGGCAGCACGCTAAGAGGAAGTATGTGGTCTGTAAGAAGAATGCCTTAGAGATATCATCTCATGGAAGGCAATGATTGCAGGACAAGCATAAAAATGGATTATAGAAAAGGCACCTGACACTTCCATATGTTTCGTAAGGTTGCTATAAAAGAATGGGCGTCTTCCACTAATTAAGGAAACTATGAGACAAAGTTTCACAATTGGAAACAATTAGCTAAATCGGTTCCATACCAAACTTAAGTTTGAGACCACTTTAATATATAAAAGGTAAGGGATCCCATAATGATAAGAATCACATTTAGTTTAGTTAAAACTCTTTGCTAGAGATAATAGGGAATGGTAGATGGAGTAAGGTGCCTATAATGGAAAGGACATCGAAAGAAGTGAAATTACTAGAAAGACCGCTTATATTTAGAAACTTGTTTATTGAGACCAAACTCAGCACTGGGAAAAAAGACAAGACAATAATAAGTATGAGTGTTTTAGATCTAGAATCTAGATGTGCAAATTAGGCAGCGCAAGAGAATCATGACATTATTGCAAGTTTAATACAATATGGATACGTTCTTAAGGCTAAGGGATCCTACATCAAACACATAGAAAGGAGTTCTATATCCTTGAAAGCAACTTTCAAACATTCAATAATATAGATACAGGTATAAGGCGCAACAAGGCATTCTTTTATAATCTAGAACTCTACACTCTTAGTCAATTAAAAAGGACATCAATAGAGCATGCGCATTATTCTCATCCTAAGCAAAGAAAGACTCAAACAATCTTAGTTTCTTGCTATGAAACGATCACTAAAACTAAAATGAATTATTGATAACAAGTGTTCTGTTGGGCATAAATTCCTCTTAAGGAATGCGTTGATTCAACATGCAAAACTCAAGAAATGAAAATCCCAAACATATTTTTTGTGCTACCAATAAACTCCTAAACCTATAATTATATGGGATTCTTTAGGAACCAAGGAAATACGTGGTGTAGACTCCTTCCAAGGTGCGGTATACTCAGGTTAAGCACAAAATTGATTAGGAATCTACTTAGAATATTTCATGCAAAGAAAAAGAATGGAAGAGAGTCGATACATAACCTTGGCAAGATTTGCACAAACTGTAAAGTCAAAGGAAAATCTTATTGCAAAAGACATTTCTGCCAATATCCAATGAAGATCTCAACACATGAAGTATATTACATACACCCTTACCCATATGTGATTATCTAAGTAAACCTTAATAGAGTATATTGAGTCGAATCATACCTAGATTGAGATGGAATAGAGAGTGAACATAGAAATGAAAGCCTTGTAAGGAAAGCGAGAGATACTACGATGCAGATAGCCACAAACCATATCCAAAATTTCTGAGTTCATGTTTCAGTTCCTTTCCAATATCTTCCTTGCTTGTCTCTTTTTTTGCTTCTCCTTCAATGCAAACCCATGATGATAATCCATTTTTCTTTTCTTTCTTGATCTTTTAAACCTAAAGATCTTAATTTTTCATATTCCAAGAGGGTGACTCTTCACTTTCTATTCTCGTAACCTCTTTTCTTGAGAACTAAAAAGCAACTCTTAAAATATAATTATTTTTTTTAAATGAATAAACAAATTTCCATTTTTACTAAATTATAATTTACATAATTAAATCTATTAAATGCATAAGAAATTGTTGGAAAGCGATTAGGCCTTACAACATGCTTCAAACATGCATATGTTTCCTGGTTGACTTTGTAGATTTCTAATTTGTTTTAGTGCACCAATAGAAGAGTTGTTGTTGTTGTTGTTGTTGTTTTTTAAATTGAGTGAAGCAAAACAAAATACAAAATACAAATACAGAGCAATTGTATAGAACAACTACTATATATACAAGCACAGTTGCACACCATTGAGAGAGCAACAAATAGAGAAGAAACAAATTATACTAAACAATTGTTGCCCAGACTACTTAGTCAAACAATAGAAGTGTTCCTAGCATGCTCCTTAAATGCCAATGACCTTTCTTTGATATTCAATGTTAATAAAATGAGTACAATTGAATACCTTCAAATACAAGGACATAGGACATTGCAATAAATTGCACGAATATGTGTTTAGTTGGCTTCTGGCAATAAATATTGCAATAAATTGCACAAATAGATAAGATATAGGAGAATAACATATATAAAAGATAATGTGTATAAATGGATAAATAACATTAAGTCATTTTCTCAAAATTAATACAAAACTAGATAAAAATTGACATAAGTATACAAATTTCACCATTACAATTAAAATTAAAAATTAAAAATATTATTACAAATCAAAAATAAAAATAAAAAAATTATTGATTTGTGTTGTTTTTAAATACAACAAACATCTATTATATTACATAAAACTTTGTTTTTATAGATTGAGGTGCACTCTACTTAAACATCATCTGATTCAATGGTCAAATAGCTAATAATAATTTTACATCTCATCCACACCAAAATGTGGTAAATATTTGTCCTATTTTTATTGCCCAAAATTAACTTTTGACTATTGAACCGCATGGTGTTTAAGAATGGTCATTGAAGTGTAGTTATAAGTACAAATCAATATTCAAAATGAAATAATGTGGAATTTTTTAAAAATGTGTGGCCTATTATATTTAAAAGTTGTCTATGCATGAGATGGATTGATCTCCACCCACCCGCAATGATAAATGAAAAGAACAAGCAACACCAATTTCTTACCTTTAAAACTTTGAAAATAACATTCTTAATAATCATATTCACTCCCCGAACTTTAATTTACATTTTATTTGTGTAAAAATGTAACTTTTAAAAATATTTATGTGTAATTTTTTATTTTTATATTGAACAAAGCATAAAAATACATAAGAATAAACAACCCATCAAAAAGGTTGTGAGAAGAGGAAAACCCCAAACATAAGCACCAAGAATACAACCAAAAAACAATTTCATCTTTTTGTTGTTTGCTCTCGTTTGCTCTATAAAGTCCACCTTATAGTGGGGATCAACCAGAAAACCATTTCATCCTTTTGTTGTTTGCTCTAGTTCTCATGTTTATATCTCCTCATTAAATTTTTCTGGGTAAATGGTTGATATATAGTTATAAATTAAAAAGGTAAAGTAATTTTAAATTTTATAATTTTTATTTAGTAATATTTGTAAGGTTGTGAGCCTTTTAATGAAATTTAAAATTATATTCTACATCTATTTTAATATTTTTATTATTACATTGATGAATATGTTTAAAATTGTAATTATAGCCCGCACGGGTGGCATAGTTGGCTAAGGGCTTTAGGTTCTTCCCATATAGGTCCTGAGGTCAATTCTCGCCACTCGTAATAGCAAGGTTGTTCAAGGTGTGCGGGCCATCTCAACAGCCTCCAGCTCGCCTCAAAGTGTCGTTGGGCAGAGTCGCAACGCCCCATATTGAGGGGCAGGGGATACCTCTAGGGTAAAAAAAATGTAATTATAATTGTAACAATAGGGTTGCAATAGGGTGAGTGGATAAAAAAACTCTTTAACATAAATTTGATGGTCATTTACATGTTAAATATTCATTATATCCAATTGTATATACATTTATATAAAAACCTAATAAACTAACATAGATATCTTAAATACATTCATCTTAAAGACAACGAGAGATAGAAGCCCTATCTAACGTTTGTCATAAATCTAATATAAACGTCTTGAGACATATATCTCTTAACATCTTTTAAATAGATATATTTAAAATATCTATACTAGTTAATTTATTGATCTATATAGTATGTTTTTACCTCTAAATTAATTGGTTGTACTAACAAATATTTATATCAAATCTCTTTCAATCACAACCAATACAAAATCAATATGTGGTAATGATTATGATATTAAGTGGCTAGATGGAACATTGAGCTTACTAAAAATGATACAAAGAACGAATAAAAGGGGAAAGAATGTAATAATGTAATGGGAAAATTTGAATACTTGTGTCATTCTCTATTTAGTTATGTGCCTATTTTGAGAAAGTGTCTTGATACATGTACATATGCGTAATCTTGTGCAAGATTGGGGCCATCCCTCTAGCCTTTACCCATCCATATATACACCTATTCTTATACATTTAGCTCCTATCTTATTCTTACACACACACACTCTCTTATACATTTGTCTCATCCATGCATTTATTGCACCTACCTATACACCTACATCCATATAGTCGTTAGCCACTTGGATGTGACTATTTATCCACCCAAAGTCACTTTTGCAGTTGTGAACTCAACCCTTTCCTTTCTAAAATTCAAAATCAAATTTTGGACAACTAGCTCCCTTCATTTTCATGTCTTAAGCCAACTAAGTACACATTTGGCACAATTTGATGCTATGTGCTAGTATTTCAAGGAATTTAATTGCATTCATTCCACATCATCTCATATTGAGTAATCTCTCATTTCTCGAGCATCCTAGAGCATTAAAGGAGCAATCGATAAAAACACATTTTAATTTATGGTGCTTTAAAAGGGGTGAGAATCTACATACGTCATTCTTAAGCCATTGCTCATTGTTTTTTAATCTATGTACACATTTATGAGGATTGACCTAGGAGGACTTGTCTCCTTATGATGAAACGATGGCCCCTCAAAGGTAGATCTAAATACCTCCAACCCTTAAATACAAAAAGGAGCAAAGCAGAAATAGATTATCCGCGTGAGTAAACAGACTAGAGGCTTACACTACATAGGGTTAAGTATAAACTTAGAGGACAAATCTATAACCAGAAGCTTGCCTCATACCTGTAAAATGAATCTCTAATAGATCATAGATTCAACGTAGATTCTAAGACATTCACTGATAAAAGATCATCTTTTCTAAGTAGATATCGTCCTAATTCCAGAATATTCCTCGTTGGAACACATTCTTCAATCAGTATTAGAGCTAAATACTCCTATCTATAACATTTACTTTCCTAAAAATATTGTTGCAAATTATCATATTATCAATCATATCTATAATTAATGAATCTAAGTTGATTTGTGCTTAATTAATTATTACGTTGAGAGGCATTTTACAGTGGCATCAATGAAGTGTCATGTCATGACCGTGTACATTAAAAAAAGAAATCTGACATATGTTTTTAAAAAACTAAAACTATAAAATAAGTCTTAAATAAATAAAATAATTCTTAAATAGTTGTGAAGTAAAATAAAATAACTTCAGATATCTCTCCTATTTTGATATCTCTAGGTGTTTTTCAAATATATATATTTAAAATATCTATACTAGTATTTGTTCAATTAACCCAAATTAATTCTAAGAAAACCTTATTTTCCTTTACATTAAAAATTATAAACAATTATTTAACAAGAAGATTTATAAGAAAGAGGTTGAGGTTTGTGTAAGAGTGATCTTGAATAATCTTCCCTAGGAAAGCTAAAACTAACTCTAAAATTGATATGTAAATTTGGAGTTGTTATCTCAATGTGGGTTGCTTAAATCAACACCAACAACACTCTCAACAATATAATGCTTTAGCATAAATGTCAGCTTGTTGCACACTTCCATAGTTCCATGAGGGCATTTTCAAGGTGTTTTCGCACTTTGCATAAAGTTTTTCGTGGGCGTCTAAGGGTTTTGTATTAGCATAAAGGTTTCACAAGGGTTCAAGGGTTTTGTCGGCTCTATTTCTGCATGAAGGTGGGAAATAGAACCAAGAACAAAGAAAGAGGAGAACAGTTGCAAATAGAAAACTGGTGAGTCCCACCTTATCTTTATCTGACATCCTTTTATAATTTTTGCTTTACTCTGCAAAACTACGCAACCCTTTTACCAAAGAAAACCATAAACACCATTCAAGATGGGTTCCCTTGCACAAACCTTTTTTGAAACAAATCACAAACACCAAACAAGGGTGGGATCCTATGAAAGGACACAATGAAAACAACAAAGATTTGGCAAACTCAAGGCGCTGAAACAATGACAAGGAAGAAAGCGAGACCACAAGCATAATAGATTAGACGGAGATAACAGGGGAATATACAATTGGTAAAATTAAAACATTAGAAAAGTTTCAAGGGGATAAACAAGCTCAAAGGTCTATGATTGGAACATTACCTTGGGGGGGTTTTAATCCCTTTTAACTTCTCAACACTCTTCCCATCGGGCCCCTCAACTGCTCTCTTATACTCCGGTTTCAACGCTCATGTTGGAGCAACAAATGGCACATGGGGGCATGCATGCTAGGGTATCCTCAAACTAACCTCTCAAACATAGTGGAAAGATGTGTCTACGTAAAACAAAACACTACAAGGGAATTCTAAGACATAGTCAGAAAATTCATAGTTGTTTTACCGAAAACAATGCATAAGACCTTAGTAGACATGATAGAAACCCAACAAGCACAAGAAGAGAAAAATGAACAAAAACAAGGTAATGGAAAGGAAATGGAGAGCTCAACGTTTCACATGCCATCAAATACAAAGCAAAGGGAGGTTGAAACTTGCCTAACAAATAGGGAAGAAAGGGCCAAAGATAGTTAATAGCACATAGATTTATATAGCCCTACTACAACACCCACTAATGTGGTCCTCATAATTATATGTCACTGAGCTAATGGCCATAAAAAAGAGAATTCAATCCCTAGAAGCAAGGGGTCAATTTGAAGACAACAAGATGAAAGACGTCACAAAATCCAGTTGGAAATTAACAAGGGAGAACAAATTGCTCAAAGAGTAGATAAACAAATTACAAAACACCATGGCAAAGGGTGAGCAAGAATTGATTTCGATAAGATAGGTTTTAGACCAAATGAAAATAGCAGAAGAAAACAAGATAAAAGTATTAGAAAGAAGCAACGATTCACAAATAAAACATATCCAATCAGCAATGGCAAACATGGAGATGAAATAAAACCAACTAAGAGAATAAATAGAAGAGGCCAAATCCTGGGCTCAAGTAGTGAAGGGACCACCAAACACACAAAAGGAACTCATACAAAAAACAAGTCAAGAGGTAGATAAGAGAAGAAAAGGACATAAGTGATAGGGTTGTGAATATCATCATTAAAGGACTAAAAGATTATGGCAAGAAGGAAATCACAATAGAGCTAACTAGAGACTTTTTTAAAGACCAACTGCAATAGATAGTATTCATTCACCAAGAAAATAGAATTAGAAAATGGATAGGAGTTGGCAAGAGCAAGCACATAAGAGTTACCTTGAGAAACATAGAAGACAAGAACATGATACTAAGGAACAAAAGGTTTCTTAGAGGTACACAAATATACCTCCATGAGGACCTAACCATAGTTCAGCAAGAAGATAGGCACAAAGAGTGAAAAAAAGTAAAGGCAACAAGCGATGTAGGAAAATGGGCTAGGTTACAAAATAGAAAGGCCCAAGTTACTGACAGAATGGCACACAAGAAATAGGAATTTGAGGCCCCCCAGGAATATTTGACACTGGTAAGCTAGAATTATAGCTCGATTATCCATGGAGAAGAGTGTTGGTATGTGGCGACTGATCATGCAAGTACTGTACACTCGTAATGTATCCTCACCAATTTTTTCCCCTCTTTTTTGCCCGTTCGGAGTCAATTGTTAATTTTTGTTAACCGACAAAAGAAAAATGACATTGTAAAACCCTAATTCTAGAAGCTTCCAAAAAGCTTGTTATAAGCGGTTGGAATGTATCTTGCGGGTGTGGAAATCGTGGAATTTGCGAGATTGTAATATGTTTTGCATTGGATAATAAAATCATTGGATGGCTGAGTTTCTATAGATGTAGCCCATTTTGGGTGAACCACGTAAAATTTTTGTGTTGATCTCTTTTGTGTTGTTCTTTCTTGTTATATTTGAGTTATTTAATTTGCATATAATTGTTAGAGTTTATTGCTCCTATCTACCCTAACCCTAACAACTAGTATCAGAGCGGGTTGTGTTTGATTATCGTCTGCAGGAAGGTCTCACGGTTGAGTGGGAGTCTCATGGTTAAGTGCGAGCAATGGCAAACGAGGGTAAATTGAAGATAGATAAATTCAATGGGCAGGACTATCAATTATGGAAGATGCAAATGGAGGATATCTCTATCAGAAGGATTTATGGAGGCCATTGGAAGGAAAAGCCAAGAAATTGACAGCAATGACTGATGAGGATCGGGAACTTTTGGATAGAAAGGCACTGGGAACCATTCGGTTGTGCCTAGCACCATATATAGCATTCAATATAATAGAAGCAAAGACAACAGATGAATTGATGAAAGCTTTGGCTAAAATGTATGAAAAACCCTCAACCTCAAATAAGGTATTTCTCATGAAGCATTTGTTTAATCTAAAAATGATTGAAGGTGGATCTGTGTCAGATCATTTAAATGAGTTTAATATAATTACCAATCAGTTAACTTCTGTAAAATTAAAATTTGATGAAGAGGTGAGGGCTCTCTTGGTTTTATGTTGTTTGCCAGAAAGCTGGAATAGCTTGGTAATGGTTGTAACTATGTCTCTAGTTCAAATACTTTGAAATTTGATGATGTTGTTGGTGTTATCTTTAGCGAGGAAATGCGATGGAAAAGCACAGGTGAGACTTCAACACCTGGTAATGCTTTGATTGTAGAGAACAGGGGAAGAACAAAGGAAAGAGGAAAAAGCCCAACAAATCATGGGAAGTCACAAGGGAAGTCAAAGAAAGGCAAATCTAAATCCAGAGGAAGAATGGATTGCTGGCACTGTGGAAAGCCAGGACACTTGAAGAAGGATTGCTAGTCTTGAAAGGGCAAACAAGGAGATGAACAACATGATGACAGTAAGGAAGCTAATGTTGCAAGTAATAAATTATAGGATGCTTTGATTTTGTGTTTAGATAATGCTAACGATTCATGGGTAATAGATTCAGGGGCTTCATTTCATGCCACACCCCATAGGAAATATTTTGTAGATTATATTTAAGGTGATTTAGGATAGGTATATTTGGGTGATGATGAGCCTTGTCAGATTGTTGGAAAAAAAAAAGATAAAAATCAAGTTGTAGAATGGAAATGAATGGTTGCTACAGGAGGTAAGGCATGTTCCAAATTTGAGAAGGAATTTAATCTCTGCAGGACAACTGGGTAGTGAAGGCTACCTAGTTACCTTTTCAGAAAAAAGTCTGGAAGGACACTAAAGGTGCATTAGTAGTAGCTAAAGGTGAAAAGGTAGGCACATTGTATTTGTGTACTGGTAATACTTATTCTACCTTAGTTGCTACAGAAATAGTTGCTACTGAAACAGTTATATCACTTGCTACAAGGATAGAAACAGAATTGTGGCACCATAGACTTGGGCACATGAGTGAGAAATGGATGAAGACCCTTCACTCAGAAAGTTGCTACCAGGTCTGAAGAAGATTGACTTGGAGTTTTGCGAAAATTGTGTTTATGGAAAACAAAAGAGTCTAGTTTCTCAAAGTTGGGAAAGAGAAGAAGAGTGAGAAATTAGAGCTTGTGCATTTAGATGTATGGGGACCAACTCAGGTATCATCTCTTGGTGGCTCTTGCTATTATGTTACTTTTATTGATGATGCAACTAGGAAAACATGGGTTTATTTCCTAAAACAAAAATCAGAAGTATTTGAAACTTTTAAAAAGTGGAAAGCTTTGGTTGAGAATGAGACAGGAAAAAAGTTGAAGTGTCTCAGATCTGATAATGGAGGCGAGTATTGCCGTAGAGAATTTGAGAATTACTGTTCATATAATGGAATCCGTAGGCAAAAAATGGTTCCTAGAACCCCACAAGAAAATGGTGTGTTTGAGAGGATGAATAGGACCATTATGGAGTGTGCAAGGAGCATGAAATTGCATGTTGGACTAGCCTTATAGTTTTGGGTAGATGATGTACATACCACGGTTTATTTAATAAATAGGGGACCTTCAAATCCTTTTGATGGTGGCATACCAGAGGAGGCATGGACGGGCAAAAAGGTAAACTATTCATTTATGAAAACCTTTGGTTGTGAAGCTTTTGTCCATGTTGATATTGAAAATAGAACCAAGCTTGAGTCTAAGTCTAAAAATAATACCTTCATTGGATATGGAGTAGATGAATTTGGTTATCGATAATGGGATTATGAAAATCATAAAATCATTAGGAGCAGAGATGTTATATTCAATGAGAAGGTCATGTATAAGGATCAGCTGCAGGAAAAGAAATGTGAACAGGCCAAAAAGGAATATGTGGTGCTGGATGAGATTCTAGAAAATAAAATGCCAGTAGTACCTGATGCTCAGCAACAACAAGTTATCCCACATACTCCTACAAGTGTTAGATGTTCTACAAGGATAACCAGACTTCCAGAAATATTTTCTCCATCATTATATTCTATATTATTAACTGATTATGGTGAACCTAAAAGTTATGAAGAAGCAATGTAGGTAGATACCAAAAAGCAGTGGGAGCTAGGCATGAAAGAGGAAATGGATTCCTTGCTGTAGAATCAGACTTGGGACTTAGTCAAATTGCCTAGAGGTAAAAGAGTTTACAGGTTGAAGGAAGAAGATGCAGGCAAGAAAAGATATAAGGTAGAACTCGTGGTAAAAGGTTTTGCACAGAAAAAAGGTATATATTTTGATGAAATATTTTCTCCAGTTGTAAAGATGACTTCTATTAGAACTATTCTAAGTCTTGTGGCTGCAGAAGACTTGCATCTTGAACAGCTAGATGTGAAAACAACTTTTCTCCATGGGGATTTGGAAGAGGAAATATACATGCAACAACCACAAGGATATGAGGTCAAGGGTAAGGAGGATTTTGTGTGCAGGTTAAAGAAGAGTTTGTATGGCCTGAAGCAAGCAACTCAACAATGGTATTTGAAATTTGATAGTTTTATGGCTGAACAAGGTTACAGAAGATGTCATTCTAATTATTGTGTTTATTTTAAGAAATTGGGTAATGGCAGCTATATTATTCTGTTGCTTTATGTTGATGACATGCTTGTTGCTGGGTCTAACATGCAACATATTAATGAACTTAAGCATAAATTAGCAAATTCATTTGCTATGAAGGATTTGGGTGTAGCAAAACAAATCCTTGGTATGAGGATCACATGGGACAAGACAAACAACATTTTTTTTTGTCTCAAAGTGAGTATGTAGAGAAGGTGTTGAAAAGGTTTAACATACAGAATGCAAAAATAGTTAGACACCTTTGCCTAGTCGTTTTAAGTTGACTAAGGAGCTGTGTCCAAAGACATAAGAGGAGGAAGACAAAATGTCTAAGATACCATATGCATCAACAGTTGGTAGCTTGATGTATGCAATGGTATGTACAAGGCCAGATATTGCACATGCAGTGGGAATTGTTAGCAAGTATATGAGCAATTCGAGAATGGAACATTGCAATGTGGTAAAATAGATTCTTCGATATTTGAGAGGTACTACTTCAAAGAAACTATGTTTTGGAGGAACAAATTATGCTCTAAAAGGATATGTTGACTCTAATATGGCGGGTGATATTGATAGCAGGAGGAGTACTATAGGATATGTTTTTACTGTAGAGGTACTGCAGTCAGTTGGATTTCAAGGCTGCAAAAGGTTGTTGTGCTTTCAACCACTGAAGCTGAGTATGTTGCTGCTACTGAAGCTAGCAAGGAGATGATTTGGTTACAACGTTTTTTGGAGGAATTGGGGCAACGATAAGAAGATAGCCCTTTGTACATTGATAGCCAGAGTGCCATTCATCTTGCTAAGAACTCAGCTCTACATTCAAAAACTAAGCATATACAGCTCAGATACCACTTCATCTGGTCAGTTTTGGAGGATGGATAGTTGAAGCTGGAGAAAATTCACACAAGTGAGAATCCTACAGATATGTTCACAAAGGCAGTTACACGGGAGAAATCAATTTCATCATCAGTTTCTGTTGGCCTTCATGATTGATAATGGTGGACATAAGAAACTAGCCAGGCCTGTAATCCAGTGGGTGCTGCAAGTGCAACAGTGTCGTCCAGGATTAGTCTCCAAGTGGGAGATTGTTGGTATGTGGCGACTGATCATGCAAGTATTGTACACTTGTAATGTATCCTCGCCAAATTTTCCCCTCTTTTTTGTCCATTCAAAGTTGATTGTTAATTTTTGTTAACCGACAAAAGAAAAATGACATTGTAAAACCCTAATTCTATAAGCTTCCAAAAAGCTTGTTATAAGCGGCTGGGATGTATATTGCGGGTGTGGAATTCGTGGAATTTGTGAGATTGTAATTTGTTTTGCACTAGATAATAAGATCATTGGATGGTTGAGTTTCTGTGGATGTAGCCAATTTTGGGTGAACCACGTTAACTTTTTGTGTTCATCTCTTTTGTGGTGTTCTTCATTATTATATTTGGGTTATTTAATCTACATATAATTGTTAGTGTTTATTGCTTCGATTTGCCCTAACCCTAACAAAGAGGACCTGGGTTGGGACCCATAGCAGAAGTCCCAAAAGACATTATCATTCTTATGGAAACTCATGAGCATGATGTATATAAAGTTCTAGAATTTGAAGGGTATAAAAAAGCTTTTGTTTGGAATGAAAGGACCGACAGTGGCAAAGGGCATGGTGGGGTTATGGTTCTAATCAAAGAAACATGGTGCAAAATCATAAAAGTGGAGAAAGAAGACCCAAACAAGAAATACATATGGTTGAAAATAATAGAAAATCAAGTAACAATAAGGCTGGCAACATGTTCCTTCACTCCAAAAGGCTTGAAATCATATAAGAAAAGGAATCTAGATCGGGAAGATCCTTATGCATCACTTAAAAAAGACATTTATGTTTTCAGTACCATGGGGGAAGTATTAATAATAGGTGACTTTAATGCAAGGACAACAAACTTCCAAGCCCTCATTCTAAAAAGCAAATACAAAAAGAAAGATAACCCATTATGGTTGGAGGAAGAGAGTGATCAACTTTGGGAAAGGACCTCATAGGATAGTAAGGGAAAGGTTACACACTATGGGGTAGAACTATTAGGTCTATGTAGTTTATACAACATGGTCATATGTAATGGTATGAGGGCATGGCCAAAATTAGGCAACATCACATGCAAAACCTATAATGGTCAAAGTGTAGTGGACTGTGTTATTTGCTCACAAAATTATACCTTGAGGCTGATGGAGTTAATGGTTGGAGACTACCCAATAGAGTTGAAATCAGATCAAACTCCAATTTGTGTAAAGCTAGGCATTCACATAAACAAGCAACAGGAAGAGCAAGTCCACTTCAACGAAAAGAAGGCACCTTCACAATATAAAATCCTCATGAATCAGGAAAAATAGGAAAATCAGAAACTCTTCAGAACTAGCCTCGAATGAATTTTTAGGGAGTATGAGAATAATACAACTTGCATAGAGAACTGCCCTAGAGAGCTCTGCACTTGATTGCCTGAAAATACCCAAAAGACCAACCTTTTCTACATCTTACATTCATGCATATATAGCATCTGATTCTAATTGACATAATTAGGTTACAACAAATTGTTGGGAATTGAGGTGTCTCAACCTTGGTAATTTCTTTTGTTTATTATTGTAATGTAATTTATTTACTTAGCCTATGTTGTAATTTGTTGCACATCTTGTTTTGTCATTTAGTGTGAAGTGGCATGATGAGTTGTCACTCCACTTGTAAGATGACTAGGATGGTCAACAAACTCCATGTGGAGATAGGCGTCCCTTTTGTGTGGTAAAGGTTTTCTGCCATGTGTCGGCATCTTGACTAGTGTGTAAGTGAATCTTGACCGAAACGATTATGACAGAATCTATGACATATAAGAGTCAGAAATAGAAGGTTCTATGACAGGTGAAGACATGTGTCACAATACATCTTGGAAAAAGGCATCTTTGGGCGTCCCAAGGAGAGTTATGGCATGTTGTAAGAGAATGTGCTATTTATACCCTGTTTATGACAGATTCTCTTACAGTTGTAAGATATGTTAGTATGACAGATTCTATGACAGTTGTAAGAGTTGTAAGAACATCTGTCATTGCCTAACTTGGGAATAGGCGACCTCTTTGGGATGGGGTGACTTGACAAGTGTCAAGAACATCCTACAGTGTTGGACAAGTGTCCATAGGCGTGGGTTTTGGGCCATGAGGCCATATTGGACGCCCATCTCAAGATAGAGCCATTTTTGCCTTGTATTTTCTATATAAACAGGTGCTTTGGAGAGATGTATTATGTGATTGATAGGTACTGTTATGCTATTGGTTTGTCTCCAGATATGAGTGTCGAAGACTCCTGAGAGCTTGCATTGCAAGTGTATTGTAAACCATTTTAGTTTTAATAATACATTGTGCAGGTTTTGGAGTGTGGGGTTTTTCACTCGATAAGGATTTTCCCCACGTATATCTTGTGTCTCTCTCTTCTATCTCATTTCTGTGTGTATGTGTATTGCTGTAATATCTCCATTGTTATTGTTAACATTCTGTAATTGTAAAGGATAAAATGAATTTGCACTCTTCTCTCCTCTTTAGATTATTGTAGGAAGTGATTTTCGCACACCTGGCTTCCTTTCAGTTGGTATCAGAGCCTGGCCAGTTTTGGTTCTAGCTACTGGGTAGGGGTTTTTTGAGCTAATCTTAGGTTGAGTGGGATTCTGTGCAGAGTATTCTATATCTTGTTGCAGGAAGGAGATGGCAACCACATCCGGAAGAGTAGAGGTGGAGAAGTTCAATGGCACAAATTTTGACTTGTGGAAACTCAAGATGGAAGATCTACTTGTTGATCGTGACATATGGGAAATCATTGATGGAACAAAACCTACGACAATGTCACAAGCTGATTGGGACCTTAAAGATCGGAAGGCTAAGGGTCTCATAAGACTCTATCTAGCTAACTCTATCCTATTGAATGTCCATGAGGAGAAGACTGCGAAAGATCTTTGGAAGAAGCTGGGATCTGTTTATCAGGCCAAGTCCTTGGTGAACAAGCTCTTTCTAAAAAAAAATTGTTTGCTCTGAAAATGGAAGACAAAGGATTTGTTGCGGACCATATGAATGCTTTTAACATGCTTGTTGCACAGTTGACATCTCTGGGTGTGAAAATGGAGGAGGAGGATCGATGTATGACTCTGCTTTGTTCTTTACTGGATTCGTGGGATCATCTTGTCATGGCTATCGGAAGCATTACCATCACCTTCAAGATGGATGATGTAGTATCTTCGCTATTATTTGAAGAAGTGCAGAGAAAGACAACTGAGTCGGCCAAAGATGCTCTTGCGGTTCAAGGAAGACCCAAAGAGAAAGGGAAGAAGAAGGACAAGAAAGGTAAAAAGGGTAGATCCAAATCCCATGGGAGATCCAAATCTCCTGGAAATTCCAAGGCTCTTTGTTGGAACTATGAGAAAATGGGGCATTTCTGAAAGGAATGCAAAGAGGAAAAGAAAAAGAAGAAGAACCCCCTGATTCAGATTTTGACAAGTCAGAAGATGACGGTGATGCCTTCATTACGGCCCTGGCCACCCATGCATCTAATGATGTGTGGTTGATTGATTCTGGTGCATCATTCCACATGACCTTGCATTGAAGCTGGTTCACGAAGTATGAAGAGTTCGATGGTGGAAGAGTGTACCCAGGTGACGATTCTCATCTAAAGATTGTTGGTCGTGGAAGAGTCTCAATCCAATTCCCTGATGGACAAGTGAAGGGGATCATCGGAGTTATGCACATCCCAGGCTTGGCACGAAACCTACTTTTTGTAAGTATGTTGAATGATGCAGGTGTGCAAGTTGTCTTTTCAAAGGATGGATGCAAGATGACTAGAGGATCTAGGGTGCTTGCGAAGGGTACTCAGAGAGGTACTCTATTTTAGCTAGAGGCATGCACTTCACAGTGCAATAGTTCTTCTAACTCGAAGAAAAGATCTGTAGTCACTTCATCCCCGCCATCTAAACGAGCAATGAAGAAATCTATTGTAACACTTTCTGATGGTAGTGCACATGCTTTGGAAGTTAAACTTCCTGCTAAAAAGACTATGTTATGGCATTTGAGATATGGCCACATTGGTGAGAAGAGTCTTAGGACCCTGAAAATTAAAAACCTCATTGAGGGGTTAAATGATTGTAATCTCAAGTTTGACTTTTGCGAACATTATGTATATGGAAAGCAAAACCCTGTTCAGTTTTACTCTAGTTCTCACAAGTCTTCTAGTGTATTGGATCTTATTCATTCTGATGTGTTTGGTCCTGTTAATGTTCCTTCGATTTCCAAATCTGTATATTTTGTATCTTTCATAGATGATTACAGTAGAAGGACATGGGTTTATTTTATCAGAAGCAAGATTGAAGTCTTTAGTCAGTTTAAAGAGTTTAAAACTTTTGTTGAAAATCAGACTAGTAAAAAGATTAAGTGTTTGAGAACTGATAACGGTGGCGAGTTTTGTTCGGCAGAGTTCAATAAGTTCTGTAAAGAGCAAGGGATTGAAAGACATAAGACAACTCCATACACCCCGCAGCAAAATGGAGTTGTAGAGAGGATGAACAGAACACTGACGGAGAAGGCTAGGAGTATGCTTAGTGGAGCAAGCCTCGAACAAAAGTTTTGGGCTAAAGTTGTAGCCATTGCTTCCTACCTGGTAAACAGGTCTCCTGCATCATCTCTTGTTGGTAAGACACATATGGAGGTGTGGTCTGGTAAGAAGCCTTCAGTTAGACATCTTCGTGTTTTTGGTTGTGAGGTATATGCACATGTACCTAGGGAGAAACGGTCTAAATTGGAGAACAAGGCTATTAAGTGTATTTTCATTAGTTATGGTGTCGGTGTGAAAGGATACAAGCTTTGGGATCCTATGGCTGAAAAAAATGTTGTATAGCAGAAGTGTTATCTTCAGAGAGCTAACACCTTCTTCCGTTGTTCTACAACTAGAATAGACAGAAAAGAAAGAAGATGTGGTTTAGTTTCCTTCTACCCCTAAGAAGACTGAATCGACAAACGCTGTGAGACCTGATGATGAGGAGAGCTCTAGTAGCTCTGAATGCTCAGAAGAAGAAGTAGAACCTTAATCTCAGCCATTGAGGAGGTCTACATGAACAAGAAAGCAACTTGATAGGTTTGGTTATTCATTACTTCATTCTAGTTGCACTTTTGCCTTACTAACACTGATGATCATAGAACTCTGACAGAGGCTATGGGCATGAAAGATGCAGGTTCTTGAAAGGAGGCCATGGAAGATGAAATGGCTTCTTTCGAAAAGAATAAAACATGGGACTTGGTGCCTTTGCCTGAAGGACGGAAACCCGTTGGATGCAAATGGGTGTTCAAGAAGAAATTCAGTACAGATGGCAATGTTGAAAAGTACAAGGCTAGATTGGTTGCGAAGGGGTACTCACAAGTGGAGGGAATTGATTATGGTGAAATTTTCTCTCCCGTTGCAAAGCTGACATCCATTCGGTTCTTGTTATCTCTTGCAGCTGCTTATGACTTAGAGGTGGAGCAGATGGATGTGAAGACAACTTTCCTTCATGGTGATTTGGAGGAAGAGATTTACATGTCACAGCCAGAGCATTACATAGAGAAAGGTAAAGAAATTTTGGTTTGCAAGTTGAAAAAGTCTTTGTATGGTTTGAAGCAGTCTCCTAGGATGTGGTATATGAAATTTGATGCCTTTGTGTTGTCCATTAGATTTTTGAGATCAAAATTTGATCATTGTGTGTATTACAAGTTTGACAATGATCGCATTCTCATTATTGCATTTTATGTTGATGATATGCTATTGATTGGGAATGGTAAGAATATGATTTCTAATTTGAAGTCTCAGTTGTCAGCACAGTTTGAGATGAAAAATCTAGGGGCAGCCAAGTACATCATGGGAATGGAAATCAGAAGAGACAGAGCTAACAAAAAACTTTGGTTAAGCCAGAGTAAGTATGTGAAGACTGTGTTGGATAGGTTTAGCATAGAAAAATATAGACCATTGTGTGTTCCTGTTTCATTGGGGATAAAGTTGTTTGTTAGTGATTGTCCAAAATCTCCTAGTGAGGTGGAGGACATGAGCAGAGTACCTTATGCTAGTGTTGTTGGCAGTTTAATGTATGCTATGGTCTGCACAAGACCAGACATTGCCCAAGCAGTGGGAGTCCTTAGTCGATTTATGGCTAATCCTGGATGGGTACATTAGGATGTAGTTAAGTGAGTGTTCAGATATTTGAAGGGTACTTTTGAGTATTTCATATGCTATCACGGTAATGCTACAGGACCTCTGCATTCAATTTGTATTCATGGATTGAGGATGGCGATAACATGTGTGGGAGAGCAAGCTAGGGCACCCGAGCCCTAGCTTGCAGGTTCGAGCTTTCTCTGTGCGCAGGGAATTTGCATGTCAGCAGGGGGTCAAGGGGACCGAGTCTACTTTTTTTTCCTGGTTTTAGCTGGCTGTGAGGCATTCTTTGGTGCTGGTGGTGGTGTGCAGGGTTAGAGGGTTTCCAACTCTGGGTTCTCTTTTATTGTGTGCCCTCTGGTTCATGTTTGTTGCACGTTGGGGGGGTTTTCTTCTTTTGAGGTGTTGTCTCTTGTGGGGGTGTGCCTGTTTGGAGCCATTGCTTTGGTTTCAGTGTGGTGTGGGGGGGCATTTTGTGCCCTCACTCATTTGGTATAAATGGCTTTGAATATGCCTTTGGATAAGGTGGGTCATGCGTCTTCCATGGCTGGGGAGGATGCCGATATTCCCATTTAGTCTTCTTCTGGATCGGATGTGGTCTGAAATGGTTCCCTTAAATTACCAAAGGTGAATGGATGCTTGGAGAGGGCCCATAAGCAGTTGGTTTTAATAATACAATCAGAGTTGGTAGTTGAGGATATTAATTACTACTGCAATCATGTTTTGATTTGTAAGTTCATGGGGATGAGGGTTTCTCCCCCATTTCTTGATACATGGATTCGCAAGACATGGAACCCGGAAGGAGATTTTGATATTTTGATGGCTGCAAATAACTTCTTTATGGTGGATTTTTTGTGTGTCTCAGATCGAAATAGGGCCTTCGAAGGGGGCCCATATTTTTATAATCAAGTGGGTCTCTTCATCAAACCATGGCATGCTAGCTTTAACTCAGCGGAGGAGTTACCTTCTAGAATCCTAGTTTGGGTTCGTCTTCCTCGGCTGCCACTTGAATGCTGGGGAAGTGATATATTGTAGTCGATTGCGCTGTTGCTGGGAAAACCTATTGGTCCTTCTCAACAAACTTTGAATAAGATATTTGTTTCTTATGCTAGGGTTTGTGTTGAAATTGATTTGAGCCAGCCACTTCTAGACTCTATTGATATGACTGTTGGGTCTTGCTCTTGGACTCAACCATTAGATTATGAGACATTACCTTTTAGGTGTCAACTATGTCATGAATATGGTCATCTTCAGCGGAGGTGTCCTCGAGATTCTGGTGTGGCTGGTTCAAGTAATGCTCCTACTCAACCTGATTTGAAAGCAAACAAGGGTAAAGCCCCCATGCAGGGAGGCGGGGCTGATAAAGAAGGTTTTATTCTGGTTAAGTCTCATAATCGTGGTTGAGGCTTGAAGAGATCCCTCAATGATAGGCAGGAGGAGGAAACTTTAAACCAATTTGAGACATTGGAGGATTTTGTCTAGGAGGAAGGTTTTCAGGTGGACTTGCAAGCAATAGTTAGATCTTTTACTGAGGTTGTTCCTGCGAATCAGCCTAATGTGATTCCTAGTTTAGATCATCTTGGTGAGCAGGGTACTCAGATGGACACTAAATTGGCTCCTCCGGCTCCTATTCAAGGTGCGTTAGATTTGGTGTCAAAGGCTACTTGTGGCTCTCTTAGTGTTGGTGGTGTTCTATCTGAAGTGCGGGGTACTCCAGACTTAGGAAAATGTAAGGCTCCTTCCCTAGCCTTGGGTTTGCAACCAAAAACCCTCAAAAAAGGGGCTCCTGAGAAACCTCTTAAGGTTGGTAGAAAAAAGGACCTAGAAAAGGTAAAGCTAGCTGGTGAGACATTGGTTGAGTCAGGTTTGGTGAGGACTATTGATGCCCACTTCTCCCAACCCCAACGATGATTGTGCTCTCTTGGAATGTGAGGGGTATGAATAGCATCCCTAGACAAAAGGCTATTCAGGATTTGGTTTGTATTCATTCTCCTGATGTGGTTTTCCTTCAAGAAACTAAGTTATCAGCTGATAGTATGATGAGTGTGGCTTCGAAGATTTGGAGTCGTGGTCAGTGTCAATGTGTTGGTGCTCTTGGTAGCTCTGGTGGGGTTACATGCTTATGGGACCCACATAGAGTCAAGCCAATTTGGTGGTACTCCTACAGAGGTTTGATTTCTTGTGTTGCTTCTCATCTTGAGTCTGGAGAGAGAATACTCTTTTCTAACATCTATGCTCCGATTGACCTTCATGGCAAGGTAAAGTTGTGGGGTTTTGTCAGATATGTGAGGACTTTGGATCCTTATCTCCCATGGATTTTAGCCGGGGATTTTAATGTCATTGTTTCTTTGGAAGAGAAGAGGGGAGGCATTGCTCGCTTGGAGCCTTCTTTTGATCTCTTGCAGGTTAATGTGGCTCTCTTGAATTTGGTTCACATTAAGCCTGTTAATGGGGTCTTTACTTGGAATAATAGGAGATGTGGGGACGCTACTATTTTTGAACGTTTGGATAGATTCTTGGCGTCCAGTTTCTTGCTGGGTGACAGGTGGCTGACTAGCTCTAAGATTTTGGATGGGCGAGGTTCTGATCATTGGCCAATCAAACTTATTGCCGAGCTTCCCCGGCGTTGTGTAAAGCAGTATTTTAGGTTTCAGCTCATGTGGTTAAGAGATGACTCCCTCCATGATCTTCTTCTTGGTTGGTGGAATTTGGGGAAGCCGTCACATGGGACCACTATGTACTCCTTCTCCAAGAGGCTCCAATATGTGAAATATAGGTTGAAATGTTGGAATAGGCAACACTTTGGTAATGTTTTCCATCTAAAACAGTCTGCTCAAGCTCATTTAGACTCAATCACCAGGTAGATTTGTGATCAAGACCTCACTAAGGATCTGGGTTTGCTGGAAGCTATTGTTGTGAAGGAAGTTGAGGAATGGGAATTACGTGAGGAAATTTTTTGGAAACAAAAGTCCCGAATCGAGTGGCTTCACGCGGGAGACAGGAATACCTCTTTCTTCCACAATTCAGTAAAAGATAGGAGACAAGGTAATGTCATTTCTTCTCTCAGGTCTTCGAATGGGGAGATTCTCTCCTCCTCTGCTTCTATTTCTACTGAGGCTATTCGTTTCTTTTCTATTCTACTATCTGAGGATTCCCTTATTGCAGAGGCGAATGAAGCTGATATTTTGAATAGTATTCCGCCCTTAGTCACCAGTGAAATGAATGCTTCTTTGCTTCATCCCATTTCTTTGTTAGAGCTTGAAAATATTGTGTTCCAGATGAAAAAGGGAAAAGCTCCAGGGCCTGATGGTTTCCCGGTTGAGTTCTACTAGGAGTTCTGGGAAGTAATTAAGTTGGATTTGTTGGAGGTCATTCAGGAATCTTTCATGAATAAACAAATGCTGAAATCCATGAATGCGACCTTTCTTTCTCTCATCCCAAAGAAGGATGGGGCTAATTCTCTGGATCTTTTTAGGCCCATTGCCTTATGTAATGTGGTTTATAAGATTATTACTAAGTTGATTGGTGAGCGGCTAAAACCTTGGCTAAGTAGGTTAATTTCTGAAGAGCAAGGGAGTTTTATGGCTGGTAGGCAGATTATGGATGGTGTCATCATTGCAGCCGAGATGATTCATTCTATGGATCGTTCTAAAGAGAAAGCTATGTTTATTAAGTTGGATATGGCTAAAACTTATGATTGGGTTAAATGGACCTTCTTATTTAAGATTCTGGGAGTGTTTGGTTTTGCTGGTCAATGGATTGAGTGGGTGAAGAGCTGTGTTACTTCTCCTTCCTTTTCGGTGCTGATTAATGGTGAGTCGACAGAGTTGTTTGGTGCTTCTAGGGGGCTCAGACAAGGGGACCCTTTATCCCCCTATCTTTTCATCTTATTGGTAGAGGATTTGGGGAGGTTTATTAGATCTCAAGTGGAGACTGGTTTGATTAAGGGGTGGAGTTTTGGAAACAATATTCCCCCTCAGTCACATTTGCAGTTTGTTGATGACACGACTCTGATGGGCAGAGCCAAGGTTGAGGAGGCTTCTGGTTGGCATAGGATTCTGGATTGTTATTTGGCTGCGTCAGGTCAAAAAATTAATGAGGGGAAGTCTTTTATTTGCTTCTTTCATACTCCACAGGCTATTCAAAGGAGAATTGTCGGTATCCTTCGTTTCCAGATTGGCACTCTCCCTTTTGTGTATCTTGGTATTCTGCTTGCTATTCGTTCGCTTCCTAAATTGTTCTGGCAAGAGATTATGGATAAGTTCAGAAATCTAGTTAGTCATTGGACTAACAGGTGGCTTTCTTTTGTGGGTAGGATGACTCTTCTAAAGGCAGTGGTGTAGGCTCTTCCTTTGTACAGATGTTTTGTTCTCTCTGCACCTTCTAGCTTTATCAAAGACTTTGAGAGTTTGTCTCGGCAGTTCCTTTGGTCTGGCAACCTCCTTCACAGGAAGTGGAGTTTGGTTAAGTGGGAAGCTATTTGTAGGCCGAAGCAAGCTGGTGGTCTGGGTCTGCGTAGAACTAATTTGAATGGACAAGCTTTAGCAGCTAATCTGTATTGGCGGTGGTGTTCGCAGCAACATCAATCTTGGGCAAAAATTCTTACCTCAAAGTATCTGGGTGCAGTTGAGAGTGTGGATGTTGCCCGCTTCAGTTTGGGGGGGAAGGGTTCTATGATTTGGAGTACCCTCAAAAGGGGTGCCAAGTTGGTCAAGCAAGGGTTGTTTTGGATTTGCAATGGGGGGTAGGATGCTCTCTTCTGGCATGATTCTTGGAATGGTTATCCTCCCATTTTGTCTACCCACCCCCACCTTCAGAATTTGAGTAGGCATTTTATTGATGCTGGGTGGTGCCATGTTATTGATTTTAAAACTCTTTATAATTTGGGACAAGTTAGTGTGCATAGATGGAAGGTTCCACAGGAGTGGCCCCCTGGTGGGGCAGCTGGGGATTATCAGGAGCTTGCTGGGATCCTATCAAGCCATGTCTGCACTTCTCTTCCTGGGAGAGATGTGTTGTCTTGGGGTCCTGATCCAAAAGGCAAATTTACTGTTGCCTCAGGTTATCAAGTTCTTGATAAGCAAATGTTTGGGAGCTCAGAGGTCTTGTGGTGGAAACAGGTTTGGAATAAGTTTGCTTGGCCTAAGTGTAACTTCTTCTCGTGGTTAGTTGTTCAAGGGAGGTGCCTTACTTGGGAGAACCTCTGGAAACGTGGGTTTCAGTGGGCCTCTAAGTGTGTTCTGTGTGGTGGGCATGAGGAGTGCATCCCCCATCTCTTCTTTCAGTGTTCCTTTACGAAAGTTATTTGGCATTTCTGGTGGAATCTCTGGCATATACTGTGTAGACATGCTTCTTCTTTAGAGGATTTTTGGAGGAGTCTGGGGGCTCCCCCTGTAAAGACCTCTTTTCTCCTCATTGCTTAGATCATTGGCCCCAGTTTGATAATTTGGCATATTTGGTTGGAGCGCAACTGTAGAATTTTTCTGGACAAGAAGCTACTTGTTGGCCAACTTTGGTTGAGGATTCTGGGGGGTTTGCAGGAAACTTTGGCTGCTAAGTGTGATCTATTTGTCCTTGTTGTTTCTGGTGATTGTGATGTGGTTAAAGCTCTGGGTCTCTCTAGGGTTGGACAGACACATTTGAGGGCGGTTCAACATAGGCGTGGGAGAGCGAGGGTCTGTCATACTGATCGTTGGTGTCCTCTTGCTATGGAGGAGCTGAAAATCAATACTGATGGATCTTCTAGAGGTAATCCTGGCCATGCTGGAGTTGGTGGCATTGGCAGGGATAGTTCAGGTGTGGTAATTTTTTTCTTCTCTATATATAAAGGTCATCATACAATTAATCTCATGGAGGCTCTTGCTATTCTTCTGGCATTAGAGCGTGCTTGTGCCCTTGGCTGGAGGCGGATTATTTGTGAATCAGATTCTTAGGTGGTCATTGATATGCTGAATAAGAGACATTTTGAGGTGAACTGGCAAATTGCAGTGGTGGCCAAACAAATTGTTTCTCTGAGCAATGCTTTAGATTCTATTGCTTTTTTTCATGTGCCACGGGAGTGGAATAAGGTGGCGGATGGTTTGGCGAGGTGGGCGTCTGAGCAGATGGAGACTTAGAATGTGGATGATAGGGGCAATCTTCCTGGTGATTTGGCCCCTGTTCTTGAAGATTGGGTTATGGAGGATATGAGGAGCTTTTTGGGTGTTACTTAATTCTTGTTTTTGGTTGTGCCCCTTATGGGTGTTTCTTTCTGCTTTGTAATGATTTTATGATTCAATAAAATTTTTTGAAGAATGTTGTAGATGCATTGACGAAACCACTAGGCACAGAGAAGTTCAGATGGTGTTCAGAGTCTATGGGCCTCTCAGCCTATAATAGTTAAATCCTATTATTTCTATTGGCTCTTACAAGGTGTTCGACAAGTGGGACAATGTTGGGAAATGAGGTATCTCAACCTTGGTAATTCCTTTCATTTATTATTGTAATGTAATTTATTTACTTAGCCTATGTTGTAATTTGTTGCACATCCTGTTTTGTCATTTAGTGTGAAGTGGCACAATGAGTTGTCACTCCACTTGTAAGATGACTAAGATGGTCAACACACTCCATGTGGAGATAGGCGTCCCTTTTGTGTGGTAGAGGTTTTCTTCCATGCGTCGACATCTTGACTAGTGTGTAAGTGAATCTTGACTGAAACGGTTATGATAGATTCCTATGACAGAATCTATGACATATAAGAGTCAAAAACAAAAGGTTCTATGACAGGTGAAGACATGTGTCACAAGGCATCTTGGAAAAAAGCATCTTTGGGTGCCCCAAGGAGAGTTATGACATGTTGTAAGAGAATATGCTATTTATAGCCTGTTTATGACATATTCTCTTACTGTTGTAAGATATGTCAGTATGATGGATTCTATGACGCTTGTAAGAGTCGTAAGAGCATATGTCATTGCCTAACTTGGGAATAGGTGACCTCTTTGGGATGGGGTGACTTGACAAGTGTCAAGAACATCCTATAGTGTTGGACAAGTGTCCATAGGCATGGGTTTTGGACCATGAGGCCATGTTGGACGCCCATCTCAAGATAGAGCCATTTTTGCCTTGTATTTTCTATATAAATAGGTGCTTTGGAGAGGAGATGTATTATGTGATTGACAGGTACTGTTATGCTACCGGTTTGTCTCCAGATACAAGTGTCAAAGACTCCTAAGAGCTTACATTGCAAGTGTATTGTAAACCATTTTAGTTTTGATAATACATTGTGCAGGTTTTAGAGTGTGGGGTTTTTCACCTTATAAGGGTTTTCCTCACGTATATCTTGTGTCTCTCTCTTTTGTCTCATTTGTGTGTGTATGTGTATTGCTGCAATATCTCCATTGTTGTTGTTAACATTCTGTAATTGTAAAGGATAAAACAAATTTGCACTCTTCTCTCCTCTTTAGATTAGTGTAGGAAGCGATTTCGGCACACCTAGCTTTCTTTCAAAAATTTCCCCCAAGGACCATGTCAGAAAATATCTCGGCTAGAAAAGACATTTATCTACTAGAAATAACTGCAAAAATATATAGGGTCCGGAGGCAGATGGAAGATATTTTTTGCCTTAATGCACACAACCAGCTTGTTGATCTACAACCATAAATGCAACAAATATCTAAGAAATCTGGGGTAGCTGAAAGGCATAGCGCCTGCATTGATGGCGTACGAGACACATCCCTTCAAACTCACTAAGAAAAGCCTTTACAACACTTTAAATTTTGAACCCTTAATTCTCTTTGTCCTCATTGGTTCTGAATTCTTCGAAAAAAATCGGTTCCTGCAATGCCGCCAGGCCGAATTCGTGCATCTTCTTGCCTTCAGGATGTCTGATAGTCCCTTTTGAATACTAGTCATGGATAAGTCTGCCTTAAGATTGACGATTGTGAGTTACCCACCAGATTTGAAAATCTGAGCTCTCTCATTGAAAAGTCATCAACCAATCGCGTCATTCCATGTCGGATCTCCTTTTTTGATGATCTTTCCTTTCCCTCGTTCAACGTGGCCACGTGGCACAATCTCAAAACAATGTTGTAGGGTGTGGGCCATCTCTTTTTGGATCTATGCGAGTGCGCTAAGCCCTCCACGTGGATCTCTACCACTAATGTCCTTTTCTTCCTCCGGAGAACATGCCACGTGTCATGATTTCACAATCACACAGTGAATCTTTCTTGCAGACAAGATTCCCTTGTGATACTGCGATACCGTCCAATTTTTATCAGCCCCACCTCTTCGCTTCATCCTTTGACACCTGGCGTGATCTGCTGCAGTCAACCGGGTCACCGACCATATGGCTAAAGGCCACAACATACTTTACAACTGTTGCTATTTTGCAGTCACATGGTGGATCTTCGCCTCTGACAAGATTCTTCTGCAAGCTTGCACTACTGTCAAATCTTACAATACCTGTAGCTCACTTCTTCACCCAACACCTAGCAACACTTGCTTCGTTGATTCAAAATCCTTAAACTTATGACTGTAAGCCCAAGTGTGCTCGCCAACTGTTTGCATTTCACAGCCCTGTGGTAGGAATATGATGTCACCTTAGATGTTGTGTGGGCTTGCGATATTTCGCCATGTGGCACCTCTGAACCTTGCAAACGCTTTAGACTTAGATAATATGATGCGACGGGCTACAAACGGTAACATTAGTTAAAAGGGGCCAATCACTCATGACTTAAAAGGTTCAAGGTTATAACTTAAAAAACCAGCGACTTGGGATAGACAGTCAATGAAGGATTATAAGATGAAGTAAAATGATGACTGTAAGACTTAGGGCTTAGCCAATTTTTTGGGCTTTTCCACCTTGCATTTCAAATGGTAAAGACATGAAAACCTATGAAATATGTCTACGATCAGTTATATACTATAGGTTCAAGTGGGAATATGAATGGGATATGAGGAGCAAAATAGGGCATTTTGGGGACTGGTTTTTTAGGTGTCAACACTGGTTCTGGTTGGGGACGTGTGCCAAGCAGTAGTACAGGGAGAATCCAAATCTCTGGGTAGACCAAAACAATGACACATAGGAACCAAAACAAACACCACCAAGACCAACAATGGTCAAGACTACTTGAAGTCATAATATATCAAATATAACAAGGTTTTACCACAAAATTTGAAGGAAAATCATTACCTATGAGAAGTAATGTTTCAAATGTTGCCCATGAATAGGCAGCTCCAGCAATTCCCCTTCCATGTTTCTAACATAAAAGGTGTCCTGACCAGCCTTCTCATCAATTTGATATGGGCCTACCCATAGTGGTTTAAACTTACCATGTTTGCCCTTGTCTTCTGATTTGGCATTCGAGAGAAGAACCAAATCACTAGTTTGAAAACACCTCTTAACCACTCTCTTGTTAAATAGATGTTCCACTTGTTGTTGTCTTAGCAAGTTTTTTGTCATGTACCATCCTTTTGACTTCATCCAACTCTGCTAACTCGTGCATTCTCAATGCCATAGCATCATCTCCGTCTTCTCTTATTTGTTGCAGCAATTGATACACAGGCAACTCCAGCGACATTGGCATTTTGGCCTCTTTCCCATATAACAATTCAAAAGGACTCTTTCCTATAGCACGTTTATAGGTGATCCTATCAGCCCAAACTGCATATTTTAGCTTGTCATCCCACCTTTTCTTGCTCTCACATAAATTCCTCTTTAAAATTTTCATGAGGCTCTTATTGCTGGACTCAGCAAGTGTCCATTACTTTGTGGATGATATGGTGATGAATGAATCAAACTTATCACATACTTGGAACACATATTTGCAATGTCCTGATATCTAAAACACATAGCATTATCTGCAACAATTATAGATGGCACACCAAATCTAGTTATCAAATGGTTCAACAAGAACTCAATTACTACCTTGGATGTGGCATTGCGAGTTGGAATAGACTCAACCCACTTAGTAAAGTAATTAGTTGCCACCAATATCCACCTGTACCCATTGCTTGATCTCTCCTGAATCTCCCCTATGAAATCAATGCCCCATTGCTGAAAGGGTGCTTCAATGGTAATATTCATAAGGGGAAGGGCACCTTGGAACTTCAACTTACCTGCAAATCTTTGGCAGGCATCACACTTTCTAATTTGTTTTGCAACATCTTTGAAGAGACTAGGCCACCAAAAGCTTGTCCTAATGATCTTATGTGCTGTGGTCTTAGCATAAAAATGACCACCACAAACTCCTCGGTGATATTCATCGATAACTTCCTTAGCTTGTTGCTGATCTAGACACTTTAACAACAATCCCTCATGATTTCTCCAAAATACCTTAGATCAAGACATACCTTTGGGATTGGAGCTTAAGTGTCCTTTGCTAAGTTACACTCAAGCCTGGGGGCAATGCATGTTGACAAGATAAAAAATGATATCCCTATACCATGGGTCATTTGTCAAAGCACACACATCAACAAATTGAGAAGCATTTACCTCATTTATCTCAGTTGCCTCTAAAGTTTTCCATCAATTTAGCTAAACCCTGGCCTCTAACCAGTTTGGTGATCTGTATGTCCATGTCATATTCCTGGATCCTGTTGATCTATCTGCATCTCCTACCTGAAACTTCTTGTTGTATGAAGATATCCTTCACAACTATGTGTGGTACATATGCTATGATCTTGGCACCTATGAAATAAGATCTAAAATTCTGTATGGCCTTAACCAATGCATAGGCATGCTTCTCCATTATGGAATAATTCAATTCAGCAGCCTGTAAAGATTTGCTATATAACCCAATAGGTTGTTCAAATCCATCTTTATTCTTCTGAAGAAGAACAACAACAACAGTATAAAAAGAAGTAAAGAAAAATAACTAAAGGGTTTTAGAATAATCTAGACTTATTAATACAAGCGCCTCCTTGATAGATTCCTTAATATCTTAGAATGCTTCAGATGGTTCTTTGTCCCACACAAATAGATTGCCCTTTCTTAAGCATTTTAGAAATGGCCTTAGTCTTTTCAGCAAAATTAGGAACAAATCTCCTAACAAAGTTGATTTGCCTGAAAAAGGACTATATTCCTTTAACTGATTTGGGTTGTGGATCGTTCTAGATCTATCCTTATCCCATCTTTTGACACAATGTGCCCAAGTAACTTGCCCTCTTCAACTCTGAACTAACATTTTTTAGGATTCAAAGAAATCCCATATTCTAAGCACCTTTGGAAAATTACTTCAAGATGCTTGCAGTGCTCACCTCTTTCTTTTGAGAATGTTGTCAAGTCATCCTGATAAACCACCATGATCTCATCAATGAGACCAGCAAAAGCTACATCCATAGTTCGGTGAAATGTTGACCCAACATTCTTTAAACCAAATGGCATTCTGAGGTATACATAGGTCCCCCAAGGAGTAGTAAATGTTGTTTTGTGTTGTTCAAACTTCTTGACCAGCACCTGGTTGTATCCAAGGAATCCATCCATCATTGACATCAACTCTGAACCAATAACCCTTTGTAATAAATGATCCATGCTTGGGAGGGAGTAGTTATCTTTTAGGGACTTGATGTTCAAATTTTTGAAATCAACACACAAACTGATTTCCCCATTCTTCTTTCTTACTGGGACAAGGTTGGATACCCACTCAGAATGTCTGATAGGTTTTATAATGCCTCCCTCTTTCATATTTAATAGTTCTTTTTGCATCTTGGGAGAAATGGTAGGATTTATAGGCCTCTATTTTTGCCTAAATGGTTTTGTATCAAGTTCAAGGGGAATGGTATGCTAGAATAGATCCTCCCTATGTTAGGGAAAATCATGTTTAATGTGAAAAACAACAAACTAACTAAACCCTAACTGCAATGAAGTGCAATCCAGCCTAGAAAAGAATCAAACAAGCATGAAAAGCAATTAAAAATCCAAGCTAGTATTGACCTATCTTGATTGTTCTCCTCCATCTTGCATTATTGTTCTCATATTTGCAAGTTCATGCAACCATATTGAGAAGCTCAAGTGTGTGAACAACAAGATATTGGAGAATTGTAGAGGATTCTAAGCAAAAAATGTCTTCTAAGAGGTGAAAATGAAGCTGAATGAGGTGTTTTATAGAGGAGCCTGTTTGAATGGAGGGCTAGGATTAAGAGTTGACTTTTGAGCCAAATGGAGGCTTGTGATCAGTTAGGGTTTCCCTCCACTAGAGGGCAAAATTGAATTTAAAATTAGAAGAAATTGTGAGGTAGAGAATGATTTTTTAAATTAAATAAATTAGGTTCGTTTATTTAATTTATTTGAAGAGGGGAATAATGTGAGATGATTAAATTAAATAGGTTGAACTTATTCAATTAGGACAAGGCCTTTTATTTTAAATAAATGTTTATTTATTTAAATTAAAGGGGGCAAGGGGTAATGAATAATTAAATAATTAATCAATTAAAATTAATTATTTAACCATAGAGGAAAATTAGGGAAAAATCATAGAATATGGAAGTGATTAGGGTTTCACAATTTGAGGACACTTTTAGGTGTCTACACTCCCTATAAGACTTAAGCTCATCATAGGACCATGCAAAACACTTCTTGAATTTTCTGAACAAAGCAATCAACATCTACTTCTCATGAGGCTTCAATCTCTTCCCAATGTAAACCATTATAGGTGCTTCCCTAGTTCCAAGGTTCACACCTTTAACATTATCCTCTATAGCAAGTTTACATTTACTCTTCCATCAGTCTGAGTTGTCAAACACTCTTTCTAATGCTACCAGCCCTTTTGGAATAGTATTAGTCTTTAATTGCACCACCTCACTACCAAACAGAGTTTCCTCACCATCTGTCACTTCCATCATTGGCTGCCAATCAATCAACTGATCTTCAAATTCATCCATGCAATTCATAAAACTAAAAATTTGATTAGTGTTGTTGAAAACCTGTCAACTATAAATGTTATCAAGAATTGTTGGCCTTGTTAGTACCTCCACAACATATTAGCCATGGGGAAAATTCATTTGAAGGTTAAATTTTGAACCAATGACAGCAAGGGAATCAACTCCTTCATTTTATGTTCTTTCAATCCATTCAATACCAATGGCATCAAACAATTCCATTATGTCCCAGACTGCATTTCGGTACCCTCTAAGTCTTTTTTCTTTAGCAGCAAATATCTTTCTAATCTGCCGCACAATGAATTCTGAATCACCAAGTATTCTCAGACATGTGATTCCATGTTTATGGGCAAAATTTAAGCCCAGCAATAGTGCCTCATATTTAGCCACATTATTGGTGCACTGAAAATCAAGTCTAAAAGACTTGCCAAACTGATCACCGTTAGGTGCTATTAGGATAATACCGACACCTGAACCTTCCCTTGAATATGCACCATCAAAATATAGAGTCCATAAATCAGTTGTATCATAAATAGGAGAAATAAGGTTAGAAGGTAAAGCCTCCAAATTAGGAGTATCATCATTGCAACATGCCATAAAATGATTAATTTCAGTATCAAAGAAATTTGCATGATCGTCCTCTATTTTGTATCTATCTTCTATGTGTTCATCTTCTACCTTCTGCTCCATATACAACTTTACATCTACACCTTGTATTGGAATAGTGGCATATGAGAGATCCATCTAGATACTTCCACCCATATAGGCTGCCCATTTTCTTGATAGAAACATACCCCATTTAGCAAGGCATTCCACAATGATTATGTCTATTAAAAATGACTTGTTAGGATAGGCAACCAAATTGAATTCAACATCCTTGACAAGACCAATCACATTTACTTCTCTAGAGTTGATGCAGGAGCATCCCTAGTTCAAGAGCAATCTTGCATCAACCGAAAATATTTGCATTTCAGTTTGTTCTCTTTCATTTTCCTCTTTAGTTTAGTCAATAGCAGTTTCTGTATTTTGGTCTGCATTCTACCGCAATTGCATTTCAGACCTTGCGGAGCTGGACTTAGCATTTAGATTCATTCATGCACATCATATCTAATTTTTTGAGCATCTGGATTAGGTACCGGAAAGATATCGCTATAAGAAGATTGACTGTTTTCTTAGAGCAGAGCATCTTGACAGTCTTAGATAATCAGCTAAAGGAGAAGACTTGCGAAGCATTTCACGACTTGCAGAGCTAAAAGACACATCAATCAATGTTTATTGGTTTGTGGCCGACCTTCCTTGAGATCTGTGCTTCGTTCCATTCATTTGCAAAGGAGTTTCATTCATTTAGGTTCAACCTACCCGTGTACACATGTTATAGCTCTTCATTGGAGTTTGTGATCTTCCTTGGTCGACGCAGAGGAATCTTTTGTACCAGAATTGATATATATTGATGTAATAGATCCTTAGGAAAGCATAATTTGATAGTTATGATCATTATCATAAGTTCATAGTTTGGATTCTTTGTGAAGGAGCTTCAAAGCCATATATTGTGCATATTCTGATAGTCAGGCTTGTGAGCCCTAATTGTAAGCCTACGTGTTGCCAACCAATTTGTATTTGAATTCTATGATATACTGAATGACTGAATCTGTAATTGCTTCATATATTTGAGTTGTTTCCATTGTGTTTACTCTAGCTACACGGTCTAGATTGTTCTCTTTGAGAACCCTCATAACTGTGACTACACCAAGTGGTATCAGAGCGAAAGTTTGAATCTTTGGGAGCGAATTGAGCAACGTTGGCGAAGGAATTATGTAAAAGCTTGTTGTGGACAGATCACCGAATCTGAGGTAGGTTACTTGTGTCGCAATCGACCGATTGTGAGGCAGTTGTCACCTTATAGCCTGATCATTGAATTGAGGCAGTTTGCACTTGATCCTAGGAAAATGCTATTGAGGAGAATCCCTATTGTTGGAACAATGGTTGGTAGAATGGATGAGATGATGGAGATGATGAAAACAATGCGAATTAGACTGGATGTTGTTGAAGAAGATAGAAGAAAAGGACTAAGCCCTAGAATTGATATTGAGAGTGATGAGGAAGAATTTCAATTTGTTAATCAAATTGAAAAAACCCTAGGAGGTGAAGAAGAAGAAGAATCAGATCAAGTTAAGATGTTGCGAGCTATTTCAAAGATTGGGAAAAGACCTAGAGTTGATGTATCAAACTATACTAGCAATTTGAATCCTGAGGAGTTGATTGACTAGATAAATGACATGGAAGAATACTTTGAATATGAAGAAATTGAAGATCTATAGAAGGTGAAATTTGCAAAGACAAAGTTGAAAGGACATATTGCTCTATGGTGGAAAGAAGTTTAGTTGGATAGAAATAGAAGAGGAAAAGAAAAGATCACAAAATGGGACAAAATGGTGACAAAATTGAAGAATCAATTTATACTAGCTGACTATGAGTTGGAACTGTTGAAGAGATTTCAAAACCTGAGACAAAAGGAGAAATCTGTGAAGGAATATACTGAGGAATTTCATAAGATGATCATAAGAATAGGACATAGTGAAGCAATCAAGGAGAAAGTGGCTAGATACATCAATGGATTAAGATTGAACATCCAAGAAGAACTGAGTTTGGTAAGGATGACATCATTGGAAGAAGCTTATCAGTTTGCCCTGAAGGTTGAAGAGAAGTTGAATAAGTGGCATGATAAAAAACATAGAGGCAGAGGAGGTAAATTTTAGAGAGGTAGAACATTTTTCAGAGGAGAAAGATCATATGCAGAGCAGAATAGACAAGAAAACACATTTAAGAAGGAGGACAAAGATACAATGCATACCAGAGAGATGATAGAAATTTCTACCGCAGAGGAAACCCTAGTCCATACCGGAGTGAAGGATACAAAAGAGAAGGAAAAGGACTTGATAGGAGAACATTCAGTGGAACCTATTTCAAGTGTGGAGATCAAGGACATAGAGCATTTTAGTGTAATTAGGGGAGTACAAGCAAGAGAACAGAGAACAGTGGAAGAGCAGCCTATGTGGAAGAAGAACCTGTTGAACTAGGTGACCCCAATTCAGTTGTCAAACCTTAGAAAGGAGAATCACTTTTGATGAGGAGAGCACTATTTCAAGCAGAGACAAATGAGGAACCACTACAGAGGAAAAGTTTGTTCAGAACTAGATGCAAATCATGAGGTAAATGTTGTAAAGTTGTAATTGATAGTGGTAGTTTTGATAATTTAGTTTCAGAGGAGATGGTGACTAAGTTGAAGTTGGAAAGATTGAAACACCCTAAGCCCTATCAGATAGCATGGATTCAAGATGACCATAAGGTACTGGTGAGTGATCAATGTTGGGTGAAATTTCATATTGGATCTTATCATGATGAAGTTTTGTGTGATATTATGCCTATGGATGTATGTCATATTTTGTCGGGTAGACCTTGGCATTATGATAGAAAAGCTATACATGATGGAAGAAAAAATACATACACTATAACATCAAATGGGAAGAGAATTACTTTGATTCCTTTGAAAGATGATCCTAAGAGTGAAGTATGTGGGAATGCTAGAATCTGTTTGGTAGATGGAAGAAAATTTCTGGATGGTTTGAGACATGAGAATATGTGTTCTGCCTTGATTCCTAATAAGATTGAAACATTGAGGAAGGGAACTGAAGCATCACAACTGGAGGAGATAAAAGAGTTGCTGACGGAATATGAAGACATCATATCAAATAGTGTACCTGAAGGATTGCCACCAATCAGGAGTATCAGTCATCACATGGATCTTATACCCAGAGCTAGTTTGCCTAACAAAGCAGCACACAGAATGACACTAGCAGAGAATGAAGAATTGAATAGGAAGATACAAGAGTTGTTGAGGAAAGGTTTGATCATAGAACGTTTGAGTCCTCATGTAGTACCTGCAGTAATAGCACCTAAGAAAGATGGAGAATGGAGAATGTGTACAGACTCTAGAGCAATAAACAAGATCATAGTTAAGTATAGATTTCCTTTACCTCAGATGGATGATATCATGGATTGTTTGACTAGAGCAAAATATTTCACAAAGATAGATTTGAAGAGTGGATACCATCAGATCAAAATTAGAGAAGGAGATGAATGGAAGACTGCTTTTAAGACAAATGAAGGATGTTATGAGTGGTTAGTGATGCATTTTGGATTGACAAATGCACCAAGAACTTTCATGAGATTGATGAATGAAGTCTTGAAGAAATTCTTAGGTAAGTTTGTTATTGTATATTTGGACGACATTCTGATTTTTAGTAAGACAAAAGAAGAATATTTGCAGCACCTTATACAAGTTTTGCAGAGACTGGGAGAAGAGAAATTGTTGATAAACATCAAGAAATGTAGTTTCATGAAAGAAGAGTTAGCATACTTGGGATTTGTGATTTATGTGGAAGGATTGAAGATGGACCCTAAGAAAGTGAGAGCAATTTTAAATGGCCTACACCGGAGAGCATTGGAGAAGTCAAATCATTTCATGGATTAGCTAGTTTCTACTGGAAGTTCATCAAGAATTTTAGTTCAGTATGTAACCCTGTGATAGAGACAATGAGAGGTGACAGAAAAGACTTTAAGTGGACATCAAGAGCAGATAAAAGTTTTGAATTGTTGAAGCAGAAAGTGACAGAGCAACCCGTTTTGGCATTACCAGATTTCAATAAGGTATTTCAAGTAGATTGTGATGCAAGTAGAAATGCAATAGGAGTAGTGTTAAGTCAAGAAGGTGGACCTGTAATATATTTTAGTAAAAATTTTAATGATGCAAGGAGAAGGTATTTAGTCTATGATCAAGAGTTCTATGCCATAATTCAAGCCTTGAAGAAGTGGAGACATTACTTGTTGCCTAAGGAGTTTGTGTTGTATACAAATCATCAAGCTTTGTTATATTTGAACAGTCAAGGTAAGTTAAATTAGAGACATATGAGATGGGTAGAGTTCATGCAGAGTTATACATTTGTATTGAAACATAGGAGTGGAAAATCAAACAAAGTTGCAGATGCATTAAGTAGGAGAAGAAACTTGTTGATCGAGATGAGAGTTGAAGTGATAGGATTTGATGAATTGAAGAACATGTATGAGGAAGATCTTGATTTTGCAAAACCTTGGAAAGCATGTAAGGAACCTATTGTGACAGATAGGAGTAAGTGACTGGACTATTTCATTCAAGAAGATATGTTGTTCAGAGGAAATCAGTTGTGAATAGCTAGAAGTTCCATGAGAGATAATTTGTTCAAGGAGAAACACAGTGGTGGATTGGCAGGACATTTTGGCATTGATAAAATAGTGGCCTAGTGAGTGAAAATTACTTTTGGCCTCAGATGCATAAGGATGTCAAGAAATTTGTGGAAAGTTGTAGAATTTGCCAAGTTGCAAAGGGAAGCAATCAAAATGCTGGATTGTACAAACCTTTGACAGTACCGGAGAGACCTTGGGAAGACATAAGTATGGATTTTATAATGGGATTGCCTAAGACACAAAGAGGACATGATTCAATATTTGTAGTGGTAGATAGATTTTCAAAGATGACACATTTCATACCTTGTAAGAAGACAACTAATGCAGTGCATGTCGCTGACCTATTTTTCAAGGAGATTGTGAGATTGCATGGATTACCTAAGAGCATAATTTTAGACAGAGACACAAGATTTCTTGGATACTTTTGGAAGACGCTTTGGAAGAAGATGAAGACAGATTTGAAGTTCAGTTCAACATTTCATCCACAGACTGATGGATAGACAGAGGTAGTGAATAGGAGTTTGGGAAACTTGTTGAGATGTTTGGTTGGAGAGAAAGCAGGAAGTTAGGATTTGATTCTTTCACAAGCATAGTTAGCATACAATAATTCGATGAATAGGAGCACCGGAAGAACACCTTTTGAGATTGTTACTGGAGTAAACCCTAGAGGAGTGGCAGAGTTGAGAGATATCAGTATGGAAGAGAAGAGAAGTGCAGAAGTAGAAGAATTTGAAGAGCATATGGAGACAGTACATGATCAGGTAAAGAAGCATTTGGAGGAGATGAGTAGCAAGTATAAGGATAAAGTAGATGAGAAGAAGAGATATGAAGAATTTATAGTTGGAGATGAAGTGATGGTATACTTGAGAAAAGAAAGATTATCAGTTGGCACATATAACAAGTTGAAGATGAAGAAGTTTGGACCTTGTAGGATAATCAAAAAGTTTGATTTGGGAAATGCATATGAAGTGGAGTTATCAGAGACATTGGGCATATCACCTATTTTCAACATTGTAAACTTATATCAACTCATGAAGCAGAGTTCAGTGACAGCATGGAAGAAGACTTCAAGAAGCAGTTACCACAATAAGCACTGGAGCAGATTGAGAACATTTTGGACAACAGAATTGGATGCAACACCAGAGGAAAACAATACAAAGAATACTGTGTGAAGTGGAAAGGTAGACCAGAAGAAGATTCATCATGGATTTCTCGGGTTGAGGTGAACTGTCTTAGTTTTCCTCTAGCCCTAGCAAAGTGAGGGACTCACTTTTTCAATAACCCTAGATGTCTGATGCGGGAGCATCCCTGGTTCTCAGTTTGTTCTCTTTCATTTTCCTATTCAATTCAGTCAGTAGCAGTTTCTGTATTTTGGTCTGCATTCTACCGCAATTGCATTTCAAACCTTGCGAAACTAGACTTAGCACCTAGATTCATTCATGCACATCATATCTAATTTTTAGAGCATATGGATCAGGTACCGGAAAGATGTCGCTATTAGAAGATCAACTATTTTCTCAGAGCAAAGCATCCTAACAGTCTCAGATATTTAGCTAAACGAGAAGACTTGAGGAGCATTTCACGACCTACAGAGCTAAAAGACACATCAATCAATGTTTATTAGTTCGTGGCTGACCTTCCTTGAGATCCGCACTTCGTTCCATTCATTTGCGGAGTTCTTTTCATTTAGGTCTAACCTACCTGTGTACACACGTCACAACTCTTCATTGGAGTTTTTGATCTTCCTTGGCCTACACAGAGGAATCTTTTGTATCGAAGATGATATATATTGATGTAATAGATCCTCAGGAAAGTAGAATTTGATAGTTATGATCATTAGCATAAGTTCATAGTTTGGATTCTTTGTGAAGGAACTTCAAAGCCATATCTTGTGCATATTTTGATAATCAGGCCTATGAGCCCTAATTGTAAGCCCGCATGTTGCCGACCATTTTGTATTTGAATTCTATGATATACTGAATGATTGAATCTTCAATTGCTTCATATCTTTAAGTTGTTTCTGTTGTGTTTACTCTAGTTGCATGGTTTAGATTATTCTCTTTGAGGACCCTCCTAACCGTGACTGCACTAAGAGTCCATAGCAAAACACTTGCCAGAAGACTTGTACACTTTTAATCCCAATTTATTCATTATAGACAAGGGCATAACATTACTTGAAGCACCAAAATCAAGCATGTAGTTGTGTAACAGCCATCCATTTATAATCAATGTGGTGAAAAAGGGGTCAACTCCCATCTCGTTGTTGACAATAGTAGATCCCAAATATACTTCTATGGTCTCATCATTACTAGGTTCAACAACAGGTTGTTTTTGTGCTTCTATGGCAGTAATAAGAGACCCTGCTCTATTTCTATGCTCAGAGATCCTAAGGAGTTCCACTATTGGCACAAAAATTCTAATTTGGCTAAATACTTCAGCCATGTCAATAGGGAGATAGTTTGGTAAAGGAGTTTCAGACGAAATAGTTACAACATTTGCAAAAGGAATATAAGGTATTACTTGAGAGGACAAAATATCCTTATCTTCATCCTTTGTCTTCTCTTTCTCTTTTTTTGATTCCTTTTGGACTTGAGGCTGATCACGCTTATTGTAATCTTTCAGATAATGGACCCCTAGAATAGGTGAGGTAACTGGTTGCACCTTTGATGTTAGGTTCTTTTGTACATATTTTTGTTTTGTTGCTATAGGCTGCATTGGAAGCTTCTTCTTTTCATGTACAATCTTCTTTCGAACAATATTGCTCTTTTGTCCCACATCCTCCTTCTGTCTCTTCTCGCCATCATCCAATGTATCTTGTCTTGGCTTAGCAACATGAGAGTTCTGCATAGGCACTTGCATGTTTCTCAACTGATAGCCCCCTTGAACTTGCAAGATAGCAGCATCAGTGAGAGCTTTCACATCCTTCTTAGAAGGTCTGGATTGTTTGTACTTCCTTTGAATGAGATCCCTCAAGTGCCCAAAATCACGAGTGGGCAAGCGATATCTCTTTTGACCTTCATCATGATCATATTGGAAAATATGATCATCATCCTCATAGTTGTCATAATTTATATCATGACCCATATGCTCAAACCCCTGGGTGTCAAACTAATTGATCTCCTCCTCATAATATATAGCTCCACCCTCTTCATTGGGAAATTCCTCGTCTCTACTCATTGAATGAGCAACTGCACAGTTTGTTGGGTCATGGGGTAAGAAACACACTTGGCACCAAAGACTCTCATCTTAAAAATTTGCTTGATCCTTACTCAATGGATAAGGGTATCCCTTTCAGGCTGTTTGAAACTAATGTGCCTAGGAGCAACTTGTCTGTTATTTTGTTGTGGTCTCTTAGACCAATCTGTATTATAAGGTCTGTTATGTAGTCTTTGACCTTGATTGAAATGTGTTGTAGCACCTTGAGGTGGTAGCCCTTTGTCATTTTGAGCAACTTTGCAGGATAAATCTTTCATAACCCCCATAAGCTTGTGCAACTTGTGTTCAGTAGTGAGGGGCTTGTTAGAAATTGCCCTATCTGGTTGAGAAATCTTTACATCAAATCTCTTAACATGTTTACATGAGGCTCTCATCTTACTTTCAATATTTATAGCTACAACATAGGCCTCCCTCAGTGTTTGAGGACTCTTATCCCTTAAACAATAACCAATATTAGAATCAAAGGCACCATAGTATAAAACTAAACATGTGGATTCATTAGGTCTCATCTGAGGTGGCACTTTTTCATTGTCATAATGAATCTGTCATTGAAGTCAACAACAGTTTCATTGATTCCCTTCTTGATTATTGTGAGCTCATGGATAGCAAATTTGTGGTCAATCCTATCCCAATACTGCAATCTAAATGCTCTCATGAACTCTTCCCATGAGTCAATGCTATTATCAGGGAGTGCCTTGTACCATTCTTTGGCACTTTCTTCTAATGAAAGTACAAATAGCTTCATCATGACATCTTCATCCTCAATCTCATACTCATCTATGATATTGATGAAGTGTCTCAAGTGTTCCTCACCAGTGACTGCATTATTACCTTGAAACCTAGGAAGTTTCCCTCTAATCTCAATTGGAATGGGATTAGGAAAATTAGGTATGCCAATAAAGTCAAGTTGTTTATACCTTTCAGCCCCTAATGGTTGCCTCTGTGGAAGAAACCTTTGTGCTTGTCTTTTGAATAGAGGCCTAACATTCTAAATATTGCCATGTTGCTGATTCATTTGATTCTGCAGGGGCTGATTTTGAATACCTTGAACATGGGCATTATTCACACCCTGTTGTCCCATCTATTGTTGTCTGGGATTGGCTTGAAAGTTAGGGTCTTGTTGATTATGTTGCTGATGATGTTGTCTTTATTGTTGTTGGTGAGGTATATGGCCTTGGTGCTGAATTTTTTGATCTACTTGGGTCTATTGAGCAAGTTGAGCTTGATGTTGTTGAAGTAAGGCCTGCACCTCTCTCTGCCTATTCCTGATATGATCAAGCAAATGCAGCTCATCCTGGATTCTCCTTTCTCTTTCCTCATCATCAGGTAGTTGTTGCTGATCACCATCCTTTGGGATGGTATCATGCTAGCTTTCAATTGTCCTTGTGGGAGAATTAGGATACCTGATATTTTGATATGCTTCTTCATTATCACGGGGCATCCCAAATGTCCTCAAGTAGGGCTCATTAGATCTATCCTTGCTTCCTCTACCAATAAAATATTTGTTTCTCTAGGAATCATATCCATCAATATTCATTCTCCTACTCGTTTTGAGTATATTATCAGAAGAGTCCTCAGAAGTATACTTATATTGACTTATGAGGCCAACAAATGCATTATCTTGGGTATTCCTTGAGGGTACCATACTAGGTCTTCTTTCCATGTATCTACCCCTTCTATTTCCTATACTGCTAGAGGATTCCTCATGTCTAGGTTGTCCCTGGTTTCTTCCTCTATCCATTTCAATACTCTTGAAAACTAACTTTCTAGGTTTCTTACTTGATAGAGTCGCCACTTCCATGATGGGAAGAACCTCTTCTTTAGTGACTATTGCAAAGATTTTCAAATCCTTTAATTCATTCCCTAGAAATGACGCCAAAAAGGGTGTTGACTCCCAAAATAACTACAACCCTAAACCCTAAAATATTCCTAAATCACCTGGGTCGGGGACAATCATTTTAGATGAATGGAAGAGATTTATCAACAAGTTCAAGGTGACTTTGGGCAACCTACAGGAGTGGGTTAACTCCTCTGCACTTCAAGCTCAACTTAAACCTAGGAGGGATATTCCAAGGGGTATACCTGAACATGTATTAGGTTCAAACCAGATGAACAACTAAAAATAACAGGAAAACTAAACCCAAACTACCTTTTAGGCTCCAAAGACTATCACTAGACCTAAAACAACTGGTTGTCATTAATAACCCCTATATAGCTGATAAAAGGGCATTCCCATTGACAATGGAAGGTGTAGATATGCTTGTTTGCAAAACATACAAATTAATTACTTTCTTCACACATGATAAATTTGTTCTAATTTTTAAGAGTGTGGGTGATCATGGAAACCTTCAGACTGGTGCCTACTATATATTAGGTTACAAAGTCCACAGTTCAATAGAAGGAAGAAAATAACAAAAGAAATGAAACATGCGCTTTCTAGATATTCAGATGCAAGAAAAACAACAATCAATGGAGAATATGCTTAGTAATCCTTCATCAATATACAATCAATCATCTATAACCATAAAAGAGATCATCACATAGCCTGTAATGTTTTAAGAATATGTGCATTCATCTGATCAATGGTTACAGGCATACCACAAAGTGTGGCAAGAGGAAACCCTAAAAGAAACTTAGGATTTCCTTGAAAGATTACATAAGAAGAAGGAGAAGTTCATACACTGATAGCTGTAATCAATATGAAAAACCTTTCATGACCTATGTCTTCACTGCTGTAGAATTGGAACTTTTTGCTTTTTGAAACCCTGGAGAGCTCTGCACTTGACTACCTAAAAATACCCAAAAGACCAACCTTTTCTACATCTTACATTCATGCGTATATAGCATCTGATTGTAATTGACCTAATTAGGTTACAAAAAATTTCCCCAAGGGCCATGTCAAAAAATATCTTGGCCAGAAAAGACATTTATCTACCAAAAATAACTTCAAAAATATCTAGGGTCCAGAGGCAGATAGAAGATATTTTCTGCCTTGATGCACATTACTGGCTTGCTAATCTGCAACCATAAATGTAACAAATATCTAAGAAATCTAGGGTACCTGAAAGGCATAGCACCTGCATTGATGGCATATGAGACATGTCCCTTCAAAATCACCAAGTAAAGCCTTTACAAGACTTTAAATTTCAAACCCTTGAGTCTTTGTGTCCTCATCGGCTATGAATTCTTCGAAAAAATTCGCTCCCACAATGTCGCCTTGCCAAATTCATGCATCTTCCCACCTTCAGGATGTCTGACAGTCCCTTTTGAATACCAGCCATGGATAAGTCTACCTTAAGATCGACGGTTGTGAGTTACCCACCAAATTTGAAAATCTGAGCTCTCTTGTTGAAAAGTCATCAACCAATCGTGCCATTCCATGTCGGATCTCCTTTTTTGGTGATCTTTCCTTTCCCTCATTTGACGTGGCCACGTGGCACAATCTCGCAGTAGTGCGGTAGGGTGTGGTCTATCTCTTTTTAGCTCTGGGTAAGTGTGCTAAGCCCTCCATGTGGATCTCTATCACTGATGTCCTTTTCTTCCTCTAGGGAACAATCCACGTGTCATCATTTCACAACTGCGCAGTGAATCTTTCTTGTAGCCAAGATTCCCTTGTGACACTGTGCTATCGTTCAATTTTATCGGCCCCACCTCTTCACTTCATCCTTTGACACCTGGCGCGATTTGCTTCAGTCAACCGAGTCATCGACCATATGGCCAAAGGCCACGACATACTTTACAGTTGTCGCTATTTCGCAGTCGCGCGGTGGATCTTTGCCTCTGATAAGATTCTTCTATGGGCTTGCACTACCATCAGATCTTACAATACCTACAACTCACTTCTTCACCCAACACCTAGCAACGCTTGCTTCGTTGATTCAGAATCCTTGAACTTATGGTTGTAAGCCCAAGCATACTCGCCAGTTGTCTGCATTTTGCAGCCCCGCAGTAGGAATATGATGTCACCTTAGATGTTATGCGGGCTTGCGATATTTCACCATGTGGCACCTCCGGACCTTGCAAAGGCTTTAGACTTAGACAATATGATGTGACATGCTATAGATGGTACATTAGGTAAAAGAGACCGGTCACTCGTGACTTAAAAGACTCAAGGTTATAACTTAAAAAATTGGCAACCTAGGATCGATAGTCAATGAAGGATTATAAGATGAAGTAAAACGATGACTGTAAGACTTAGGGCTTAGCCAAGTTTTTGGGCTTTTCCACCTTGCATTTCAAATGACAAAGACATGAAAACCTATGAAATATGTCTTTAATCGGTTATATGCTATAGGTTCAAGTGGGAATATGAATGAGATATGAGTAGCAAAATAGGGCATTTTGGGGACTGATGTTTTAGGTGTCAACAGTTGCTATATGAGCATGACCATGATAAACATAGACCCCTAGTAATCAATGCAACTACTAAACTTTTCACCATTGAAGATATCAATCAAGGCATAAAAAATTTGGCAGGAGGGAAAGCAAAAGATATTGATGGGTTGCAAGCAGAACATTTAAAATGGGGTATATAGGTCCTTGCACCTTGTATAAAGTGCATCTTCAATAATGTCATTCAAGAGGGCTTCCCAGAAGATTGGATGACTAGTGTTGTTATTCCTCTCTACAAAAGTGGCGATTTCAATAATCCATCAAATTACCACACTATTATGGTTAATCCCCTTCTTGGTAAACTTTTTGGAAGCATGGTTGAATACATAATTAGCAGTTGGGTAGAAAAAGAGGGAAAAAAGCTAAGGGATAGGCTATCTTTAGACCGAAACATTCTACTATTGATCATGGTGTTACCCATTGGTTCTTGATTGAAAAAATATAGAACACCCGAGGTGGTGAGGCTTTTTTTGCTTTGTAGACTTTAAAAATCCTTTAACATGGTGCCCCACAACAAACTTTAGGATAGGATGGAGGAACTTGGAGATCTAGATATGTTTAGAGCAGCAGTCCATAGGCTTTATGAACAAGTCAAGGCTAAAATTAGAACTAGTGATGGAATGTCAAAGTGCTTTGGTATTGATATTGGTGTCAAACAAGGTTGCTTGTTCTCCCCAACTTTGTTTTGGGCTATACATTGATAAGTTAGAAGAGTCGATAAAAAAGGCTAGTGGGGAGGGAGTTTAGCTGGCTAAGTATGTAATAAAGTTACTCCTATATGTGAATGATCTCATATTAATTGCTAAAACTGGTCGTAGTTTGAGAGAACACCAGAGGGCGTTTGAAACCTTTTGTCAGGAGGTCAGGATGCAATTGAACACTAGCAAAAACAAAGTAATGATCTTCTCATTGCGAAGAAAAAAGAAGCAAATTAACTTTCTTTTTAAAGGCAATCTATTGGAAATAATGGATGAGTACAAATACCTTGAGATTGACTTTCAGAACAAGCTCAATTGGGAAACATATAGAGAAAATATAATTCAAGTGGGTTTGAAAGTGCTATACTCTCTTCAAAATAGATGTAGGAAAATATAGAATTATGGGATTGGAAAACCATTAGAATGCTTTTGGTTTGCTTGTTACTCTGGTGATTCTTTATGGGTGTGAAATTTGGGGCAACAACATGTCAGATCAGAAATGGATGCATGTTGAAAGAATCTAGAAACATCTAATCATAAGTAGTCTTGAAATTAAAACTATTGTTTCATACGAGATTTTATTGGCTGAAATAGGTACTTTCCCTTTGTAAGCATCAACGATTATCCGAGTGTTAAGTTACCTAAAGAAGACTCAAAATATGGAGAACCACCATTGGCCTAAGCTAATTATGGAGGAAGACATAATTAGAAGACACCTAGATGAAACAAAATGACAAGTGGATAAAGAAATAGAACATTAATATGCAGAAGTGTCCAAATACTAATGAGAAAATAAAAAGGTTTGTAAGAGAAAAATTTAGGAATGTCATGTGGACAAAACAAACGGGATGAAAAAAGCTTACTATATCAAAGAATTTAACCCCAAGTGGGATCATGGAGAAAAATCCTACATAGGAGTGGATATTAAGTGGAAATAAAAAATGTTGATAGCCCAATTAAGGACTAGCTCACATCATCTTAGATGTGAAATGGGCAGATGGCTGATACCTAAAGAGGAGTGGGAAAAGAGAATATGCCTATTTTTCAACAAGGGGGTAGTGCAGAACGACACTTCGTTATGGAGTGCTTAGACATTTGTACCAGTTATGAAGACACCTTGAAAATTGATAATTTAAGCACCTTGTTTGAGGAGGCAAGGTTGGGGAAAACTACAAAATTCCTGATCAAAATTCACTGCAGAAAATATGATCTCAAGAAGAGATTACAAAATTTATAAGGCTTTGGTGCCCTATTTCTAGTGGGACCTTGTGTTGCTCTTGGTCCCATAAGTTACTTTGGCCTCATGGACGTTATTAAAATCTTTCATTTCATTTCATTTCTAGGCATATGATAGAATATCGGGTAAAGAAACTCTTATAAAATGAAAACATGGAAATAGCCTTGTTAGATTGGAATCTCCATCAAAAGTTTATCATATACGTGCGTAAAGTGGGGAAACAACAATCCTTCCAATTATAGAACTATTGGGATTTGCTCTTCATTGTAAAGTTTTTTTGGATCTATTCAATTAAAACAAATTAGTAGATGGTTGGAAGGCAAACAATATTAAGAGTTGACATAAAAGCGGGTTTGATAATCAAACACTTAATAGTTGATAATATTATCATATAAGAGTTTTTATTGAAAATTATCATAACCATAAAATGGATCTCTTTGTTTGCTTTGTGATATTTAGAAAAAAGTTTAATGTTATTTATGTGGGAAATCTTAAACATGGTTGTCATTTATCATCAACATTCTACGAGGTTTACAATTTATTAAATAGGTTGGGTGCACATATGCAAGCCTTCACAACTATACCATTATGCTTCTACTGTATGATGACAACATTCTCCTCCTCTCCAAGCAGCCTAACAACCTTGAAAAAAGCTAAGTGTTCTAATAATTTGCAACAAGTATGGACTAACAATAAATGTTGATAAAACCACAATCATTATTATCAAATCCAAAAGGTTTACCAACACTACAATTTTTCAATTAGCAACATCTTGAAGTATTTTGTTATTGTATATACTTAATCCTAGTAAAAAAATAAAACTACAACCTAAATACTGAAAATGAATTACTATAATATGAATGGCATATTGTGGTTTGGGAAAGCATTTAATTTTTTTGAATTTTAGCATTCAGACATAATGAAAGAATCATTCTCTAGCCTTGGAAATTAAAACTAATACACCTTGTGCATTCACCTCATGGAAGTGGACATGTTGCCCATTGAAATTGGAGGTGTAAAAAGATATATGTTGTTCATGCACAAGTTGAGAAATTTAAAACAAGATAAACTTCTCTCATTGTCCAACAATTGTGCCTAACCCTAAAAATTAAAAGAGGTTTGAGTAGAGACTTTGATTATTCATTAAAATGTTTAGGCATTCACAATCTCTTAACCCTCTTAGATGACAACACCTAAAATTAAAAATTGAAAATAAATATTTGAAAAACTTTAGAATAACAAACTTATAAGAAAAGAAAAATATGTTATTATAATAATATCATCAACCTCAAATTTTTAAAATTTAAGGTGGTAAAGTTTAAGAAAAAATTAATGATTACAAAACCTAGAAGTAACTCATGTTGATGTGGTTTTTGACGCACCAACTTTCCTATGACCTATGAAATGTCACAAGTTGGAATGACAGAGATTCCCCTACTTGGAAGGTGGCTAGCCTCAAGAGTCTTCATCATTGTTACACGAGGTTTACTAGAATCCCTCAGTTGGAGAGTGCTTTGGTTGGTTTGTTCAATAAGCTACAGTGAACATTAAGAATCATTCATTAAAAAAAGAGACTCACTTAGTTGAACCGAAACACAATTAGCCAACATAAATCATCAATTTCACTTCCAAACACATTAAAACATGGTTAAATTCATAAAAACCATTATGTGTCCTACAAAATCAAAATTTTACAATTCAGAAGAAGAGTCATTCATGAATTTTATTCTAACTTTTGAGAATTCGATCATACTTTTCAACACAACAAGACATCATTTAAACCACAAAATCTTTCAAATTTTATGCATTTTTATGATTGAAATTTATCATCAAATCCTAATCTAACATAGATTTAAAAAAAAGGAAAGGGAGGAAAGGAAAAAGTTAAAGGAAAAGAAAATACATCTGAACTCATCTTTAATCCTTTCAGACATTATTCTATAAATGGATAGATTCAACTTGAAACCAATATTCATCGGACCCTTTATCTGCAATCCCAATGTGAGATGGTGCGACCTTCAAAGGAAAAGTCATGTGCGTGATTGTTATTAAATTCCTACATGCATGGATGTGTTCATTCAACCACACAAAATACCTCACCATCAACAAGGCATCAGTGGTTTAAATACATGTTGAATCCATCAACATCCAGTGAATTATATGTGCAAACATATGAAAAGAAAACAAATTAAGAGTTTGAGAACTTCATAACATACAAATCTAAAAAAGGACTAAAAATTTGGTATATTGTATTCAAACTAAGTTTTCATGGGTTTCCAATCCTTTATAATGAATTGCACATGGGTATAAATAGGCACATTTGGATGGGAAGACAAACAATCATTCCCTCCAAAATCATGTTTGTCTTCCCTCCAAAATCACAAAATGACTAATTACTTTGGAATGTGAAGGGTCAGTTTGACTTGTCCTTTCACATTATATTCCTTCACTTCTTTTCATCTAAAATTTGATACATAGGTGCACGTCGCAAAAATTGTGCACACTTCCCTAATGTCTTTCATTCTTTAGAGATCCTCCTCAGTTGATAAAATCTTCGTCGTGTGTCATTACATTTGAGTCAAAATAATTTGGTCTCGATTCCTTATTTGCTTTAGCGATTTGCATTCCTTGTTTATATGTATGTATCATGCATTTAATAACAACGAAACATCAAATTTATTTAAAATAATAATATCAAATAGTTATAAACAATCAATTTTAATCCTGCAAAATGAATTTACAAAATACAAATTCAATTTTGCATTATTGAGGTCATTATGAAATTATATATGCAAATTCCAATGATAGTTAGGACCAAAACTCCAACATGCATGCGTAAAATTGACTAAAACAAGGGGTTTATTGCTTTTGTACAAATTGCGGTTAGGGCTCGGTTTGTAAGTTGCATATTGGGGTTTGGATCCAATTTTAGGATTAAGGTGCCATCAACTTTGTAAATCATATGATTTATTTATTCCTAATATTGTTTGCAAATGCATTTATAAGGGATGGAGGATTCATCGACAATGGTAATTATTTTTTACTAATACGATAATTAATTATTCACTGGCAATAGTAATTAATTATCTATTGGTAGTGTTTACTATTTACCATTTGAGAATCTTTTACTTTAGAAATGTAATTGAGGTGATAAGGTCAAACTAGGTGTCCATATTGGAGTGGCTATTATCGGGGGTTATGATATGCATATGAAGGAATCTTTGCATAGCTATTGATAGTCTATGACATCTTGTAAGAGCATCTTCTATTTTCACTTGGGGATTGTGTAATAAACTAGGCACCCAAAATGGAGAGATAATTTTAGTCAATTATGACAGGCTGTAAGAAGTCGTAAGAGACTATGTTTATCATGTTGACTAGATCCCAAAATTAGGTGTTGGGATTTTCCCAATTCGGGACACCACGTCTTCTATATTCTCATGTAGTATGTAATTTCTATATAACAAATGCTTAAGGAGGTAGAGAAGTAATCTGTTGAGGTTGCACAGGTATACAGACACTGAAGGAGAGTTGGAAGTGATTGTATTGCATTCTTGTTTCAAGATAATACATACTCGGCCTCTCTTCTTGGTGGAGTTTTTTAATCAAAAGGGTTTATCCATGTTAAATACTATGTTATGTGTAAATCTCTTATGTTTATTGATTTTCCTTCTTGTTGATTTTACATGTTTTAATCTCTATTTAGCATTCTATTGTTAAAAATTATATTTACAATTTAATTTCAGATTTCCATATTATAGTGGTTTTCCTTCATTTGTAACATTTGGTATCAGAGCCTGGCTAGCTTTGCTTCTTGGGTGGAAGTGTGAAGGTTTCCTATGTTGTAGTGGGAGTTATGGTTTAATTTGTTTTGCATATTTGAGTGTGGAAGCCATGGTTGCATCTACATCTCAATTAGATATTGAGAAGTTCAACGAAACTAACTATGAGTTATGGAAGCTAAAGATGGAAGACCTCCTTGAAGAGAGGGACCAATGGTTGGTTGCAACAAAGGAAAAAACTAGGCAAAATATATTAAGATGGGTGGGATAAAATAGATAAGAAAGCATGAGGGACAATCTGGCTTTGTCTTGCAGATTCAATTTTGTTAAATATAGCTAATGCATCCATTGCATATGCCCTATGGAAATGTTTGGGTGAGATCTACCAAGCCAAGAGTCTAGTAAATAAATTATATATGAAAATGAAGGAAGGTGATTTGATTGTTGAGCATTTAAATCTTTTTAATAATTTGATTTTGAGTCAATTAGCCTCTATTGATGTTAAGATTGAGGAAGAAGATAAATGCATCATGCTTCTTTTTTCTTTGCCTGAATCATGCGAGAATTTTATTCTTGCTATTAGTGCTAATCTTTAAGATCTCAAGTTCGATGCTCTTGTTGCAACATTGACATCACAGGAATGAGAAAGAGAACTATGGATAGTTCAACAAATGCTTTTCGTGTCAGGTGAAGGTCCAAGGAAAGAGGTAGATCTAAAGGAGAATAGAAGAAGCCTAAAGACAAGTCTAAGGGCAGATCTAAAACTTTTGGAGAAAAGAACAAAGTGAAGTGTTGGAATTGCGGAAAGAGTGGACACGTAGAGAATAAATACAAAAATAAAAAGGAACAATGGAATTCCACTACAGAAAAGTCCTCAAAATTAGGTTTTGAAGCCTTATTTTATTCATGTAATATTGTTTCTAATGAACACTGGTTAGTTGACTCAGGATGCTCATATCACATGGCTCCTCATAAGGAGTGGTTTTTCACATATGAAGAATATGATGGAGATGAAGTTTACCTTAAAGACAACAATTCATATCTAATAGTTGGACGGAGCAATGCGCAATTGTGTTTAAGTGATGGGATGATAAAAACCCTCCTTGGTGTTCTACATATTCTTGGATTAGTAAACAAATTGATTTTTGTATCTAAGTTGGATGATTCAGGGATGCATGTAACGTTTGATAAGCATGGTTGCAGATTGGTGAGAGGGAGCTTGGTGGTAGCAAGGGGGCAAGATTAGGAACTCTTTTTAAGTTGAATGCCACTACTATTTGTAAATTCACCAATGTGACTAAAAAATTAAAAATACATGTATGTTGTGGCACCGAAGATTGGGCTACATAAGTGAAGAAAATAGTTCTTTGTGGGAGGCAGCGAGCTCCTGTGTAGTACTAGTTTGAAATCGATGGACAAAAATGCGAGGGAGGCCTTAGACGACCGTAGAAATTATCTCAACCACTAACATCAAATCGTAGCAGCAGTGTTATTATGATGCATGGTATGAAAGTTAGCTTATGTTAGAATGTTAAACTTTCATGGTCAAGCCAAGAAACCTAAATTTTTAAAGAACCGAGATTTACTTGTCTAGGCAATGACATCTCCAATTTATGGCTAGTGAATTTAGAGTCCCTTGAGCGGTTGGTTGTGTTCTATGGCCCTGTCTTTAAAGACAATGTAACTTTGTATCGGGCAAGTCCTTCCTCATTTCTTATAATTTGTTATATTTAATTATTTTTTAAGATTTGGAAAGGATTTCTTAGAATGGAATCACAATATGGATATAGTTACCCAGGAGGCTAAAATGGTAGGCACAACACTCTTAGCCTTTCTACAACAAAGCCCTTTGAGCTGCTGCATTTAGTTCTTCCAAGAAGGGTGACACTGTAGGTTGTTCTTCTCTTTTTGGGAACAAGAGGGGCAAAGAAATTCACTTCAAAATTTTCTATTGATATTATTTATATCTCTGTGATATGAGAGGATATCTTTCTCTTGTTTTATCTACTATTTCATTCTAGTGTGAGAGTTTGAAGACACAACAACTAGATGAAAACTTGGCTAGGGTTTTTGTAATAGACTATAAGTTTTGTATATGAAGATATTTTAGCAATAACACTTAGATACCAATTTAACAATAGGTATTTGTAGTTTTTGGTTGCAAAGATGTCTTAGAATCAATAAGTCCTTGGATCTAGGATATTTAGTCAATGTCTCTAATAGGTGGCAACTGACCGAAATCACCAACAAGGATAATGGAATGTCCACCAAAGGGAACTTGATTCATCTTTTGCTTACATATATGTAATTTCATGTGCATTTGTAATTAATCCTTATTCTTTATAAATGCGTACCAATTTTTTTAAACAAATTCCTTTGTTGAATTATATGGAGTGAAAGGGTTTGTATGATTTTTCCATGTTTGTCATATGGAAGGGTTTAAGACCTTAGTTTATGCTTTGAGTAGGGACTGCTCTGTGTATTTATAGGAAAATTAAATGTAATCTGATTAATGATTGTCAAGTAGCCAACTGTGGCGCGACATCCAAAGTAGCTAAATAGTTGAAAAGTTTAGATTAGTCATAGGGCTACATCACAATGTGTGAATCTAGCTGAAGTAGAGCCATCTGAAAAATAGAAAGCAAGCAATAGAATAAAATAAAAATATATTGTTTAATGGCAAGGATGGTTTGTCCATGTGACCATTGGCATGTATCCAAAGAGGCATTTGGTGTGACCTAACAACTAAAAAATGATGTAATTAAAGCTCATGCTCACAGTACCTTTTTAGTTTTTTCTGCACATTCAATAGAAAGAAAATGAAAGGAAGGATTGAATTTTGATCTAAGTAATTATTTAGTCTTATGTCTATGCTTTAAAGGACGTTGATTTTATGATAATTTGTGACACTTTGCTAAGCTATTCAACATAGATTTAATGTTACAGTTTATTGTCATTTCTTGTGCACTCATGGTGTGGACTTGCCTAATGGTGTCGTGGAGGATGTGCCTATATAATTTTCACATATTATTGCCAAAAATACTATTAAATTTGTATTTATGGATTTGATTGCATGATTGGCAATTGAGGAAGTTAGTAAATCACCAAGTAGCTAATTGCCTGATTGACAACAAAAGTTGATAACCCAATCAAAGGGACACAACGATCACTAATTATTGTTACTTGTTGATTACATGACACATGGAATTATGAACTATGTGGATTGAAAGAAATTGATGACGTGATATCCTACTATCTCAACTTTAAATGACCTAACAAATATGAACTCAATTAGTGCAATATTAAATATTTAAAGGTGGCCACATAAATGATGGGAGGAGTTTATAATTCAAAATCACCCATTTGGTTGAGTCTACATTGTAGATTTCGTGTCATGCACACGTGAGAGGTTAATGCATTCTGCCAAGGAATGTGTGTGCTAAATGGTTTTGAAAGACTGATGATTTTGTGAAAGTGAAATCATGATTGCAAAGGCCATAATATAAATACTATTTAGCCCATGAGTTTGTGAAACAAAAGGATTGAAGAAGGTAAATTACTTATAAAATAAATGCCAAGCAACTAACTTACATTAACAAAGGCATATAAATAGATGAAGTCACACTAAATACCAATTCGATGTAAACTCTCTTCAATCAAAAATAAAGTTCTTGCTTCGTATGACATAGCACAAATCAAGTCCTTAAACCTTCTCAAACTAATAAAAGCATAAAGCAAGGTCTTGAACCCTTCCATATGACAAACATGGAAAAATCATATAAACCCTTTCACTCCATGTAATTCAACAAAGGAATTTGTTTAAAAATATTGGTACACATTGATAAAGAATAAGACTTAATTACTAAGTAATTGTTTAGTCTTATGTCTAGGCTTTAAAGGACCATAAGAAAATTTTAAATACACATCTAGGAATAAGGACATGCCTTTCTAATTAGACAAGGGTGAGATAAAACAAGGGCTGCAAGGACAATTTGTTGAAGTTATGGACAATTTGCTTTTACAATTTGTTAAAATTATGTCTTGTGTTTTTCTCCAATCTACTGTTGAGCAGGGACTGATCTGAGCCCTTGTTCCTCACCCTATACACAAGACAAATTTCATTTCCCTATTCAAATATTGTTTTCAAGATGGTCCTAGGCTTCCCCTTACACATCCCCATGATTCCCAAAAACATATTTGTAGGGGATTAATGGAACATAAGCAATTTTTAAATACACATCTAGGAATAGGAACATGCCTTTCTAATTAGGTCTTCTATAAAGGAGTTGAAAAGGATGACATAAAACAAGGGTTGCAAGGACAATTTGTTGAAGCTATGGACAACTTGCTTTTACAATGTGTTAAAATTGTGTCCCATGTTTTTCTCCACTCTGTTGTTGAGCATTGACGACTTCGAGATGTAGAGTAAAGGGTTCCATACAGGATGTTCTTCCCAAGTTATTGTGAACCAAGGCTCCTTGTTGTCATGCTCCTACCTTTGTATAATTGTTCGTCCCAAGGGCCACCTTTGTCAGGGATGATGATGCACCCAATCTTGTGCATCGATGAAAAGCCTCTCAGAGGTGAATGGTTTATGTTGGTTGAGACAAGCTTGCCTATGGGGGCAAGCCACACCAAGTACGTAGTGGACATATACTTGGGAAATGAATGTCCTTGAGTGGCCTTACTCGAGCGCATGCATGATGCATTCTCTCACAACATGTCCACTACTTCAAAAAAATTGGGCAATAATTAGTTAAAGACATGCAAATGTTAATTGATGTAATTACCTTATCATAATATAGAAGTTGCATATATGTGTGTGTGTGTGCGCATGCACGGACATTGCGTGTTTACGAATTACCTAAAGTCGCTCAAATGTTTGTCAAAAAATTATAGGAACAATATTCATGCACTCCAAGCTCTCTGAAATGAATTTACACCTTACTTTTTTGGAAATTTGACCCACTTTAGTGAACGCCATACAAAAACCACATCGTACTTCATATCTCATCCACCCAATATAAGCTACAAAGAAAATAAATCACAATTGGGATCATTCAAGAGAGAATTTTTGCATAAATTCTTCTTTATTGAATTTTGTACGAAGGCTATGGTGATCAGAAGTGACACTTGCAACTACTACATCTCACAAAAGTCCACTTTCAATTATGCTTTGTTGGAGCTTCCACCACGTCAACTACAACTTTTTTGACATACAAGAGTGCAAGAGATTGGAGATTGTTAAACAACCTTGTGTGCTATCTCACTCGATACTTGAAGTATTGTGGCAACAACTAACTCACTAGTCATAAACATCTCATTACGAATTGTCCATGTGGAGACCATTTTGCAATATGGTCAATGAAATGATATGGATCTCAAAATTGTTTTGTCTCCGATATGCTAGCATTTTATGTTGAGGTGCCCTCCCTGACATTTTACAGTGAGGGTTCCCCCACCCCTACTTAAAGTATGACACATTGACCACAAGGGCAAGCAGTCTGGAACAATTTCCAAACCCAAAATCTCCCCTTTTACACCAGTCTTCCTAATTTGTAATTATCAAACTAAAAATACATCATAAATCTAACAGGCATGTAGTAAAAAATTGAATCGATAAAAAAATAAAAATTAAAGTGAATAAATTTTGTGCCTAGTAATGTAGCTCATATATTTATTACGATGACTTTCCTGATTAGCACCCCATTGCACCTTATTACGGTGCAGGTACTACTTTTAAACTCATTGCCCACTGCTAATTTGTTATCAAAATTTTGTTGATAGCTAAGGTAAGACGTCAACTCTCGTTTCTGGGTGTTATTACGTATTTATAGGAAAATTAAATGTAATTTGATTAATGATTGTCAAATAGCCTGCTCTGGCACGACATCCAAAGTAGCTAAATAGTTGAAAATTTCACATTAGTCATAGGGTTGCATCACAACGTGCGAATTTGGTTGAAGCGAAGCCATCTGAAAAATAGAAAGCAAGCAATAGAACAAAATAAGAATTTATTGTTTAATGGCAAGGATGGTTTGGCCATGTGGCCAGTGGCATGTATTCGAAGAAGCATTTGGTGTGACCTAAGAACTCAAAAATGGTGTAATTAAAGCTCATACTCACAGTACCTTTTTTAGTTTTTTTTCTGCGCATTCAGCAGAAAACAAACGAAATGAAGGATTGAATTCCCAATCTCAGTAATTATTTAGTCTTATGTCTAGGCTTTAAAGGACGTTGATTTTTGTGATAATTTGTGACACTTCGCTAAGCTATTCAGCATAGACATAATGTTACAGTTTATTGTCATTTCTTGTGCACTCATGGCGTGGACCTGCCTAATGGTCTCATGGAGGATGCACATATATAATTTTCACATGTTATTGCCAAAAATATTTTGGAGCAACTTGCAGGGCAAAATACGTGCTTAACATAGCGTAACCATTTTTATGTCTCTCATGGAAAAACTCTCCTCTCTTGAGAGTGTTCAAGAGATCTATCATTCTTTGGAACATACATTTATCTCTTAATTTTATCTTATTATAGAATTCATAGTCCATGCACATTCTCATGGTGTTATCACTACTTAATAGCAAAACCATTTCATGAAAGAATAATTTAGGACTGAGCAACCCTCTCTCAAGGTGTTCTTTAGATTTATCTTTTTAAAAAACTACTCCTTGTTCTTCCACATAGCTAAATTTGTATCACAAAATGGTTCATTGCTTGGCACTAATTCAATTTGGTATTTTGCCTCTTCTAAGGTTATTACCCTTCCAAGGTTCCATGTTGAATATGTTAGCAGTTGGTACAATGTTTTACAAGTTATTGTGTTATAAGGCACTAATTCAATTAGAAATTCTACCTCTTCTAGGTTTGTTTCCATTCTAGGTTCCATGCTGAAAGATGTTTGTAATGAAAAGAGCGCACAAGTGCAATCAAGCATGATGAGAGATTTTCTTACATTGCATATGAACATTATCAATAAAGTATATATAAACTATCTAGCGAGATTAATTGAATGCGTGGGGCATGGATGGACAAGCTTTGTCAAGTGCAGATGATGACCATACTAGATGATTCCCTATGTTGTCTTGTGCGTGTCGGCTTGGTACAACCACCAAAAAAGACAAAAATCTTGGTAAGGGTCTCTGTAAGTATAATTAAGGTATATGACAGTATAGAAGAACAACTTATCATTGACACATCTATTTGATATTTAGCTAATGGCTTCAAATTCCTTAACTTTAAGTAACAAAAAAATTAATAAAACTTGTGGTTTTTTCAAATAAAAAATTTATAACAATTATTTACTATGTTGCATGAAACCTATGGTAGCCCTCTAGTTTCAGTAGCTGAACATAAAAAAAAATTAAAAAGAAAAACACCACTCCTGTTGTTGGAACCAACTCAAGACCTATAATTGCTACCACAATTATCTGAAAGCTAACTCATTTATAGTTATAATTACCCCACAAGTGCCCACTTATTGCCCAATCTTTCATTGCAACAAGGGGAGTGTCACAACCTTCAAGTTTGATGTTTTAATAAAGTTTTTTTAAATAAATCTTGTCCTTATACTTCCACATTTTTCCATATCTAGGTTCCTTCAGAATCATTGTTTCTTGTACTAGTATCTGGGTAATTTAGATTGTGTAACTGTTGAAAATTACAAATTATTTGCAAAGTCACCAACTAATTTTTGAATTTAATTAGACTGATATCACTTACAAAGGTAGACACATTTGCAATCTATCATATGATCCAAAGTTAGTGGGAACACAATTTCTATAAGTAAATTTTCATATTTCTTTCCTTTTAACAAAATGTCCTAGAACTATAAAATAGATCTACATCAAATGAGGTGTCAACAACTTCTACAACTCAAAATAAAAGAAATCTCTGGAAAGTATAATCATACTAGTCAAAGGAAAAAAAGAAAATGAATACTAACTTGATGCCTGCTTCACTGCCCAACTCCTTCAAATCCTCAAATTTCATTCCCTGGTCATAACATTCAAAAATCAATATTGTATTGATGCCTCACAGTCTTGTGGCATGTTTATTGACTAAATATCATGTATCCAAGGACTTATTGATTCTAAGACATCTAAGTTACAACCACAAACTACAAATACCTATTGTTAAATTGATATCTAAGTGTTATTGCTAAAATATCTTCACATACAAAACTTATAGTCTATTGCAAAAACCCTGGCTGAGCTTTCATCTAGTTGTTGTGTCTTCAAACCCCCACACTAGAATGAAATAGTAGATAAAACAAGAGAAAGATATCCTCTCATATCACAACGATATCAATATTACCAATAGCAAATTTTGAAGTAAATTTATTTGCCTCTCTTATTCACAAAAAGAGAAGAAGAACAACTTGAAGTGTCACCCTTCTTGGAAGCACTGAATGTGGAAGTTCAAAGGGCTTTGCTGTAGAAAGGCTGAGAGTGTTGCACCTACCATTTTTAGCCTCCTAGGTAATTGCATCCATATTGTGATTCCATTGCACTAATTGAGTTCATGTTTGTTAGGTCATTTAAAGTTGAGATAGTAGGATATCACGATCCATTTATTCCAGTCCACATAATTCATATTCCATGTGCCATGTAATCAACAAGTAACAATAATTAGTGATCGTCGAGTCCCTTTGATTGGGTTATCAACTTCTGTTTCCAATCAAGTAATTAGCTACTTACTGATTTACTAACTTCCTCAATTGCAAATCATGTAATCAAATCCATAAAGACAAATTTATTAGTATCTTTGGTTTGTATCTTTTTATGATTGGGTGTTCACTCATGCTTGTCCACTTGCATATCAATAATGTTGAATGCATGAGATGTCACCACATGTATTCACAATTAGATGTTCACTTTTACTTGACCACACGAGCATCCTAAATCCTCGAAAGTATGAAATGTTGCTTCAACTTTGCATGGGTTTGTAGTCAACATTACATAGAATTGTTGTTGCTAGATTCTAAATCCATGCCAATGCCTAAGCCAATAAAATATCTACAAAGACTCATCAGGTATTTGAAGTGTTTGTTGAGAAAAAACAATAGTGATTATTGTAAATAGTCTAAGCATAAAATTATAAACTCAAACATTGTAGAAAAACTAATGAAAGTCTGTCTTTTTGCAAATGTGACTCATGGAGTGCACCAAGTGTCATCTTCTTTTAGTCAAATGTTCAAACCCTTTTTGGGTTGCACCATGTGTCATCTTCTTTTAATCAAATGTTAAAACTTGTTTTGGGTGTATCACTATTCCCTCTAAACCTATTGATACAACATTGATATGATCTTAATTTTTATTTTGCCACTTATCTACATTTGAGCTAAGAGAGAAAATTAGGGGAGATTAGAATTGGATGCAATATGTTAATGTTGATTCCTCTCAATCAAATTGGTTGTTGTCTCGATTAGAGCAATTGTTGTTTATGAGTTAGGATTCTAAAAGCTACTAAGATGTATAATTTGATGTTTGTGAGGTTTTTGTTTGGACTCAAACTAGCTCTTCATCGATTTCTAGTTATCTTATTATCTACATTGGATTGAGTGGGGTATTGGTAGATGGGTAAGATTCATTATGTCACCTATAACTTGGAGAGAATTTTGTTGGGCTTCCCCAAGGAGATGTCACATGCCAAAATTATGTCTTTCTTGACTATAGCATATAGTCTAAAGCACAATCCTTAAATCCTAAATTTTTACCCACTTAGTTTATAGGGTTTAGCTTTTTTGGACTTGCTCTTATGGCTCTATATTCTGTGAGTTTAGTTTACTCCCTTTGAATTCTACTCTTTATCTTTGATATCGAAGATAATACAAATTAATTTTATTCATTGAAGTGCATATTTTCCATGGGACAATAATAAGATATTTAGGATCCTAAAAATGTAGAAAATTAAAGTGTTTTCTATATTTAAAGCCATCCTAAATGCATAGAGATTGAGTGAGTGATAGTAAAGGAGCTTGGACATAAAAAAAATTGAAATATAGATTTTTCTCATTAATTTTGAAATTAGTCATTAAAGTGCACACAAAATAGTGATAGTGGCAATTTCTAGTGCCAATGTTTTTGCGGTATTTGCTTAGTTTTAGCCCTTGCATTTCTTGTGAAGATGCACTTCACCAACAAATGCTCTCCCAAGAGATAATCTATAAAAGTTGAGTTACCTGAAAATTTCTTATGAAGATGTTTTTAGTGCGACTAATGGATTAAATGAGATAAGTTAGTTGGAGTGGGTAACTGTTGATTGCTTTATAAAAGAGATTTGAGTGATCATAGAGTGGTATTTGTGAAGATTCTTAATTTTCACAATGAAGAAGCTTATACGAGTTTTAATGTTAAATGAAAGGTGTTCAAAAGTTTTGAACACTGCAATCTCACTGGAATCATAACTTCATGTTGAATCCTTGGGTTCAAAGCTTTGTCTTTTGAATTTATACCAAATAGAAGCTTAGAGAAATATTTGTACCTTCAAAATGGTGCTTGTGAATTGGGTTGAAGAGGCCATTAGACATTGCCATTAACATAGCAAGTGTGTAATTAAGTTACTTGTTCAAATACTTAATGTAAATGATTAGTGTCTAATACTTAAATTTATGTGGTACATTTCAACTTATGAAAGACATAATGTAAATACTAATATAGGGTCTAATAGGTAGCGGTGAAACTCTAGTTAATATTTGCTAAAGGTACATTGCAATGTATTTTTAATATTTTAAAATTTGAATTAAATTCAGTATCTCATAGTGGGATAATATTTGATTATTTTATGTCTAACTTTATAGTATTGTTTTTTTTTGGTGCATAAGAGTGATTTTTATATATATTAATAATATTCAGAAATTACATGGAGAGAGGCTGCCATAGCCAGACTGCTAGAAATCCCTTTTCCAAACTCCCCCAAAAATGACCACACAGGGTCTCAAGTAGATATAATAAGGCCACACAAGGCCATAGCAAAACCCAAAATTGCCCATACAAGCCTTATAGACTTAACTTTGCGACTGAAAATACATGAAGCCATAAAGATTTAAACCCTATGCAGATACTGTTGACATTACAGAGGCATTTAACCATGAACCAAAAAAACTTTTAAACAACAGACTGGGAACACAGAACAGGACAAAGAGCAATATGAACCTTCAAATTACACCTAAACCATGCGCGATGACTTGAAATTCCTGGACCCATTCAAACTATCCATCAACCGCTTCCACCTACACCAGCTTCTTGAGGAAGGATGTTGCCTTCTCAGCCCTTTCTCTGTGCTCCAACAGAGCCAGACCCTTTAGGTCAAGTAGAAATGGGTATAGTTTCACAACTTCATCCGAGTCCTACAACATGGGAATGTCTTTTGGATGGGGCACCCCAACTCCAGTGAATACTGCATTGATTGTCTCTTTGAGCCCGCCTAGAAGTTCTACCTTGAAGATTTTGGAAACCAACAATTCTGCTTTAGCCTTTGGGGCACATGTGTCAAGCATCGAAGCTAGAAATCTTGAAGCTATGCTTGTATCCACTCTATATATTTCCCCTTCCTCCAAAAAACCTTTTCCTAAAATAATTTTGATCGCCGCCATAGTGATTCCATCATTCAATCGCAAGACTTGCTTTAGCCTTTGGTCAGTGATCATGCCTTTGAAGGCCATCTGCCTCACTGTGCTCTCAAGTTGGATTGGGGTGTCTACCCCCAAGTTTACAATACCCTCTTGAGCGATGCGCACTATAAATCTCGACCTACCTACCATGAGAGTCTGGAAACTCATGCAGACAACCCTCTTTGAGATGAGAATGAGAAAATGTGAGGCCTTGCATGATAATGGATGGTATACGAGTGTAAATAACCATAGAGCCGCTCCCTCTGCCACTCGTGTCTCATCATGTACCATGGTCGCTAATAAAAGCGATTCAATCTTCCCCCGAGAAGCACTCAAACATGATTGCATTCCTCTTTGGTAGATCTGGCTGTGTTCGTGTGATGATGTTTGATCAAGCCTCCTTTGACAGTCTATTTATTTCTCCATATGTTGCATTCCTTCCTTCTCCCATGTCAAGTGTTTTCATTGACTATCTATGATCACCTTTCCTTCTGCCACGTTTACTTAATTCATCATGCCTCTTAGTTGTATTCGGCCCTTCCACAACACTTGTGTGGACAGGGTGCGCGCCCATCTGCCCACATTTTCTATTGGAGGAGTTCAAGTTCTTTAATTCTTTTACCATCGGCTCCTTGATTTGACAATTCATCTGCTTCAATATTTGCTTCTCTAAAGATATGTGTTATTGTCACCAGTTCGCAGTTGTCTATCAATCCCAAGGCAATTTCCAGTTTAGCAACCAATTTCCAATTTAGCATTTTGCGGGAGTGAAGTGCATTGATTACTAATAAAGAATCTCCTTCAATCACAATTTTTTTGAGCTTTAACTCATGACACATCTTTAGCCCTAGAATCAATGCTTCCAACTCAGCTGAATTGTTTGTACCAATCGAAAGGGGCTCTGCAAGCTTACCAATACATATGTTGTTCGAGTCCCTTATAATGCAACCTACCCTTGATATGCCTGGGTTTCCACGAGAGGTGCCATCGAGGTTTAGTTTGTACCAGTCAAACTCCGAGGGGGACCATTTAGTAGTATTTCTCTTGCTTTCCATTCGAGAGCCCCCCTCCCCACAAATGGAGTGGATAATTAGGCCATGCCAGTTCTAGCGCATCTTTGCATCCCATTCTGTAAAGAAAGAATTTGTAGAGACTGGTTCTCCCAACTTAGAATTTATCAATTCAACTAGACAGGCTTCAATCTTGTTTTGTAGAGATTGAATAGGCATTTCTTTGTCTTGGAATAGCGCCTATTCCTTTCTTTCCAGATTTCCCATATTAACATCGAAGGGTTGGAGACCCAAAGGCTATGATATAATGCTTTTTTCTGTAAGGATGGCCATCCAAGGAGCCATTCTGAAAGTTTATTAGGAAGCGTCGTCTGCCATTGAAGCTTATCTAATAACCATTTCTAGTAGTTTTGAGAGAAAGAACAATTCAAAAAGAGGTGATCACCACTCTCCTTTGCCTCCTTACATAGACTGCACCTGGACGGGCCTTGGAATCCTAATTTGGCAAATCTATCTGCCGTAAGGGCACAACCTTGTGAGGCCATCCACAAGAAAATGCTTGCCTTGGGTAAACAATCTGCATTCCAACAGAGTTCTTTGGGGAGCTTTGCTTCTTCAAGCTGGTTCTCAGAGAGTTTCCTGTATCCGTCTTTGACACTGTACCTTCATGTTGAGGAGCCCACCCAGCAAAGAACATCCTGCCCCTCTCTGAAGCATATGATACATTTAGACATCAGATTATCATACAATACCACTTCCCTCTGACTTAAGCCCAAGTTTTGAGGACTTTTCCATTGAGTTGTGATTATTCCATCCTGGGACGTGGTTGAGAAGTAGTCTATTACCTTATCCCCCCATACTTGTTTTGTTACTCTTTTTATATTTTCCATCTTAATTCCGTCTGATAACTTGGGGTAGCCCTCCCATGAGTCTTCCCATAAAACAACCGTCCTACCATTCCTCACCTCCCAAGATAGATAGTCCACAATCAAATCTCTGCAATTGCAAATATAGTTCCAGATTCTGGATCCTTTTGGAAGCGTTCTAGAAGTGAAAATGTTGTCCTCGCCCTCATCCAAATATTTGGCCTTCAACAATTTGACCCATTTAAGATCTTGTTTTGTATATAGGGCCCACACTAGTTTCACTCCAAGTGCCTTGTTCTGTAGAAGGAGATCCTTTAGGCTTGTACCATCCCTTTCTTTACTTTGACAGATTTGCTTCTATTTGACCGGAGGGTATTTGAACTGCTCCGAGGAGCCTTGCCAGAAGAAGTTCTTCATCTTCTTGTTTAATTCTTTATTTGCACCTATCAAGAGAGGAAGGCATGAAATCAAATAGGTAGGCAAGGCAGAGATTACCGACTTAAGTTTGGTCAGGCGACCAACCCATGAGAGCCACCAATTTTTCCAAGAGGTAGTTTTGGTGCTTACTTTTTCTATCAAACCATTCCATATATTACCTGGTTGTATGCCTTTAGCCAAAGGTATTCCAAGATATCTGCATGGGAGGGATCCCTTCTTGAAGTCTAGTATCCTCAAAATATGAACTTCTTTCCTTGCAGGGGTATTAAAGAAAAAGACCTCCGATTTTTCCAGGATAACTTCTTGACTCGAGGCGATAGAATATTTGTTAAGGATTTCCTTGAAGTGTCAGACCTGTCTCTCCTAGGCAATGCCGAATAGCATAGTGTCATCAGCAAATTGCCAATGAGTGGCTTCCGGTATTCCACTAGTGATTTGTATTCTAGTCACCTTCCCCATATGCCACACATTAGTAATTGATCTTCCGAGTGCCTCTGTCATTATAATAAATAGAAAGGGTCTCCTTGTCATAGGCCACAAGATGCATTGAAAAAACCTTCTGGGGTACCATTTAAAAGAATTGAATATCTAGGGCAAGCAATCCAATCAAATATCCAATCCAACCACTTTCTGTTGAAGCCAAATCCTTCCAACACTTTGAAGAGAAAATGCCAATTGACACGGTCATAGGCCTTCTTAATGTCTAACTTGATTAGTATAACTTGCTTGTTCAGTCTTTGAATTAAGTGAATTGCCTCATGTGCTATGATGACACTGTTTAGAATCGATCTATCGGGCACAAAGCCAGTTTGCTCTTCAGATATAATATCAGGAAGAATTTTCTTGAGTCTATTTGCCATTGTTTTTGCAAGAATCTTGTAGATTGTGTTGCATAGGGAAATTAGCTTGTATTCATCCAGAAACTCGGGCTTCTCCTTTTTTGGAATGAGGGCTATAAATTGTTGTTTATTTCCTTGAGAACATGCCCTGAGTTCCTAGATTCCTCGATAGCTTCAGTGATGTCCTTGCCTAGAATGTACCAACATTTTTGAAAAAATATGACTGGAAAGCCATCCAGACCTGGTGCCTTATCTGGGTGGAGTTGAAAAAGGGCCGTCTTGACTTCTTCTTATGTGAAATTGTTGTTCAACATTTCATTCTGGGAGTCTGTGCTCAACCTTGGGATGCCCTCCAAAAGATCCCTCTAGGCTGATAGATTGGACCCTTTCCAATCATTTAGAAGATTTTTAAAGTGTTCCACCACTGCCTATTTGACATCTTCTAATTTGTCTAGAGATCTGCCATCACTAGTTTTGATGCTCGTTATTCTGTTGATTTCCCTACAGATCTTTGTTGAATTGTGATTTTTTTTTGTATTTTTATCCCTTGATCTGAGCCACACTTCCCTCGACTTTTGCCTCTAGAAGATCTCCACTCAAAACACAAAATTTGAATTCGAGGAGGCTACATATATTTTCCAGTTCACTCCAGACCATTCTTTTCTGAGTGCAATTATTTGGACCATAAACATTCACTAGTAAAAAACTTAAGTCTGAGGCTAGACTTCTTACTTTACATGCTATCCAATTTTTGCTTGAGGCTAGCTCTTCAAGAATTATCGACTGGGGTTTCCAAAGGACCAGCAGTCCGCCTGAGGCTTCGTCCGCATTGACCCCTGTCATCTTCCACATCTTCAATTTCAATCCAAAGTTAGCCTTCTCTTGCTCTCCTAATTCAGTTTCTTGTAGCAGACATATATCAAGCTATAGTTCGATCAAATGATGCCTAATAAGGCATCTCTTGTTAGGGGTGTTTAGGCCCCTAACATTCCAAGTTATGATTTTCATGGTTGTTCGGGAAGGGAGTCGCCCTTCCCTACTTTGAGCATGGAATTAATTTTTAGTTGTCTGGTTGCTTCCCTGTCCCATTTCAATTTCTCCTTGTTTGGGATCCTGCCTCTACTCCCGTGTTCACCACAATTCGGGGAGGTTTTGAGGGGTTCTTTGAACCCAAGCCCAAGTTTTCCTTGTTCTGCATTTACAGGGGGGGTGATCTTTGCACCCTGCTTAGGTTTTGCACTTCTTTGTCAGAGAGTTAGGATCTAGGTTCTCTACATCTGGCTCATCTAACCAATCTTCACAGTCCTCTTCGTCCTCTATGTTGATGTCTCCATTCTTGGCTGCCATTGCCAAGTTTGCCAATTCATTGCCCACATCTATGAGAGAGTCCAAATCTTCTTTACGCACTTTGTTTCCCAGAATATCAATGGCTTTAGATAAATTTTTATCCAAATCTTTTTGTTTACCTTGATTACCGCCCATGGTATCTTCTACTCTTGATTCATCTTGCATCTCTATTTCTTTTTGTTGAGCCTGATTTGCAGATTCATGATGTGATCATTGATTTCTGATGGTAGATTTTGTCAGTTTGAAGATTGTGAGGTTTTACTTTGTACCGAGTCTTCCCACAACATTTTGGGGCTTCACCATCCCAGTGTTTTCCCCAGGGGATCCATTGTGGTATAGTCTGGGATTAGGGTTTGCATCCAATCGCCTTGCTCTGATGATAGCCTGGTTTCCTTTAAAACATCTCTGCTAGGATTGTTGGCAATGCAGATCCTGACATGTGTTCCAACCCCTTCGGGATTAGATCTTTCTTCAGCACACAAATAAGTTCCTAAACTATTTTTGATTTCTTCTAGAATTTTTGGATCCTAGTATTCTAGTGGGAGGTTAGGGAAGGCGTACCAATCTTGCACTATTTCCATCTAATGATGTATGGGATTCAAACTCGCTTTCCAACGGTGAATGTAGAAACCGCAACCGTCCATGATCCAGACTCCATTTTCGATCTCTTCCTTGAACTCCGTAGAGGGGCAAACTACCGCAAAATAGTCATTTGCAAGCGGTTTAAATTCTAGATCCTTTCCCCATTTACCACACCACCACATTTTTAAACCTCGCTCTTCGAACTGTTTCTTTGGGAATCTCCATTGCTCTGAATTCGCTTGATGATGTATCCTTTCCAAAGGGATTTCTGCCTTGGCTTCCCTTGCCCATCTCCCTTGATGCCAGGTTTCGTCTTCCAGCCTCTGCGATTCGCCTTCCCATTCCTGCTCTACTTTTCTTCACACCATTGTCGCTTATACTTTATAAGTATTGTTATAACAATGTGTTGTGGTTCAATAAATCTAATGATGTAAGATTCAATGATTAAATCAAATATATTTAATTTTGAGATGAGGTTGGGTGAGCTATTAAAATTTTATTGTCAATTTCTTTTATTTTTATTATAGTATTATATTGCAATGCGTTGCTTGTCTCTATAGATGTAATGGTACAACATTGAGCATTCTTAAATGCATTAAGTTAAATGTAAGGTTTTTTCTTTTCTTTTCAGTAGATATAACATCATTCCCATATGCATCAAAACATAGCAAGATATAGCAATCAACTTTATAAGGGAATGTTACGATAGTGGATTAAAAAAAATGTTCACCAACATTACATATTAACCAAGCAGTCCTCAAGCACATCCAATAACTTTGGAGCTCCACCTAATCCATATTGTTGTTCAAAGAAGATATCTTTTATTACGAAGAACAATTCATCAAACTAATAATACATTGCACAGTAAGCGCCATTGCTAGTTATTAATATGAGCATTGGAGTTCTCCCAAACTTCCTCATACCATATATGGGAATGAATGAATGAAAGATTTTAATAATGTTCACAGACCAGGGGTCTATAGGACCCAAAAAAACAAAGCCTCAAGGTATTTTCAAACTTTCAGGGCAGATCTTCTACTATGAATCTCGATTAAAAAAACAAAAACAGCCCTATTGTGAATCTTTGCTTATACCAATAACTCACTAAGGTTGTCCACACTCCAACTGTTCACACACTGGGTTGGAATATACCCTTCTGGAAGGAATTCCAAATTAGAAAAGCAGAATTAGCATTATAGCGTCCCAAATGTAAACTAATAATTTTAACAGAACATTTTAGCTTTAACTCAGCTCCTGCCTCGAATTGGATTTCTAAAGTATTTTAGTTGAAACCCCTTACGAAGACTGTTTTCTTTTGAGGTCATATTTTCTTCTTCGCTGGAGTAGACTTTGTTCTATCACTGGCGGACGGCTGGATGGAAGCCAAGGAGCACAAGATGGCAAAGCACGGATTTGCCAGTCTGCCATTCGAAGTGATGGAAGAAATCCTTCTCAAGCTGGACTTGGAATCCCTCTGCTCTGTAGCACCTGCATGCAGATTATTGCGCTCATCTGTTTCCCAAATCCTACCAAAACTTGATTCCTTCAATCTCTCTGTAAGTCACGAAAACGTTATTTTTAATTGTTTTCATTTGTATATATTGATAGGGTATGCAATATTTTGAACACCCAAAGGTTGTTTAAAGAGGGTTTCTGGTTGCTGGTTCCATGCTGGTTGTATAACTATTTTTTTGACCTACATGAAAACTCAATTTTGAACAAACATGAATATTTGCGTTTGGGTTTGCTGTAACTCCCATGCACTCGTATATACCTAATGTGTAAACTACATCACAGCCTGCATGTTTTTGTTTTCTGTGAATGTGAATGAACCCACAGGAGTATTAGCATGTATGCAATTGTTTTTCTCTCAGTGTGAATGAATCCACACGACTACTTGCTTTTTGGCTTTTCTATCGGAAACTTATAGGAACTTGTATGCATCTAACGCGTTTAGTCATCTTGGCCTGCATATTTTATTTTTTGTGTATGTGAATGTGTGAGTAAACTGACATTTGAGTCTTTGCTTTTAGGTTTTCTCTAAGGAGCTTCTTGTCACTTGTATGTGTGTAATGTGTATACTGAATCTTGGCTTGCTTGTGTTTTTTTTTCCTATGAATTTGATTGAACCTATATATTTTAGTTACACGACTATTAGCTTTTGGATTTTCTGTAAGCAACTTCTAGATACTTGTATTATATATATATATGTAATTTGTATACTATATCTTGGTTTGCAGAATTTCTTTTCAGCAAATGAACCCCCATTTTTTTACCCATAGGAGCATTTTCTTTGGGAACTGTAAGCAATTCAAAGGCATTCATATGCATGTAATTTGTATTACTACATCTTGGTCCACACATTCTGTTTTTCAGATTTCTGTGCATGTAAATCAACTCACGTTTTTTACCAAGTGAGTGTTTGCTATTGGGTTTCTCTGTTAGTAGCTTCTAGGCACTTGTATATATGAAATGTGCACGCCACATCTTGACTCCCTATAATTCTTTTTTAATGTGAAGTACAGGATATTGGAGTGGGTAAGGAGGTCCTATCTTACCTCCTTTGCAGTAATAGATGGGTTCAGAACCTCACCATCAATTGCAGTCGGCTTGATGACTCGTCCATTGACATTTTTAATTCTAGTCTTTTAAGCCTTAAAGAATTGGTTCTGCAGAAGTGTTCCAATTTCTCTCCCAAGATTTTTGTTGCACTGGGTCAACATTGCTCCAATCTGAGGTATGCCTGTAAAAACATAATTTCCATGGATACTTTACCACACTTTGTTTTCTAAATTCATGAATTTGTATTAAGAAAATGATACACACGAGTTCATTAACTCTGAATTAGTCACGAACCACGGTAAAGTCTGTTGAGCTGTGGTCAAGTGGTAAGATAGGACACTTATCCCAATAACGACTAATGTTTAAAATTTAGTGGGCATGCCCTCCACATTAAGTAGGCACAATCTCTGCATTATGTGGTCTTCATGTTTGGATGTGATAGAGGAGTTTGATTTCAATGAATTTTGTTCCCAGAGTGGTGTCATAAGATGGTTGTTTTCTCAACTATTGAAAGATACTGTACCGTAACAAAGATTGGAGAGTGTAATGAAGGGAAGTCCGATCACATATAATTAACTAGAATTTGGGGCTTAGCTAAAAAAAGCCAAAGGTAACAAATTTCAGGAAATGTCACCATATAAAACATTTGAATCAAGAACCTGCACATACCTCATCTACTTTAAGGGCTCACTGACAAATGAGACTCATCTGGACATGCTAAGCCTAAGAATTGACTAGAATAATTTCTCCTGGTTGTGGTGTGAAGGACAGGATGTTCCATAAAGATATGCAACCGGTTGTTACTAAAGAGTAAAGATGCATGCATATGATATTATACTGAGATTTATTATGTACCTATAACTTTAATTTTCTAAAGTTATATGTTGTACCCTTGGTATGTACGATGTATTTTGAGGCCCAAATGCTCCAATATCACTGTAAATGACCATAATACCTGAATGCCAAAAATAAAAGAGGCACACAGCATGGACTGGTGCAAATGTAATCAATTATTAAATAAACTTAATAAGTCCCTTCAGGTAAGGTTTCACCATACAACTATCTTTAAGGAAGGATAAACTTTAAAGGATATTTCAATAAAGAGTATGATACAATCTATGACATAACAGAAGATGCTGATGGTATATCATGAAACCTGTCCAAATACTCTTAGTTTAATAAATTTAGGGTAGGGTAAACCAGTAATATTTGCATTAGCATGCCTTAACACTTTTGTTATGTGTGCCACATGTCTCCTGCTTCACCTGTAAGATCGCTCAAGTACAATGTAGTATGTACTATAATATGGGTAAATACAAGATATAGAATCATGATATTATGGGTGTATGTAACAAAATTTTAAAATTTCAATTTGATAATCTGCTGTTGTTAGAATTTCTGATGGCTGCTCAGCAGTTGTTCTGGGCACAGGTGCAGCAGTCAGAAAATTAAAATTAGAAAATTCAGAATTTAAAGAATATTTTTTGGCAGGCTTTTCTGGGCACTGAAATACGTATTCAAAGTCTTTGTTTTTGTCCTAATGATAAGTGCAAGATCAGTTGATTTTTAGGTGCTAGAATTAGGGTATTTTGGGTGCAGTTTTCATATCTATTTTAGGGTTTTTTTTTTTTTTTTTTTTTCCGTTTTTTCTTCAGGTGACTGAAAGATTAGTTTAGGCAGATTTTTTTTGATAAGGATGTCTAAAAATAAGATTTTCTTTTATTTCTTTATTCTGGGTGGCTGGGATATTTTTAGAACAGTTTTTTTTGTGTTAAGAAAAACCAAAAATAAGACCTTGTTTGGTATGTCAAGTTTGTGGTTTATTTATTACCCTTGGTGTCCATATTTTTGTACTCAATTATTTTCCAGAGTAATATAATTAGTTTCCAGACTGCAGGCATATTCTCATTTCAAAGTTCATTGTTTGTTTTAGAATCTCAATATTCAATGGATTTGGGATCTGAAGTTTTGAATAACTTCTAATATCTCAAGTTGTAAGAAAAATCTGTCGAAGACTTCAAAATTCAATGTTGCTCAAGTTGCAAAAATCCATGACAGAGTTGATTCATTCTGATTTGTTGTCTGATAAACCAATTTAAACAGGAAAAAGTTTCATCCCGAAAAGTAGGAAATTCCCAAAAGTTTGTTTGTAGAATGCCTCTCCTATGTCTTATATATGGTATTGCAAACACAAAAGGGTAAGCCTAGGGGTACCCCTAAAATACCATAATTGATATTTGAATAGGAAAATAGCATGAGGTTAGAGATGGAGATGCAGGACCAAGAGGTGGGGACACATCCCCGTGGAATTCTAGTCCTAAAAGTGCACATTAGCAACAAACATACACTTGACTTGTTATGGATCTGAATGATGAACTCTGAAGAGATTATATAACTTATTGCTCTCTTAAAAATAAAACTTATATCCTTACACTCAACCAAATATTTGTTCATCAAATTTTAACTTGGGGGTCCTCTTTAGCATTGATGAACAATAGGTTTTTTTTATAATCATCAAAGATCTCTTGCATTCAATAGGCATTTTCTTGTCACCCTGCTCTTCTCAAGAACAAATGTGCAACCATTTTCCATCGTGTTCAGATTCTAATCATACTACTTCAATGGACTTAACAATGATGGGTGTCCTTAAGGTGGAAGGCAGTATTTGTGAAGAGGTTTATATTGTATGTGCATTGTGAAGTGAATCCAGGTGTGGAGGGTGATCTGGATTTGATCGGGAATGTGGTTGACAATTCACTGAATTGTTGGAACTTAGACATGTTATGGATAAAAGTGATTAAATTACAACAATTGTAGCATAGGGAAAATTGCAGATTGTAATTAAATGAACTATGAAGGAATGAAGATAAAAATATGTAGAAAGAGAACAATATTTGTAGTAAAAGAAACTAACTACTTTAATTTGAGAGGTATGTACAAGTTAAAATATGCAACCCATTACTGAATGATTCATACAAGGAGGTAGTGATCTGTGGGAAGAAATATGAAGCTACCATACTATGCGTTTGGCTTGCTAGGTTCCTGCTACAACACTTCTGATTTTTACATAATGATGACAATTCTCTTATAACTATTTTTTAGTAGGAAATGAACAGTCAAAGAAAATATTGTGAGGCAATTTGCCTTGGAATGTGAAAATTCATGTGATAATTGTTTTCCCAAGAAGTTGAGAATTTTTTGTGAGATAAAACTCATTCAAAGATGAATTTTTCATTCTTCAGAAAATTTGCCAAGTTTCTGGATTCTTGTATTTTGCAATTTTCGAGAATTTTGGTATGATTTTTGGGGTTCAGACATTGTTGAAGTGAAGTTCAGCATCCTTTCATTATGTCAAATCCTAAACTTTCCCAAGATTTTTCATTGGGTTCATTTGGAGCTATGGTCCTGAAGATATGCTCCCAACAATATGGTCTACTAGTTTTTAAGTACGTTTTCAGAACATTGTCTAAACTACCCACCTGGTTAAGAGGGCCACGATTGGAAATATGGTAATACCACATCTAATGTCTCAGAACATTTCTGTTTTCTGTATGGTAATACCACGTCTAATGTCTCAGAATATTTCTTTTTTGATTTTTCTATTGTATAAAATTGCAAACCTTTAGAGTAAACTTGATTTAAAATTAGGCATTTCATGAATCACAAGTATGGTAGAATTGTAGATCTATTTGTCAATAATGACTAGCTGCAGAGTTGAGGCTGATTGTCAAATGTCAATTTTGAAGTGAATCTGAATGCGGAGGGACAGGATGAAAAATCCCATGATGAGTGGCTCAGAATGTTTCAGTTTTCTGTTGCATAGATATCAAAATTCCAGAATAAAATTGACTTAAAATTGGGCTTTTGACGAAGTCCAAGCATGGTATAATCGGAGGTCTAAATTCTGAAAATGACTAGCTGCATGGTTGAGGCTCATCTTCAAATATGCATTATTGAGTGAAGCTGGATGTGGAGGGGCAGGATGGAAAATCCCACTCTGAATTGCTCAGCAAATTTCCATTTTATGTTGCATAAATATTTAAATTTTATAAACGTAAGAATAAACTTTGACTTAAAACCAGCCATTCCATGAATCACAAGCATTGTAGAATTGGAGGTCTACTTGCGTAAACTGACTAGCTTCAGGGTTGTGTTGGAGATTGTAATATTGACTCGTGCCTATTTCCTATGGGTCTTATTGAGTTACAAACATGTGGTACAACTTTGTGCTACTTTTCCTATTATTCTGGTACCTTGTACCTAGTATAGGGCTTACATGTGTTAGTAAGACCACTCCCATTGAGTGGCCTATGCGTAAGGTTTACATAATATTATATTAGGATATGTACCTTGACTGATGCAGCTTATCCTCTTTTCTTGTGTAGAAATGGTGTATAGATAGAGGGCATTCCTCTTACCATTTTATCTAATTGAGTGTGATTCCATCATGTCTTAATTCAAAATTCTCTTATTCTCTTGTTCTCTCTTCATTTTGGAGCATTTCATTTCTCTGATTTGAGTCGAGCAACATCACTTCCTTCTTGTTGGATATGGTTATCAAATTCTTCATGGTAGTAGAGTGGGGGAAATCATCAGTGTCAATTTAGAAGAATTTTGCTTTACCGAGTGCATATGATCAAATTGCAGAAATCTTCCTACTGATCTGGAAATTTCAAAAAAATATAGTAGTGGTTCATTTTTTGTTCACTGGAAAATTTGTCCATTTAGGGTAGTATATATTCAGCCTAAAGTTGACATCCATTTGGCTTTCACAGTGTTGATTTGCACTTGATCTTTTAATGATCATAACTTTTGCTTCCGGACTCTGATTGAGCCTGTTCTTGAAGCGTTGGAAATCTTCTTCATAGATCTACACATTTATATGCGCTTTGATACCTTTCAAAGTATTCTTCAATGTTTTTGATACATTTGCATGAAGGAAGCTCTCACAAGATTCAGTTGATTTATTGATGTTTTCATGCATAACATAAAGGAGATGGACTTGCATGGTCAATCTTATTTTTTAGGAAAGCACCGTTTGGGAGAGATTTCCGAAGTAATCAGATTTTAGATGTCAGTTCAGATTCGACATCTCTGGGGATTCGATTTCTTTTATATGTGAGACAGAGTCTAACCACCAGCACACTTATTTGATTTTGACTTCTCTCATATGTGAGATGAAAGTCCACTCTTTTGGGCATTGCCATTATCTACATGAAGAGTCAAGGTTCAACCTCTCTATCCACAAGCAGAAGCGGTGTATTTCATCGTCATTTCTCTTTTCGGGGTTGGTTTGAGCTTCGGGACCTCCTATTATGAGGCTATTCCCAGATTAGCTTGTTCCTCAGAGCCTTTAGTCAATCTTAAGGGGGGATGTTGGAGATTATAATATTGATTTTATGCCTCTTTCTATGGGTTACACTGAGTTGCCAACATGCAGTAGTACACTTTGGGCTACCTTTTCTCTTATTTTGATACTTTGTTATCAAATTCTTCAGATTGTTTATTCTCAATAGGTTCAGTGTATATCACTTAGTTGGGCTTATTAAAAAGTAAATATCCCATTTCTACTCTAGTTTTTGTGCCGGAGATAAAGATCAAGGGGATGCATACATGGGCATGCCATAGTAATAGAAATGAAAAACTTGCTTTGCAAGATGCATTCATGCAATTGTGCATTGGTTTATAGTCCTCACTGGTGACTATACCTTGTAAAAGTTGTTATTGGCTTTGGGGGATGTATTTTTGTTTTCTAGTGGCATTCTTTAAAAAATGGCCATGCTTGATACTTGCAAACTAACCATGGTTATCATTCACCCCTTTGATGCTCCCACCCATAGTTGGAAAACTCGGCTCGGCAAAAAACTCGGCAAGCCAATTTTTGGAGAGTAAAAAAAAACTCGGAGAAATCTCGGCAAAAAACTCGGGAACTTAAAAAATTGCTAAAATTTCATTAGAAATGCATTATTTTTGCAAAATTCAATGACAAGATGAATCCAATGAGTCCATAAATGAGTACAAAAGTGTTTTCTATTAAATTTGATTGACTTCAATGCAAATTGATTACAAAATCGCATTCTCATGTGGAATCCTGATGGCTGAAACCCTGATAGTCTGATACAAATTACAATAGATAGCTGAAAATGAAAATAGTAAAATTAGAACTAAATATTAAAAGTAAATACAACATATTACATCTTCCTCTTCCCTAATTTAGCCAAAGCTAGGGAAGAGGTAGATGCTCTAGTCCTATGAGTGTGCAGTGTCGGTGGCTCCTCGGTTGGCATGGAAGGCTGTGGCTGAGGCTCGACCACCATCCTAGAACTATCTGGGTCTGGCTCTGGCAATGACTCCTCATGCTCATGAATGTCCTCCAACCTACATCTCCTGTTGCACCCAGATCCTCCATTGCCTGCCTCTCGAAATCAAGAATCTCGTCTGTGGTAAACAATGGAGGCTGCTCATCCTGCCTTGTCCAATCACTGTAAGGATCTATCTCATCCAAATCAATAGGATCCAGTGATTTGTCCTCTACCTTTTTTGTGCGCAACTGAAGGTTGTATTGCACAAAGACAAGGTCATTGAGGCGCTTTTGGGCTAGTTTGTTCCTCTCCTTCGTGTGAATGGCCTCAAACAAGCTCCAATTCCGCTCACAACTGGATGCACTACAAGGCTGACATAGTATGTGGAGGGCAATTTTTTGGAGATGTGGGGTATTTCCACCCCAACTTTTCCACCAAGCCTCTGCAAAAAAAAAATGTTGAAGAGTTAGAAAACAAAGTCAAGACTCAAAACACATTTTATCAAATTATAAGATATCAAGATGCATGTATGATCATGATGTGACAGTGAAATAAACTTAAAGACTCTGAATTTTATACCTGGTGTCTGAGTGGTTCTTTCTCGAATAGCTAGATTTGAAGAAAAGAGTTTACCCCTCGCTTCATTGTAAAGATCGAACTCTTGGACAATGAGGTCTCTCACCTCAACCATGGTTTCCATCCTTTGAATGCATGTTGTGAGCCCCTCCATAACCTCTCCATTAGGATCGGAGAAGTTCTCCGAGAAGTGAAATTGAGGGTTGAGGAAGTACGCTGCAGCATGGATGGGTTGGTGGAGTTGATTGTTCCACCTCCTATCAACAATCTTCCATATGGGATCAAATTTGAGGCTGTCCCTCATGTAATAATTTTTTATAGCTTCTTTGGCCCTATCCATGGCCTCATAAATATATCCCATTGGGTTTTGATCCCCATCTACCAAGCGAAGGACTCTAACCAAGGGCTTCGACACTTACATTACAAATACAAAAAGATTAAAAATTAAAAATTACAAATTTATAATGAAAGACTTAAATTAAGAAATAAAATACTCAATTTGAATTTAAAATCAAAGTTTTGAGGTTACCTTCACGATCTCTATAGCTCTTTGTTCTATAGCTCTTTGTTCAAAGAGCTTATCACACACTATGCTTGCAACTCTCTCTCCTTCAGGGTTTTTTTTTATAAGATGATTCTAGCCATGCTGGACACACAAACATTTGTTTCAAAGCATTCAACGAACCAATAATGCTTTGCAATGTCAGGAAAACAGTTGCAAACCTTGTGGCACTCGATCTCACCAACTCTTTCCCTTTCGTATGTTCCCTCATCAAACTAAGAACCCAAGGGTGATTGTAGATAAATTTTGTTATGCTCCTTGCATCATTTACAATTGGTGCCACCTAATCAAGTTTGCCTATGTCCTCCAAAAGAAGGTCAAGGCAATGTGCCGCACAAGGTGTCCAAAAAAGTGTAGGATGTCTATCCTCAAGCAATCTCCCAGCTGCCACATATGCTGCTGCATTATCCGTGATGACTTGCACAACATTATCAATCCCCACCTCCATGACAACTTCCTCCAACAATGTACACAATGTTTCTGCATTTTTTATTTTGTTGGAGGCATCCATTGATTTCAAAAACACAACTTGACCTTTTGAAGAAATCAAAAAATTAAGGATGGTGCGGTTTCTCCCATCCGTCCACCCATCGGAAAGAATGGTGCAGCCATGTTTCTTCTATTCTTTTTTTTGATCTTCAACTACTTGCACCGCCCTTTCGGTTGCATTTGTGAGCAACCTACAAGTAAAATTTAAAATAAGTACAAAATTTTATTTTTTAAACAAAAAATAACCTAACATAAATTAACTAATCACATAAAATTTAAATGATAAACTTAGCATAAAATTTAAATTGACTAATCACTAACCTCCCACTCAAGTCTTTGCGAGAAGGTGGTTGTAGCCTTTTCCTGCAGCTGTCATTGCGGTAACCAAATTGTGCCAATAGGGACTACTCGCCACATTGAATGGAATGTTATTGAAATACCAAAAGTTTGCACATGCCATGTCGGCATGTTGATGCACCTCCCTATTCCACCTTGTAGCCTCCAATGATGTTTGTGCTCCTGGTGTGTTTCTTGGCACAAAAAAACTATGTGGTGAGCGTGAAGATGTAGACCCATTTATGTAGAGCTCAAAAAAACTAATTTCTGATTATGTTTTCCCTTTTCTGACCACGGAATCCTTATATCCATGCGCCCGCGAGGCGAGTACTCGCCAAAGACTCGCCGAGTTTTTGGCCTTGACTCGGCGGAAAAGACTCTGCGAGTTGGAGTCAAAAAAACTCTTTTTAAAAAAAAAAACTCGTGAGTTTTGGAAAACTTGGCGAAATCTCAGCGAGTTTTCCATCTATGCTCCCACCAACTCTTGTATATGGAAAAGGTTGTAAGTAGAGTTGTAGGATACGCGACCGTCCCTCCCTTGGTACATGTATTGCTGCACCTGGTATAGATATGAATATGGCACCATGTGGATACGGCTTGGATATTGTACTTGCCCGTACCCAAAAAGCCCCCTTTTTTTCCAACAACACTGGATGTGTAGGGATTTGGTTGCATCCAAAAATGACCCAAATCTTGCTATATTGATGCAAAAAACCGAAAATCGTGGAAAAACAACTCTTTTTTTGTTATAAATAAACCCTTGGGAATGGCAAGATCCCTTTGCATCACTGGTCCCCTTCCATCATCGAATTCTAGCTCGTTGAGGACCCCGCCAACCAGCTTCGCTCCATCCCAACTTTGCCAATTGGCTCGCATACCCATCTTTCTTTTGTTGGCGGGATACCCCTAGTTTTCATTCCCCCCCCGGACCAATAGAAGTTTTGATCGAGCAGCCCAGAGAGATAATAATTATTTATATCATCTAAAATACTAATTATTTAAAATATTATTTTTTTAATTTATATTTACTTTAAAGTTTACTTTATTATAATTTTTAATTTTAATTCTTTTTATTTAAGATGTTAAAAATTAAATGTGAAAGTGAATTTTAAAATTTTATTTTTTTAGTTTAAATTAGTATTCTTTATTAAATTCTTTATATTTAAATTTTAAATATATATATATATATATATATAGTCTAATAATGCGCCTGGTAAACTTTTTAACATGACCGGCGACGCTGGTGTGACACGCCCTCCGGCTCCACACGAATGCTTTTGCTCGGAGCAATGAACCGGTGAGGCCACAACACGGGGGACCTCATCCCCTAGAAAGAACATTTCAATCCCGCGAGCTCATTGGCCCAGCGAAGGCGTAAAGCCTGCGAGCTTGTTGGCCCAGCGGGGGTTTGAACTCTGGTGGTTGGCACATACAACCGAGTGACTTAACCACCAAACCACGCCCTTATCGGCTTAGTAAATTTTTAATATATTTTAAATTTATATTTAATTTGACTTTATTTTAATTAATATATTTATATTTATATTTAATTTGACCTTATTTTATTCTAATATGTATTTTAATTATATATATTAGTATTTAAATTTAATAAGTCTAAATTAATAATAATATGTTATTATAAAATAATAAATTATATTTTAATATAATATAATAATACTAAATTATATGAATGATTGCCATATCTAGCTGTATCCATATTAGGGGGTCTTGAAAAATAGCCTTATTTGTATCGGATACGGCATCCGTGTCCATGCAACATTGGTTGTAAGATGTACAAGCGACAAGGAATGCCTGCCAAGCTTATTTCACTGGTATATGGTTCATGGCTAAATATTTTTGGATGGTATGAATTGAATGAGTTAGTGGTTAGTGAATACTAGTTCCAATAGAGTTAATGCTGCATATTGTTGAATCTCACTGGCATATCCAATTATACCAACCTTCTATTGTAAACTGAGTGTACTCTTGAGGTCCATTGACCTACTTTTGGTCATCCGTGGACATTATTATAATTTCTTTCTTTCTTATCTCATCTAGTGTCATTTCCTTGTACTGGGGAGGCATTATTTCCAGTATTTCTAGATTGATTGGTTGAGATCTAAGTCCCACTACAAGATGGATGATTTTACTAGATACTCCCTACACGGTTGGTGTTGGCTCTGTCTATTTGTCTTCCTTGTTCTTGAGAATCAGGCCTTGGACTTTATTATGTTTTTCATTATATGTCTCTTATTTTTTTGTTCCCTTCTTGTTACTTTAAGGCCTTCTAGATACAATGGGAATTTTCTGCATCTCAGACAATCTTTCTTTCTCTGCAGCCTATTGCATGCTGAAAGCATTTTGTCTCTGGAAGAGTGTTCTTCACTGAAGATGCTCATCCTCTTTCTTAATTCTGTCATTTTGTTTGCATTCAACTTATTGTGAATGAGGACCAAATACAAAGGTGTACATGTATCAAGGTCTTCTCTAATTAGTCTTCAAATGAATAGTATTTTTAACAATAGATTCTTGTGCATATGATCATTCAATGAAGAGTTCCATGCATTAGAACACTTTTCATTCTTGTATGTTTTTTTTATGACCTCTGCAAATAAATGGATGACATTCTCTTAAAATATATGTTATGAAAGCATGCCATTTTTTGGCAATATTCTGATTCCATGTAATATTGTATCCACCGATTTAACATTCTTGCCTTCTGGAAATTTGGCAATTCTGCGGTAATGCTCCACCTTGGGTATCAGCGTCTGCTAAGACATCATTGCAATTAATTCTTAGCTTGCCCAAGCCTTTGTGGGCGCACAGTTTTCTAGTGCCATGTTTGGCCATGAATAACTCTTATCAATGAGAAAATGGCAGGGAAAGGAATGGGCATAACAAGGTAATTTGCAGTGAATTAGTTAGAATGTTAAATGGTAACATACAAAAAGATGGACTCTTCAGTGAGTAGGATGGTTATATCTGGGATAGTAAGAGGAGGAAAGAGAACACAAAAGGATTCTAATATTGCACATCCCAGTGTCTGTAAATATTACTGTATAAATAGACCCTCACAAGAGAAATTGGCCATAGAAATGCAAATAATGAAAAAGTAATTCGAAAGAAATAATAGAATCTGTTTATACTTGATGTGAATATGAGATACGTATGTCATATTGCATGGTACAATGCCTTCCACTGTCTAATCAAATTGATCAGTTTCCACAACATTTATCTGATGAATTCTGAGTCTCTGTTTAATAATAAGTCGAAAGCTCTGTTTTTACTTCTAGTTATCTGTGTGTTCTATTGTCTATGAGAATTTCAATAGGTCATCTTGTAAGTCAGCAACTTTCTGTTGAAGAAAAAAATTCCTTAGAAGATATTTTCTTTAATATGTATTGTGTTGAAAAAATGTGTGCAAGAAAAAAAATATGATTGTAATGTTGTATCCATTTGGCATTGTCTGAAACTTACTTTTGTCTTGTTATTATATCCATTCTTTGTTGTAGGCTTGTAGCCATATAAATGCACGTTTTGATTGGAGGACTTGTATTGAACTTTCTTGAGGTGAAGATCACAAGCTGCCATGGGACATTTTGTATATTAATTCATGTCAGAGGTCTTCATTTTTGTAATACAGTGTTCATCGATTGTAGGTACATATCTCTGTTTCAGAGATCATAAATGCTACTAGAAAAATTTAAGCAAATTCTACATGGTTGCAAAGTTCTACTTGTGAGTCCGTTAGTCTTGTCTACTGAATGAATATTTTTTTGCATTATAAAATAGAAAATCTGGATTCTATTCAATGATTGGAAAAATGAATATGAATATTTCTAGTTTCATCACTCAATTTCTTCTAGTGAGGAGGGGATTTAAAATTCAGTCATTGTTTGTTAGATACTGAAAGTGAACACCTTTATAAACCAGTTATAATTATTAATTACAATTTACAAAGATTTATCTATATATGGCGATTTATTTATTTTTGAGAGAAACATTGTTAATTATTTATAAGCTTTCTATTATCTTTGAGGTTATGTTTATTTGGCTTGAAGATAACATAAGATCTATTCTTCAATCTATTGAACTCCATCCATACACGTGTCTGTAAACATTTTCATTGCCATATATTCCATGTCTATTTAGCAACTTTGCAAGGCTTGACCCTTGCATTTTCTGTGGAGTGTTAGTCGTGTCATGCATGACACTAAGTTTAAGGGTAGAATGTATATTTACAAATTTGTATATATTATTAAAACACCTTTATTATTTTTCAATACAGATCCTTATCACTAGAGTTGATATACCAGGAGGAATTTGAGACGTATGAAGGCTACGAATTCAGTCTCAGGAAAATGTTTGAAGGTTGCCCTTGTCTGGAGGTAAAATTTAAATTGTACATAATCTGCTTCCTTGCTTCTTTTCTAGCACATAGGGTTCTAGGCTTCAGAAATCAAATAAAAGTGAGACAAGTCACAAAGCAGCTATAGATAGATTCAAACTTGTAGCTTGGACATGAGGACACGTGTTGTATTTTTTTCGTATCTTATATGTAATCTATGCCTTTCCATTCTGTTTTGTAGTCCTTGAGTATTACGTTTGAAGGACCAGAATTTGATCCTCACATTTTTGAAGCTACTGCAGTTTTCATTCCTACAATGGTAAAGGTTTTGCATCTCTGCCACGTAACAGAAAAATGTGCAAAACAAATAGCACACAAGTGGGGTGTTCAGAGGATAGCTGAAACTTCTGCACAAAGTGGTATTCCCTGCTCAGTTGGAGTTTCCTGCCAAACTATACAGTCCTTATCACTTGTTGTGGATCACATCACAGATGAATTATTGACATCTATCACACAGAATCTGTGTCTCCTAATCAAGTTAGATCTCTGTGATGAACCTTTGGAGGGGCAACTTCTACGACATGACCTGACTAATCGTGGTCTGCAGTCTTTGGGTTCTTGCAATCATTTATCTCACCTGTCTCTCATCCGTAGAAGGGTAAATTCTACATTTTTTAGGCGAGTAAATGATATGGGCATTTTTCTTATGGCTGAGGCTTGCAGAAATATGGAGTCAATCAAGCTTGGAGGATTCACAAGAGTGACAGATGCTGGTTTTAGTGCACTCATACATACCTGTAAGACTTTGAAGACATTTGAACTCTACAACACCTTTCATTTGTCTGATTTGGCATTCCTTGGTCTTCTGGATACTTCTCTTTCGCTTGTATCTGTTAGGCTGATATTATGCAAACTTATAACCAGTGAATCAGTGAATCATCTTGCTCTCTGTGAAAATCTAGAGCTTCTTGATCTCAATGGTTGCAAGAGTGTAGCAGACCATGGCATGAGGGCTATTTCAAGCCTTCAAAAACTGAGTGCATTGTATCTTAGAGGAGCAGATATTACTGATACAGGATTAAATTATTTGGGGGAAGGAAAGCTGCCTTTGGTATCCTTATCTTTACGAGGTTGTAAAAGAGTAACTGATAAAGGAATAGCATTTTTGCTGGGAGGTTCCATCAAGAAAACACTAAAAGCACTCGATTTGGGCTACATTCCTGGCATATCAGACAAGGCAATAATGACATTGACAGAGTTTGGACTTGAGATAGTTGACCTCTGTATTCGTAATTGTTACTCTATAACAGACACATCTGTTGCAGCTTTAGCTAACACAATACATAACGGGCTGGCCAGAAAAGCTCTTAAGCAACTTGATCTTTACAATTGCATAGGTTTATCTGCTGTTTCATTACATTGGTTGAGCAAGCCTTACTTCCCACACTTACGCTGGCTAGGTTTGGGACCTGCTTCTTTGTTCACTGTGCATGGTTCAAGAAAACTGGGTGAAATTACAGGACACACAACTTTAACCATATGCCGAGAAGGTTGTGAAATTGGCTGTCGTGATAGATGGCAATTTCATGAGAATCTTTGAGATGCAGCCACTGTATTTACTGTGTTCAATGTATAATTTGTTCATTTTTTCTAAAAATAGATATTTTTAATATGGTGTGGTCAATACCAAATAATAACATCTTTGACTTGTTAGTTATGACATATTGTCCAAGAGACTGACTGGTGATATCTATTTTATAAAATTGCCACAGTAATACGAGGCATTGTGAGTGTGACTACTGTACTTACGAATTTATTACTTTTTGAACACATAACTTCAGTTGTTTCAACAAATGATTTTGTGCTCTCTGTAAGTGAGAGGGTCTTCTATTACCTTAAAATTTCTTGTGTTGTTGAACCTTTTTTTTTCAGACGAATGAGTCCTATGAGCTGCAATTTGTCTCCCTAACAGAGGTAGTTGCACAAGTACATACAGTATTCTTAAAAAAGTAGAATGCAGCTTAACACACAATCGGGTTGGTCGGTTGTGACAAAAGAATAGTAAAGCTCATAAGCATTATAGTCATGATGGGGTTTCAGGCTTTGCACAAAACAAATGGATATATTTTCTAGGATTATATTTATTGGATGTATAAATGCTATCTTCATAGCCCCAAGTTTGTTTTGAAGGTTGGAAAATGCTTGCCAAGTTTTGCTCGCAGAAGAATTTAGTAACATGATCTCATTTTGATAAAGCTACATGCAAACTATGAAGTCCGGTTTTCTGGGGTTTACTTTTTTCCTAAGTTATTAGGGAGATAATTTTGTAATTTCTCTTTGTTTTCGTGCATTCTTTTTGTTAGGTAGAGAAAAAATACAATACACAATAGGGTTAAGAGCATCAAATTCTGGGAAACCTTAATGGTTAAGAGCCACATTGAAGGGGTTCCAATTTTATCAAAATTAACTTGGGATTCGCATTCATAGCATAATCAACGGGATAAACAAAGCCCAATGAAATTTGAATCTGAGTGATCATAATGGCAGGCAGTTAGACATTTTAGCAAGACCATGCTCCAATGAACATTGATTTGGTATCCTTTGCTTTCTGGTAGAAATGTAAAATAATTAAAAAGACCAGCGCTTGTGTTATTGCCCCAGATTTATGACGATCTCTGTCAACGGGACAGCAATTGCATAGGAATACCTACAGTCAATTTTAAGGTGCAGGAAATATAAACAGTAAAAGATTAAAACTAATATAAAATAGGAAGTGTTCAATATTGTAATGGTGAAAGTTGAATATCTATACAATTTATCAATTAGTTTTGTGTTTTTGAGGTAATGTCTTACTACACTAATATAATGACAAATGACATAATATTGTGTGAAGTTGGGTTCATTCTCCTATCTATCTATCTATCCCTGGGTATTTAGTTCTACCCTATACATTTACACACACATTCCTATACCTTTGTCTTATTTGCTTGATTATCACACTTCTATGCACCTACCTTTATTTAGTTGTTTGTGATTTGGATATGACCGTTATTCCACTACAGGGCAAATTTGTGGAGATGAGCAACCTTGCATTTGTGAACTTGTCCCTTTCCCATTTAAAATTCAAAATTAAAATTTTGCTGAGCACCCTTCTACCTTTTACCAACTAAACTTTTTTGTTCAATTTGATGTTATGTGCTAGCATTTAAAAACATTTATTCCATTCATTCCAATCATTTTGGGGCTTGTCCCTTTCTCATTTAACTTCAAAATTCAAATTTGGTCAACTAGCCCCCTCTACCCTTTGTAGACTAAACACACTTTTGGCATGATTTGATGTTATAAAACATTCAATGCATTCATTCTAATAATCTTGGAACTCATCCCTTTCCTATTTAAAATTCTACCCTTACACTTTTTGCAGACTAGACACACGTTTCACATGATTTGATGTTATGTACTAGTATTTAAAAACATTCAATGCATTCTTTCTAATCATCTTGGAATCCTAAATTCCTTAAACATTCGAAAGATCAATCATTCTAAAGAGTAATTAATAGTGTCACACTTATATTTGGTGCAATAAAAGAGTAAAGAATCTATATCTTAGGTGTTTGTTTCTTGTTTTTAATATTGTTTAATTTCAAGGGGTCAATCAAGGCGTAGTGACCTTGGAGTTTGGTCGTTCGACAACCTAACAAGGTATTTATTATATTGCTAGTCCCTAATTCTTAGAAACAATAGAGCATAAGACTATATATCAGGCAAAGTTGTAGAACAAAATTTTACACATTAAGAAGACAATTCCAAAACATAGCTATATATCCAAGGTTGTGAATTAGTCCCATACCCATGAACTTGTCCTCTAATAGGGCATAGATTCAATGTAAAATTCTAGATAATAATACTGACAAAGAGGCATTGTTTTTGATATTGATAAAAATGGGTTATGAAAGGGCCCAAACCCTTTTACAAAGAAACAATGAAGAGGCAAGAGAAATGGGTTCCATGATAAATGGAACCAATACAACAACTAAGACCATTAAGGTCAAAGATGGAACAAAGAGTATCGACCACCAGAGAAGCCATAACATGAAGAGGTTGAAGGTGAACTACCTCTACAAGCTACACAACTCTTGACCATGACCTAGAAAACCACACATCCAATGCTCGGGGTTGAAAATCAGAAACTGATTTAGGAAGGCCTTTCTTTCTTCTATGCACGATAGTCCAAGACACATCATTATCAAAATCATTAGATTGAGGAGAAGGGGACTCCTCAACAGACGCCACCACATGGGACACCCCCTCGAAGGGGAAGACTGAGGTTGCATCGAAGAAGAGAGCTGGGGAAGAATTGAGGCTGCACAATGGTCCATTGAGGGGGCAATGGGAACGGTCGAAACTGACTATGCCGACACCAAAGAAGGAACCCTAGCAATATACGAGGAAAAGATCAGCGCTGCACCAGTCCCAGGAGTAGCCATTCTAGGAGCCACCGAGGCCATACCAAAACTCGTAGCAACGAGACTTAAGGGAATGCCATCCTCAGAATCCACAATCAAGTCTTTAGGGAGGGCGTTGCGCCACCACGTAGCCGAGCCAACAGTCTTGCGATGAGTACGAGGACACTCAGAGGCAAGATGACCAGTAGCGAAGCGTCTGCAACAGAAATGGATGCCCTCGTAATCCAATAGTTGAGTCCACTATTGATCCTCCACCATAAGGACAACCTCCCCAAGGAGAGCCTTAGAGGTGTTAATGTCTACCAGAAGACATGCGTAAGTAAAGTGGCCGATGTTGGAGGTGGAAGAATCCACCTTTAGAAATCTGCCAAGAGCATTGCCAATACCTTCGAAGTGGGAGATGTTAAAGGCTATACAGAATCAGATGGATGCACTAGAGCAGGACTGTCGAAGGAACCCTAACCCTAGGGTTGACAAAAGTGATGAAGAGTAAGAGGTAGAACCTATAGAATCAAGTGGAAGTGAAAAGGACAAAGAAGAAATGATGTTGAAGTGCATAATTGACATTGGTAAGAGGACTAGAGTGGAAATTCCAAACTATTTCAAAAATTTGGATCCCGAGGAGCTAATAGATTAGATCATTGATCTAGAGGAACATTTTGAGTATGAGGACACAACAGACCCAGATAGGGTGAAATTTGCAACGACCAAGCTGAAAGGTCAAGTAATAATATGGTGGAAGGAAGTCCAGATAGAACAAAATAGAAAAGAGAAGCCTTACATTGCCAAGTGGGACCAGATGGTGGAGAAGCTGAAATCCAAGTTCATCTTAACAAATTACCAGTTGGAATTGTTGAAGGATCTACACAATTTGTGAGAGGGAGATATGACTGTGAAGAAGTACATTGAGGAATAGTATAGGATGATAATTAGGTCAAGGCACCATGAGGAAGGGGTTGAGAAAATAGCCAAATATTTCAATGGATTGAGGGAATCCGTTAAAGGGGAGTTAGATATGTGGAATATCCAGATAGTAGAAGAGGCCTGCTAGTTGGATCTCACTGTGGGGAAGAAACTAAACTAGGAGGAAAAGTAGAACTTCTATAGAGGAAGAGAAGAGAAGAACTGGAGTAGTAGGATGAGATGCGGTAATAGGGGAGAAATTCCAAGAGGTCAAGGGAGAGGTAACCAGTACCACAACAAAAGAGAAGGCTAAAGTTACCACTGTGGAGATAAAGAAGATGATAGGAGCTATCATATAAATAGAGTAGATGACTATATAATAGCTACCACAAAGGTAGAGAGGATGGTGAAAACTACCACAAAGATGAAAGAGTTGAAGAACTCACCATAGAGAGGCTTAAGAGGAGCATGGAGGGTATTCTCAACAAGGTAGAGGAGGATATGATAGGAAAAGGTAAAAATCCTTTATAGGAACTTGTTTCAAGTGTGGTGAGGAAGGACATAAATCATTTGAATATCAAGGAAAGGGGGTAGAAGATAGCACAAAGGTTACATTGGGGGATGAGAGGTCACCGACTTCAGAGAGAGATCCTAAGTGTGAGGAGGGATGAGTTCCCAAAAAGAAAGAGTTTGTTTAAAACTAGATGTAAGATAAGCGGTAAATGCTATGAGGTGGTGGTTGATAGTGGTAGCACAAACAATTTTGTGTTTGCGGAGATGCTTGACAAGTTGGGGCTAAGAAGGATGAGACATCTGTGCCCATACTAGATAGGATGGTTGGAGTAGGGAGATTGGATTTTGGTGGAATAAAAGTGTTGGGTGAGGTTCAACATAGGGGCATACCATGATGAGGCGTTGTGTGACATTGTGTTGCACCAATGGATGTGTGCCATCTTTTGTTGGGATGACTTTGGCAGTTTGATAGGGAAGCAGTGTCTAATGGGAGAGATAACACATACGTGATTCGAAAGGATGGACCAAAGCATAAGTTGATGTCATTGAGGGTAAGTGAAGGATAGTTTTACAACAATGTTGGTGTGTGCATTGGGGAGGGACAATATGCATTGATTCCAAAGCTGTGCGAAATTCTTAGTAAGAGTGGTAGCACTGCAAATGCAAAAGAAGTAGCATAGAGGAGAGGTTGCGAGAATGAGGATCACCAAAAGGAGACCATCCAGAGAACACGATAGATGAACAAGAGGATGAGAAGCTGTACTGAGGAACATGCAGTAGATAAAAGTATAATAGAAGGGTATATGACAACCAAGAAAGACGTTGAATGATGTGAGGGATTGGTTGTTGAAAAGGGCAAGTGGGTTGTGATTGAATACAAGCCAAATACAAGAAGTGCGAAGGATGATTGATGGAATGGAGTAACAAATAACATGGGGGAAAGTAGTACTTAAGGTGGATCACTTGGAGCATACCTGAGAAGGTGGAAGTGAGTTGAGGAAGCAACAAATTGGAATATCTAGGTAGGAGCGGTGGACTGTCTTGGAAAATGAGGCTCATTTTTTTATTTACCTTGGGAGTCTCATGTAGGTGCATCCATGGGCATCTTGAAAATGTGGTATCATGTCTAAGGAAGTGGAATTTGTGGCCTAATTTGATAGTTTATGTGTGTGTAAGTTTGTGGTCTATTGTGGTAACCATATTGAGGAATTAACTTTTAGAGTTGTGATAGTTCTCTGTGTGGTTTGTTTGTCTCCTATTAAAATTTGAGGTTAATTGGATAATTAGAAGGTGGTAATTTAAGTGTATACGGGTTGATAGTGTGTTTAGTTGGAACTATCTCTATGTGTAGAAGGTTTATTTTGGACCATTGTGAAGGTCTATGGTGTACCACCAGGAGATTCTCCACCATTTGACCATTGTAATTTGTGAGTTTACTATTTCTGGTTAGCGACATGTTTCATGTGGTTTCAAGATTTGCACCATCTTGAGGCCAATGAAATTCATGTGGGAAGCTTGAGGATGATATATATAGAGGGTTTTGAATATTGAAATCAAGTAAAGAAGACTCAGATGGAGTAGCGACATAGAAGGTAAGTTTAGTAGTGAGGGAGTGAGATTTGAGAGGAAGATTGTGGTTACCAATAATATGATGTGGGATACAATCTGAAGTGATGAGGTGAAGATTGGCCTCATCATATTTTGAATAAAACACCTTTCTTTATTGCGTAAAAACTCTGTCATGCTATTATTAATTTGATTATATGATAAATTATTGGCTATCCTAACTAATAATGATGTATATATTTTTGTTTTTCTATTATGTGTTAAAAGGAATTCCAATGCTAACATATTGTGGTGAAAAAGATTAATTTTTGATAAAACAATAATAGAAGCTGATAGATTTCATTCGGCTCCAAAAGATAGACTCCAGAGGAAGTGGAAATGGATGCTTCAGAATGTTCATGGCTCTAGAATGCTCACATCCCAAAGGTAGTTCCAAATAAATTATGGTAACATGAAATTGTCCCCTATTCATCACATCTGTCCCCTGTTCAACATATTTGTCCCCTATTTGGCGAAATGATTGAAGATGTTTGGCAATGTGATTCATAAATGGTTTGCAAAATTCTGCAAGAAGAAGAATCTTGATGAAAGTCTATTTCACCAGTTTCCCAGTTTCTTTGTTGATTAAGAAACAAACTCTTTTAGCATTTATGATTTCTGTTAAAGACTTTAACAACAGTCGTGCATGAACTACATGATGCTAGATTTTAGGTATGAGTAGAGAACCCAATATCTAGGAAACATAATATATAGTGTTGTGTTGTTCATTATAGATATATAGGGATGATTTTGAATGAATGCAAGAATATATAGCTCTATTTTTACTTTCAAAAGTCTAGCAATCTGTGTGTGTGATGATATTGTGATTTCTTAGAGTTACAATCTCTAGAGAGCTAGCCACTCACTTGGGGAAGAAGATGTGTTTCATAGGTAAGTATTTATAATTTTTAGTGTTATTATGAATACCATGTTTTTGTTGAAGTGATATTATTGTGAGTTATTCTGTTTCTATTTCTGTTGAAATAACTGTTCTAGAAAATGAAATAAATTGCTTTAGTTTTCACCTGTAAGATAATTTGTTTTGTGTTGTTCCCAGTATTATTTGTGTTATTCAATGTTATGTGTCTTGTTACATATATTTGTAGTGTGCTGGAGAGTTGTGTTTAGAAAAAATTAGTAAGCAGTTTTACTCTAGAAGTTCATTTATCACAGTTGTCTTGGGAAGTTAGTAGTATATATTTGCTTTCTCAAAAATAGTCAAGTAGTTGAATACTTTGTTTCAATGTTCTAATCATTTTTGAATGTTTCCATAGTTTAGATTTCAAATGTTTTTCTAGATTAGATTTTGAATGCTTTCATAGTTTAGATTTCATTTCCACATAAACATTTATTTTATTTTGTAGCTTAAAAACCATCACTGGAATGAGATATTTGATTGCCTATTGCATATAGCCATCGGACACCACTCGGATTGACAACATAACAATGTACTAAAGTATGAGGTTTGACGATGCCTCATAGTGAACGTATCCAATGTGGCATGTAGGAATGTTTCTTATTGGTGAGAATTAAATGTACTTGTGTTTGAGTCAATGTGTAGCCCATGTGGCATGTTTGTGGTAAAATTCTAAAGTTATATTGTATTAAAAATCATTATGTGGTCACTTATAGAAAGTTTGGAAGTAGCATTTCCATAGATAGAGGTATATGAGTATAGAAGCTCATAGTGGAAACTATCCATTTGTGTAATCTTGTGATAATCAAATGGCCGTGTCTTGGCGTGTAGGAGGGCCCATTGTGGCAAATCTTGTGGTTGTAATTTAGTGATAATCTTACAAGCTGTCTGTTCCATGATATGTGGTGTTTCATGTGAATTCTTGTGCTTTGTGGTGGAGTCGTTGTTGTGGGTTGCACGATTGGACAATCCTTTCTTGGACCCTCCTACCATGACTATATTAGAAGTTCACACGTAATTGAAAAGGCAAGTAAAGAAGAACAAGAAGCAAATATGATGTTTTCTATTGGGATGATGACGATCTTTTGGATGAGGATGATATTCCCAAGTTTGTCTAATGATTCATGAGCATCCATAGCCTATATAATTATATTTCTAGTTTTCATTTTTCATTTTGTTTATTACTTTACACCTTTTGGCCTTTTTGATCGAGCCTTATTTTTTTGTGTTTTTCATGCTTATTCCACCTATATATTTTTTTTCATGTTTTTCCTTTCCCAGGCCTGGGTATTTTCCTTTTATTTTACTACATTGGGTTTTTTAATCTATCCCTGTTTCCCACTTTTATGATTGTCATGCATCCTTATGCTTGCCTCTTGTCATACTAATTTGCTTATTTTTTTCATACCCACATGCTTGTGATCCCATTCCTTATGATGCCTATTTGTTACCTTTATTACTTGATTCCCATATTTATGGACCCTTGTACCATACTCAAGGATCACATGATCATGCCATCTTGCTATTTATTAGCCTTATCATTACCTAGTTCCTAGATTACTCTTATGTGCTCATGCTTATTTCTTACATTTGACATGACCATATTATGCTTATATTGCTATATCATCCTATTACATTGGTGGGAACCATGCTTACCCCATATGCACTCACATTATCATATTGTGCTTCTAGAGCTATCCTTTTAGATTGGCAACACCTTGCTTTCCCCATTCATAATTATTTTACCATGAGTTATTCTATTGCATTGGGGGGCATCATATTTTACCCCTCCCCCTCCCCCCACCATTCTACTATGTGGTCATGCTCTTGGAGTCACATTAGGGACACCATAACCTTCCCCACACTATTGGTTTCCATACTTCTAGATCCATCTCATCCTTAGGGGCTTATTGCCTTACCTCAACCATTGTGTGCTCATGCTCTTGGATTTTATAATGAGGACATATGCCTACCCTAGTGTATGCACTTACATAGGTGATTTTAGCCATTAAGGTCCATGTTACCATCTTCATTTACTCATATTGGGGCAACCTTATACTTTGATGCTTATCTCTAGTCCACACGCTTTCACACCTATCCTACTATTTGTCTTATTTACTTGTTATACAATATATTCCTGAAACTTATTGTTTGGTGTGGAGCCTGATCAGTCTCTAAGTGGGGGATTGTTAGTAGGTGGCGATTGATCATGCAAGTACTGTACACTAGTTATGTATCCTCACCGGGGTTTGGGGCCGGGCCGGGCCCCGAGCAGGGGTTTGGGTGCGATAGCCTCCGAGAATCAGGGGTTCGGGGGCGCAACCCCCAAAATATTTTTTCTTGAGCCAACATAAAAAACCTTATTTTTGTAACCGACATAAGGCTTGATAAAAGTGGCTAAGGGTTAGGGTTTTGGTTGATATAATGTATTGTAGCATTTGCTATGGTATTGAGTTGCAGGGATTGCTGGTTGTAATCGGTTTGATTTACTAGATAATAATATTGGACTCTCTGTTGGTGGATGTAGCCCAAGTTTGGGTGAACCACGTTAAAACTTGTCTCTCGCTGTTATTATTTCTGTGTATTTTCATTCCTTTGTTTAATCTTTATTTGCATTTAATTGATATCTTCTGCCATCTAATCCTAACAAGTGGTATCGGAGCGGGTTGTGTTCAATTATCATCTGCAGGAAGGTCTCACGGTTGAGTGGGAGCAATGGCGGATGAGGGTAAATTGAAGGTCTATAAATTTAATGGGCAGAACTATCAGTTATGGAAGATGCAGATGGAGGATTATCTTTATCAAAAGGATTTATGGATGCCGTTGGAAGGAGTAGCCAAGAAACCAGCAACAATGACTGATGAGGATTGGAATCTTCTTGACAGAAAGGCACTAGGAACCATTTGGTTGTGCCTAGCACCATCGGTGGCATTCAATATAACGGAAGCGAAGACAACAGATGGTCTAATGAAACCCTCAACCTCAAATAAGGTATTTCTCATGAAGTGTTTGTTTAATCTGAAAATGATTGAAGGTAGATCTGTGACAGATTATTTAAATGAATTTAATACGATTACCAGTCAATTGACTTCTGTAAATGTAAAATTTGATGAAGAAGTTAGAGCTCTCTTGATATTATGTTCTTTGCCTGAAAGCTGAAATAATTTGGTAATGGCGGTTAGTAACTCTGTTTCTGGTTCAAATACCCTGAAATTTGATGATGTTGTTGGTTGTAGACATGATATTTCCACAGTCCATAATATGAGTTCTATAGTTTCTAGAAACACTGTGTTTTGCTTTTTTCCGTCAAAAACAACTTTTCAAAAAGCTTAGCTTTGAAGCATATCTCCCTCCCATGAAGGGTGAAAATTGTAGACATGATATTTCCACAGTCCATAATATGAGTTCTGTAGTTTTTGGAAACACTGTGTTTTGACGGAAAAAAGCAAAACACAGTGTTTCCAGAAACTACAGAACTGATATTTTTGGTGTTATTCTGAGTGAGAAAATTCGTAGGAAAAGCTTAGGTGGATCCACATCAGGCAGTGTTTTGAATGTAGAAAGCAGGGGCAGATCAAAGGAGAGAGGAAAAGGTTCTGGAGGTCATGGGAAGTCACGAGGAAAATCAAAGGATAAGAGATCCCAAACCAGACGATAGAAGGATTGCTGGTACTGTGGGAAACCAGGTCATCTGAAGAAAGATTGCTGGTCTCGAAAAAATAAAGGAGACAAACAAGAAGGCAATAAGGAGGCAAATGTGGTAAGTAATAAATCTAAAGATGATGCTTTGATTCTTTTCCTAGATAATGCTGATGATTCATGAGTTTTAGATTTAGGGGCCTCATTTCATGCTACGCCCCATAGAAGTTATTTTCTTGATTATGTCCAAGGGGATTTTGGGTTGGTTTATTTGGGAGATAACGAACCCTGTCAGATTGTTGGAAAGGGAAGAATCAAGATTAAGTTGTAGAATGGGAATCATTGGCTACTACAAGAGGTAAGGCACATTTCAAGAATCAGTAGGAATTTAATTTCAGTAGGGTAGCTAGCTGAAGAAGGTTGCATTGTTACATTTACTAATAAAAATTGGAAGGTTTCAAAAGGTGCCTTAATAGTAGCAAAATGTGTGAAAGTAGGCACCTTATATCTTTGTACAGGTCATACTGTTCCTTCTATTTTATCTATTGCAGAGAAAAAATAAACAGGTTCAGGAACAGTTGCTGCAGGTTTACAGAAGAGACTGGAAAAGTTGCTGCAGGTTCTGAGACAACACTGTGGCATAACAGACTTGGGCATATGAGTGAAAAAGTATGAACGTACTTCATTCTAAGAAAGTTTTACCAGGTCTGAAATGTATTAATATGGATTTCCTGTGAAAGTTGTGTGTATGGCAAGCAAAAGAGAGTCAGTTTTCTCAAGGATGGGAAGCAAAAGAAAAATGAAAAGTTGGAGCTTGTGCATACAGATGTATGGGGACCAGCTCAGGTATCTTCTCTCAGTGGCTCTCGGTATTATGTTACATTCATAGATGATGCAACTAGGAAGGTATGAATTTATTTCCTTAGGCAGAAATCTGATGTATTTGAAACATTTAAGAAATGGAGAAGCTTGGTTGAGAATGAGATGGGTAAAAGATTAAAATGTCTCAGATCTGATAATGGTGGTGAGTATTGCAGCAAAGAATTTGAGGATTATTGTTCCTTTAATGGAATTCATAGGCAGAAAACGGTTCCAGGGACTCCACAAGAAAATGGAGTGGTTGAACGCATGACTAGGACAATAATGGAGCGTGCAAGGACCATGAGATTGCATGCTGGGCTCCCTTTAAATATGTGGGCAGAGGCTATCAACACTACTATATATTTAATTATTAGAGGTCCTTCAGTTCCTTTGGGCTGTGGTATTCTAGAGGAAGCATGGACAGACAAGAAGGTGAGTTATTCTTTTCTCAAAACCTTTAGATGTGAAGCATTTGCACATGTAGATTCTGAAAATAGAACTAAGTTGAATGCAAAATCAAAAAAAAGTACCTTCATTGGATATGGCATTGATGAATTTGGTTATAGGCTTTGGGATTTTGAAAATCAGAAAATTGTGAGAAGCAGGGATGTTATATTTAATGAGAAAGTGTTGTACAAAGATCAGTTGCAGCAGCATGAGAAGAAAGAAAAGGATTATGTGGTGTTGGATGCTACTCCAAATAGTGATGTTCCAGTGGTTCCTCATGCTTCGCAACAACAAGAAATACCACAAACTCCAATGAATGTTAGACGGTCAACAAGGCTAAGTAGACCTCCTGAAAGGTTTTCTCCCTCTTTGTAATCTATTTTGTTAACAGATGCTGGTGAACCAAAAGGGTATGATGAAGCTATGTAGGTGGATACATAGGTTCAGTGGGAGCTTGCAATGAAAGAAGAAATGGACTCCTTGCTGAAAAATCAGACTTGGGAATTATGTAAGTTACCTGTAGGTAAAAAGGCTTTACCAAACAAATGAGTTTATAGGCTGAAAGAGGAAGATGGAGATAAGAAAAGAATTAAAGCCAAGTTAGTTGTAAAAGGATTTGCACAGAAAAAGGGCATTGATTTTGATGAGATATTTTCTCCGGTTGTCAAGATGACTTCTATTTGTACTGTTTTAAGTATTGTGGCTACTGAAGATTTGTATTTGGAACAACTAGATGTGAAAACTGCCTCTCTCCATGGTGATTTGGAGGAGAAGATATACATGGAACAACCCCAAGGATTTGAGGTCAAAGGTAAGGAGAAACTAGTGTGCAGATTGAAGAAGAGTTTATATGGCCTGAAATAAGCACCTCGGCAATGGTATCTAAAATTTGATAGTTTTATGGATGAGAAAGGCTACAGTCGGTGTAATTCTGACCATTGTGTTTATTTTAAGAGGTTGGATAATGACAACTACATTATTTTATGTTTATATGTTGATGACATGCTTGTAGCTGGGTCTAACATGGATCACATAAGAGAGTTAAAACATCACCTAGCACAATCATTTGCTGTGAAGGATTTGGGGGCAACAAAACAAATCCTTGGTATTAAAATTTGCAGAGATAGAAAGAACATAAAATTGACTCTATCTCAGGCTTCTTATGTTGAAAAGGTGTTGCAGAGATTCCATATGGAGAATGCAAAAGCTGTCAGCACACCTTTGCCTAGTCATTTGAAATTGACTAAGGAGATGTGTCCAAAGACACAAGAGGAGGAAGAAAAAATGTCCAAGGTACCATATGCTTTAGCTGTAGGAAGTTTAATGTATGCCATAGTATGTACGAGACTAGATATTGCACATGCTATAGGAGTTGTAAGCAGGTATATGAGTCATCCCGGATTGGAGCATTGGAATGCGGTAAAATAGATTCTTAGATATTTGAGAGGTACATCTAATAAATACTTATGTTTTGGGGGCTCTAATATTGATTTAGCAGGTTATGCAGACTCAGATTTGGAAGGTGATATTAATACCAGGCGGAGTACTACAGGTTATGTCTTTACTATAGGTGGGACAACGGTGAGTTGGATTTCCAGGTTGTAAAAAGTGGTTGCTTTATCCACCATGGAGGTAGAGTATGTAGCTGCAACAGAGGCAAGCAAGGAAATGATATGGTTGCAATCTTTTATGGAAGAATTGGGCAAACAACAGGCTAATAGTTTTTTGTATATAGACAGTCAGAGTGCCATACATCTTGCAAAGAATTTTGCCTTGCATTCAAAGACCAAACACATACAGTTGAGGTATCACTTTATTCGGTCGGTGTTGGATGATGGACAGTTAAGGCTGGAAAAGATACATACAGATGAAAATCTAGTGAATATGTTTACAAAGGCAGTGACAAGGGAGAAGCTGAGCTCCTCTCCAGCTTCGGTTGGTCTTCAAGATTGAAACAATAAAATCAGAACAACAGAGTCCAGGGTACTTATTTCTAGTGGGAGCTGCACGCGCAGCGGTGTCGTCCAGGATCAGTCTCCAAGTGGGAGATTGTTGGTAGGTGGCGACTGATCATGCAAGTACTGTACACTAGTTATGTATCCTCGCTGGGGTTCAGGGCTTGGCCTGGCCTCGAGCAGGGTTTGGGGGCAGGAACCCCTGAGAAGTAGGAGTTCGAGGGCGCAACCCCTAAATTTTTTTTCTTGAGCCGACATAAAAAACCCTATTTTTGTAACCGACATAAGGCTTGATAAAAGTGGCTAAGGGTTAGGGTTTTTGTTGATATATTGTATTGTAGCATTTGCAATGGTATTGAGTTGCAGGGATTGCTGGTTGTAATCGGTTTGATTTACTGGATAATAATATTGGACTCTCTGTTGGTGGATGTAGCCTGAGTTTGAGTGAACCACGTTAAAACTTGTCTCTCGCTGTTATTATTTCTGTGTATTTTCATTCCTCTATTTAATCTTTATTTGCATTTAATTGATATCTTTTTCCATCTAATCCTAACACTTATTACATTACATGACTTATATATGGTCACATGCTTATATTAAATTTATGTTTCATTAACTAATTTCCCCTCTTCCAATTTATTTCATCCAGTTGATGCAACAACTTGAAGGGGGCATATCTTATTGCTAACACTCATTTGTTGAGCTTGCAAATAGTTATAAGTATTGATATAGAGATTCATCACTGTGTTCAAATGGACCATGATCACATAACATGGAAGTGCTTGATATGTCATGTCATTTCATGACCACCATTGCGCAAAGCATTACCATTACCACTTTCCATATAGGCAAAATTTCCTAGACCTACTCACTTTTTAATTTTTCTAGAAAGCCAACCAAATTTGTGATTTATGCTAATTCCACTTAAAATATAGATCCTACTCAAATTACATACAGTTCTTTATTTTGTAGATCCCTATAGAGCACACATGCTAGGGATGAACACACATGATGACATCTAGTGGGGTCCATTACTTTACATGAACCTTAGTATCTTTTCTTATGACTAAGTATTTAATTTCATGCATATTTGTGAGTGCTCATTTACATTGAAATACATGTTCATTTAGGATTCACATGCACCTCAAAGTGGGGACAAACTTGATGCAAGAGCACCTCGAGCGAATCGGCAATCCGGCATCAACCAAAAACAGTTGTAGGTTTGCGATGTTTCTGCTTTCTTCATATGATAGTCCCGCATGTAATAGGCTAACTTCACTACAACAATTGTTCAATGTGATCCTCTAGCTGCCTTGGCTATAGATTCTTTTACGAAGGGATCAGGATAATAATAGTCATATTAGCCATGTTTTCAAGGTTTGTAAATCCACCATGTATTTATTTTCCATGTTAGTATGAGATGCTGGTTAAGGGTTGTGGATGATTATTTCTCTGCATCAAATTTCTCAAGTGCTTTGCCTGTAAAGACAAGTCAAATTGTAAACTTGTAGCTTTACAAATTTGCCATGAGAAACATCTCATAGAGTAGGGCATTAAGTGAAGACAAAATGATGACTTGGGCCCATTTAAAAGCACGGTTAGCATCAGCTCCATGATTGAAATCTACTGTTGAATTTTGGCAATGCCTATTGTCTTATGGTATTATAGTATTTGGCAAGGGAAGCAAATAAGGTTTGATTAAGCCTTGTGATCTTGGCATGAAAAAGCATGATCTTCTTAGAGAATATGTTCTTCCAGGAGTGGCACCGAACAGGAGAGTTTAACATCTTCTCATATAGTTTGTTGAATTGCTTTTCGAATATGAATTTCTCATGTACCATTTATCTACAGCAGTGACTGATCAATGTTCAATGTTTTGAATACTATAAAAAGTATATAATAAAGAACTCCATGATATAGAGGGGTGCGACGAAGAATACAGGTAGCAAGATAAAGAAAATAATGAAAACTGATGTGGTAGAGACCGCGGAATAGAGGGGTAAAAGGTTTGTATTGTTTGAGTTTGGCGAAGTCTCTTCACATTCCCTTCGTATGGAATGGTGTGCCATTTTACTTGAAATATGATTATTTTTTTGGGGTTCGGTCGTTTGAGCTGCGGTGTATTTAGCATGTATCAAGACAATTGTGACATTCTACTTGAAATAGACCAAATCTTACATCTCAAAGGGACTGTGACCTTTAGAGATGGGTTGATGTTAAAACCCTTAACTGATGACATGAGATGGCAAACTCTGATAATGGATCATAAGAGTGGTCCCTTCAACCAAGAGAAAACCTTTGTTAAGAATTATTGAACAGGCAAAACAAAAGAGGGAAGATCAAACGCCTCTTTGAGGCTCTATAACTACCACGTTTGCAAAAGAGAGAGCGTGGTGGAAATGAAAAGCCAGCGTATCACATATTATTTAAAATGCTATCTTTGCACCAAGGGGGTAGATTTCTCTAGGCAGATTTTAGGGAGAGAGAGATCTCAGCCCATGTGAGGGGCTTAGAAGGAAGAGAATTTCTGAGTGAGTGTGTGGGGAAGAACATATGTTTTCCCATAATTTGAGAGGCCAATTTGTAATGTAAATATGTTGCAGATTTTTGAATAAAGTAGAAATTCTGGTTTGCAATCTATTTTGGGTTTGCAAGTTTGTGAATTGGGTGGCCAAGAGGGAGTCCCTCTTGCGTCAATTGGTATCAAAGAAGGTTGTTCCTGAGCGTGGAGAGTATCCACCAGGACCTGTGGAGCATCAAAGAAGGCGATTGTGAGAACTCGAATGGATTGTTGTAGGTGTATGAAGTCTTGATCAGTTGAGAGTTTGAAGCCGCGAAGAGAGAGTAAAGATGTGTGAGTAGTTACAGTAGTAAAGTGTCTAAGAGAAGATCAAAATCCTGGGGTAGGTATGTAGGAGTCCTACAACAGTGAGAGTGTTGAAGAGAAAAAGAACAAGAGAAAAAGTGAAGTTTTGTGATTGGTTGGGTGTTGACGATTCCTATGTTGAAAAAGGGAAGAAAGAAAAGATTGATGGTTGTAGTTGACAGAGAGGCACAAAGGTTTTAAGAAGAACTGAGGCAAGAGTTGAAGGACAACATTAGAGAAATTATTGCGGAGGAGAAAGTGGGTAGGAAGGAGTCCCATGTTTCTTCTGACGAGTATTTGTTTGCAGGTGAGTGTGCATGTGCAGAAGGTGATGAGAAAGCTGTAGCAGTAGTGGAAGAAAGTCCTTTGGAGGACGAGAATACAATAATAGATGAGAGGATGGTTGTGTTAGACTTAGGGCACACAACTGAGAGGGGGGGTGAATCAGTTGTGCAAAACTTTCTCCAATTTAGACACTTAAATCCTCTTAGTGATTAGCAATATATTAAACATGAAACATAATGCATTCAAATCAAAAGCAGAAACTCATCAACACATAAGACACCAAGATTTTGACGTAGAAAACCCGATTAAGGGAAAAACCACGGGGTGATTAACCCAAGAATGTATTCTCTGTTAGAAGAATAGAAAGAACAAAATGACACATGCCAATTAGGGCTCACTTCTCGAGCACACTGCTCACAAGAGGCTCACTGCCTACAAGAGACACACTGTCTACAAAGAAATAAGTATCACATACATGAACTGGAGAATAGCATCTTCACCATGCTTGAATCAGTTCCATTAAGCTCAATACTTCTGCTCTGCCTTTCGCTCTCCTCTTCGCTACCACACACTCATCTCCACACAAAAAGGCGAGTTCAAACTGACTTCGCAATCCCTTATTTATACAAGGCATCAACTTAGGAATGATCATCTAAGTCAGAAAACATTCATAAGATCATCCGACAGATGCATAACTCATCCGGTTGGCCTGTCTCAAGAAGAACACCATCATACAGAAGTTACTCTTCAATTGCGAGCTCCAACTTCAATGCAGACCACCAACACGAATTAGACATGATCCAAAGACCTCCACAAGCTTGCCTGAATCACCAAGAACATCCACACTTCTTCTGCTAACTGAAATCCTTCTCTCCTTCATCCGAAACCTCAAGAACAAAGTCTGTCATTACTGTCACAAAGGAATAGATGCTTGCGGACCTTCAAACCACGAACCAATAGAGTTGATACACCACAAAGACTTCCTCAGCACTCCCTTAAATCTGCAGAATAGGAAACTTTATTTCCGGATCTCACCAGACCTTTCTTGTTACACTCTGTCACCTCTGAATACCTACCAGAACTAGTTTTACTTGAGCGGCCACAACTTCTTCATATCTTCATACGAACCTCTGAAATCTTTATTGGATCATCTACAGACACATATCTACAAACCCTTTAATTCGCATCCTCTGATCATCATCCTATCTTAGACTTTTGCCTTACAGTCATCACTGTTCTTCATTGTTCCTGATTGAGACTAATTTTCTCAATATCCTCAGCTCACGACTCATCCAAACCTTATCATTAATGCAACAGGAGTATGTTGACATCAATGACAACACCGGTTAGGCCCATACTTGCAACAATCTCCCCCATTGTCATTGATGGCAACATATGATGTTAAAAACCATCAAGACAAGAACTTCTCCTTACTGTCACAACTCCCCCTATCAACAACAACCATTCACATGTCTTCTCTCCCTTTACTGCTCCCCCTTTGATCAGGAACCATTTTTTTTTCACATGTCTTCTCTCCCCCTTTGACATCAATTGCAAAGGGCACATACTTGCAATTTCACCACTTCAGAATCATACCTGCTACTCCCCCTGAGTACCAGCTCCCTAACATCAATCCGGATCACAAGATGTGACTGTGATACCCATCAGACTGATGCACATCAGTGCACCTTAGTTCATTACCGGAGGGGCAATAACCCCTAATTTCTCCCTGAGATACTCAAAAGAGTCCTTAGGTAGAGGTTTAGTAAAGATATCTGCAATCTGATCCTTGGATGACACAAACTCTAATTTGACTTCATTCTTGTTCACTTGCTCTCTCAGAAAGTGAAACTTGATAGATATATGCTTTGTCTTTGAATGCAACACCAGATTTTTAGATATACTTATAGCACTTGAATTATCACAGAAGATTGTGATAGGTTCCTCATACTCCACTTTGATATCTCTTAGCATCTGCTTCATCCACAAAACTTGAGTGCAACTACCTACTGCTGCAATATATTCTGCTTCAGTTGTAGACAGAGATATTGCCTCTTGTTTCTTGCTTAGCCAAGAAACCAATCTCTTCCCCAAAAAGAATGCTCCACCATTGGTACTCTTCCGGTCATCCACATCTGCCCAATCAACATCTGTATATGCATGAAGAGAGAAATCATGATCTCTAGGATACCACAGACTATACTCAACCGTCCCTTTTAGATATCTAAAAATTCTCTTGATTGCCATGACATGGGATTCTCTAGGATCATCTTGGAATCTAGCAACAAGACCAACAACTTGCATAATATCTGGTCTAGTTTGAGTGAGGTACAACAATCCTCCAATCATTGATCTATACTTTGTCTTGTCTACCTTAGGAGAGTCATCATCTTTGCTCAACTTACATCCAGTTGCCATGGGAGTATTCATTAGCTTTGAATCTTCCATCCCAATTTTTTTAACAATTCTTTCACATATTTGGTCTGAGAAATGAAGAATCCTTTCTTTGTTTGAGTAATTTGCAGACCCAAGAAGAAATTCATTTCACCAAGCATAGACATCTCAAACTCACTTTTCATTTGATTTGCAAAATCTTTACACATACTATCTCTTCCTCCAAAGATGATATCATCAACAAATACTTCAACAATCAAGATGTTTTCACGATCAATTTTAAAATATAAGTTACTGTCAGCAGTACCTTTATTGAAGCCAATCTTCAAACGATGCTTATCCAATCTTTCATACTAGGCTCTTGGGGCTTGCTTTAATCCATAAAGTGCCTTCTTCAACTTGCAGACCATATCACCATGATCAGACAACTGAAATCCATCCGGTTGCTCTATATACACTTCTTCTTCCAAGTCACCATTTAGAAAGGCAGACTTGACATCCATCTGATATACCTTGAAATCCTTGAAGGCAGCAAAGGCAATAAATAATTTGACTGCTTCAATTCTTGCCACCGGAGCAAAAGTTTCTTCAAAATCAATTCCTTCTATTTGAGAGTAGCCCTTGCAAACCAATCTAGCTTTATTTCTGATTACTTCACCAACTTCATTTAGTTTGTTCCGGAAGACCCATTTGGTTCCAATCACATTCTTGTTTCTAGGTCTAGGAACAAGATCCCAAGTATGATTTTTCTCAATTTGCATCAACTCTTCCTCCATTGCTTTGGTCCAGTTTTCATCTTGCAGGCTTCATTTATTGTCTTAGGTTCAATCTTTGAAATCAGACAATATTCATCTGAATTTTGAGCAATTTTTCTTCTAGTTTGCACACCTTTGCTTTTGTCACCTATGATCTGATCTTCAGAGTGGTTCAGTCTTATATACCTTGGAACTTTGGGAGTTTCTTGCACTTCTACTTCTTGATCAGACTCATTTAGACCTATCTCTTCTTCCTGATTTACCGGATCAGTTTGAATCTGACTTTCATAAGAGGATTGAACTCCTTGAACCAGAACACCATTCTGATCATCTTCATCATATTCATAAAACCTTGAGGGTTTCTCTATTCCCTCATCAACCTTCACATTTGTACTTTCTATCATCTTTCTTAGTCTCTTGTTATAACACCGGTATGTTTTGCTTTGAGTAGAGTAACCCAAGAATATTCCTTCATCACTTCTAGCATCAAACTTGCCTAGATCTTCATCTCTTTTGATGTAACATTTGCTACCAAACACTCTAAAATATCTTACAGTAGGAGTAATGCCAAACCAAAGTTCATAAGGAGTCTTATCGGTATTGCTTCTGATTTGAACTCGATTGAGAGTAGAGACTGCAGTGCTGACAGCTTCTCTTCAATAGATCTGAGGAACATTTGCTTCCATCATCATGGTCCTAGATGCTTCTTGGATGGTCTGGTTCTTTCTCTCCACTACTCCATTCTGCTGTGGAGTCCTAGGAGCAGACAACTGTCTCTTAATTCCATATTTCTCACAGAACTCTATGAACTCACCGGATGTGAATTCTCCACCTCTATCAGACCTCAGACATTTCAACTTTAATCCTGTTTCATTCTCTACCATAGCCTTGAATATTTTGAATTTCTCAAGAGCTTCTGATTTCTCCTTTAGAAAGGTTACCCACATCATTCAGGAATAGTCATCAATTAACAACATGAAGTATTTATCACCTTGAATACTCCTGGTTCTTGCTGGACCACAAAGATCAGTGTGAACCAAGTCGAATAATCTAGTAGAAGACAGTTCCTTGCTTTTGAATGTGACTCTACTTAGCTTACCCAACTGACATTCCTTGCACAAGCTGTTAGTAGGTTTCACCAATTTTGGAAGATCTCTTATAGCCTGAGTGTTGCTTATCTTGATGATATTATCAAAATTCACATGACACATTCTCCTTTTCCATAACCAACTCTGACCAACTTGAACAAATAAGCATCTTTTACCAGTGCCAACCAAATGGAAGATATTACCTTTAGTTTGGGTACTGGATGCAATCTCTGTTCTGGAGCTTTCAAAAATCTTACATTTTCCATTCTTGAACCAGAGATCATAGCCTATGTCCACCAACTGTCCAACAGTGAGAAGATTCTGCTTCAAGCCTTCAACATATAGAACATTACCAGTTTTGTTCCTTCCATCAAAAGAAATAGTTCCTCTTCCTCTGATTATACCAACAGAATTATCTCCAAACTTCACCACTCCTCCTTCATACCTTTCCAAATCTATGAACTTATTTTTGTCACCTGTCATATGGTGAGAGCAACCACTGTCAATGACCCAATCATCCTTTTCTTCAACTTGGGCAGCCAGGGCTCTTTCTACAACCTTATGATTGACAGATACAGAGGATATTGGTTCTTCTTCCTTGATGGCAATAAACACCCATTCATTTCCTAATTTGTTTCCAGTCTCTGATTCATCATCTGTTACTCCTTCATTATCATCTTCTTCATGAACATAGTAACAATTCTTTTGGAACCTTGATCTGTTAGGATTTGGCCTTGAAAATCTTTCTGGACATCTTGAGGCAAAATGACCAATCTTATTACAGTTAAAACACTTAAAAGGCAATTTTCCTTCATACTTACCGGATCCTCTTGGTAGTCTCTTTGCAATGAGGGCTTCAAGTTGAGCCATTTCTACTTCTTCTTCTTCCAGGTCTTTTCTTGCTTTTTCATACCATGACAGTTTCCTTGATGAGTTCTCTCCCGAATCAAACCTTTGTTTACCTTTTACAAAGGCATTGGCTTTGAATGCAGATTCAATCTTGGGGGGATCATCTCCAAACTCAGTCATTTCAAATGCAGCCAGTTTGCCAGCCAATTGGTCTCTTGTGACAGTTGTATGGGCTTTGAATTCATCAATGGCAGCAACCTTGATTTTGTAAGAGGCAGGAAGGGATCTGAGAATTTTGCCAACAATCTCATTTTCATCCAAGACTCCACCAGCATTTCTAATTCCACAAACTAGGTCATTCACTCTTGGCATAAAAGTGGTAATATTTTCATCATCTCTCATCTTCAATTTTTTAAATTTCCCTTTTAGACTCTGTAACCTTGCACATTTAACATACTGGTCTCCTTCATGCAAAAGTTCCAGTTTATTCCAAATCTCAAAGGCAGTTGGTAGGTCAATAACATTTGAGAGCTCTGAGTCAGATAATGCGCTTAGAAGAGCCTCTTTGGTCCGCAGATTGTTTTCAACACTTGTGATTTCATTTAGGGTTGTCAAACTACCTTGTGGAGGTACATACGCTTTTGTAACCATGGACTAGTATGCCATTCCCATACACTGCAAGTGACATTTCATGCGACCTTTCCAAAGAGCAAAGTTGGTTCCATCAAACTTCGGACTATCCTTCTTGTAAGACGACATTCTGGATCTCCTCAAGTGGTTAAGCTCCTTTTAGAGGAACTTAGCTCTAATACCAATTTTTAGACTTAGGGCACACAACTGAGAGGGGGGTCAATCAGTTGTGCAAAACTTTCTCTAATTTACACACTTAAATGCTCTTAATGATTAGCAGTATATTAAACATGAAACATAATGCATTCAAATCAAAAGAAGAAACTCATCAACACATAAGACACCAAGATTTTGACGTGGAAAACCCGGTTAAGGGAAAAACCATGGGGTGATTAACCCAAGAATGTATTCTCTGTTAGAAGAATAGAAAGAACAAAATGGCACATGCCAATTAGGGCTCACTGCCCAAGCACACTGCTCACAAGAGGCTCACTGCCTACAAGAGACACACTGTCTACAAAGAAATAAGTATCACATACATGAACTAGAGAATAGCATCTTCACCATGCTTGAATCAGATCCATTAAGCTCAATACTTCTGCTCTGCCTTTCGCTCTCCTCTTCGCTACCACACACTCATCTCCACATAAAAAGGTGAGTTCAAACTGACTTCACAATCCCTTATTTATACAAGGCATCAACTTAGGAATGATCATCTAAGTTGGCAAACATTCATAAGATCATCCGACAGATGCATAACTCATCCGGTCGGCCTGTCTCAAGAAGAACACCATCATACAGAAGTTACTCTTCAATTGCAAGATCTAACTTTAATGCAGACCACCAACACGAGCTGGACATGATCCAAAGACCTCCACAAGCTTGCCTGAATCACCAAGAACATCCACACTTCTTCTGCTAACTGAAATCCTTCTCTCCTTCATCCGGAACCTCAAGAACAAAGTCTGTCATTTCTGTCACAAAGGAATAGATGCTTGCGGACCTTCAAACCATGAACCGATAGAGTTGATACACCACAAAGACTTCCTCAGCACTCCCTTAAATCCGCAGAACATGAAACTTCATTTCTGGATCTCATCGGACCTTTCTTGTTACACTCTGTCACCTCTGAATACCTACCGGAACCGGTTTTACTTGAGCGGCTACAACTTCTTCATATCTTCATGCAGACCTTTGAAATCTTTACTGGATCATCTACAGACACATATCTACAAACCCTTTAATCCACATCCTCTGATCATCATCCTATCTTGGACTTTTTCCTTACAGTCATCATTGTTCTTCACTGTTCCTGATTGAGACTAATTTTCTTAATATCCTCAGCTCACGACTCATCCAAACCTTATCATTAATGCAACAGGAGTATGTTGACATCAATGACAACACCGGTTAGGCCCATACTTGCAACAGGTTGAAGAAGATGAGAAGGTGAAAGAAAGTCTAGAGGTTGAAGTAGATAACAAAGATGGAGATGATCTATTGTCAAAGATTTTAGCAGTGGAAGAGGAATGGCTTGAAAAGATTGTCGATGGAAGTACGAAGACAAACATTGCAGCTAAAGATGAGAGTAAAGAAGATGTTGGAGCAGTGGAGGAGTATGAGGTAAACTCTGTTGTTTATGAGTTTTGTGATATTGAGTTTGAAGTGCATGTACCTGATGAGATGAGTAGCATGGTAGAGAAAACTATGGAATGTGTAGATGTGGTAGAGTGGAGTAGGGATGTCTCCCTGCAGGTAGAAGTTGTAGAGGATGTGACAGGAGAGATTTGGTGGAGGTGGTTGGTCTGCGATGGGTTGAAGTCCACGAAGGTGAAGGATGAGAAGAGAGGAGTGAGGATGCGGAGAGTCAGCCTTTGGAGGAGGAGGACGGTCTACAATGGATGTAAGTCCACGAGGGGAAAGAGGAGGATGACTTCACTACAACAATTGTTCAATGTGATCCTCTAGCTGCCTTGGCTACAAATTCTTTTACGAAGGGCTCAGGATAATAACAGTCATATTAGCCATGTTTTCAAGGTCTAAAAATCCACCATGTATTTATTTTCCATGTTAGTATGAGATGTTGGTTAAGGGTTGTGGATGATTGTTTCTTTGCATCCACTACAACAAAACAAGCAATTAGCACCTAAAATAGTGCCATAATTTAGTGCATTTGAGTCCATGAATTGGAGATTTTTGCCAGCGCCAAACTCGGTGCTCAATTGCATTTCACTTTTGCGCTGGGTTTAGCGTTGGTTGTAACGCCAGGTTTAACGCCGGTTGTAACACTAGGTTTAGCGCTGGATTTTGTTGCTTCCAGTTTGGCTTCTGATTTTGCTTCTGGTTTTGCTTCTTGTGTTGCTTCCAAGTTTGCTTCCGATTTTACTTCCAATTTTGCTTCCGATTTTGCTTCCAATTTTGCTTCCGGTTTTGCTTCCACTATTGCTTCCAGTTTTGCTTCTAGGTTGGCTTCCAGGTTGGCTTTCGGTTTTGCTTCCAGTTTTGCTTCTAGTTTTGCTTCCGGTTTTGCTTTTGGTTTTGCTTCCGGTTTTGCTTCCAATTTTGCTTCTAGGTTTGCTTCTAGTTTTGCTTCCAGTTTTGCTTCCAATTTTGCTTCTGGTTTTGCTTCTGGTTTTGCTTCTAATTTTGCTTCCAATTTTGCATCTTGTTTTGCTTCCGATTTTGCTTCCAATTTTGCTTCCAATTTTGCTTCCACTGTTGCTTCCAATTTTGCTTTCAGTTTTGCTTCAAATTTTGCTTCCGATATAACGTCGCTTGTTGCTTCCATTTTTGTGTCTTTTGTTGCTTCTAGTATGGCTACTATTATTGCATCTTTTGTTGCTTCTAAAATTGCTTCCATTATTACTTCTTTGTATGCTACCTGAATTGCTTTTGTTTTTCCTTCCTAGATAACACCAAGTTTTGCTTCCAAGATTGCTTCTGGTTTGCTTCTAGTTTGGCTTCCATTGTTGCTTCCTTTTTTGCTTCTAAAAATGCTTCTTGTTTTGCTTACATTTATTAATTTAATGTGTTATTTCAATTTAATTAGTTAAATATATCATGCCTCTTAAATAACTCATGATTATAGAGTAAGTAATTTAATTATTTAACTCATATGATTAAATAACAAGATAATAATTATTATTATTATTTTGATTGGTAAAAGGCCGAGGCCATTAATATATAAAATCAATTATAAAATACAACTCTGTTCAGTGTGGGCACCAGTAGGAAAGAAAAGAGTGAAGAAAACCTCCGGTCTAGCCCGGGACTTTTGCAGTCCAGTACATACTGTTTATTTATAGAACTTATACGGGGTCAAGCCCAACAAGGAAACATATTTTATTATACAATTACTGAGATACAAATACAGACATCGCCCTTATCCATGGCCATTCTTTTGATATCCTCTTGCTGTATGTCTTTTGGTTCTACGACTCTTGGGATGACCTCCATGGCTTATAACATTTGATCAACTATCCATTATCCAGTATAAAGGGCTTCTTCTATCTTGCTCCTGCCAGTATACCTGTCTAACCTGAAACCACAGGAAAACTACCACTTTTTCTCGCATGTTAGCTATACAAAAAACATAAAATTCATTCTCCTGCAAACATCTGTTAGTTCTTTAAAACCTTTGCCTGAGAGGAAAGAATAAAATACTTGCTATTGCCAAGCTTATCAAAATTAATCCAGCACACTTACTTCAATGTTAACTTAAATCTGGTTATGTGGGGCATCCCTTTTGGTTGACTGATCTACTGTATATGCTAGCATCTATATATATATATACTGTATAAATACTAATATATATATGTACATGTGGGCATAAGTAAGTGATCAACCATTTCACTTAATAATGTTGATAAATCAAAATATCCCGTTCCATCTAAATTCTAACCCATCATAGAAAACATTGTTACCTGTCAAATCATTTCAATTAAATCTCTCAAATGAGCTAAACTGATGGCCTGATAGTCTAGAGACCTCATTATTGCCTTTCTTATTACCTGCCTTGTCACATGACATTTGTGATGCAAGTTTCAATCAAAGGATCGAGACAACCTGCTTTGCACATAATATCATTATTAAACAATTATGGAGATCAGATCATATCTTAAACTCTTTCGGCTTGGCTATTGATCCCCGCGCTGAGGGAAGTTGTGCAAACTTAGAAAGCCTTGAATCTATAGCTATACATCTATATTTATATTTATAATTTATATATATATCAATAGATATATAGATGATAGACGAATTCCTGGATGCTACAACTTGTTGGGACAGGAAAATTTGAAATTTTTCTTGTATTCTTACTCACCCATTTTTGACCAAACCAAAAAATATTTCATCCAAAATCAGAATAAACAACTGATATATCCCATGACTCTTATCACAAATAATGTAAAGGGCCTCAATTTCTTAACATCGACACGACCTTCCTTTAGTTATACCGATCCATGCTCTATGAGAAACTAGTTGAAGTGGCTATCGACATGATAATAAGGATCGGAGAGAGTGTTTTAGAAGATGCTGATGGAGAAAGTGGCACCGATGACCTTTCATCGGGAAGAAAAAGCATGGTCTCGTTGATCGGCATAGAGAAACACTATCGGCGAATACTCTTCAAGCCCTCCCGATCGAATAAGTCATGCCGATGGTGGAATTCAGTAAGACTCTCACCGAAGCAGCCAGTGGAGCAAAGGGAACTAGCAGTCATCGGCAGGAGATTATCATTGGAAAGAAAAGTCAAGGAGTTTCTGATACTCTAAAGTCTCACCGATTGATGAAAAGTGCTTCGACGAGGCTTACATTGATATGCATGAAGATCCGGACCCGATGACTTCATAGAACCGGACCCGACATAGTTAAGAGTTTAAATGAATAATTGGTCCTGTCTGACGGATGTATTTTGAGTTTGGCAAAGGGAAACATACAAGATGATATACAAAGCTATATGCAAGTTGTGGAACCAAAAAGATTATGAAATGAGGTTCTAATGTTGTATGTTTTGAGCATTGTATGTATGGTTATACAATATACATACAATGCAGAACTCAAGAAAGTTGAAATTTGGTTAAAATGATGCATCATGACATACAAGTCCAGACCCAGTTAGAAAGTTTAAATTTTGAGAACTTTATTTGAAGTCCATGATTGTATATTGTGATGTATGTATACAAGATACATAGACAAATGCATATGAGAACCAAAGGAAATGTATATACAAATGTACGAAACACCAAAGATACCTATGTGGGCCCCATCTCCAGTGGAAATACAAGTTTATACAAACCCAGATTTGAATAACAGGGTAAATATTATGAATTTTAGCTAGGGGCTGCTATTGTATATAGAACACATGCATTCGATATTCAAGAAGGTGATACAAATGCGGATTCGAAGGTGATTTCAATTCATTTCATAAACCTAGTCGGGCCCGCTCTTGTATATAGAAGAAAAAGTATCCGATAAGATACAAGACGATATACAAAGCTATATGCAAGACGCGAAACTGATAAGATTATGAAATGAGGTTTTAATGTTGTATGTTTCATGCATTGTATGTGTGGTTATAATATACATACAATGTAGAACTCAAGAAAGTTGAAACTTGGTTGAATTGATGCATCATGACTAGATGCAATGCACTTTATATACATCGCAGAGCTGAGAAGTAAGTAAACTGTGGTTTATAAAAATGATAAGTCCGCAAAGGTGAAATAAAGGAGTTTGTATGAATTTAGCTTTGTATCTAAAAATTGGATACAACTATTGTTGCATTTCGGAAGATATAATCAAAAAAGTGATGTGGGCTCCACTGTTTGTATATCGGGCTTGTATAAATAATTCGATATACAAGCTGATATACAAGTTAAAAGGATGCCAAAAAGAGATACAAGCCAGATGCAGAAAGAAAGTTAAATACTTAAAAGTCTTTGCATGTTCGGGGTGCTTGTATGTTTATAATGGAGACGTTTGTATATGATAAGCAAGAAAGTAATACAATAGGATACATACAATGGAGGATCCAAAGATATTCCAATTCTTTTGAACTTTGAACTTGTCTTCCGATGTGCCGATGAAATTTGTCTTTGGTGAGACTTGGATACCCGTTTGGCCGATGCACCTATCACTCTAGCGTCAATTTTGACTTTCACTTATCAGCAAGACAATTACTATCAGCCACGGTAGGATTAGCTTCACCGATATGCCGATGATTAATGTCTTCGCTATGACCCCTGTCATCGGTGAGCACCTACACACTTAGGCCAATGCGTGGATGGATTTCCCGTCGGTATCACTTATCCCTTATCACCCCGATATGCCTTGATCGGTAAGACCAATGCTGTCGGTCCAATGCCAAGTTATCTACTTGATGACCTTGTCATCCCGATATGAATCTTAAGACCGTGACCTCCATTTAACGGCTTGAGCCTCTCTTTGGCCAGACTATCCTTATCGCTCCGAGAGAGAAATATTTTGCCGATGGCCTCGGTCTCACCGATGAAGAGGGTCATATAAAACAAATATGGATGGACCCTGCAAGGTCCTTTACTCTTCCTTTGTTTACTCTTCCTTTGTTATTATAGTTTCAGCCAGACTTTTAATATGAATATGGCCAAAACTTAAAACCCTGATTCTGAGAGCATTAATAGTTTGGAATGGTAGGATGATAGAAGATCTAGGCGGGAATCAAACTAGTTTAAAGGAAAAGGATAGTTAAGAGAATGCTAGTCTATACATTCCTGAATGGATTTGAGTAGATAGCCCTTCTCTTAGACTTTATATCTGGTTAATTTGAATGACTAGACTTCCCCTCACTATCAGACTTCAAATCTTTAATTTGGAGAAAACTAAACCTAACTAGAAAGGGTTTGAGATCTACCTAACTGGTTGGGGATTTGAGAAGTGTTCTTAATTGCTCTATTATACTCCCTTGCTGTCTAAAGGGTAGAAAATCTAAAAGAAGCTCCAAGTTTGTTCACCCTCCGTGGTGTGTTATTAGACCAAGTGATGCACTGATTGGCCTAGGATAACTTTCCTTCAAAGTTTCAGTTTGATTCTGATACTTCAATGGTGTTCGCTCTAGTAGATAGGAAGAGACCATCCGCCCCTTTGTTGGCAAGAGAGTCTGCTTTGCTATTACCCTCTCTGTAAGTATGATTGAATGTGCACCTCCTTAAAGAAGGAATGATGTCGAGGGCATTAGCCAGCAGGGAGTTCAGTCTACAATTAGGCGTGTTCCCTTTCCATAATCCATTAATAATGATCGCAGAGTCTCCTTCGACCTCTAATTTTTCAATTTTCATGTCTTTGCAGATTCTCAGATCTTCAATCAGGGCAGTTAATTCTACTGTATTGTTTGTTGTTTCACCTAGGGGTTTGGCTAAGGTTGCCATTTCTCTAGATTCAGAATCATGGATTACACAACCTATTCCTACGACTCCCGGGTTGCCCCTAGAAGCCTCGTCAAAATTTAGCTTGAACCACCCTTCTTTAGGCAGTTGCCACCTACATTCCTTTCTCTTGTTGGCGGCGTTGTGGTTACCTGGTCCCATAAAGGAGGGAAGCTTTAGTCCTTCCCATCTCCCCTGCATCTTTTCATCCCAGTGCATCATTGTGGATTCTTTTTTGGAGTTATTTAGAATCCTACTATTGACTATTTTGATTATAATGGCCTCAATTTTAATAATTAGCTGACCAAAAGTCATTTTTCTATCTTTAAAGATTCTTCTATTTCTTTCTTTCCACAGCTCCCAAACCATGATCGAAGGGGAAATTGTCCATAGCATATGGTAGATGCTTTGTTTGTGAGTCTCAGGCCAGCATTAGAAAAGGTTCAAAATGTTATTAGGTATGGCAATAATCCATCCCATCTTATTACTTAGCCAATTCCAACATTTATTAGAAAATTGACAATTGAGGAGAATATGGTCTACTATTTCTTGATCCTCTTCACAAAGGGAACATCTGCTAGGCCCCTCATATCCCATCTTGGTGAACCTATTCACTATTAGGATTTATTTTCCATAGGGCCATCCAGGCAAATAGCCTAGCCTTTGGGAGATAGTTCTTATCCCAACACAGTCTCAGTGGTAACTCCGATTTTGGTCTTAGTTGCTGTCTAATTAAAGTTTTGTAGCCATCCTTGGTTTTATAATTTCCTGATTTAGCCTCATCCCAAACTAATCTGTCTAAGTCTCCTTTGAGAGATACCCTCCTTTTGTTAAGGATATCAAGTAGTTTCTTTTTCTCATTATCTGGAATGTTCATATTATCCAGGGGTTTCCATTTCCACCCCCTATTCTCCTCATGATTGGGAAAATCTATATAATCTATTACATATTTCCCCTAGTGGGATTATAGTAGCCTTTTGGCATTCTCTAAGTTATCCAAGCTGCTTATCGCTTCATACCCACCCCATGAGTCGTCCCAGAAAAGTGCTTGGTTCTCGTCTCATAAACTCCAAGTCAGTTTGTCCATTATGAGCTTCCTACAGTCCATCATAAAATTATAGAGATGAGATCCTTTAGGTGGGTTAGCCATTCTAGAAAGGAATGCCGGTTCCTCCCCTCTAAGATATTTGTTTCTAAGGATTTTAACCCACTTTGAATCGGGCTGCTGATACATTTTCCATACAAGTTTAGCGCCTGAAGCCTTACTCTGTTCTCTAAAATTTTTTAAACCCAGGCCTCCTTCCTCTTTTGGTCTACAAATCTTGTCCCAAGCCACAAGTGCCATTTTCTTTTTATCCTCCGAGCCTTGCCATAGGAAAGTTCTTAGAGTTTTGTTGATTTCTTCCTGTTTCCCTACTGGAAGACTCATACAAGATAATTGGTATAATGGGATAGTTGAGAGAACCGATTGTAACATTGTCACTTTGCCAACTGAAGAGAGCCATTTGCCTTTCCAAGATTCTTCTCTATTCCTGATCTTGGAAGTAATATGATCCCAGAGATCATTAGTCTTATTGCTTTTACCCAAAGGTATGCCTAGATATTTACAAGACATTTCCCCTTTTTTATAATACAGGATTCTACATATTTCTTTTTCAGTTTTAGGATCCATATTATAAATTTTTGATTTATCAGCATTAACCTCCTATCCAGAAGCCCTATAGTAGGAGTTCAAGATATCTTTGAACACCCTAGCTTCTTCTATGCTCCTCGTACTGAAGAGCATAGTGTCATCTATGAACTGTTGATGGGTTGTAGGATCGACATCGGAAATAATTTTGATTCCTTAGATCTTTCCTTCTTCCCTAGCCTTGGAGATCATTCTCCCCAATACGTCTTCCATTATAATAAAGAGAAAAGGGGAAATGGGATCGCCTTGTCTCAATCCTCTTGAAATGCTAAAAAAACTTTTCGGAGTTCCATTGATTAAGACTGAGATCTTAAGATTAGAAATACATGCATAAATGAGGTTTATCCACTGTTTAGTAAAACCAAAAGCCTCTAGGGTTTTGCAAAGGAAATGCCAGTCTACCTTATCGTAGGCTTTACTAATATCCAGTTTAATTAACATACTAGGTTTTTTGTTTTGTTGTATGGTGTGGATGGCTTCTTGGGCTGTAATAACTCTATCAAATATAGATCTACCCAGAACAAACCTTGTTTGCTCGTCACTTATTATATTTGGAAGAACTGTCTGAATCCTATTAGCCAAGGTTTTAGTGAGGATTTTATAAATAGTATTACACAAAGATATAGGCCGCAAATCCCCTAGGCTTTCTGGTTTCTCTTTTTTTGGTATGAGTGTAAGAAAAGTATTATTCACCTCTTTGAGGATACTTCCCGAATTTCCTACCCCTTCTAGTGCTTCAACTACTTCATCTCCTATGAAGTGCCAACATTTCTGGAAGAAGAAAGCTGGGAAGCCATCAGGACCAGGTGCTTTATCTGGTTGCATTTGGGAGATTGCCAACTCTACCTCAGTTTTGGTGAATTTACCATTGAGAGCTTTGTTTTGATCCTCTGAAATAATCCTTGGGATATCTTTCAGAATGGTTTGTTGGTGCATGCAATTCGATCCTTCCTAATTATTAAGAATATTTTCAAAGTACCTAACCGTTTCACGTGCAATTTGTTGAGGATCTTCGATCCAGACATTATTCGCATCTTTTATTTTGAGGATTCTATTTACGTTTCTACGTGCTTTGGTGCTGTTATGAAAGAACTTGGTGTTCCTGTCTCCCTCTTCCAGCCAGGTCTCTCTTGATTTTTGATGCCAAAAGATTTGCTCTTTGGCTAGGATATCTTCATATTCAATTTTTAGCTATTTTTCTTTTGAATATGAATCAGTGTCCATTCCTCTACTAATCACGTTTCTATTTAGGTTTTCCAGTTCTTTTTCTAGCTTAGTTTTGGACTCAAAGATATTACCAAAGTTAGTTTTATTCCACCTTAGAAGCTTAAATTTAATAGTTTTCAGTTTGGATACTAAACAAAAAAGCTTAGATCCAGAAATTCTAGTTTCTTTCCACCATTGCTCAATTATGGTAATAAGGTTATTATCTTTGACCCACATTTGTTCAAATTTAAAGGGGCAGCGTTTGGGTTGGCAATCTTCTGTGATACTCAACTGAACTGGGTAGTGATCAGAGCCTGAGTATGGTAAGATCTCTGTCGTCAGAAAATAAGGGAATTGGGCCCAATTACCTCTTAGCAAGAATCTATCTAGTTTTTTTGCAATATTGCTAAAACCCTTTCTTCTGTTGTTCCATGTAAAACCTTCTTGTGCAGTTTTAATTTCCAGTAAATTGTTCTTCTGAACCCGATCTTTAAAGTCTTTCACTGCTATAGATAACCTTAGATGACCCCCTAGTTTTTCTTTAGGATCCAATATCGCATTGAAGTCTCTACCCAGAATGCATACTTGATCATGTAAAGTTCCCAAAAATTGTTCTATTTCTGTCCACACTGCTCTCTTGTCCTGGTTCTGAGAAGGGCCATAAATGTTAAGGAGAAAAAAGTGTAGATTGCTTCTGATGCTTTTGACATTCCCAGCCATCCAATTCTTCCTACAACTTATCACTGAAAATGAGACCGCTCTAGGATCCCAGATTACCCCAAGGCCTCCTGAAGCACCATCAGTTGGAGCTCCTGCTAGCTCCCATATTCTTAGCTTCTTATTTAGAGAGTCTATCTCATCTTTATTAAGTTTAGTCTCTCGTAGCATTAGTATATCTGGTTTTGTGTTGGTTATACAACATTTTATGATTCGCTATTTGTTAGGGGCATTGAGACCCCTAACATTCCAAGTGTAGACTTTTATGGCACCTTGGGAAGGTACTTCCCCTTCCCTGCATTAAAAAGTGTGGTTATTAGTCTGATCCATTGCCTTGCCTGCTTTCTCTCTTAGTTCTAGAAGTGATTTCCTACCCCTCTTTTTATTGCTTTTGGCACAATCAGGAGTCTCCTCACTAAAATTGGTTATTGCAATTCCCAGCCATAGGTCTGCTTCCTCTAACTCTCTATCTCCCTGTTCTTTTGGGTCCTCTTTGTTATTCTCTTGCCTTTTCTCCCATTCTTCAAGTTCCAGGATCTTAGAGATTAGTTTTTCCTGCTCTTCATTCGTTTCCTCAATAACTACTTCCTCTAATGCCTCATCAAGGATCTCATTGCATATCTCTTCTAGCTCCCTATGGCTAACCTTATCTGTGGATCTCTCTTGATATCCAATCTCTTTATGTTTCTCCTTTGTTTCATAAGTGTTAGGGACCCATTCTAGCATCTCTAATACCTCTGGTTCTGTATTACCTGCCTCTGTTGGGGAAATAATATTTCTGTTTTCTTCAACAGGGACTTCTCCCTCTTCAAGCTCCTTCCTACCTTCTCCTATCTGAGGTTTATAAATATTCTCTGGAGACTTAGCTACTACGTGTGTTTCTTTGCCTATGCTCTCTTGTGGGAGGTTAAAGTTATGTAAAATGAGATCATGATTCTGACTCTGGGTATTCCTTATGGTATTTTGAGAGGGTTTAGGGCTCTTTCTAGGCTGATCTTTTACCATACTCGGGTTCTGAGTTTGTCCAACCATATCCCTTCTGCCATAAAGGGACGTAGCGCTGGTCCTCTGATAATCCACTATAAATCCGCCCTTGTTATCATTAAATCTAATATTGACATCCAACTGGTGGGGATTGGGGTTCTTGTTGGTTAATCTTTTTGAAATACTATTGATTGTATTACTGTGGGTGGGACCCTGGTGAAAAACTGGTTGAATACAGTAATTAGCCATATTAGTGTTAATTTCCATTGGTTCGATATTTTTAATGCTTATATCCATTTTTCTCTGCCAAGAGAACATCTAAATGGGTTAAGAAGTCCTTCTCAATTGTTATAAATTCTCCCAGGTGATTACCTATCTCCCTTAGGATTTCGCTGTGGATGAGCTCAACCGAGAGATTTGGTAATTTGACCCATCTGGCCACTTTAAGTTTCATTTTACTGGGGTCGAAATTTGGTTGCCAGTCTACATAATCAAATTTATACCCTTTGAAGAGCAGTCTTCTGCTATTTAAAATTTCTTTTTTAAGGTCTACACTTTTGCAATCAATACAAATGAAATCTTCAGAAGTGATAGTGATACTTACCTGATCTTTGAGGAAGGACTGGACCCAATTCACAATTTCCTTCATAGGCTGCCCCATCCCACACCACCGTATAAAGAAGCCATGGGTTCTACAATGATTCCCCAAACCATTTGAGTAGATATTGCTAATATTTACCAATGGGGTGTGTGCAAGAAGTTGTGTCCACTTTTTGGCCAAAAAGTGGAAGTGTTTTTCCTGATTTTCAGAATTTGTCACATTTGACCTAAAAATTTGAAGCACTTAAAGGTGGAATTTTGGAAAAAGTCACTAAATATGAAATGTAGTACTCGGAGTCTAGTTTCCAAATATGTACTTTTTTTCAATACCCAGATGATAGAAATTGATTTTGAATAGGCGTTTCTAAAAACCACTGTTTAAAAGTTACTTTTTTTTTTTACTATACCATGTACGTGTACGTCATCCATATTTTGACCTAAATAATCATATTTTTTAAAATCCTTTTGGGAAAAGCTTTGTAACTCACTGAAGCACGTTTTCCATATTTATTTGCAATTTTTTATTGAATAATTTTTTTTTATTAATTTTTTATCTTTTAAAAAATCATTGTGTACGTCACGCATAAGATGACCTAAACTTAACATTTTTTAAATTTTTTTTTTTTTAAATTGAAAAGAATTGTCTAAAGTACATTTTCATACAATTTTTTTTACAAAAAAATATTTTAATAAAAAGTTATTAAAATATTAAAAAATCATGATAATTCAAGGTTATGAACCTATTTCATCAAAAATTGATTAAAAAATAGAAAAAATAATTTAATTGTAAAAAAAAATTACATATTTAGAATCTACATTGTCTCCTCTATAATGGGTTTTAATTTCGTCAAAATATTCTGCAAAATAGACCTATAAATATATGCCCAAAGTCACTATTTTGTTGTGACATTGATAGGGCCTTCAAGTTGCAGGTCAAACTAGGTCCAGAGGTCAGGATCGGGTCCCCAAAGCATTTTTTGAAGTGGGTTACAAAGCAAAACCTGAGCCTAAAATTCAAATTTTGAATAACGGGATCCCGTTTATGAAACGCGTTCCCATTTATAAAACGGGATCCCGTTTATTTCTTCATCGGTCGTAAATAAAACGAGATCCCGTTTAAGAAATGGGATCGCGTAGTAAACGGGATCCCATTTCTTATTTGACCTTTTTTTAATAAGACTGTACTATGACTGTCATTTCTGCAACTTGCCCTACAGTACGACCGACAACGACTCTTGCAGCATTCTTTGGCATATTTCTTTCTTTTGCAGGTCCATCAACTTGAAGTATTGTTGGTATTTTGATAGAAGCCATCATGGAGACGTTATTTGAGTGGAATTTTGTTGAATTGGTACTTGTTTGAAGGACTTGAAACACATTCAAGTTTTTGACATTCATTTGTACATGCTTCATAAATTTTTTAATCATGGGATCACAAAGTCGTAATAAGAGGAAAGATAGGAAGCTATTAACCCCTGAAGAAATTGAAGCAAAGAGAGTGAAGGAGGCAAAAAGACAAAGAGATAGAAGAGTAAAGATTCAATCAATGAACAATGCTGAAGCATCCAATTCCACAACTATTGAAGATAAAAACATTGAGGAGACCATGGATATAGATGATGCAAGTTTGCAAGAGGTGAATGTGGAAACTAATACGATTATGCAAACTACTCCTGGTATGTCTTCAAATCCCTCTATTAATGCTATGGAGAATGTTTCAATGGGCACAAATCCAGGTACTTCTTCAAATCCACTTTTGAATGAAATGGAAATAGTGTTGATAGGAGATTTAAAACAAGCTGGATATAACAATGTTGAGATTGATAATATTCGTAGAGATCAAAATTTGAAACAAATTGTAGTTGAAAATGAAAATGAAAATCCTTTTGTTGAAAATGAAAATGAAAATCCTTTTGTTGTTGAAAATGAAAATGAAAACCGTTTTGTTGTTGAAAATGAAAATAAAAATCCTTTTGTTGAAAATGAAAATGAAAATTGTTTTGTTGTTGAAAATGAAAACGAAAATCCTTTTGTTGAAAATGAAAATGAAAACCGTTTTGTTGTTGAAAATGAAAACGAAAATCCTTTTGTTGAAAATGAAAATGAAAACCGTTTTGTTGTTGAAAATGAAAATCGTTTTGAAGTTGAAAATGAAAATGAAAATCTAGGAAGTGATGTTGAAAATGAAAAATATTTTTTCAAAATTGAAAGAGATGTTTTGGATAATCTTCTTGGTAAAATTTCTTGGAGACAAATAAGAACACATGCCAATAGATTATACAAGGAATTTTTTTATTGTAAAAAATTATCATTTCAATGTCAACTAATGATGCAATTAATGAGAATGTGGAAAATGAGAAAAGTAATGAAAATGTTAGGCATTTTTGTTAAACCAAGAAGAAAAGATCAATCACTAAAATATGCTATGTCTATTGTTGTTAGTGCCATTGAGTCTATTGGAAGTAATAGTCGATCCAAAGATAAAAATGCAGCAAGACGAGCTATAACAATTGCTATAGTGATTAAAACAACTTTGAATAGAAGAATGGTAAGCAATATTAGTGGAATTCTAAAAATACATCCTAAAACATTGGTAAGAGCGGCAAAAAGAAGAGAAAGTATAGAAAATGATCCAATTAACCAATGTTGGAGTTTTAGTGGTCGACTCCCAAGATTTGACATGAAACTAAATGTTGAAATCAGATCTTTGATCGAAAAATATTGGCATGATAATACTAGGGTATCGTCTAATGCTAGAGATGTTTTAAAATTAAGAGTGGGGTCCAAAGTTCGCGATCCTCATCCAAAACACCTATTAGATACAACGCAAACTGAATTTTATAGAAAATTTTGTGATGAATTAGTGTTACCTGGTAATATTAAAATAAGTCAAAGATCTTTTGAAAAATGCAAACCATGGTATGTAAAGATTAATAAGAAATGAATATCTTGTTGTTGTAAAACGCATGTTCAATTTCGTTATTATTATGATGTGTTTCAATATATACGTTGTACTTTACATCGTAACATGATTATACAGGAATGTGATATTAATATGCCAACTGAAGCAATAAAAGAGTTTATATCAAGTTTGTTCTGTGAAAGATCTAATGAAAAAGGTTTTTATTTAAGTTCATGTATTTCTGGACAATGCACTAGTTGTGGCAATCTTTCTTTGTTAAGAGTTTGTATGCATGAAAGTGTTGAAAATGATTTTGGACAACAATTAGTGGATGTTAAAAGATTTAAGAATGTTGAATATTCTTTAAAAGATGGAAAATTTGGAAAGCATTGTGATTTAATTATAGAAAAGGTTAGTGTGCATGCATTCATATCAGAATTTAAAAGTAAAATTGTACCAAAATATGTCAAGCACTCTTAACAAGCTCGATGGCTTGATGGACAATTTCGTGAATGTAGAAACACATTTCTAGTTGGTACTATACTATCAGTGGTTGATTTTGCGGAAAACTATACTTTAGCTCCGCAAGAGGAAATTCAATCACAATATTACAATTCAGTGCAGGTTGCTATGTTTGTTCATATTGTTTATAGACATGCAGATGATAACACAGAGAATGATAGAAAAGTTTTGAGGGAGTATCATTTCTATTTGAGTGACAACCGGTTATACTCGTTAGAGTTTGTTCAATATTGTTTCAATATATTTTATACAAATTTAAGAGAAAGAGGAATCCAGATGACTGAACATCTTATATGGTCAGATAATTGTATGGGGCAGTTCAAGAATGCTCAAATGTTCTATTGGTTATGTAGGGTTCACAAGGAGAATAATGTCCAACATATGTGGAATTTTTTTGAAGCTGGACATGGTAAAGGAGAACATGATGGAGCTGGTGCGTGTGTTAAAAGAATTCTTGCTAGACAACAATTAAAATTTGAGGATGCAGTAAAATTTAAAGATGCACGTGGGATTGTAGATTGGTGCAATACAAGATTATGTACACCTGGATCAAGTGAGTACTCTACAGTTCGTCGATTCTTTTGGTTGGTTGAAGAAGAAAATATTCGACCTAGACTTGATTGCCAGACAATCAGTGGATCTACTAAATGGCATTCATTTAGGAGTTCGAATGCAAGTACATGGACTATCTGGACAAGGGAGCTTGCATGTTTTTGTCAGTTTTGTATTTCAGGAGATTGGGAAGCATGTGAGAATATAGAATGGGTTGAAGAGTGGAAACAAAGACCATTGACACTTGCACAAGCACACAATCAAAGTGAAACAACAATTGAAGACATTGATCAACTGTTTGTATCAGACGATTATGACCGTGTTTCAGACCTTGTACAAGAAGGTAATTTAATTCAAATCATTTCATTTTATTTCACTTTGATTACTAATTTGTAGTGCTTTTATTTATTTATGTGTACATATGAATGCATGTATGTTGATTGGTCAAATTTTATAGACATGTGCAAGTTATTGAATCAAAATTTGTTTTGCAGGACATGTGTATGCTGTTGTTGCACCAAAGAATAATGAAGAGGAAACTGAATATTGGTTGGCTCGTTGTGTGGAGACTAAACATTAGTTAACAGCACCTCGAGAAGATAATGATGGCTTTCCTTATCCAACAGGTTTGGTGATCCCCTTAAGACATCCCCTTAAGCAAATTTTGATAACAAGTCTTTGATCCCCTTAAGCATATTTTAAGAACTTCTTTGATCCCCTTAAGCAAATTTTAAGTATTTCTTTGATGATGCCTATCATTATCCAATAGGTTCGGTGGTGGTTGTTGGCACTTGGCTACGGAAATACCTAATAAGGAAGAATGGTTTGCCTGCATTCAAAGATTATGAAACACATAAGAAGATTATACACTACTCACATTTGGTATTGGCAACAAATATAAAACTGGAGAGGTATCGCGGAAAACCTACAAATAAAGAGCTATGGAACATTTCTATGGAAGACCATGAGACAATCATCGATGCGTTGGAAAAAAGAGAGGATGGAGATGGTACAATGGAATAAGTAAATACAGGTAAATATAGTTAAATAGATTTATATTGTTGTTTTAAATATGTATTAAATACATGTTTTGATATTTCTTGTGCGTTATTAGTTGAAATTGATTTAATTTATCCTTTTATATCCTTAGGCCATCATCACAAATTCATCAAATACTTTGAAACAAAAACTTGAGAGGCACTTGTAAATACAGGTACAAATTGTGTATATCTAGATAGTTTTATATAAATTAAAATACATGTTTTGATTCAGATATATTGATAAATTGCTTGTATTATTTTTATATCAGGTGGCATGAAGACCTGCTACATTCTCCTCAAGTTTTGGATTTTCTTGAGATGGCATATAACGACATTTTGTATTTACATTATTTTGAGTTGGCATATATGTACATACACAATTACATTATTACACATTTTGTACAGAAATATGTATACATGTGTATGTACACAATTTTATACTCTACAGTATTAAATTTATCAAAATTATTATTTTATGTATTTTATTTGTTAAATGTCCATGTTTTTCTACTTAGAATTTACTTTAAATTTGATTTATTATATTGTTCAATTTGGTTGCCTTGGGCAACTTCACCCAGGGCCTTTTGTCTAAAAATGTAAAGTATTAAGATCTTATAAGTTCCTGCAGACCTAAACTTATTTTAAAATTTGATTCACATCCAAAGTTTGTGTTCATAGGATGAAACATGTCAAGCACAAGATTTCCTTGAGTCCTAATGGACACTAAAGATCGTATTAAAAGGACTAAGGGAAGTTCTCATTTTAGTAGTTACACTAAGATTTGAAATTAAAGTTGACAAATCCTAATGAGCTTGGGCAAGCTTAGGGGAAGGTATAGATTTATATTATTATTATTTTTTATTTTGACAAGTTAAGCTTAGTCCAATTAGATAATGACACCTAGAGTATGATATAGTAAGAACACTTTAGCTTAGTCCAATTAGAGAATGACACCTTGAGTATGATATAGTAAGTATATTTCAATGATTTGACAGGATAATTAAGGTAATAAATGGTTTCATTTTGTAAAATATTGGAATATCCCATCAATTTTCTTTGCATTAATGAAGTAAATCTATGATGAAATCTTTTGTCTTGTAAATTAAGTTGTTTATTAATCAACTTATCAAATCAAGTGATTTCTCATGATTATTTCTCAAATACATGTATATGAATCTTATTGTGGAGAAGACTGTGAAACAAAATAAGAAGTCAACTAGAACCAAAGTGATGAGAGTTTATTCAACTATAAATAGTTTGTGTAGAAGCATAAATGGAATCTAAGTTACTAGATTGCAAGGACACTCTATGATACCCACATAAGGCCTTGGGATTTAATTTAATATAATATTTCTTCATAGATTAGCTAGAGGACAAAGGAGATGTAGTCACAAATGTTGGTAGGTTAGAGCATCCTACTTACATAGGCTGGATAGAAAATTTGATGTGTTTAACTTTTTAGATATCTTGCTAGATACTTTTAGGCATTGTACCATAAATGTAGACTATATCAATAATGTAGAAAATTAGACTATAATAATGGTGAGAGAAGTAGTTTTCAAATAAATGTTGAATTCACTTGAACCCACTTTGAGGTACAATGTTATAGTTGCAAGGTAATGGTCTCAAGAGTATAATGTAATTGAAGTGTTAAAGGATTGGGCTAGTCCTAATGTGGATTTAAAAAGTTAAGGAATGTGGAGGATTACACAATTGTAAGTTTTCCTAGTGAAATGAAAGAGGCCATGATTATGATGTGCAAACTATTTGGGAACAAAGACTCAATACATTTAAATGCTAGATGGGTGTCATTATTACACATGTGATTTTGGAAAGGCTAATGATTCATAACTATAGGGAGTTGAGATCATTGTAGATCTCTAAATAGGTAATTTTTGTAGGCTACCAAAGGGGAAGATTTCTACTAACTTCATTCCTAATTTGTGTCATTTATGCTACAATGAAATTCCCACCTCCACTAATAAATTGTAGGCCTAGTTCCAAAGTTATAGTTCACATGTTTTTTTATCAACAATTATCCTTGTAGGCACTCCTCCACCCATTTGGTGAAGAAGTTGTGTCCACTTAAGACATCGTAAATTAGGACCCCTTAAGACATCTTAAATTACACGATCAACACAAGATGTTCAAGCACCAAGGCACTTGGATAAATATAACTATAACCATGCTAGGATCATTTAATATAACTTAGTTGATCTCTAGATGAGAAGATGTGAGAGATTGATCCCTCCTAGTAGGCAAGAGATCCTCATGAACTTATCTCACTTTTTAATGCTTTGTTTTGATTTGCTTACCATTTTATTGCTTAAAATTTGACCAGGACCTAAATATGCATACCGTGAATCAATGGAGGAACTTTATTAGGACTTCATCACTACATAAATTCTTTCAATGCAATTTCTTCATTAAGCGCAAATCTAGATCAACACTCTGACACTTGTAGATTTATATATGACAATTGATTATTTCTATTGATGTCAATCTATATATCTTATTATGGTTGATCTCAAATGTTTACATTTCTTTTCCTTCATGCACATGGTTAGATTAGTGTTTGATTTATGATTAAATTTAGGGATGCTTGTATATACATATGTATGTGATGTTATGCTTTTATAGTTTATGATGTATATGCAATGTATGTATGCATGGATAACATATATATAAATATGGATGCACCTAAACTAACATGATGGTTTTACATGATTATTACTTTGACATGTGTATGATTTTGAACTACGACAAGATTGCATTTATTGTGTGACATGTAAAAATATATAGTCCAGGTTCAACAATATATATATAAAGTCCAGGTCCATGTTCAAAAAATATATAAAGTCCACATGTTCAACAATATATATATATATATATATATATATATATATATATATATATATATATATATATATATATATATATATATAAAGTCCATGACAAACAATATATAACAAATAGTCCATGAAATAGTCAAATATATAAAGTCTAGGTCCATGTTCAAAAAAATATATAAAGTCCATGTTCAACAATATATATATATATATATATAAAGTCCATGACAAACAGTATATAACAAATAGTCCATGAAATAGTCAAATATATAAAGTCCAAGTTCAACAATATATATATAAAGTCCATGACAAATAGTATATAACAAATAGTCCATGAAATAGTCAAATTATACATAGCCCATGTTTGAAATAACCTATCACATACTATCTCTATCATCAAGAGTCCTCTTCACACCATGCGAACTACTCAGATGACCTGAATCACTCTGCAAAAGAGAAAGATTTATATGAAATTAGATGTAAGATGATAAGGAAATCTAATTTAATGACAATTTTTAAATTTATAATTTATATCATAAAATTAAATTACTGTGTGAGGCTGAGAGGCATGCTCTGGTGCACCTGGACCTGTGTCTCCATGCTCTGAATCAATCTATTTAATACAAAAGAAAGTTCAAGTTGAAATTAGATATACTTGACGATTTTAAAAATGATTTAATTCAATTTAATTTATAAGAACTATCATATTTAAAAATTATTATACCGTAAGAGGAACTTGTTGTGAATCCTCTATTCCAGGACCTGTCTCTACAGGCTTAGCTCCATGACATGTATCGAGCTATAATTTAAGAAAAAAGAATTTAGAATGTACATGTCAACATATATATATATATATATATATATATATATATATATATATATATATATATATATATATATCAAGAAATTTACTTTAAGTTCACAACGTATATTTTAATTGTTCAATTTAAATATAATCTAAATTTTAAATTATACCGTATCAGGTTGCCCATCTCCTCTGTCCTCTTGCTCTGCATGTGCTGTGTGTTGATCATGAAACGTGTCACTAACAAGCTCCTACAATGTCATTTATATTTAAGTTAGCACATGTGTGTACAAATTAGGTTTTAAAACATATATATAATTGACTTACAGTGTACATGTTATTAAATACGTTTTTTAACAACCTGAAATGCAATCGACTCTTGATATAAACTTGGATTATCCAAGTGTGCTACAATGCCCATCCTCATAGTTGTGTCAACATGCATAGACATATTTATAAAATATTAAATAGTACATGTGCACGTTTTTAGATACACTGATATCAAAATAGAAAAATTTAAGTATATATACAGTTTTTTAAAACAATATACATACTGTAACAGTGTCATGTGAGATGCCCAATGATGGAGGAGCGCTCGAGACACCTTGAGATGGAGGATTCAATGTGGAAGAACCCTGAACCAGTTCATAAATAAGTTCATAAATATTTAATTGTACACACATTCAAGACTGAATTTTACAAAATTACAAATCATTGAAAATGTACCCCAAATGGGTTCCCGAGATGAACATGTGTCGATGAAAAATTAATTCGATCAATTGTGACCCCTGTTGCCATCATCTACACCAAACAAACCAAACAATTCGATTGTTAAAATATTACAATTTAATTGATCATCTATATGTTGATTAAAAACACGTGGTTAAAAAATTGTTTTAAATTCAACATGTGTACATAACCTATATATACCTGTGTCGAATGATTAGTGGGATGATCCTCAGCAAATAGATAATCAACAAATGATTCAGTGCCCACATTATCAGATGATGCATGTGTAGCTAAAGTGGGTGCAACTGCCTGATCAGGTCCATAACACAACTGATTACAACTCGTACATGTATGAGGCATCAACACATGTGGAGTGGCACTAGGACCACTTCCATCATCAACTCCTCCATGCTCTCTAACTCGAGCTACCATCATAGAAGTCTGCTCATGTAGGCTACCTGAGAGTGCACTCAATGTGCCTAGTGTGGATATCACTGCACGATGCTCCAAGGGTGAAGGAATGGCAGCAACAGGAGGGTCAATAAGAGGTTGAACAGGCACCGGTCATTGGGGATCAACCCGTGCCCCCAACCTCTATTGTGGCATGCCACCACCAACACCCTGGAATGATCTAAAATCAAAGTAGTTGGGTTTTTTATTCATAACAAACTCTACATATAATTTTCTCAAAAAATATAAAGGAACCTCACAATTAGCATGAGGTGGATAATCAAACACCATCCACCATCTATCCCAAAAATTGGTAGACATTCCTTCATGCCTACACCACCTGATTGATATTCTTTTCTTATTTGTAGGAATAGGTTCATTTGTAATGGGATGTCTAAAATATTGTGCTAAATGAGCTTTTGTGATTTGGCATCAGCATAAAATTGGCGCCTCTCCTCTCTCCATTTCCAGAATCCATCAAAATCTGAGTCAATAGACCTCCCAGAATCTACAATGTTTTGCATCAAAGATGCAAAACGTACTACGTGAGGTGGCATGAATTGTTCACTGCGAATGGAATTCAGTTTTTCTTGTATCGAATCCACATTTTCATTTATTATGGCTTGCAAGCGAGCCTGGTCAGTTCCAAGTGGGGGTGGAGGTGGAGGTGGAGGCGGGTCATCTGCAGGTGGGGCATCTAGAGGTGGGGCATTTAGCGCTGGGGGTGGGGGTGCGGCCGGATCATCTTGTGCATTAAGGAAGTCCTCAACATCAAAGTGAATATCATCTAGATTCATGATGTATATATAAAAATCTAGATATGAACTTGCATATATATACATATAAACATACAAACTTCAGTACAAATTTAAAATTAAATCAAGAATATATATATATATATATATATGTTTCAATAAATTACACTTGAAATAAATTTAAATTAAAAACATACAAATAATGTATACATGCATGTACAAATTTCAAAATGTAAGAGAGCTATTAGGACTACCATAATGATTGATACAATGGACAATATATATTTCAAAATTTCAATGTGCATTTAAGTAAGGAAACTTCTCTGGACAATCATCATGTATTTCTTAAATGTCAATATGCATCCCAAATTTTGGACTATTTTAAAGAAATATGGTGCATTTAGGAACTCGGTGATTGTTGGGGTAAAGAGGAATATATGATCATGCTAGAAGAGGCACTGATTAGGCTCATAATTGGCCAAGGTTGCTTTGAATAAGGTTAAAACAAGGAGATACCCATGTTGATATTCACACCCTTTGGTCCACACCTACATTGGGATGGATTAAGCTTGAAATTTTGATGGGTAGCCAAGGGTAATCCTAGTGAAGTAGGGGGAGTATGTTTATTAAGAGATGATAAGGGAAAACCTCTACCTATCTTAAAGCTTATGATTTTGGTGTCAAGAACAATAATATCGTAGATTCTAGGGCCATGATATCTAGGGCCTCAAGATGACTTGGAAACTAAACAAGATATCCCTTAGTGTGGAAGGAGATTCCAAGATCAACATTGATCATATGAAAAAGCATAGATGAAGCTTGTGGTTATTGGAAACTATTATATATTGGAAGCTAGAAACTTGGTGAATACTTGTTTAAATCTATCTCCTTCAAACATATCAAAAGAAAAGGTAATTATATTCTAGACTAGGCAGATAATTTGGAAGAAATCATTAAATTGCTCCTAGACATCTAGCATTTGTTGGGAAGAATAATTTTTTTACATTCAACTTGAAATCCCTAAGTTGTGCCTCCATGCAATCAAATGTTACTTGTATCTACCTTCTATACAATGATATTGAAGGGGTAGAAGGTTAGGCTAAGGATTTCTATATTGCTACTTAGATAAATTCCACATCTTCAATGTGTGGCATGAGCATATGCACAAAGCCTTGGAGGATATTTCTAAGATAATGAAGATAAATCTTCATGTCTTGATGCTAAATTGGATGATTCTATCCACTATGAGAATTAAGATGAGGAGGAGGTAACATAAATCCCTCCTATCAAATTCAAACAATGTTAAAAATGTCAAGGAAGTGGTAGAGGCTTTGTAAGGCTTGTGTAATTTGTCCCACCACCCTAGGATAAAGTTTTTTAGTTTATTAGTAATTCTAACACTACTTCAACTTATTACTCTAGGGTTAGGGCCACTATAATTTTCCCTACCACTAATATATCTTAAGACACCTATTGGTTTATGTTTGATGTCATTGTAGTATATTAATTTTCCCTACCATTATTGATTGAACAAAACTATACCATATATATTAAGTACTCTAGCTCAATGATCTTAAGATTAATGAAATCAAGACTAACTATATCATCATTATGCTTAGATACACCCAACATGCTAATCAAGAACTTAATTACCTTCACAACCCTATGAGCATTGTATCACTCCTATTAGGGAGTGGACTTGAATGGGGCCAAAAGATTCTTTACCTCTTACGATTGTGACTTTGGGTTTGGCATGGTCAACTTGGAGAGGTTGTGTGGCATATCCCTATAAGAGGATGAAGGGTGATAGGAGGTTGTAGGATGGCTAAAAGCATTCACATGACGATAATGTTCAAGTTTAAATTTCAAGATATGCATCATGGTCTACAAGGTTCTCTTGTTCAAAAGGTTCATCATATTCTAGACAAGGAACTCACAATCATTGGTACCAAATTCAAGACCTCCTATTACAAGTCTCCATATAGCTTTAAACATAACACCTATAAACACAAAATTTATAGGGCTTGAATACAAGCCCGCCTCCCAGTTAGGAGACTTCCAAATAATTGGTGAACTCACATGCAATAAGGGAATAACACATGCATACAAAATATGTAGAAGAAATCCCTGTAGCATGACTCGTGATTAATTAAAGTTAGGGTTAGGGTTTCAATTAGGATCAGGCTTAGGGTTAGAATTGAGGTTAGGGTTAGAATTAGAATTCAAGGGTTGCTAAATTAGGGTAAGTATTAGAGCTACAATTATGGTTTGGGTTACAGCTAGAGTTAGGGTTACAATTACAATTACAAGTAGCTCGTTAGGGTTAGGGTTAGGGCTAGAGTTAGAGTTACAATTACAATTACAATTACAAGTAGAGTTAGGGTTAGGGTTATGATTAGGGTTATAATAAGGGTTAGGGTTTGAATTGCATATAGAATTAGGGTTAGGATTAGGGTTAGAATTAGTGTTAGGGTTAGGGTTGGAATTGCATATAGAATTAGGGTTCAATCTAGCTAGAAATAGATAAATTATTCAAGATGGTTCTAGCTCAATTTTGTTTCCTATTTCCTAGAAAATGCAAAACTAGTTATTGTTTTCTATTTAGTTGTTAGTCCCAACTCTTTCCTTTTAAGAAGTATATCAAATCTAATGTAGTAGTAGATACTTCTACATATACAAGTTTCTATTAGGAGAAAATATATTTTGCCAAATTTGTATAGAGTTGTCTATAGTGTGTTCTAGGGTAATCAAATGATGTAAGTCACAATTTAGAGGGTTGAGGGATAAGTTTGTGTTGAGTCTATAGGAGGTGTTTTCTTACATAGACCGAGCTCCATAATTTAGGTGTCTCCATGTCTAACTCAAATGTTTCAACTTGGTCCATATTATATCTAGATTAATGATAAAATTTTATATATATGGCTATGCACAAGATCCACGACCATATCAATGTTTGGTAGAGAAAAGTTATCTAAGTTGGGGTAGATCCTTTTTTGATGTCTCAAAAGTTAGTGCAAACATGAATTCCCTTAGTTTTCTTGTTAACTAAGACCACATTAGATCTACCCATTTAGGATAAGTAATAGTCTGAATGAACCCTGGACATCCAAGAGTTTATACAATTCTTCTATGACCATGAGGGCTACTTGGGGGTGCATTTTGCGTAACTTTTATTGAATAGGTTTGGCATTAAGGTGAACCACAAGATGATGCATGACTTTAAAGATGGAGTCTCAAGGCATATCACCATAAGACCACATGAAGAAATCAACGTAATATTTAACATGGTGATATGGTTATATATGCCTTCTTTGATGCCAAGGTCCAGTGGAGCTACTATCTTAGAGAGTTTAGGGTCCAAGCTTCTATTCACAGGTTGATGTTTATAGCATGTCCTCAACAAGGAGAGGGGACTCATGTCTTGTATCTAAGTGGTATCTAATGGAAGGTGAAGTTTGTCAAAATGAGGAGCTCTTGGGAAGTGTCCATTTTTATTGTATCATTTTAATCGATCACAAGTTTCTTCTTATATAGATTGTTGCTATTCTGCCTAGACTAGGGTGCCTCAGGACTAAAGGGTTCTTTCTTTCTCTCCAAAATAAGCATATATGTAGGTGTTAAGTATGGTGGAAAAGTCTTTCTTATGATTACAGTGGGGATGTGGTCTTGACACTTCATAAGTTTCATGATGGCTTCATCATTTTGGAAAACATCAAATCATAAAGGGTCGTGTCGGTCCCAATCGATAAGCTCAAGGTATTCTAGGTCTAAGGAGATGGTGAGGATAGTGACCTATCATGAAAGAGGTTAGTGGTGGAAAGATCTTCGTAAGGATCATGAGTGGAGCCTACATCAATGTCATTAAGATTAGGGAAAGCATTACCAATGAGGTTGAGCTCGTATCACAATTAACATCACGATGTTCATCCCAGGGGCATAACCTAGCTAGTGAGGACAACTACTTGAGTATATCAAAAGTTACATAAATGTTGGCTTCATTTCATTCTTGATTAGTTGGCTATCACAAAAACTGTAAAATTTTCTCAATTCTTGATTAGTTGGTTGTCTCTAAATGTTTGATTATGAAGGATGTGATAACTTGGTTTTATTATGGTTTGTTGTAATTTTTTTACATGATAGTTAGCTATTCAATAATGCCTTTAAAATACAATGACATACATTGTTATAAGTAAATTTTATAAAAACCAAATATACATATCATCCCAATGCTATATAATTTTTGACAGTTTGTTCAAAATCTCTCCTTTCATATGATACAATCGTTTCAAAATTTCAATTGCATTTTCCAGCTAAAATGTTTAAATACAGCTATTCAACACTCAAATTGAACTCAAATTTTGACAGTTTGTTCAAAATCTCTCCTTTCATATGATACAGTATTTTCAAAATTTCAATTGTATTTTACAGCTAAAATGTTTAAATACAACTATTCAACACTCAAATTGAACTCAAATTTTGACAGTTTGTTCAAAATCTCTCCTTTCATATGATACAATATTTTCAAAATTTCAATTGTATTTTATAGCTAAAATGTTTAAATACAGCTATTCAACACTCAAATTGAACTCAAATTTTGACAGTTTGTTCAAAATCTCTCCTTTCATATGATACAGTATTTTCAAAATTTCAATTGTATTTTACAGCTAAAATGTCTAAATATATCTATTCAATTCTCAATTTTAAACATAATTTTGACAGTTTGTTCAAATTCTAACCTTTTATATGATATAGTCTTTCAAAATTTCAATTGTATTTTACATCTAAACTGTCAAAAATCAACTACTGATTTCATAAACCCTAAACCCTAAATAATAATTCAAAATTTAAATTTTGATTGTATTTTACATCAAAACAAACAAGGGAAGCTTAAAACAATTGATGGGTAATTTGTAGAAGTGGAAAAATCCAATTACCTGGTGGCTGGATGCTCTCTGAACTCGGGATCCTGTTTTCGCCTATCGCCTGTCGCTGTTGAAAATGGGGTCTCTGCCATTTTTTTAAAATTTAATACTTTTCAAAAACGGGATCCCGTTTTATAAAACGGGATCCCATTATATATAACGCTATCCCGTTATATAAAACGGGATCCCGTTTCTGGCCTCTAGGTTTGGGATCCTGGGAAAAAACGGGATCGCGTTTTTAGTTTTAGGCTCGGGATCCCGAAGCAAAACGGGATCGTGTTTTATATAAACGGGATCTCGTTTTTGGTTCCCCGATTTCAGATTTTTTTCTAACTTTGAAACTTCCACCTTAAGTGGACACAACTTCTTGCATTTACCCAATGCTTTCTTGCCCGAGGTCCTGAGGTTTTGATACTGCCTTGAATTCATTTGTAGTCTTAACCGAGGGTAGCTGGAGATTGCCTACTCGTTAGTTGCAAATTGGTTATTGCCCCTTTCCCAAATGTTGGACATGGTAATTTTGGAATTAGGGTTTTGGGTAATTAATCGATGAAGGGGTTCTCTTAGATTTGCCATATTGTTTAAGGAAGGCTTCGAATGAAAGATCCTGCGGGCTGGTTTTGAGAAACCCTCCACAACTTTTTGCCTTTGAAGGAGAGGTTGAGAGACAACAGGGGGGAATTGAGAATTGTGGCTTCTTTCCCTACCTATTGAAGTGCGATTTGCTCCAGTAGCAAATTCTGGGATTGCTGAAGTAATTGGGATAGCCCAAATCCTAGAAACCCTAGCTTGGGCGTTCCTTCTTGAAGCAATGTCTGCCTCAATTCCCCTCTGCGATTTCCTCCTCCTCACAACTTGCCAGCCTTTTTCCCTATGGGGTTGCGGAGGGGGAGCCCAGCCCTCATAAACCATCTTCTCCTTCCATGGCAGATCACTGCTAGTGTACTCTGCCCTATCTTCAGATTTGATTCTATTGTTATTGTAGTTTTGTCGCTGAAGTTCTGCCTTTTTTCGCATTTTTTTGTCATTCTTTTAGTATTATTATGCTTATAATAACAAGATAATTATTATAACATGATTATCATCTATAATTAAAACAAGTGAGTCAAATATCTATAATTTAATTAAATTTGACAACATCCATCCTGAGCAGTAAATTAAAATCATCATACGTAATAAATATCCATCCAAAAATTATCGACCACTTTTAATATATATAAATTGATAAGTCAATACAGATAAGATCATCATCATATATAACTAAACAAGTGAAAGTCAAATATGCCAGTAGATCAATAACATGTCAAAATGATACATGTACAAATGATATAAGTAAAAATGATAAATTATGTAATTAAAAATGATACAAGTCAAGATGATACATGTCCAAATGATATAAGTCAAAATGATACATAAATTTATGATACAACTCATTAATATGGTACTGCAGGCCGTGAAAATGATACATATGATAGCTAGTGACCATGAAAAGAGGCATCATAACGATATATCAACAATGATCCATGATGCAGTCTATATGATCATGAATGTCACTGGCTACTACGAACAACTACCTCATCATCATCATCACCATCGCGATCATCATCATCATGATCATCATCGTCGTCATCATCATCGTCATCGACTTCAGTGTCTTCTGTATCTGCATCATCATCATCCTCTGCCATGTGATCTGTACTAGAACCAACATAATATAGATCTCTATCATGAGGATCATCTTGATCTTCTGGAAGATTCGTGTTCTACAAAAAAAAACATTTAAAATGAAAAGTTATTATTTATTTCATGCAATAATTTATTTTTCTGTTATATATCTAATATTACAACATATGAAACAAAACCATAATCATATTGCATCATATCAAAGTGCACATACCATAATAAAATTTCAAAAAAGTTACAGCTAATATGTCATTCCAATGATGAAAACATGCAACAATTCTAATAAACGTTAGTAAAGATCATAAAAAAAGTTATTATAAATTTAACTATCAACTGTACATAACCTTAAGTGCTACAAATTGCTTGGTCAAAATGTGATGCCTCATCATTGCAACCCTAGAGAGTTAGGCTAACTAGCAATAAAATTACAGATTTTTTTAAAAACAATTATTTGCAATAAACACTAGATCAAATAACACTAATAAAAACATCAACTAACATCTCTAGGGACATAACTGCATCAGATAAACCTAGATTGTTAACAACACAAGTTTATATCCAATTTAATACAACATAAAAAGAATACATTTTTTTTCATTTACAAGATATGAACAAGTACATATGAGATCAAATACAGGATTTCATGATTACAAATCTTCTTGACTGATTACATCAGTTTACAATATACATCAAGGCCATACAAATCTGAAAGTGTAATACAACTCTAAAGATGCAAGTACAGATCTGGAACTGGAAACACATCTGCCATGAACATGACCCAAGATGCCCAAGAAAACCAATGGATTAAGCTCTTCCACTCGACCATGTGGAACCTTGAGGTCCACCCCCCGAGCTAGGAGATAATGATAAGGTTCCACTAGGTCACACATCAAAAGGTACAAATAAACAGATACAAATACGACACAGAAACCATAGATCAACAATGGCTAATACTACTCCAGAGGCAATAACAAAAGGTAACATAAAGGAAGTGACTAAGCTATAGTAGGGAGAGTGTCATTGCATGGTCCTAGCATGGGTTATCCAGGCTATCTCTCTCTAGAAACTGGCCCCCATCTATGGTTCTCCTGGCAGCCTTTCTCTAGGCACCGGCCCTATAGGGTGACACATGCGGAACCGACACATCCTCTCATGAAGACAAGGAGGTCAATCATGCCAACCAGGCCTTCTCATCCCAACCTTATCCTATGAGAGCACTAAAGGCATGGGTGAGGCATCAACATTATCTTATTATGTGTTGATCTACCCAATCCCACCTAGCTTAATTATTAGGTTATCACTTAGTTATAACTTTCATAGGGTTATCCAGGTAGCCACTTTGGGCACCGGCCCCGCTATGAAAGCCACTCTCCTACTTACAGCCAGCACCCCTACCACCTGACAAGACCTCCAAATGGACAAGAATAACTTGACTATGCCAAAACAATCATTCTCTTGTCTACTTATGTTGACTAAAAAAAACATTTTAAAACCAAGGTCCACCCCAACAATCTTACTCATTAAGTAATTACCAAAATCTTCATATAAAAATATGTGACTAAAACTCTACCCAATCACAAGGCAACCTGAGACATACACAGAGCCTCTGGAGTTAAATGGCCTCACAAGTAAGGACAACACATCCAGATGACCATAAATAATTCAAAACACCCAACGCTCAATAAAATGATACAAAGTTTGACGTTAATATGACAACTTGCAAGAAAAAGACATTTTAATCCTAACTAACTAACTAACTAACAACGCTAAAATACATCAACAACATAGAAATCAAAGAGCTAAATTTAATTTGGCTAAAGCTTTCTATCTCATATTCAACATAGGTTAATTAAAATCAAAATTCTGACTTCATTAATATACTATTTTCACTATGTCAAAAAAACCAATAGGCTATATCCTTTTAATAACTTTGCTAGCTTCATCCGACTATAAGAATATTTATTTTGCTTATCTCTAATCATTTAAACCTATATGAAAACTAAAAAATAAAAAATGGTTTAATTTACAACTAACAATCTCTACAATTACTCACAAGCTACAATTATAAAATAACTCAATTTGAACGACTTAAGAAACTCAACAACCTACTTAATACAATAATTAAATTGAGTTGAAGGATAACTATCATTATAACATCTATCACACATCTTTCTTAACACTTATGATGAAGCCACAATTTCGCCCAAGATGGTGCGGCTAAAACTAATTAGGAAACTAAATAAAATAGCTTAATTTATAAATGAAGTTTTACGAAAGATAAGGTGACAATTTTAGGAATTTTCTAAACCATGAAATTTAGTGATATATAGATGATTTCGCCCCAGAAAATCACTAAAATAGTAAGCTTGAGGGGACGTGGGGGTTTTCAGATCAGGGAGAAGAAATAGCACTAAGTTTTTTTTTTTGAGATTTCACACAAGAATACGATGGGCGACCTGCTAGAGAATAAGTCACCAGGTAAAATCTTAGAGAACAAAGAGAGTATCAAGAAAAAATGTCTGGTAGGGGAAGTATCCAATGGGGTCAAGCAAATATTTTCAGAGCAATAGGAGTTCGGCCTGCCATAGGAACATTGTTTGATATTTTATTTTTTAGAGGATAACCAAGAAGGCATTTGACGTACAGATGGATGGGTAAAAGGCAATGATGACAAATTTTGTAGAGGTTATCATAGTAAGCACCAGCTAGTGACGGCCATGAGAAAAGATGAAAACCAAAATAGAATGATGGAGACACGAGGATGCCGTGTTCCTTAGTTCACTTGGGCGTTCCCTCTGATGGGATAAAACTTCAAACAGATCGGCCAGATAAAGTGTGAAAAGAAAAAAGAGGATACACAACCAACAAGACTCTGGCGTCACCATCGTCATCCAATGAGATGGTGTATAACATAATGATCAAGATGTCATCCGACATTAGAGAATGGAGATAGTGTAAATGGTAGACTCCAAACAAAAGTTTAGTCTAAGCTTTTTTTAATTTATGATATTGTCTTGATTTTTCCTAACCAAGTATGACAAGGGTATAATCAAAGGAGGTATCATGGAAAGCAGGGCTGATCCGGCAACAAAATGACCTCAGCAGAAATAATAAACAGAGATAAAGATGATATATTTCCAGCATGAAAGGTTTTAATCACTTGCAAAAGCGTGCTAGTCTGGTTTCAAGGAGAGGCCAAAGTTACAAAGGTAATAGCAGAGGAGATTGAATATGGGGAATTTAAGATGCTCATAGGAGTGATCACAGTCAAGATTTGCAAGAACCCTCAAGACAAATGATAACAGGAAGACATGAATAATCACCGAAGCAAATAGATTCAAAAGCACAAGAGAGAGGAAAAGGTTCAATTTCAAAACATAGTGAACATTCAATCAAACAGAACAACATACCCGAAGTTTGATCCTGGAGCTTCAGAATCCTTCAACTTCCAAAATCCTTCCGCTTCTACCTTCTCCCCATAAAAATCCCCTTTTAGTTTCTCTCTCCCCCCCTCAAATAATTTCCCCAAAATGTAAAAATAGACAAATCTCATTAATTTCCCACTCCCATAACTGTTACCGAGAATCCCATATCTTCCCAGAATTTGAAAGCAATTAAATTTTCTTCCTGAGAGAGATTTTCAAATCACGACAGACACTCAACAATAAATTTATTAACTAATAATATCTTTCAACCAACGATACACTAATTCAAACAATTAATATAATATTAATGACTTATGACAAAAATCATCATTATTAATTATTAAAGTTATTACTTTAACTTTTTTTTCAATTAAACACTTATTCCATATTATCGGTTTCCACACTATAAAATAACAACTAAATGAATATTATTATATCCAACTTATTTTATTATTATTATAATAATAATAATTAATACGTTTCCAACCATTACACATAAACTGTAACCAACAAATTCAAGCAATAACAACTACATACCAAACGACGACCAAGACTTGAGGCAAGAACCCCAGAGCGACATCCAGATCCATGATCACAATTGAAGACAAAGACTGACCTCAGGGACCCCATGCTATCTCCCATCCACAATATCCATTGGAGTGAAGGCACGCTCAGACCTGCTAAGCCAGGTGGAGTCGATTCCTGGTACCTGCAACCTACATCAAAATGATATGTTGTATACAAGTATATGCATATCTAACAAACACATGGAGTCAGGGAGTCGCAGCGTAGTAGGGTGCTCGTAATGAGTAGTACTGCACTGTCCCTACTCTGAAAGCATAACAATAACATAATATCTCTAACTATCAATTAGGTATACATAAAGCATGATAACACTACTCTGCATAATCAACTAACCATCAACTGATCATATCAAAACACAACATAAACTATAATATCAATAATGTCATCATAATGATCATTACACATGTCAACAACCACATCAGTCAACCATAATCCATACTAAACATAATAAGCATAAACAGTAAGTCTATCATCCAAATGTCTCAAAAATGTCTAAATGTAACTGAAATACTATCAACTGTCAAAACAAAAAAATGAGAGGCACTACACGAAAGCTCCCATTTTGACATAGGTAGGGAGGATGGTGGCAAAGGTTGTGGAATTTGGCTTTACACTAGCCAATTGCATTTGCTTTAAAATTTCTGAAGCCTTTTCAACAAATCCATTTTGTGCATATCTTGTAGTCATTGCAGTCCATGAGACCACATTTCTTTGAGGCATTCTGTCAAACAGTTCACGTGCCTTGTCTATGCTTCCATATTTTGCATACATGTCTAACAGGGTAGTTGCAATTACAACATCTGACAAAATTCCTCTATCCTTTATGTATTGATGGATGTCCATACCCTATTCCAAAGCTCCCATTTTGACACATGCAGGGAGGATGGTAGCAAAGGTTGTGGAATTTGGCTTTACACCAACTAATTGTATTTGCTTTAAAATTTCTGAAGCCTTTTCAACAAATCCATTTTGTGCATATCTTGCAGTCATTGTAGTCCATGAGACCACATTTCTTTGAGGCATTCTGTCAAACAATTCACGTGCCTTGTCTATGCTTCCACATTTTGCATACATGTCTAACAGGGCAGTTACAACTACAAGATCTGACAAAATTCCTCTATCCTTTATGTATTGATGGATGTCCATACCCTATTCCAAAGCTCCCATTTTGACATAGGCAGGGAGGATGGTGGCAGGTTGTGGAATTTGGCTTTACACCAGCCAATTGCATTTGCTTTAAAATTTCTGAAGCCTTTTCAACAAATCCATTTTGTGCATATCCTATAGTCAATGTAGTCCATGAGACCACATTTCTTTGAGGCATTATGTCAAACAGTTCACGTGCCTTGTCTATTCTTCCACATTTTACATACATGTCTAACAGGGCAGTTGCAACTACAACATCTGACAAAATTCCTCTATCCTTTATGTATTGATGGATGTCCATACCCTATTCCAAAGCTCCCATTTTGACATAGATAGGGTGGATGGTGGCAAAGGTTGTGGAATTTGGATTTACACCAGCCAATTGTATTTGCTTTAAAATTTGTGAAGCCTTTTCAACAAATCCATTTTGTGCATATCCTACAATCATTGCAGTCCATGAGACCACATTTCTTTGAGGCATTCTGTCAAACAGTTCACATGCCTTGTCTATTCTTCCACATTTTGCATACATGTCTAATAGGGCAGTTGCAACTACAACATCTGACAAAATTCCTCTATCCTTTATGTATTGATGGATGTCCATACCCTATTCCAAAGCTCCCTTTTTGACACAGGTAGGAAGGATGGTGGCAAAGGTTGTGGAATTTGGCTTTACACCAGTCAATTGCATTTGCTTTAAAATTTCTGAAGCCTTTTAAATAAATCCATTTTGTGCATATCCTGCAGTCATTGCAGTCCATGAGACCACATTTCTTTGAGGCATTTTGTCAAACAATTCACATGCCTTGTCTGTGCTTCCACATTTTGCATACATGTCTAACAGGGCAATTGCAACTACAACATCTGACAAAATTCCTCTATCCTTTATGTATTGATGGATGTCCATACCCTATTCCAAAGTTCCCATTTTGACACAGGCAGGGAGGATGTTGGCAAAGGTTGTGGAATTTGGCTTTCAAACAACTCATACTCGTAGAGTCATGGTTTTAGGTCACGTATATTATGGTAACAACAAGGGATTCCAACTATGGTTACAATGGCTAAGATTGCCCTCATATGTGACCGTAACAAGGTTCTTGGACAACACTATCTTGCTCTTCACACTGGGTACTATATAGGCCAAGATTGGGTTGAAGAAATCACTTGATGGTTACCTATACAGTGATACCACACCCTAATACCCCATGCATTCTAAATAGCTTGAGCTTTATACAATACTCAACCAAGATGAAATTGTATCACTATAACACACTTAACTATGATAGTCCTTTCTTGACAACAATTTGTAATCTTTAGACTATTGGGATCCTTGCCACAAATAAATATTAGGTCAATGACACAAGGATTTTAAACAAAAACCATAATCCCAACTCTATATCCATCCCCTTGGCAATCTCAAGGGCCACCTTGAGACAAAAAATGCTAATGTACTACTATGACAATTATGATTGTCCTCCATCGTTTCATTGTGCATTTGAAACTTGAGATGAGGATTGGGGAGGTCTCTGTTTGTAAAAACATGGAAAATACTCATGGCAAGATCTTTAAAATAGGCATATTCAACTTCATGCATTTCTACAGACCCTAGGAAGGTGGACGTAAACTTAGTGACTTTAATTACCACCACAAAGACTATCCCCTTTGTGACTATGACAAGGTAACACTGTCATGCTCTTTATGACAATCCCTTCTCCATTGGGTGATGGCCTCATGACATTTATCTTCTTTGCGATTTCAATGCCTTTGTAATGCACTATCATAGGAGTCTTGATAGTCCTTATGTATTAGTGAAGAAGGCTTCCAACAAATCCAAAAGGAAGGCTTAAGATTACATACAAAGTCCTAGTCTTCATACCCTAGTCACATATCACCCCTCTAAGAAGACCTCAAGACAATTGCCCTTTAATACAGGAAGTTAATTCAGTTTTAAAAGATAAAGTGGAAGAGGCCAAAGGACATGAAAACTTAAGGCCTTATGGGTTTAAAGGAATAAAAATATAGGCTTACAGACTCGACTTAAAACCCTAACCCTAGGTGGGTACCACTAGATACCACCAGAACCCTTTAACTTGGCACTGCAAAACCTTGTCCAATCTGATCGTGGGAAGCTAAAATCAAGCATGTAAACTCACATATGATAGATAAAAATGCCTACCAAGTGGTTTGGCATAAAAATGAATAGGCTTCGAATTATAACCCTTCAAAGTAGGCCACTGAAGTATATTGTACAGGTGCATTTCTGAGTGCTGCAGTCATATTTTTCATCATGGGAACCTAAAATTTTTGAAAAAATGGTAGGAAATTTTAGGTTCCAACAAGTCCATTAGTTGGAGGCAGGAAAACAAGGGTTTTCTGGTCATTATTAGCCTGTTAAACTTAAGCATATGAGATAGCATGGCACACACAAAATGTTATGGATAATGACCACAAGATTAGGTTAATTGCAACCACTTTTTGTAAGAAAGCACAAGACTAGTATGCTCATTATGATCCTAATGGTACCAAGAAGGGTCCCCAAAGATATAAGAGTAATCATTTGTCATCTAAGAGAAATCTTACATTTAAGGGCGCTAAGGCCAACAAAGAAGCACTTTAGAACTCATCCTACACATCAATAAACAACTCAACACAAGAAATTCAAATTGACATATTAACACAACAATATCCAACTAAGTTATTGGAAGTCAACTATTGATACCTCATTCTCCATCCAGATTACAAAATTGGTCCACTTTTTGCTTTGTAACATTTCCTTTTCAAATTGGCTTGGATGCCGGCCATACTTCTCCTCCTGTCAAAACATGGCACATGGACTAGTTAAACTAATTAATATGCAATCATTTACTTTTTCCTAGGAAATAAAAAAAATATCATTTAACTTATTAAATATACTTACAAATGTACAGATCAAGGCCTGTAAACCTTTCTGGCCACTGTGATGCATGACACGAAGTTTGTCAAGCCTAGCCTTGGAGGCCTTGTCCTGAAACATATACTAATTCTATTTAACTATGCACAAATAAAATTTAAAAATCATTTAATAAATTTGATATAATCTTATGAGCAAATTCAAATACCTGCGCACTCTCCTCACCGGACTTTGTCTGTGCATCAGACCTCGCATATGCTTTTACAAGCTCTTTCCATACTTTCAAACTTACATCAATTGGCCTTTTTTTGAGCCTTTGCTCGAGAGGGAGTTTTTTTATCTTCTTTTTTTGGTTGCATCGAAATCTCTTGCAGTTTTGAGACATTCATAGCTTTATCTTCTTTACAGACCAACCTGTGCCAAATTCAGTCTCCATGTCTTGGATAACTGCTTTTTGCAGGTGCATGGGTATCTTTGAGAATGGTAAATGTAGATGGTCTTTGAACCGTTGAAGGTATGATTCCTTCAACCTATTCACAAATGTTTTTCCAGCATTTGTCATTCGAACGTCCCCTGAAACCACATCATATTCTATCTTGGTATCGTAGGTACCAATGCAAGATGCAAAACATGGCATTGTGGTCGAAGAAGTCTGTGTCCCAGGAGTGGGTGGGACATTGGAAGTCTCTGTTCCCTGTTCCACATTCTTAGAGGTTATTGTTATTGATTTCCTCCTAGATCTTTTGCTCGATCCATGATTGGTTGGGGAATCAATTGATTCCCTTTGACACTATTGATTTGGTTGTAATGTTTCAGGGGCTTTACCAGATCATTTTTCTATGTATATGGCAAGCATTGTCAAGTCCACACCATCCAATTTGTTCACTGCCTCTACCCCCAATATGGAAGCCAATACCTCTTTATCTTTGTCAGTCTCATATTGCTATATATATATAATAAATTTCTTCTTTTAAATTTATAAATAAAAAACTAAAAACTAAAAACTAAAAATCAAAGAAACAACAGAAACATTTACAAATCTATAAATTGACAATGAATTACCTCATTGTGGCCAGAGTCTGCTCCCTTTGCTCTCTTCCCTCTATTGCTTGACATTTTGAGATGACCTAGGGCAGATTATTTTCGTTCAGTCTGTGGAGGGAAACAAATTACACACTGCTAGGTAAGAAAGTTTTCATCCAATTTTTCTGTATTCCTCAAGGTTTTTGACCTTTACTTTGTAGAGCAAATCATGAAGCTGTTTTCCTATGAATCAATTGGTGCCTTGGGAGGGAATCTATAGTTCCCGGCCTAATTTTAGTTTGCTCACCCTTGTCTCAAAAGCCCTATCTCCTCGTATTGTCTCGACCAACCTCTGTTTTAGTTTACTCACCCTTGTCTCAAAAGCCCTGATTTTAGTTTGCTCACAATCGACTTGTCTTAAAGCACTTGACTACTTGTTTAGGAAGGAAGCGAGAAAGTTGTCTTCAGAGAAAGGTATTGATGGTAATGATAAGCGAACTTGGGCATTGGGGTTTGAAAAATGCTTTCACTTCTCTCGAATGCAGAGGAAATAATGCAATGTCTACAATTTTACCCTCCTCCTTTGCAACCACATGAGACTTGAACGATTCGCCTGTAAACAAAACAATATTCACAACCCTTTCTTCACAATCCTCTCCATTTAATTGAAACAAAAATATATTTGGGAATGAAATTTTTTTATTGTAATTGTAACCTTACCTATGGTGTCGCAAACTAAATCAAATTTCTCATCTACTTGCTTGTTTTTCCCTTTTTTCTCCTCTCTTCGCGCGTCCTTTTTCTCCTGTAATTATCAAATTTATCATATAATTCAGGCGGGATGTCCAACCCAAATGCTCGATCTCCAAACAAAAAATGAACACCAAAAATCAATAAAGTTTTTTTTTTGTTTTGGGGTATGTGTAGGCGAGAATTTTTTTAATTTTTTTTGATCCAATAGTCACCGCTATAGTCAAAGTAATTACTGCTGACTTTAGCACCGACTTTTAGGCTAAAATGTAATCTATTTGGGGCACCAAAGGTGGCGCAAAGTGCACCTAATTTAGCGCCAATTAGTGCAAAATGATGTATTTTGCTTAGAAGTTGATAAAAACATAACCTCACCAAATTTGGATTGTCCTTATAATAAGTAACTATATCTTGTTTCCATGATAGCATTTTGACTTCATGCTTCTCTTATGATTAGCTCAATAATGACTCACTCTTTCATGACCTTACATAGATGGTTGGTGACAATCCTTATGCAAGTGATATGGCTTTGGAAAAACCAAACAACTCTTCTCTTACTATCATGATGACATGATATTGGGACTATATTGGCAGCTTATGGAGTGTGCTTATGGTATTGTGATTTTCATTTCTATGTTCTCATTAACCTATTTTAGGTTGAAGCATGGTAACTAACCCACTAGCTATTATGACAGTCATACAATGACTAGACAATCCTCTCCACTTTGACTATGACAGTCCTATGCATGGTGTTTTCTTCATGACAATCCCTAATAATGTGAATTATTGATAGTAGCTAGTTCAAATGGAGTTTTGGATGGTGTAGTAAGTTGTCCCTATGGCTCATGATAGTGCATGTCTTGGTTATGTCCTTGTGACATTATTCTCTAGATATCTCCTCTTTATAGTGACAAGGTTTCAAGAACATGACAACTTAGGTAAGGTATCAACTTGTCTCTTTAACCTCTGGATTGTCATTTTTCAAGAATTGATCTCACTGAAATGCAAAGACAACATGTCATAGATTAGATGAAAAGATCAAGGAGATGCATGTTATAGAGTATAAAACTCAAAAATCAAAGGTCCTTTTGGGCCTTTTTCCAACAATATGAGCAAAATTCAAACATTAAACATGTAGCCAAGGTACCATATGACTCATTCGCATACATCACACATGTGGGACCACTAAGAATGGAGGTAGGTGCTTAATATGAGCAATGACAATTGTACATAATGTTTAAGTTCACTTCAACAGATATTTGGGGTTATGATAGCTAATGGAGGGTTTTCTTTTCAAAGGAAACCATTATTTTTGGAGTGAAAGGTAATGGTGAAATATAACATAAAGTCCCTATAATTAAAGAATATCCAATGGCTAGGATTAACCTAACGAAGATCTAACGACGTGATTTCAAAATTAACATCCAAATTATCCTTCCTTCCATCAAGAATTTAAAATTTTGGTGCCAAAAACTCTTTGAGATTGTTTTGACAGTTCTATGATAGTTTTGAGGGTTTTATGGCCACTTGGAGAGATATAGATTGCCTTAAAATGACCCATAAAAGAAAAAGGAGAGTCAAATATGAAATAAATGTCTTTTTGATGTGAATTTGTAGTCATCTTGTAATCATAAGATATGAGCTCTAGTTGTCAAGATTCTGCGTGTAAACTTTTTTTGAAGAGCAAAATGTTGCAATGTCCTATTTTGTTTTTCATAGTGCGTCTTAATGAAAAGCGAGTGTATTAACAAGATAAATTCAAGAATATTCTCTTGGTTCACAACTATTATGTGACTATTATCATTGTTGTGTATTACAGGATCCAGAGGAGGCCATGGAGAGAGGATGTGGACGGCATAGAACTACTAAATTACAGAGAGGAAAGTGGGTGGAAATAGATATGACAACGAAATCTGTAGATACAATAGAGGTAAGAAGTGAAAGCAACCTCAACCAAAGGAGGAAGGTGTTTATGAATTCACAAATGCTACAACATAGAGGAGATAAAGTCATTTTTTTGTCCATGAGGCCTTTGAGGTCAAACTTATTGGTTGAAAATGCACATGAATGGTGATTAAATGTGATTCTATGATCGAGGGAAAAGTTTGAAAATTAGGATGGCCAAAACATGATATCAATATGTCAAATATATGACTAAAGTAAGGTTTTGTGTTGGATAGCATATTCATTGAAATGATATAATTGGTGTACTAAACATTATTTACTATGTTGTGTATTATAGGGGCCAGACGAGGCCATGGCAACAGATCGTGTCATATCAAATGAGGACACAACGGATGAAGCGGGAAATCAGGTACTCAAATCCAATTTCCTTAGGAAAAAATGATCTGATGGCATTTTGTGATACGTCCATCTTTTTTCACAATATTATTGAAATTTACAATGTATTATCCAATCTTGACATAAATTAATGCATGTTGTTGATTATTGTAGATGGAGATTGGAGCAAATGCAGAGCCTGGGCATTCAACTAGAAAATGAAAAATGTATGTATGTGGACCTAAAACTGTTACATCACATAGACGATAGTGGGTGGAAGAGGATATGACAATGGATCCTGCAGACATAACAAATGATTGCACTGAACAAGAGGTTGGTCAGGACTATAGTACATGGGATGAATACTTTGAGAAAATTGTTGTTTGTGGATGTTCTGTATGTCGTGGAAAGAAACAATTCAAACGAGCGATTGTACAAAGACATTACATATATGATGAGCTTCCAGTCGGTAGTATGCCTCCTACAATTGATTCAAATCTAATAGGAATTATGGTAAGGAATTTTTCAAATTGATATAAATAACATGTATACTTCGTTTAAACATTGTTTTATATTATTTAAATAACTAATTTTTTTCTTAATGGATACTTGTAGGATAAAGCTCTTGGTTTAAAGTTTCCTGGATCACTGACTTCCAGCCTAGAGGGCAATGATCATTTATCAGATGATACATCTAACAAAAATATGTGCCAATATACTAGATCAAAAGATGAGGAATTGATGAAAACAAGCAACAGAACAAGAACTGGTTTAAAGATACATAATTTGCTTAAAGACAAGTGGAAGGTGGACTACATACCCTATGAGAATGAATGTGATGGAGATGATGACTTGCCCCTGAGTTTGAGATCAATTTACAAAGAGACATTTGATTGTCGACTATATTGCACTTGGCCTAGTGATCAACAACTACCTAGAGTGTACAAGGTGTTTCAATTTTGGGGATACAGCTACATGATACGACCCTCCAATATTAATGGAGCAAATCTAGGCCTCTTTATTGTCTAAAATGTACATGTGGGATCTAAACATAGAAACAATTAAGAACAAACCACTAGGAAATTAATGCCATATTATGGTCCATCATATTATAGTGGTGAATAGAGAAGGCTAGCAGAATATAAGCCTAATATGTCAGCATATGGTCTAAATTTGAATATGTATACACATTGTCTCCAATTGGAAAGTGGAAAAGAAATGAATAGAGGTCATCTTATGTATATAGATGGACGTGCATACACACACAAAAATATTATAGGATTTATAAATAGTAGTAAGGGTAGTAAGGGAAGGGACCCTATTGTAAGATGGAATTGTCAATTTGTTGGGGTTATAAATGATAAAGATGGAGATATGGAAAGAGAGGTTGATAGATTGATAATGGTTGAGGCTATTATGGACCTTACCATTGGGGATGAGTTATTGATTGATTACTCCTTAAAACGCACTCCTGCGTGAAAGAAGAGGGAAGAACAAGCTCTCCATAAGAATAATAAATGAGTGTGGACTGCTGTTTTATAAACTATGTTGTCAAAATTGTGTTTTATTTAAATTATTGTATAAAAAAGGTAGTCTATAAAATAATGTTCCATTATTCAATTGATGTATATATGTTCATACAATTTATATTTTTATTTTTTAAGCCATTTTTAATTATATTTCTTTGAAATTGATACATTTATGATTTATCCAATTGTTGCCAAACATTAAATAATGCTTACATTTGTTGATAGGTAGAAGATGTTGATGAAACACATACTAATACCCAAGATTCAACTGGGTTATTAAGATTTGGACAGGATGATCCAAACCATCCTTTAAACAATACCAGGGTGAAAAGAGCATTATTGAAGAGAATACTACCAGCTAAGAAATTTGAAGAGCTGATGAGATCCGCATACACTGATGACATGCCACCTAGCCTTAATGATGATGATCATGATAGTGAAAATGCAGTGTATGAAGAAGGATTGAATGAAATGCTTACATATTTCTTTGGGGATGAAAACAATGATGACAATAATGATCATATGGTTGACAGTAACAATGATAGCAAGGATAATTACTACCAATGTAATGTTGATGATAACAACCTGAAAGACTCCATCAAGCAAGCAGTGAAGACACCCGTGTTCAAATCACTATTTGGTTGGTCAGACAAAGGATTCACTACCCTACTGAAGTGAGTTGAAATCTATTTCTTACTTTGCAATTGTCAATTGGTGTACATAATTCGTAAACATTCATCAACTTCATCTATATTTCTTTAAGGGGATTTTAAAACCATATATTGTATATAAATAGTCCTAGTATAGATTGACATATCAAACATGTTCATCATAAGTCAAACATTCAATTGATTTAATCTCTGGCAATCTTACAGTGCACTAAAAACTAAAATATTCCCTGAAGAGAATGTGTTTCCATCAACTTGCAGAGAGGCACATATGTTGTTGGTTGAGTTGGGGATTGAATATAAGTAAATTCATTCATGTAAAAATGATTGCATTTTATACAGAGATGAATATCAAAACAAGGTAGAATGCCCTGTATGCAAAGAGAAGAGATATTGTACAGATGTACAAGGTCCTACAGTTCCAAAGAAGATTTTACGTCACATGCCAATTATACCTAGACTTCAATGAATGTTTTGTTGCAAGTCACTTGCACAATTGATGGAATGGCATGCAAAGAACAAGAGTAAAGATGGATTCATGCAAATTCTGGCTGACTCCAAAGCAATGAAACACGTAGAGGAAAAATGGCCAAGAAAATTCAAAGATGAACCCCGTAGTATCAGGTTTGGTCTTGCAATTGATGGAGTGTGCCCATTCTCTTTCCTGAGCTCAAATTATAGTGTTTGTATAGTCGGATTGATAGTGTACAATATTCCCCTGTGGATGAGTGTTAGAAAGGAGCACCTTATGCCGACTCTCATTATTCCAGGAAAACATCAAGTTAAAAACACGGATGTTTATCTTGCATCTTTTATTGATGAGATGCGACTGCTTTGGAAAGGCATAAGAATGTATGACATATCACATCCTCCATCAAATAGGTCCTTCATGTTGTATGGTGTGCTATGTTGGGCTTTTCATGATTTCGCAAGACTTGGTGTTTGTTCTGGTAAGATTAAATATTTACGTATTTACACTCATGATTTATTTTCATCCCAACTTTCATACTTAGTTTTATACTATTTTTTTGATGTTATTAACATTACTTATTGAATTGTAGGGCTTCAAACAAAGGGGATATTTGCATGTCCAAGATGTGCAGAATAATTTCAAGGGTGATATTCTAAAGATCTATATAAATTTATTTACGCAAACAACAGGGTTTTTCTACCACTAGATCATAAGTTTAGAAATTGCCTGAAGAATCAATTTGATGGAAAAGTTGAAAATAGAGGCCCTCCCATGATTATGGGTCTAGGTGATTGGATTAAGAAGTATGAAGATGCTGAATTGAAAGGTTGGGAGGATTTTTTTGATCAGGGTAATTCAATTGAAGAACTAGAACAAGTTGTAGTTAATATGCCAGAAGGAATGAAAAGGAGATCCATATTTTATGAGCTCCCTTACCAGAAGGATCTATTAATATCTCACCTATTAGATCCTATGCACGTCTTCAAAAATGTCCCAGATTCTATATTTCGACATATATCAGGCAAAGAGAAGGACACCTTGTCGTCGAGGATAGATATTGCTCTTTCGCGTACCAAAATTGATAGAAAATATTTGTGGCCAAACAGGGAAAATTAAACATATGCAGAAGCTCCATGGATTTTGGAAAAAAAAAGAGCTAGACCAACTAAAAAATGTCATCCATTCAATAAGGACACCTACTGGCTATGGGTCATCATTGGCTAAAGATTTTACAGTTGATGGACATATCACAGGATTTAAAACACATGATTTTCATAATTTTATGAAGGTAATATATATCATTATTTAACATTTACTGGTAACATTGATTAAGTACTAAATATATTTTGATATCCTTATGTTGTGTGAGAAAAAAATACTAATGACCTTTTCATAAATGTGTTTCATAACATATCATGCCATTGGAAATTAGGGGGGATTCCTGTCTTACAGTTGACTTAAGGAAGGCCATAAGTCGATTGTCAACATTTACAAGGTATGTGGTTAATGTGTGAGAGACATAGAGATATTATATTGCATTTTAATTTTTGACTAAAGGTTCATACTAATTTACTATTGTTGTAGTAGGTGGGTGACCTCTAAGGAGATCCACGAATGTGAAGTGCCAAAATGGAAGAAGGAAATGCAGAAATTGTATGTGTATTTGAGAAGGAGCTCCCTACAAGTTTCATGGACCTACAAGTCCATTTACTTATACACCTAGTTGATGACATTGAATTGGCGGGTGTCTATCAACGAGGTGGATGTTTTTCTTTGAGAGGTATATGAAAACTCTAAAAAGATATGTCTGACAAAAGGCACATCTAGAGGGTTGCATGGCTGAAGGGTATGTATTAAATGAAGCATTTGTCTTCCTGTGTGAATTCCTTGGTAATGATTTTGAAGATGGGCCATGCTTCTGGGATGAAGAACAAGCATCAGATATTATTGATGGAGAAAAACCACAATCTAATGGTGTTCAAGTACAAATTAGTAAGTAAATTCATGATCAGTGTGGTTTTTTTTCTTGCAATCATTAATTTACTCTATAATTTATTTGTCAATTAACATCATGACATTTGGAGTTTGAAATAAACATGTTGACATGTAATAGGTGTAGACAAAAGTGCTATACTCGACAAGTTCATTCTGTACCACATGGACTTTATGAACAAATGGATTGATCTGTATGATAAAAAGAGAGAAGTGTTAGAATCAAGGAGACAATTTAAGAGATCGAACCCAAGGAATACTCCACTTCCCACTGATCTGCTTGGGGAATGGGGCAAAGATTGCACACTAGAATGGGTTACTGAACAAATTAAAAATCAAATAGAAGTTGCATGTATAGATTCAAACATAACAGAAGATGAAATCAACATGTCTAGAGGATGTGAAAGAAAGGTATAGTTGGAATTTTACAAAATATTATTTCCTTATAGCTTTGACACTATTAACTATCTTAATATTCATCATTATATTTGTTTTCATTGAAATAAATGGTCTTTCACAGGTGAGGAAATATCCAACAATGTGGGCATATGGTTGACATTATCGTGTAGAAAGTGTAGATGTAAAGAGACGATCCTTCGATTATGGCATCGTGGCTGACTTCAAGCAATCCAGTCGATCAAGCTCAAAAGATAAGAATATAATTGAAGGGAATCTACAATATGTTGGGAAAATACAAGAAATTATTGAGTTGGATTACCGCTCTTGTAAATGTTGTATTTTTAAGTGTAGATGGTATGAAGCATTTGAGAGGACACGAAGACATGATACCCATAGTGGATTGTTTTCTATATATTCCTCATGTTTCCTACCATAGGATAAGGAGCCTTATGTTCTACCAATTCATTGTAAGAAGGTATTTCTTTAACTCAAACAAGAAGCGATAGTGATCATTAATCTATTAATTCATAGTTTATTACGAATACATACACGTGTTTATTAATCAATAAAATTGTTATACCATACGTCTAATTTATGTATGTCGTTTATGTGTAGGTATTTTTCTATGAAGATATTTTGGACCCGAAATGGATCTTTGTCATACATTATGATCCAAGATTAAGGCATGTATTTGACGATGCATTAGTGGATACTGAGCAAAACAATGATGACCAACAAAATGAGAGAAAGGGATTAGAGGACATCGAAGAAATTGACATCCATGATGATGTTGAAGATGGTTATGTTCAAGCACAAGAAGACAACAATCTAGAGTTGGATGATGTTATGGAAGACAACAATATGGATGGTATACAAATGATGATCCAAATACATCTGGTAACAATATAGATGCTCTACAGTCAGATTTCAATGATGATGAAGATGATGGAGGTCAAGATGAAGATGATGATAATATTAAATACTTAAAAGAAAATATGAACATTGACAATGATACACTCGATGACATTGTAGCAGACAATAATGTTAATGACCAATACTTCTAAATTTTCAAAATTATTTGCAATCCATGTTTAAAAAAGGATGATTAAATTGTTGGCAATAATGTTAATTAAATGGATTGATTGATATTATTCATAACTTGTTAATGGATAATCCTTATGTGATGGAAGTATTAAGTGATATAGGTCAAAGGATAAGCTCATCAACTTCCTTAAATAGTGGGTGTTACTTTGTTTCACCAATGACAATTTACTTTCAAGTTTGTTGGTGACTTCAGAACAGATTAAGGAGCTTATGTAATTTTGTCAATTAAATCATCCACTTCACTTAACCCAATCTGGCATATGATTTGGATTAATGTTTTCTATAAATTTTTAAACCCTGCTCCTAAAACAGAAAAATAAATTTGGATTTTGAAAATATATACAAGGGAATGATTTTTAAAAGAGAAAGACCGGTGCCTGCCACATGAGGAATTTGTTTATCTTTAATTATTTTCACATATATCCTTAATTGTATCTATGCCATGTTATCTTGTGATAAGTACTTGAAAAAGACCATTAATGAAAAATGAAGTGGACATATTATCATCTATATTAGCTAATTGATTGCACAAATATTTCAATTTATCAACGATCTCATGTTTCTATTCATTTTCAACACTTTTAATAAAGACATCATGATCATAATATTCTTCTTCATCATTAGAATGCAACATGTGATCGTCATAGGAAGTAGGAGAAAGAGGTAGTCATGTTTGCAAGGTGAGGGTTTGACCTAGTACTTTGTTGAAGGGGACATAAGGATCCTAGATGTTTCTTAGGAATGTAAAATTAAAGGCATTGGGTTGTTTCCAACAAATGCAAACCACAAAAATCTCAAAATAAAAAATTGATCTTTTTTTATCCTAAACATAGGCATGGAAATTGTAAGTTCAAAAAAATGTAGGGAAATAAATCATACCCTATAATAGAAGATTTAAGTCCAATCCTAGATTTAATTAAACTTTAAAGTACAAGGAGTTGAGAGTATAATAAAATATTGAGATATTAAGTAATTAAGATAGAGAAATGAAATAGTTGAGAAGAAATACAAAACTTATTTGATCTTTTTAGCATGATGTCAAATGTGAAGTGTGTGATTAACTAATGCATTATGAAAAAATAATGAAAACTAGGATTTTCTACTAGAATAATGATCATGAGATTGTGGCAGTGATTAACTGATTTTTTGCATTCCTTCTTCACTTGTCCTCTTTTTCCATATGTCCAAAACTTTACTCTTATCTTCCTAGGGATTCTAGATTTTCCTCTTGACTTGGATTGATATTTATACCATTCCCCTTTAGATCCACTTTTGTCCTTGAGCCTTTGCGGAACATGCAAGGCATCCTTAGAACGTTCATCATTGAACTTTCTCCTCATATCTCCATTGAGCATTGTAACAATAAAGGATTCCATAGTCACCTTTGCAACATTACCCTTTATAACAAGCCTTATGTTCTCCTAATTTTTGGGTAAAGAAAAAAAGTGAGAAGATACATTTGTCTTCCTCATCAAGTTTAACATTTATTGAACCTATTTGACTCAAAATCATATTAAAGGTGTCAAAATGTTCTACAATAGAATATCCTTTCTTCATTTTTAAATAATATAAACATCTTTTGAGATATAACTTGTTACTTTATAATTTTAGTTTGATAAATATCACCTATCCTCTTTTGTAATGTGAATGCATGGGTCTCTTTTGATTTGAATAACAAAGAAAAAGTAAATTGGAGACAACTAGATAAATTATTAGCAATCCAATTCAACAAACAGATGATAACCAAAAGTTGACCACCAGAGAATAGTAGCTTTTATATTGATTTTCTTCAAAGTACAGGCAGTGCAATGTCTCTTTCAAAAAATCAAAATCCCAGATAGATTCTGAGCCATAAGGTCTTGGTTTCCTTTTATAAAGGAAGTGATAAGCTTCATACCTTTCACATTGAAAATGGCTCTTTGTATTCCTAACCCTTGATATTACAATATTTGTCTTTTATAAGTCTAATTTATATTTTCAAATATATTTGAATACATTTTGAAAACATGAAGAAAACATAAAGAGACAAAAAGAGAGCATTCAAGATGTGGTGGTGCTATTTAACGCCATCATATGGCTCATTGCTCTTCTGCACCTGAACCTGTGCTGCTGATAATTCATCTCTAAGATATTTCTCCTCCCATTTATATATTGTAAAATCACCAGGCCAGTGGTAAGACTGAATCTAAAGCAAGTTCTCCTAGTGATTTTTCCATCTTTTATCAAGCAAAGCTCTGACATCCATCACAAATTTTGCATACCCAGCATCCAACGCAATTACTCAGGTCCAATATCATGTTGAAACTGAGAATGCTGGCATCTCCATCCTTCTTCAAAAAATCCATAACTTGGAATATTGTTTGGCTGAATTCCATCTTCCATGCGTCAAGACTTTTGATTTTCTCTTCTTTTGTCAGTATGAAAGGCATAAATTTATGCTTGAATGTAGTAAAAGATTCAACCTTTGCTTGCATCTTCTAGCTTTCTGCATTCACATACTGGTATTCATCAATGATCATTTTGACTATTTTCTCAGTGGGCTTCAAAGCTGTAGGGGCATCAAGATTCCTTTGCACTACTAAGCACATCGTAACCAAATTGTGATGATAGGGTTGCCATTTTTTAAACAACAAATCCAAAATAGAAAAGTTTATCTTCAATTTCTCAATGGCCTGAGATAAAGAAGAGTAGTAATCAAGCACACTCCCAAGCTTATCCACAACCAATTTTACTCTATGCTCCAAAATTTTCTCAAAAATTTCAAAAACTTTCATCTTTGCCTCATTCTTTGTCATTTCATTTTGTTTATTCAAACTTTCAATTTCCTTTTCAAATTTAAATCTTGTTGCATTAAATTCTTTAGTAGACATTGTGACATCACTGGCTATTTGTGGCATAGGGGGCTGATAGGGTACAATGGCTTGACCTTGAGAAGAATTCACAGCTTGCAATTGTTTCTTTAATTTCACATTTTCAAAATAAAATTTGTTTACTTCATCATTCATTACTTTATGAGTTTGCTCATAATCTATTAGCCTTTGTTCTAACCTCTTCACAACAACATGAGTAAACATAATAGTATGACCATTGAGAACATCTGCTTTTGTTGCTGATGTATCTTGTAAAGTCTTTACCACAATTGTACCCCTCATTTCTTGAACAATATCAAGCAATATTGGTTTGCTTGTATTCTTCTGAGTAGTCCAGATTGCAAGGGTCTCTATCTTTGGATTAAAACCACATCCACTTATGCCATCTTCACAATCAAATTTTGAAACAAGTTGTGGATCATCCTAACTTTTAACTTGGTCAAGAAAAAATACCTTTTTCAATTCAAGGCCAGGGATGATGAGCATATTACTTTTCAACACAATTTGTCTGGCCTCCTCTGGACTCACATCAATTTCATCTACTTTCAATTCTTTAAAAGTTTGTATAATGATTTGATCATGTTGTGTTTCATCAGCATCCATTTTATTTATTGCAACTTTTTCATTATATTCTTTCATTTCATTTTCAGCCAAAAATCCTTAAACTCTAGAGTTTTGATGAAGTCGTCATCTTCTATGAACCTCATGGATGCTATAATCCTTTCATGCTCCTCCAACTCTGGTTCAGCTTGGGTTTGCTCACCCTTCCTAGCCTCAGGCTTATGTGCATCAATGGGTTGACCAACTAATGGCTGATCAACCTCTTGCTCATCTCCCATGTGCCTCAAGATGTTAGCCACCTCATCAGTATCCCCCACCTCTTCAGTCATTTCATAGGGGACAAGTGGAGATACCTCTTCTGTCCTCTACTTCTTTGTTGATGGTGATTCTGGGACCTTTGGATCTTGCACTGACATAACATCAGGAGCAGACTCATGAATCTCAATCCTTGTAGACCTTTCACTGGAAGTTTAGTAGCCATAGGAGGCTGCTTCTCAAATTTACCATAAATACTTTCAAAATTATCAATGATTGCACCAATTCTCTTTAGAGGGTCTTTTTCTTCAATAAATAATCCAAGAAATAGGGGATTCTTCTTTTTCTTTTCATCTTCAATATTTTTCAAGATATCCCATTTTCTCTTCCTACTGTATACCTCATCAAAAGTGACAAGATTTCTTATCACATCCTCATCAAATAGGACCTGATGGGATACGACCATTTTAGTCAGAATTGATTGTCTCACAAGATTCATATGACCCCCAGGGTCACAATTCCTCTCAATACCCAATTTCAAAGAATATTTCACCTTTAAAAAGGCTTACAAATTTTCAAGAGTGTCAGAGCCAATAGACCAATCACCAAAAAATGTAGCATCAGGTAGAAATGTACCTTTCTTTTGTCTTTTCATTACCTCCTTTTCCATCCACATCATTTTCCACATAAACTCCATGAATACAATTCTATCTGATACAAATTTTGGCAATATGTGAGGTGGCTGGGGGCAACCATACACTCTAATTGTAGTATGATTTGACATAAAAAACCAATCAGCAAAATTATGGTTGTGGCCCTGCTTTGGTTTATGTGCAAGTGGCCTCAACATTACCCTGACTTCCTTAGTCAACCTAGGAAACTAGATACCAAGAGAATTCAATATCTTGACAACAAACATATCATGAAATACAATGTAGTCACTATTCTGGCAACATGAATCCCACTTATAACACCAAAACTGAGTTGACAATCTTTGTCCTTTCTCATCAACCATACTCAGATCCATTTTTCTTGACCATCTCCCTCTGTTCTGATACAAAATCAAGTGACACAATAAAGAATAGAATTTGAAATCTAAGGGTTGCTTGTTCTCCTTCACACAGAAGAATCCTTCATGCAATTTTTTCTCAATATGAGATGCAAAGTTGTATTCAGCGTTCACCTCTGGATGTTGTATTTTCATAGCCATGATCATTAGGCTAGTTGGCATTCTTCCTTGTGCATCAATTCCTAAGACCTGGCACAGTGCAAAATAGGTTCTCTTGAAATATACAACAAATTCTTCCATAGGGAAAGGCTCAATAGCATTTGATGGAATCTCAATTTTTCTGTTGTTAGCCCCCCTTCTCATATATATTGGCAATTCATCTCTCCTAAGTGTTTTCCTTAGGCTTGTGTAATCTTGTTCAAATCTCTGCAAATCCACTTGAGTGAGAGCTTGCTTGTTCAACATAAAATAGTCAACAATTGCATTCCTGTCTACTGTCACCAATGATAATCCATTTGGCATTTTGACTATTTTAGTGATAGGATGGTAAAATTATCCTAGTGCCCTAATCAATTCCACATCCACAAATACATTAGGCACCACCAACTTTGCCAAATATAATTTCCATGGATTTCCCAATGGTCCCTTGCCATCCCTTTTTGCATAAAAATACCAAAACAAATCCCACCTGGAGATAGGGATTGTAGCATCTTGACACCCTTCTACTGCATCTATGAACATCTTCTTTGGACCCTTGTCGATGGACCAATGCAATACTTCTAGCAGAGATTGTTGAAGTGGTCTTTTCTTGGGAACCATAGGCTCATCACCTTTACTGGAAGACTTAGACCTCTTGGGTGCCATGTTTAATGACTTGAACATGATAGGGTTTTTCAAAATTCAACTTACTGTACCAGCAATTGAAAAACAAAGTGAAAGAGCAAATGAACTTGACATGGCCAATTAATGTAGGTAGACATAGGAATAAAAGAACAATATTTAAAATTAAAAATAAACCCATTCAAGAATGGATAAGAACAGGATTTGTATCTTCAGTCAACATCACAGTCAAATTGGGGAACTTTGCAAGCAGCAGAGATAGAACAGACTACAACCCCCTACTGTATAACACAAAAGCTTAGCCCTAGCCTTTTTTTAAAATAGAAATTTTATATTAACAAAAGATGTAATTACAAGAACCCCCAGTACCAGCAACTAAAAAACAAAGTGAAATATACGCCAACTTCTAATCAAAGAGTGCGGGAATGAACTTACTCGGTCAATTGCAGTTTGCAGAAAACACATTGAGCTGAGTTGCGCCTTCTCCAAGTTACGTTTGAATTCTCTAAAATGAGCAAATGATAAGAAATCTTTGAATCTTATTCAACCAAGGAGTTCATCATATCACCATTACTCTAGTTTGTGCCACAAGATCATGAAATCTCAGCATTCAATTCCTTTCTCAAGATTTGACAGTAATTCTCGATAACCGCTACCCCGCATTGAATGTGCTTGCCATTTATTTCTTTTACTGCATCACCGCAAGGCTCACCCAGACTAGCTGTGGGATAGCAGAGGCTTACAACCACTACACTTCTATTTCATCCTTTACCGCTAGACCGCAAATGCTTAGATTGACCCCTGCAGGACCACGAGAGATTATTACCTGATGTCCTTCTATTTACCGCCCACTTGCAAATGTTATGAATGACCATTGTGGGATAGCAGTGGCTTATAGACACTACACTTCTATTTCATCCTTTACCACTAGACCACAAATGCTTAGATTGACCCCTGCGGGACCGCAGGAGTTTATTTCCTGATGTCCTTTTTTTTACCGCCCACTCACAAATGTTATGAATGACCATCACGGGATAGCGGTGGCTTACAACCACTACACTTCTATTTCATCCTTTACCGCCAGATTGGAAATGCCTAGATTGACCCCTGCAGGACCGCATGAAATTATTCCCTGATGTCCTTCTGTTTACTGCCCAACCGCAAATGTTATGAATGACTGTCGCGGGATGGCGGGGTGAAAACCCATTACATTCTCCTCTTGCCACTCTACTGTGGGCCTCGGTTGAAACCCTTGTGGGGACATGGTAAGTGTTATTACCGCAATGCCACTGGTTACTTTCAAACCTCCGTGGGACCGCCAGGCGTGAGATGAACACCGCCAAGCCACAAGCATGAGATGAACCATCCACGGGGTAGCGGTAGCTTCTTCATATCAACTGCTTCCTACCACCAAGCCGCAAACTATTCTTTTATGCTTTGCAGGAATGCAATATGTGCTATATTTCATTCCTCTTGTTCCCACATAACCGTAAAAGATAATCAATTAACCTGTGGGACAACAGTAATAAACAAAAACACTCATATAGTCAAAAATAGTCAAGATTGTTTCACAATGGCTGTGATATATATGTATTTATTTAGTTGTGGGGGAATGTTGGGGGTGATTGATTTAATTAAATAAATGTGGATTTATTTTATTAAGGATGAGACTTTAGAGGAATGGTTAATATTTAATTAATATCAGAAGAACGGTTAGATTTATTAATTAAATAGCATGACTTATTAAACTGATATTAGGAGGAATGATCAAATTGGTTAATCAAATACATACGATTTATTTAATTAACATTGTAAGAGGAGATGTGGGATAGATCTGGTGTGATGTTAGGCCATGGTAAGATTTAGGTGTCTACATTTCTAATAGTGCATTAGTTTTTGGGTCGATGAATAATGATCACAATTTATCTTTGGTAATTTTTTCCTTCACCATATCATGAGACAATTTTGAGGAACAAAATTGATGACAAATTTCTCTATGGGTTGCCCATGTATTTATTTTCCTTCACTATTAAGATAGATTGAATTAGGAATATGAGAGCTTCAAACAAGGATCAAATTAATGAGTGTAATCATGATTATGTTATTGGATTTCAAACTTTGTCAACAAAGATACACTATCAAATTCCTAATGATGATTTTGATACACTATCAAATTCTTAAGTCTAATGCACTTAAATATCGATCTCATCCTTCAAAATTTCAATAGGAAAATTTAGTTTTCAAAAGGGTGAAAATAAGCAAGAAAATCAACAAAATACTCACCATGTTGTTAATTTATAGTCAACTTCAGATGTTATTTCATCTAATTCCCAAGGTGAACTAGTGAGGGACAATCCTATATTATCTATTAATGTAATTAATAAGATCATAGAATACATAAAGGAAAATAGATATGTAAACCAAAATAGATTAAAATATAGAAGGGTTCTAACATATATGTCACTTCTATTCAAAATGAACAAAGGAAATATACACAGAGGTAAGATGAAAATTTGTTATATATGCCTCGCTTTTACTCTACAAAATGTACAAAGTAGGCATTTGTTCAAGAATACCATCAGTTATTCTACATGTAGATGTTGACAAATATCCAACATATTGTATGGTACATTTCTTATATGGATGAGATGAGAACAAATGTACTCAAACTTGTATGGTGCCAACTAGTAGATCATTATGACATATTGTGGCGTACGTGGACGTCATGACCATGTGTCAGATGCATACAGTACCAATTATATGATCATATTTTGCAGTACAAATGTCATTAGGTGGCACTCGTGTATGGAAGCATAACATGTGGTTGTTGATGTTCCAAGTGTCTAACTAGCCACCAACATGTGTAACAATGTGTATAGCCACACTATCTAGATCCTTGAAGATTTGTAAACCTTGAATAATGCCCCTAATAACCCTAAACCTTGACCCCTAACCCCTAAACCATAAACCCTAAATAATGCCCCTAAGCCCTAACCTGGCTCTGACCCGCCATAAACCCTAAACCTAAGAAACCCTAAACCCCTAAATCCTAAACTGCAAACCCCTAAACCCTAAACCTCTATTTCCTTATCTAGCCCTATCTCTATCATTCCTCTACCTCTCAATATCTCTCCCTATGTCTCTAGCCATGTCCCTCATTCTCTATATCTCCCTATTGGTCCTCTCTCTGTAAACACTAAACCCTAAACCTCTAAACCTTAACCCCTAAACCATAAACCCTAAACTTGAGCAATGCTAAACTCATAAACGCTAAATACCCTAAACCCTGACCGCTAGCCCCAAGCAACTCTTTGTCTTTGTCTCTCTCTCTCTCTCTTTGACCTATATATTATCTACCAGCTCCTAGCTAGTTAATTCCTTTTCCTAGCTTTCCCAGTTTTCCTTTTCCTTTCCAATTTCCCTTTAGATCCCACCAATTTTTCCCTATTTTACTATTTTCCACCTCTCCTCTCATCATTCTTCCCATCCAATGAACTTTAGTTTTATCGATCAGCTTGTTTCCATTTCATCTGGCTGCCAATTTATATCCTCATCCCTCTTTTCATGTCCTAGTTTTCTAGTTTCCATTTGCTTTGTTGAGAGAGAGAGACTTCTTTTGACATGCAACTGTAAACCCTGAATAATGCCCCTAAACCCTAAACCCTAACCCATAACCCCTAAAACATATATAAACCCTAAATAATGCTCCTAAGCCCTAACCCATAACCCATAAACTCTAAACTTCAGAAACCCTAAACCCCTAAAATATCTTAAACCCCAAACCCCTAAACCCTAACCACTAAACCCAAGAAACCCTAAACCTCTATCTCCCTATCTCTCTATCTCTATCGTTCCTCTACCTCTCAATCTCTCTCCCTATGTCTCTGGCCATGTCCCTCACTCTCCATATATATCCCCATAATCTCTTCTGGCTATGTCTCTAGCCGTGTACCTCACTCTCTATATCTCCCAGCTATTGGTCCTCTCTCTAAACTCTAAACCCTAAACCATAAACCCTAAATAATGCTCCTAAACCTTAACCCTTAAACCCTAAACCTCTCTCTCTCCAAGCAACTGATCTAAACCTCTATCCCCTATCTCCCTATCTCTATCATCCCTCTACCTCTCAATCTCTCTCCCTATGTCCTTGGCCATGTGCATGTGCCTCACTCTCTATCTCCCTACCTCTCTCCATAGTCTCCTTTATATCTCCCTATCATTCCTCTCTCTCTCTCTCTCTATAAACCCTAAACCCTAAACCTCTAAACCTGAACCCCTAACCCCTAAACAATAAACCCTAAACCCTAAATAATGCCCCTAAACCTTAACCCCTAAACTTGAGAAACCCTAAACCTCTATCTCTCCCCTCTCCCCCTATCACCTTTGTCCCTCTACCTCTCAATCTCTCTCCCTATGTCTCTGGCCATGTCCCTCACTCTCTATCTCCCTATCTCTCCCCTCGGTCTCCTCTATATCTCCCTATTGGTCCTCTATCTCTCTCTAAACCCTAAACCCTAAACCTTTAAACCTTAACCCCTAATACCAAAACCCTAAAACCTAAATAATACTCCTAAACCCAAGTAACCATAAATTAGGCACTCAATTAGGTGCTAAAATAGGTGCTACATCAGGCATTAAATTTAGGCGCTACATAAGGCGTTAACACAAGCGCTAAAACATGCACTAAATCAGGCATTAAATGTGGCGATAAATTAGGTGCTACAGTAGGAGCTATAGTAGGCGCTAAATTAGACGCTAAGTTAGGCGCTAAATTAGGTGCGAATTGGCACCTAATTTAACGTCGACTTGTTCTGGTTGGCACAAAAAATGCCAAAAATAGTGCCATCCTGATAAATAGCACTAACTTTTTCAAAAAAATGGAGAAAAATACATTAAAACAATGGGTGGAAGCAAAAAATGGAGCAAAAAAGGGAGCTAATCACAGGGATTTGTTGTAGTGATCAAATTTCTCAGGTGCTTTGCCTATAAAGACAAGTCAAGATTGTAAGCTTGCAGCTTTAAAATTTTTCCATGAGAAACATCTCATAGAGTAGGGCATTAAGTGAAGACAAAATGATGACTTGGGCCCATTTAAAAGCACAGTTAGCATAAGCTCCGGCATTGAAATCTACTGTTGAATTTTGGCAATGCTTGTTGTCTTATGGTATTATAGTATCTAGCAAGGGAATCATATGACATTCGATTAAGCCTTGTGATCTTGGCATGAAAAAGCATGATCTTCTTAGAGAATATGTTCTTCCAGCAATGGCACCGAACAGGAGAGTTCACCGTCTTCTCATACAGTTTGTTGAGATGCTTTCCGAATATGAATTTCTCATGTACCATTTATCTACAATAGTGATTGATCAATGTTCAATGTTTTGAATACTATAAAAAGTATATAATAAAGAACTCCATGATATAGATGGGTGCAACCAAGAATACAGGTAGCAAGATAAAGAAAATAATGAAAACCGATGTGGTGGAGACCACAAAATAGAGGGGTAAAAGGTTTGTATTGTTTGAGTTTGGAGAAGTCTCTTCACATTCACTTCGTATGGAATGGTGCACCATTTTACTTGAAATATGATTATTGTTTTGGGGTTCAGTCGCCTGAGCTGTGGTGTCTTCAGCATGTATCAAGACAGTTGTGACATTCTACTTGAAATAGACCGAATCTTACATCCCAAAGGGACTGTGACCTTTAGAGATGGGTTGATGTTACAAGCCTTAATTGATGACATGAGATGGCAAAGTTTGATAATGGATCATAAGAGTGGTCCCTTCAACCAAGAGAAAACCTTTGTTAAGAATTATTGAACAGGAAAAATGGAAGAGGGAAGATCAAATGCCTCTTTGAGGCTCTACAACTACCACGTTTACAAAAGAGAGAGCGTGGTGGAAATGAAAAGCTAGCAGATCACATATTATTTAAAATGCTATCTTTGTACGAAGGGGGTAGATTTCTTTGGGTAGATTTTGGGGAGAGAGATCTCAGCCCGTGCGAGGGGCGTAGAAGGAAGAGAATTGCTGAGTGAGTGTGTGGGGAAGAACATAAGTTTTCCCATAATTTGAGAGGCCAATTTGTAATGTAAATATGTTGCTGATTTTTGAATAAAGTAGAAATTTTGGTTTGTAATCTGTATTGTGTTTGCAAGTTTGTGAATTGGGTGGACAAGAGGGAGTCCCTCTTTCATCAAAACTCTAATAGTGAAATTTGCATACCCATGCCAATTCCTATTAATTTTTGGGTCCATTTTGAGATGTCTTGATGCAATTACACATGTGGCTCACTTTTATATTAAGTTTGTATCCTTTCTCAATCCTTGATCAGCCTCATTTATTATTCCTTATACACATTCTTATACACCCATCATTTTCCCCATTCTACCCATAATTATTCTCACAGATTCTTGTCATTTATTGGTCTAGATTTCCACACATTTATCCCCAATCCCAAAAGTCCACATCCCTTATTGGCTCATACATGTGGTGTACATGATCAATCTCACACAATGTAGATATAATTCAAAAATTTAAATTTTAAAATTTAAATTATTGACTCCCCCTTCTTTTCTCATAGCCGTTGGGAGCGAAGTTGATACATGTTTGTGTGATGAATTATTATGTTAATGTATTTAAAGACATTTGTTTGAGAATTAATTCATATCCAAGAGTCATTAAATCAAGCAATCATTGAATATTTATTCACATTTACAAGGAGCACTTAGGAACATTTTAATTTATAACTTTAAAAGGAATCAAAATATTGCATTGGAATCAACATCTAGATCAATTGCATGCTATCGACTAATCATTTCACGAATGTAAAGACAATCTTTCAAGGGGGTTGACCTAGGAGAACTTGACCCTTAGGAATTTAACAATCTCTCCAAGGTACTTTTAAATACCAATAGTCCTTAATGCACAAAGAAGAGAATTCAATAAATCAAAGAGAAATAGTGTGCAATGGGTCATAACAAATCCATAGGAACTATAGATCAAATCTACATGACATGGAATTGATCCAGAGTTGTGGGATTAAAGCACAAAATCTTAGGCCTATGCAAAATTTTGAGACAAACTACACCTTAAGACCATCCATTTCTAGCCTTGAGGCGAGTTAGTTATACAAGTCACCATATTTTATTCTCTCTACTCAAATTATAAGCTAAGTACACTTCACAATTAATTTTTTTAAAATATCAATTTTAATTATTTTAATTTATCATTCTCACTCTACTACTTATTTAATCTAAATTAATTTATGTTTAATTACACATTTATTTAATTACCCTAAATTTAAGAAAAAAATATTTTTCTTTACAATATGATACACACATAGGCCCACAAAAAATATATAACCTAATAACCTTATTTCCTTATATTTTAAACTTCCTATTCTCAAATTAAAAAAATATTTTAAAAATAATTTAAATTTACATGACATAAAATTTTTAGTCTTTATACATATATTAATAGTTCTTTTGTGAATAAATGATTGATTGATTTAAATCTAAATGCGAGTCATAGATCAAAATCTTAAGATGCCCAACTTATCTCAACTTTAACAATGGTTTGAATTTTTTTACTATTGATTTATATTCTTAATTGTTATAAATTAACCTTATAACTTAAAGTTGAAAAGTTTGTTTTGATATTGGTAAACACTTTTAATTAGAGCTATGAACTGGGGAAAGGGGTTTTGAAAGGGCTCGACCCTTGTACAACAAAAGTAGCTAAAGAACAAGTAGGCCAAAAGGCAAGAGGAACAACAAGAAACAAACATCAACTGACGAACAACAACCACCCAGTCAACTAGGGCAACATAACAAAACTGGGACAAATCGTAGGAACAACATAAGCAGACACCACTTAAGGTGGTTTAAATCCAAACTTCATCAGGGAGCTTTGGACAACAACCTTGTCTTTAGGTATAAAACTAGATTTGGAGGTCGGTTGTGGGTTTGAGATAAGAGGGGAGTTTTCCCTCTGAGTTTCTTGCCTATTTTCCTTGTTGGGAAAAGTGCATTATCTTTTGGGGGCAACGACAACCAACTTCAGGTAGTGGTGGGGGCTTAGGGGATTTGGCCCAGTCAAATGGTGTCTCCTCAGGTCTGTTGGGCGCACAAGGGCCTCCCTATGCTACCTTGGCAGGTGCAAGGGGTATTGTTCGTCTGTCACCGTGGGTCAAAAATCAACCCCTTCCTCACTCTCACACCTACCCTTTGGTGGTGTGCGAACATGAAGTCCTTGAAAATGAAGATCATTATGCCAAGTTTGGACTAGTCGACAAGTTTAATGGTCTGTGGCCCTCTCTCCCTTATTTGAACAAGTGGATCTCAAAATCTTGGGGACCTATTGTCCAAGGTGCTATTGATTTATACTATTATGCAAGGGGTTTCTTCATTGCAATCTTTGCTTCTGCTAAGGCTAGGGACTCGGTGCTTGATGGTAGGTTGTGGATGTGGGGAAAGCATTTCCTTCTACTCAAACCTTGTCTCCTTCGTTTAATCCTATCACAAAACCTCTCTATGTTAAGCCAGTTTGGGTTAGGCTACCCAATCTACCTCTCCAGTTTTGGGAGGAGTCCTATTATGAGGCCATTGGCAATGCTATTGGTTAGTACCAGAAGGTGGAAAGAACTATGATTCTCATGGGACTTAGTTCTTATGCTCATATTCTAGTGGATATTGATATCTCTAAGGCTCTCCATGGAGATATAGTATTTATGGTGGAGGATAGGTGATAGTCCTAGCTGCTTGATTATGAGGGTTTAACCTTTTGATGCAGATGATGCTTCATTATTGGACACCTAGCTTTAGATTGTTCCCACTCACATCACAAGTTTGTCACGACATGGTGGCGAAATGCTTGAGTTGAACACTTGACAATTAAAGACCCTGATTCCCAGGAGGTGGGTTCTTCTCAGGATGACATGGGTTCTTCTCAAGATGACGAGTCTCCTTAGGAAGATAGTTCCTCTCCTTCATCTCCCCCTGAGGTAGGGAACCATGTGGTTGGCATCTCTATGTCCTTGAAGGGGACTTATTCTCTAGCTTCAGTTCAGGTTGATATCCCCCCTTAGATGCGTTATGATGAGATTCTTGCTCTTTAATTTTCTTTGGACATAAGGTAGTCTTTGACTTCCTTGGCCCTTTGGTCTCCCTCCTATCGGGAGCAATCCCTAGTGGAGGCAACTTTAGAGAAGATCCCCTCTCCTAGATATGAGGACCTTGTTAATGATGTAACCTAGATGATGGTCCAAAGAAGGAAAAAAGGTATCCCTAAATTTGTGTTTGATTCTCATTCTCGAGTTAAGAGGGTGAGGATCTCTAGGATTGGGTCAGGAGTTGTTTAGCTTTCTAATTCCTTTATTGTTTGTTTTGTTGGTTTGTGGTTCTTTTTGATAGTGTGGCTATTGTTTTGTTGTGTTTTAGCTACTCTTGGCTATTGTTTTTGATGCAGGAGCACCTAGTGGTGTAAGAGCAATCTTGTATCACCCCAAAAAATGATAAAATTATTTTCTGTTCTTTTCAATTTTGGTATTTTCAGATACCCAATTGCTTGAATAATGATGTAGAACCTTCAGTTTTTACAACCTGCTAAAAATAACAAATTGTTATTTTTAGAAAATTTGCATTTGAGCACGTATGGAAGCAAAAGCTTACTCAAATCTTAGGAATTGAAAAATATAGCCTTTGGTGAAGGAATTGGCCAAAGATCACTTGTGGGCTGAAAGATATTAAAGTTTATATTTTTTTAAAAACCCCTGAAAAAGTTTCAAAGTCAAATATGAGGAACTTATAGGCCACTTACAACTCTGAAATGGGTGGAATTGACAAAGAAGATTCTAAGGGCATAGAGCACTTCATGAGCTTTCCAACTCATCAAACAGTTCGTCAATCAGACACCCAGATCAAAAGTTATGGCTCTTGGAAGTTGACTTATTTTTGGAGGGAGTTACAAATTTCAAAATGTTCGCTAGAAGGCACCAAAAATAGATATTTATGACCATTTTTGGGAATCCTTTGGGCAGTAGAGAAAGTAGGGTGTTTGATTCTCATTCTCAAGTTAAGGGGGTGATGATCTCTAGGATTGGGTCAGGAGTTTTGATTTTCATTTTCAAGTTAAGGGGGCGAGATCCTCTAGGATTGGGTCGGGAGTTGTTTAGCTTTCTGATTCCTTTGTTGTTTATTTTGTTGGTTTATGGTTCTTTTTGACATCGTGGCTATTGTTTTGTTGTGTTTCGACCACTCTTGGCCATTGTTTTTGATGTAGGAGCATCTACTGTTGTAAGGGCAATCTGGCATCACCCAAAAAATGATGATTTTATTTTCTGTTCTTTTCAATTTTGGTATTTTTAAACACCCAATTGCTTAAATAATGATGTAGAACCTTCAATTTTTCCAACATGCTAAAAATAACAAACTGCTATTTTTAGAAAGTTTGCATTTGAGCACATATAGAAGTGAAAATTTTCTCAAAGCTTCAGAATTGAAAAATATAACCTTTGGTGAAGGAATTAGCCAAAGATCACTTGTGGGCTAAATGATATTAAGGTTTTTGTTTCTTTAAAAGCCCCTAATTTTTTTTTAAAGTCAAATATGAGACACTTAAAGGCCCTATATGGCCCTAAAAATGGGTAGAATTGACATGGAAAATTCTAAGGGCGTAGAGCACTTCATGAGATTTCTAATGCATCAAACGGTTCGTCAATCGAACACTTAGATCAAAAGTTATGGCTCCCAAAAGTTGACCTATTTTTGGAGGGATTACAAATTTCAAAATTTTGGCTAGAAGGCACTAAAAAAGGCCATTTATGACCATTTTTGGGAATCCTTTGGGTATTAGAGAAAGTAGGGAAAGTGGTGAGTCAGAAAAACGAGGGAAAATAGAAACCCTAGCATATTTGAAGCTACAGAAGGCAAAAGGTTCCAGAATCCAGAGGAAGGAAGCTGTAATGTGTTGCAGCCTATTGAGGATTCATCCTTTGATTTGATTCCAATTTCTATAATGCAATATGTGGTTTAGTTTAATAAAAGAACATTCCTATTTTCTGTGTGCAATCTATGTTACTGTGTGTTCTAGTCTTGACCCCCTCATTAAGTGGTATCAAAGCAAGGGTTCTTGAGTGTGTAGACAAATCGCCGACCATGAGACAGTTTGGACCAGGACCCGAGGTTGTGGGTTTGCTGTAGAGATCAAAATGCCTCCACAAAGAAACTGTGGTGGGATAAATGATTTTACAAAAGAGGGTTTTAGATCCCTGCAAAGGCAAATTGATGCATTGCAAGAGGAGTTGCGAAGAGGGTTTGAGCCAAGAATAAGAGAAGAAAGTGAATAGCTATCCGAGGAAGAACAAGATGTTGTAGGAGATCTTGCACAAGTTAGGTTGTTGAGGGCTATTTTGAAGATTGGAAAGAGGCTTAGGATTGATGTTTCTACCTATTCGAGGGATATGAATCTGAAATATCTTATTGATTGGATAAATGATATGGAGGAATATTTTGAGTATGAAGACGTGGAGGATCTAGAATAGGTCAAGTTTGTGAAAATGAAGTCGAAGGGCCATGCCAATATTTGGTGGAAGGAGGTCCAGTTAGAGAGAAATAAAAGAGGAAAAATTACCAAATGGGATGGTGGACAAACTAAAGAAGCAGTTCATTCTTGTGGACTATGAGTTGGAGTTGTTGAAGAATCTGCAAGGATTGAAGCAAGGTAACAAGTCTATTAAGGAGTATACAAAAGAGTTTTATAAGATTATTATCAGAATAGACCATGCAGAGGCCAACAAGGAGAAGGTTGTTGAACACACCCAAAGGCTTAGAGGTGGGGTGAATCAGTCTATTCTTAAACTTTAAATAAATTCCATTTACAACTTTAAACATCAAATCACATTAACCATAAGAAGAAGAATAGAAAGGAAAATGTGCACCACGCAAGGACACCAAGATTTTTACGTGGAAAACCCAATGAGGGAAAAACCACGGTGAGGATTAACTCACAATTTATGAAGCTCACTGCTATAAAAATTATAACTTTGTTATCGGGGTACAACCCAAGGAAGCTACTACTCCCTGTTGGACTTGTAGACTAAGGTTAAAACCTTAGGGCAAGATACAAGGACCTGTTGAAGAGACTCACTGTCTGATGGCATGATACATGAAAATTACAATTAAGACATGAACATGAACTGCTGTAAAGAAGGCATCTGTCACATGCTGATGATACAGTCCTTTATTTTGCACAATTACTCCATCACTCTGACTTTGCACACTTCATGCTTAACAAATTCCTCAATCTCTACTCTACACTTTCAAAAATGATTTTGTTCTTCTATAAATACGCTCCACAACAACTCAAAACTTTAATTAGATCAGCACCAAGATGACCTTTAGATGAAATGTGTGATAGTGTATAGGTCAGATCAAAACACATGCATTATGAAGAGAAAATGAGTTGCAGATCACAACACATGGCACAACAGGGCCAAATACATCACAACATATCCTTCAAGGCAAAATTAATTAATTAGGATCAACCACAATTGAAGGGAACCAGACTGTTGGCCCAAACAACATCAACACTGCCCACTGTTTATCTTCACACCAATAGAGAGAACAAAAACATCATGCAGACCAAAATGAGTAATATACTTTATCAATTATACCCTTGCAACCTCTTTCTAAAGTATCTGATCATTATATGCTGCCGTAAGAAGAGAAACATATTCAACTACTGAAAACAGAGCATCCCTGACTGACTATGACCCATCAATACTTAGGATATTGCGTTGTGGTTCACCAAAACATCTGAAACTCATATAAATGCACTCATACACCACTCAAAACATATCCCTAAATCTTCTCATCCATATATATCACTCTAGAGGAATGTGGAGCATTCCAACAAACCTTCATCATTGCTTTAGTCTGCCATAGTGTAGGCCGAAACTCTGTCACTTAATAACTTTTACTACAGAAGGTTTAATGACTTTAAATCTTGGATATAACACCTTCACATCTCGACCAACATATCTTTTGAACTACAAGACTAAATATTTATTTGCGGAAGGATGCAGACCAAAACACCATGGCTCTGTCTTAGAGCATACATTGTGAATGCCTTAGCAAAACTTTTGTAACCTATCTCTAAGTGCGGTACATCACACTGGCAAGATATCAATGAAGGGATACTAGAAACATATTGAAACAAGTGTACTCACCTCTACATCATACTTAGACATCATACTGATCACTATTCTTCCTCATACTTAGACAACTTCTCTCCATCTGCTATGTCTTCTGGACTGACCTGCCTTAAACATGTTGACCCCATGTCTCTAATTGAGTCAAACTGTCTCTCATAGCTTCCACTGTATCAATCATGTTGTGTCAAACCATCTCTCTCAAATATTCCACTATCCATCAACTATATCAACCTATCTCTAATCATTTCTCAATCTCTTCAACTTCGATACACAACCCCTATGTAATCATGACCTCAATCACATTTTTAGTTGACATCAATGACAACACATATTGCCAACAAAGGTAGCCTGATATATTAATGGGTTGAGGCGAAGTATTCAAGAGGAGTTGAGCTTGGTCATAATGACCACCATAGAAGATGTGTACTGGTTTGCCCTGAAGGTGGAAGAGAAGTTGAATAAAAGATTTGAAAACAAGCAAAGAGGAAGAGGTCATGGTGGAAGGATTGGTGGAAGATCCTATGGAGGCCAAAATGAAGATCAAAAGAAAAGTGAAGTAGGCACCAGTCAAAATCAGAAAGGAGATAATGCTTATTGCGCTCATGACCAAGATAATGATGAGCAAAGAGGAAGAGGGAGAGGAAGACCTGGGCAAGGACCTGAAAGAGGAGGTTTTAGAGGAATTTGTTTCCAATGTGGATAAGGACATCAAGCCTATGAGTGTCTCAAACATCAAGGAAGGACAAATAGAAGACTTGAATGTAATGCACGAGTTGCACATGTAGATGAAGATGCACAGTTTGAGCATTCTAAAGACGTTGAAAGGGGAGAAACCCTAGTTGTCAGAAGAACCTTGTTAAATGAGGAGAAAGAACCAAATCCGAGGAAGAGTTAATTCTGCACAAGGTGCAAGTGTGAAGGTAAGTGTTGTGATATTATTATTGATGGTGGAAGCAATGATAATCTTGTCTTAGAGGAGATGGTTAACAAGTTGAAGTTGACAAGGAGAAGGCATCCACATCCATATCGGATTGCATGGTTGCAGAAGGACCATAGAGCTTGGGTCAATGAGTAGTGTTTAGTCAAGTTCAAGATTGGAGACTACCATGATGAGGTGCTGTGTGACATTATACTGATGGATGCATTTCATATGCTATTGGGAAGGCCGTGGTAGTATGATAGGTGTGCTATCCATGATGGCCATGCAAACACCTATTCCCTGACAAAGGATGGAGTTTGTCATTTGTTGAAGCTGTTGAAGGAGGTTGAAGAAAAGGTATGTAGTACTGCCAGAATTTTCTTAGTAGATGGTAGGAATTTTTTGGATGACATGAAGCATGAACATCATTACTTTGCATTGATTTCTAAGATCAACCAAGAGAAATGTGAAGATGTACCAACAGAAGTCTTAGACCTATTGGAAGAATTTTAGGACATTGTCAAGTTGATAATGTACCAGAAGGTTTACCACCGATGAGGAAGATAAGTCACCAAATAGATTTGATACCATCAACTAGTTTTCCAAATAAGACAACCCATATAATGACTCCTGGAGAGAATGAAGAGATGAACAGACAAGTTCATGAGATATTAAGGAAAGGACTGATATGGGAGAGCCTAAGTCCATGTGCGGTACTTGCAGTACTAGCACCAAAGAAATATGGAGAGTGGAGAATGTGTACATATTCCTGATCCATCAACAAAATTATAATCAAGTATAAATTTCCATTGCCAAGGATGAATGATATTATGGATTGCTTAAGTTGAGTCAAGTACTTTACGAAGATTGATCTGAAGAGTGGATATCAGCAAATTTGAATAAGAGAAGGAGATGAATGGAAGATGACCTTCAAGACTAAGGAGGGCATATATGAATGGTTAGTCATGCCATTTGGGCTAACCAATACACCGAACACATTTATGTGGCTCATGAACGAGGTACTAAAAGAGTTTTTGGGTAAATTTGTCATTGTTTTTTAGATGATATTTTGATTTTTAGTAAGACTTTGGAGGAGCACCTGATGTATGCTCGAAAAGTTTTTGAGAAGCAGAGGGATGAAAAGTTGTTGATTAATTTGAAGAAATGTAGTTTTGTGAAGAAGGAGTTGGTGTATCTGGGATTTGTTATCTCAGTTGAGGGTCTTAAAATGGATCTAGAGAAGTTGAGGACTATCATTGAATGACCTACCCAAAAGAGTGTTATAGAGGTACGATATTTTCATGGTTTGACAAGTTTTTATAGAAAATTTATCAAGAATTTAAGTAGCATTTATGCACCCCTAACTAAGACAATGAGAAGGGATATAAAAGAGTTTAAATGGACTACAGGAGCAACCAAGAGTTTTGATACATTGAAAAAAAAGTCATAGAGCAACCTATTTTGGCACTTCTAGATTTCAATAAGGTATTTCAAGTAGATTGTGATTCTAGTGGTAGTTCTATAGGAGTTGTTTTGAGTCAAGAAGGTAAGCCCATTGCCTATTTCAATGAGAAGATTAATGATGCCAAGAAAAAATATTTTGTTTATGATCACTAGTTTTATGGTATAGTTCAGGCTTTGAAGAAATGAAGACATTATTTGTTTCCGAAAGAGTTTGTTTTATATATTGATCATTAGGCTTTGTAATATCTTAATAGTCAAGGACAATTAAATCATAGGCACTTAAAATGGGTTGAGTTTTTGTAGAGTTATACTTTTATTTTGAAGCATGGGAATGGGAAGTCCAACAGAGTTGCAGATGCCTTAAGCATAAGGAAAAATTTGTTAACAAAGATGAAGATAAAGGTTGTTAGGTTCAATGAACTCAAGAATTTGTACCCTGAAGATCTAGACTTTGTAGAGACCCGAAAAGCTTGTTTGGAACCTATTACCCTGGATTAGATGAGATGGTTCGATTACATAATCCAAGATAGTATGTTGTTCAGAGGAAGCCAGTTGTGCATTCTGAGGAGTTCCATGAGAGAGAACCTGATTAAGTAGAAGCATAGTGGAGGGTTGGTAGGACACTTTGGTTGAGATAAGACCATTGATCTTGTTAGTGATAATTATTACTGGCCACAATTGCACTAGGATGTGAAGAAATTTGTGCAAATTTGTAGAGTATATTAGATGGTGAAAGGAGTGAGTCAGAATACTGGGATATATCAGCTATTACTTATACCAGAGGGGCCATGGGAGGATATCAACATGGACTTTGTTCTTGGTTTATTGAGGACACAAAGAGGGCATGCTTTAATATTTGTGGTGGTTGACAAATTTTTAAAGATGCTGCATTTCATTTCGTGTTAGAAAACCAGTGATGTTGTTCACATTATAGAGTTGTTTTTCAGAGAGGTGGTTAGACTACATGGTCTACCAAGGAGTATAGTTTTAGATAGAGATACCAAATTTGTTGGGTATTTCTAGAGGACCTTATGGAAGAAGTTGAAGACTGAGTTGACGTTTAGTTCTGCACATCATCCACAGATTGATGGACATACAGAGGTAGTGAATCAAAGTTTGGGAAACCTGCTGAGATGCTTAGTAGGAGATAAGCTCAAGGGATGGGATTTGATATTACCATAGACGGAGTTTGTATATAACAATTCTATCAACACGAGTACTGGCAAATCCCCATTCCAAATTATATATGGGAGTAGTCTGAGAAATGCTTTTGAGTTGAGAAAGATAGATAGAGGAGAGAAGAGTAGTGCTGAGGCTGAAGACTTTGCAGAGCACTTGAAGAGCTTGAATGAAGAGGTATGACAACACATTAATAAAATGAATTCTCACTACAAGGCTAAGGCAGATCAGAAGCAAAAGTTTAAGGAATTCAAGGTTGGTGATGAAGTCATGGTTCACATAAGGAAAGAAAGGTTCCCAATGGGGATATCTAATAAGTTGAAGATGAAGAAATTTGGACCATGCAGGATCCTAAAGAAGCATGATTTAGGAAATGCATGAGGTAGAGATGCCAAGTGGAATCAACATTTCCTTCGTGTTCAACATTGCTGATTTACTAGAGTACCATGAAGGTGGCACAGAGGATGAACCAATAGAAGAACAGTGGAGTATCTCAACATCTACTTGAAAGGAGGAGATAGAAAAAATCTTGGATAGCCGTGTGGGAAGAAGTACCTGGAACAAACAATATGAAGAATATCTGGTTAAGTGGAAAGGAAGGCCTGTTGAAGATTCTTCTTGGTTGTCTAAGGTAGAGGTTGACTGTTTAGGTTTTCCTTGAACACCTGAGATGTGACAAGGTCACTTCTCAAATTACCCTGGTGTCTGATGAAGGAACATCTAGTGTTGTAAGGGCAATCTTGCATCACCCAAAAAATGATGGTTTTGTTTTATGTTCTTTTCAATTTTGGTAAATTTAGATACCTAATTGCTTGAATAATGATGTAGAACATTCAATTTTCCAACATGCTAAAATAACAAACTATTATTTTTAGAAAGTTTGCATTTCAACACGTATGGAAGCAAAAATTTACTAAAAGCTTCAGAATTGAAAAATATAACCTTTGGTGAAGGAATTAGCTAAATATCACTTGTGGGCTGAAAGATATTAAAGTTTTCATTTTTTAAAAACCCCTGAAAAAGTTTCAAAGTTAAATATGAGGCATTTAGAGGCTCTATACGACCCCAAAAATGGGTGGAATCAATAGAGAAGATTGTAAGGGCATGGAGAACTTCATGATCTTTCCAACTCATTAAACGGTTCGTCAATCGAACACCTGGATCAAAAGTTATGACTCTCGAAAGTTGACCTATTTTTGGAGGGAGTAACAAATTTCAAAATTTTGGCTAGAAGGTGCCAAAAAGGGCTATTATGATCATTTTTGGGAATCCTTTGGGCAGTAGAGAAAGTAGGGAAAGTGGCGAGTCAGTAAAAGGATGGAAAATAGAAACCCTAGCAGATTTGAAGCTATAGAAGGCAGAAGGTTCCAGAATCCAGAGGAAGGAAACTGTAATTTGTTGCAACCTATTGAGAATTCTCCAGAGTCATCCAACATCATACACTAATTTAGTGTAGAGATAGGAAAGTTCAACTCTTCAAAGGAACTATAGCTTGGTATGGGTGAGAAGTGAGTGCCGTGGAGGGAAGCTGGTGCTACCAAGCTATTAGCTGTCCATCTTTATGCAAGTGGCTGGTGTAAAAACCAAGTTGGAACTCATTGAATACTATCCTAGCCAACCTTAGGATTGTGCATGCATTGTAATAAAAAAGTCAAAAAATAACAAAAAATCAAACAATCATGAAAATATTCTTTGTGTGTGATATGTCTTTCTTGCCATAATCGAAGAAACAAATAAAAAAGAACAACATTCAAACAGAGAAAAACCTAAAAACATTAAAAAACGTACCTTTACCAAGTCAAAATCAGTCAAAAACAAGCAAAAAAGACAGAGCTATGCATCTGCTTCATCCTGTTGTGCATTTGTTTCATCCTGCGGTGCATTTGCTTTCTGCTGCGCATTTACACTTTTCTGCTGTGCTTTTACCCCATTCTGCTGCACATCTATTTTTTTAACCAGTCCTGTGCTTTTGTGACCTGTTACTACGCATTTGTACTTTATTCTTGCGCATCTGCTTTTCACCAGACCTGTGCTTTTACTTGCTATTGCTACGCATATACACTCTATTCCTGCGCATCTGTTCCTGCGAGTACTTCCATACAGTTTATCAGAAAAAACATCAACCTTTTTGAGCACCCATTTCATCCTTGTTTCAATTTTTGAGATCAAACTAACCGTGCAGTCACTTCTCCCATTCGTTTCCACAGTATCCCCTCTTTTCCATCATTCATCGCATCAAAAATTTCACTAAAACTTCCCAAAAGAAAATAAAACTATCCAAACCAGGTTACTACAAGCCAATTTTTGATCATATTGGACTCAAACATCCCTAGTAAGTCTCCACTATCAGGATCTATTGTCCTTCTCTCTCGGAACTTCACTAGTTTGTTTTGGTGCAAAACTAGTCTCTACCAAGTAATCGGATTCCAACCATCCTTACTTTTGGCTACCGTTTTGTATCGACTGCCTTGTTTAACACCATTGATCAAAGAAAACCTTTGTTCAAATCTTATCACCACAAGTATCCCCTTCACTACAACCTCTAAACACATCTTACCAAAGCATCCGATCTCACCCCACCCCATTCCAATTCACCTTGCATGGTACTAACTAGATCACAGAAGAAAAAACAAATTGAAATGGCTGGAACATCTGACAAAATTGTATCCCCTCATGACAGTTATGAGGAGATATCTCACAAGGACTTACAAGAAGCTCTCCAAGACAGAAAATTTCAACGAATGATGGACAAAGTACTCAACCAAGACCCTAGAAGATTCTTTCTTCACCTAGCAAACCAAAGAGTTAAGCTCCCCAAAGACTTTGATGTCACAGTGTTGAAAGAAATCGAAGAGGAAAGAACTCATGAAGACAACACATGTGAGGAAAGAACCCTTGACACAGACAAAGGCAAGAAAACCATAAACTCAACCACACCTTTAGACATGTTGACAAAACAAGTTCAAACCCTACAACAATTAGTGGACCTCCAAACATGGACATTCACTAAACATTATTCGTTGGAGGATATCTCGCCATATCCCTTCAATAAGAGCTTGAAAATGATCCCCTTTCCTTTTAGATTTGAAGTTCCAAAATTTGACAAGTATAGAGGAAAGGGTAACCCTAGAGACCACATTAGAGAATTCAGCGCCGCCTGTCTAGAGGTTGCCCATAATGAAACTTTTCTCATGAGACTCTTCCCTAGATCTCTAGGAGGGCAAGCCATGGAGTGGTTCTCTCGATTCCCCTTGGTATTCGTACCTTTGATGAGTTAGTGAACAAATTTGTAATGCATTTATCATATAATATAGAACATGAGGTATCCATGCTTGACCTTTGCAACACAAAGCAAAAGAGTGGCGAATCCTTCGCTGCATTCTTACAAAGGTGGAGGCAACTCGCCAGCAAATGTCCTCATCATATACCAAAAAAACAAATGCTTGAAATGTTTGTCCATAATCTCAATCCCGATCTTAGCTATCAAATTCATATCCAATGCCCTACCACATTTACGAAAGTCATTGAGATGGGGTTATTCATAGAAAAAGCTATGATCACGAAAGGACAAATAAAATTGTTTAAAGAGATAAATCAAAATTCTGGACCAAAAACAAGAATATCGTCAATGATGGAGTGGTTGATGCTAAAGTAGCAGCTCCTAAACAACCAATTTTCAATCTCAAAGGAGCGTCAAACAATGCAACATCGAGCAAACCTTCGTCAAACGAACTGAGACAATGGTACAACTTTCCTCCTAGGCAAAAATTTACACCACTGTGGGAGTCATATGAGTTCACTTTGAGAAAGTTATTGGCAAACAATGAGATCACCCTTCCCCCCACAAGTGACTATGAACCTAAAGTCAAACCTCCTTGGTGGAAGGATACCGATTTCTGTGAGTACCATAGAGGTAAAGGCCATACAACTAATGACTGTATTGTTGATAGTGATGTTAGTCACACACAAACACACAAATAAAAGTTACACAACAACCTTTATTTATCTTGAAAGATACGATGAATTCAAAGAATTCATGATCCCAAGTCTCTATTGATTAGGTCATAATCTACTGACGTTACTCAGTGGTTGATGTGTGTTGCTGTTTTCCATTTCAAGGGGCCTTACGTTGATCAGTAAATTCTATTTTTCTTCAAATGTGCTACCCAGAAAAGGTTACTCTACACAGTATATTCCTTCAAGTAATGTGCCTACAAGTCAGTATTTGCATAATTTCTACCATTATCTGTAATTTTTTGCATGATATTTTCAACACTACATGCATTTAACTCAAATATGCTAATGATATTTAGTTATCTATGAGATGTCAGCATATTTCTCTGTTTTGCTTATTATTTAGCATGATTTGCAGTTATGGAAGTGATTCACTGAAATTAAAATGAGAAAAAGGGTTAGAGAATGAGATTCTAAAAATTACTTGACTGAGATCACTGATCCACATACATGTTCCCATACAACAATGAAGAGAAGAAAACTAAAATCATACTTCACCAGGACATTCCACAAATCCGCATGATCCAGTGCAAATCTTCAAAGGAAAAGTTGACAACAACATGCAATAAAATGAAAGCGCTTCTAGTTGAACACAACATTCACCATTACATATCCATAAATCAACTTGAAGATTACGTAAAGTTTACAATTAGGATGTAATCTGAAGCTTCATCTCCATTCAGTATGCTTTAGAACAAGTATATTTATAGTGATCTGAAAAAAGAACCTTGACATTTCAACAGTTCCATCTTCATTAGTCTCAGTAATCCGATCTATATGAAATTGGCTTGGTCAGATTTTTTTTTGATTGACCTCCCTCCTTTACCGTGTAAAGGGGCTCAATATATATCTCTGATTATCCCCAATATAGTCCCAAAAAAACCCTAACTAATCAATGGTCTACATCCCAAGTGCAGCATCAGACGGTGGAAAACCAATCCCGCAAAAACCTGAGCAGCATACCCATACCGAGCGCCGCTTTAACAATAATGTTTCTACCTGCAATCTCCTTCGCATTGAAAGCCCCTTACTTCCTTCTTTTGCATTTGCGATCTTTTGTGATCCGATCCACCACCTGGTCAGAATGTTAGATTGGCTTTAATTGTAGCAGTTAATGTGCCATCAACTCGGTGACTTTCAGCCACTTGAAATAGCTCCAACATCCTGCAACAAATAGTCAAGAATTAAGCATCATCATTTAATAAACCAGCTGGAAGATAAAAATTACATTAAATCAGGTTCTAAATGTGCAAACACAATTATCAGGTTATGAAACCATGAAAATCGTGCATCCAAATGCATATACAATGTTAAAAATGGTCGAGTCAACCATCGTTAACCAAAAACATGCATCGGGTCCTAAAACAGCTTCAAAAATCCCCTCGCTTTGCCTTCCCGCCTTTTTCCTTGTATATCGCATGCATATCCCTTTGTATATCGGCTTGTATACTAGGACATACAAGCATTAAATCATACAACGAATTATTTGTTTTTAATTTCACTTCGCGTTCGGTGCTTGTATATTTCTCTTGTATCCATCGCTTGTATGTATCGCTTGTATCTAGAGATATGCATTGCAATTTATACAAGCCGATATATACAAATTCCTTTGTATGTCCCTGTCAGACTTCAACCCCTTTATAGACTGTAATCTATTTACCTATCAAATCCGTGATGTATAAAAATGCAATGCATCTTTTGATATACAATCGGACGTGATGTATGCTTTATACCGTATTTTAATCTCCTTTGAATTCCAGCCTGTATGCATAAAGTAATGTATGTTATGCAATGTATCTCTTAATATACATTCGGGTTTTGATACATTGCATAAATCGGATTTAAATTTCATTTGAATTCTGGCTTGTGTGCATCTTGCAATGTATGTTTTGCAACATACATATAAAGCGCGGAATGCACAAGCATTTAACTCTATTTGATAACTTTTTAGTTCCGGCGCTTGTATGTAACCAATACACATTGCAATGTATGTTATATATATACATTGCACAAAACATACAATGACTTAACCAATTTTAATAACTTTTCAGGTCCGCGCAATATATATAGTCTTTGTATCTCACCAATATACAAGCCCGCATACATACAAGGACTTAACCTTGTTTAACAAACTTTTCGGGTCTGCGGCTTGCACATAACCTGTTGTATATCCACTTTGTATATTTCGCACTTTCAAACATACAAACCAAAAATACATTCGATGGACTTAACAAAATATTCATTTCAACTTTCAACAGCGTCGGGTCCACTTTGCATGTATAGATTGAACATTAGCGAAATGCATATAAGGCAAACAATGTATATAAACCCGATATACAAAACCCTTTGTATGTAAACCCGATATACAAATAGCTTTGTATGTGCAACATACAACGACCTAACATACAAAGACCATTGTATATGCAACCCGATATACAAAACCCTTTGTACATATTACCAAAACACTCATAACTTGCAAAATATAGGGAATTTTAAGATGGTTCAAAAAGCAACCCTTGTTTATTTTTGATAAGGAATTCATCTGTACTCTGCTCTGGCACTTAATGCAATTTTTCTCTATTTTCAACAAGGTTTGTAATTTCACTCTCCTTTTCCCTTTACCACCAAGCAGAACAACACACACACACACCAGTAAAAGCAACAACCACAGCAGGGGTCCTCATTTTGCCTAGGAGTAAAATGGGGCGTGTTGTGAACATCACAACATGTATTTGCTTGAAAAACATCATACAAGACTTGTTAGATCAAAACCGTGTGGGCACAAAAGATCACCACTCTAACAACTCACATGTGGCATTCAAGGATCTGCTCCTTAACCATTGCAAGCATAACCCTCCCAACAACAACAATAACGACTGGCCAAATCACAATAACAGGAACAATGATTCTAACTACACGAACATGCTGTTCGAGTACACCGTAAATTGCACATCAGAGCATATCCCACAAATCAATGTGATCACATTTAACAAACAAATAGATTCCAACTCCAAATCTGATTGCAATATCACTACTCGTAGTGGGAAAGTCACCTTGCACACACTCCCTCCAAGGTCATCATCCTCACCACCTACCCACCACAAGTACAACATCATTAACCAAGTATGAAAGACTCCGGCCAATATATCCATATTAGAGTTGTTGCGTCTATCACCGGCCCACAAAGAGATTCTTGATAAAGCCCTAGTGGAAACCACTGTGCCCACCAACTTGGCCCAAGAGAAATTTCAAGTCATGGTAGGTCATCCTACCTCACCTAACATCCTATCATTCACTGAACAAGATGATCTATTCGTATCTCAACCTCATAACACATCATTACATATTGAGGCCTTCATAAATAAACTCGCATCAAAAGGGTTCTCATTGATGGAGCAGGTTTGAACATTTGCACACTGAAATTACTCCTTACATTGGGGTTCTCTGAAAATGTAGTGGATCCAAGAAAGAAGATCACAATAAAATCCTATGATGAAGAAGAACGGACAACCAAAGGAACTGTGGTGTTATCGTTAAGAATTGGACCAGTAGTGACAAAGATTGTTTGCCAAGTCCTTGACAGGGAGCTCGCATATAACATCCTCCTAGGTAGACCTTGGATACATGCCATGAAAGATGTGCCTTCCACCTATCATCAATGTATCAAGTTCCCTCACAACGACCGAGAGATCACAATCCAAGGTGACCCTGATCCTTTTCAACATTGTAATGCTATCCAACCAAAACCAAATTTTAGCATCCCTAACAATAGAGATTCAACATCTTCTACCTCCCAGCATGATCCTAGCTCCCAAGATTCCACTTCAAAGGCCAAAGAGCAAAAGGTTAAGATTAAAGAAATAGGAGTAGGGGAGTATTCCATTGAACATACCCTTTACGTAGCCAAAATGCCTTTATCTCCGAAGTCCTTTGGGCGACCTACACCCTTCCTAAAACCATCTGCTCCTCCTGAACCTCTCAAAGCTCCCTTTGTCAAATGGGGCACCCTATTAGATGAAAGCAAAGAAAGGGATGTTCTGCAATGGCTCTACATAGATGAAGATGACACACCACAAGACAAACTACCTAAGCTCCCAACATAAATCTATGGGCATGGTCAATCTATCTTACACAGAATGGGCTATGAAGGACAGGGTCCTATTGGCCTGAGAAAAGAAGGAATAACTGAACCCATTCAACCTCATCATCCTCATTGGCTCATGACACAAGAGGGCTAGGATACAAAGACAATGGCAAAGGCAAAGCTAAGGCTACTACTTGTTTTGTGGAACAGATCCCTAACCTCCAAGAGAATAGTGATATGGATTCTAATGAATATGAATGGGATGAACTTTCAAAACATTCCTATGAGGACAAAGGAATCGATATCGTTCGCACCTATAGCCCCTACCGTGAGGGACAAATGCTGAGGCCTAGACCAGTAGAGTGTGATTCGCCCATTCCAGAGAGAACAACTTACGAGGAAGGTCAGAGTTCCCACGAGATAAACAATCTTGAGAAGAGTACCATCACAGATCTTGTTCCTATCACTCCCAATCCTGACCTTCTATCCATCCTTACCATCATGCCCATTGAATAAGATCAACCTATCGATCCCCTCCCCCTGGTACATCCTGAGCTTAATGGTTGGGATCTATGAGGAACCCCCCAACTAGACATGTTCCAGAACGACGATGCCTACATTGATTACATGGAACTAAGAGACCACCTACCTGCAGGAGATCATAAAGCTGAATTCACCATAGAACTCAATACTGTCACTTATTTCGGAGAGGGTGCCAAGCCTTCCAGTGGCAAAAATATAAAAATTAAACATGGATCTGATGGTGAAAACCACTTTGTGGTAGTGTCAGATCCCAAAAAAGTAAAAATAAAGGACACATCTGATGGTGAAAACCTCTCTGAGGTGCCAGATGATGGAAGGCTTGACACTCTCCCCAACGACATGTATCAGGAGAAGTCACAAATTGTGGTAGAACCTATAGAACCTATTAACATTGGCACAGAAGGTAAGCCAAAGATCATACACTTTGCCAAGTCTCTATCTCCACCAGAAAAGACAAAATTTGTGCCCTTCTTCAAACGGAAATAGGTCAACTTTGCTTGGTCCTATGTAGATATGCCCGGGTTAGATCTAGACTTGATCTTGAATCATTTACCACTCAATCCTGGAGTTAAACCTATTAAAGAAAAACTCAGGAAAATGCATCCACATGTCGCATTGCTAGTTAAAGAGGAACTTAAGAAACCATTGGATGTGGGGTTCATTAGAGCAATTGATTATCTAGAGTGGGTATCAAACATTGTACTAGTATCAAAACCAGATGGAAGAGTCAGATTGTGTAATGACTTTCGAGATCTCAACAAGGCATGTCGCAAGGATCATTTCCCATTGCCCAACATTGACATCATCGTAGACTTGGCAGCTAGACACACTATGCTTTCTCTTATGGATGGTTTCTCCGTATACAACTAAATCAGAATAGCGCCAGAGGATCAGTATAAGACGACATTCACATGTCCATGGGGAACCTTCTGCTAGAACATCATGCCATTTGGGTTGAAGAACGTAGGAGCCACATACCAAAGGGCAATGACTACTATCTTCCACGACATGATGCATGTAACCATGGGAGACTATGTGGATGACATCCTTTCCAAGTCACTTACAAGAGAATCTCTCTTGGATGTCCTAGAGAAAATCTTTCAGCGGTTAGAACAGTTCAAGGTCCGATTGAATCCGAAAAAAGTGTGTATTTGGAGTCACCTCTGACAAACTCTTGGGTTTCATAAGATCAGCCAATGGGATTGAAGTGGATCCTATGAAGGTCAAAGCTATCATGGAGATGCCACCACCAAGGAATATCACCCAACTGCGGTCTTTACAAGGCAAATTACAGGCAATCCATCAGTTTATCTCACAACTGGCGGATAAGTGTCAACCTTTCACTCATCTCTTGCATAATAACATTCCATTTAGATGGGATGAGAAGTGTGAAGAAGGATTTCACAAATTGAAGGAATATCTCATGAATCCACCTATCTTGATGCCACCTATCCAAGGTAAGCCACTATATCTCTACATATCTGCTATGCCAACAGCTCTTGGAGCCCTTTTAGCACAACAAGACTATGAAGGCAAGGAACGGGCAATATATTACATCAGTCACACATTGGTGGGGTATGAATTGCAATATTCTCAAAATGAAAGATCTTGTCTTGTTGTGGTTTTTGCTTCCCAAAAACTATGCCATTACATGCTTGCACATTCCATCAAGTTAATTGCAAAGATTGATCCACTCAAATACTTGTTAAGCAAAGCAGCTCTAACAGGACGCCAATCTAAATGGGTAATGCTACTAAGTGAGTATACATTGAATATGTGGAAAGGAAAGCTATCAAGGGTCAGGTTATTTCTGATTAGTTGGTGGAGGCACCATTGCAAGATACTACTCCAATGACATTCGAGTTTCTCGATGAATCAATTTTCAGTATCACAACACATTCATGGAAGCTCTACTTCGATGGATTTTATACAAACCATGGATCAGGGGCAAGAATCTTATTAGTCACTCCTCAAGGTGACACAATACCTAAGTCCTATCGTCTGCTTTTTCCTTGCACTAACAACATAGTAGAGTATGAAGCCTTAGTCATTGGTCTCAAGATGGCGGCAGAGTGGAAAGTGAAAGAGCTACATGTTTATGGTGATTCCCAACTCATCATCAATCAAGTTAATGATGACTATCAGATGAAAGATGACAAGCTAATACCATACAAGTGTATGGTAGATGACTTTAAAAAATACTTTGTGATAATCTCCTTTGAGCAAATTCCTCACATAGAGAACAAAGTAGCAGATGCCATGGCAACCATCGCTCGTTTCTCGATATACTAGAGAATGAGTCACATTTTGAGTTCTTAGTGGAGCCAATCGTACAACCAGCTTATGATATCCCCAAAACACAATCCATTTGCCTCCTAGTCTGATCTAATTCACCCTTGTATGGTAAAATCTACACTTACCTCAAGGATAACACCTTACCAGTTGACTTATCCAACAACCAACGCTGAACCTTTATCCAACAAACATCCCGTTATACCATTATTTCTGACACCCTCTACCACCAAGGTTTGGATGGTACTCTACTTAGATGTCTTGAATGAGAAGAATCTCAAACCACCTTACAAGAAGTTCATGAAGGAATTTGTGGATCACACTCTAGTGGTCCTACCTTAGCTACGAAACTCATGCGTTTGGGGTACTACTGGCCGAACATGGAGACAGACTCATATCACTTTGTCAAGAAATGCAAGCAGTGTCAGATTCATGGTAACCTCATCCATGCACCAACTCAGGAACTGCGACCTTTAATGACACCTTGGCCCTTTTGTCAGTGGGGACTCGACCTTGTGGGAAAAAGCCACCCTCCCTCATCTAATAGCCACAAGTTCATCATAACCGCCATTGAGTATTTTACCAAGTGGATTGAATTCGTTCCACTCACCAATGTCACAGGCAAACAAATTGCCTCCTTAATCCTTAATTACCTCATTTTTCGATACAAAATTCCCTCATCCATCGTCACGGATAATGGAAGACCCTTCAAAAACTAGGATGTCCAAGAGCTCTATGACAAATTCCAAATCCAACACTGCTTCTCTACCCCGTACTAGCCACAAGGCAACGGTCAAGCAAAGGCATCCAACAAAACCATCTTGAAAATCCTCAAGAAAACTGTCAACGACGCCGGCCGTGACTGACACATGCAACTAAATCCCGCTCTGTGGGCCTATCAAACCACCATACGCACTCCCACAGGTGCCACTCCATATGCCCTTGTCTATGGTTCTGAAGCCATTCTGCCCATTGAGGTCGAGTTACAATCTTTGAGGGTGTCGTTAAAAGGTCTTATAATTGATGAAGACTACAGAGTTTCCAAACTGCAAGAGTTAGAACTGTTGGAAGAGAAACGACAGAATGCTTTCAACCATCTCAAAGCCTACCAACAAATAATGTCACAAAGCTATAACCACAGAGTTTGTCCAAGGGTCTTCAATGTTGGTGATCTAGTGCTCAAAGAAAATCCCTGCAATTAGTAGGATCGAGAGAAGAAAGGAGAGTTTAAACCCAACTGGCCTAGTCCTTATGTAATCATTGCTACCTATGTATCAGGAGTGTACCAGTTAGCTACTTCAGAAGGTGAGCTATTCGATGACCCAATCAACAGAATGCATCTTTGTCGGTTTTATACCTAGAGAACCCCAATGTAAGGGGGGCAAAAAAGTTAAAAAAATCAAAAAATAGAAAAACAACAAAAAAATCATCCTCTGGTGAAAACTTGGTAAACAGGCGCCTTGGATAGATACCATGATGAAAACCTAGTAAACAGGCGTCATGTGTGTTTCAAAAATGTTGTAATAAAAGCAAAGGAGCGAAAACCTGGCAAACATGTGCTCTTTGCGATGAAAACTGCTTCCTCCATCTTTGGGAAACCATCGCCTTGCATCCATCATTCCTCCCATCATCCATCATCGATCATCTGATTGTATCCGTTTTGCAAGACCACCTAATGATAACCTATCATGGCTTGATACTCTATCAACATTATCGCCTTACTACCCAAGGTTTATCCAGTATCCTATCCATAGTGTCAGTCTGTCATTTCATCCATCGTCAGTATCTGGTCAACTTGAACTACATTGCCTTTGCGTCATCACGTAGGCAAGGCCATCTTTGATGGGCCCTCGAGGCTACCCATCCGTTTGTCCATCCGAATCCGCATCGTTTCCCATTACCTAGGTCCTAGGGACACACAGTTCACCCAGAACTACATTGCCTCTGCGTCATCATGTAGGCAAGGTCATTTATCAATGAGCCCTCGAGACACTAGGTCAGTCTCTTAGGGCCTGCATCTTCGTATTTGTTGTCAGTTCATCCATAATAAACTAGAAACCTCTACTTGACAGGGGGCAAGTCCTTGACCTAGTTAAGGAGTTGGACTTTGCAATGCCACATGTTCTCAAAGGACACAATAAGGATTGTGATACCTTTCACTAGACATGCACGTGCAACAAAGCATACTTTCAAACAAAAAATATGACGCAAGACATCAACCTATCCAAAACAAAGCAAACAAGAGCCTAAACACTCAAAATGATTTTATCTAAATTATGGCAAGGAAACACATCTAATGCAAGAAAGTTTTGTTTTGATTGGTTGTGCCTAAAAATCTTAACTTTTGTTATCATGTCTCCTACACTACTCAAGGATGCCTAAAAACTAGAGTTTCTATGATGGGGGCATGATTATTTTATTTGTTTGCTGCTTGTGGGTTTATCTATAGTAATGTGAAGCCTTGTCTAAAGACATGATCAACACAATGGTCATTGAGGACATCAGAGGTCTAAACATAAAACATGTGTAATCCTTGTCTATTTACATGCAAGAAATACTCAAGTCATCTAGATTCAATTTTGACTGGATGCTTGTATCAACTTGCTATATCAAAATCCATGTAAGAAATACTTAGGTCATCATGGTTTAATTATACCTAGATGCTTGTATTTTCTTACAACATTTTAAAACACACAAAAAAAATGCCCAATGATGAAACGAAGCACTTCAAAATACTTGCAATATCAAGGTGACAAATATCCGCGTCCATAATGTATCCAATTGCATTCCATGTGCCATCCCCAAATAAATATTATGTTCATAGTGTCAGTGTTTACAAATAAAGGCTTGTGATTCCTTCATTCGCATTTCTTCTATAAATCCAATTTCTATCTATCATTGTGTCTTTCATCGAGTCTCTTCTACTTTGATTGAGTACACTTGGACATAATAAAAACATAGTATCATATTGCATTTCATATTAGGTGAGATAGTCATTTCATTGATTACATCATTCACATATATATAGGTGCATTAAATCATATATATCATCATGAGATAGTCATTAAATTGATTAAATCATTTTGCATACATATACGTGCATTCAATCATCCATATACATTTGTAACAACATAAACATAGATGCATACATAGTATCTCATCAGAAAACCATCAAAAACATAGCTGTCAGTAATCATCTCATACCATTTTTTGAATAACAGGTGTTGCACATTAGATATCATAACATTTGCATAACATATAAACATAACAAATGGCGTGCATTCATGATCATCGCATAAATACAACATGCATGTAGGCCATCATAACTGCATCATCATATCTAAACACAAAATGTAAAAGTGTCTATAGCCAATAGAGTGCATCCATGATTGTCGCATAAATACAACATGCATGTAGGCCATCATAACTCCGTCATCATATATAATCATAAAACATAAAAATGTCCAAGTGTACAATGTTAGTCCATAATCCATGAGTCAAATCACAACAAGTGTATACATACATCAAAATAATAATGATACATGTTTCAGTAGCTGTGTAAAATACAAGTGATATATACATAATCTAGCTATCCATGAGCCATCAAAAGATGTATGTAAAAATGCTAAAATTTGTCCAGTATCTTAGCTAACCCTGCTGTCGTAGGATGCTGCTCCCAGCACTGCCCTCTCCCTCTCCTCTACCTCGGCCTGTCCCAGACTACTGTGGGCCCATGCCCAAAGCCAGCGACGGTGAACCACCTGCCCTCTGCGAGGACATAACCACTGACTGGCTCCTATAACTCGGTGCTCTCTCATTTGCTGGCACCACCCCATGATATAAGCCTCTGTCGTACTGTGTCTGAGCTCGCGCTATAGCCAACTCTCCCATCACCTGTGTAATCTGGGTCTGGGCCTGTGTCACCTGTGTAACAAGAAATGCTGTGGCTACGTCAATACCTAGTGCAGCTATGGCTGCATCTCTCTCTCTCTTGTCAGGGCCTGTACCCTAGCCAATGTTGCATCCCTCTCCCCTGTCAAAACCTGTGTCCTGACCAGTGCGGCATCCCGCTCTACAGTGATGTCGGCAATAAGCCCCGCGTCTCCATCTCTCTAAGCCTCGGTAGCTTTGAATTGTGCTCTCAACTGTCTAACCTAGCCTCGTAGCAATGTCACTACATCACATTGCACCTACTACTACACGTCAGGCTGATTAGGTGCCTGTGGCACCTGTGAAACATCTGCCTACTGTACTGCTAGCTGAACCACTACCTGCTAGGCCACCTACTGTGTCATCTGCTGGGGTGGGGCCTGCCCCACTCTCTACCACTGTCTCAACTTGTTGCCATCTCCCCCTCCATCTCCTCCACCCCTCCTCCATCTCCACCTCCACCACCTCCATCGTCTCCTCCTCCTCGGCATCCTCCTCCACCTCCTCCTCCGCCTACCTCCATCCTCCTCCTCCTCTGACTCCACCTCCTCTAGGCGAGGAGCTAGCTCTCCCGGTCTCGAATACTTGGGGAATAGATGTGTCGCAAACCAATCCTTGTAATCACGTGTCATCCTTGCATCCACTATCTCCCTCCTCATTGGCCATGCTTGATAAGGAATTTACAGAAAATCTGTCCAGGCCTCCTCATACGAAGCCATAGGTCCCCATCGCCACCGCTCTGCAAAAGTCCTCGCAAAAAGGACCTGCCCTTGTGGCATACCCTGCACCCACCCAAACTACCGGAGGACGCGACTGACTATCTGCCTCTCCAATATGTGTGGAGTCTAGCCAATCAACCACTGCATTTGAAACACGTAGGGTAGCTCATTGGCCTTATCGTCCCATACCTCGCACTCCATATAGGGCTGCCACACAACTACATCCACATTGTCCAACTGATGTCTCCAATACTCCAACTTCCCCAGCATGTGCTAAGAAAGTACACTAGAGCATCCATAAGAGTATGGCTCATCCCTTTGCTTGTGAAATGTGCAAATGGGTTGTGTAATTGCAATGCGTTCCCAAGCCCAAAACTGTAGCAAAGAAACACCTGCAGACAGACTAGACGCTCCACGATACACCACTTAATGCATATCATGGTACATATGGGCCAACACATAGACACCCCAAGCAAAATGGGTGCCCTCAGTCAGTATCCTCTCCAAGGTCTGACCCCAACCAACCGCAAAACCATGAGATCACTGATCGGGGCATACCACACCTCCAATCAAGCTAGCGACAATCCCAGGGAAGTAATCATAATAATCATACATGTCCTGCCAGCTGATCATTGATCCTGCTATGTCTGGGTCATCAAATACCCTTGATGCAGAGCAACACACAGTAGAAACACACACACACACTCAAAATATTAATTCTGTCAATATCGGCAAGAGATCTCAATTATCTCATCGAACCTCTTCCACTCTTTCCTTGTCGGCCTGACTTACCTTGTCGGCCTCACTATCTACTGTCTCCCCGATGGTTTCCTTCACACCGATACCTTCCTATGCATTGGCCAAACATTATATCATCGGCCTCCCTTTGAAATGTTACTCTGAAACTTCTTGTCTCTCCGAATTCCTCATCGGCAACGCACGACCCTATCAGCAGCCGCTTATAGACTCTGACCGATACACTGCCATTACACGTATCAATTATTCATCGGTGACACTTTCCGTTGTCACTCCAATCGACATGAACACATACTGTCGGCTCCACATAGTTTTGTCCACCCGATGACTCTTCTTACACCGATAACTTCAGCTTGTATATACACTATCTAACCTTCTATTGCCGGTAACCCATTGTATCTTCACCCACTTTGACCGCTACAGCCGGTCACCACTTGCACCTCACGAATTACACATTAACAATGTACATTCCAATATATAATTTGCGATATATAATTGCAGTATACACACAAACTGACACTTGCATACAATAGCGATATACTCACAAACTGTCTACGACATATGATGAACATATACACAGAAAATGTATCTCCTTAGACACTTTCAATGGACACAAGAATTCACACAGAATATGCTTTGGTCATATACACAGGCGATGGACCTTTACATGCAGTTGCAGGATATACACAGAATATGCTCAGGTACATTAGCGATATACACACTATTTGTATATTTGACTAACAATCATAAACTTGACCCGAAAAGACTTTTATATAGACCATTCTTCACAGCGTATACACGGGAGGTTGTTCACATGCAAATGCGATATATTCATAGACCGTCCCCGACATACAATTGACGGATATAAAATGTATATTTGCATTTTTCGCTGATAACTTCCTCTATAACGGATTCCGTGATTCCTATTCTCCCATGCCCATTGAACAAAAAGGAAAATAAACATAAAACTAATATACACAATCCATTCCATTGATTTCATAGAAATCCACCAGTGGAATGGATTTAATTGTACATCTCGACCACAAGAGAACTAAATTAAATGCAAAGCAATTCTATACAAATAATATACAAAACGACTTGCTATACAGGAAATTTACACAAAATCTAGGATTGGTAGGACACAATTCATAGAATTTCTACTTCTTCATTCCAACTTTACCAGACACAGACAGATTACAGAGATTCAAATTCTTTTGATAATTCTGAAGGTCCAAGACTCTACTTTCCTTGACCACCTTCCTTGTTTTGTTATCGACTCCTCTTTCCTTTGTTTTCAGGATGTTGCATAAACCAAGATTATAACAAAAAGCCCTAATTAATCACACGGCACCTGTCTTGCATAAGACAACAAAACATCAGATAATATGACACATTAGAGTTAATCCTGCACATAACCCAACTGTTTGCTGTTATCCATGATGCTAAACATTGGCCTCGGGAAGAGAGATATTAAAACATAAAATGTCAACACAAATGTTATGACAAGCATGAAATGATAACATAAAATGCTTAAGACCTAATAAAACCCTAATCTTCTCCCTTAGATGTATATTTGGTTTGTTGGAGGGGTGCTCCTGCACCATACTCCCTGGGAGAAGAGATCTCAAGCCCCTTTGAGATCAGAGTGTGAATGTCTGCACCATTGTTTGTTATCTGATCTTCTGTCAGCCAAACTGCCTCTGAATCAGGTTTCCCTTGCCAAGCCACCAAGTACTCCATGTACTCTGTGTTCCTTGTCTTCTTTACCACTTTTGAGTCTAAGATATTCTTCAACTTTGGTGGATCATGCTTAAGAATATCATCATCTGCGGCATTCTGTAATGGTTCTTGTCCTTCATCTACTTTTGGCTGGTATGGAGTTAAGTCACATATATTGAAAATGGGTGATAATACAAGATCAGGAGGAAGTTGGATCTCATAAGCATTCAACCCACATTTCTTCAAAATCTGACATGGTCCAATCTTCCTTTGCATGAGCTTGGTATATTTACCTTTTGGGAGTCTCTCCTTCTTCAGATTAACCCATACCAAATCTCCAACATCAAATTGTACATCTCTCTTTTTCTTGTCAGCATATGCTTTGTATTTCAATGTAGTCTGTTGAAGCTGGTTCTTGACTTGATCATGCACTTCTTTGATAGCTGAAGCAAAAGCTTCTCCATCTACACTAATAGGCTCTCATATAGGCAGATCTCTTAGCTCTAAAATACCTCTTGGATGAATACCATATACCACTTGAAAAGGTGACTTCCCGGTACTCCTATTGATGGTGTCATTATAGGAAAATTTTTCTTGTGGTAGGATGTTATCCCACTGCTCTCCATGTTGTTTGTCAAACACCTTAACAGATTTCCCAATGAATGGTTAACAACTTCAGTCTGCCCATCTATTTGAGGATGGTAGGCTGATGAGAAGGACAAGTTGGTGCCAAGCTTCTTCCAAAGAGTCCTCCAAAAATGGCCAATAAATTTGACATCTCTATCGGAGACTATGCTAAATGGCAATCCATGCATCCTTACTATCTCTTTGAAAAATAGATTTGCAACATATGAGGCATCACAAGTGGTTTTGCATGGCAAAACATGTGCCATTTTACTAAATCTGTCTACTACAACAAAAACACTATCATATCCCTTCCTTGTCCTAGGCAAACCCAATACAAAGTCCATGCTTATGCTCTCCCACGGCCTAGAAGGAATGGGTAGTGGCTGATACAAACCTGCATTAGTGGATCTCCCTTTTGCCTTCTGACATATCACACATGCCTCCACAAATTTCCTCACATCTAACTGTAACTTGGGCCAATAGTAATGCCTCTTCACAAGATCAAGAGTCTTATCTAGACCAAAATGTCCTGCCATGGCCCCACAATGTTTCTCCTAAATGATATTCAATCTCATAGAACACCTTGGAATACATAACTGTCCACCCTTGAAAAGTAATCCATCTTGGATCATAAATTCAAAGAACTCAACATGATATTTGTCACCAAAGGAAATACATACCTTATAGATTTCTCCAAAGTCTTCATCATCATCATGCATGGCCTTCAAAGAGTCAATACCAACTCTCTCTAATTGGATTTGGTTGATGGTTAGAACCCTCCTGCTCAAAGCATCTGCTACTTTGTTCTTGACCCCTTTCTTGTGCTTGAGTGTGAAGGTGAAAGCTTGCAAAGTTTCCACCCACTTCATGTGCCTATGGTTTAGCTTCTCTTGACTGTTTATGAAACTAAGGGCATGATTATCTGTGAACACTATGAATTCTTGTGGCATGAAGTAATGTCTCCACTTTTTGAGTGACTGTACTAGAGCGTACATCTCCAAATCATATGATGAGTACCTCTTCTTTGCATCATTTATTTTCTCACTGAAAAATGCAATAGGCCTACCTTCTTGAGTGAGTACTGCTCTAATTGCCATGTGTCTGGCATCACATTCTACTTGAAAAATCTTGCTGAAATCAAGAAGTGCAAGAATTGGCTGCTCGGCCACCTTCTTCTTCAATGTTTCAAATGAATCATCTGTCTCCTTTGTCCAAGTGAATCTGCACTTCTGTCCTCCTTTTATAGTGTCAAGCATGGGTGCACAAACATGACTAAACCCTTTTATAAGCTTCCTATAAAAGGTTGCTAACCCATGGAAATTTCTAACATCATTCAAGGTTTTAGGAGTTGGCCAAGACAATATGGCACTTACCTTCTCTTGATCCATTTTCAGTTTGTTATGTGAGATGACAAATCCTAAGTAGATGATCTCTTCCTGCATGAACAAACACTTTTCTAAGTTGATCATTAGCTGTTCTTCATGTAACTTTTTGAGAACCAAGTCTATCTGGTTGAGGTGCTCTTCCCTTGTATTACTAAAAATCAAGGTGTCATCTAACTATACTATGACACATTTACCTATGAATTCCTTCAGGGCCTCATTCATCAACCTCATAAAGGTACTAGGGGCGTTGGACAAACCAAAAGGCATGACCTTCCACTCATATAATCCCTCATTGGTCTTAAATGCAGTTTTCCACTCATCTCCTGGCCTAATCCTAATATGATGATAGCCACTCTTTAAATCTATTTTTGTGAAATACTTAGCACCCCCCAAGAAATCAAGCAAATCTTCTATCCTAGGTATTGGGAACCTATACCTGATTGTGATCTTGTTGATAGCTCTTGAATCAGTACAAAGTCTCCAAGTGCCTTCCTTCTTTGGTGCTAGTACAACCGGTACTGCACATGGGCTTAAGCTCTTGCCAATTAGGCCTGTCTCCAACAATTCCTCAATCTACCTTGCTACCTCTGTATTCTGCTCTGGAGTAAGCTTGTACGCTGCTTTGTTTGGGAGTGTAGATCCTGGGACCAGATCTATGCAATGGCTGATGTCCCTCATAGGTGGTAGGGACCTTGGTATTCCATCAGAGATGATGCCCTTGTATTTGTCCAAATGTTCTTGGATAGCGGGATCAAAGAACCTTTTCCTCTTCTCTCCCTTGACTTCTTGTTGCTGTTCCTTATTCACCTTTAGGCATGGAATTAGAGCATATGCAACTGCTCCTTCTTCTACTATCCCTTTCATGAATTGTTTGCCTTCTACCATCATCACCTTAACTTCTTTTCCTTTTGATTCCACCTCATTCTCCATCAATGGTAGCAGCTCTATCACCATACCATTCTTGGTGATTGAATATGTGTTTCTAACTCCATCATGGTATGCTTTCAAGTCATACTGCCATGGTCTTCCAAATAGGAGATGGCAAGCATCCATCTTGGCAATGTCAAATAGTAACCTATCCTTGTATGGTCCAATTTGAAGTTCTACCCAAGCCTGCTCTTCCACAACTGTTTGCTGACCTTGGGTGAGCCATGAAATTTTATATGGGCAAGGATGTGGCAGTCTCCTAAGCTTAAGCTTTTCTACCATCTCAATGGACACAAAATTCTCAGTAGATTCAGAGTCAATCAGAACTTTACATACCTTTCCTCCTGCCTTGCAAGTAGTTCTAAAGAGAGACTTCCTTTGTGGAGGTTCTTTTCCAGGCACCTTCATGGTGGTCATTGCTCTCCTAATCATCAAAGATTCTCCATTCTCAGGATACCCATAACTGTTGGGAGCATTCACACTTTGATTAGTGCTTGAGCTTGCTACACTTTGACAATCAAATTCTTGGATCAGATTGATCCTCTTTTCTCCTATTGAACTTGTTGCCTTTGCTGGACATCTGCTGGCTATATGGCCTTCTTGATTGCAATTGTAACATCTGATAGGTCCTCTGCCCTGAGATCTTCCTCTAAATGGTGGTCTTCTACCCCTGAAGTTTCCCCTTTGATTGTAGCTTCCCCCTTGGTTTTGACTGCTGTCTCCTCTGCTGTTCTCTTGATTGGATTCACCCTGGTATCCAAATCCATTTCCTCTACCCCTGAAAGGACTTCTTCCTCCCCTTTGCTGTCTCCCTTTTCCTCTATTGTTCTGCTCATGCCTTCTCTTTAATTTCTCTTCCACTTTGAGTGCTAACTGGTAGCACTTTTGGACTGTATCTGGGTTATGCAGATTTAAATCTTCTTGGATGTTAAACCTTAATCCATTGAGGTACCTTGCTACCTTCTCTTCCTCACCCTCCTTTACCTTTGTCTTGACACATAGTTTCATGAACTCTTCTGTGTATGAACTGACATCTAACTCCTTCTGCTTCAAGTTTTGTTTCCTCTTATGTAATTGGATGTTGTAATCCAGTGGAACATAGGCTTCCTTCACTAAAGCCATCATCTTCTTCCAAGTAGCAACTCTGTTCTTTCCTTCTTTCACCTTGTCATCTTGGATGAAATTCCACCAAGTCAGTGCAGCTCCTTTCATTTTAGATTGAGCCATCTTCACCATTTGGTGGTCTGGTTTTTCCTCGGTCTCAAAGAAGTTATTCAAGGAGTCTATCCACTCCATCACTGAATCAGGTTCCATTTTTCCTGCAAACACTGGCAGGTCTATTTTCATATCCATGGTCCTTCTCTCCATGGACATGAGGGCATTAAGTAAGGGTCTCTGGTCTGCAGGAACCTCTATCTCTTCCTGCTTAGGGATCTCCTCTTCATCCCTGTCTTCTCGCTTACCAGAATCTTCTTCCCCTTTCTCTACTCTGTCCCTCAACTTCTCTACCTCCTCTTTCAAAGCCTGATTCTGAGCCCGAGTTGTTCTGCTCTCTGCCATTTGCTTTCTCACTAAGGCCGCCAACTGAGTGTTGGTCATCTTTGTTGGGTACTTTGATGATCCCTCTTCGTCTAACATTTTGTCTGCTGCTTCTTCCCAAAAGATACTCCTTTAGCTCTGATACCACTATGATGCAGAGCGACACACAATGGAAACACACACACACTCAAAATGTTAATTCTATCAATATCGGCAAGAGATCTCAATTATCTCACTGAACCTCTTCCACTCTTTCCTTGTCGGCCTGACTTACCTTGTCGGCCTCACTATCTACTATCTCCCCGATGGTTTCCCTCACACCGATACCTTCCTATGCATCGGCCAAACATTATATCATCGGCCTCCCTTTGAAATGTTACTCTGAAACTTCTTGTCTCTCCGAACTCCTCATCGGCAACACACAACCCTATCGGCAACCACTTACAGACTCCAACTGATACACTACTGTTACACCGATCAATTATTCATTGGTGACACTTTTTGTTGTCACCCCGATCGGCATGAACACATACTGTCGGCTCCACATAGTTTTGTCCACTCGATGACTCTTCTTACACCGATGACTTCAGCTTGTATATACACTATCTAACCTTCTATTGCCGGTAACCCATTGTATCTTCACCCACTTTGACCGCTATAGCGGGTCACCACTTGTACCTCACGAAATGCACATTAACAATGTACATTCCAATATACAATCTGCGATATATAATTGCAGTATACACATAAACTGACACTTGCATACAATAGTGATATACTCACAAACTGTCTACAACATACGATGAACGTATACATAGAAAATGTATCTCCTCAGACACTTTCGACAGACACAAGAATTCACATAAAATATGCTTTGGTGATATACACAGGCGATGGACCTTTACATGCAGTTGTAGGATATACACAAAATATGCTCAGGTACATTAGCAATATACACACTGTTTGTATATTTGACTAACAATCATAAACTTGACCCGAAAAGACTTTTATACAGGCCATTCTTCACAGCGTATACACGGGAGGTTGTTTGCATGCAAATGCGATATATTCACAGACCGTCCTTGACATACAATTGATGGATATAAAATGTATATTTGCATTTTCCGTCGATAACTTCCTCTATAACGGATTCTGCGATTCCTATTCTCCCATGCCCATTGAACAAAAAGGAAAACAAACAGAAAACTAATATACACAATCCATTCCACTGATTTCACAGAAATCCTCCAGTGGAATGGATTTAATCATACATCTCAACCACAAGAGAACTAAATTAAATGCAAAGCAATTCTATACAAATAATATACAAAACGACTTGCTATACAGGAAATTTACACAAAATCTAGGATTGGTAGGACACAATTCATAGAATTTCTACTTCTTCATTCCAACTTTATCGGACATAGACGGATTACAGAGATTCAAATTCTTTTGATAATTCTGAAGGTCCAAGACTCTACTTTCCTCGACCACCTTCCTTGTTTTGTTACCGACTCCTCTTTCCTCTATTTTCGGGATGTTACATAAACCAAGATTATAATAAAAAGCCCTAATTAATCACATGGCACCTGTCTTGCATAAGACAACAAAACGTCAGATAATACAACACATTAGAGTTAATCCTGCACATAACCCAACTGTCTGCTGTTGTCCATGATGCTAAACATTGGCCTCAGGAAGAGAGATATTAAAACATAAAATGTCAACACAAATGCCATGACAAGCATGAAATGCTTAGAACATGAAATGATAACATAAAATACTTAAGACCTAATAAAACCCTAATCTTCTCCCTTATATGTATATTTGGTTTGTTGAAGGGGTGCTCCTACACCAACCCTCCTGCACTCAGCTAAACCAACATCATGCTGAGGGTCATACTCTACCTGCTCCTCTACTATAGGTAAGTGCAGGATCCTGTAGACATCCTCCAAAGTAATAGTGATCTCACTAGTGGGCAAATGGAATGTCCCATCCTCACTGTGGAAGCTCTCCACCAAAGCAGTTAGCAGACCAAGGTTCGCACAAACCTCAGGCATAAAGCAAACATAGTATAATCCAATCGCACCGAGCACTAGACAATCTGCCTTTGTCAGCATGTGTCGTCACCTCATTGTAACAGGGAACTGCTCCTGTGACATGAGAGTGTCAGAAATATCCTCTTGCAATCAACAAAGCAATGCGTCAACCAAAACCGTATCAATACAAACCTGCTCAACTATCAAACCTATCAAAATCACTTACTTAACACATCAAATTGATCAAACAAAGCATATCATCTCTTGTCTAGATTCAATCAATCTCAGAGATTACTTGTCAATTGTCGCATTGATCAATTTCGCTAAGTAAATGCTTATCCAAAGCAAATGCGCTGTTCCAGGACGTATTTGCGCAGTATCAGAGCAAAAGCACTGAAACAAGAACAAATGCACCGCAAAACAACACAGATGCGCAGGAGGAATCAAATGTGTAGCACTGCAACCTATATGCGCTATTCTAGGACAAATGTACTACACATTACATATGCGCAACAGAACCAAACACATGCGTAGACCCCTATAGCAAAAGTGCATAAATAACATATGTGCAGCAACTTGACCTGAAACGCAACAAATGCGCAATTTCAGAGCACAAATGCACTGAAACGCCAAGCTGCACATTCATTCAAGTAACTTTCACACGCATTTATTACACTCATAAATGCACCTATCCTAAATTTCTCGACATACGTACTGGGGGTCCTGCCTCAGCTGCCCGCCTGAATTGTCAAACCCGCTCAAAACGATGCTCCTCGTGTAGAATATCCATCTCTATGCTGACTGCTCTAGCTCCCGTGCTTTGCAAAGCTCTATGTATCTCTCACAAAATGACAAGTGCGCAAATGACTAGGATTGTGGACCCAACATCTATATATAGACTTGCAACCCTAACTAGATGTGTGGTGACCTTTCCTATTCTCCGTACCCTTTCTCTACCATTTTTTCAAGCCGTAACCTGTTTTCTTCACCCTAACTTAATTGTTCAACCTATCTCATCGTGAGATTGCCCGTTATCCAGTCAGTTTCTTCCCGTCCAATCTCCTAAGGGGGCATCCTACCATTGTAAACCTGTACCAAGGACAAACTGGGGCATGTATCATTCTTTGAAGCAACGTGATAAAACACATTGCATCAAAGAGGGGCAAAATGTATACACCTAAAAATGACACGACTCTATCTAAATAAATATTTTAAATATTTATTTCATTTTAAATTCCTCTATCAATAAATAAATAAATCAATTTATTTATTTGATTCATATTCCTCCAAAAATTAAATAAAACCATTTATTTAATTAAATCTTCCAAATTCTCCTAAAGTCATTTCTGAATTAAATAATACCAAATTATTTAATTAATTCTTCTCATTCTCCATATTTAAATAAATCCAAATATTTGTTTAAATTATCTATTTCCTCCAAAATTGAATTAATACCAAAAATAATTCAATTAATCCACGTGCACATGTAATTAAATATTCTTAATATTTAATTAGCTAATATTCCCTCACACACATGTCCTATTTCTCCTCCAGTCAGATTAGTTAACTCATCAATCGAATCTGTTAACTAATTGGTCACCTGAATTCACTGTTCAATCAAATTAGTCAACTCCCCAATCAGCCCACTTATCTCTCCAATCAATTCTGTTAACTGATCAATCATCTCAGTTAACTCCTCAATCTATTATGTTAACTCCCTTGATGCATGAAGGAGCAGGACACTTGTCCTCTCCCTATTCGCGCACATCCTCTCAAATTTGCTCAACCATTGATCTTCCTTCTCTCAAATCTATAAATACAACCCCTATTCCTTCATTTGAAGAATCCAAGCTTTTTATAAACTTACTTTGTAGGAATCACAGCATGCCTTTGGCACAAATCACTCCATAGCTTGAGATCAATTGCTACCATTATCACCATTTTCATTGCATTGTGAAGATCCTCTTCATTGCAAAACCTATCAATAGTCATTCTCCATTGTCATCTTGGAAAAAAACAAGGAAGTGCACCTTCTGAGGTCTCTATTCACAAACGAGATCAATTTGAGATAGGCGACCAATGGAAGCCACAAAATAGAGAGGTTTGCAAGGTATTGTGTTCTTTGTGTTTGATCTTATTTATTTCTATTTCATTGAGATTATTGGATTATTAATAGTTTAATACTGTTAACCACATTTTCTGATAACAAGTTCAATAAAAGAACATTCCTATTTTCTGTGTGCAATCTGTGTTATTGTGTGTTCTGGGTTTGACCCCCTCATCAGTTTTGCTTTGTAAAAGGTTCCAGATCCTTTTAAAATATGTTTACCCTTTAATAAAAAATACCACTTGACTTCCCATTTCCAAGCTCTTGTGAGATTTTTTTCCTTAAAATAATGGTGATAATCTTGTTTCCAAACCAATTATGCAGCTGAAGGAGCATTTTAGTCCTTTGTATGAATTTGTTTACCTTTGGCAACTCTACATCCATGCAAAGCATGGCTAGGAGTGAGGCAATGGTTGCAAAAAACCATGGAATCCTCATAATTAATCTATTGTATCTAGTCGCCAAGTTTAGATGATAAGGTGATCAAAGAAGGGAGCACCTTATCAACTAGCACATTAACATAGAACCTCGCATTTAAGAACTGTTTTCTACTTTTGGTAACATTATCCATAGCGATGAGCTGGCCCAGAGCACTGGCAATACCTTCCAGAATCTCTTCGTCTTAGTATTCCAGCAGAAGCTCAGGAAGTGTCACCCAGACTGGAACTGTCTTGATTGTTTCTATCTCAGGGTCAAACCCTGTACTCCACCCCTTAATGAATAGGCAGGAATTGCCCAAAAACCATGGTCCTCCATCAAGGATGTGAGCATAGTCCTCGTGGAGGGAGAAATAGATTAAAAAGAAGCCCTTCAGGGATATTGAGATCACCATAGTACCATTGAGGGACCACTTCCGCTTAGCCCAGTTTCTGAAATAGTCCACTAGTTGAAAGGTTTGTTAAATTGGAATAATAAAATCTATTAAAGACTTTCAAAGTCTAGTTTGAACTCTAAAACTTTAAAATAATAAAAATATAAATATAATTTAAAAAAAAAAGCCTTAGAAACAACTCATTGAAGTGTAGCCAGCTTAGTTCTTGTTTATTTAATACCATAGTATGATTCATTTCACAGTTTTTGTTGTTTTGTCGTGGACATAAATCTAGGGGCAGAGGAAAACTACTCTTGTGATTGCCACCATCTCCATTTTTTCCAATGGATTTTATTTGTCATTGTAGAGATCGTTCGCATTCGACAGATTATAATGCAATATTCTACATCGACAAGGCAATAAGAGCCTAGTGAAATCAGAACTCACAACCTTTCCTCTTGTCTTTCGCCCATTCAATAGTGACAAATTCAAATTGTCACTAAAGCTTTGTCCATATAAAATCCATACCCATCCTCATTTTTTTCCCCTTTCCCTTCAAACGTTTCCCCATTTGCTCTTCAAAGCTTGAGCTCCATTGATTTTTCAAAAATTTGATCTTGTGCTGATCAATCTGAAAACTTATTCAGTTTGCTTAAAGTTTCTGGATAATCTGCTTTCAAGTGAGCTATCTTTGTCCATCACAAGTACACAATCTTATAATGCAAATGGCCGCAAGTAGCTCAAACATGGGGGGCAGAAGAGAGATTATTGAGTATTCTCCTGATTCAGGGGAGAGGATTAACAAAGTAGTTGTGGTGGCAACGTATGCCCTGACCAAACTGCACTTTAGTGGACTCAACTGGGCATTGGATCATGTGGTGGAACCAGGGGACACCGTTGTACTTCTTGGAGCCCAGCCCTGGCCATCTATAACGGGTATGTCTTTTATTAAACATTTGAATTTTCAGCACTGAGTATAGTTTGTGTCAATGACTGATTTTTAAAGAGCTTCTTCTTTATCATTAATGATTGTACATTTCTTTGACATGCGATTATTGTTTAACTCAGAAACTTAGTACAGTGAAGTTGAGGAATCTGTCAAACAAATAGTATTGAGAGTTTTATCTAGGATGCTTTGGAATAAGAAAAAATAGTATTGGTAGGAATAGGATTAACTAAATGATAGTTAAGCTCTTGAAAATTTTACCATAACTTTTTCTTTTTGTTTTTATGTATTCAAATTTAATTAACAATATACTTAATTGTGTAATTGAAAGTGAAAATTTAGTTTTGTTTGATTGCAGTCTTGTGAGATGTATTACAATTGGTTAATCTTAGAGCCCATGTATATGGGTAACAATATATTTAGTCCAATAAAATGTGTGAAAGTTTAGTTTTGTTTGATTAAAGTTTAGTGATTGAAATGGGAGATCTTACAAATAAGTCGGTTTAATTTTTGTAGGTTAGGATTCTGATTTTTGAGATTCTAAATTTCTAATAATAGTGTGATCTGAAATGTCAAAGAAAAATATATACAGTTGAATCTAAAAGCACTCTTACATAACCTTAAATTTTTAACAATGGAGGATTAAAAAAATATATTTATCTTACTAATAACTGTAACATTTCAATGAAATGAAAAACTAATTACCAAAAAAATTAATTGAGAGACTTGTCTTTTCCTTTGCACCCTTATTTTGATTTATAATTGGTTAATCTTGTGAAATTTTTTTGAGCTCAATTTTCTTAAAAATAGATTTGGATGTAAAAAGTTTGAAATTTCACCTTTTAATTATTATTTTTCTTAAATATTATTAAGTTTAATAATTAAAAGTAAAATTTGACTAATAAAAATAAATTAATTATTTATCATTTTTAAATTAAATGAGATGTAAAATTATAATTAGTTAACCATTAAACCACTTAATACTTAAGTAAAATATATTTACGCCGAGAGGCATTCTACACTCACAGCAAGGGATGAAAGATTCAGATTCATGTAAACAATTAAGATTCAGATCCCATGTAAACAAAATTCATAAAATGTGTAAATAAATAAATTCTTGGAAGCCAAATGGATAGAAAAATAGAAAAACTTGGTTAGTTATGGAGTGAAATCTTTATCACGTTAAACAAAAATAAATAAATTCGTGGAAGCCAAATGGATAGAAAAATAGAAAAACTTGGGCAGTTATGAATCTCTGCATCATTAATGGTTGACCTATAGGTTATAACTAGTCTTGTTTCTACAAATCATTAGTGCAGATTGAAGATGTAATTTTGTAGTATAACAATTATTCTTGTGAATGGAATAAAAAGTAAAACTAACAATATAATTTTTTGGGCTAATATAAAATGGTAAATTTTAATAATTGTAAAATATTTGTACAATTATTAAAATTAAGTGAAAATTTTTAGAAGGAAATAAGTATAGATGAGTTAATATAATTATCATATATATATTTTAGTTAGAAAGTTGTAATTTTTTTTTATAATTTAGATTTAGAATATTTCTTTTTTAAAGTTACAATTTACTAATCCTTTTATTATCTCATGTACATATTAAAATGGTAAGTATGCAATTTATTTTGAAAAGGAAAAAAAATGAAAAAGTATATATGAATATGTGCCTTTATTGACATCTCTAGTTAGATAAAGTTGAGTATAAGGAGCATATGCTTTTTAGTTAGAAAGTAGTAAAAATTCCTTTCACAACTTGAATCTAAAACTTTCAGCTTCTAAGACTAGAACTTACCAATCTTTTGATTACCTCATAAACATATTAAAATAATAAATATGTAATCTATTTAAAAAAAGGAAAAATCTGAAAAATATATGTTTGAATAAGTGCTTGGTATAGGGCTTAAATTTGACTGTCAAGCAATTTTTTTATGACAATTATCTATTCAATTTTACCTTTAAAATACTATGACACAATTTAATATAAATAAATTATATAAAAAACAAATATATCTATCATCATAATCCTATATAAATTTTGACAGTTTGTCCAAAATCTCTCCTTTCATATGATACAATCTTTTCAAAATTTCAATTGTATTTTAGAGCTAAAATGTCTAAATACAGCTATACAACTGTCAAATTTAAACCCTGCTTGGTATCGACATTCTTAGCTTAGACAATTGGAATGGTCTAAAGACTATAATTTACCAACACTATAGTAATAATTTAGTGACAATAGAAGCCTAATAATCTACTGCTTAATAATCAAATAATTTTATTTTTTAACTACCAAAATCTTTAACATTTGAATTGGAAACCTAATGCTTTTAAAAACACTATATATTATTCTACCCATCACCTTATTTACATATACAAGTTGTAAACAAATTATAAATTTTGAAATTAGAAAATTAATTACACCGAGAGGCGTTCTACACTCACAACAAGGGCTGAAAGATTCAAATTCCCATAAACAATTAAGATTTATATTCCCAAGTAAACAAAACTCATAAAATGTGTAAATAAATAAATTTATGGAAGCCAAATGGATAGAAAAATAGAAAAACTTGGGTGGAGTGACATCTTTATTAGGTTAAACAAAAAAATAAATAAATTCTTGGAAGCCAAATGGATAGAAAAATAGAAAAAACTTGGGCAGGAGTGAAATCTTTATTACATTTGAAGAATATGAAAAGTCTGGTAGCATAGTCTCTCTAAATTAACTCATGTGAGCATATCAAATATTCTAACTGCAAGTAATTTATAAACAGTAAGGGCTGAAAGATCCAGATTCCTGTAACCAATTAAGATTCATAAAATGTGTAAATAAATAAATTCGTGGAAGCCAAATGGACAGAAAAATAGAAAAACTTGGGTGGAGTGAAATCTTTATCATGTTAGGGATGAAGGATGTCAATTTTTTGCTCTGCATGTCGAGCTAGGGCATTCGTGCCCTAGCCTGATCCTCTAGTTTTTTCTTGGCCATGTGAAGTGTGGGGAGTGCTTGCGTTTGGGGAGGTTTGGGGTTGTGATTTTTATCAGTGCAAATTTTTTTCATCTGCATCGGTGTCTCTTTCTCCCTGAGCGTGCGGGGGTTTTATGCCTGGTTGGAGGCCGCGGGTGGGGTTTTTGTGCCTGGTTGGTTTGGGTCTGCAATTTGAAGGTAGTGCTGGGTGGTGGGTCGGTCAAACCCTAGTGGTGGTTCTTTTTTCTCGGGGGCCTGCATGCCCGCCTTGGGTCTTGTTTAGTTTCAATGCTGATCGGGGAGTCTTCAGGGGCTAGTCCCAAGATGGATTTTCGCTTAGCAGCAGTTGGTGTGAATTCTCCTTCGCATGCTTCAAAGGTTTTTAATAATAACTTGTTCTCACCAGATCTGGGGTTGGTTGGTTTGGGTTTGTCTGGTGGTACATAGATTACGAAGATCAATGGATGTCTTGAACGTTGTGAGGAGAGGCCAAAATTGGTTATCCCGCTGGAGATGATTGCGGACGATATTGACTATCATTCGAAGCATGCATTGCTTTGCAAGTTTTGGGGATGCATGTTTCATTACAATTTCTTGAATCGTGGGCCCAACGGACTTGGATGCCAGAGGGAGAAATGGAGGTTATACTTTTAGCAAATAACTATTTCATGGTTTCATTTAATTGCTTGGCGGATCGCAACAAGGCCTTTGAAGGAGGCCCCTATTTTCATAATCAGATTGGATTATTTATTAAACCTTGGCATGCGAGCTTCAATCCTACTGAAGAGCTTCCGAACCAGGTTCTGGTGTGGGTTTAGCTTCTGAGGTTTCTGTGGAATGTTGGCAGGATGATATTTTACACTTGCTGGCTTCGATGCTAGGAAAATCAGTTGGTGCTTCACAACAGACTCAAGTTAAAAAGGTGATGTCTTTTGATCGTATTTGTGTTGAGATTGATTTAAGTAAACCTTTGCCAGATTCGGTGGATATGTGTGCGGGTCCTTACTCTTGGGTGCAGCAGTTGGACTATGAGACTCTTCCTTTTCGGTGTTGTCTCTGTCATGAATATGGACATTTGCAGAGGAGATGCCCAAAGGCTAGGCCTATGGATTCCCAACCTTCTCAGCCTCCCCGCAATCCCCCTAGGGTTGACAAGGGGAAGGAACCCATTCCTGGTGATGTGGATGGGGCTGATGGTTTCATTCCTATCAAGGCTCAAAATAGGAATCGGGGTCAAAAGAGAACTTTGAAGGAAATGAAGGATGATGATTCTTTCAACAGATTTGAAGTTTTAGATGATCTCAGCCAATAGGAAGTGAATCCAGGCTTGGTGAATCTGGATCAGGGTGCTTTGGGTATAGGACAGGAGGGCCTTCTTTCTGAAGCTACTTAGGTTTTGCAGGATAATAGGGCTTTGCAAATGGACACAAATGTTCAAATGGAAGTCCAGGTCGAATCGGTTCCTATTATAGTAGGGAAAAAGGGTGGTGAGGATGGATCTCCTCTTGTTTCGAATGCAGGTACTGAGGGGGTGAAGAATAATAAGTCTTGTTCTTCTCATTTGGGTCTTCATCAAAAGGATCCTAAAAAAGGGGCTGGGGAGAAGTCTTCCAAGCTTGGTAGAAAAAAGGATTTGGAAAAGATTAAATTAATAGGGGAAACTTTGGTAGATTCAGGATCTGTTAAGACTTTGGATTCTCATTTTTCAAGCCCCTTGAAATGATTGTTCTATCCTGGAATGTAAGGGGCTTGAACAGTGGCCCTCGACAAAAAATTGTTCGTGATTTGGTTAGAAGTCAATCTCCTAATGTTCTTTTCCTGCAGGAGACTAAGTTATCAGTGGAGTGTATGTTTGGTTTAGTGCCTAAGTTGTGGGGGAGTGGAGAGTGCCAGTGTATTGGTGCTCAAAGGTCTGTTAGGGGAGTGGCTTGTTTATGGAATCCTTGAAAGATCCGCCCTCTTTGGTGGTTGTCCTTTCAATTTTCTATCTCTATGATTGTGTCTTGTTTTGAGACAGGGGAGTCTGTTCTCTTCTCCAATATCTATGCACCTACTAAACTTCAGGGTAAGCAACTTTTGTGGTCCCATATCCTGTTTGTCTGAAGCATAGTTCCTTTCCATCCGTGGATTATGGCTGGAGACTTCAATGCTATTTCTGAGTTGGTTGAGAAGTGGGGTGGTATTGCGAGGCTTGAATCTTCTGCGTTACTACTTCAGGATAGCATCTCAGCTTTAAATCTTGTTGACATCAAGCCCATTAATGGCCAGTTTACTTAGAACAATCAGAGGATTGGGAATAACTGCATTGCAGAATGACATGACCGCTTTCTAGTTTCTTGCTACTGGGTTGGTGGGTTGTGGTCTTCTAGCTCTAAAATTTTGGATTGGAGGGGCTTAGATCATTGGCCTATCAAGCTGGCTATTTCTTCATCTCGTGTGCCTCGGTCTCCTTCTTTCAAGTTCCAGCTTATGTGGTTGCATGACTCCTCTCTCCATGACTATGTTGCTAAGTGGTGGAGGTATGGTAGACTTGCTTATGGTACAACAATGTATCCTTTTGCTAAGTTACTTCAATTTGTCAAGTATCAGCTTAAACGTTGGAATCGGTAATGCTTTGGAAACATTTTCCATGCTAAGACTGCTACCCAGGCTGAGTTGGATGGTATTACGAGGTTGATCAGGGAAGATGGAGTGACTGAGGACCTGTTGCGGGAAGAGACTAGGGCTTTGAAAGCTCTGGAAGAGTGTGAGCTATGAGAGGAAGTTTTTTGGAAATAAAACCTCGGATTGAGTGGCTTTAGGAAGGGGATAAAAATACTACTTTTTTTTCAACTCAGTGAAAGCTAGGAGACATGGCAATTCTATTTCTGCTCTGGTGAATGACAGGGGTGAAACTCTTTCTTCTTTTCATGAAATCACACATGAAGCTATGCAATATTTTGCTTCATTATTCAAGGAGGACTCGCAGGGGGATTCTGATGAGGAAGCTCAGGTCCTTTCTTGTATCCCTTCTTTGGTATCTAGGGAGATGAATGAGCATCTTATGAGTGATATTTTGATTGAGGAGCTAGAGGGGATTGTGTTTCAAATGAAGGGGGAAAGCTCTTGGCCCTGATGGTTTCCTGATTGAGTTCAATTAAGAATTCTGGGAGATTATCAAGTTGGACTTGTTGGTGGTTGTTCAGGAGTCTCGTAAGAATAAACAGATGTTACGGGCTTTGAATTCTACCTTCCTTGCTCTCATCCCAAAGTGTGATGGGGCGGATAGGTTAAGTCAATTTCATCCTATCTCTCTTTGCAATGTGATTTATAAAATTATCTCTAAATTGATTGCTGATAGGTTGAAAAAGTGGCTTAAAGTGCTGATCTCTGAGGAACAGAGTGGTTTTGTGGCGAGACGACAGATTCTGGATGGGGTTGTTATCACAATTGAAACCATTCACTCTATGGCCAGTTCCAAAGATAAGGCGATGTTCATCAAGCTTGATATGGCTAAGGCTTATGACCGAGTTCGATGGTCCTTCCTTCGGAAGGTTCTTGGCGCTTTTGGTTTTGGGGATGAGTGGATTTATTGGGTTATGAGTTGTGTTAGTTCGGTCTCCTTCTCTGTGTTAATAAATGGTGAGCACTCTGAGCTTTTTGGTGCCTCTCGGGGTTTGCAGCAGGTTGACCCCCTCTCTCCTTGTTTCTTCTTCGTGTTGAAGGTCTGGGACGTTTGATAAGAAGGAATGTGGAGTTGGGTTTCATTCAGGGGTGGGGGTGGGGAGGTGGTTTACCTCCACAACCTCACTTGCAATTTGTAGATGACACTGCTTTGATGGTTATGGCTACAATTAGGGAAGCTTCAAATTTGCGCAAGGTGTTGGATGTTTATCTTGTAGCTTCGGGCCAATTGATTAATGAAGATAAGTCTTCCATCTTTTTCTTCAATACTCCAAGTTCCATTCAGAGACGAATTGCTCATATCTTGAGATTTCAGACTGGGGTTCTCCCTTTGACCTATCTTGGTATTCCCATCTCTGTTGGAAGACTACCCATGGATTCTTGGCAGAATATTTTGGATAAATTTTGTGTGAAAGTTAATCATTGGACCCATCGTTGGCTATCCTTTGAAGGTTGTGTTTAGTTGCTCAAGTCTGTGGTGCAGGCCCTATTGGCAAGAGACACTATATGGATTCATGGTTGTTGTCATTGATGGCAACAAAGGTCATCCCACATATCCGCAAGTCATGATGTGTCTCTACCGGAAGTCAGAATAAAGAATGTTGTGGTCCGGTGAAGAAGAACAGAGCATGTGGCAAGGTCTGACAGATTGGTCCGGATCTCTCAGAGGAAGTGTCTTGGTGCAGTGCGGATTTGGGGAAGTCAAGAGGACTACCTTGAGTGGTATATTCCAAGGATTTAGCCTCCGGTGATGGACAAGGAAAAAGATATGAATGGTTGAGTACCGGATTCCTGAGAGACAGTGAAAACAGAGGAAGAACTGACTGGCAGAGTATCAGACTGCTTTCCGGATGGGTTACTGTTGATGACAGAGGTTGTGAAGGCATGAATCATGTTTGGCCGACATGATTAATGATATCTACAAGTACATGCTTGATCCGCATTGCTTGGTGAGGAAGGATTCAGCCGACAGAATGAGAGTTTGTAAGAAACTAGACTGTTCCGGATGCCGACTAGAAAGGTGATGAAATTACTTGTGCGGATATATATAGAGGATGGATTTAGTTGTGAAGTGGGTGTTGTTGTGTAGTTATATGCGAAGAAGTCTAGATAAGAGCAGAGGTAGCAAAAAGGATCCGGTATGTGAAAGATAGCAGAATAAAGAACAGAGGAAAGATGAAGTGCAGCAGATCAGTGTACTGAGCCTAACCGGAACTGAACTCCAGCATATGCAGATGCTTCAAATCAGTTCAAGACTGTGATTCTCATCACTTTGTAGACAGTGTGTCTTCTTGTAGGCAGTGGGCCTCTTGTGAGCAGTGTGCTCGGGCAGTGAGCCCTAATTGGCAAGTGCCATTTTTGTAATTTCCTATTCTTCTAACAGAGAATAATTTTGGGTTAATCACCCCGTGGTTTTCTCCCTTAACAGGGTTTCCACGTCAAAAATACTGTGTCATGTGTTTCTTATTTCATGATTAATGTTTTTGTGTTTGATTCTATGCTGCATCAATTAAAAGGAAAGTTCAATAAGGGAAATAATTAGGATAACTGATTCACCCCCCCTCTCAGTTATCAACAATTGGTATCAGAGCCAAGTTCCTCCTAATAGAGCCTAACAGCTTGAGGAAGATCTGGGATTTCAAATGGATGCATATGGTTTAAGGGAGCAACTCAAGACTGCTCTTGAGGATCTTGAACAGTCAAATTCTGAAGTCAGTGAATTAAAGGAAAGACTCAAACAGGCTGATGAATTCATGAGAGAATTAAAAGACAAATTAAGTCTCTCTATGAAAAAGAGAAAGGAGCTGCTTCAACAGTTGGCAAGACAAAGTGAAGAAAGCAATACAAATGAAGAATTGACTGAGCAAACCAAGTTATGTGAAAAGTTATCAAAAGAAGTCATTATGTTAAGACATGAAATGGAATCAGGAACTATAAAGTTTACTCAAGAGATTGAAGAAAGAAGAAAGGCTGAAGACAATCTAAGACAATCTCTTAAAGAAAAATCAGAAGAATGCCACCAGATGGACAGGATTATCAGACATCTTGAATCTGATCTTGAAGATGCCAAAGATAATGAAGGAAAACTTGAGGATCAAATTGCCTCTCTCAAAAGAGACCTTCAAACAGCAAATGAATATAAAGAGAAATTCAAGATAAGTTCTGCTCAACTTGAAGTTCTTCTTGGAAGTCAAAAGAGGACAGATGACAAGTATGGTTTGGGATATGAGAAAGGAGAAAGCTCCGGATTCGGTCAGAAGAATCTTGGATCAGAAAATCCAAGGAGCAGGCCTAGAAGACCTCCGGTAAGACAGCCAAATGCTCAAAGATATCCATCCTTCAATGGATACTGCCACAGCTGCAACCACTTTGGTCACAAAGCTGATCAGTGCAGAATGAGAATGAATCAGATTAATTCATCCTTCTCCGGACAGTGCTTCAACTGCAAAAGGTATGGACACAAATCCCATGAATGCAGAATTATGCAAGTAAACAAATCATTCAAAGGTAGATGCTTCACATGCAATAGAGTAGGTCATATGGCTAATCAATGCAGATCAAGAGGATATCAGTCAAATATGCAAAGAAATGTTATTTGCCAAATCTGCAATAGGTCCGGTCATAATGCTAAAGTCTGCAGAAACAAGAATCAGGACAAAAGAGGTCCGGTGTATAATCAGAATCAAGACAAGGGTAAACAAAAGATGAATGCGGATGAGGTTAGGAATCAGATGAGCAAGATTTGGGTGAAGAAAAGTTCAGAGAATGTAGAGGTTGGATCCGCACCAGACTCTGGTGCTGATATTTCTTCCGGAAATTAAAAAGTGAGCTCAGGCTCAGGGGGAGACTCAAAGAAAATCGTGTTCCCCCAGCCAAACAAGTGGTGCCGGATGTGGCACAAGATGCGGATCAAAGGGTTTGTAGATATGAGTCTTGAGATACTTCAGTCAAGTTTTCAGAGATCCGCATGGAGTTATGAAGAAGCTGTGATCGATCAAATAAGACCTGTTCAGGGAGATGCTCCGGTATGATAAAGGATTACAAAAAGGTCCGGAAAGATCCGGAAATGCACTATCTTGTTCTGCGGATTGGACAGAGTGTTTGGGATGTTCTTGTAATATGTTACCTTGATTTATTCATGATTGAAAGATCCGGATGATATCCACAGATCAGGACTAATCCGGGATACTCCAAGCTATCCAGACAAGGCAAACCGGAATGATGTAGGTGAAGCATTTATTGCAGACAGATATTAGGGTTCGCGGAGCAATTTAAGGGATTTCTCAAAGGTCATTTACTCATTCTGCACTCGAGAAGAAGCGAAAAGTGGAGCTCTGCAACAAGGTTCATCAAGCACACCAAGGATCTCCTGCCGAAGCTATTGCATAAAGAAATCAATCCAACCACTCCGTGCAAACCGAAGGCGCATAAGGTATTCTCCGTTTTTCATTACTTCACTGAAAATCTTTGAAGAATGGCTACTCCAAACATAGTTAAGATCTCTGATAGACCTCGCCCCTCATTCAAGAAACATCCCTACAAATCATTGGAGGTAGACCCACTAGGAGCCTTCTCTAGTGTTCCTCACGGAGTTTTACATACCGAAGACATTAGGGTTTACATACATGCAAACATTGAGGAATTTGGGGAATTCAAATTAAGAGACCTCTATCACAAGCAACTGATAGACAATGCTTTTGAGCTTAAACCAGAGTATAAGGATATCCAGAAGAAACAATTTGAGCAATTTATTCATTTCCCCTGCTTTGAAGAAGATGAATGGGTCCGGTATGTACTGAGCAGGATGCATGACAACTTTCTATGGCTAGATAGACCCTGCAAGATCACAAAAGAGGCAATTAGAGCAGTAACTGGTCTATACTCTTCCGGAGGGGTACCTATCCTCAAATATGTCAAGAACAACATTGTAACTGAGGCCACCGGATCAAAATTTGATAAGAGGGCAATGACCATTGAAGATATTTCGGATCCGGATATCAAATATGCATCAATGATAATAGGATACAAGATCTATCACTCCAGCAGGGAGAATTCTGTATCCGGAACTGCAGTATACACTGCCTATGAAATGCTAAGAAAGAATGCAGAATATGATCTCTGCGAACTACTGCTAAGCCAATTAATGGAAAACATACAGAAAATCAAGAAGGATAAGAAGAATTCCTTTAAGTATGGTACTCTTATTGTATGTCTATTCTTCTACTTCATGAATGAGCTACCCGGAACAAGTGGATGGGTATGGCAGAATGACAAACCTGTTGCAGTCCAGATAAGAGACTATTTGCATGGACTTGGGGATGCAAAAGCGAGAAATACAGCTCTATGGGGATACTTCAAAAACTTTCAGAGCATGATGCAAGCAAGAGAGAGAATTCCCCAGTCTCTTGTTGAAAAATACAAAGACTCAGTGTGCTTTATGGTTGACACTGATCAGTGCCTAATGGAGGCAGTAGAACCAAGGACTGTCTGGATCATGCCCATGGGGTATGAAGTGGATGAACAGATAGTGGAGCTGCATGCTCAACACATGCTAAGTCAGCCCAAAGATCCTAAGGCAGAAAGGTTTGGAACCTTTGAGGAGCTGAGTGTAAAAATACATGTAGAACTCAGGGAACCTGAGATTAAAAGAAAGGCGAGAAAAGAAGTAGAGCACATTGCTCAAGGCCTAGGCATCTCAAAGGAGGCACTTGATGCCAGCCGGGAAAAGAGGAGGAAGGCTGAGGAAGAAGAGAAAAGTAAAGAAAGTGCTCCGGTTGAAGCTCCCACCCGGACCAGATCATCAAAGAGATCTGCACCTCCCACAACCAAAAGTTCTAAACCGGAAGTCCAGGCATCCGGTAAGAGATCCAAGACAAAAGCCACAAGGGCTTATGGAAGCCAAAAGGATGAAGAGGAAACAGAGTCAGATGAGGGAATAAAAGAAATAAAGAAACAGAAGAAGAAAGGATCCGGTAAGCCCTCCACAGGCCAAGACAAGGATGAAACGGCAGAAAAGCCCACTCTGTCTCTAGAGAGCATAATCAAGTCGGTCACGGTGGATGGAAACCTTCAACCAATGACTGAATCTTATGATGACTTCAGTGAGGCCGACCAAAAGACTCTGCAGGAGGCCACAGTTAAATATCTTAACATATATAATAAGGCTTTCATTGAAATAATATCTCTTATTCCTAAAAGCCTAGAAAAGGAATTGGAAGTAAGAAAGAATAATGCTCATGCTAAAGATCTTGAGATCCGGGAGCAGATAGCTATTCAGCTATATCCTCAAATTGATCCCAAGACAATGAACATTATCTTCAAGGACTGCAAAGATGAGTTCAGAAGCAAAGCCAGGATGAATCAACTCATGCTTGGTGAGACTGACAAAGTGGCCCAAGAAACAGAAGAGATCCTTCGGAAGGCCTTCAAAAGGTTCAATCTTCCTGTTGTAGAGGACTTAGGTGCAGAAACAGCTGCTGATTTGGAATCTTCTGTTCCGGAAGAAGTGAGCCCTGAACAGACAAATATCTCTCCTCCGGTTTCCCCTACAGTCTCCGGATCCAAAGAAGAAGAGCAATTACAGGAGAAGGAAGCAGTGGTGAAAGACAAAGAGGTTGACAGTTCTAAGACTGCAGAAGAAAAGAAACATCTGTCTCCGGCAAGAGACACTGCACAAACTGTTCAACAATTTTTGAGCAAAGAAACTTTAGAGATTGATGAACCGGAGCTTCTAAAAGGCCCATTTGATTTTGACTCTCTCTCTCCGGTACAAACAATGAAGATAGCTTCATTTGCAAATGCCAAGGCAAATGAAAAGCTCCTGAAGTCTCATATGGAAGACTGTGAGTTGATAGAGGCTGCTTCCGGAGTACTTGTAAAGATCATGCCATCAATCCAGATAGATCCGACAGCCTCCTCTTCCGGTAATCTAAAAACCTTAGTCAGCAGTGTTGAGACACATTTTGATTCTCTAGAAAAATCAGCTGAAGAAAAGGTCCGGAAGGAATTTTTGGATAAAAGATTTTCAGAAATATTAGAATTAATCTCTAAGGATAGGAAGATTGTAAGCATTGGAATAAAGAGCTTAGAGAATGCTCTTAAGGATGGCGGTGACATCTATAAATTTTGTATATCCTGGTCAAAGGCAACAGCTGCATTTGACAAGAAAATAAAAGAGGAACAGGATAAGCTACAAAGCTTATCTCAAAGTTTTGATCCTCTCTCTTCCTCTATAATAAATCAAGAATGTCAGACTATTGCAGTCTTGAATGAAATAAAGAATCTTGAGAAGGAAAGAAAGAACATCACTAACCGGATGGGAGAACTTAGAAGGATTATAATCCCTAAGTTGGAAACTATGCATGAGGCCATCAGTGATGCTCAGACCACCGCCCAAACAAAAGATCCGACAGATCTCAAGCGGGCAGAAGCTTTTGCATTTTTGTTAAGTGGTCACATTTCAATTTTGGATAGAATGAAGCAAAGTTGGGCTACAGAAATGATCCAATTGCAGACATCCTTTGCAGACATTCTTCAATTTATGTGAGTATGTAAATATGCGGCTAAGTATAAGAAATTTTTGAAAATTTTGATATGCGGACCCTACCCTTTGCCATTGATGTCAAAGGGGGAGTGAGGAGCAGTGAAAAATGAGGAATCCAACTAAGGGGGAGTTCCGGAAATTGTATATAAAGACAGAGCATCAGCAAAGGGGGAGCATAGTGAAAACACTTAGTCATTTTTCACTAAGTGTTGCCATCAATGCCAAAGGGGGAGATTGTTGGCAAGAGACACTATATGGATTCATGGTTGTTGTCATTGATGGCAACAAAGGTCATCCCACATATCCGCAAGTCATGATGTGTCTCTACCGGAAGTCAGAATAAAGAATGTTGTGGTCCGGTGAAGAAGAACAGAGCATGTGGCAAGGTCCGACAGATTGGTCCGGATCTCTCAGAGGAAGTGTCTTGGTGCAGTGCGGATTTGGGGAAGTCAAGAGGACTACCTTGAGTGGTATATTCCAAGGATTTAGCCTCCGGTGATGGACAAGGAAAAAGATATGAATGGTTGAGTACCGGATTCCTGAGAGACAGTGAAAACAGAGGAAGAACTGACTGGCAGAGTATCAGACTGCTTTCCGGATGGGTTACTGTTGATGACAGAGGTTGTGAAGGCATGAATCATGTTTGGCCGACATGATTAATGATATCTACAAGTACATGCTTGATCCGCATTGCTTGGTGAGGAAGGATTCAGCCGACAGAATGAGAGTTTGTAAGAAACTAGACTGTTCCGGATGCCGACTAGAAAGGTGATGAAATTACTTGTGCGGATATATATAGAGGATGGATTTAGTTGTGAAGTGGGTGTTGTTGTGTAGTTATATGCGAAGAAGTCTAGATAAGAGCAGAGGTAGCAAAAAGGATCCGGTATGTGAAAGATAGCAGAATAAAGAACAGAGGAAAGATGAAGTGCAGCAGATCAGTGTACTGAGCCTAACCGGAACTGAACTCCAGCATATGCAGATGCTTCAAATCAGTTCAAGACTGTGATTCTCATCACTTTGTAGACAGTGTGTCTTCTTGTAGGCAGTGGGCCTCTTGTGAGCAGTGTGCTCGGGCAGTGAGCCCTAATTGGCAAGTGCCATTTTTGTAATTTCCTATTCTTCTAACAGAGAATAATTTTGGGTTAATCACCCCGTGGTTTTCTCCCTTAACAGGGTTTCCACGTCAAAAATACTGTGTCATGTGTTTCTTATTTCATGATTAATGTTTTTGTGTTTGATTCTATGCTGCATCAATTAAAAGGAAAGTTCAATAAGGGAAATAATTAGGATAACTGATTCACCCCCCCCTCTCAGTTATCAACAGGCCCTTCCCATTTATAGATGTATGATTTAGGTGGCCCCTTTGGGTTTTGTTAGGCAATTGGATTCCTTAGCAAGACAGTTCTTATGGGCTAGTAGCTTATTGTCTTCTAAATGGAGCCTTGTCAAATGGGACATTGTTTGTAGCCTGAAGCAATTTGGCGGCCTTGGGTTAAGGCAGTCGTCATTGTCAGGGATGGTGTTGGCTGCTAAATTGTATTGGTGGTGGTGTGTGGAGCAGGATGGGATCTGGGCTAGGATATTAACTCAGAAATACTTCCCGGGGATCCTTTAGATTGATATTCCTCACTATCCCCTGGTGGGGAAAGGCTTGGTGATTTGGAGCATGCTCAAGAAAGGGGCTGCTCTGGTCAAGGATGACTTATTTTGGATTTGTAAAAGAGGGACAAAAGCTCATTTTTGGTCTGATTCTTGGGATGGTTTTCCTCCCATTGTTTCTCAGTTTCCTAATTTGGTGACTCTGTGAGAGAGGTTCTGTGAGGTAGGATGGTCAAGGGTGAGTGACTTCAAGTCCTTTTCTTCTCATGGGTAGTTGGTGGTGGCAAGATGGAAGAACCCTGATGAGTGGCCTATTGTTGGTATGGAAGAGGAGTGTGCTGAGCTTCATAGTATCCTTTCTCGTAGACGCTGTAGCTCCCTCCAGGAAGGGATGTTCTTTCTTGGTCTCCTAATCCTAAGGGTGTCTATATTGTTGCTTCTGGATATCAGGTGTTGTTATCTCACCGGCTAGATGGGGTGGAGGTTCATTGGTGGAAGAAAGTGTGGAATAAGCTTTCTTGGCTGAAGTGTAACTACTTTATTTGGACTTTGGCTTGGAATAGGTGCTTGACATGGGATAATATTCGGAAGCGGGGTTTTCAAGGTCCTTCTATGTGTGTTTTGTGTGGATGTGGAGAGGAGGACTCCTCTCACTTGTTTTTCTATTGTCCCTTGACTTTGCAGCTTTGGCATTTTTGGTGGGAAGTTTGGAAAAGCCCCTGTGTTCATGCTTCCTCCCTGGTGGATTTTTGGAGTAGTCTGGGTAGACCTCCTTCTATGGCCTCTTTCTTGCAAGATGTGTGGTATGTTGGGCCTTCCTTCATACTATGGCAGATTTGGTTGGAACAGAATTGAAGAATATTTCGAGGTGAGAAGCTGTTGATTCAACAAGTTTGGCACAAAATTATGAGTATAATTTGGGAGACGGTGGAAGCTAAGTGTGATGTGGTGTTCCCTTTGGAGAAAGGGGATGCTGAGCTGGTGGATAGATTGGGTATTCAGGGGTTGTCTCCAACTTCTGCTTGTGTCAGGAGAGGTAGGCAGGTGAAAAAGAAAGTTCAAAGGGTGGGAAATTGGCTACCCCCTCCGACTGGCATTCTAAAGCTCAATACTGATGGTTCTTCAAGGGGCAATCCTGGGCCTGCTAGGATTGGTGGGGTTGGCAGGGATTTTTTGGGATCGGTGGTTTTTTTCTTTTCTGTTCATGAAGGATTGCAGACTATCAACCTTATGGAAGGTTTGGCGATCCTCTATGCTTTGGAGAGGGCTTATGCTTTGGGATGGCGCAAGGTTATCTATGAGTCTAATTCATAGGTTTTGATTAATTTGCTGAATAAACAGAAGGTATCTGATGTTAGTTGGCAGTTGGCTATGATGGTGCAACAGATTCTGCAGATAAGTTCTTTGATGGAGATGGTGTCTTTTGTCCATATTCCAAGGGAGTGGAATAGGGCAGCAGATTGTTTGGCTAAGTGGGCTTCTGAGCATTTAGATGACTGGAAGATTGATGAGTGGGAGCAGGTTCCTCATGAGCTCCGACATGACTTGGAGAAGATTCTTGCCGAGGATGGGAATGGTTTTAGTGAAGGATGATGTTGTTTCATGCTTTGTATGGTTGTTTCTTATGGATTCCCGAGGCCTTGGCCCTTTGATGTTTTGTAATGCTCTCTTATGAATTTCAATAAAGTTTTTACCCCTTTTATTAAAAAAAAAAAATCTTTATTACCAGCATAGTCTCTTTAAATTAACTAAAATATTCTAACTGCAAGTAATTTTATAAATGCCAACAAATTGGAAGATATCTCTCGGCGCACTCTAGATATATTTTTTTAAATATAAATATACTAGTTGTTAGGAAAGCCACCTTTACATACCCTTCTTATAGGAGAATTTGTATTAACATAAAGTAAAATTGTGCAATATGTAGAATATGTGGAGAATGAGAATTCTTTGTTACTGTAAACATCCAAATAATATATTTGAATGTTAGTAGTGTGCTTTTTAGCATTCAAGTGGGACTATTATATTGAAAAGTAATTACTTTTCAATCTCTTATAATAAGATAGAATGAGTCTAACTTCCAACCCATTCTATCTTATAGTACACTTTATATTTTGTATATAAGACTATGCAAACAAAACAAACATGACTCTTCTAATTATTTTTTGGCATGATTATAAAGATCTTTAAAAGAATATGTTTATTTCAATCTTGTCCAAATATATTTCAATCAAAGTTATCTTTAATTATTGTAATGAATTTCTTCTTATTTTTAATTAAATTGTTCATCTATTAATGAAAAGTGTTTTTATATACTTTTATATAGTCAAATTATTTATAATTTTTTTTTGTATTAAATTGTTTGTATTTTTACACACTTCTATTTAACTTAAACAATTAAAAAAATTATTATATTCTCTCTCTCTATATATATACTTCATTCTATCATAGTTAAAAATTATTTTTTAATAGGACAATACCTGAACTAAAACAGTAACCAGTCACTGAGAGGCACTTATCAAGTCTAATACCTAATCTACCAGGTAGAGGCGAGAAAATGCATCTAATAGGTTTTGTATACTCGTATATTTTGAAAACATCTGTTTGATAACAATGACTCTGTGGGATGAGTTAGTATATAGCATACTTGTCATAATTATGAATGCAAAATTTTGAAAATGTGATTATAAAAAAAAAATCTAACAATTGTATGAAATACTGATTGTTAGATTCATGCATGCAAATATTGATTTTAAAATTCATCCATGCAAATATTGATTTTTTTTAAAGTATATTGTTTTTTGACCAATATTTGTGAAGGAAATATGACTGTTGTTACATGTTTGGATGGAAAAAAAATGATTTAGACAAGGACATATCAAATTGGGCGGACATTTGGGCCTTCAACGAGAAAGACCTCGAAAAGATAAAGTTAGAAGAGAATTGGGTGTCTGGAAAATACCCAAATACTATAGAGTTCCAAAAGCTCTGTAAAGAATATGGGGTATATTGCAATCCACTTTCACTTAATATGGTTAAAATATCTATGTTTATTGATGAATCTTAATGCTTGCTGTTAAAACTTTGAAATGTTGTACAGGCAAAGCCACAAGTAGAATGTGCTACAGGATGCCCTCTACAACTTAAACTTCTGGAGAAAATTGCCAACCTGCGAGCTGCCTGGCTTGTTATTGACAGGTACAACAAAATTTTCTCCATCCTTCTAGTTTCAGTTTCTTTTTTCATGTTTATGTGATTTATAATTACTTGGAGAAAACAAGTTTAACGATTTCTGATACATATTGTGTAATATATTAAATTAATTTAGATATGCCCCTCCTTTAGATTATGTTAAAATGTTAAATTATGTTGAGTTCCATAAAGCTGTATAATAAAAGTAGTGTATATACAACCTGAAATAATTACAAAATAATAGAAAGCAAAGACAATATACAGTATTTTGAGGTGGGAAAACCTTTTCTATTAAAATATTCAGCACACTAAATTTTTATAAAAACTTAATCATTCTCCAATACAATAATGAATCTTTCTTACTTCACCCTTGAACATACAACATTTAGCCAACAAATTAACTATGTAGATGTTTTTATAGATAAATGAAAAATCCATAACAAAAGATTAATCATCCTATGATTTAACTTATTTTTCTTTTTATGTTAGTGGAGCCTATATGCTTACAAACTTTAATATTTACAGTTATTGGATACATGTTTATTAGTGTTATCACTAATATTTGGGAAGGGAAGGTATTTTGATTAAAATTTCTTATAATTCACCTCATAATGACAATTTTGATGGTGGTTAAAAGTTAGTGTTTTTCTTATGATTAGACTTTTGGTATAATGTGATTATGCTTCTTTGCTTTCTTTTCTGAGGTATGATTTAGTTTTCTTTTAAAGTTATAAATTAAATGTTTAAATTTTTTTTATAGATTATGTTGTAGTGGTTTTTTCAATTATAGCTATATTTAATATATTTTTGTACTTACTATTTTAATTAGAATCTTTATTTTATACACTATTTTCACATTATCATAAGTTATAGCTATGATAATTGATGTATCATATCTCACAAAATGAATTAAAAAATAGATTTATTCATATCCTAGTATAATAAGGAAATTAAAACTATATCAAATATAAACACTTATATGAAAAAATATCCTTACTATATATGTACATATGTTTTTACACTAACATAAAATACATCAACAATAGTCATTCCTCATTTCTCTTATTAAGAGCTCTCAATTTGCATAGGTTTCAAGAAGACTATTAACAACAAGAGAAGACTCCTTTTCTATTTTCTCAAGTGCATGAATAATTCAACCAAACCCATCTCTTCAATTTCCCTTTTATTTTCATTCTTTAGTGTTAATTATGATTTTGGAGCATATGTAATCTATTTATATAGTTCCACCATTTGTCCAACAAATGCTTTTTATTAGGTTCCAAATTTTGTCAAGCATCATCATGGTGCCTCTCTATTTGTTGTATGTTTTTCATGTATAACCATTTAATATTCTCAGAGTTCAATAATATAGTTTGTGTAACAATAGAAAAATTTACCTCCATATCATTAAGTTGATGAACACATTAGAATGGGTCTTTTATATCCTCAAGGTCCAAATGGAATGTGAAGATGTTATATAATCTCCTTATGTAAACTAAAATTGAGATCTTTTATTCCCTGACCCAAGCATGTAAGTTTGCAAGGATGAAAATGGCTCTATAAAGTGCCTTTGATGATGATTTTGACAAGAATAAGGCACACCTTATTGCTTGAGGTTTTCATAGAGAGGGGGAGTAGATTACAATGAAACCTTTACTCTTGTTGCTTGGTATGATACCATTTGCATGATAAATTCTCTTGTTATCTCCTTCAAATGGGAGGTTCATCAGATGCATGTGAAGATCGTGTTTCTTCTAGGTGATTTACATGGAGTAGCCTCACAATTTTTAGCAAGAAATTATCATTCCTCTTATTTGAATAATGAATAAATATCTCTATAGGATCAATAAATCCCCTCAATAATGGTATTGGAAAATTCAAAATTTTTCATTTCTTCTAATTTACCAATTGTTCAATGGGGATCATGATATCCTTGTGCACTACTAGGATGGTCACATTCTCACCTTCTTTTGGCTATGCCATCCCAATCATGTAGTTGTGTGTTGCCTCCAAATATATTTACATAAGTTGAGGGCCCTCATTTTCATTTGAAGATAACTCTATTGTTGGTGCATCATTGACATAATTTTTAGATACCTCACTCAAACACATGGAAGTCTTTTACATACACTCAAACTTTGCTAGTATTACTATACAGGAACAAGAAGATGGGGGTGCTTGCATCATGTTGGCATCGAGTGTTATGACCAATGGTAGCTTGTGCCTCCCTTCAAGCAATGCTCAAAAGGACCACACAAAACCAACATAGTTATGATGCCTTGTACCACACCATAATGCACAAAATGAACAAGTTTAAAGTTGTCATCATCACCATGCAAAAAACTACCCAAAGACTATCCAAGGTTTAAAAGTGGCCAAAGATCAAGAAAATATGGTTCAACACATGATTACATCAAAGGGCACACTTAACTTGGCATAAAACATTGCTTTGTAGAATAGTCAAAGTGCCTACATGGCTTTCTAGGGTAGTGCACGTGCCATGCAACAAGTTGCCTTCATGTTTTTCAGAATGATATCCTCAACGTACACCCTTATGTTCTTTCTATTGAAACATAGCCACCAATTCCTTCTAATTCCTTGGTGAAACATGTGGATCATTTGGACACATTGACATGCACCCTTTTCATTTCTAGCCCTCCATAGATTCTCCTTCTCCTCTAAATGCAAGCATGCAATTATCCCCATCTTTGATAGCTTGTATGGAGAAAATTATAGTTGACATGACCACATAGCTTAAGCATACCATGGATTTGGCAACCCTAAGGAGTGATTTAGTGAATGCCTTAGTACTCACCAAGGTTAACTATGATAATTTTGACAAAGATTTGGACCACATTTGATTAGTCCTTCCAATGGATATCAAATGGTAGACTTTGATTGAAACACACCTAACATTGGTGATGACAATGTTGGACAAACTCTAGAAAGATTTTGAATACAAGGATCTAAGCTTGACAAAGATGGACATTATTAGCACTCAAATAAAAAAGCAACATGCCTTGATTGATTCCAAGCATGTAACATTTAGGACATCCATCAACAATCTGCCTAGACTGGTGCACCTTGAGTTGCAACAAAGGCTTGAAACTTCACAAACTCTAGGCACACTTGCTTGAAACTTTACAAATTCTAACCATATAGAAACATGCAAATTTCATAACTAAGAAGTAAATGTGAGAAGCATATTTAGATTATGATGAAGATAAGAATGATAAGTATGCTATGTAAATGACATATAAAAGTTGAGAATCATAAACATGACACATAAGATATGAACATAATAACTATCATAAATATAGTATCACTAGCATGATAAGAATCATAAACAAAGGATTGTAGGAAAACACAAGAACATCATGTACATGTAGCATAGGGCATAAGTTACAAAGAACATGTGGAATCATAAGTGGTAAACATGCAACATAGTAGGACATAAGATTCAAACAAGGAACATATGAAAGCTTGGAATCTAACAAATAAACATAGGCAAGCATAGTAAGAAAACAAATGAACTAATCATAGTAGATAGGAAAGCATAGGGCCCAAACATAGACGAATCAAAAGGCAAAGTTTCCTCCAAGTGGGGAAACAAAGCATAAATCATAACATAGAAGATGAAATGAGAATTGGAGAAACACAACATGGCATAAACAAAAGGGAAGAGTGTAAGAACACATAATAAAAGACAAATAAATGATAATAGAAGCATATAAATAAATAAAGAATAAGACTACTCAAGGTCTCAAGGAAAAAAACTAGAGAGATCACCATCTAAGAGGTCATCCTCATCCCAATAAGTAGCATCGATTTATTACTCCTCAATTATATGGCTAAATCTTCTTGAATTATATGGCTCTCTTCTTGATACAAATTGGTACTCTTTGTGAAAACATTGGGAACAGATGAAACTACAGAAACATCCATTTTAAAACCATTTTTCTTATTTCTTTCAAGGTGGTTCCATAGAAAGAATTTAAATTTGTTGAACAATAACATTCTTCTTTGGTACCCATGAAGAAAGGGTTCTCTTAGCATGAAAGGTGGGTTTTTGAAACATAGAACCCTTATCCTTCTTGGGTAGAATAGGAGGTAAGGAATACTTATTATGGTCATGTGAAACCATAGATTTTTACTTTTCATTTATTTTTACCTCCAATTGCCTTTGATACACATTATAAAGAGCATAGATACATTTGAATGTGGTGGTTCCTTAGGATTGTATGTAACTATCCAAAGTAAAATATATCTTTGAAATAGGATCACATGGATCTTGTTGGGAATTCAATCCCTATTACAATCAATTCATAGATTGAGATATTGAAAATTTATGATTATATGATGTAAATGTAGCTATGCTTCTTGTAACAATTAATTTAGCAATATTAAGGAAAGAACATGAGATAATATACACACTAGATGCATATGAGATAGATTTATGTGGGAAACCCTTATAGGAAAACACCCACCAACAAAAAGACAATAATAATTTTATTAATATAAATATAGTTCAATACAATTAGTCTCTTTCATATATTACCTCATCTTGTAGACTATAGTTTACAATATCACAACCATGCCTTATAGTGCCTCATCATAGTATGATTAGACAATCTCCTCTCACTATTCCATCCATACTAGAAGTTAGATATAAATTTTGAACCATCCTCATGGAGTTCCAATTGCTATAATTATTTAACTATCTCATGGAATACTAGTAGTAACACAACCATATAATGACCATACCATGACATCAGTATACCCCACATTAGATCAAACATGACTTCTACACATGTATAAACATTACATATAATTAGCCACTACAACTAACACTTAGTCAAAGGTTGTTGGCCATCTTCACTTGAACTGCGTACATGTCTTCCTAAACTATGGCTTTTGGTAGTAGAGACAAACACTTGATCACTTCTAGCTTCTTGTAGTTCCTTTAAACATCCTCTAATACATCTCCATGCTCTTATCTATTGATTCATGTACTCCAACAATGTTGCATGTGCACTTGCACTATCATATACACTCCAACAACTACTTAGACCAATATGATACATTTTGTTCTCAACCAAATGCCTTGTGGTTGCAACCATAACAAAAATGGGCTAAGAAAAAACTCCCGATATACTAGAACATCTAAAACTCATTGCAACTCACCACATAGCATTTTAAATTTTTTTACTAGTCTATGATCACCACTTGAATATCTTCTCTTCATCCAGGAACTTTGTACAAGTGAATAGTACACCAAAGTTATAACATTCTCCCACTTGATATTTACCATAGGAGAGTTTGTAGTATGAGTCAAGAAGATAAATCATGCATGGGAAAGAGATAAAAGCATTACATCCTTGCACCACAAAAAATTACTAGGACTCATATGTTTTGTCAAAGAATCAATAATATTTACCCGAGTGTCAATTTTCTCTGTTTGAATTTTAGGCTAATTACAATCTACACTACATGACTCTAAAAAAAACTATTAAAAAGTCTTTGTAACCACATTGGAACCATGAATCTAACAAAACATGCTTTATATTTTTAGATAATACTTCAAAATATCCCACTAGAATACATTATACATGTGCTACAACAAACCTTTGCTTTAGAGTTTGCAAAAGAGAATTTTGGAACTTTGGTGTGCTCTTAACCTATAGAGAGTTCTTGGATGAAGAGAATATGTTCAAGTGGTTGATCATAGACTAGTAAATAGCTACAAAATGTTATGTAGTGAGTTGTAGTGAGTTTTAGATGTTTTAGTATAGAATGGAGGCTTGTTTTAGCCTAGTGTTGCTATGGTTTCAAAAGCAAGGTGTTTGGTTGAGAATTTAGTGCCACATCTTGGTCTAAGTAGTTTCTAGAGAGTGTATGATAGTGTAGGTGCACATGAAAAATTATTGGAGTACATGTAGTAATGGGTAATGACATTGATATGTTATAGAAGATGTTCAAAGGTAATACAAGTAGCTAGAAGTGATTAGGTGTTTGTCTCTACTACTACAAGACATAGTTGGTGTTTGGTTGTAGTGCAAGTAGTTTAGATAAAGATTGTTAACAACCTTTGACCAAGTGTAAATGGTAGTGGATAATTATATGTAGTGATTATCCATTTGGATAATTCATGTTTGATATAATGTGTGATATGCTGATATCATGGTGTGGTCATGTTATGTTTGTGTGACTGTTGGTATTCCAAGGGGTAGTAGACAATTGTGAAAGTTGGAATTCCTTGAGGATAATTTAGCATTGATATTTAACTACTGGTATAGATGGAATAGAGATAGGAAAGAATACCTAAGCATATTGTGATGTTGTAAAGTGTGTTTGTGAGATTGTATGTTGTACTATAGATATAGATAGTCTATGAAAGAGACTAATTATATTGAACTTTGTTTCTAAGAATACACTTATTTTTTGTTAAGGGTTAAAAAAGGGGTTTTGAAATGGGTCCCATCCCTTTAACAATGAGCAAAGCATGAACTATAAAGTAACTACCTAAGGAACAACCTAAAAAGAAATTAGGCTAGAAAAACAACATTGTTGTAACAAAGTTGTAACAAGTCAGTGACACTAGAATATTACAACACAATAAAATCAAACAACAAAGGTAAAGGGAATTAAGTAGGTAATTGATGCTTCCAATTATTCTTTGAGGAGATCTAGATGTTCATCCATGAATTTCATATCTAGTTCATCAATTACATTACACTTATCCATCTTTTGGCTACATGTCTTGGTACTAGGTCCCTCTTGAGTAGGATTGCCACATTTCTTCAATCCAACATGAAGCATATGGATGCTTGTGGCATAGTTTTAGATGGTATTTCTACTAACATCAATTTTTTTTATATATCCTTGACATCTTGCAACTTACATTCCAAATTGTTCATTCTTTCCTCCTACTTTAGCTTGTCATCTTTGAGTCTGCAACTGTCTTCTAAAATGTCCTGCTACTCCTTGACTAGTTTGACATTAAAAATTTGGTTGAGAAGTATCACCACTTATCCATTGGTGTAGCAACGATATCTTAAGGTTAAGAATTTTATTCTCCATAAAGATCTATTTGAGTATATTGTAGTGGACTGATATTCATTCTCCATCCCACTTTGACTTATCCAATAGTTGTTGAAGAATAGAGGCCAAATCTTCAATTCTAGAGATCACTTACCTAGAATATTTAGGGGGAATAGGGGATGTACTAGGGGAATTTCCATTACCCTTAGTAAGTCTAATATTGTCAACAATATCCTCCTCTTTAATCATCTTTTCTTTTCCCTTCTATAGAGCACTGTCCTCATCAACATCCCTATTAACAATGAGTGACCTATTCCCCTTAGGCACCTTCCTCCTATTATCTAAAGCTTCCTCCTCACAACACCCTTCCACATGAGAGGAAGCCTTTCTTTTTCTCTTACTAGCCTGCTCAACCAATCTAGAGGGGCCTAGGACCTCCATATTGGGAGCATCATAAACCTTAAAACCCCTAACTATTGAATGGGTCCAAAAATCATTACCTACATCCTTGTAAAGGGGCCTTAACACCTATCTAAAAACCAACTCCTCCTCTGTCTTAATAGGCTTTGGGGAGGGTAAGGGATTGAGATTTTAAACATGTATAATTATTAATAAAATGAAGGATTGGTGTAGAGTGCATGAAGCCTTTTCAAGAAAAAGTTCCATTATTGAGCATTATAAGGAAATCATCAAGAAAAAAATAAAGTTGACCAAATTTTTATGTCTAAAATGGTTAAGAAGGGTAAAGTGGAAAGATAAGATGCACTTAATCTCCCCTCAAGAGTGACACACCTCATAATCTAAGGGCCACTTCATCCCAAGGTTTGGGGAGGGACACCCTAATGTAACCAGCTTGTTGCCTCTTTAGTTTCTCCTCACCTTCTAGGAAAGCCTTAACCATTTCCTCTTTACCTTTCCTATCCTTTAAAGTCTTCACTCACTCCATGGATAGCCCTAAAACCCAAGCTATGAGATCCCTCATTATCTCTAACTCTAGACCTTTAATCAACATCTTCCTTGAATTCCATCCCTTGCTAAATTCCTCTAAGAGAATAGGGTCATGACCCTTGATTCTCTCCAAGAAATTAGTTAAACCCCCTCTTTTGATGATATATTACACCATGGTATTACTTTTGACATCCTCATAGGTTACCTCTTTAGTTTTGATTCTATCCCTTGTTTTCTTGTAAGGGTTTCCCATGCAAATCTTTGTGTCTCATGTGTATGTGGATTGAATACTATCTCATGTTATTTCCTTAATGTTTCTAAATGAATTGTTAAAACAAACATAATTATATTTACATCATATACTCTTAAAGTTTCAATATTCCAATCTATGGGTTAACTGTAATAGGGATTTAACTCCCAACATTTGATATTAGAGAGAGATTTCTTGGATGAAGTATTATCATATGGTTTTGTAGCCATATTTAATATTATTGGTTTTAAGAGTCATGTAGTGTAGAGTGCAATTAGTGTAATTAGGAGGAGATGGGAAACAGACTCCTCATCCTTGAGACAAAGGAGACACCTGTTGGGAATTTGAAATCCTCTGATTTTCAGATTGTCCTAGGTGAGGATCTTATTATGAGAGGCTAACCACCAGAATAAATTCACCTTTGGGATAAGATGATGGTTCAATTTTTTTCCCAAAAACTACTACCATTTGCAGGATCTAACAACAGATTATAAGAAGACATAACCGAAAAGATACCCAACTTATCTTTGGCCCAGAGAAGCTCATCATTCTTAGGAAAAAATGGTATCCTACAAATTTGTATATCTTGTTGAAAAACATTAGCTACTTGGATAAGATCATTGTATCTTTGATAGTAGTTAGCAAGCAATTTCCATTGATTAACTCCCCTGTTGTGTAAAGAGTACTCTGAAGTCAATTCTCCAAAAAAGGCAGTGGTAATTTCAGCTAATCTCCTAAAGTTATGATAACTAGAGAGAGGTTGTTCCTTTAACCAACTATCTTCCCAGAATTTAATCACTCTCCCATTCCCTGGCTTCCATTTGATTCCTTTCTAAAGAAGGACCCTGGTTTTTAGAACATTGTTCCAAATGATAAAGCCTCTAGGTATACCAGTTTCAACAAGAAACCTGCTAAAATCCACATTAGAGAGATACCTGGCCTTCATGATTACACTCTAGTCCTTACTATCTTTGAAGAGGCCCCAACCTACCTTAGCCATAAGAGCTTTATTGGTGAGGTAGATTTTCCTTAGACCAAGCCCTCCTTGATACTTGGGAAGACAAATCCTATCCCAATTAATAAGAGCTATTCTTTTATTTTCTTCTAGTCTAGACCATAGGAAATTCCTTTGAATTATTTCAAAATTTTGAGCCAGGTACTTGGTAATCTTGAATAGAGATAGATAATATATGGTGACCCTTTGCAAAGAGGCCTTAAGGAGCTGAAATTTACTAGCTTGACTTAGGAGTTTACCCTTCCAACCAGCAAGCTTCTTCTAGATACGTTCAAGGACAAAATTCCAAAATATGGGAGAAACTTCATTAATAGTTAAATGGAGGCCAAGGTATGTACCTGGGAGATCATCACCAACACATCCCAAAATATCCTTGATTTTCTTCTGTAGATCATCTCGAGTATTGAAAATATATTTGACTTTTCTCATAGTTTATGCATTGACTAGAAACAACATACTCATTCAACAATCTCTTCCATTTTTCGGGCCTCCACCACAAAAGTAGTGCCAAAAAGGATAGTATCATCAAAAAGCTGTTGGATGGCTGCTAGATCAATTGAAGTTGTAGGTTTAATTCCTTTGAGCTCTCTTGATCTCAACAACCTTAAAATATTTCTCCCAATGACCTCTACCAAGATAATGAAGAGATATGGGGATAAAGGATCTCCTTGTCTTAACCCTCTCCCAACATTGAAGAACCCCCTAGGAATACCGTTGACAAGAACAAAGATATTGATTGTAGTCACACATTCCTTAATCAGGTTGAGAATTTTGTCTTGGAAACCAAATTTCTTAAGAACTTTGAAAAGATAGTCCCAAGAGACCCTGCCATAGGCTTTAGAGATATCAAGTTTAAAAACCATACAAGGAAGGTTGCATCTGACCATAGAGTGAAAAATTTCATGAGTGGAGATGGCTGCATCAAGAATTTGTCTACCTGGAACAAAGCCTTTTTGACAACCACTTATCAAATTATCAAGAAGAGGTTGAATTCTGAAAACCAAAATTTTAGAGAAGATCTTATATACTATGTTACATAAACTTATAGGTCTGAATTCCCCCATGGAAATAGGGTCATTTTTCTTGGGAACAAGAGCTATAAAAGTGTTATTGAGTTCTTTTAAAACTTTCCTAGTTCTAAATAAATCCCTGGCACCTTTCATAACATCATTACCAACAATATCCCAGAACTCCTGGAAGAAGGATGGAGGGAAACCATCAGGTCCTAGGGCTTTATATGCTTCCATGGATAGAAAAGAGAACAACTCTTACTTCCTGTTCAGAAATAGGTTTAGTCAGAAGAACATTACCCTCACTAGAAAGACATGAGGGGATATGCTCAATAAGCTATTCATCCAATCTAGAAAAATCAGGAGTCACTTGATAAGCCAAGAAATTTTGAAAGTATTTGGACGCAACCTGGCCAACCTGAATATTAGTGTTAGCTTCAGACCCCTATTCATCAATCAACCTTGATATGCTATTCATCTTCTTATGTCTCATGGTAGATTGATGGAAGAAGGCTGTGTTTCTATCTCCCTCCCTCAACCATTGCACTCTAGATTTCTCTTTCCAATAAATTTCCTCACTCAAGTCATAACTTCATTCCACTATTTCCTCAGGGAATCTTCTTGTTGGGAGACTTCCTCAGAGTAGTCTCCTTGGGCCATTTTTAGCTAGACTTATGAAAGTTTGGATGAAATCTCTTCTTATGTTCAAATATATTACCAAAAGTATATTTGTTCCATCCCTTAACTTTGTTTTTAACAATAATAAGTTTTTGAACCAACCTAAACATAGTTGACCCCTGAATAGGAGTATTCCACTAGTTAGATATACAATATTTGAAATTTGGGTGGTAAGTCTACATAATCTCAAATCTGAAAGAGTAAGGCCTTTTATGAAGATTATCCTTGCAAGACAAAAGTAGAGGGTTATGGTCAGATATAGTTCTCAGGAGGGCAACAAGGTGAGAAGAGCTAAGACTATCCCAATTAGTGGATATCAGGAATCTATCAAGCTTAACTTGAATCAGTTGATCACCACTCCTCCTGTTAGTCCAAGTAAACAACTTCTCACGTAAATCAATGTCCATAAGATTAACACTATTGAGGAAATCAACAAGGTCAGCTATGTTGTCAAAGTAATCAATGATACCTTCGAATTTCTCTAAGGGGTATAAGGGAGAGTTAATTTTCTGTGATCGAGGTGGGGATTTGAAGTGTTCTGGGGCAGTGACCAAGGGTAGTCTTTTTTCAGTTTGGTGGTTTGATTTTTGTGTTTCCTGATCATCGATTGTTGTCTGAAGTAGAGTTCTTTGCTTTTATGGGCGTTGTTTGGTTCTAAGCATGGTGCTTGGATGGGGCTGTGTGGGATTGGAAGAGCAAAGGCCTTTTCCTTTTGGTGTTGTTAACCCTTTAGTTTTGTTTTGGGCTGAGTTATTTTTTGCCTCCATTGGTGTTGGGGCTGGGTTTGGTGTGGTCTTGAGTCAAGTTTTAAATGGTGATGCATGTGTCTCTTGATGTGCCAAATCGATCTTCTCCTCTAGTGGGTGGTGGTTTGAGTTGTTCAGACTTGGAGTTACCGGGTGTGGGCTCTACAAGAATCGATACTTTCAGATTACCGAAGGTGAATGGGTGTTTAGAGAAATCCCAAGAGCGACCATTTTTAGTGATCCAACCTAAATTTGTGGCCGAGGATGTGGAATATTACAACAACCATGTGTTGATTTGTAAGTTCATGGGGATGAGGGTTTCACTTTCTTTTCTTGATTCTTGGGTTCACAAGACTTGGAATCTGGAAGGGGATTTTGATACTATGCTGGCTACTAATAACTTCTTTATGGTAGTTTTCTCTTGTGTCTCTGATCAGAATAGGGATTTCGAAGGTGGGATTTATTTTTATAACCAAGTGGGTCTCTTCATAAAACCCTAGCATGCTGGATTTAACTCAACAGAGGAACTACCTTCTAGAGTTTTGGTTTGGGTCCGTCTCCCTCCTCTACCTCTTGAGTGCTGGAGAAGTGATATACTGCAAATGATCACCTTGCTGCTTGGAAAGCCTATTGGTCTATCTCAGCAAACACTGAATAAGAGAGTTCTTTCCTTTGCGCGCGTGTGTGGAAATTGATTCGAATAACCCGCTTCCTGATTCTATCGATATGTCTATTGGTTCTTCTTCTTGGACTTAGCAACTTGACTATGAGGCATTTCCTTTCATATGTCGGTTGTGTCATGAGTATGGTCATCTTCAACAGAAGTGCCCCCAGGTTAGCCAGACCTCTGATTTGGGTAACACTCATGCATACTTTTCCCCAAAGATGGATAAGGGTAAGGCCGCCATGCAGGATGTAGCGGCTGATAAGGAGGGTTTTGTCCTAGTCAAACCTCGTAACAGGTGTAGAGGTCAGAAGTGAACCCTCAAGGATAGGTAGGAGGAGGAGACTGTTAACGGGTTTGAGGCTTTGGAGGATTTGGTTCAGGAAGAGGGGGTTTAGTTGGATTTGCAAGTGGCAGATGGATCCTTAGTGGAGAAAGATCTTGACAACCACCTTGTTGATGTCTCCTGCCCGGTGATGCAGGAGACTTAGATGGATACAGATCTCTCCCCAAGGGTCAGTTCAGGGCGAGTTGGGTTCGGTGCCAGAAGTTATTAAAGGTCCTATTGTTACTGGTTCTAGTCACCCTAGTGAGAGGAGTGTTGCTGATCCAGGTAAAAAGAAGGCTTCTTCTCCTACTTTGGGTTTACAGCAAAAGCTCTCCAAAAAAGGAGCCCCTGAGAAATCTCTTTAGGTTGGAAGGAAGAAGGATCAGGAGAAGGTTAAGTTAATTAGTGAGACATTGGTGGAGTCTAGATCGGTAAGGACTATTGATGCTCACTTCTCCCAACCTTAGCGATGATTGTGCTCTCTTGGAATGTGAGGGGTTTGAATAGCATCCCTAGACAAAAGGCTATTGAGGAATTGATTCGTGTTCACTCTTTGGATTTGGTTTTTCTCCAGGAAACTAAAGTTTTAGTTGAAAGTACATGATGAATGTGGCTTTGAAGATTTGGGGTAGAGGTCAGTGTCAGTGTGTGGGAGCAGAAGGTAGTTCTAGTGGAGTGGCCTGCTTATGGGATCCGCGTAGAAATTGTCTGATTTGGTGGCTCTCTTGTAGGTATTCTATTTCTCTTGTTGCTTCCAGTGTGGAGTCAGGTGAGAAAATCATTCTCTCTAACATTTATGCTCCTACGGATCTCCCTGGTAAGGCTTAGTTGTGGGCTCATGTTAGATATGTGCGTGCTTTAGATCCTCTTCTTCCTTGGATTTTGGCAGGGGAATTCAATGCTGTCTTCTTGCTGGAGGAGAAGAGGGGTGGTAGTGCTCGCCTGGACCCTTCTTTGGATCTTCTATGGGAGAATGTGGCTCTCTTGAAACTAGTTGATATTAAGCCCACCAATGGGGTGTTTACTTGGAATAATAGGAGAAGTGGAGAAGCTTCTATATTTGAAAGGTTAGACAGATTCTTGGTGTCTAGTTTTTGGGTTGGTGATAGGTGGTCGACTAGCTCTAAGATTTTGGATTGGCGTGGATCTGATCATTGGCTGATTAAGCTTGTAGCAGATTTATCTCAGTGTTCTAAAAAGAAATCATTTAAATTTTAGCTCATGTGGCTAAGAGATGGGTCTCTTCATGATCTGGTTCCTGATTGGTGGCATCTTGGGAAGCCAAAGCATGGTACAACAATGTACTCCTCCAAGAGACTCCAATTTATTAAGTACATGTTGAAACGCTGGAATAGGCATCAGTTTTGCAATGTTTTTCAAGCTAAGAGGAATGCTCAGGCTCACTTGGACTCTATTACTTGTCAGATTCAAGACTAGGGTCTCACTAAAGAAAATGGCAAGCTGGAAGCTGCTGCAGTGAAGGAAGTTGAAGAATGGGAATTAAGAGGAAATTTTCTAGAAAGCAAAAGTCCTAGATTGATTGGCTACAAGAGGGAGATCAGAACACTTCTTTCTTTCATAACTCTGTTAAGGACAGAAGGTAGGGTAGTATTATCTCTTCCCTTTTGTCTCCGGAACGGGTTCTTCTCTCTTTCTCCACTGAGATTTTGAAGGAAGCTATCCTTTTCTTTTCTGCTTTATTTTCCAAAAATTCACCTCCAGTGGCTGAGGATGAAGTGATAATTTTAGCTAGTATACCGTCTCTTGTTACCAGTGAAATGAATGAACCTCTGCTTAATCCTATTTCCTTGCAGGAGCTTGAAGATATTATGTTTCAGATGAAAAAGGGAAAGGCTCCTGGGCCAGATGGGTTTCTGGTGTTCTTCCAAGAATTTTGGGAGGTGATTAAGTTGGATCTACTAGAGGTAGTCCAGGAATCTCACAAGAATAAGCAAATGTTGAAGGCCATGAATGTTACTTTTCTGGCTCTCATCCCAAAAAAGGAAGGAGCCAATTCTTTGGATCTTTTTAGGACAATTGCCTTATGCAATGTGGTGTACAAGATAATTACAAAGTTGATTGCTAAGCACCTGAAGCCTTGGTTAAGCAGGTTAATTTCTGAAGAGCAAGGTGTCTTTGTTGCTTGCAAGCAGATTCTTGATGGGGTCATTATTGCAACATAAACTATTCACTCTATGACTTCTTCTAGAGAAAAGGCCATGTTTATCAAACTGGACATGGCCAAAGCTTATGATCATGTTAAATGGGCCTTCTTATTCAAGATCCAGAGGGCTTTTGGTTTTGACAATGCCTGGATAAAATGGGTCAAGAGTTGTGTCACATCCTCTTCCTTCTTCGTGTTGATCAATGGTGAGCCATCTGAGCTATTTGGTGCTTCTAGGGGACTTCGGCAAGGGGATCCTTTATCCCCCTACCTTTTCATTTTATTGGCTGAAGGCCTAGGGAGATTTATTGGATCTCATGTGGAGCTAAGTCTCATTTAGGGTTGGAATTGGGGAAATAATATTCCTCCCCAATCCCATCTTCAATTTGTGGATAATACTACTCTGATAGGTAGGGCCAGAGTTGTGGAAGTTGTCACTTGGCGGAAAGTCTTGGATAGTTATTTGGCTGCTTCGGGACAGAGTATTAATGAAGGGAAGTCCTTTATTTATTTTTTTAACACTCCTAAGCTTATTCAAAGGAGAATTACTGGTATTCTTAGATTTCAGATTGGCTCACTCCCTTTTGTTTACCTTGGCATTCCTCTTGCCGTTCGTTCACTTCCCAGGCTATTTTGGTAGGAGATTATTGATAAGTTTCGTAACTTGGTTAGCCACTGGACTTGTAGGTGGCTTTCCACTATGGGAAGAGTGACTCTCTTGAAGTCTATGGTCCAAGCTCTACCCTTGTACAGGTGCTTTGTGTTGTCTACCCCTTCTAGCTTCATCAAAGACTTTGCGAGTATTTGTTGTTAGTTTCTTTGGTTCAGAAATCTTCTTTACAGGAAGTGGAGTTTGGTTAAATGGGAGGATACCTGCAGACCGAAGTAAGAAGGTGGGTTAGGTTTACGACGGGCTGATTGGAATGAGCAGGCTTTAGCTGCTAAGCTATACTGGAGATGGTGTTCTCAACATCAGATTTGGGCTAAAATCCTCTCCTCAAAATATCTTGGGGAGGTTAAGAGTGCTGATGTGCCTCATGTTAGCTTGGCTGGGAAGGGATCTATGATTTGGGGGACCCTTAAAAGAGGTGCCAAGATGGTCAAATAGGGGTTGTTTTGGATTTGTAATAGCGGTCAGGATGCTCTTTTCTGGTTTGACTCTTGGGATGGCCATCCTCCCATTATGACAACTCACTCGCATCTGCAGGCTTTATGTGATCACTTTCTTGATGTTGGTTGGAGTCAGGTGGTGGACTTCAAAACTCCCCAAGTTCTTGATCAGGTTACTGTGTACAGATGGAAGGACCCGCAGGAGTGGCTCCCTAGGGGTTCAGTGGAAGATCGATGGGAGCTGGCTACTATTTTGGCTGGTTGGGTTTGTAATTCTCTTCAGGGGAGGGATGTTCTAGCTTGGGGAAGTGCTGGAAAACCAGGTTTTTGGGTGTTCGGGGGTCTCGTGGTAGAAGTAGGTATGGAATAAGTTTTCTTGGCCTAAATGTAATTTATTTTCTTGGCTTGTAGTTCAAGGAAGATGCCTTACCTGGGAGAATCTTTGGAAGCGTGGTTTTCAGGGGCCTTCTAGGTGTGTCATGTGTAATTGCCATGAAGAAGGTATTTCCCATCTCTTTTTTAGTGCTTCTTTGTTAGAATGATTTGGCATTACTGGTGGAGGATATGGAACCAACCATGTAGACATGTGTGTTCTTTGGAGGAATTTTGGAAGGGGTAGGGGAACTCTCCAGCTAAAACTTCTTTTCTTCAAATAGATTGGGTTATTGGTTCTAGCTTGATTATATGGCATATATGGTTGGAGTGCAATCGCAAAATATTCTTAGACAAGAAGTTGTAGGTGGGCTACCTTTGGTTGAGAATCTTGGGGGTCCTCCAGGAGACCCTGGCAGCTAAGTGTGACTTGTTTATTCATGTGGACCCTGCTGATTTGGGGGTGATTAGATCTTTGGGTCTTTCTATTGGTTGCAGGAGAAGCTTGTTGTCTAGTTAGTGGCAGTGTGGTAGGGGAAGATTCAACGAAGTGGTCATTGGTGTCCCCCTCCTCTAGGAGAGCTGAAAATTAACACTGATGGGTCATCTAGAGGTAATCCTGGGCATGTTGGGGCAGGTGGTATTAGCAGGGATAGCTAGGGGGTTGTGGTCTTCTTCTTTTATATTTATAAAGGTCATCAAACTAATAACTTCATGGAGGCCTTGGCTATTCTTTTGGTGTTGGAATGGGCTTGTGCTTTGGGTTGGATGCAGATTGTTTGCGAGTCGGATTCTCAGGTTGTTATTGATGTGCTGAATAAGCGGTGTCTTGATGATGTAAATTGGCAGTTGGCGGTTGTGGTCAGACAAATCATTGCTTTGAGTGGGACTTTGGAGTCTATCACCTTTTATCATATCCCTAGGGAATGGAACAAGGTGGCGGATGGCTTGGCTAGATGGGCGTCTGAGCATATGGGTACTTGGAATGTGAATGATTGGGAAAGCCTTCCTGAGGGCCTATCCCAGGTTCTTGAAGATTGGGTTATGGAGAACATGAGATATTTATTGGGAGTGTCATGATTTCTTGGGTTTGGTTTCTTTGGCTTTCTCTTTGTCTTTGTATGGATTTTCTAAATCAATAAAGTTTTTAGCCCTTTTTTTTAAAAAAATACACAACTCTAGACCTTTTATGTCCAATGGATACTTAATAAGATAAAACATATGTGAAAAGTAATTAATTCTAGAAGGCCTCCTTTAAAAGCATAATCATGTATACAAAATTGTGTAAAATATAAAGATGAAAGAGTAAGGTCTACACACTTTTCTCCTTCACAAAAAAATGCATTAAAAATGAAAGAACGCTTTTTTAAAATATTCATTTTATTGTTGTTCACGTATACAAAGTCTTTTATATGATTTCAAATTATAATCGTTGGGTTATTTAATATATGTGTTTTTCTTTTGGTAAAATTCTTTTTTATTAGAATTGTACTAGCTATCAACTTAAATTACAAGTAAAATATTTTTTTTGATGGAGGTCATCCACAAGTTCATTTTTGCTACCCATTTGGGAGAGGAGCCTTAGGGATCCCAAACCCATCCCTTATGGTGTCAGGGGCCTTGCACTCAACAAGACTTGATCCCTGGGCTCAATCAAAACTTTTCAACTTCACTAGGAGACCAAGGGCCCTTTGACTCTAACATTATATTTAGAAAAGCTTAGTGCATGACAATTTGTCTATATTTATTATAAAAAAATGGATGAACATATGCCAGGATATGAAATTCTAAAGGTTGATCTTTCTTGGATATAAAAAAGTTTTTAAGTAGGTGTAAAAACCACATTTTAACTAGGTAATAAATGGTATAAATTTCTTTTATCTTTATAAATTTTATTTTATTTTTTTATGAATAAATGTTTTATATTATTTTGTGTAAAGATTTATATTACACATATCAAAAAAATGGGTGGAAAAAACCATACTCCAAAATCCAAATAAAATTAAATCTTAAACAACAAATCTAAAAAGAAAAACAAACAAAAATTGTCACTAAAATACATTAACAAAATACATTAATTTTTTAGAAATTCTTTCTTAAATTCAAATATAATTGTAAATTATTTTTAAAATTTTTCTAAAATATTAGATGAGAGTTTTTTTAAAGAGAGTTTTATTCTCATTTGTATTTCTTAAATTCAAATATAATTGTAAATTATTTTTAAAATTTTTTAAAATATTAGATGAGAGTTTTTTTTAAGAGAGTTTTATGTCTAATTTGTATTGTCTATGATATATTCAATTTATTCAAATATAATTGTAAATTATTTTTAAATTTTTTTTAAAATATTAGATGAGAGTTTTTTTAAAGAGAATTTTATGTCTCATATGTATTGTCTATGATATATTCAATTTATTAATTATTTATTGGATTATAATTTTTTTATTACAAATCAAAGGAGCTTGAAGAAGCATGAAGAATATTGCAAAGCACGAATTCCTTGCAATATTGCAATGGTGATGGATGACAATGAAGTCCGCATCTTAAGGACCCGACCTTTATTTTCAAACAGTTTTTCAATGGATCCACTTCAGCGTCCCACACCTTGTTCCTTTACCCCTCAAATGATTATTTCTACTCCACTTGATCGTTGGTTCAAGGGAGCAAATTTTAATGATAAACCTGAAGAAAGAAGAAGAGGAAAAGGAAAAAATTGTAAGTCTTATTCATTTCATACAATATAATATTTTAATTTTAATTCTTTAATTTTTTAAATATAACACTAACAAATGTTCTCTATTTGCTATGTATATAGGGTAAGGATCATTCACAAGCTAACTGAGAGATTCACGATACAAAGTAGCATGTTTGAACTTAACATGTATCTTGTTATCTTTCAGGGCCTCAATACCTTGGTTAGTTGTACTTTGTAAAATGACTTATAATTAAATATTTTAAATTTTTCTTATTGCAAAAAGATTAGAGTTTGACATAAAACCCTCTATCAAAAAGAAATTTCTAAGTTGGAAGAAAACAACATTTCTAAGGTTTGATTTGATGGTGTGAAATAATAATCCCACCTATCTTTCTTGAAAGTGGGACAAGGTTTCTAAAGTTTGACCTAAGGGTGTTATAATATGGATATGTTGCCTCATATTTCCATATGATCCTTGCTTTTATGTGACCTAACATGTGGACATAAATTGTATTATGTATTTTCAACAATAAAATAAAAATATAATTGTGTTACTATATAAATTTTGTTTATTTAATTAAATATAAATTAAGATTAATAATTATTAATTGAATTTATTCAATTTATTGTCCTTGTTTAAGTAGGGACATATCACTTTATATGTTATTGTATTAATTAGTTAATTTGAAATTAAAAATTTTATTCTTAAAAGTATTAAATTTGAATTTATTTTATTATTATTATTATTTTAATATTTTACATGTTTAACATATGTATTTAAAAACTATAAGAAATATTTTAAAAATAAATTAAAATATTATCATTTTAAGATATTTATGTTGTAATTTATTTTTATTAAAAATATGAGATAAGATGAGTTTAAATATGATAATGTGTTAATTATTTAAAAAATATATAATTTCGAAATAAATTTAAAATTAATATTATATAAATATTACTTTTCAAGTTTTTAATTCATAAATATCTTTAAGTAGACTCATCTAATATGTAGTTTGTGTTAGATGATTATTTTTATGCTTGTAATTTTAATGAGGCTTGTAGTTGACACTAGGATTTTGGTTCATCTTATATGAATATACAAATAATTCTATTTTATTTATTTATAAATAGATAGATAGATTTTTTTACCTTTAGTATATTAGTTGTCTTTAATACAACTTTAATGTTCTTGTAATAAAGATGGTTCTAATTAAATAAATAAACTTCACCATATTATTAGGGCTTTGAACTTGGATAATTTAATAATTTTTTTTATTTTCAAAAGTTTATAATAATTTTGGTTAACTAATTAATAATCCATAACACAAATTTTATTTATTTCTATAGTTAAATTATACAAAATTAATATTTTTGATTTGTAAAATAGGAGATATAATATGTTCCCTTGCCATAAAAGGAAATATGACATGGACAAAAACAACAAGCTTCAACTACCTTTTTAAGAGTATTAATTTTATATTATAATTCTTGATTTGTTTTGAAAATTTGAATTTGTCCCTTCTAGGGGAAATGAAAAAATTGCAAGACATACATTTCCATTGCAATCTTCCACTATACAAAATAAAATTTCAAAGAAATTTATAGACACACATTCCCAATTTCACCACTAACACATACTTGAGACCATTCCAACCAATCACTCAAATACTTCAAAACAAAAATATTTCTAGATACATATTCATAACATAATCTTTTGTGTAAAACCCACACTTAGGAGAGGAAGATGAAGGTTGCCTTTGAATTCTTATATACATGTTTAACTGGAACCTCCATTTCTCTACTTCTCTAGTGACTTTGATAGAAAATATGAGGAATTGGGTTTACTAAACACAAGAAAAGATAGTGAACTAGACACACATATGAAACCTTCATGATGCATGACAAGGGTATTTGACATAATACAATAGGTCAAAGTAATGGTGCTTATTGCCTAAAAATTCTCATGAACCATTTGGATATCATCCCTCAAGACCAAGATTTCTTCTAGTCCTAGCTCTGCCTACTCCACTACTAAATTCCTTGCTATTGAATTTTTGTCACCATACACAACTTTGTCCAAGATCTAGTTATATACAACCTCATTTTTGACATTTACTACATGTTTAAATTTAAAATATACCTCAATTGATGCTTTTGTTCATTTGACCCCTATGATTCTTGCGACTTCTCTTGACATGCTTCTTAATAAGGCCAAATTATCTCATCATCAATTTTGGAAGTGCATATACCTTATTTTTGCTTTATAAACCCTTTTCTCTTCCAAGACTTGTTAGTGCATTAATAGATCCCTAATAATATAATCACACATGTTTTTATTAGTGCGGAATAGCTTTTAGTACATTGTGAGATGTGCCATTAGCTATTATCCATTGTATCACCTTCACATTAGTATATTTGTCCACTTGAATGCTTGACTCTCCTGTTGACTCTCTTTTTCCCTTAGGCTTATTTGTATCATTAGGTTGACCAATGATATTTTGTAGTTTTATTTTAGTTGATTTGATTAGTTGGGATGATTATGTTGACTAAAAACAATTTTTGGATTTAGGATTTACATTCATACTTTAGGATCCCTCTTTTATCATTTCTTAATAAGAATAATTAAAAAACCACATCATTTTCTCCACTCTTGCAAATATATTTTTCTTAAGAAGAAAAAGAGGATTTAGGGCTAGAGGAGCTTACACCTTGAGATGTACAAGTTGGTGTAAAGGTATCAAATATTTTAAGAATCTAGTTGTGTGAATGAGGTGTATGAAGTGTTTGGAGCCCCCAACCATGATCTACTTAGATCTTGTTCTATCCATCTTGATTTCACATACACCATCTCTCACAAAGTACTATGGTCTAAGGTGGAGATTAATGTGCTAAAGAGTGGACCAAAATCTAGTATCCCTAGTTCTCTATTCTCATTCTTTTGGTAGTTTCATAAATATTATGAATATTGTGTGCTTCATGTATTGGGTATCATAACATTGCTCATTACTTCTATCTTTTACATATGGTTATCACCTATATCTAATTTTCATATTGCCTAATGGAATTACACTCTTCATAGATCTTGCTTACTTTCTAATGTCACCGTCTCTTAAATAAAACTCTTTCTTAAAACTCTAGATTGGGTTATAGATTGACACTCTTGAATTGTATTGGATCTAGAATAATCTTCTAACTTTTTCCTATCTAGAGGATCATGATATTATAGAGAATTATTGTATACTCCCAACACATTTTTGGTGAATTTAATAGGAATATCACCCCACTTTTGATCAATTCATTTTTACAAATTTCTTTTTACTCTTATTTTCCATATATTTTATAATCAACTTTTAGAATGTGTTACCTTTCAATATTTTCTAGCTATCCTCAACCACTTTAGAGTCTACAATAATTTTTTCTCCATTCCTTGAATGGAAACCATTAAGGGTAACACCTTGTGGTATATTTTCTCTTAAACTCAAAAAAAGGCAATCCATCTAATGGAATAATATCAAAATTAAACAAGAAGATCTCAGTTGAATATTAAAAATAAAATACCTAGATAATGAGTTTAATCACACCCCTTTAAAGTATGGGAATCTTACTAGAATTTCCCCAGTGTCTAATTCCAACTTTACATCAATAGCATGGATGTCAAATGATACTCCACCTTCTAATGAAAATTCTAGCCAAATGTCTCCATTAAATAACACCTTAATTCTCCTCAAAGTTCTAGACCAAATGAATCACATGCAAGCCATGACAGATAGTCAAATAAATCAAATGAAATTAACAAACTCGCACAAATGGAAAATCATTTTTAAAAAAAAAATTTGGATCACCTAATCAATGCCACCCTCTCCCTCAAGAATGCAAATGGAAGACCAATCCTACAACCTATAATACACTATAAAATAATCCAAACTCTGTAAAATGAACCCTTATCTCTCTATATTGTATCCATGGATATTGGACGAAGCACTCCAATCATATCATAGAATGGGTCCATTGAGCCAACCATACTCCTCAAAGCCTTTGATAATATTTATAAAAAATAGATCAAGAATAACACTTACATTGCTACCAAATTATTAGTAAAAACCTTAACTATAGATACTTTAGAATGGTATAATCAACTTGAAACTCATTCCATAGTTGAACTCAAAGATCTATTTAATTCCCTAGTTAAATAATTCCAATACTACATGGCCTAGACCTAACAATAGTTTAGAGAAAGTCACTAATGAAAAATATTTATCTCATAACTCTTCCCATGAATTCAATTAAAGATTGAATTCAATAGCACATAGAGCCAACCATAACATGACCAAGGAAAGACTCTTCAATTTTTTTTTCATAGCCATAGAAACTTAATTATAATACAAAGTAAGGTCTTTTTCTCTAAAAATATTATAGCAATCCCTCTAGCAAAATAAAAGAAAATATTACTAAATGAAACAGTTCAAATAACTTCAAAAACCAAACCAAAAATTATTTAGGACAACATCAATGCTATTACAACTAAATAAGAAAAAAGAAACATCTCCCACCAAATTGTTAGAACCCAACCCACCCATTATCAAGTCTCAATGAGCTCATATAATGAATATTAAAATTACTACCTTTCAACATTGATTCCTACAAAATCCTTATCTAAATCATATAACGCTAAAGAATTTTCTATTGGTGGCACGTTAATTTTGGGCCCTCTTATGAACATTGTTGTGCTCTTAAAATAGTTGCTTATGATTTCATGTAGTTGTAAGTTTTGATCATGATTACATGACATAATAAAGTTATCATAGACATATCCTCTATCCCAAAATAAAAAAATAAAAAAATAAAAACCATGTGAAATTAATAAATTTTGTGCCATCACAATAAACAAAGCATTCCCTTGTCCTATAATCCCTAATCCTGAGATGATCCATGTAATATTAGGAAAACCACATAACTCATAGAAAATATAGGAGTTTAGAATTAAAAATTTATCAACTCACAATACATCAATGTAATAAAAATAAGCTATAATTGTAAGCCTTCCCATAATGACCCTATCCAAAAACCCAATAAACCCTCTCTAAAGTAAATGTTACTCAAAGATGCAACTAATAATGTAATGGAACCAAAATCTAACACTCAAAGAAGATGAACTAATCCACGTAATCCATCACAAGAACCAAAAGAACAATCTGCTCCCATCTTGTGAGGGAGTGGGTGTAGTTGGTGTGTTTGGGGGGATTTCCACCTTGTGGAACCTTATGGTGGTTGATGGTTCTGTTTTATCTTCTAATCCTCATCATTTAGCTATCCATTTTTACCATAAAAATGATAATGTATCATAGATAATCTTAAATATTTATGCTCCTAATTCAAAGAGAGAAAGGGGAAAATCTTTGGTTGCAGTTATCAAACTTCCATAAAATTCATCTAAACTCTAAATGGATGGTTATGGGAGATTTTAACTCTCCTCTTTCGGTGGGTGGGGGATCTCAAGCTTGTTCGGAAGGTGTATACACCTAAAAATGACATGATTCATTCTAAATAAATATGCTAAATATTTATTCCATTCTATCAATTAAATAAATATTCTAAATTTATTTAATTGGTTTACTATTCCATAATTAAAAAAAATCAATTTATTTAATTAAATTCCCTAAATTCTTCTAATATCTCACATAATTAAATAATCCTAAATTATTTAATTAATCTAAATCCCCCTATCCTAAGTTCTAATTTCAAAAATCCACCTCACCCGTACACCTCACTTTTCCACCTCACCTTGTCCACCTCACCCTGTTGCACATGTAATTAAATATATTAAATATTTAATTAATTATCTAATTTTCCCTCACCCACATGTCCTATTTCTTCTCTAATCAAAGTTAGTTAACTAATCAATCAAAAGTGTTAACTAACTAGTCAACTGAGTTAATCCCTCAATCAATTCAATTAATTCCATAATCCATTCTTCCAACTGACTAATCAAGTTTGTTAACTGATCAGTTAAAGGAGTTAACTCTCCAATCAATGTTGTCAAATCCCCTCTTTCATGATGGAGGTGAGACACTTGTCATATTTCTACTGGTTGCACATTCCTCAACCATTCTCAGCCATTGATCATCATACTTCTCCTCAACCGTTGATTCTCATTCTTCTGAGTCCATAAAAGAAGCCTCATCCTCCCATTCTATTCATCCAGGTTATTTGTATTATTACTCTGCAGAAATTCACTAGCGCGCCTTTGGTACCCCCAATACAATCTACTTGAGATCACCATTTGCTTTGAAGCTCTACTTCACAGCAATATCTATCAACATAGCCGTTTACTACCGACATCCTACAACACAGCTAAAAGAGTGCACTCTCTAAAGGCCTGCTTCATACCAGCAAGGACGGTTTTAATAAGCGAACAATAGAAGCTTCAAAACAAGGAAGGTTTGCATTGTATTACTCATTGATTCATTTAGATCAATCTTTCGTGATTTCATTATTCTATTGATGTTTGGGTTTATTATTGTTAAATTGATTAATCCACATTTTACCCTAACATTTTTGGCACCCACCGTGGGGCCTTTGCCCCTTTATCTCATCAAAATCAAAGCCTTTTTGAAGACAGGTTCTGTATAGGTCATGCACAGGCTACTTTGGTGCATTTGAACATTTCCATGGTGCTTCTATCCTCTATTCCGGCGCTTATAATCTTACGATGCATTTAAACATTCCTGAGGCGCATATACCCATTTCTACGGTGCATTTATTATTCTTGCACATTTGTGCTTTGATACTGCACTTTTGTCCACTGTTACGACGTGTTTGTTATTACTGTGCTTCTGTGCTTTATTATTGCGCTTATGTGCACTGTTACAGCGCATTTGTTATTACTGTGCTTATGTTCTTTATTGCTGCACTTCTGTTGACTATTTCTGCGCATTTAGTCACTGAAGCTGCGCTTCTGTAGTGGGCAATGATTTTAGTACTTTTCTAAGAAGGTTTGCTAACGCTAACATCTTCACAGGTGTTCTCTAGAGTTGTTTTGCAGGATAGGTTCAGGTTTAGTTCCATATAGTTGCATTTTGATAATTCACACTTCACTTTCTAAAGGGATAGTAAAACTGATATTCATTCAAACCCTCATATAGCTTTAATTAGGAAAGAAGTAACTAGATCATTATTGTCTTGCATTACAACATTGCTATCTTTTCCAAGTTATTGCTATCTGGTATTAAAACTGAACTCATCATTGCTTTCTGAGTTAAAAAATTAAACTACTGCTATCTCGATTGACCAAAATTTCAAAGTTAACTATTCGTACTACGTGGATTAAAACTGAACTCATCACTGATTTCTGGGTTAAAATTGTACCACTGCTATCTCGATTGACCAAAATTTCAAAGTTAACTATTCGTGCTACGTGGATTAAAACTAAACTCATCATTGATTTCTGGGTTAAAAACTGAACAAATGCTATCTTGCTAAATCACTTCAAAGTTTTGTGCTTGCCCAAGTAGACTAGCCCATTTAGTTCTTCTGTTTTTAAATAGGTTGGATTAATTAGTGTCTTCTGTGCTTGATGAATGACAATAGGCTTATGCTCTCCCCTTTACTGGGTGATCAGAGTGCCAGACTTGTTATTCCATTTGTTTAACCTTTAAGAGGGGCCTACCCTTGGATGCACACTTGTCCAAGTGGGAACGACCCTAAGTGGAAACAAGCTAAAAGCCAAGCCCTACCAATCCACTTAAAATAAAAGTGCTTGAGGTGAAAACCTCCTGCAACAAGTGCTGCTATGTTACACGGACGGCCAACCTCCCCCAAAACCCTCTAAGGCACAACCCTTTGAGGCTAGGAGACTCCACAACAGAGAGTAGTGCTGCTGCATGTGTAACCACTTGAATGGTTGCTCGCATTAAATACCCCTTGCTCTAATGGCCAAAAACCCTTGTAATCCATTTCTAGCCCAGGATCTTTGTGCTTGCTTTTGTTCCTGTTAGTCCAAAATAGAGTCAGAAAAACCACAAAAACAATAAAAAAATTATAAAATATTCTTTGTGCTTGCTGTGTTTTCTTGCTATTAATTCATAAAATCAGATCAAAAAGACCTTTTTCCAGCCAAAAATACCAAAATCAACAGAAAAACTCCAAAAATTTGCAAAAAAAATAGAGTTGCGCATCCATTCTTTCTTCCTGCGCATTTGTACCAACTAACTGCGCATATATTTAGACCTGCTGCACATATACAGACTATTACTACGCATACATTTCCACCAGTACAGCGCATATACTGCGACTTCCTGCGCATATGTTCATTTCGGCTACGCATATGTTTCAGCGCATCTGTGACAGTGAGTACTTGCACTATTTTTGAGGAAATAATTTTACCTGTTTTGAGTACCCATTTCAGCCTAGCTTTGCATTCTGAGATCAGATTCAACCTTGCAGTCAGTCTTCATCCGTTTCACCCAAGTATCTCTCTTTCGTCCGTCATCCCATTCACCTTTTGTCAAAACCTCTCTTGTCCCAAAGTCAGTTTATTCCATATCAGTTTGACATAGGTCCCTTTTTCATATCCTTTGTGAATTCACATAAGCCTAGTAGGTCATAGAACCTTGCTAGTAGTCTCGTTGCATGACTAGTCCCTACACAGTAAGATAGGTATCGACTACCCTTACTAGTGGCTACCGTCTTGTGTCAACCGTCTTACTTGAAATCATTGAGCGAGAAAATCCTTTGTCCAAGTCCTGTCCTAGGTATCCTATTCACAACAGTCTCAGTCGGCACCTGGCCAAAATTTCTAATCCTAGTTCACTTCATCCCACGTCACCTTGCATGGTTCTTACTCGATCCCAGTACAACAAGCAACTTGAAATGGCTGGCTCATCCAATCATATCGTCACACCTCATGATAGTGATGAAGAGATCTCTCACGAAGATTATGAAGGGAGCATTCAAGATCAAAAATTCCAATGTTTAGTAGAGAAGGCGCTCCATGCGGACCCTCATAAGTACTTCTATCATCTTGCTAATCTCAGAATCAAGCTCCCCGCAGACTTTGATATAAGCTCAATCATGGAAAATATAGACAATGATCACGAAAGGGGTAAGAATGACATAGACCCACATGCAAATGAAAGAGAAAGGAATACTATAGACCCAAATGCAAATGATAGAGGAAAGAGACCCATCGATCAAAATGCTCCTATGGAGGAAATGAGAAAACAACTCAAGAGCCTCACACAACAAATATCAGACCTTAAGATAGGTACAAGTACCAAGAACTACTCCTTGGAAGATATAGCATTGTACCCCTTTGACAAAAATTTGGTCATGAGACCATTCCCCTATCAGTTCAAAGTTCCAAAGTTTGACAAGTACAAAGGAAAAGGGGACCCTAGAGATCATATTAGGGAATTCAATGCAGCATGTTTAGAAGTAGCTCACAACGAGACCTACTTGATGAGACTATTCCCAAGATCTTTAGGTGGTCAAGCTATGGAGTGGTTCTCACATCTCCCACTAGGAATCAAATTTTTTGATGAACTTGTCAACAAATTTATCACGCACTTCTCTTACAACATCGAACATGAGGTATCTATGTTAGATCTATGCAACACCAAACAAAAGAGTGGTGAGTCATTTGCCACCTTCTTACAATGATGGAGACAACTAGCTAGTAAGTGTTCTTATGATATGCCTGAGAAGCAGCTATTGGAGATGTTTGTCCATAACCTAAACACTGATCTTAGCTATCAAATATAGATACAATGCCCCACATCATTTTCAAAAGTCATTGAAATGGGGTTGTTCATTGAAAAGGCTATGATCACAAAAGGAGCAATCAAGATATACAAGGACACACCTACCTCCAATTACTCAACGGATAAATCAAAGTTTTGGACCAAAAATAAGAATGTGGTCAACGATGGGGTAGTGGATGCCAAGGCACCAGCTCCCAAGCAACAACCCATATTCACTATTAAAGGAGAAACAAACAATGGCACGCTCAACAAGCCAACCTCTCAGGAACCCAGACCTTGGTTCAGTTCAAATCCAAGGAGAAAGTTCACACCATTGGGTGAGTCTCAAGAGTCCACACTACGAAAGTTGTTGGCTAACAAAGAAATCTCTCTACCGCCAACAAGTGATTACGAGCCTATAGTCAAACCTCCCTATTGGAAGGACACAGACTATTGTGAATATCATCGAGGAAGGGGGCATACAACCAACAGCTGCATCTGCCTCAAAAATGTAATACAAGATGTGCTAGATTGGAACCCAACAGCATACCTCCAATGAAACCCATGTGGCCTACAGGGATCCACTTCTAAATCACAACAGGTCGTACAACAACAATAACCACAACATCAACAATTACAATGGCAATAACAATAACGACAACAACAACAACAATTGCAATAGGCCTAATCAGAACAGCGGGACTAATAATGCCAACTATGCAAGTGTGCCATTTGATTATACCATCAATTGCATTTCTGAGTATGTCCCGCAAATTAATGTCATCACACCCAACCAACAATCAGGACCTAATAGAACTGGTTGTAGTATAATTACCCGCAGTGGTAAAGTCACGCTCAATACTGCCCCTCCAAGGTCGTCACCTTCTCCATCCAACTTCCGCCAGTATAATGTCATAGACCAATTACATAAAACTCCAGCCCACATTTCTATCTTGGAGTTGTTGCATCTATCCCCATCCCATAAGGAGATCCTCGAAAAAGCCTTAGTGGAAACCACTGTCCCCACTAATTTGGCCCAAGAGAAGTTTCAGACCATGGTAGGTAATTTGACCTCCTCCAACACCATATCATTTACCGAGCAAGATGACCTCTCTGTATCTCAACCCCATAACACCCCTCTACATATTGTCGCCTTCATCCACAAACACCGCATCAAGAGGGTTCTCATTGATGGGGGTGCCGGTTTAAATATTTGCACATTAAAGCTAGTCCTTGCATTAGGGTTCTCCGAACAGGCAGTTGATCCAAGGAGGAAAATTACCATCAAAGCATATGACGAAGACGAAAGAACCACAAAGGGAACAATAGTCCTACCCATTCAAGTGGGACCAATAATAAAAGATGTTGTGTGTCAAGTCCTGGATAGGGAGCTCGCTTATAATATTCTTCTAGGGAGACCATGGATTCATGCTATGAAGGCTGTTCCCTCTACTTATCACCAATGCATAAAGTTCTCGCACAATGGCAAGCAAGTCACCATTCAAGGTGACCCCGACCCCTATCAGCATTGCAACTCTTTCCTTGCAAAACCCAAATGCATCATCCCAAATAAAAGAACATATATATCCCCTACCTTGCAGTATGATCATACCACTGAAGCCTCCTCATCAAGGCCCAAAGAGCAAAAAATTACCATAAAAGAAAGTGGAGTGGGGGAATACTCCATTGAGCACAGCCTCAATCTTGCCAAGATGCCTTTGTCTCCTTGATCTTTTGGCCAACCCAAACATTTTCCAAAGCCATCTGCTCCTCCCATAGCTCCCGCAACTCCCTTTGTAAAATGGGGGACCTTATCTGATGAAACAGAGGAGAGAGATCTCCTATAATGGCTTTATGCTGAAGAAGAGAACACAACATAAGATCCACCTAGACTCCCAACAGAACTCTACAGGCAAGGTGAGACTATTCTACACAGGATGGGGTATGAAGGACAAGGCCCCATTGGCCTCAGAAAAGAAGGAATCATTGAACCTATTCAACCTTCTTCATCCTCATCAGCTAGAAACACAAGTGGCCTAGGATACAAAGGCAAGGGCAAGGCTAAAGAAAATGCTTGTCTTGTAGAAATGATCCAAACACTCCAGGAGGACAGCGACATGGATTCTAAGGAATATGAGTGGGATGAGCTAATAGAGCATTCCTATGACGACAAAGATGTCGATACCGTCCAAACTTTTAGCCCCTACCATGAAGGACAAACGCAATGGAACAGACCACTGGAGTCTGATTTGCCCATCCCTGAGATTATGGCTTTCGAGGAAAGTTTAAATTCCATCGCAATAAACAACTTGGAGGAAAGTACCATCCCGAGCACCATCCCTACCAATGCTACTAACATTTCCATTCACACTATCAATGAATCAGGTCTATCATCCGACTCCCTCCCCCTCGTGCACCCTGAGCTTATTGACTGGGATCTACGAGGAACTCCCCAACTAGATATGTTCCAAAATGACAATGCTTACATTGATTATATGGAACTTAGGGACCACTTACCCGAGGGAGATCATAAAGCTAGTTTTGCTATTGAACTGAATATTGTGGCTTACTTCGAGGAAGGTGCTAAGCCTTCCAGTCGCAAAAATATCAAAGTCAAAACTGGATCTGACGGTGAAAACCGCCTTGTGGCAGTGTCAGATCCCAAAACAGTAAAAAGAAAGGACACATCCGAAGGTGAAAACCCAACTATGGAACCTGACGATGGAAGGCTTGACACTCTCCCTAGTGATATGTGCCAGGAAAGGTCACAGATTGTCATAGAACCGACAGAGTTGGTGAATATTGGAACAGAAGAACATCCCAAGGTTATCCACTTTGCCAAATCTCTTACACCACCAGAGAAAACCAGGTTTGTACCATTCTTTAAGAAAAAGAGAAGCATCTTTGCTTGGTCATATGCAGACATGCTGGGTCTAGACCCAAACTTAATTCTACATCACCTTCCATTAGATCTAGGGGTAAAACCAGTAAAGCAGAAGCTGAGAAAGATGCATCCTCACATAGCACTTTTGGTCAAAGAAAAACTCAAGAAATTATTGGATGTGGGGTTCATCAGAGCTATAGATTACCCAAAATGGATATCCAACATTGTACCACTGTCCAAACCAGATGGCTGAGTTTGGCTATGCAATGATTTTTGAGACCTAAACAAAGCATGCTGCAAGGATGATTTTCCATTGCCAAATATCGATATCATAGTCGATCTAACTGCAGGACATACCATTCTATCTCTCATGGATGGATTCTCAGGGTATAATCAAATCAAAATAGCACCAGAAGACCAACACAAGACAACTTTTACTTGTCCATGGGGTACTTTCTGTTGGAATGTCATGCCATTTGGGCTAAAAAATGCAGGAGCCACATATCAACGTGCTATGACAAATATATTCCATGATATGATGCATGTAACAATGGAGGACTATGTCGATGATATCCTAGCAAAATCACTCACAAGGGAATCACACCTGGACATATTAGAAAAAGTCTTTCAGAGATTAGACCAATTCCAAGTCAAGCTGAACCCAAAGAAATGTGTGTTCGGAGTCACTTCAGGCAAGCTACTAGGCTTCATAGTGTCTGCAAATGGCATAGAGGTGGACCCTGCCAAGGTCAAAGCTATAATGGACATGCCACCACCCAAGACTCTAACTCAATTGAGATCACTACAGGGTAAGTTGCAGGCAATCCACAGATTCATATCACAGCTGGCAGACAAGTGCCAACCATTCAGCCATCTCTTGCACAAGAACATTCCATTTAGGTGGGATGAGCGGTGTGAAGAAGCATTCAACAAACTAAAAGAATACCTTATGAATCCACCCATTCTCATGCCTCCCATCCAAGGGAAACCGCTAATTCTCTACATATCTGCTACACCTACTGCTCTGGGGGCACTGCTAGCATAGCAAGATTATGAGAACAAAGAAAGAGTTGTCTACTACATCAGCCGAACCTTAGTGGGCTATGAGTTGCAATACTCACAAGTAGAAAGATCATGTCTCGTGGTAGTTTTTGCTTCACAAAAACTTTGACATTACATGCTTGCACATCTAGTTAAACTCATTGCAAAAATAGACCCACTGAAGTATCTCCTCAGCAAAGCAGCTCTCACAGGTCGCCTCGCAAAATGGGTAATGCTTCTAAGTGAGTATGACATCGAATATGTAGACAGAAAAGCTATCAAGGGACAAATCATAGCTGATCAACTAGTAGATGCACCATTACAAGACACCACGCCAATGCAGTTTGAGTTTCCAGATGAATCCCTATTCAATGTATCAACATCTTCTTGGAAACTCTACTTCGATGGGTCTTACACAAACCATGGATCAGGGGCAGGCATCCTGTTTATAACTCCTCAAGGCGACACAATCCTGAAGTCTTACCGGTTGTTATTTCCATGCACCAACAACATAGCGAAATATGAAGCCTTGGTAATTGGTCTCAAGGTGGCAAATGAGTGGAAAATCCAAGAATTGCATGTCTATAGTGATTCTCAACTTATAATCAATCAGGTCAACGATGAGTACCAAACCAAAGATGAGAAGCTAGTCCCATACAAGCGGATGGTCGACAACTTTAAGGAACACTTTGGGACCATCTCCTTCGAGCAAATACCTAGGATTGAGAATAAGGCAGCAGATGCAATGGCAACCATTGCCTCTCTTCTAGAAATACCTAAAAATGAGTCGCGGTATGAGTTCTTAGTGGAAACTATCTGGCAACTAGCTTATGATCTTCCTGAGACCCATTCCATATGCCTTCTAGTTGGATCTGATTCACCTTGGTACGATAAGATTTACACTTACCTCAAGGACAACATTCTCCCACCTGACCTATCATCTAACCAAAGGCGAACCTTTATATGACAAACCTCTCGCTACACCATCATAGCCAATACCCTATACCGACGTGGTCTTGATGGTACTTTGCTCCGTTGTTTAGAACGAGAAGAATCCATAACTACCTTGCAAGACGTACACGAGGGGATCTGTGAAACACAATCTAGCGGTCCTTCCTTAGCCAAGAAACTCATGCGCTTGGGTTATTACTGGCCAAACATGGAAATGGATTCATATCAATTTGTCAAGAAGTGCAAACAGTGCCAAATACATGGGAACCTGATACATGCACCCGCTTAAGAGTTGAGACCTTTAACGACACCCTAGCCCTTTTGCCAGTAGGGACTTGACCTTGTGGGAAAGATTCATCCACCCTCATCCAACGACCATAAATTCATCATAACTGCCACTGAATATTTCACAAAGTGGATTGAAGCCGTTTCCCTCACCACCGTCACAGGCAAGCAAATTTCCTCATTCATCCTGAATTACATTATCTGCAGATATGGTATTCCTTCATCCATTATAACAGATAATGGAAGACCATTCAAAAATCAGGATGTCCAAGAACTCTATGAACGTTTCAAAATCCAACACCGTTTCTCCACTCCATACTACCCCCAAGGTAACGGTCAAGCTGAAGCATCTAACAAGACCATCTTGAAACTTCTCAAGAAGACAGTCAACGATGCTAGTCGTGATTGGCATGTCCAACTCAATCCTGCTCTGTGGGCCTACAGAACCAGTATATGCACTCCCACAGGTACTACACCCTATGCCCTTGTCTATGGCTCAGAAGCTATCCTCCCCATTGAGGTTGAATTACCATCTCTCAGGGTATCGTTAAAAGGCCTCATATCAGATGAAGAATACAGAGTCTCCAAGTTACAAGAACTAGAGTTGCTGGAAGAGAGGTGACAGAAAGCCTTTGATCATCTCAAAGCATATCGACAAATGATGTCAAGAAGCTATAACCACAGAGTTCGCCCAAGAATCTTCAAAGTTGGAGATCTCGTTCTTAAGGAGAATCCTCGCAACCAACAAGACAAAGAAAAGAAAGGCAAGTTTGAACCCAACTAGCTTGGGCCCTATGTGATTGTAGCAGCTTATGGATCGAGGGCATATCAATTGGCAACGTCAGAGGGTGAGCTGTTCGATGACCCAATCAACAGCATGCATCTTCGTCGGTTCTATACCTAGGAGAATCCCAATGTAAGGGGGGCACAAAATGCAAAAAAAATCAAAAAATCACAAAATGCAAAAAAAATAAAAAAATCAGAAAAATACAAAACAAAAAAAAATCAAATCAAAAAAGTTGAAAATAGAAAATACAAAAAAAAAATAAAAAAATAGAAAAGTACAAAAAAATTGTCCTTTGGTGAAAACTTGGCAAACAGGCACCTTGGATAGGTGTCATGATGAAAACCTGGCAAACAGGCATCATGTTTACTTTCTAGCTCCTCGTGCAAATAAAAGCAAGTGATGAAAACCTGGTAAATAGGCGTTACTTGTGATAAACCGCCTTCTCCATCTCTGGGAATTCTGTCACCTTGAGTCCATTCTTTCTTCACTCGCATCCCATTCGACCCATATCTATCCCATAATAAACACCTGGCAGTTACCTATCATGACTCGATACTCTCCCTCTTTATGGCCTTGTCAACCAAGGTTCTATCCCATACCGTCTCCTCAATGTGAGCCTAACATAGTGTCTCTCGTTAGTCTTCCGTGGTCCAAGTCCATGAACTATGCTACCTCTACGTTGTCACGTAGGCAAGGCCATTATTCTAATGTGCCCCCGAGGCCCTTCCACTGTCCCATCTGTCCCGTATCTAGTCCTTCTATCCATTTGAGTCCATCTCCACTTTCTCTCGCCTAGGTCTTAGGTTCATTAGGGTTTATACCGAACTACGTTGCCTCTGCGTCGTCACGTAGGCAAGGCCATTTAGCAATGCGCCCCCGAGGCACTAGGTCAGTCCCTTAGGGTCCATCTCACCAATAAGGATTGTAAGCACATCTCCTCACCAGGCAAGTAGGTGCAAGCAAAACCCGCATTCCAAGCAAGAATCCTGACTTTACGCAGTTTAACCTATTCAAATGCACTAGAAAAATACCCAAGGCCTTCTAAACGATTTTACTCTAATTACAGCAAGAAATAAACACATCTAATTACAAAAATGTTTTGTGGATTGAAATCAAGGTTAAGTTACAGAGTCTTGATTTTTGTTATCAGGTCTTTCTATGCTACTCAGGGATGCCAACAGCTAGAGATGCTATGATGGATGCAGGATCATTTTCTTTGTTTGCTATCTGTGGATTACGCTTTACTAATGTGATACCTTGTCTAAGGACATGATCGACAAAAGATCATCGAGGACATCGAAGGTCTAACATGAACAGGAACAATCCTTGTTTGTTGAAACGCAAGAGGTACTCAGGTCATCTAGGTTCAATTATACCTAGATGCTTGTATTAACTTGCTAAATCAAAATCCATGTAAGCAGTACTCAGGTTATCTCAGTTCAATTATACCTAGATGCTTGTATTAACTTCCAACATTTCAGAAAAAGTACCAAAAATAAATCGCCCAATGATGAAATAAAGCACTCCAAAATCAAAGCATCCATTATTTATCCATATACACATCCATGCATCCATATCCCATACAATAATACCTGAACTATGCAGAGTAACAGTATCAAATAAAGCTTCTAAATCTTTCTACCTCAAGTCATTCTGACAAGTCAAATTCCTCTATCCATCATCTTGTCATTCTTGTGTTGATAGAGTACATTTGGACATCACAAAAACAAAGCATATAGGTGCATATCATATCACATTTGAGATAGTCATGAACATGATTAAATTAGTTGCATACACAATAAAATGCATTAGGTCATCATCATATAGTATCAACAGCAAAGAAATCAAAAACATAGCTAAGTGCATCACATAAAAGTTGCATAACCATACAGAAATCATGTTGCATTTGCATACATTCGAAACATATCAGACCAAACACTCATATCATATAGGCACCACATCGCATCATATCAAAAGCTGAAATAGATAAACATCTCATATAGCATTAGATAGAACATCTAAGTCTGCACATGCATCGCATCATACAATAGAAATGAATCATCCTAGTTTCATAACATATAGAGCAAGTCACATAGTTGCATCCTCATATACATTAAGTAAGTCCAAATGTACAATATCATAATTTCTATCTCTGAATCAATGTCATATACAAAATGCATCCAAAAGGATGGTGATACATGTCTCAAAAAGTACAAAGTCTGATACAAGTCTACCCCTGCTGTTGTGGACCACCGCTGCCAACCCCAGATTGCTGGGTACCCATCACGAAAGCCCCTGACCGTGATGGACCTGCTCTCTGAGAAGCCCCAGACTGACTCCTGAAGCTCGAAGCCCTCTGGCTTGCTGGCACTGCCCCATGGTATAGGCCCTGGTAATACTGCACTGTGCCTGTGCTCTAGCAAGCTCTACCTGCACCTGTGCTAACTGTGTCTGCAACTGGCCTACTTGTGCCTGTGCCTGCTGCACCTACCCAACCAAAAAGGTGCTGGCTGCGTCTGTCCGCATAGCTGTCACTGCAGTGTCCCACTCTACATGGATCATGCGTACCCGTGCGTCTGCCATGTCTCTCTCACGGGTCAGCCCTGCGATGACTGTTGCATCTGTCTCTCATCGGTCGTCGGCCCTCCTAAGCTGCGCTCGCAGCTCTTGCACCTGTCCCCTCAGGCTAGCTATGACCCTCTCATAAACCTCTAACTGCAGTGGCCCCTGTAATGCCTCTACCTGCATCGGCCCCTGTGATGCCTCTGCTTGTCCTGGCCCCTGTCGCTGGGGCACCTGTTGCTGTGCCACCTGCTAGGGTGGCAACATCTGCGCCTGCTGCAGTATCTGCTGCTATACAGCCTATACTGGCACTGCCTGCTCAGCCTAAGCTACCCTCCTTCGCTGCCTCAGCCTCTCTCCATCTCCATCACCCCATCCTCCCCCTCTACCTCTCCTCCGCCCCCGGCCAACCTAGCCCTCCTCCTCTGAATCTACCTCGTCAATACGAGGCACCAACATACTAGGCCCTGAGTACCTCGACAAAGGATGTGTCATCATCCAATCCTCATAATCCTATGTAATCCCTATGTCAACTATCTCTGTCCTCATGTCCCATGCCACATATGGAGTCTACCGGAACTCTGCCAGGGCCTCCTCATAGGAAGCCATCGGCCCCCATCAGACCCTCTCTGCATGAGTCCGCGCAAATAGTGCCTGTTCCTGTAGCATACCCTGCCTCCTGCCAAATTGCCTTAGTACCTGGTCTACCATCTGTCTCTCTAATATGTGTCGCATTTGCCCTATCAGCCACCTTGTCTGAAAGCAATAAGGTAGCTCATCTCCCTCGTCGTCCCATGGCTCGCAATCCAGATATGGTTGCTAGACGACCACATCTACACCATCGAGATTGTGTCTCCAGTACTCTAGCTTCCCCAGCCTGTGCTGGGCAATCACTCCTGCATAGCCATAACTATATGGCTCCCCTCACTGTCTCGCAAACACACATATCGGCCTAGTCACCGCTATGTGCTCCCACAGCCAAAACTGTAACAGTAGTACCCCAGCCGATAGACTCATTCTGTGATGGTACACTACCTGATGCATGTCATGATACAGGTGCACCAGTACATAGACACCCCATGCATATCAGGTGCCCTCTGTCACCATCCGCTCCATGATCCTACCCCATCCAATGGGGAACCTGTGCGATCTCCTGTCGGGGCATACAACACCTCCGATCAATCCTGCCACAATCCCAGGGAAGTAGTCATAGTAGTCGTAAATCTCGTGCCAAGGGATGACCTGCCCAACTAGCTCAGGGTCATCAAATACTCGCCTACACTTGGCGAGTCTCGCATCTCGCTGCGCATCATACTCCAACAGATCACCCTGAATAGGCAAGTGTAGTATCCTATATACGTCCTCTAAGGTCACAGTCATCTCTCCAGTAGGAAAGTGGAAGGTCCCATCCTCACTATGGAATCTCTCCACAACAGCAGTTTGCAATCTGCGGTTTGCCCAAACCTCGGGCATGAAGCATACATAATCCAATCCCATGGCACCAAGCACCTCTTTGTCAATCTCTATAAGCATATATCTTTGCAATAGGGGCATGGGGAACGTCTCCCTAGACTGTAGTGTGTCTCGTATCTCCTCCTGCAAGCACGCAAAACAAGGCATTAATCTAAAGCCGCAAATACCATACTCAATATCTACTGAACTATATCAACTCAACTTGGCATTTCAAATTGATCAAACTAGCACACTACATCTCTTGACTAGATTCTTGCAATCTCAGAGATAGCTCATCAATTTTTGTGTCAAACAGGATGCTAATCGAATCAATTTTGCTAAGTTATTTGCTATCTACAGTAAATGTGCCACTACAGGTGGTAAAAGCGCCATTTCTTGACAGATGTGCCACTTTTGGTATATGCACTGTGAGGGTAAAATAGTGCATCAATCAAATGAATAACAGATGACCCAAACATCAACAGAATAGAGAAACAAAGAAGGTTCAAATAAGCAAAGCAATGAACAAACACAGCAAACCTCTTCCGTTTCGAAACTTCTGTTGTTCGCCTATCACGAATCGTCCTTTCGCAGATGAGATGAGCCCTCAGAGAGTGCAATCTTTTAAAAGCTGTTGGAGGAAGTCGATGGTGAACGGCTGTAGTGTGATATGCAATGAAGGTGAGCTCCAATGCAACAATGGTGATCTCAAGCTTGTGGATGACAAATGGGTGCCAAAGGCGCGCTGGTGATATTTCTGCAGAGTAACGATGTCAAAAGCCTGGATGATTAGAATGAAGGGATGAAGCTTCATTTATAGACTCGGAGGAATAGGAATCAACGGTTGAGAGAAGATATGAAGATCAATGGTTGAGGATGGTTGAGGAATGTGCAACCAGTAGAAATGTGACAAGTGTCCCAGCTCCATCATGAAAGGTGGGATGTGACAAAACTGATTGGAGAGTTAACTCCCTTGACTGGTCTGTTAACAGAATTGATTGATCAGTTAGAAGAGTGGATTGTGGAACTGACTGGATTGATTGAGGATTTGACTCAACTGACAGGTTAGTTAACAGACTTGATTGATTGGTTAACTGACCTCTGATTGGAGAAGAAATAGGCCATGTGGGTGAGGGAAAATAAGATAATTAAATATTAAATATATTTAATTACATGTGCAACCTGATGAGGTGGACAAGGTGAGGTGGAAAAGGTGAGGTGTAAAGGTGATGTGGAATTTTGAATTTAGAACTTTAGGATAGAAGAATTAGGCTTAATTAAATAATTTATGATTATTTAATTGTGAAGGATAAATGGAAGAATTTTAATTAAATAAATAGAATTTATTTAATTATGGAACAGTGAATCGATTAAATAAATTTAGAATATTTATTTAATTAATAGAAGAATGGAATAAATATTTAGAATATTTATTTAGGATGATTTGTGTCATTTTTAGGCGTATACATTTTGCCCCTCTTTGATGCAATGCAGTTTACAGCGTTGCTTCAAAGAAATTGATAGTCTGAATGATGATACATGCCCCAGTTTGCCCCTGGTGTAGGTTAAATGACGATAGGATGCCCCCTCGGGAGATTGGACGGGAAAAACGGCGAAAGTTTTGGAGACGGACGATCTCACGACGAGGAAGGGGTTAGGATAGGTTGGAGGAAAAGGGACGCGGGAAGTAGTCACAGTCATCACCTAGCCAGAATTAGGGTTTTGGAGGCTATAAATAGGAGCTGGGTCCACAAGAATAGTCATTTGCACACTTGTTTGATCTGGATTGGAGAAGGAGAGCTCAGAGCAAACCTAGAGCAGCATGGCGGCCAAAGCAGCAGACATTCCACGCGAGGAGCATCGATTCGAGCGAGTCCGACGATTCGGGCGGCCAGCAGAGGCAGGACCCCCGGTATGTGCTTCGAAAAAATTCTCCTAGGGTCGAGTTTAGGTGTCATAAATGCTCATAGAAAATAGGTGAAATGAATGCGCCGAAACGCAGAACGGCGCATATGCCTCGCGAGGCTGCGCTTTTGTGATTTCGCGGCGCATATGCCTGTTTCGGCGGCGCATGCGTGAAAGCTGCGCATGTGTTCGTTTTGGCGGCGCTTTCGTAATTTAGCGGCGCTTTTGTATATTCGCCGCGCATGCGTGAAATGTAGCAGCGCATTTGCCTAAGTTGCGCATATGTGACTTATTGCGGCGCATCTGTAATTTAGCGGCGCATATGTTGATTTATGCGGCGCATGCGTTAGAACGGCGCACATGTGGCATGTAGCGGCGCATATGTATTTGTGCGGCGCATACGTCGATTGTTGCGGCGCATATACCAGAAATGGCGCATTTACCACCTGTAGTGGCGCATTTGCTTGGGATGGCAAATTACTTAGCCAAACTGATTCGATTAGCGTCCTGTTTGACGCAGGAATCGATGAGCTATCTCCGAGATTGCAGGAATCTAGTCAAGAGATGTAGTGTGCTGTTTTGATCAATTTGAAATGCTAAGTTTAGTTGATATAGTCCAATAGATATGTTGAGTATGGTATATGCGGTTTGAGACTGACGCCTTGCTTTGCGTGCTTGCAGGAGGAGATACGAGAGACACTGCAGTCGAGGGAGACGTTCCCTATGCCTCTACTACAGAGACATATGTTGACGGAGGCTGATAGAGTGGCACTTGGTGCCATGGGCCTAGATTACGTTTGCTTCATGCCCGAGGTGCGGGCGAACCGAGGACTACTGACAGCTGCCATGGAGAGATTCCACAGCGAGGACGGGACCTTCCACTTCCCTACTGGAGAGATGACCGTGACGTTGGAGGACGTCTATAGGATACTGCACTTGCCCGTGGTAGGCGAGTTGGTGGAGTACGACGCACAGCGGGACGCGGGACTCGCCGAGTGTCAGCGAGTATTCGACGATCCCGAGCTGGCGGGACAGGTCATCCCTTGGCAGGATATCTATGACTGCTACGACTACTTCCCTGGGATCGTGGCTGGACTGATTGCGGGCGTTGTATGCCCTGACAGGAGATCGCACGGGTTCGGACCATAGACATTGACGAGAGACACTACGCTAGGCTCACTTCGAGGGGACGATATGGGACAAAACCTTGGTTGACAAGGCCACAAGCTGAGTATCAAGCCATGATAGGTAACTGTCAAGTGTTTATTGTGGGATGGATATGGGTTGAATGGGGAAAATAGAGAGAGAAAGGGCTCAAGGTGATTGGGTTCCCAAAGATGGAGAATGCGGTTTGTCACAAGTAACGCCTGTTTATCAGGTTTTCATCACTTGCTTTTATTTGCACGAGAAGCTAGAAAGTAACATGACGCCTGATTGCCAGGTTTTCCCCATGATACCTATCCAAGGCGCCTGTTTGCCAGGTTTTCACCAAAGGACGATTTTTTTGCATGCTTTCTATTACTTTTTTTTTTTTAATTTTTAATTTTTTTTTTTTATTATTTTTTTTGTAGCTTTTTGATTTTTTTGATTTTATTGTGCCCCCTTGCATTGGGGTTCTCTTAGGTATAGAACCTGCGAAGGTGCATGCTGTTGATTGGATCATCAAACAACTCACCTTCCGATGTGGCCAACTGATATGCTCCCGATCCATAAGCTGCTATAATTACATAGGGTCCCAGCCAGTTAGGCTCGAACTTACCTTTCTTTTCTCTGTCCTGCTGGTTGCGAGGGTTCTCTTTTAGAACTAGGTCCCCAACCTTGAAGCATCTTGGTCTAACCTTGTGGTTGTAGCTTCTTGACATCATCTGTTGGTAGGCTTTGAGATGGTCAAAAGCTTTCTGGCGCCGTTCCTCTAGCAGTTCTAGCTCTTGCAGTCTGGTGACTCTGTACTCTTCGTCTGAGATGAGACCTTTCAACGACACCCGAAGGGAGGGGAGTTCGACCTCAATGGGAAGGATGGCTTCGGAACCATAGACGAGGGCGTAAGGTGTAGCACCTGTGGGAGTGCGTATGCTGGTTCGATAGGCCCACAGAGCGGGATTGAGCTGGACGTGCCAATCACGACCGGCTTCATTGACAGTCTTCTTTAAGAGTTTCAGAATGGTTTTGTTTGATGCCTCAGCTTGGCCGTTACCTTGGGGGTAATATGGGGTGGAGAAGCGATGTTGGATCTTGAACCGTTCACAAAGTTCCTGGACATCTTGATTTTTGAAAGGTCTCCCGTTATCCGTTATGATGGATGAAGGGATGCCATATCGGCAGATAATGTAATTCAGAATGAAAGAGGAAATTTGCTTTCCTGTGACAGTTGATAAGGGAACGGCTTCAATCCACTTTGTGAAGTATTCAGTAGCGGTTATGATGAACTTATGGCCGTTGGAAGAAGGCGGATGAATCTTTCCTACGAGGTCTAGTCCCCACTGGCAAAAGGGCCAGGGTGTCGTTAGAGGTCTCAACTCCTGAGCAGGTGCATGAATCAGGTTCCCATGTATCTGGCACTGTCTGCACTTTTTGACGAACTGATATGAATCCATTTCCATATTGGGCCAGTAATAACCCAAACGCATGAGTTTCTTAGCTAAGGAAGGACCGCTGGAGTGTGTTCCGCAGATCCCTTCGTGCACGTCTCGCAAGGCAGTAATAGATTCTTCCTGTTCTAGACAACGGAGTAAAGTACCATCCAGACCACGTCGGTAAAGGGTATTGGCGATAATGGTGTAACGGGAGGCTTGTCGGATGAAGGTTCGTTTTTGGTTGGAAGAGAGGTCCAAAGGAAGGATATTGTCCTTGAGGTAAGTGTAGGTCTTACCGTACCAAGGTGAATCAGATCCTACTAGGTGGCAGATGGAATGGGTTTCAAGGAGATCATAAGCCGGCTGTCGAATTGTTTCCACTAGGAACTCATACCGTGACTCCTGTTCAGGTATCTCAAGAAGAGAGGCTATGGTCGCCATTGCGTCGGCTGCTTTGTTCTCTATCCTGGGTATTTGCTCAAACGAGATGGTCCCAAAGTGTTCTTTGAGATCGTCGACCATTCGCTTGTATGGGATGAGCTTCTCATCTTTGGTCTGATACTCGTCGTTGACCTGGTTTATGACAAGCTGAGAATCGCCATAGACATGTAGTGCTTGAATTTTCCACTCAGTGGCCATCTTGAGACCAATTACCAAAGCCTCATACTCGGCTATGTTGTTAGTGCATGGAAATAACAACTTGTAGGACTTTGGAATTGTGTCGCCTTGGGCAGTGATGAACAAGATACCTGCCCCCGATCCATGGTTGGTGTAAGACCCGTCGAAGTAGAGTTTCCAAGGAGATACGGACAGAGTGAATAGAGATTCATCGGGGAACTCAAACTGCATTGGTGAAGTGTCCTGTAATGGTGCCTCAGCGAGTTGGTCTGCGATGATTTGCCCCTTGATGGCTTTTCTATCCACATACTCTATATCATATTCGCTAAGAAGCATAACCCATTTGGCTAGTCGTCCTGTGAGAGCTGCCTTGCTGAGAAGATATTTTAGTGGGTCGATCTTGGCAATGAGTTTGACAGGATGTGCCAACATGTAGTGTCGGAGTTTTTGTGAGGCAAAAACCACCGCAAGGCATGAACGTTCCACCTGTGAGTACTGTAGCTCGTAGCCCACTAAGGTTCGACTGATATAGTACACAGCTCTTTCCTTGTTCTCATAGTCTTGCTGCGCTAGGAGAGCCCCAAGAGCAGTAGGTGTAGCGGATATGTAGAGGATCAAAGGTTTTCCTTGGATCGGAGGCATGAGTATAGGAGGATTCGTGAGGTACTCCTTGAGCTTGTGGAATGCCTCTTCGCACTGCTCATCCCATTTAAATGGAACGTTCTTATGTAGAAGGTGGCTGAAAGGATGGCACTTGTCGGCCAACTGTGAGATGAACCTGCGGATGGCCTGTAGCTTGCCCTGTAAGGATCTCAACTGTGTTAGAGTTTTGGGCGGAGGCATGTCCATGATTGCCTTGACCTTAGCCGGGTCTACCTCTATGCCGTTTGCTGACACGATGAAGCCTAGCAGCTTACCTGATGTGACCCCAAACACACATTTCTTCGGGTTCAATTTTACTTGGAATTGGTCCAGCCGTTGGAAGACTTTCTCTAATGTGTCCAGGTGTGAGTCCCTGGTGAGTGATTTTGCCAAGATGTCGTCAACATAATCTTCCATGGTCACATGCATCATGTCGTGGAATATAGTTGTCATGGCCCGCTGGTATGTAGCACCTGCATTTTTCAGCCCAAACGGCATGACATTCCAGCAAAAGGTACCCCATGGACAAGTGAAAGCGGTTTTGTGCTGATCCTCTGGTGCTATTTTGATCTGGTTGTACCCTGAGAATCCATCCATAAGTGACAACATTGTATGTCCCGCTGTGAGGTCGACTATGATATCGATGTTGGGCAAGGGGAAGTCATCCTTGCGACATGCTTTGTTTAAGTCTCTAAAATCGTTGCATAGTCGCACCCTGCCATCTGGTTTAGACACTGGCACGATGTTTGATATCCATTCGGGGTAATCAATGGCCCTGATGAACCCCACGTCTAACAATTTCTTGAGTTCTTCCTTGACCAGGAGGGCAATATGGGGATGCATTTTTCTCAGTTTTTGCTTTACGGGCTTCACCCCTGGATCCAATGGCAAGTGATGTAGAATCAGGTTTGGGTCCAAACCTGGCATGTCGGCATATGACCAAGCAAAGCTGCCTCTCTTCTTTTTAAAGAATGGCACAAACTTGGTTTTCTCAGGCGGCGTGAGAGATTTTGCAAAGTGGATTATCTGAGGCTGCTCTTCGGTTCCAATGTTTACTGGCTCTGTTGGCTCTACCACGATCTGTGACCTTTCTTGATACATGTCACTTGGGAGGGTGTCAAGCAATCCATCGTCAGGTGCCACAGTTGGGTTTTCACCTTCAGATACGTCCTTTCTTTTCACTTTTTTATGATCTGACACTGCCGCATGGCGGTTTTCACCGTCAGATCCCTTTTTGATCTTTACATTTTTGCGACTAGAAGGCTTGGCACCCTCCCCAAAGTAAGCTACAGTATTGAGTTCGATAGCGAAGCCGGCTTTATGATCTCCTTTTGGTAAGTGATCTCGAAGTTCCATATAGTCAATGTAGGCATCATCATTCTGGAACATATCTAATTGAGGGGCCCCTTTCAGGTCCCAGTCGATAAGTTTAGGGTGTAAAAGGGGAAGGGAGTCGGATGAAAGACCTGATTCGTTGATAGTGTGGATGGAAATGCTAGGAGCACAGGTGGGGGTAGTGTTCTGGATGGTACTTTCTTCCAGGTTGTTTATCGCAATGGAATCGACACTTTCCTCGAAAGCTATAACTTCGGGGAGGGGCAAATCAGACTCCAGTGGTCTGTCCCGTTGCGTTTGTCTCTCATGATATGGGCTAAGGGTTTGGATGGTATCAATCTCCTTATCATCGTAGGAGTGTTCTGTCAGCTCGTCCCATTCATACTGATTGGAATCATCTGAATCTGCATCACTATCCCCTTGTAGTGTTTGAATTGTCTCCACTAGGCAGGCATTTTCTTTGGCTTTACCTTTACCTTTGTAGCCTAGGCCAGTCGTGTTTCTAGCCGAAGAGGAGGAAGAGGGTTGTATAGGTTCGATGATCCCCTCTTTTCTGAGGCCGATGGGGCCTTGTCCTTCATATCCCATCCTATGCAAGATGGTTTCACCTCGCCCATAGAGCTCTGTGGGGAGTTTGGGTGAATCTTGGGATGTGTTTTCTTCTTCGGCATAGAGCCATTGTAAGAGATCTCGCTCCTCTGATTCATCGGATAAGGTCCCCCATTTTACAAAGGGGTTTGCGAGAGTTGTAGGAGGAGCAGAGGGTTTTGGAAAATGCCTGGGTTGATGCTTGGGCTGGCCAAAGGAGCGAGGAGACAAGGGCATTTTTGCAAGGTTGAGGCTATGCTCAATCTGGTATTCCCCCACGCCATTTTCTTTTATGGTGATTTTCATTGGTTTGGGCTGTGAAGAGGAAGCTTCAGCAGTATGGTCTTGTGGCGGAGTGGGGGAGATATGGGCTCGATTGTTGGGAATGACACATTCGGGTTTGGCTTGGAATGAGTTGCAATGCTGGTAGGGATCGGGGTCGCCGTGTATGGTGACCTGCTTGCCATCGTGTGGGAATTTTATGCACTGATGGTAGGTGGAGGGGACGGCTTTCATGGCATGGATCCATGGTCTCCCTAGTAGAATATTGTAAGCAAGCTCCCGATCAAGGACTTGGCACACCACATCTTTAATTACCGGTCCCACTTGAATGGGTAGGACAACCGTGCCCTTTGTGGTGCGTTCCTCCTCGTCATAGGCCTTTATGGTAATCTTTCTCCGTGGATCCACTGCCTGTTCAGAGAACCCCAATGCAAGGACTAGCTTCAAAGTGCAAATATTCAAACCAGCACCCCCATCAATGAGAACCCTCTTGATGCGGTGCCTGTGTACGAATGCAACAATGTGTAGAGGAGTGTTGTGGGGTTGAGACATGGAAAGGTCGTCTTGTTCTGTGAATGATATGGAAGGGGAGGATGTCAAGTTACCCACCATGGTTTGAAACTTTTCTTGGGCTAGGTTAGTGGGGACAGTAGTCTCCACTAAGGCTTTCTCAAGAATCTCCTTATGAGAAGGAGATAGACGTAGGAGCTCCAGTATAGAAATATGAGCCGGAGTCTTTTGCAATTGGTCGATGACATTATATGGGCGGGGATTGGACGGAGATGGTGACGACCTTGGAGGAGTGGTGTTGATCGTGACTCTACCACTGCGGGTAATTATACTACAACCAGTTCCGTTAGGTCCTGGTTGTTGGTTGGGGGATATGACGTTGACTTGCGGAACATGCTCAGAAATGCAGTTAATGGTGTACTCAAAGGGGACGCTTGCATAGTTAGCATTACTCGACCCACTGTTCTGGTTTGGCCTGTTACGATTGTTGTCATTATTGTTATGACCATTGGAGTTGTTGCCATTGTTACCATTGTTGTGGTTGTAACCAGTGTTGTTGTGGCCGCCATTATGATTGTTGTTATATGGCCGGTTGTGGTTTAGGAGAGGGTCCCGGTAGGCCACATGAGATTCATTGGAGGTATGCTGTTGTGTTCCTCCCTGATTCTGATCCAGTATATCTTGTATGACGTTCTTAAGACAGATGCAATTATTGGTTGTGTGCCCCCTTCCTCGGTGATACTCGCAATAGTCCGTGTCCTTCCAATAGGGAGGTTTGACTATGGGCTCATAGTCACTTGTTGGCGGTAGAGAAATTTCATTGTTGGCCAACAATTTCCTGAGAGCGGACTCTTGAGATTCTCCTAACGGCGTGAATTTTCTCCTTGGATTTGAATTGAACCAAGGTCTAGATTCCCGAGGGGATGGCTTGTTGAGTGCACCGTGATTTGCTTCTTCTTTAAGAGTGAAGATGGGTTGTTGTTTAGGGGCTGCCGCCTTGGCATCCACTACTCCATCGTTGACCACATTCTTGTTCTTGGTCCAAAACTTTGACTTGTCCGTTGTGTAATTGGAAGGAGGTGTGTCCTTGTAGAGCTTGAGAGTCCCTTTAGCGATCATAGCTTTCTCAATGAATAGCCCCATTTCGATGACTTTGGTGAATGAGGTAGGGCATTGTATCTGAATCTGATAGCTAAGGTCGGGATTCAAATTGTGGACAAACATTTCCAATAGTTGTTTCTCAGGCATGTCGTAAGAACACTTGCTAGCTAGCTGTCTCCATCGTTGTAAGAAGGTTGCGAAAGACTCACCACCCTTTTGTTTGGTGTTGCATAGGTCTAGCATAGATACTTCGTGTTCTATGTTGTAAGAGAAGTGCGTTATGAATTTATTGACAAGCTCATCAAAAGTTTTGATTCCTGGTGGAAGACGCGAGAACCACTCCATAGCTTGACCTCCTAAAGATCTTGGGAATAGTCTCATTAAGTAGGTCTCGTTGTGAGCTACTTCTAAACATGCTGCAGTGAATTCCCTGATATGATCTCTAGGGTCCCCCTTCCCTTTGTATTTGTCGAATTTCGGGATTCCGAACTGAAAGGGGAATGGTTTCATGACCAAATTTCTGTCAAAGGGGTACGGTGCTATATCCTCCAAGGAGTAGTTCTTGGAGCTGGTGCCGATCTTAAGGTTGGAGATTTCTAGCTTTAGACTCTCAATTTGTTGTCTCACATCCGCTATAGGAGCATTTTGATCTATGTGTTGTTTTCCTCTTTCATTAGCTTGGGGGACCGTGTCATTTGTGCCTTTCTCATGTGCATTTGGGACTGTGGCATTTGTGTCCCTCTCACGTTCATTGTCTGCATTTTCCATGATGGAGCTAATGTCAAAGTCTGCAGGGAGTTTGAGCCCGAGATTAGCAAGATGATGGAAATATTTGGTGGGATCCTCAAGGAGTACTCTCTCCACTAGGCGTTGGAATTTGCTATCTTGCATGTGTGCCACTAATTCTTCACGAGAAAATTCTTCATCATCATCGTGTGGTGGGGCGATGTGATCGGAAGGGTCGGCCATTTCAGTTAGCTTGTTGTACTGGGATCGAGTAAGAACCATGCAAGGTGGGATGGGATGAAATGGACTAGGATGGAGAATTTGGGCAAGGTGCCGACTAAGACTGTAGTGAATAGGATACCTAGGACAAGATTTGGACAAAGGGTTCTCTCGCTCAATGACTTCAGGTAAGACGGTTGACACAAGACTCTAGCCACTAGCAAGGGTAGTCGATACCAGTCTCACTGTGTAGGGCTTAGTCGTTCAACAAGACTACTAGCAAAAGGTACTGTGACCTACTAGGCTTACGTGAATTCACTAAAGAAGGACCTATGTCGAATCGGTATGGGACAGAATGACGTTGGGGTAAGAGTGACTAGGACAGGAGGTGACTGGACGACTGTCGAAAGAGAGAGAAATGGGTGAAATGGATGAAAACTGACTGCAAGGTTGATTCTGACCTTGAAAAATGAAACTAGGCTGAAATGGGTACTCCGAACAGCTGACAAAAATTTCTCAAAAATAGGGCTTATGCTCACTGTCACGCATGCGCAGGAACAGAAGCGCAGCAAGAATAGACAAATGCGCAGTAAGTCGTTGTAAATGCGCCGCTCTGGTGAGGTATGTATGCGCAGTAACAGTGCGCAAATGCGCAGCAGAAAAGTATATGCGCAGCAGGTCGGCGTACATGCGCAGCAAGTCGCTGTAAAAGCGCAGCAGAACAGAGTATATGCGCAGCAGAAGGGTACAAAAGCGCTACAAGTCGGTACAAAAGCGCAGCAAGTCGCTGTATATGCGCCGCAGAAATAGATATATGCGCAGTTCTGGTATTTTTTGGCAAATTTTTGGGATTTTTCTCTGTTTTTGGGTATTTTTTTTGGCTGGAATAAGTCTTCCTGATATGATTTTATGAATTAATTTAGCAAGAAAACACAGCAAGCACAAAAAATGTTTTGTAGTTTTTCATTGTTTTTGTAGTTTTTCGACTCTATTTTGGACAAAAGCAAGTACAAAATCCTAGGCGAGAAATGGATTATAAGGGATTTGGGCCACTAAAACAAGAGGTTTGTAATTCGGGCAACCGTTCAAGTGGTTACACATGCGGCGGCGCTACTCTCCGTTATGGAGTCTCCCAGCCTCACAGGGTTGCGCCTGAGAGGGTTTTGGGGGAGGTTGGCCGTCGGTGTAACATAACAGCACTCGTTGCAGGAGGTTTTCACCTCAAGCACAATTTATTTTAAGTGGCTCGGTAGGGCTTGGCGTTAGCCTGTTACCACTCAGGGTCGTTCCCGCTTGGACAAGCGTGTATCCAAGGGCAGGCCCCTCCTAAAGGTTAGACAAGTAGAATGACAAGTCTGGCATTCTGATCACCCAGAAGAGGGGAGAGCATAAGCCTATTGTCATTCGCAAACACAGAATACACTGATTCAATCCACCCTAGTTAAAAAGATAAAAACTAAATGGGCTAAGCTAGTCAAACAAAACTTTGAAGTGATTTTGACAATATTGCAGTGGTTCAATTTTAAGTCCCAGAAAGCAGTTGTGAGTCCAATTTTAAATCCACGTTGCGCGAGATTGTTAACTTTGAAATTCAGGTCTCACGATATAGCAATGGTTCATTTTAACTCCAGAATGCAGTTGTGAGTTCAATTTTAAGTCCACGTTTGCACGAGATTGTTAACTTTGAAATTCAGGTCTCACGATATAGCAATGGTTCATTTTAACTCCAGAATGCAGTTGTGAGTTCAATTTTAAGTCTTAGATAGCAATAACTTGGAAGTTTGTTTGCAATGCAAGCATGAAATAAACAAGTTTACTTCCTCCCTAATTAAGACTAGATGAAGATTTGTAATGAACAGCCGTTTTACTATTTCCCAGAAAATGAAAGGTGAGCTATTTAGATGCAACTACATGTAACTGAACCCGTGCCTAACCTGCAAAACCGCTCCAGCAAACACCTGCAAAAGGGTTAGCGTTAGCAAAATACCCTAGAAAAGTACTCAAAAACTGAACCAGTTACAAATGTGCAGCTTCAGTGATCAGATGCGCAGAAGTGATCAACAGAAGCGCCACATTAACGAATGCGCTGTAAGAATGAACATATGCGCCGTTAAAATAAACAGATGCGCGGTTTTAACGTATGCGCAGTAACAGTTATCATAAGCGCCGTAACAGACAACGGATGCGCCGTTTTAACATATGCGCAGCAATATTATATGAAAGCGCAGCAAAAATCAACGAATGCGCGGTTTAAACAAAAGCGCAGCAACAGTACATAAAAGCGCCGTTACAGTCAACAAATGCGCAGTTTTACAAAAGCGCCGTAACAGTTTTCAAAAGCGCCGTAAAAATGAACAGATGCGCCGAAAGAACCTGTGCGTGACTCTGCGGGGTCTGTACGGAACCTGCCTTCAAAAAAGCTCAAAAACGGTAAAATAAAGGGGCAACCGGCCCCACGGTGGGCGCCAAAAATGTGAGGGTAAAATAGTGCATCAATCAAATGAATAACAGATGACCTAAACATCAACAGAATAGAGAAACAAAGAAGGTTCAAATAAGCAAAGCAATGAACAAACACAGCAAACCTCTTCCGTTTCGAAACTTCTGTTGTTCGCCTATCATGAATCGTCCTTTCGCAGATGAGATGAGCCCTCAGAGAGTGCAATCTTTTAAAAGCTGTTGGAGGAAGTCGATGGTGAACGGCTGTAGTGTGATATGCAATGAAAGTGAGCTCCAATGCAACAATGGTGATCTCAAGCTTGTGGATGACAAATGGGTGCCAAAGGCGCGCTGGTGATATTTCTGCAGAGTAACGATGTCAAAAGCCTGGATGATTAGAATGAAGGGATGAAGCTTCATTTATAGACTCGGAGGAATAGGAATCAACGGTTGAGAGAAGATATGAAGATCAATGGTTGAGGATGGTTGAGGAATGTGCAACCAGTAGAAATGTGACAAGTGTCCCAGCTCCATCATGAAAGGTGGGATGTGACAAAACTGATTGGAGAGTTAACTCCCTTGACTGGTCTGTTAACAGAATTGATTGATCAGTTAGAAGAGTGGATTGTGGAACTGACTGGATTGATTGAGGATTTGACTCAACTGACAGGTTAGTTAACAGACTTGATTGATTGGTTAACTGACCTCTGATTGGAGAAGAAATAGGCCATGTGGGTGAGGGAAAATAAGATAATTAAATATTAAATATATTTAATTACATGTGCAACCTGATGAGGTGGACAAGGTGAGGTGGAAAAGGTGAGGTGTAAAGGTGATGTGGAATTTTGAATTTAGAACTTTAGGATAGAAGAATTAGGCTTAATTAAATAATTTATGATTATTTAATTGTGAAGGATAAATGGAAGAATTTTAATTAAATAAATAGAATTTATTTAATTATGGAACAGTGAATCGATTAAATAAATTTAGAATATTTATTTAATTAATAGAAGAATGGAATAAATATTTAGAATATTTATTTAGGATGATTTGTGTCATTTTTAGGCGTATACATGCACCGCTACAATCAGCATATGCATCGCCAAATCACGGATGCGCCATTAAATTACACATATGCGCAACTTTAGTGCGTGCGCCGCAACATTCAACCCATGCGCTGCAGAATCATGGAAGCGCCGCCAAAATCCACGCATGCATAGCTTTAACATATGCGCCGCTAAATTAGGCATATGTGCCATAGAATGACAAATGCATCGTTTTGCGCTGCATATGCGCCGTTCTACAGTTCGGTGCATCTGTTTATCCTTTTTTCCCTAGCATTTATGACACCCTAATTTGACCCTAGGAATTTTTTTTGAAGCACATACCGGGGGTCCTGCCTTTGCTGGCCGCTTGAATCGACGAACTCACTCGAATCGATGCTCCTCACGTGGAATGTCTGCTGCTCTGGCTGCCATGCTGCTCCAAGTTTGCTCTAAGCTCTCCAACTCAAATCCAGATCAACCAAGTGTACAAATGAATTATCTTGTGGACCCAGCTCCTATTTATAGCTTGCAAACCCTCAATTTGGCTAGGTGATGACTGTGACTACTTCCCGCGCCCGTTTTCTTCCAATTTTCTTCTCATTTCTCTGAAACGCATCCCTTTTCTTCAACCCTCACGTATACCCCTTCATCTTTGTGAGATTGTCCATCTCACGCCTTTTGCCCGTTTCCCATCCAATCTCCCGAGGGGGCATCCTATCATCATTAAACTTGTACCAGGGGCAAACTGGGGCATGTATCACTATCAGACTATCGATTTCTTTGAGGCAATGCTGTAAACTGCATTGCATCAAAGAGGAGCAAAATGTATACGCCTAAAAATGACATGATTCATTCTAAATAAATATGCTAAATATTTATTCCATTCTTCTATCAATTAAATAAATATTCTAAATTTATTTAATTGGTTCACTATTCCATAATTAAATAAAATCAATTTATTTAATTAAATTCCCTAAATTCTTCTAATATCTCACATAATTAAATAATCCTAAATTATTTAATTAATCTAAATGCCCCTATCCTAAGTTCTAATTTCAAAAATCCACCTCACTCGTACACCTCACTTTTCCACCTCACCTTGTCCACCTCACCCTGTTGCACATGTAATTAAATATATTAAATATTTAATTAATTATCTAATTTTCCCTCACCCACATGTCCTATTTCTTCTCTAATCAAAGTTAGTTAACTAATCAATCAAAAGTGTTAACTAACTAGTCAATTGAGTTAATCCCTTAATCAATTCAGTCAATTCCATAATCCATTCTTCCAACTGACTAATCAAGTTTGTTAATTGATCAGTTAAAGGAGTTAACTCTCCAATCAATGTTGTCAAATCCCCTCTTTCATGATGGAGGTGAGACACTTGTCATATTTCTACTGGTTGCACATTCCTCAACCATTCTCAGCCATTGATCATCGTACTTCTCCTCAACTGTTGATTCTCATTCTTTTGAGTCTATAAAAGAAGCATCATCCTCCCATTCTATTCATCCAGGTTATTTGTATTGTTACTCTACAGAAATTTACCGGCGTGCCTTTGGCACCCCCAATACAATCTACTTGAGATCACCATTTGCTTTGAAGCTCTACTTCACAGCAATATCTATCAACTTAGCCGTTTACTACCGACATCCTACAACACAGCTAAAAGAGTGCACTCTCTGAGGGCCTACTTCATATCAGCAAGGACAGTTTTAATAAGTGAACAATAGAAGCTTCGAAACAAGGAAGGTTTGCATTGTATTACTCATTGATTCATTTAGATCAATCTTTCGTGATTTCATTATTCTATTGATGTTTGTGTTTATTATTGTTAAATTGATTAATCCACATTTTACCCTAACAGAAGGGATGGAAGATTTAGTTGAATTTAAATCTCAATGCACTTTAAGGGAGCCGATTTCACTTAGTCAAACAAAAGTGTGGGTTCCTCGCTTATTTAGGTAAGATTAGATTGGGCTCTTAATCCTTCAAAATGGTTAATTTCATACTTCTATTCTTTAAGTTCTCTTCCTAGAATTAGATTATACCATTTCCCAATTATTGCTCATATTTCAATAATGTAAGAAAGAGAAATGAATTTCCATTTTGATTGGAAAAAATATGGATTTAGTACCCATAGTTAAAAGATAAGATTATCGAATGGTGGAATATTTAAGCTGATGGATCTACTATGTTTAAAATTGTTGTAAGGTAGGCATTCCACATGCTAAAAAAAATATGGAAGTAAAAACAACTCATTCACTTAAATCTTTAAAGGAAAGATAAAGCTTTCTAATAATAATAATCAATAATGTTACAATATATATAGATATCTTACCAATTTCTCATGCCATAACCAGGATATAGCACAACCAGGGAATATACAAAGTTTCATCTCTTGGAAATCATGGCATACAATCATAATGATATAACATAATGTCAAAATTAAATAGTTATGAAGAAGTATACAAATATCCATCCTCGGCCACCATAACCAACTAGTTTCCTGCAAGCCAAAGGACAAGAACATGGTTGATGCAGCATACAACATACACTTAATGGAATTGTGCCATTAAACATATGAGAGCCAAATATTTGGAAGCTGGAACATAAAAAAAACTTCTATTCATCAACTCTGCTACTACAATGAGAGAAAACTCTCTTATATCCAAGAAAACAAAAAAAACAAAAAAATTACCTTTTTTGGCAGATTTCGACAATTGTCAAATTTTGCCATTTTAGGTAATTTTACAATCATATCTTGAAAATTCAGTTTTTTCCCAAAAGCTTCCTAAAACTAAGGTAGGACAAAAGGCCAACTAATATTCTAAATTCGAAACAAGAGTTTCGAGTTATTACAAAAGCAACTTTTTTAAAAATCTAAAAAAAAACACTAAATTGCCATTTTGAGGGCCAAGATGAAAGTTTCAAGCCCCAAAAAAGTGCCAAGATGGGGTCCAACCCACTAGGGCAAGTTGGGAAACCACTAGCCGCTTCATAACATATCCACCTGTAAAATTTCGTAGAAAACCCACATCCGAGTCAAAAGTTATGACCTTCGGAAGTCCTTGCATCATTCTCCTCTAGTTGAAAAGAACATAGCTCCTGCAAGTGAGTGTCTTCGAACTATTGTCACTTGACTGGATCCAACCGCTGCACTTCCCATTCTGTAATCCATGTGCTATCTGTTGGTGGCAATCCTTCCCACTGTACTAAATACTTGTTGTACTGCCCTTGCCGAGTGTAGATAGTTTTCTTATCAAGAACCTGTGCAATCTTTTGCTTCTTCTTATGGGGAATGTGGTGGTGCCATGCCACTTCTAGTTGACTATCTTCAGTATCATCCTCACCATGGAATGCATATAAATCAGAAACATTAAACACAGGAGAAATATCAAGATCATCTGGTAAACTGACCTCATATGCATTATCATTGATCTTCTTTGTAATTTTGTAAGGACCAATTTACCTGTACTTCAACTTGTGGTATGTTCCAGTAGGAAACTGCTCTTTTCTCAAATATACCATCACTAAGTCACCTTCATTGAATGTCTGATGTCGCTTACTAGCATCCACTGTATTCTTGTACCTCTCATTACTATCCTGCAACTTCTGTCTCACTTCGTTCTGCAATTGTTGAAGGTGTTCTGCAAATGCTTCCCCATCATCACTGATCCTATCTTTCATTGGTATTTGTATCAAATCTAGAACACCCTGAGGATTCCTGCCATACACAATCTAGAAAGGGGACTTTACCGTTGATTTGTTAATAGAACTATTATAGGCAAATTCGGCCTGGGGTAATGCCAAGTCCCATTGTTTTGGCTTTTCTGCAATAATACACCTCAACAAATTTTCCAGACTCTGATTGACTACCTTTGTTTGCCCATCCATTTGAGGATGATAGGCACTACTAAACTGTAACTTGGTCCCCATCTTCTTCCATGAAGTCCTCTAGAAATGACTGAGGAATTTGGTATCCCTATAAGAGGTAATAGTCTTTGGAACACCATGTAGTAGAACAACTTCTGAAAAAAATAACTCTGCTACCCTCGTTGCATCATTAGTTTTCTTACAGGAAATAAAATGAACAACTACAAAAATGGAGTCATTACCTCATTGAGTATGTGGAAGTCCCAACACAAAGTCCATGCTCAAATCTGTCCATGGTGCAGCTGGTACTGGTAATGGCATATACAACCCTGTATTCTGTGAATGTCCCTTAGCCACTTGGCAGATTCTACACCTTGTTACATACTTAATTATATCCCTTTTCATCTTTGGCCAGTAATATATATCTTCTATCAAGGCTATTGTCTTGTCCTTGCCAAAATGTCTAGCCAACCCACTACTATGAAATTCTCTGATAATGTTTTCCCTCATAGAGCCAGCTGGTATGCATAGTTGTTTTCCTTTAAATAGATACCCATCTTGCATAAAATATTCACCCCTAAAGTGATCCAAGTTACTAGATACTGGTGCCTTCAATTGTTCCACAATCTCCCAAAAATCATCATCAGACTCATACAAATTTTTGATGACATCAAAACCAATCACCTCAGTTTCCATTGTGGTCAAAAGTGCAACATGCCTACTTAACGCATTTGCAACCTGATTTTATTTTCCAGACGTATGCTTCAACACAAAATTGTAACCCTGTAAGAAAGAGACCTACTTGGCATGCCTACTATTCAACATTTTTTGTGTGTTCAAGTATCTCAGTGCAATATGATCTGTAAACAATACAAACTCCTGGGGAACTAGATAATGTCTCCAATGCCTCAATGCTTAAACAATTGCATAAAAATCCAAATCATAAGTAGAATAATTCTCTCACTTCATTCATCTTTTCACTAAAGAAAGCTATAGGTTTTCTAGCTTGGCTAAGCACATCACCTATTCGTACATGGGAGGCATCACATTCTACTTCAAATACCTTATCAAAAATTGGCAATGCAAGTATAGGTGCTTCTGTTACCTTTTGCTTCAAGTACTTAAAGCTCTCCTCAGCATCCTTGGTCCATACAAACTCCCTTCCTTTGGTGCAATCTGTTATAGGAGCAACAATACTACTGAAATTTTGAATGAACTTTCGATAGAAAGTGGCCAAGCCTTGAAAACTTTTTACCTTTGTGATGTTGCTTGGACTAGGCCATTCTAGAATTGCCCTGACCTTTTCTGGATCCATTCTGACACCATCTTTAGAAATGACAAAGCCTAAAAAAACCAAACTGTCTTGCATGAACCTACACTTCTTCAAATTGGCATAGAGCTTCTCCTTCCTTAACACACCAAAGATGATCCTCAAGTGTTGTAGGTGCTCTTTTTTGCTGTTACTAAATACCAAAATATCATCAAAATAAACTACCACATACTTACCAATGCAAGGGCGTAGTATAGTGTTCATCAATCTCATAAATGTGCTAGGTACATTTGATAACCCAAATGGCAAAACCATCCACTCATATAATCTGTCTCCAGTCTTAAAGGTTGTCTTCCACTCATCCCTTTCTCAAATCTAGATTTGGTGGTAGCCACTTCGTAGGTCGATCTTGCTGAAATATTTGGCCCCTGCAAGGACATCCATCATGTCCTCCATACGAGGTATAGGAAACTGATACTTGATGATAATCTTATTAATTGCTTTGCTATCAGTGCACATCCTCCACGTTCCATCTTTTTTTGGGGTCAACAATGCAAGTACAGCACATGGGCTCATGCTCTCTCTCACCACACCTTTACTTATGAGTTTTGTTACTTGCTTGGTTGGGTAGAGTTGCTCCTAGAATCAAATCAATATGATGCTGAATATCTCTCTTTGGTGGTAGACCATCAGGCAAAACATCAACAAATTCTTTCAATAGCTCTGCTACTTATGGGGGAATTGAAATGTCTTCCTCTTCACCTTTTTTCACTACTAATGCATAGCAACACCCTGTCACCTTCATTTCTTTAACAAGATCTCTTTTAGACAACATGGTCTCACCTTTTCCTTCATCCTTGAGAGGCAATAAAATCACCTTAGAGCAATCTTTCCAAAAGGTGTATGTGTTTTTCTCTCCGTCATGCATAACTTTTCTATCATACTGCCATGGCCTTCCCAATAACACATGACAGACATCCATTGGGACAACATCACACCATATTTCATCCTGATAGATCTTCTCTATGCTAAACTTAATTAGGCATCTTTTATCAACAGTGACTTCATTTCCCTTTTTAAACCATGCAATGCGATACGGATGAGGATGTTTTTCACAGTGTAAATTCAATTTTTCTACCATTTCTTTAGAAACCATATTTTCACAACTACCTCCATCAATAATAACTTGACATACCTTGCCACCCGAAGTGCATCTAGTTCTGAAGATATTGGTTCGAAGCCATGAACCATCAGAGCTTTTGGCTTGTGTTTTCTCCTTCTCTGGAATCACCATTGCTCTTCTCATCATGAGACTTTCTCCCACATCTGGTGGAACCTCTAGTTCTGTCCCTTCCACTTCATGCTGCATTTGAATCAGGTTCACCCTAGGTTGTCCTCCTTGATTTCTTTCTTGCATGTTATAATTTGAGCATTCAAATGCCCTATGACCTTCTTCTCCACATCTGAAATAAGTGAAAGGCCTTCTCTAGTTTTCCCATCCTCTACCACTACCATAACCTCTACCTCTTTGAAATCCCCTTCCTCGTTCTCAATTCAGAGGATCTTGTCAAGTGTCTACTTATTTTTCCAATCCATGGGATGAATCTCCCCTACCATAATTTGAACCTCCTCAAAATGGGGTTGATGTACCCCTTCTTCCTCCTCTATTCCTCTGATGGTACTATCTGTTTTATTTTTCTTCAGCCTTGAGAGCCAATTGGTAAGCCTCTTCCATACTATTGAGTCGATGCATGCTCAATTCATCTTAAATAGAAAATTTCAGGCCATTCACATATCTAGTAGCCATCTGTTCATCAGTTTCTTGATGCTATATACATATAGACAACGTATAAAACTCATTTGTATAATCTTGCACAGAAGAGAGGTTCTGCTTTAAATTTTGAAACCTATGAAAAAGGGTTTGCGCATAATCTATGGGTAAAAATTTTTCTCTCAACTTCTCCATTTTATTCCATGTCCTGATCTTATCCTTACCTTTCCTTGTTCATTCCTTTTGAAGATGATCCCACCAAATCATTGCATGACCCTTTAATTTGGTGCATGCGAATTTTACCTTCTCCTCTGTCACGGATTTCCATTCAAAAAATTTTCTCATGTCATTCAACTAGTCTATCAACTCCTCTGGTTTAAGACTACCTACATAATCTGAAACATATACCTTGATCCCTTCATTTTTCCCTTCTAAGGCCCTGAGCATCCTCTCTTCAAAACTCATGCCTTCTAATTCTTCTTCTTCATGTTCTATATCTTGATTTGCACCTCCTCGACCCATCTCTTCATCAGATTCGTCTCCTCCTCTACCCAGTCTTTGGTTTTCCATCTGTGTTGTAAGTTTTGCTATTTGCCTTTGCAAATTTTGTATTTCTCTATGCATCTAGGCAAGCATGCCTCTTCCTCTTCCTCTCCTAGCCATCTTCCTGCTCTGATACCAGATGATGCAGCATACAACATACACTCAATGGAATTGTGCCATTAAACATATGAGAGCCAAAGATTTAGAAGCTGGAACATAAAAAAAACTTCTATTCATCAACTTTGCTACTACAATGAGAGAAAACTCTCTTATATCCAATAAAACAAAAAAAACAAAAAAATTACCTTTTTTGGCAGATTTTGACAATTGTCAGATTTTGCCATTTTAGGTAATTTTACAATCATATCTTGAGAATCCAGTTTTTTCCAAAAAGATTCCTAAAAATAAGGTAGGATAAAAGGCCAACTAATATTCTAAATTCGAAACATGAGTTTCGAGTTATTACAAAAGCAACTTTTTTACAAATCTAGAAAAAAACACTAAATTACCATTTTGAGGGCCAAGATGAAAGTTTCAAGCCCCAAAAAAGTGCTAAGATGGGGTCCAACCCACTAGGGTAGTTGGAAAACCATTGGCCACCTCTTAACACATCCACCTGTAAAATTTCGTAGAAAACCCACATCCGAGTCAAAAGTTATGACCTTCAGAAGTCCCTACATCAATGGTTAAGATGCTTTTTCCACCCAACCACGAAACACTACACTTCCCCAGAATTCTTCCTATCTTGAAGAATACCTGACCCTACATGAAATGCCTAGCAACCTGGAACAATTGGCAGGAGGGAACACTTGATGCATGCCCGATGCCTATATGCATTCTAATCTAGAATGATCATAATCTTGCAAATAGGATGTGGCAGAGAAACATATTAATATAAATTTGCTAGGCATACATTCATCTATTTCAATGAATACATGGATTTGGCCAAAGCACTTTAAAATATCGGTCAAATCTTGAAAAAGAGGATCTGCCTTTTTTGTTAGTCCACATTCGACACCCTATCCCAGAAGGTAAGCTCAACATACATAGTAAAAATAATCTATTTCCAATTGCATAATAATACAGGCATTTACTTAAAATAGTTACTATTATGTTCTTGCAAAAACAACATTAATACACTTTACATGCATCTCATACCTCTTAACAAGGAGCTACATGCATGATCTATTCAAGATACATATAAAAGATAAATAACTGGTTATATTCATTAACCCTTATTCACCTATTTATTTCTAAATAAAGCAGGTTTATAATATCATAACCATTCATTTGTGATGGGGAATTTAAGAAGATATAAATTGTTTAACAATTCCATAAAAGCCAACGAAACACCATTTAATCAGAGGTATGAATCATGTTTAAAATAGTCATTCAAAACACATGGTCTGACTGTTACAAAAATGCATAAAGGTCTGCTACAAGAGCTGAGTAAAGTCTGCTATAGGAAGTATGTAAAGACTACTACAAAAATTGTGTAAAGTCTGCTACAGGAAGTATAACAGTTACATAATAATCACATAATAATTTGTAACAAAAAGGAATAATGTGTTGGCCATCATGAAATCAACCACTAAAAAGATATAGAGACCGACTAAAGATGATTATACATGCTGCTGTAAAAACAAGCTAGAAAGGTATGATACTCAGTCCAGGGAGTAATGATACAGAGATGATTATTGATAGGTCATCAACATCTTTTACGGCTAGTAGATTACATGTTGATCCAAGAATAAACCGTTGGTAATAATAACGGGAACTAATCCATAATCACAAATCCAAACAAGAAAGAGGCTGATAGATAGTAAATACAAAGGGTTGAATTTCTTTAAGCAGAGCGACAGGAATAACTGTAAGGACAACAATATATCACACAAGCTTTTAACATAAATCCATTGTGAAAAGGGTAAAATATAATCAATCCAGGGAATGAAATAATAGATGTAGACTAGGGTTCATCCATCTAGTATATTTCTGAAATTAATTTAACAGAGGCAAAATGGATAAGAGATAGACGGTCACTAATTAATACATATCTCCAAATTGACAAACTGGGTAAGGCTAATTTTTGAATATGATTTAAATAACTAAGTTTCACACCTCATATAAAAGTTTCAAAGAAACCCAGTTCATAAAAATAAAGTTATTGGTGACACAACAAACTATTTTAACAGAGACGAAATGGGTAAGAGATAGACAATCGCTAATTATTACATATCTACAAAATGACAAACTGGATGTGGCTGATTTTTGGTTATGATTTATATAACTGATATAAAAATTTCAAAGAGACCCAATTCGTAAAAGTTAAATTATTGGTGACGCAATAGTTCTCATGACATATTACATAACCAGACCTTTCTAACAACGGGGCTAAAATAAACAGATTGTGGAAAAGAGAATTCACAGAATAAAACAATTCTTATATATTAGAGAAATTGATTTCAACCAAATTTATCACAAACAATAAATCATTTTCATAACTAGATGCATACCCAGAATTTATCTGATCACTATTACTATCCATTCTTCCCAAAATTCCCAAGCTTTCATCCATTTTTCCCAAATCCTTCCTTCTGTTGTTGTTTTTCCTTCTGTTGCTCCTTCTCTATTATGCCTTCGATCCCTTTTTCTTTGTATTATTTTTTTCTTCAAAGGCGTATCCCCCTTTCTAAAGACTTTCATCCTTTTAAATTTTAGTTTGTTTCCTTAATTTTTCTATTTTTTAATTTTAATTTGTTTCCTTAATTTTTCTCTTTCCCTTTTTTATTTTTGCATGCCAAGGCTTTTTGGCTTTTCTGCTTTAATGCTTCTCAATATTATCTTTTTTAAAAAAAAATTATCCAAAAAAGAATATTATCTTTGCATAAGAGTACAACATATTTTATTTTGTTATTTTAATAATTAAACCTTCAATGACAATTGTATAAAGCAAGCTTAAATTTAAAACTAAATACTTCTAATATAAAATTGAATATATAAAATATTTTGCATTTCAACTAAATACTTTTAGAAATAACATCAACTATCTATCTTTCCTAATTAAAACTAAATACTTGTAATAAGAAAACTTAACTAATTTTTTTTTCTTACTTTTCCAATTCCAAAATAAAACAAGTTATATTCATTTAATTTCTATTTAAAAGATAAAACAAATCTTTTATTTAAATTATATTTGGAAGGAACATTTTTAAATAATGCTATCTCATGACTACTTAATTATTTATCATCCATCATGTAACTATTTCTTGTTAAAAGCATAGCTAAGATTATGCTTCTAAAACAAAATGCGAGGCATCAAACCAAAACAATAAGGCAAAATGTAGTATGAACTACGTGATTGTGTGTGCATGCATCAAAGTTCTTTCAAGCCAATTCTTGTTGGGCGGCTAAGATGCCTCTACCTTAACCATGCCCTTGCCTTCGATACTTCCCTACACTCAGTTGCACTCAAGTTTCGATCAATAGGTTAGTTAATAAACCATAGCTGAAGCAACATATAAACATCTAAATCCATCATGTAATAACTTTCTATTTGCATATATGAAAATGACAACATTTCACTTTTTGTTCACCGATAATCTACCTATTAATAACATAATCACATTAAAATATCCAATAATTAAAAATATAATTGAGTTTAGAGAGTTCGAGCCATGACAATTGTCAAAAAAACTCAAGAATGTGAAGGCCAACATTAGAAAGTGGACTAAGGCTTCTTTTGTGAACATCTTTGAGAAGAAAATTGAGGTGTCCTTTATGTTGGAGATTCTGTAAAAGGATATTCAATATGATGGCATGAATTAGGAAACCTTTTTGAAGGAAAAAACCTTGCTTAGTGGATTCCATTCCCTTGTTTCCATGGAGGAGGAATTTTGGCAGCAAAGATCAAGATCTACATGGTTGAAAGCTAGAGATCAGAATACCAAAATTTTCTATATTGTAGCCCATAAGCACTGATCTGCTAATAGAATCAGGGAGATTATGGTTGATGGGAATCTAATTTCACATGAGGTTACCATATGGGAAAAGGTAGATGGTTTTTTCAGACAACTTCTTTCAAACAATAATGATTCTATTTCAAGCATTGAAGATGAAATTCTAAGTCTAATTCTACTTTTTGGTTCTCATTCCTAAGAAAATGGGTGTTACTACTTTTTAATATTTCAAACCAGGTATAAGCCTATGTAATTATATTTATAATACTTTCTCCAAGATTCTTGTTTTTGATGAAGGGGGTAACTCATAAAACACACAACAAAAGAAATTTGTCATGCCCACATTTCCCATGCGGTCACAACAAGCAACACACATGTCATGTCCACATTTGTCATGTGGTCATGACACAAAATATAAAAAATTTTCCCATGCTTCCCTAGAAACCCCCTCGCACGCGTAAGCGTGCTCGGTGGCATACGCTTAAGGCATAAACAATATAGTTGTCAGCGGGGTAATACATACATGTGCACATACCAAGATGTAAGAAAGCCAACAAGGGGGTCATCGCGACGCGGTTAACGTCGCTACAAGGGTTAAACTTACTAACCTCCTAAACCCTAAATTTTGGAAAAATTCGGCAGCATAACGCCTCACGGGCGTGAGTAGGGTTTATTGTGCTAACACTAATTTTGATCACTAGGTTTCCTGATAGGATTAATAAATTTCTTACGACTCTCTGATTACAATGGTAACACAGTTGATTAAGTTAATTGAGCATTTTTCAACAAAGTCTGATAATTTGTTCTCCTTCCCATTTTTCTAAAATTTAATTTTAATTTGTTCTCTTTCACATTTTCTAAGATATGAAACATTTTTCAACAAAGTCCGATCATTTGTTCTCCTTCCCATTTTTTCTGAAATTTAATTTTAATTTGTTCACTTTCTCTATCAATCAGAGTTATCACTACATCCTTTACATTATTCCTAATTTCTTGGTAGATCAGTTCTCTATCAATCAGAGTTATCTCTGCATCTTTTACATTATTCCTAATTTCTTGGTAGATCAGATCACGTAAACAGGACTTACTAACTTTGTTTGATGAAGTCCACTTGGTTTCCACTCTAGGTTTAATTCAATGTTTGAATTAATTTTGTTAATTAAATTGCCCCACTCATGATTAATGGATTATTAAATCTTAATTAGTACTCATAGACCTATTTGGAAAAATCACACATTTTCTCCTCTTTGTTTTCACTTTTACCTTTCTTTCTCTTTTGCTCTCATTTTCTCAATTTGTCATTTTCTCAAATTACAGGTTGAGTTTAAATGGCCACCTATGAAATGCATATGATGGCTTCAACTAAATGTGAAGTTATAAATACACACACACACACACACACACACACACACACACACACACACACACACATATGCTATTTGTATTTTACAACACTAGGTTTTCTTTTAATAATTCTAATGAATTTATTTTTCATTTAAATATATATATATATATATATATTATGAGCAAGCTTATTTTTCTTTAATATTATATATTGGTAATAAAGTGAAGCCCTAAAGTCTATTTGAATGGCTCCATTGGCTAAACCCTAACAAATTTTTTTTTGGTTTTTTTGAGCTATGGACCGGGTTCATGGAGGGCAGTGGCGGCGGTGCAGAGAGGACGGCGGAGGTTTTGTGTGGAGGTCATGGGTGGAAAGAGGGTAGTGGTAGCCGCAGGGAGCGGCAAAGGGAGAGCAGAGGGGAGTGTGGAACTCATGGCGGTAGAGGTGATTGGTGGCGGCTTGGTGGACAACCGTGGGGTGCATAGTGGAGGATCCGTGGGGGAAAGGTCTCCAGACTGTGCAGAGGGTGTTACGGGGGCAGCGACAGATGGGGGTGTGGGGAGGGGATGGAGCCCCCACCCACACCCCATCTGCCCCCACCCACACCCTTTACAATGGCAACGGTGGGGGTTCGAACCCCCACCAAATTTTGTATATATATATATATATATTTTATTTAAAACAAATCTGCGATGTAAAATATAATACAGTCTCTCCTCTGTATTTTTATTTTTATTTTTTAAACACAGCAACCCTTATACATAATGAAATATATATATATATATAGTTTAAATTTTTCTTTCACAATTTATAAATTCTTTTTAAAAAAAAAAAAGGAAATATATAAGCAAATTTCATCCATACGTAAATAAGTTATATATATATATATATAAAATTTAATAATTCCAACTATAACACATTTTCTCCTTCACTTACTAATTTTCTGTTGTAAACAATTTTACAAGATATGCAAACATATTTGTCTTTTTTCAATACTACTACAAGGAGAAGAAAAGAAAACTTAATTTTCCTAATAAGTATGTTTAAAATTCACACAATTTTTAAATGGAGGAAATAATTATATTTGCGAATAATTAAAAGAAAACTCTAATGCATAACTACATCCAACTTTTATTTCTTCTAAATAACAATTTATAATTTCTTATTTGTCACAATAACAACTAAATCTCAACTTTGTTAATAGGAGTATTAAAAATTAGATACAAACAATATCCTTTTAAAAACAAATTTCCTTCCTTCATCTTTACCTAAATGGTAAAATTTAAATCAACAATTTTCAACTATAAATACAATGAAGAGGCTTTCTCACAACTTTAGAAACACAATTTTACAACAAGAGAGAGAGAAGTCCTCCTCTTTGAAAATCAACAAGGAAGAAGTTCTTAATAAGGCCAAGCTCTCCTCAAGACCTTTAAGAGTAAAGGAAAATAAAATATTTTCCAAGACAAGTAAATTCTTCAACTTCACACTAAGCTCCATGAAACCTGCATATCACACAAGGGAAAGAAACACCACACATCTTGCTCTCCTCCCTACCCTAGACCCGCAAGAGGGTCAACCCCGAGTTAGGGAGGTCATCCACACACCTAGGGATCTCAATCCACTTCACAACAAGACAACAAACATCCCAAAACACAATATTACACCCATGGATATTTACAACACGCAAACTCAACCAAGGCGAGTACAAAAGGGGTAGGAGAGTGGACACACTCAACTCTAGAGTGCCACTCCTTCAAATATCTCAACACAATTTCTCTTATGGCCTCAAGCCAACATGTTAACAAAATTTCTAAAAGAATTCATATTTTGGCTCTCAAGTCATATAACAATTTGCTCAAATTCACATAAAATGCCCTCAAGGCTTTCAACATTCCAAAACAAGGTAATGACCTCGAGGAGGATCACTCCTCCCCTACCCCACACTTGTTGAGCATTTTCTCCCAAGTGGGAGAGGCTCTTACAACACCCAACCAAAAAAAATTCCCCACAATAACAACATACATCAAAAGAAAATACCTCACACACATATGCATCAAGCAAGCAACTAAAAATAGAAAGGGGAGGCCTTAGCCTTAAAAACCAACCTTTAAAAGCCCTATAATAGAAGAATTTGATGTAGAGCTCCTCTAAAATCTCCTTCAACCTAAGCCACCAAACTCCCTCTATCCTTCTCCCCAAAATAATTTCAAACAATTAAAATGCTCAAAAATTCAACAACCCCTCACCTTATCCCAAGTGGGATTAAAATAAGCCCAATCCATGAGCTTAGAGGAATGGGGAGGTGACACTTGTCACCTCCTCACTCTTCCTCCCCACTACAATTGTGTCCCAAGGGATGGGTGTTGACACATGTCACTCACCCATCCCCAAAGTTTCCCTCACCCCTTACCACATGTCCTCTCTCCAACACATGGGAGAGAAAAGGGGAGTTAAAGAGGGAAAGGGTGACACATGTGTCCCCTTCCTTTCCTCTCATGAAGGACCACACTCTAACCAATTGTGAGAGAGACTTGAAGTCAAGTCCTCCACAATTGTTGGGTCTTGGATTCATCTCCAACCTTGGGAAGTGAAAAGGGATGGGCTTGAGTGCTGGTACCCCTCATCCTATCCCTCCCATGCCTCTAAATTCATCACTTAACTTCAGTGTGAAGTTAAGGTGACCATATGGAGGTTTACCAAGGGTTACCCAAGTCAAAAGGGACCCTAGACCCATGGGGTATAACCCAGGGTCAAGTTTAACTTGGTTAGGACACCTAGGGTCAAGTTACAACACAAGAAAAGGGTCTCCAAAAATTTAAAATTTAAAAAAATGTAATTCAAAGACAATTCTTACAACACATCATAATTCAAATTAAAAGAGGGTAGACTTAACCCAATTAACTTCATGCAAATTAACATTACAATATTTCATTATACACAGAGTTGATCTTGGTTCCTCGTGGAACTAGATCAGCTTCACAAGGGATTACAATATCAAGTGTGGGATGATCTCCAGTATCTGTGCTTGGTTAGAAATACCTGCACACTCAGTTGTAAAGTTAAGTCCACATATCAATAACATAGCTAAAGCAATTTAAAACTCGCACTCGCATAAGATATCACAAGTTATCTTAAGCATAAAAGAAATCACATTACAATATTCTAACTAACATCACTCAATTAGTTTTCCTTTAATATAAAGCATCTATCTAACATCACCCAATTAGTTTTCCTATAATATAAACATCTTATCTAACATCACCCAATTTGTTTTCTCTTAATACAAGCATCTATCTAACATCACCCAATTTGTTTTCTCTTAATACACGCATCTAACATCACCCAATTGGTTTTCCTATAATGTAAACACCTATCTAACATCACCCAATTAGTTTTCCTATAATATAAACATCTATCTAACATCACCCAATTTGTTTTCTCTTAACATAATAAAGTCTAATAGTTCAGGAATCTGAGATCAACAGTCCCATAAGTATAAAGTATCAGCAATAGTAAGGTAAATAGTCAAATGAACGGAAATGAAAAAGGTAGGCCTCACATCCTCCCCCCCAAGACCGTACTTCCTCCTAGAAGTCCTCAAAGAGGTGAGGATAAAGAGTCCTCAATCTCGCTGCATCCTCCCATGTCACAGTGCCCTCATCATACATGTCCCACTGGACCCTAACTTGGTCCAGCTCTCGTCCTCGAAGGCCCAGCGTCTGACGAGCCAATATAAAAATTGGCTCCAAATCCACCTGACCGTCTGCCTCTACCTGAAGAGCACTCCAATCCAAAATGTGAGATAAGTCAGAGATGTAATGTCGTAAAACTAAAACATGAAAGACATCGTGGATATGCGACAGGCTAGGTGGCAAGACTAGACGATAGGCTACAGGTCCTTTCCGCTCTAAGATCTCGAAAGGTCCTACAAACTGAGGTGCAAGCTTAGAGCCCTTTATGTAACGTATTAGACTCTTGTGTGGTCGCACTCTCAAAAATACCTTGTCACCCAGTGAGAAGCTCTGATCAGTTCTCTTAGCATTGGCATACTTCTTCTGTCCATCCTGTGCCTCCTAAAGTCTCTGTCTAATCATTGTGACCTGTTGCTCCATATCCTGAACTATCTCTGGACCAATGGCAACCTTGTCCTCTATCTGATCGCAACTCAAAGGTGTCCTGCAAGGTTTGCTTATAAAGCCTGAAAAGGAGGCATACCCAACAAGCTGTGATGCCCATTGTTGTAGGCAAACTCAACCAGATACAGATACTCCTCCCATCTAGACTGATGGTCCATAACATACATATGAAGCATGTCTTCCAACACCTGATTAACTCTCTCTGTCTATCTATCAGTCTTAGGATGGTAAGCTGAACTAAAGTTGAGCTGAGTGCCCAACGCCTGCTGTAAGGCTCTCCAAAAAGCTGAAGTGAAAACTGAGTCTCAGTCAGAAATGATGCGGTGAGGTATTCCATGAAGTCTAACAATCTAATCTAAGAATACCCTCGCCACAGATGGTGCATTGTACGTCGTGCGTATAGGTGAGAAATGCACCACCTTGATCAACTTGTCAACTGTCACCATGATGGCATCATGGCGACATGATGACATAGGTAGACCAACAATAAAATCCATGGAAATGGTGTCCCATTTCCACTCAGGTATCTCGTGAGGGTACAACAGTCCTCCTGGATGCTGATTCTCAGCCTTGACCCTTTGACACTCACGGCAATGAGCAACATATTCTACAATGTCTTATCTCATCCCAGCCCAATGATATAATTGTCACAAATCAACATGCATCTTCTTCACTCCTGGGTGTGCTGCATAAGGTGCCCTATGAGCCTTTGAGAGAATCACTGCATGTAGATCACCCGCACGGGGTACATAGATGTGCTGTCGATGTCTAAGCAAACCATCAAGCTCAAGGGAATATCCTACGAATTTTCCCTTAAGGGCTCTATGATTCTGAATTTCCTGCTGCACCTCAAGAAACCACTCATCCTCAGGTAGATGCTGTAGGATACACTCTCTCAAGTCCACCCTCAATGTCAAGGTTAGGATCTCATGGTGCCTTCGACTCAAGGCGTCAGCGACCATGTTCTCCTTCCCTTTGATGTAGTGGACATCAAAGTCGTACTCGCACAAAAACTCCATCCAACGCCGCTGACGGGCATTCAAATTTGGTTGTGTGAAAATATACTGTAAGCTATGGTGATCCGAATGGAGCTCAAAGCGTCGACCCAAAAGGAAGTGTCTCCAACGAACAAGAGCATGAATAACTGCTACGAGCTCTAAATCATGAGTGGAGTAGTTTAGCTCATGTGTCTTGAGCTTACGCGATTCGTATGCAATCACTCTACCACCCTGCATAAGTACGGCTCTCAAACCCTCTAATGATGCATCTATGCAAACAACAAAATCCTCTATAGGATCTAGAACCATTAATATGGGAGCACTGGTTAGACGCTCCTTAAGGACCCCAAAGACCCTCTCACACTGCTCGGTCCAAGTGAAACCCTTCCCTTTTTGCTGAAGGGAAGTGATGGGATGTGCTAATCTGGAAAAGCCCTCAACGAACCTACAGTAATAACTGGCTAATCCCATAAAGCTCCTGACCTCTGTCACATTGGTGGGTGCTGGCCAGTCCTGAATCGCTCTGATCTTCGATGGATCTACAGAGATTCCATCACCTGATAAGATGCATCCCAAATGCTGTACCTCTGTCCTGAAGAAGGCACACTTTTCCAAATTGCCATAAAGCTGCTGCTCTTGTAAGCACTACAAAACCTAACACAGATGATCCACATGCTCCTCCTCGGTCTACAAATAGATCAAAATATCGTCAAGAAATATGATCACAAACCGATCCAATTAAGTGTGGAACACCCCGTTCATGAGACTCATGAACACTGCAGGGGCATTCATCAAACCGAAGGGTACCACTGTGAACTCGTAATGGCCATATCTGGTTCGAAAAGCAGTCTTGTGAATATATGCCTCTGTGATGCACAATTAGTGATACCTAGATTTTAGATCAATTTTTGAGAACACTCTGGCTCCCTGCATCTGATCAAAGAGGTCGTCAATCCTAGGCAGAGGATAATGGTTCTTCATCGTCACCTTGTTCAACTGCCTGTAATCCATGCATAATCGAAGAGACCCATCCTTCTTTTTTATGAAGATAATCGATGCGCCCCATGGTGAAATGCTAGGTCAGATGTGCCCCTTCTCAAGTAACTCCTCTAACTACAGCTTGAGCTCTGTAAGTTCATGTGTAGTCATCCTGTAGGGTGCATGAGACACTGGCTCGGCACTTGGCACTAGATCGATGTGGAAATCAACCTCTCTATGTTGAGGCATACCTGGTAGTTCCAGCGGAAACATGTTGGTAAAATCTCTCAGGATAGGGTGATCATTTAAAGAAGCCTCAGGCTCATCCTCTAATCTGTCGCTGACCATGATAGTGAACAACTGACATCCCTTCTACATGTAGCACTTAAGCTACTGAGCGGATATCATATGTACTGCCGTGGGCTTTTGTATGCCCACTAACTCAACCGGTGAGCCATGATCGTCTAAGCAGTTAATCATCCTCTAGCGACAATCTAGCTTGGCTCTATGAGCCGCAAGCCAATCCATACCCAAAACTACACCGTAGGATCCTAATGGCATAACCCTAAGGTCACATGCTGTAGTGAAGGAACCCAAGGAGATCTCGCAATCTCTAACCGTGGTATCTACTAACATCCTGGCACCAGAGGCCAACTCAACCTCCCACCTAATGCCCTGCCTAGAAGTCACCAGCTTGCAACGTTCCACTAACGATGTAGACAGAAAAGAGTCGGTAGCCCCAAAGTAAAAAAGAATAGAGAAGGGGAAATCTCCAATCATACCTACTATCTCAATAACTAAAGCCTAGAAGTCAGCCTAATGCTTATCAACCGCTGCAAACATGTGGTGGGACTTGCCCACATCACCTACAGTCTGCTCAGATCCTCCAGAATGGGGCTGTCCCCCTACTGTAAATCCCTGTGGACACTCTTTGGCCATATGCCCTGCCCCACCACATACATAACATGGGCCCCTAGCTTGTAACTATCCTGACTGAGTCCTACCCGATTGCTACTGTCTAGTCCGTCCTATGGACCCCTGTGAACCTCTATAAGACTCCTCAGACCTCGCGGGTCCCGCAGATGATCCCTGCTATCTCTGATCTCTACGTGGGCCCTGCTGCTGCCAACCACAGTTTTGTCCTCCCTGAACCCTCTGCTGGGGTCTAGACCTCTGCTGATGCTGCTGTGGAGGCCTAGGAGGTAATGATGAAGAATTGAATCCTCCTTTCTGTGGTGTGGATTGTGGTCTTCGAAAGTTCTACTGCTGCTGGTGATTACGGTCTTGAAACTGCAGGCGTGAATTATGCCCTCGTCCCTGAATTTCCTTTGCAATGTAAGCCTTTTTGACAGCCTCACTCATAGTTTGGGGGTCTGCCATACGCACTGGTCCTGCTATCTCGTGATTTAGACCTTTGATAAATTTGTGCACTAGGATTTTCTCGTCATGGAGATACTCTGCGTAATGAGAAAGCTCAATAAATTAGCTCTCATACTGAGCAACCATGAGTCCTCTCTGCTAGAAATCATGGAACTCATCTATTTGGCGCTATCTATAGTGATCTGACAAGTATCGCACATTAAAGTGCTTTATGAATATGTCCCATGTTAGTGTATCTAAGGATATCTGACACTTGCACTCCTGATTGCGCCACCAGGTAGCTGTTGTATCTCTCAGAAGGTGTATTACCACTCGTGCTTTCGTGTTGCTTCAATAAGGTGGCAATGCAAAGCACCTATCTAAACTGATAAGCCAAGCCTCAGCCACAACCCCCTCTTAGCTCCTGCGAAGGTAGGTGGATTGAGCCTAAGCAGGTCTCTGATGGGGTCTCCTCTATCTCTAAGTCCTATAACCAGCTCATCCAACCCATACTCATATGGTCCATGATGTATCTGCTCTACTCTCATGGTCTCATCTCACCTTGAAAGTCTCAGAGGACTCCTACTCCGTTTACGGTAGGCTAACCCTACCTCCTCCACTGTAGTATCAAGTATCTCTACGAAAGGCTCCATACGTGGCACCTCTCGCTGATTGACGTGGGGCTCCACACGTGGCTCAGCACGTGACTCAGCACGCGGCTCCTTACGTGGCTCCTCTCGGGGATCAACGCGAGGCTCATCACTTGGCTCTAGAATAGATGGTGGTAACCTCTCTAACATGGCCTACAATGTTTGTAAAATTTGAGGACCTATGTCTAGTACTGGTGGTGCCTGTGGTACTGGCTGATCTGCTATGACTGCGGGTGCTTGTCCCTCTGCAGACGAATCACTGTGCACCTCAATGGACACTGTGTTGTACGATCGTGCTCGTCGAACATGTCAGGGAGACATCCTACAAAACAAGGTAGGCACTAATTAATCAAAGTTACGGAATAAATAACATGCCCAAATATGCCCAGTGTTTAAACTTGGGTTCTGATACCAAATGTCATGCCCACATTTCCCATGCGGTCACGACACGCAATACATGTGTCATGTCCACATTTGTCATGTGGTCATGACATGAAATATAAAATTTTTTCCCACGCTTCCCTAGAAACCCCCTCGCACACGTAAGCATGCTTGGTGGCGTACGCTTAAGGAGTAAACAATATAGTTGTCAGCGGGGTAATACGTACATGTGCGCATACCAAGATGCAAGAAGGCCAACAAGAGGGTCATCGCGATGCGATTAACGTTGCTACAAGGGTTAAACTTACTAACCTCCTAAACCCTAAATTCTGGGAAAATCTGGCAGCATAACGCCTCACGGGCGTGAGTAGGGTTTATTGTGCTAACACTAATTTTGATCACTAGGTTTCTTGATAGGATTAATAAATTTCTTACGACACTCTGATTACATTGGTAACACAGTTGATTAAGTTAATTGAGCATTTTTCAACAAAGTCTGATCATTTGTTCTCCTTCCTGTTTTTCTGAAATTTAATTTTAATATGTTCTCTTTCACGTTTTCTAAGATACGAAACATTTTTCAACAAAGTCTGATCATTTGTTCTCCTTCCCATTTTTTATGAAATTTAATTTTAATTTGTTCTCTTTCACTTTCTCTATCAATCAGAGTTATCACTGCATCCTTTACATTATTCCTAATTTCTTGGTAGATCAGTTCTCTATCAATCAGAGTTATCTCTGCATCTTTTACATTATTCCTAATTTCTTGGTAGATCAGATCATGTAAACAAGACTTACTAACTTCGTTTGATGAAGTCCACTAGGTTTCCGCTCTAGGTTTAATTCAACGTTTGGATTAATTTTGTTAATTAAATTGCCCCACTCATGATTAATGGATTATTAAATCTTATACTGATAGACCTATTCAGAAAAGTCACGCATTTTCTCCTCTTTGTTTTCACTTTTACCTTTCTTTCTCTTTTTCTCTTGTTTTCTCAATTTGTCGTTTTCTCAAATTACAGGTTAAGTTTAAATGGCCACATATGAAATGCATATGATGGCTTCAACTAAATGTGAAGTTATAAATACACACACACACACACATACACATATATATATATGCTATTTGTATTTTACAACACTAGGTTTTCTTTTAATAATTCTAATGAATTTATTTTTCATTTAAATATATATATATATAAATTATGAGCAAGCTTATTTTTCTTTAATATTATATATTGGTAATAAAGTGAAGCCCTAAAATCTATTTGAATGGCTCCATTGGCTGAAACCTAACAAATTTTTTATTGGTTTGTTTTGAGCTATGGACAGGGTTCATGGAGGGTGGTGGCGATGGTGCAGAGAGGATGGTGAAGGTTCTGTGTGGAGGTCGCAGGCGGAGAGAGGGCAGTGGTAGCCGTAGGGAGTGGCGAAGGGAGAGCAGAGGGGATTGTGGAACTCGCGGTGGTGGAGGTGATTGGTGGTGGCTTGGTGGATGGCCTCAAGGTGCACAGCGGAGGATCTGCGGGGGAAAGGTCTCTAGACTGTGCAGAGGGTGTTACGGGGAAAGTGGACAATGGCAACAGTGGGGGTTCGAACGCCCACCAAATTTTGTATATATATATATTCTTATTTAAAACAAATCTGCGATGTAAAATATAATACAGTCTCTCCTGTGTATTTTATTTATTTATTTTTTTAAACACAACAACCCTTATACAGAATGAAATATTTTTAATATATATATATATATATATATATGTACATACAATTATATGTATACACAGCAACAGTTCCATTACACAGAAATATCTATATATATATATATTTTAAATTTTTCTTTGACAATTTATAAATTCTTTTTTTTTTTAAAGGAAATATATAAGCAAATTTCATCCATATGTAAATAAGTTATATATATATAATTTAATAATTCCAACTATAACCCATTTTCTTCTTCACTTACTAATTTTCTGTTGTAAACAATTTTACAAGATATGCAAACATATTTGTCTTTTTTCAATGCTACTACAAGGAGAAGAAAAGAAAACTTAATTTTCCTAATAAGTATGTTCATTGTATGTTTAAAATTCACACAATTTTTAAATGGAGGAAATAATTATATTTGCGAATAATTAAAAGAAAACTCTAATGCATAACTACATCCAACTTTTATTTCTTCCAAATAACAATTTATAATTTCTTATTTGCCACAATAACAACTAAATCTCAACTTTGTTAATAGGAGTATTAAAAATTAGATACAAACAATATCCTTTTAAAAACAAATTTCTTTCCTTCATCTTTACCTAAATGGTAAAATTTAAATCAACAATTTTCAACTATCAATACAATGAAGAGGCTTTCTCACAACTTTAGAAACACAATTTTACAACAAGAGAGAGAGAAGTCCTCCTCTTTGAAAATCAACAAGGAAGAAGTTCTTAATAAGGCCAAGCTCTCCTCAAGAGCTTTAAGAGTAAACGAAAATAAAATATTTTCCAAGACGAGTAAATTCTTCAACTTCACACTAAGCTCCATGAAACTTGCATATCACACAAGGGAAAGAAATACCACACATCTTGCTCTCCTCCCTACCGTAGACCCGTAAGAGGGTCACCCCCGAGCTAGGGAGGTCATCCACACACCTAGGGATCTCAATCCACTTCACAACAAGACAACAAACATCCCAAAGCACAATATTACACCCATGGATATTTACAACATGCAAACTCAACCAAGGTGAGTTCAGAAGGGGTAGGAGAGTGGACACACTCAACTCTAGAGTGCCACTCCTTCAAATATCTCAACACAATTTCTCTTATGGCCTCAAGCCAACATGTTAACAAAATTTCTAAAAGAATTCATATTTTGGCTCTCAAGCCATATAACAATTTGCTCAAATTCACAAAAAAATGCCCTCAAGGCTTTCAACATTCCAAAACAAGGTAATGACCTCGAGGAGGATATCTCCTCCCCTACCCCACACTTGTTCAGCATTTTCTCCCAAGTGGGAGAGGCTCTTACAACACCCAACCAAAAAAATTTCCCCACAATAACAACATACATCACAAGAAAATACCTCACACACATATGCATCAAGCAAGCAACTGAAAATACAAAGGGGAGGCCTTAGCCTTAAAAACCAACCTTTAAAAGCCCTATAATAGAAGAAGTTGATGTAGAGCTCCTCCAAAATCTACTTCATCCTAAGCCACCAAACTCCCTCTATCCTTCTCCCCAAAATAATTTTAAACAATTAAAAATGCTCAAAAATTCAACAACCCCTCACCTTATCCCAAGTGGGATTAAAATAAGCCCAATCCATGAGCTTAGAGAAATGGGGAGGTGACACTTGTCACCTCCTCACTCTTCCTTCCCACTACAATTGTGTCCCAAGGGATGGGTATTGACACATGTCACTCACCCATCCCCAAAGTCTCCCTCACCCCTTACCACATGTCCTCTCTCCAACACATGGGAGAGAAAAGGGGAGTTAAAGAGGGAAAGGGTGACACATGTGTTCCCTTCCTTTCCTCTCATGAAGGACCACACAACTCCATGGGTACTCTCACCAATTGTGAGAGAGACTTGGAGTCAAGTACTCCACAATTGGTGGGTCTTGGAGTCATCTCCAACCTTGGGAAGTGAAAAGGGATGGGCTTGAGTTTTGGTACCCCTCATCCTATCCCTCCCATGCCTCCAAATTCGTCACTTAACTTTAGTGGGAAGTTAAGGTGATCATATGGAGGTTTACCAAGGGTTACCCAAGTCAAAAGGGACCCTAGACCCATAGGGTATGACCCAGGGTCAAGTTTAGCCTGGTTAGGACACCCAGGGTCAAGTTAAAACACAAGAAAATGGTCTCCAAAAATTTAAAATTTTAAAAAATGTAATTCAAAGACAATTCTTACAACACATATCATAATTCAAATTAAAAGAGGGTAGACTTAACCCAATTAACCTCATGCAAATTAACATTACAACATTTCATCATACACAGAGTTGATCTTGGTTCCTCATGGAACCAGATCAACTTCACAAGGGATTACAACATCAAGTGTGGGATGATCTCCAGTATCTGTGCTTGGTTAGAAATACCTGCGCACTCAGTTGCAAAGTTAATTCCACATATCAATAACATAGCTGAAGCAATTTAAAACTTGGACTCGCATAAGGTATCACAAGTTCTCTTAAGCATAAAAGAAATCACATTGCAATATTCTAACATCACCCAATTAGTTTTCCTTTAATATAAAGCATCTATCTAACATCACCCAATTAGTTTTCCTATAATATAAACATCTTATCTAACATCACCCAATTTCTTTTCTCTTAATACAAGCATCTATCTAATATCACTCAATTTGTTTTCTCTTCATACAAGCATCTATCTAACATCACCCAATTAGTTTTCCTATAATGTAAACACCTATCTAACATCACCCAATTAGTTTTCCTATAATATACACATCTATCTAACATCACCCAATTTGTTTTCTCTTAACATAATAAAGTCTAATAGTTTAGGAATCCGGGATCAACAGTCCCATAAGTATAAAAGTATCAGCAATAGTAAGGTAAATAGTCAAATGAATGGAAATAAAAAAGGTAGGCCTCACAAAATTGCACATAGAAAATAGAATGTTTCTTTATTGATTTGGACAACCCATTACATTATAGATACTCAAATACAATCAGAGGATGAATCCTCCATAGGCTGCATCACATTACAACTTCCTATCTCAAGACTCTAGAATCTTTTGCCTTCTGTAACCCCAATTCATCTAGGGTTTCTAATTTCCCGCCTTTTCTTGACTCTACACTTTCCCCCTTATCTCTACTACTACCCAGGTTTCCCAAGAATAGTCATAAATAGCCATTTTGGCAGCCTCCAGCCAAAATTTCAAAATTTGCAACTCCCTCCAAAAATAGGTTAACTTCGACGAAGCATAACTTTTGATCCGGGTGTTTGATTGACGAACTGTTTTAAGTGCCAGAAAGCTTGTGAAGTGAACTATCATGTCAGGATTTTCATAACCTTTTTTAGGGCGTTATGGGACATTTTAGTGCCTCATATCTGATTTCAAAACTTTTTAGGGTGTTATGGGACGTTTTAGTGCCTCACATCTGATTTCAAAAATTTTCAATGCACCTCACAAAATTGAAAGTTTAATATCTTGAAATCCAGACATGATCTTGAGCTGAAATTTACCAAGAATGCTTATTTGACTATTCCGAAGCTTTGGGGAAAATTTTGGGCTCAACCGCTTCTCTGATAAAGACTTACTAAAAATAGTAAATTCTGATATCCTTAGTTATGTTGGAAACTTTGAAGGTTCTAAATCATTATTCAAGCAAATGGGTATCCAAAAACACAAATTTTGAAAAGAAATAAAAACAAAGACATCAATTTTGAATCAACATTGTTTTTGGGTGATGCAAGATTGCCCTTACACCTCTAGATGCTCCTGCATTAGTTTTAATGCTCCAATCCTTCCTTCCCAACCTCATCTTACCTCAACAAAGCAAATTTATGCATATCAGGCAAATTCTAGATTCTATTTATACCATTCATGAAGTTTTACATTCAATGGAAAAAAGCAAAAGAGTTGGATTTGTTTTGAAATTAGATTTGATTAAATCTTATGATAGAGTTTCTTCAAAGTTTTTAATTAAAATTCTAGAAAAAAATGGTTTTTGCAAGAAATTATCTAACCTCATTGCCAACCCCATTTCTACCCCTAAATTATTTGTTATAAAAATGATATTCCTTTTGGGTTCTTTAGAGATAGTAGTAGTATTAGACAAGCGGATCCCATATCTCCTTTCCTTTATATTCTCTTTGCTAAGGTTCTTGGAAGAAGTTTTCTTAGATCTATAAATTAGGAAAGTTTGAGAGGCTTTAAACTTTTATCCACTAGTTGTTTGTTTCCCATCAACAATTTGTTGATGACAATATTGTGGTGTGGAAGCTTTGGTTTTTGAGGCTAAGGAAATAAAGCACCTAATTTTATTTTATGAGGTTGCTTCAGATAGAGAATTAGTTTACTAAAAAGTACTATATTTTCCTTGATACTTCTCCTTTTAGAGAATAAATAATTGCAAGAATTTTAGTTGCCAAGTGGGTGATCTTCCTTCCACCTACCTGGGGACACCTCTCTTCAAGGATCTAGTTCTTAATTATTTTTGGACAAGCCTTTTGGATAGGTTTCAGTGGAAGTTGGTTGGATGGAAATGCTCCCTCTTTAGTTAGGTGGGTAATGTGGAGCTCATTAAAGCCATGCTTCAAAATCTTCTAGTCTATTGTATGTCATTATTGTGGATCCCCATAAAGATCACTAATAAGTTGGAGAAAATTCAAAGATATTTCTTGATGCAAGACCATCTAGTTGTGTAAGGGCAATCTTGCATCACTCAAAAAATGATGATTTTGTTTTTTGTTCTTTTCAATTTTCGTATCTTTAGATACCCAATTGCTTGAATAAGGATGTAGAACCTTCAATTTTTCCAACCTGCTAAAAATAGAAAACTGTTTGCATTTGAGCATGTATGGAAGTAAAAATTTACTTAAAGCTTTAGAATTAAAAAATATAACCTTTGGTGAAGTAATTGGCCAAAGATCACTTATAAGTTGTGTTGGGATTCCTATTTTCAAGTCAAGTATTTGCAAAATCTTACGAAATCCATTAAATTTTCCTAAGGAGTCTGATGAGCCTAATTAATTAGCCTATTTTCTTCTATTTTTATGCAAGTTAAAAGACATTCCTAGACATCATTTTAAGTATATCCCTATGTTATGTTATCCTTTATGATCATTATGCAGACTTGAACTTGGTTAATTAGTATATGGAGAAATGATTATGATATGATGAAATTGTATGTTATATGTGGGAATGTATGGATTATTGAGAATGTTTCTGTTGATTTTGGTTGTTAGTATTTTGTACATGCTCATGGACTAACCTTGCAGCTAAAGGAGAGAGGTCTGTCACCCGTAGCAACTACAGGGTGTAGCCCACAGCCACAACACTTCCAGGCACAGAGTAGGGGAGATTCCAGTATTAAGTGCAGTAACCAGGACCAAGGACACTCAATGGAGAGAATCACACATCGTGATAGGTGATCAATAAAGGTGATTGGAAGCTTGGAGGACTTTGTTACAATTTGAAGACTAATGGGACTGATTCAATCGACCCATGTTCCCTTGTTTCAGCAGAGAGTTCTAGTTTTGTTAGAACACTTTCTTCCTTCTTTTCCTGTTATTATTGTTAGCATTCATTACACTCTAGTTCATGTAGAGTGGTGTTTTATGTTTTCAGTTAAGAAACCTATTTGAATAACTCCCCTGTACCTATATTATGGTTAGGTGGTTGAGATAGAAGTTAGTTTTTTTAAAGTTTAGTTTTGAATATTTTTTGTTCTACCACAGATCTAGCTATCCAAATCTTTCCTAGATTATGTATACAGTGTCATTTGATCATGAGTTATGAATATTACAGTTGAGCTATATTATATGTGATTTGAAAAGATTGTGCAAATATATGTTGGAGTCAATATGGTTGTGTTTATTTAGAAGAGCTAGATTTGAGTTTAAACAGTGAGGCAGTCACCTGAGCAAGGGCCACTCAAGATAACTGACCTTCACTTTATTTCTTGTATGTTTTAATTGCTATAGTAGTTAATTTATGAAAACAAGATCCATTAGATTCTTAGAGTTGTTTTAGTTTGTGATATTCTGAAGGATAGAAACAGTTGTCATTAACAAATAAGAATTTCATTCCTTAATCTTTGGTTATAGTTTTACATTATAAAGTATCCATAGTAGTTGTAGTAGCATTCCTTTCCTTTGTTCATAAGTAGTTTGATTTAGTAGATAAGTTATATAGTTTGATCGATGAAAGCACATATAGTGCAAGTGCCATCACAAGTTTACAAGCCCTGGTTGATAATTTGATGAGGTCTTTTCAAGAAGTTATAGTGGATTGTTCAGTAGGAGATTCCTTTGAATTGAGTGCTTACCACCAAGTTTACCAAGCATTGTAAAGACACTACGTTTTTGGCATCGTTGCCGGGGAGGGAGCTACTTTCAAAGATTAGTCCTTGTTAATTTTCAACTTTCTTAGTTACATTCTGCTTTTCAAAGGATAGGGTACTTAGGTTCTACTTCACCAAACACTAGAAAGGTTACTAACATTGTGCAGGATCCATACAAAGTTATATATATTGTATGCAGAGGCAACGAGACACTTTGGGAAGGTTCCTTCCATCAACCCAACAAGCTACAATAGATATTGGTGACTTTAGTGATCAGAGCGAGGGTATTACTAAAGAAGAATCTTCCCTCTCATCAACATCTACTAATAATACAGAAAGAACTTTCCTCACCATGGCTGATGCAGTGGATGATCCACCAGGAAAAGTGACGTTTGAATTCCCTATCACCAACCAGGAGAGGGTTGCTGCTCTGAAGAATATACCTCCTTCAGCATTTCCTGTCTTCTATGGTTTGGTGACTAAAGATCCAGACACATTCCTATTTGAGTTTGATGTCCTGTGTAGGAGTCATGACTACACCACTGATCCTCATAGGCTCAAGCTATTCCCTACCACATTGAAGGATGCTACTTTAGGATGGTTTATGGGATTAGGAAAGGATGCTATTCCAGATTGGGATACAATGAAGACAAAATTATTGGGGAAATACCAAGACTATTGCAGAGGGGTTGACAGAAGGAGAGATGATATCTTCAGGATGACTCAAAAAGAAGATGAGCCATTGGAGGACTATGTGGAGAGGTTCTAGTTTTGCCTCAAGAAAAATCCATAGAATAGATTATCAGAAGAATCTCTGAATCTTGTCTTCTTGAGAGGAGTCAATGATGACTGCATGGATGCACTTAATCTTATTGGAGTAGGGGATATGTCTCAATTACCCTTTGAAGATGTCTACAAAGCTTGCAGAAACTACTCAAGGACATTTTCCAAGAGAACAAGGGGTGAGAGAGCATCCACCATTAGTAAGGCATCCAATTCAGTTTCAAGAGTGGAGCTGAGTAACCTGTTGACCAACATGAAAGAAGATATCATCAGTCATATAGCCACTCAACTAGATACTCTACACTTGAAGAAGAAGCAAGAGGAGGCTGATTCAATACTCACTAAATACTGTCCAAATTGTCGACAAAGAAAAGCTAATTGGAAATGCAAGAGAGTGACCAGTATTACAGAAGATAAACTAGAGAAACCTCACTTTCAATTTGTTGAAGGAGAAGATGGCTAGCTATACTATGTTGCACAAAGGAAACCATGGCAGCAAAGACAAGGTATGCCACAAGATCCTTTAACTTTTAATACATCATTTCCAGTAGGTCATCAAAATTTCTTTGGTTGGAACCCTCAGCCTTGGCCAACTAATCAAACCCAATGGAAAAACCCTTAGCAATGGCAAAATCCTCAACCAAACTGGAATCAACATCAACCCATTTTATGGCCCCAACAAAACTTCCAAGGCTCTAACTACAACCCCTAATGGCCAATACAACAAAACCAATGGCAACCATAATGGCAAAAAGGACAGCAGTGGTAAAACCAAAACATGAATTATTTACAACCCTTACTGCCTCCTCAGCCTCAACAATAAGCCATTATGCCAAATTCATTTAGTCCTACAACACAACCACCAAAAGCTCCACAAATACCTATCCAACCTGCACCTAACCCCAATAACAAGCCTAATCAACATGCATACACTAACGAGGCTATTCAATACCCCACTTATGGGGTAGAGGTGAGTGATGTCCACATCAGGTCAGGGAAAACATTAGCTGGACCTTCATCTCTCCAAATCACTGAGGTAGTGGATGAACAACCCATGGAGGAGGCATTAGATAATTCACCTTTGGAACCTAAATCAAATCAGGTAAGTCAGTCTATTTCCAATCCAGAGCCTCCTTTCCCTGAATGAATAGCCATTTCAAAACATCCAACCCAAGAAGAGACAGACTTACTGAGCCAACTTAAGAATGTTAGTATCAAGATACCCCACATCTAAGCTATCAATGACATCCCAAACTACACCAAGACCATGAGAGACCTTTGTCTTAAGAAACCAGGGAGAAAGAAGAAGGATCGTCAAACAGTTCATGTCTTAGGGAACCTTGCTGATATCATGCTAGGGAACATAACTGTTCCTAAATACACAAACCCTAGCAGTCCAATAGCAGATGTTATGATTAATGGAACTCTCATCAAAAACACCTTGATTGACTTAGGGGCAGCTATCATTGTCATGACTAAGGAAACAATACAACTCCTTCAACTACCAAACCTGAGGCCTACACCAACTGTTTTACAGTTGGCAGATAGTTCAACAGTGAAACATGAAGGGATTATTGAAGACATAGTCATAGCATTAGACTCATGGGAGTGTCCTACAGACTTCATAGTTTTGTAGCCAAAAGTTAATCTTGTAGGATATCCATTTATCTTAGGCAAACCATGGTTAGCAACAACAGATGCATTTATAGGTTGAAGGTCTAGGAACATGATAATCTCAAATGGGATTGTCACAAAGAAATTGGTGCTTTATCCCCTGGCTCAACCTCATGATAATCTAGAACAAACCATATGGCCTACCTTAGAAGAGGAAGAAAACCACTATTCCCTACAAACTCTCATGATGATAGAATGCAGCCCTTTGTTAGCAACCCAAGATGAGGATGACTTGATTGACCACATTATACAGAACCATTGCAGTAGGGACCTGCGGCAATAGGACTGCCTGTCATGTCTACAAGATCCATTACAGAATATCATACCTGCACATTCCTTAGAGGAATTGTCCCAACTCTTCCATTCTTTACTACCTCAGGAATATGTTCCCAACATCAGTGGACATGACCTTTCATATGTCCATCTAGCTTCTAAGACATTGGAAATCATGCTAGGTAAAATACTAAATATCAATAATGCCCTGACTGAAGAACAACAGACTTCCTTGCACACTGTATTGTAGACACATGCATCAACTTTTGGATGGGATTATAATGACACGAAAGGAATAGATCCAGATTTGTGCATGCATAGGATCTACATTAATTATGGCTTCAAGCGCATAAGACAACCACAAAGAAGAATGAATCCTGCCTTAAGAGACAGTTAAAAATGAGCTCCAGAAACTCCTTGACGTTGGTTTTATTTACCCTATTTCTGATAGTGAATGGGTGTCACCTTTAGTTATTGTCCCTAAGAAAGGAGGCAAGTGGAGGGTGTGTATAAATTTCAAGGAACATAACACAACCACTAGGAAAGACCATTTTCCACTACCCTTCATTGACCACGTATTTGACTCCTTAGCAGGTAAAAAGTACTTCTCCTTCTTAGATGGCTTTAGTGGATATAATTAGATAAAAGTTGCTCTAGAGGACCAGGATAAGACCACATTTACCTGCCCTTGGGGTACATATGCTTATTATGTCCTTCCTTTTGGATTATGCAATGCCCCAACCAATTTCCAAAGGGCAGTACTAAGTATCTTTTCAAGCTATGCTCATGATTCTAGGGAGATCTATATGGATGATTTCACCACTTATGGAGACACATTTGAGACAACACTCAGTAATCTGGAAAAGGTCCTTAAAAGATGACAAGAGCATAATTTGTCATTGAGTCATGAAAAATGCTTTATGATGATGACTCAAGGAGTTGTTCTAGGACACTTCATATCTAGTGATGGTATTTAGGTGGATCCTAACAAGATTGAGATAATTTCTACACTTCCTGTACCATAGAAGCCTAAAGATGTCATGAGCTTTCTTGGCCATGTAGGCTATTATAGAAGGCTTATACATGACTTCAGCAAACTAGTAGCACCTTTATTTTCTTTGCTCACAAAGGACATGGAATTTGACTGGACCACATAATGTTAGCACTCTTTTGACACACTAAAAGTAGCTCTGACAAAAGCACCTGTCTTGAGAGGACCCAATTGGACATTGCCCTTCCATATACACATTGATGCTTCTGATTTTGCTATAGGGGCAGTATTGGGACATAAAGAAGGTACTAAAGAGTATGCTATTTATTACATCAGTAAAAACTTACAAGGGGCAGAGCTCAATTACACTATCACAGAAAAAGAGATGTTGGTTGTTGTTTATGCTATCAACAAGTTTAGACATTATATCACTGGCTACCATGTATTTATCCACATAGATCATACTACAATCTGATATTTAATGAATAAGCCTGTGTTGGTTGGGGGTAGACTAGTCAGATGGTTGCTTTTGCTACAGGAGTTTGATATCACAATAGTGGATAAACCAGGAAAAGCTAATGTGGTGGCAAATTTTCTGTCTAGATTACCTACACAAATGGAAGAAGATGTTGTGGATGACTGTTTCCTAGATGAACACTTGTTTGCTCTTACTTTACATACATCATGGTTTGCTAATATTGCTAACTATTTGGTAGTAGGGTAGATTCCATCACACTTCTCTCCAAGAGAAAGAAGATAATTAGTGCATAAAAAATTTCCATGTTCTTGGATTGCTGGTTATTTTTTCTACACTAGTCCAGATCATATTATGAGGAGGTGCATAAGAGAAGATGAGGTCTTTGACATCCTAAAAGGTTGTCATGATGAGCCTTGTAGGGGTCACTTTGCAGCCAAGAGAACAACATTCAAGATACTAACCACAGGCTATTATTGGCCAACTCTTCATAAGGATGCAATCAAGTACACAAGGAGTTGTGATCGATGCCAAAGAATGGGCAGACCAACAAGATCAGATGAGATGCCTTTGCAACCACATATAGCACTAGCACCATTTAACAAGTGGGGGCTAGATTTCATTGGGCCAATCTCACCAACTTCTAATAATGAGTACATTTTAGTTTGCACTAATTACCTAACAAAGTGGGTTGAAGTTAAGGCTTTCCAATTTGATAGAGATAGGAATGTCACCAAATTCTTGTATGAACAAATTTTCACTAGATATGGAGCACCAAGAGAAATTGTCACTGACCAAGACCCACAGTTCACTTCTGAACTCATTTCCACAGTAGTCAGAGAAGATGAAGTTAGGCATAGGAAGTCCACGCCCTATTGCCCTCAGGCCAATGGGCAAGTGGAAGTTACAAATAGAGAAATTAAGAATATTCTAACAAAGACAGTGAACATTCACAGGAAGGACTAGGCAGCCAAACTACTAGAGGTAGTGTGGGCATACAAAACTACATGGAAAACAACAACTAGTTTCACACCTTATGAGTTAGTGTATGGTAAAACAATAGTTTTGCCAATTGAATTTGAGTATAAGACACTAAGGACTACCCTAGAACTTGACATGGATATGACAACAACACAAAGGGAAAGACTTCATATTCTCAATGGATTAGATGAGATTAGAATGGCAACTATGCACCATACATAAATTATTCAAAAGCAGAGAGCCAAATGGCATGATCAGTATATTAAAAGGAAAGAATTTCATGTAGGTGGCTGGGCTCTGTTATATGATTCAAAGTACAAAGATCATAAAGGCAAAATGCAATCTAGATGGTTAAGACCTTATGAAATTCACCAAGTGTTTTCCAATGGAGCTGTCCAACTTCATACAATAGATGATGTCAGATTTTTACTATTGGTTAATGGACATCAATTAAAGCTCTATACCAGGCCAGCAAATAGGGATGATTTTCTAAATCAATGTTCTATTCCTAACCATGAGCCGGATGCTGCTATATCATCACCTAGCAGTAACATAGAAGAAGACCCTACTGGTAATCACAATGACTCAACAGGTGAGCTATTTAGCTCACCTCTTGAGGTCACTCAGGTATAATTTCTTTCCTTTCCTCACATGCACACACAACACCAATGCTGATATCTTCATGAAGACCAAGTCAATGACCGTAGGGACTTGTTGAAGACTACAACTCCACATTGCCATCATATAATATTGGGACCTGTTGGATGCAAACATGCAACAACTTCCCATCCACTCACATGCAGCAACTATCCGTCTGTCAATTCAAATTTTGTGCCATGCACTCCACTTTTCGAGCGCATGCAGCCGCCATTTGTCATCACACTGCATGCAACTTACATCAGCTTGTTCACACATACCAGAGTGTCATTCCACCATTCTTCATAATAATAAGTTATGTCTTATCAAACTTAAGCTGTATACACATTTTCCAATGCCGAGCTCATGTGAAGTCTAGTTCATCTCATTCTAATAGGTACAATATTAACTTGCCATTATTTGACACAAATATGTCAATCTTTCCTTATATGGTCACATTTAATATTACAAAACTATCATTTGTAATCTTGTATCCATATACTTTTATCCTTCTCCTTGCCGTACACAAACTTGATTGAGGTCACTTTAAGAATTTAGTTGGGGGGAGGGATAATGTTTTTGTTCAAACAAGGATTGTTTTCCATTGTCAGTTATACACACAACATTCAACCTCTTTTTCATTTTGCTTCATTTTTATGACTACTTTGCCAATTTGTCTGCTAAACTATCTGCTATGCTTCCATGCTAAAATTCCCAATTTCACATAGTTTCAAGTCAATTTTAGCTGGTTTGATAGTTCAGTCTGGTATTATATAGTAAGGGAATATACAGGGGGTTACTGGAAGCGTGGGTTATTGAACTTAAAGAGTAGAGCAGATATTCAGAAGGGTTGTAGAAAGGGGTTGTGGCGAATTTAATTTAAAAATTGGTAATATGGGAGGACAAATCATTAGACGAGAACCTACAGTGCATGATATAGTACTGGAAGATCAATTAACTCTACCAATCTTGACACAGGCAGGATGGATTGATTATTTCCTAAAACTCAAAATTTGATGAAGGTATAACTAGGCAGTTTGCAGCCTCACTTTACCATGATGAAGCCACTATAAAAGGACTGATAGTGGATGCTTTGAAAGTAGCAGTTGCTGAGGTATTGGGTTTACCTAGAAATGGTGAAGAGTTCCCCATCAAAGCAGATGCAATAGCTGCAAGAGACAAATTTAGTGAAGAAGGGGAGCAGCTGGAATCTACATCTCAAGACACTAAAATGCTATCACTTCCAAAATTGTGGGCTGCTTGCACTGTGCACATTATCAAATACCTCACCTGTGATGGTAGGCAATCTATGCTATACACTATCCATTTCAAATTGTTAAGCCATCTTCATCATAATAGGGTAGTTAATGTGCCTAATTTCCTATACAATTTCTTAAAAAGAATGAGCTATGAATATCAAAAGAAATAAAAAAGATCATCATTATCCCATGATTGCCTGGTTACTCTGTTAGTCAAGAGAAGTCTTAGGATGTAGTATCCAAATGTGCCCTGGAAACATTTCTTGAAATGCAGAAATATCAATGATATCCTTAATAAGACAACATTACCAGAGAATTCACCCACTGCATCCTTGAGAGAAAACCTATTTCACCTGCTGCATCATCTACCCACAGTATAGAGGAGATAGGAGAGCATGATGTGCCAATTATGCCAAATGTAGTATCTGATCAAGCCATACTAGAGGAAGAGAATCAAACCCTAGAAGAAGAGACCAATCAGGTGTCATCCTCTAGTAAGGCACCTAGCACCAAAACACCAAGGACTAAGAAAAAGAAGAATGGTTCCTCTTCTAAGCTTGCAAAAAGGTCAAAAGGGAAATCCACACTAGTAAGCCATTCACATCGCCTTAGAGAGAAGGGTGTTATGGGGAGTGTTGTTAAGAAACCTAGAAAAGAGAAGGAGGATGTGGTAGCAATTGAGAGTGATCATGAGCAAGAGGATAATGTGACTGAGAATATACAAACCCCCATAAAAAGAAAATGGTATGTGTCAAGTACTTCTAAGTCTGAATCAAAAGACATCTTTACTGCTAAGAAAATTAGGATGAAAACCCCAAACAACCCTGATAATGAGGAATGTTAGTGTACTGGAGGTGGTGATGAACAGTCTTCAAAGGATGAGGAATTGTTGCTTGAGGACAGGAATATAAGAAGAGAACTGTAGGAAGCTATTGATAGAATAAAACAACTGGAAGAATTGATCAAATCATATGAATAGAAAGACAAAGAGAGAGAGGCAAGGATACATGAGTTGGAAGAAAGGGTTAACACCTATGGTTAGGGATCAAAATTGGATGCCCTTGTGGAACTGGCCATAGTAGCTATAGGGAATAAGGAATTATCAACCAAAGAAAATAAGATCCCTATTGTTAAACCTCCAACTTGCTATACAATTATATCCTTAGGCTATCAATTATGGAAGGTTACTCAAGAAGTCAATGAACATAAAGAAGAATTGAAAATAGAAAAGGAAACCATGATTGAAGAACATAATAAGGCACTGTAAAGGAAGGATATAGAGTAACAGAAGCTGGCAGTAAGAATGGAGGAAGTAGCAGATAAGGCTACTCAGATTATCAAATGTAGATGACCAGCTAGGACCTATGCCTTGTTTCTTCAAGAAAAATTTCTGAGTTTCCAGTTTAGTAGATTGATCAACAATAAACCAGTTGATATGAGTGAGAAAATGGCTTTCCTCAAATTTTTTTGCTACTTCTACACTTGATGAACAAGATCGACTATGTGAATTTTATTTGCATAATTATGTTGTATCAGGAGATACTGAATGGAATCCATTAATCTATGTAGGGGATTTGCAGGTAAGAGCACTGACCTTTTACTTTAGAAATGAGAAATTGAGAGGGGACATTATGCAAGCTTACATAGAAAGAGAGTCCATTGCCCTTCTAATTAGAAAGGAATCAGAAATCCCAAAGTTTATTTTTGCAGAATGGCAGCAGCTATTAGAGCACAAGGGTGTGGGGAGAAAAATGATGAATTTGAGGCTACAAGACTATGACAGAATTCAGCACTTGATAGTAGGTCTCATCCATCATTCTCTCCAGCATGTACAAGACCAGTGGAATAGCTTGACTCTAGAGTTACAAAAGAAGAAACCCCATTATGTCCACAACTTCATGGCCATGTTTGATAGGGTCAAGAAATATATGGACATTGCCAAGGGACAAGCACTAAGCTGGATACCACTTACTTTTCAGCCCCCTATGCTTTTATATCCAGTGCCACATTGGACTGGGAGGAGTACAGAGAGTGAGAAAGTAGAGGTATCCAGGATGAATAGGTTGGCACGCAACAATGGATTCTATTTGGAGCAGGCTCAAGGAGTAGACACTATTGCAGATCTTAGGGAGATCACCCTGTATTACAACCTACAGCCTTAGTGGTTTGCTTGAGGTCAATCAAAAGGATAGTTGGGGGATGTGATAAGCCTAATTAATTAGCCTGTTTTCTTCTAGTTTTATGCAAGTTAAAAGACATTGCCAAACATTGTTTTAAGCATATCCCTATGTTATGTTATCCTTTATGATCATTATGCAAACTTGAACTTGGTTAATTGGTATATGGAGATATGATTAAGATATGATGAAATGTATGTTATATGTGGAAATGTATGGATTATTGAGAATTATTATGTTGATTTTGGTTGTTAGTATTTTGTACATGTTCATGGACTAACCTTGTAGCTAAAGGAGAGTGGTTTGTCACCTGCAATAACTACATGGTGCAGCCCGCAGCCACAACATTTCCAGGCACAGAGCAGGGGAGATTCTAGTATTGATTAGTGTAGTAACCATGGCCAAGGAAACTCAATGGAGAGAATCACACATCACGATAGGTGATCAATAAATGTGATTGGAAGCTTGGAGGACTCTGTTACAATTCGAAGACTAATGGGACCGATTCAATCGACCCATGTTCCCCTGTTTCAGCAGAGAGTTCTAGTTTATTTAGAACACTTCCTTCCTTCTTTTCCTGTTATTATTGTTAGCATTAATTACACTCTAGTTCATGCAGAATGGTGTTTTATGTTTTCAGTTAAGAAACCTACTTGAATAACTCCCACGTACCTATATTATGGTTCGGTGGTTGAGATAGAAGTTAGTTTTTTTAAGTTTAGCTTTGAATAGTGTTTTTTCTACCACAGATCTAGCTATCTGAATCTTTCTTGTATTATGTATACAATGTCATTTGATCATGAGTTATGAATATTACAGTTGAGATAGATTGTATGTGATTTGAAAAGATTGTGGTTTTACCTGAGTGCATTTCAGGACCTAAGGGCATTTCAGGACCTAAGGCAATTTCGGGACTCTTGGGCTGCATGGGACTTTTGGTCCTAGTCCAAAATCTTCTTGGACCCCCTAAATTTTCAAGGTGAATTTGGAGGTGCAAATGTTCAAATTTTTAAATAATTTTTAGAGGAAAGGGCTAAGTTTTCATGTAGTTTTAGGTCAGACTTTCAGTTTTGACTTCCAACACTTTTGGTCCCGTCAAGATTTTAGGACTCACCAAGACTTTTGAACTTTTTCCAAAAGGGGTCCAAAAGTAAGTCCTCCCGCTGACTCAACACCTGCCGAAGGCCCAGGAATGTCTAGAAACACGAGGAAACACACCAACAACTTCCAAGATCGCCATTAATGTGGAATGGGTAGTTGAAATTTATGTTTTTATTACAGTTGGTGAAGTTGTTGGGGGTTTTCCCACCCATTTCATCCTTAGACCTAAGTTGTGAAGGCTATAAAGGTAAGATTGAAACTCTTTTCAAAGGTTGGTCATTTGGCAGTTTTTTTAGGCAACAAAAGTGCAGAGCTCTCTAGGGATTCAAAGAACAAAAGATTCTAGTTCTTCAGTAGGGAAGATAAAGAAGTTATGAAAAGATTCAAATTGGTTTCAAGAATCATTGTATTAACTCCTTTTTTCTCATGTAATTTTTCAAGGAAATCTGAAGTCCCAGCTAGGGTTTCCTCTTGCCACACTTTGTGGTATGATTGTAACCATTGATCAGATGAATATGACAAATTCTTAAAACATTACATGCTATGTGATGATCTCTCCCATGGTTGTAAATGAATGATTGCATTTTGATAAAGGATTACTAAGCATATTCCTCACTGGTTATTTTTTTTTCTGTATCTGGTATTTAGAAAGTGCTTGTTTCCATTTCTGTATTATCTTATCCTTTGCTAAACTGTGGAATCTGTAACCCATCGTAATAGGCACCAGTCTGAAATGTCTAATCACTCACCCTCTTTTAAAAAACTAAAACAAATTTATCAAGTGTGAAATAAATAGTTACTACTATATGCATTGTTATGATTTTGTTTTGTAACCAGGAAATATTGTTAGTGAATCTTCAAAGTGCCAATTTTAGCAAACCAAACATGCATACTAGCACCTTCCATTATTGCAAGAGTACTTTTATCAGATTAAATAGAGGTTTTAGTGCAACAAGCTTGTCTTAATCGAGTGACTCTATTTAGGGATTAAAACAATAGTTTGGGTTTGTTGCAATGATATGACCTTGAAGACATCTTCCATTGTTGTTATACCTCTAGGAATACCCTCCTTGGCTTAGATGAGCTAGAAGTGAAGGGGAGATTACCCATTCCCAACCATTGGCCCTTAATCATCCTTACCCTATTCATGAACCTCTTTTATATCTCTTTGATGACAACCCTGGCCTCGAAGATTGAATAATGTTCTAGGTATTAGGATAAGCTATTTTTGGACCAAATAGATTGGCGTCATGCTGAGGAAGACATTGAGTCAATTTAATTATGGTTTCTATAGTATTGAAGTACAACGTTTGTTAAAAAATTTCTTCCCAGCAGGGGAGTGGAGACTCTATTTTTACAACCCAGAAATTAATTGTAGTTTGAAAAGAGAAGAGACTTACAATGAATAGAGGAAGAAACTAGGAGTAGCCTGAGCATGATGAATCCTCTAGCAGTATAGGAAATAGGAGGAGTAGATGGAGGGCAAGAAACCCCAATGTGATGCCTCCATTGAATGTCCAAGACCAAATAGGTACCTCTGGTAGAAATGATGCATTTGAAGATCTTAGGAGCCAATATCAATATACTTTTGAGGACTAAACCAATAACATACTCAGAACAAGTGGAAGGATGAACAAGAATGAGTATGATGTTAGAAGAAATGAGAATGTTGTTGGTAGAGGAAGTAGAGATAGGTCTCATGGTGTACATTTGAGAGCATTTGGAATTCCCAATGAGAATGAAGAGACATGTTAGAATACTAGATATCCTACTTCTCCAACAAGATCATTTAGAGGCTAACATGATAACATTCCCAATGAGGAAAATCAATAGGAATCACTTGATGTTGAGGAAAGAGAAAGGACCCTCCAGAATGAGGTTGACATGCTTGATCATATCATAAATAGACAAAGAGAGGTACATGCCCTACTTGACCAACAGAAAGCTCAACTTGCCTAGCAGGTCCAGGGAAATAAAAATGCACAGCAATAGGGCCATAATCAACAACATAACTAGTGGAAAAACTAGAGACAACAACAACAACAACATCAAAAAATGGGACAACAAGGTATGAATCATGCCCATGCTCAAAATGTTCATAATCAGCTACCACAAAATTAGGCAAATGAGCAGTATGGAAATTCCTAGAGTCTTAGGCCTACACAGTGAAGACAAGCACCAAGATTTCCTCCACTAAGGCAACCATTGGGAGCTGAAAGGTATAAACAACTTGATTTCTTTGGCATTCCTAATTTTCCCAACCTAATTCCAAATAAGATTAGGGGAAAGATTCCCAGGTTCTAAGGAAATAATGCTATCATAGGTGAAGAGCATCTTAGACATTTTATTAATGTCACTAATGAGTATGAAATTGAGGATGAAGATGTAATGATGAAATTATTTGTACATTCATTGGAAGAAAGTGCCAAGAAATGGTATAAGGCTCTCCTAGATAGCAGTATTGACTCTTAGGAGGAATTTATGAGGGTATTCCAATTGCAATACGGGGATAGGATTGAATAGAAGCTTGCCATCCATGAACTCACAACTATAAAAAAGGTAATAAATGAGATAATCGCTAATTTTAATAGCCACTTCATCATGATAATGAGAAAGGTACCTCATCATATGAGACCTAATGAGTCTATGTGTTTGGTTTTGTATTGTGGTGCATTTGACTCAAAGATTAGTTATTATTTGAGGGACAAGAGTCCACAAACATTAAGGGAGGCATATGCTACATCTATCAACATTCAAAGCAACATGAGAGCTTTAGGGAAGTACATTAAAAGGTCTGATGTAAAATTGTCCCAGCCAGACAAAGCAACTTTCAATAAGCCCCTTACTACTGAAGACAAATTGGATAAGCTTATGGGGGTTATGAAAGATTTATCCTACAAGGTTGCTCAAAATGAGAAAGGCTTTCCACCTCAGGGTGCTACAACACATTTAAACAAAGGTCAAAGATTGCATAACAAATCTTGCAATACTGATTGGTCTAAGAGACCATTAAAAAATGACAGACAGGCAGCCCCTAGACATGTAAGTTTCAAACATCTTGAAAGAGGCACACCTAATCCATTGAGAAAGGATCAAATCAATTTTCAAGATACATCTTCATGGTGCTAGGCATGCTTCCTTCCCCATGACCAAGCTAATTGTGTAGTGGCTCATTCAATGAGCAAAGATGAGTTTCTAGATGAAGAGGGTGAAGATGAGTATTATGAAGAGGATGAGATAAACTAGTTTGACACCAATGGATATGAGCAGATGGGTGAGAATGTTGATTATGATAGATATGAAGAGGATGATCATATTTTCCAATATGATTATGATGCAGGTCCAAAGAGATATCAACTGCCAACTCATGATTTTGGGCACTTGAGGGATCTTATGTAGAAAAAGTTCAAGCAGTCCTAACCTTCTAAGAAAGCTTTGAAAGCTTTGACTGATGCAACCATTATGTAGATTCAAGGAGATTATCAGTTGAGGAATAGGAAAGTGCCTATGCAGAACTCTCCTGCAGAGTCAAGACATGGTGCATTATATGGTGACAAAGAAAAGAAATAGGTAAATGTGGAGGACAACAATGCTCCCAAGAAGAATGTGCCAAAAAAAAAGAAAATTCCAATGCATCCAACATCCACCAAAAAGAAATATGTACAAAGGGTTCCAACACACGTGGTCCAACCAGTTGTTGTACTTATTATTGATACTCACAAGCCAAAAGGTGATGACAAAGAGAGCTAGCCTAAAGCATCAGGTGAACAACAAAAGGACAAAGACAAGAAGGAGGTGAAAGGTATGGATATTTCTTCCATTCAATTGATACCTTATATTTCTGATGCGAATAATGTTACAATACCATGTGACACCCCTTTACCTTCATATCATCCCATTGACATGGCCCATATATTGAGTCAGATAAGAATTTCAGTGCCATTAGTGGAAGCTCTTAGGATTCCTGAGCATAGGGATAGGACTGTCTCATTTATCATAGCCTCCAGTGCACCTATACAACCCATTGTTTCTCCTTCTAAAGATGATGAAACAATTGACATTTATTTAGTGTCATCTATGGTGAATAGACAGATGGGTGTGGATCCTTTCTACACCACATTGATCATAAATGGATGGCTGCTACATAATTGCATGCTTGATTCTAGAGCATCTAGCAATGTCATGCCACTTGAAATCATTAATCATTTGGGGTTGAAGGTGTCCATGTCTTTTGGTAAATGTTTTGCTATGGATTCTATGGAAGTAAATGTTATTGGTCTTGTTAAAGATGTTGATGTCTAGCTAGCTGTATATCCAGACAAGTCCTTTTTGATGGATATAATTATTGTGGATTGCCCTGCTAAATGGGGTATGTTAGTATCTAGGAAGTGAGCAACTTCCATGGGTGGAAGTATACAGATGGATTTATCATATGCCACCATTCAAGTCCATGGTGTTGAGGTGAAGCTTCACATGGATAAGAAGGTAGAAGACCAAAATATAGAAGACTGTTACAAAACCTAAGAAGAAGTGAACTTGTTTGATACTGATATTAATTGTTTTATGGGGTTTTGTGATGACAATGAACATAAATTGTGTGTTGATCTGCCACAGATTGATGCTCCTGTGTGTAATAAAAATGTGTTATGGGCATTGTAATTTGATGGTGCTTGTTCTAAGGATGGCTTAGGTGTTGGTATTGTTTTGATAGCATCAGCTAGAGAGCAGTTCAAGATATATTTCAGACTTGATTTTTAGTGCACTAACAACATAGATGAGTATGACGCATTGTTAGTAGGCTTAAATGTTGCTCACAAGTATGGAGTCAAGTGCCTAAAGATACATGGTGATTCAGAGTTAATTATGTAGCAGATTAGAAATGTTTTTCTGCCAAGGACAATAGGTTAAGGGCATATAGGAACGCAATGTGGGACACTATAGAACTGTTTGATGCTATTGGCATTAAATGGGTTGAAAGAGTTAAAAATGAGAAGGTAGATTCCTTGGATGTAGTTGCTTCAAAATTTGACCCTCAGTCAAAATTTCCTTATGGCCATTATGTTGTGGAAGTGCTTACAAGGCCAACAATCCCTGATAACATATACAGTTGATAAGTTTTCAATGACAACAATCATATTTTCAGTTTCCTCAATTGCCTCGATGAGTTTGACAATTAGTTAATTGATTGGTAGCCTATGATACAAAACCCTTTAGGTAGAAGCAAAGACCTATAAACTCCACCATAGGTCCCAAGATGCAAAACGAATTGTTAAAGATGAAATAGGGAGGTATTATAAAACCAATTAGACATTCTAATTGGTGATGCAGGAACTTCCAGAAATCATAACTTTTGACTCGGATGTGGGTTTTCTATGAGATTTTACGGGTGGATGCGTTATGAGGTGGAAAGTGGTTTCACAACTGACCTTGGTGTTTGGACCCCGTTTTGGCACTTTTTCGGGGCTTGAAACTTTCATCTTGGCCCTCAAAATAGCAATTTAGTGTTTTTTTCCTAGATTTCTAGATTTTTAAAAAGTTGCTTTTGTAATAAATCGAAACTCATGTTTCAAATTTAGAATATTAGTTGGAATTTCATCCTACCTTAGTTTTAGGAAGATTTTGGGAAAAAAAAGGGATTTTCAGGATATGATTGTAAAATTACCTGAAATGGCAAAATCTGACAATTTTCAAAATCTGCCAAAAAAGGTAATTTTTTGATTTTTTGTTTTTCTTGGATATAAGAGAGTTTTCTCTCATTGTAGCAGCAGAGTTAATGAATAGAAGTTTTTTATGTTCCAACTTCCAAATCTTTGTCTCTCATATGTTTAATGGCACAATTCTATTGAGTGTATGTTCCAACTGATGTCTATGATGGATGGATTCTCAGGCTATAATCAGGTGTTGGTCAAGGAGTTAGAACACTATAAGAAAATATTCACTACTCCTTGGGGGACCTATGTCTATTTGAGGATGTCAATCGGGTTGAAGAATGCAGGATCAACATTTCAGAGAGCAATGGATGTTGCCTTTGTAGGCCTCATTGATGATATCATGGTAGTTTACCAAGATGATCTTACTGCATTCTCCAAAGACATGAAAGATCATTGCAAGCATTTGCAACTAATATTTGACAAATGTTTGGAGTACATGATTTCTTTGAATCCCAAGAAATATCAATTTGGAGTAGAAGAAGGAAAGTTGTTGGGACATATCAAGTGTCAAGGGATGGGGTTAGAATAGATTCTGAAAGAGTTAATGCCATTGACCTTATCCCTCAGCCTAAATCAGCCAAGGGTGTCCAGTATTTCTTTGGACAAATCAACTTTGTGAGGTGGTTTGTCCCTAACTTTGCTGAGAAGACTAAGGCAATCTCCAAGATGCTTAAGAAGGGGCAATCTATTGCATGGGGAAAGGAGCCATCTGAAGCATTCAAAGATATAAAAGAATCCAACAAGGAGGCGTCGATTCTAATAAGTCTGAATTATTCCAAACCCCTTTAGTTGTTCTCCTTTACTTCTTTTTATATCATTGCTACTGTCTTACTCCAAAAGCATAAATATAGATATGAGCAGTGTTGCAAGTATGGGCCTAACTGGTGTTGTCATTGATGTCAACATACTCATGTTGCATTGATGATAAGGATTGGATGAGTTTTATGTTGAGGATATTGAGAAAATTAGTCCTATCAGGAACAAAGAACAGTGAAGACAGTAAGGTAAAGATCCTGGCTAAGATGAAGATCAGAGGATCCGGATCAAAGGGTTTGTAGATATGTGTCTTAAGTTGATGCAGTAAAGATTTGAGAGGTCCGCATGAAGATTTGAAGAAGTTATGGCCTCTTGAGTAAAACTAGTTCTGGCAAATGTTCAGAGGTGACAGAGTAACACAGATAGGTCCGGTGAGATCTGGAAATGAAACATCTTGTGCTGCAGATTTGGTGGAATGTTTAGGAAGTCAATGTGAATTGACAACTCAATTGGTTCGTGGTCTAGAGGTCCGCAAGCATCTATAGTGTGGATGTTCTTGGTGATTCAGGCAAGCTTGTGGAGTTCTTTGGATTGTGTCCAATTCATGTTGGTGGTTCGCATTAAAGATTGAGCTCGTAATTGAAGAATTACTTTCAGATGATGATGTGCTTCCTAAGTTTGGCCGACTGGATGAGTTACACATCCTGCGGATGTTCTTGAAGATGTTCTGTGAAGCAAGGCGTGTTCCTAGAAGAAGATTGAAGTCCCAAATCTGTGTGGCTGACAGTGTGTTGATCCGCATGAACTCTTTTTGTAATTAGTCATGTTGTATTTATGTATTTTCTCTATAATGTATGCCGACTTGGATGATTATCCCTAAGTCGATGTCTTGTATAAATAAGGAGTTGCAAATTCATTTCAAAAGCAATGTTGTGGAGATGAGTGTGTGGTAGAGGGGGGCAAAGCGAAAGGCAGAACAGAAGTATTGGGCTTAAATGGAACTGACTCAAGCATGGTGAAGATGCTATTCTTTAGTTCAAGAATGTAATATTTATTATTCTATAGATAGTGTGTCTCCTGTAGGCAGTGGCCCTCTTGAGAGTAGTGTGCTCAGGCAATGAGCCCTAATTGGCATGTGCCATTTTGTTCTTCTTATTCTTTTAACACAGAATACAATCTTGGGTTAGTCACCTTGTGGTTTTTCCCTTAACTGGGTTTTCCACATTAAAATCTTGGTGTCATAGGTGTTAATGTGTTTCTGCTCTTGAATTGTTGCATTATGTTTCCATGATTGATTTATTATTATGCTGCTGAATTAAAAGAAGGATTTAAGTGATTAATTGGAAGAAATCTTTGGACAACTGATTCACCCCCCCTCTCAGTTGTCTGTCTTGAATCCAACAAGTAGCCCGTGTCTTTTTCAATAAATCATTGCAAGTAGTTGAGTTGAAGTATTCCATAATGGAAAAGCATGCTTATGCATTAGTAAAGGCCGTGAAAAATTTTAGATCATACTTCACAGGTGCGAAGACCATAGTATATGTGCCACACACAATAGTAAAGGACATATTTATGCAACAAGAAGCTTCAGGTAAAAGATGTACATGGAACAACGGGATCAAAGAATATGATATGGACATACAGGTCACAAAGTTGGTTAGAAGCCAAGGCTTAGCTAAGTTAATGGATAATTCAAATCTTGAGGTAGCAGAGGTAAATGAAACGGATGTAGAAGATACTCCTCATTATAGATTGATTGACAATGCATGGTACAAAGATGTGATATTTTACCTTGAAAATATGAATTGTCCACCATGTATGGATGAGAATCAGAAAAGGACCTTCAAGATGAAATCTCAGAGGTATGTCCTATTCCAAAATGAGATGATGTGGAGAAATCAAGAAGGTGTATTGTTCAAGTATTTGGATCAAGAGCAAGCTAAAGTAGTAATGAATGAGTGTCACCATGGCATTTGTGGAGGACACTTCAAAGCTAAGACCACTAGTCATAATATCCTTAGAGCTACATATTGGTGGCCTACTTTATTCAAGGATGTAGCACAAAAGAGAAGAAAGTGTGATGCTTGCCAATCACTAGTGCATAAACAACAATAAATGACTAAAAAAACTACTAAAAATTGCATATAAATGACTAAGCTTGGTCACGTGACCATTAGTAGTTTATTGTCAGTCGTTTATAATGTGACCAAATTCATGACTAAACCATTTTTAGTCATTTATTGGTTGTTTTGATTGATCAATTTGGTAGTATATTTAGTCATAATAATAGAGCTTCTAGTTCCACTGTGTGTTGCTTTATTTTGCATCAACGTTTCAGATCACACTCCATGATCCTTCATCAGGATGAGAAGAAGAGAATGTGAAATAAACTGCAGAAGTGGTCTAATAAAAAGAGAGAGATGGGTGGGCAAGGCTTCTCTTTGACCAGAGTCAATGTGACAAAAAACTTAACATAAAAATAAATATAAAATGATAACTAGTTAAAAATAAGGGAGAGTTAATAGATAAGAATAAAGGAAAAGAAAAGAAAAGGGGGGGGGGCGCTAAAAAATATATAAGAGGAGAGAATATAAGGGAAATGCAAATAAAATGTTAGGATTAAAGAAATAATGATAAAGAGAATAAAGAGACAAAGAAAGAAAGAGAAACATAATGAATTAAAGAAAGATAGGAAAGAAAGAGTAAGACAAAATAAAAATGTAAAAAGGAAGATGAAATGGACCATCACCTGATACACAAGACTAGTGTCCTCAAAACTCTGGCCACTAGAGCTTTCTGCATCTGTGACATTGACCACTTAAACCTAGAACTTTCCCACCTATCCAAAATATTCAAACTCCACGTTACCACAACAAACACATCAAGAGAGCCTTTAAACAAGCCCAAGCCCGTCTTAACTCCAAACTGGACAAGAATGACTCTGATGTCATTTTTGGTACCACCCTTCCTTTCATCGAAGGCCTCTCCAATAAGATTGCCAGAATCCTTCGCAAGAAAGGCATATATTGTGCTTTCAAACCTCTTTCCACCATTAGAAAACTCATTCCCTCCACCAAAGACCACCATGACATCCTTGTTAGCTCAGGCGTCTACAGAATCGACTATTCTTGTGGCACTCCTTATATCGGAGAGACAAGTAGATCTATCGGTACGAGAGTCAAAGAACACTGTGCAGATATTAGACATGGTAGGGCCACAAAATCTGCCCTAGCAGAGCACTCCCTGAACACCAAACACCACATCAAACTTGAGGATACCCTCATCCTTGCCAGGGAAGATAATTTCTTTAAGAGAAAACTTAAGGAAGCTATCTACATCAGAAATAATCCCACCAAACTCAATAGAGATGAGGGGTGGGGTATAAGCCACACTTGGAACCCTTTTTTAAACTCTCTCAAAAACTAACCCCCTCCCCTGACCCTTCCTCCTCCTAACCTCAGCAGTAGAAAAATTTCTCCCCTCCATCTCTCCTCTTCTGCCCCCCCTCTTCTCCCCTCTCCTCCCTCCTTCTTCCCCCCCTCTCCCTCTTACTGTCTCCTCTCCACCCTTGCCACTTGGCGGTATTCCCCCTCCCCGCCCTCTTCCTCCACATCTTTCACTCCTTAGCTCTTCCTCCCATGTGCCCCCCCAAGTCCTTCACCTTGCTTCCAACACCTAGGTTCCCACTCACACCCCCCCTTTTCGTGCCACCTCGCCCCCCCCTTTTTTTGGCCTAGCTCTGTTCGCCTATGTGTGACTTCGTTATCCTTCCTTGCTCCCCATTCATTTTTTTCCTCCTCTCCCCCCTTCTCTCCTGGGTCTTCTTCTTCTCTTTTTCATCCCATTCTCCTTTTTATATATTTTTCACATTCCTTTACCATTTGACTTGGCACTTATATATGTATACATATATATCTTTTTCTCCTTTCTTTCCCCTTCTTTTCTCTCTCATGCTTCTTCCTTGTTTCTCCGTGTTTTATTGCTTCCCCTTCTTCTCGCTCTCTATTTCCTCTTGCCATTTCGTTTCCTAATTTGATATCCTTCAAGTTCTCCCTATTTTTGATCTCTAGTCTTCATACCTTCCATTTTGGAATTTATGTTCCTTGTTTTCATAACCTAAGATTTTTGAACTCTTCCTTTTTGATTTGCCATATCGTGGCAGCTTCTTACCTTAATATTTCTCCTATGTTACTACTTCATTTTATTCTTAATTACTTATTTTTTACTATTTTCTGGTATTTTACTATATTTTATATAATTTTCTCTTCATTTTCTTGTTTCTTTCCTTTTAATTTCATCTTCCTTTTTACATTTTTATTTTGTCTTACTCTCTTTCCTATCTTTCTTTAATTCATTATGTTTCTCTTTCTTTCTTTGTCTCTTTATTCTCTTTATCATTATTTCTTTAATCCTAACATTTTATTTGCATTTCCCTTATATTCTCTCCTCTTATATATTTTTTAGCCCTCCCTCCCTTTTCTTTTCTTTTCCTTTATTCTTATCTATTAACTCTCCCTTATTTTTAACTAGTTATCATTTTATATTTATTTTTATGTTAAGTTTTTTGTCACATTGACTCTGGTCAAAGAGAAGCCTTGCCCACCCATCTCTCTCTTTTTATTAGACCACTTCTGGAGTTTATTTCACATTCTCTTCTTCTCATCCTGATGATGGATCATGGAGTGTGATTCGAAATGTTGATGCAAAATAAAGCAACACACAGTGGAACCAGAAGATCTATTATTATACAATGGACTGTGGAAATATCATGTCTACAAGTATATTTAGTCGTTAATTTGATCATTTATTTAGTCATGGTAGTCATTTATTTAGTCATTTATGAACTAATGCTTTTAGATGTGTATGTAAACTCCTATGTTTGGAGAATGTTGTTACAATAACTAGTCTATGAAATTGAAAACCAAGGGAAGCTGTCATTGAAATTATGTTGTGATGCCACTATTGCACATTGGGTGGGCTATAAATGCATCAGATTAATGGAAAAGTATGTGAAACAATATCTTGTGTTGGATATTTTAATGCAAGAGAAAATGGGGTATATTAGTATGCAAGAAAATAATAGAAAGGGTTGCTATATATAAAATGTGTAATTTACAAAGCTTGGAAGTTTCTTTTTGCTTGTTCTATACCATCTTAAAATCTTATGTAATGGAATACACTCTTGATTAAGGCTCCTAATTCTGTATAGAATAAGGTCTCTGTTCCTGCATTTAAAAGGAAGCTGGATGGTTAGTTCTGCTTGTTGTATGGTAGAGTAAGGCACTGGTTTTGCATTTTCTCCTTGCTTTGTACCTATCCACAATCAAAAATTAAATTTTACAATCCATCCAAAGGAGGTTATTAGTATAAATAGATTGGATATTGAACTCTTATGTATTTATGAATAAAAGAATCTGAGAACTCAAAATTTGTTAATATTTTTAAAAGATTTATGAAACTTTGAAATATGAAAAAGAAAGTGGGATGGTAAGGAATTTCACAACAATAATATGAATAAAATTACAGTTAAGAAAAATAAGCATAAAGAATAGTTTGAGAATAAATTTATAAATGATAGTGAAAATTACAAAAGATTGGAAGGAAGAGAAAGATGGTTTTAACTAAGAGCACATGGAACATCAGTTGATAACAACCAATGGTAAACAAAATAATTTTGAATGGATATATAAATTGAATGCCTCGCTTAAAACATATGGAATGTTTAGAGGGGGTTTGAAAAGTAATATCAGAAATTACCTAAAGTCCAAAATGAAGTCAAAGTATCAGGATTGGAAAAAATATAGGGAAAAATTGCAGAGATCTATAAGAATTCATCAAAACAGAAGCACTACCCAAAAGAGCATAGGCAGATTTATAAAACATGGGTAGGTGCAATAAAAAAAAGGAATGGGTAGAATTTATTCAATACTATATACATTTTTGGCAAGAAAAGTCTAAGGGAGATCAAGAATAATGAAATAGGCAATGCAGTAAAACTACCACCATTTACCCTTTATAATCATCACCTCCATCAAAATGGAACTTCAGTTGATAACAACCAATGGTTAGTACTTTGTGAAGGAAGCAATCTTCTCATGCCTCTTTACCCACTCGCTCCACGAAAGGAAGCAATTTGCAAAAATAAAGCAATACAGAAGAAAGATAAGAAAATGCAAGCCAGAAAAAATGACCCCAACAATCATCATGTCACTCTTCGCAGAGAGAACATCACACCTCTTTTGAACTTTTGAGACCATTCCAAGACTACAAGAATGCATGAAGAGTTGATCTGGAAACCAACAAAAAATGCATGTAGATAGGAAACTAAGCCATTGGAGTGGGAAATGCCTGGGAATGACATACTAGTTCCAAACTACAGAATGCCTTTGATTGCCTGGATTCGGTGGTGCAAAGATCCAAGTGGATTTGACACTAAACAAAGCCAACAAATGGGAAAGATAACTATGAAATGTTTCAAATGCATGCACCACGAACATAGAGGACCCACGAGGTTGAGATCAGATTCGGATGAGGTCTGAGATGGGCCATTAGAAATGGATTGGGGCCATAAAGAATAGAGCACCCTGAATTGAAGTCACCCAAACATGACCAAACGCCGCAAAAAGCTAGACGGAGGCTCCCAACAATCCCATTAGAGCCTGACATGGACGAGTTTAGAGCGACTACCAATGCTGACCCATTTCCCGCGATGTGTCCAATGCCGAGACCGTTTGGAGACTGCAAAAGTGATAAGGGGTGGAGCATTATGGAGTTGGACCCAAAATGAACGGATAAAATTAGGCGCCCATTTTGAAATGGACATGAATTTACATTCAATGCGTTTAAACGAATCTCAGTCATTCATCATTTTCTGCCATTTTTGTGGTTGTTCGAATCTCAGCCATTCATCATTTTTCACCATTTTTTCAGCTGTTTTTCACGTTTCCCTCCAAACTCGTCCTTACTTATTGACCGTTCATCCTCCAATTTAGGTTTTAACATTCTATTATCAATTTATATTAAAGATATTAATATTTTAATATTTAAATTAAATTAATGAAAGCTTCTTTAAAATTTTTATATTAAAATAGAATTTTTAAAATTTTATTATATTTTTAAAATTCAAATGTGTATATATAAATAAAGCATCCTTTATCCTAAGTATATATTAAATTTTATATAATAAAAAAATAATTATAAATATATAATTATATTATTAATTATTATTATATATTATATTCTCTAACAAAACTATATATATAACATTTTTATAATTATTAATTAATAATTATTATATTCTTATTTAATACAAAATATAATTAATATATTATATATTTTATATTTTATATAATAGAGATTAAATTATATAATTATATACAATATAATTATATTTATAAATATATATAATAGTATATATAGGTTGTATTATTATTTAAATATAAAAATATATAGGTTATTATTTATTTACTACTATATATATATAGGTTATATTATTTACTACTATTATAATATATAAGAATACAATAGAATCAAAATAGCATATATTTCTATATAGATCAAATTAAATAATATTATTTACTACTATTATAATATTAAATAATAGAATACAAAATATTAAATATAAGTATGAAATTATTATAATTAATAATTAATATATTTCCCTATAGATCAAATTAAATTAATTTATAAAAAAAATTATAGTTTAATTGATCTTTGGATAGGTTAGGAAAAAGAAAACTATATGTATGTTAATATAAAATAAAATTGATAATATAATAATAGTAATATAGACCAAAAATAAATGCTAATATTAATATTGTTTTTGATAAAATAAGCTGCTAGCACAGGAGCAGAACCTGATAACAAAAGCCACCAACAACCGACTAGTAGTCGATTAACAATTAATCAAAAACTAACAAAACATTAAACAAGTCCTTAATAAAATAAAACAAGAACCACCTAGCTAAGAAGAGATTTCCAATCATCAGATATCATATTGACTACATTTTCCTAATCCTCCAGCAGAGAATCCACACTCTTCTTTTGGTCCACCTGCAGAATAGAAAAGGCAGCAGCAGCCTTGTGGGATGACCTCAGAACCAACTTAACCAGAGTCTTGACTTTGTTCGCCATCACAGACAGGCAAGATTTGACTTTAGCTAGCTCCATTTCTAGCTTCTTGTTATCCACATCCCTTCTGGCACATATTGTCTAATTTTTATTTGTGTGACTAATTATTTAGTTGTGTTTTTGACCCAACAATCAAATTAGTCATTTATAGCCGTGTTGCAAAAAATTAGTAGAATGCCTAAAAGTTTTAGTCAATTGACTAAAATTTTTAGTCACATAATCATTTATTTGCCCAAATTCTACTAGTGAATGGTTTTTTGGTAAGTTGAAGTTTGCTAGAGCACTACCCCTTTTACCCCTCATAGTTGATGCACCTTTCCAGTAGTGGGGAATTGACTTCATTAGAGAAATACAAGAGAAATCTAGCAATGGATTTAAGTGGATCCTTGTGGCCACTGATTACTTCACCAAGTGGGTAGAGGCAGTCCCCACTCTCAATGTAACTTTCAAGGTGGTTATCAATTTCCTAGTCTGCAATATAATAACCAGGTTTGGAGTGCAGCTAGGATTTTGGTAGACAATGCAATGTTTTTTAGGTCTCAATAAATGCTGAACATGTGTTCTAAGTTTGGTATAAATCATGTGCCCCTATCAGCCCCAAAGTAATGGACAGGCTGAATCAAGTAATAGAAGCCTGATGAAGATCATAAAAAGAACACTAGATTAGAATAAGAAAAGATGGGATGATGGTTTAAAATATTCTCTATGGGCTGACAGGATAACATTAAAAAATGCCATAGGTAGAAGCCCATTTGAACTGGTATATGGAATAGAGGTGAAGATGCCCATCAGTGTGGAACTACCAGTCTATCAATTGCTACAAGATATAAAAGATCAGTATGATGCAATGTCCCAGAGGATCATGCGGTTGATTGAGTTAGAGGAGCAGAGAAGAACTAAACATGATAAAAAATTAAATCATAAGAAGGCAATTAAGTGTTTATTTGATAAGAATACTGTGTCAAGATTTTCAAATTGATGACTTGGTTCTCCTTTGGAATGCAAAATCTGAAGATAAAGGGAAGCATGGTAAATTTGATCCATTGTGGCTTGGGCCATATGAAGTGGTTGAGAAGTTTGAGTTAAATGTCTATCGTTTGATGGCTTTGGAAGGAGAACTCATGGAGTTGTCTATTCACAATCAGCATTTAAAACAATACTTTTTCATAAGTAATAATTTCCTTCAAAATTTGAATGGTGAAGTCAAGTTCTATCTTTCATATTTTGAACCTCATGCAATTTTGACCATTGTTGGTCATGATGACGTGTTTGTGTTGTGTTTTGCCCATTCCTATTTTTTGTGGTCTACCCGAAGATATTCTAGATTCTTGTTGTGCCACTGCCTGGAACACATCCCCAACTAGATCCAATGTTGGGATTCCTAATTTCAAGCCAAGTATTTGCAAAATCTTGCCAAATCCATTAAATTTTTCTAATGGGTCCCTATGCTTTTACCTGAGGGCATTTTGGGAGCCAAGTGCATTTCGGGACCTGAGGGCATTTTGGGACCTAAGGGCATTTCGGGACTTGAGGCAATTTTGGGACTCTGGGGCCTGATGGGACTTTTGGTCCTAGTCCAAAATCTTCTTAGACCCCCTGAATTTTCAAGGCAAATTTGGAGGTGCAAATGTTCGAATTTTTAAATATTTTTTTGAACAAAGGGCTAAGTTTTTCATGTAGTTTCAAATCAATTGGTCCCATCATGATTTCAAGACCTACCATAACTTTTAGACTTTTTCCAAAAGGGGTCCAAAAGGGATCCAAAAGTCCTAAGTCCTATCGCCGACCCGACACCCACCAAAGGCCCAGGAATGTCCAGAAATGCAAGGAAACACGCCAACAACTTCCAGGATTGCCATTAATGTGAAATAGGTAGTTGAAATTTATGTTTTTACTATAGTTGGTGGCGTTGTTGGGGGTTTTCCTACCCATTTCATCCGCACATCTGAGTTGTGAAGGATATAAAGGCACTCTTTTCAAAGGTTGGTCTTTTGGTAGTTTTTTCAGGCAACAAAAGTGCAGAGCTCTCTAGGGTTTCAAAGAACAAATGGTTCTAGTTCTTTGGCAAGGAAGATAAAAAGGTTATGAAAAGATTCCAATTGGTTTCAAGAATCAGTGTATGAACTTCTCCTTTTTTCTCATGTAATTTCTCAAGGAAATCCTAAGTCCTAGCTAGGGTTTACTCTTTCCACACTTCATGGTATGATTGTAACCATTGATCAGATGAATAAGATAGATTCTTAAAACATTACATGCTATGTGATGATCTCTCCCATGGTTGTAAATGAATGATTGCATTTTGATAAAGGATTACTAAGCATATTCCTCACTGGTTATTATTTTTTTTGCATTTGGTATCTAGAAAGTGCTTGTTTCCATTTCTGTATTATCTTATCCTCTGTTGAACTGTGGACTTTGTAACCCATCCTAATAGGCACTGGTCTGAACTGTTTGATCACCCACACCTCTTTTAAAAAACTAAAACAAAATTATCAAGTGTGAAATAAATAGCTACTACTGTATGCATTGTTATGATTTTGTGTTGTAACTAGGAAATATTGTTAGAGAATCTTCAAAGTGTCAAATTTAGCAAACCAAACATGCATACTAGCATCTTCCATTATTGCAAGAGTGCTTTTGATTAGCTTGAATAGAGGTTTTAGTGCAACAAGCTTGTCTTAATCCATTGACTCTATTTAGGGATTAAAACAATAGTTTGGGTATTGTTGCAATGATATGACCTTGAAGACATCTTCCATTGTTGTTAATCCTTGTTAAGTAATACCTCTAGGAATACCCTCCTTAGCTTAGCTGAGCTAGAAGTGAAGGGGAGATTACCCATTCCCAACCATTGGCCCATAATCATTGTTATCCTATTGATGAACCTCTTTTCTATCTCCTTGATGACAAAATTGGCCTCGAAGATTGAAGAATGTTATAGGGATTAGGATAAGCTATTTTGGGACCCAACAGACTGAAAGCTATTAAAGTTTTTCATTTCCTTAAAAACCCCTGAAAAAGTTTCAAAGTCAAATATGAGGCACTTAGAGGCTTCGTACGACCCCAAAAATGGGTGGAATCAACAGAGATGATTCTAAGAGCATAGATCACTTCTTGAGATTTCCAACACATCTAACAGTTCGTCAATCAGACACTCAGATTAAAAGTTATGGCTCCCAGAAGTTGATATATTTTTGGAGGGAGTTACAAATTTCAAAATTTTAGCTGAAAGGCACCAAAAAGGGCTATTTATGACCATTTTTTGGGAATCCTTTGAGTAGTAGTGAAAGGGAAGAAAGTGGTGAGTCAAGAAAAGGAGGGAAAATAGAAACCCTAGTAGATTTGAAGCTACAAAAGGTAGAAGGTTCCAGAATCCAGAGGAAGGAAGTTGTAATGTGTTGCAGCCTGTTGAGGATTCATCCTCTAATTTGATTCTAACTTCTGTAATGTAATGTGTTGTTCAGTCTAATAAAGAAATTTCCTATTTTCTGTGTTTAATCTGTGTTATTGTGTGTTTTGAGTCTGACCCCCTCATCAATTGGTATCAGAGCAAGGGTTCTTGAGTGTGTAAACATATCACCGACTGTGAGGTAATTTGCACTAGGACATAAGGTTGTGGGTTTGCTGTAGAGATCAAAATGCCTCCACGAAGAAATTGTGGTGGGAGATATGCTTTGACAAAAGAGGGTTTTAGAGCCTTACAAATACAAATTGATGCATTGCAAGAGGAACTGCGAAGAGGGTTTGAGCCAAGAATAAGAGAAGAGAGCGAAGATGAAGCTAAAGAAGAAGAGCTATCTGAGGAAGAACAAGATGATGTAGGAGATTCTACACAAGTAAGGTCTTTGAGAGACATTTCAAAGATCGGAAAGAGGCATAGGATTAAAGTTTCTACCTATTCTACAGATCTGAATCTGGAAGAGCTTATTGATTGGATAAATGATATGGAGGAATATTTCAAGTATGAAGATGTGTAGGATCTATAACGGGTCATGTTTGAAAAAATGAAGTTGAAGGGCCATGCCAGTATTTGGTGGAAGGAAGTCTAGTTAGAGATAAATATAAGAGGAAAAGGAAAGATTACTAGATGGGATTGGATGGTGGAAAAACTAAAGAAGCAATTCATTCTTGTGGACTATGAGTTGAAGTTGTTGAAGAAGCTGTAAGGATTGAAGCAAGGTAACAAGTCTGTTAAGGAGTATACAAATAAGTTTTAGAAGATTATTATCAGAACATGCCATGCAAAGGCCAACAAGGAGAAGGTAGCCTATTATATTAATGGGTTGAGGCCAAGTATTCAAGAGGAGTTGAGCCTAGTCAGAATGACCACCATTGAAGATGCGTACTAGTTTTCCCTAGAGGTAGAAGAGAAACTGAATAAAAAGATTCAAAAGCAAGCAAAGAGGAAGAGGTCATGGCAGAAGGACTAGTAGAAGATCCTATTGAGGCTGAAATGAAGATCAAAAGAAAAATGAAGAAGCAGGAACTGGTCAAAATTAGAAAGGAGATAATGCCTACTGCCCTCATGACCAAAATAATGGTGAGCAAAGAGGAAGAGGAAGACCTAGCCAAGGACCTAGAAGAGGAGATTTTAGAGGAACCTGTTTCCAATGTGGAGAAGGACATCAAGCCTACAAGTGTCTGCAACATCAATGAAGGACAAATAGAAGAACTGAATTTAATGCACTAGTTGTACATGTAGATGAAGATGCGTAGTCTAAGCATTCTAAAGATGCTGAAAGGGCAGAAACCCTAGTTGTTAGAAAAACCTTGTTAAATGAAGAGAAATAACTAGATTATAGGAAGAGTTTAGTTTATACAAGGTGAAAGTGTGAAGGTAAGTGTTGTGATATTATTATTGACAATGGAAGAATTGATAATCTTGTCTCAGAGGAGATGGTTAACAAGTTGAAGTTGATAAGGAGAAGGCATCCACATCCATATCAGATTATATGGTTGGAGAAGGACCATAGAGCTTTGGTCAATGAGTAGTGTTTAGTCATGTTCAAGATTGGAGACTACAATGATGAGGTGCTTCTATGACATCATATTGATGGATGCATGTCATATGCTATTGGGAAGGTCATGGCAGTATGATAGGTGTGCTATCCATGATGGCCATGCAAACACCTATTCCCTAACAAAGGATGAAGTTTGTCATAAGTTGAAGCCCTTGAAGGAGGTGGAAGAAAAGGTATGTAGTATTGCCAGAATTTTCTTGGTAGATGGTAGGAAATTTTTGGATAGTATGAAGCACATGCATCATTGCTTTGCATTGATTCCTAAGATTAGCTAGGAGAAATGTGGAAATGTTCTAGCAGAAGTCTCAAACCTGTTGGAATAATTTTAGGACACTGTCTTTGATAATGTACTAGAAGGTTTACCACCAGTGAGGAAGATAAGTCACCAATTGATACTAGGAGCTAGTTTGCCGAATAAGACAACCCATAGAATGTCTCCTATAGAGAATGGAGAGCTAAATAGACAAGTTCATGAGCTGTTAAGGAAATGACTAGTAAGGGAGAGCCTAAGTCCATGTGTGGTACCTGCAGCACTAGTACCAAAGAAAGATGGAGAGTGGAGAATGTGTACATATTTCTGAGCCATAAAAAAAACTACAATCAAGTACAAATTTCTATTGTTAAGGATGGATGATATTATGGATTGCTTGAGTGGAGACAAGTACTTTATGAAGATTGATTTGAAGATTGGATATCACCAAATATAAATTAGAGAAGGAGATGAATGGAAGACAACCTTCAAGACTAAGGAGGGCCTGTATGAATGGTTAGTCATGCCATTTGGGCTAACCAATGCACCGAGCATATTTATGCGGCTCATGAATGAGACACTAAAAGAGTTCTTGGGTAAAATTGTCATTGTTTATTTAGATGATATTTTAATTTTCAATAAGACTTTGGAGGAGCACCTGATGCATGTTCAAAAAGTTTTTGAGAAACCGAGGGAAAAAAAGTTGTCGATTAATTTGAAGAAATACAACTTAGTTTCATGAAGAAGGAGTTGGTGTACCTCAGATTTGTTATCTCAGTTGAGGGTCTTGAAATGGATCCAGAGAAGGTGAGGGATATCATTGAATGGTCTACCCCAATGAGTGTTATAGAGGTACGATCTTTTCATGGTTTGGCAAGTTTTTATAGAAAATTTATCAAGAATTTTAGTAGCATTTGTGCACCCCTAACTGAGACAATGAGAGGGGATAGAAAAGAGTTTAAATGCACTACAGGAGCAACCAAGAGTTTTGATACATTGAAGAAAAAAGTCACATAGCAACATATTTTGGCACTACCAAATTTCAATAAGGTATTTCAGGTAGATTGTGATGTAATGACAGTGCTATAGGAGCTATTTTGAGTCAAGAAGGTAAGCACAATGCCTATTTCAGTGAGAAGGTTAATGATGCCAAAAAAAATATTCTGTTTATGATCAAGAGTTTTATTCTATAGTTCAAGATTTAAAGAAATTGAGACATTATTTGTTGCTGAAAGATTTTATTTTATATACTGATCATCAGGGTTTGCAATATCTTAATAGTCAAGGAAAGTTAAATCAGAGGCACATAAAATGGGTTGAGTTTTTATAGAGTTATACTTTTGTTTTGAAGCACATGAGTGGGAAGTCCAACAGAGTTGCAGATGCCTTAATCAGAAGGTAAAATTTGTTGACAGAGATGAAGATAGAGGTTGTTGGGTTCAATGAACTCAAGAATTTGTACCTTGAAGGTTTAGACTTTGCAGAGGCCTGAAAATCTTGTTTGGAGATTGTTACCCTGGATAGGATGAGATGGTTGGATTACATAATCCAAGATTGTATGTTGTTCAGAGGAAGCCAATTATGCATTCCAAGGAGTTCCATGAGAGAGAACCTAATTAAGGAGAAGCATAGTGGAGGTTTGGTAGGATACTTTGGTTGAGATAAGACCATTGCTCTTATTAGTGAGAATTATTATTGGCCATAGTTGCACCAGGATGTGAATAAATTTGTGCAAAGTTGTAGAGTATGCTAGATGGCGAAAGGAGTGAGTCAGAATATTGGGCTATATCAGCCATTACCTGTACCAAAGGGGCTCTAGGAGGATATCAGCATGGACTTTGTTCTTGGTTTACCGAGGACATAGAGAGAGCATGATTCAATATTTATGGTGGTTGATAGATTTTCAAAGATGGCACATTTCATTCCGTGTTAGAAAACCAGTGATGTTGTTCACATTGCAGAGTTGTTTTTCAAAGAGGTGGTTAGACTACATGGTCTACCAAGGAGTATATTTTCATATAGAGATACCAAGTTTGTTAGGTATTTCTGGAGGTCCTTATGGAAGAAGTTGAAGACTGGGTTGAAGTTCAGTTCTGCACATCATCTGTAGACTGATGGACAAACAAAGGTAGTGAATCAAATTTTGGGCAACTTGCTGAGATGCTTAGTAGGAGATAAGCTCAAGGGATGGGATTTGATATTACCACAGGTGGAGTTTGCATATGACAATTCTATCAACATGAGTACTGGTAAATCCCCATTCCAAATTGTATATGGGAGTAGTCTGAGAAATGCTTCTGAGCTGAGAAAGATAGATAGAGGAGAGAAGAGTAGTGTCGAGGTTGAAGACTTTGCAGAGCACCTAAAGAGTTTGCATGAAGAGGTACTAAAAGACATTAATAAAATAAATTCTCAGTACAAGGCTAAGGCAGATCAGAAGTGAAAGTTTAAGGAATTCAAGGTTGGTGATGAAGTCATGGTTCACCTAAGGAAAGAAATGTTCCCAATGGGCATATAATAAGTTGAATATGAAGAAATTTGGACCATGCAAGATCCTGAAGAAGCATGATTTAGGAAATGCATATGAGGTAGAGTTGCTGAGTGGAATCAACATTTCTCTTATGTTCAACATTACTGATTTAACAAAGTATCATGAAGGTTGCACAAATGATGGACCAACAGAAGAACATTGGAGTATTCTGACATCTACTTCAGAGGAGATAGAAGAAATCTTGGATAACTGTGTGGGAAGAAGTACTTGGAATATGCGATATAAAGAATATATAGTTAAATGGAAATGAAGGCCTATCGAAGATTATTTCTAGTTGTCTAAGGCAAAGATTGACTGTTTGGGTTTTCCTCGAACGCCTGAGATGTGACAAGGTCACTTTTCAAATTACCCTGGGTGTCTGATGCAGGAGCATCCAATGGTGTAAGGGAAATCTTACATCACCCAAAAAATGATGATATTGTTTTCTATTTTTTTCAACTTTGATATTTTTGGATACTCAATTGTTTGAATAATGATGTAGAACCTTCAGTTTTTTCAACCTGCTAAAAATAGAAAACTGCTATTTTTAGAAAGTTTGCATTTGAGCACGTATGGAAGCTAAAATTTACTTAAAGCTTTGGAATTGAAAAATATAACCTTTGGTGAAGGAATTGACCAAAGATCACTTGTGGGCTTAAAGATATTAAAGTTTATGTTTCTTTAAAAACCCCTGAAAAGTTTCAAAGTAAAATATGAGGCATGTAGAGGCCTCATACGGCCCCAAAAATCGGTGGAATTGGAATAGATTATTTTAAGGGCATCAAACAGTCTGCTAATTAGACACCAAGATCAAAAGTTATGGCTCTTGGAAGTTGACCTATTTTTGGAGGGAGTTACAAATTTCAAAATTTTGGCTGGAAGGCACCAAAGAGGGCTATTTATGACCATTTTTTTGAATCCTTTGAGTAGTATATAAAAAGGGGAAAGTGGTGAGTTAGGAAAAGGAGGGAAAATAGAAACCCTAGCAGTTTTGAATCTACAAAAGGTAGAAGATTCCAAAATCCAAAGGAAGGAAGTTGTAATGTGTTGCAACCTGTTGAGGATTCATCCTCTGATTTGATTCTAATTTTTGTAATGTAATGTGTTGTTCATTTCAATAAAAGAACTTTCCTATTTTTATGTGTAATCTATGTTATTGTGTGTTCTAGGTTAGACCCCCTCATCATAAAGTAAATCTATAAGCATTAATCCATGGTCTACAGGGACGAATACCCTAGTGTGTGTATTGGATTCAACAAGAGGAGGTGATGGTCACCAAGAAATATTCCAAGAGAAATATAGAAGCAAATGTAATAAAGGGATTGTTATAATATTATTCAAACAGAAATGAGGACAATATTACTAGCATGATGTAGAAGATAAGAAGTGATCTCTTTGAAGAAGCCAATAGCAATGTCATAACATCAACGCTTGGGTAAGCTTTAAAAATGGTGGTATGTTCAATAGCATAAAGTCAAGAGAGAACCAAGAGAGCCAATAGAGAGTTGCATGTGTTGGAGAGTTGTCTTCCAGAAGCAAATCCAAGAGAATAGGTTTTTAAAAAGGGTTTCTTGGAAGTTGAAGGGTCAATTTCAGATGTCAAAAGTATTTTTAAGGCAAACAAGCATTAGAATAGGTGACAATAAGTAGTTGGGTAAGAAACCAACATTTTGTTTTATAAAAATTTACGGGACACTAGCGCATCACGCAGATGTAAGTTTGTTGCACTAGCGTTTTGAAGAAATTACTTCAAATTTAGCACATGGTCTAAGGTTAGTGAGAAAAATAGAATATAATAAAAAAATTTGAAATCTGGTGAGAGAAAAGGCCAAGGCTAAGGATAAAATAATCCCTAAAACATGCTTGGGGAATGAACACCCCTACGTTACAACAATTATAAAAAAGAATACACAAGAAAATATACCATATCACAAGGTTATGTGGGGAAAACCCTTTTGGGAGAAAAACAACACACTTCGAAAGAAAGACTAATTGTATTATTCCACAAAAACACTTATAATATAATATCCAAGTTGTGCCTCTATAGGAGTATCACCAATACGAAAATCTGGAGTTATTCTGGCAGCATAATAGTACCTACAAAATAAATAGAGAAAAATTAAGGAGACTGTACTAGAGAATATTCAAAGATGCTCTATGACATGTGTGAGTGTCATAAGGCTATCATAATGCTAGTCAAGATTCCAATGTAACCCCCCTATAATCATACTCTTATGCATCATAAGAATTTTTCATAAGTAACTCATTCCTTACAATGTCATAATTACATTTAGATGCTTTTACAACCTCTTACACACATTCCAAAATACTTGACATGTGGCAAAGAGCACCACCTCAAAGGGGGACGCCTCACTCCTCATGTGAGGATAAAATAATAAATAAATACAAATAAATGCAAACAATTAATAAATACAAACATTGGGAATGCAAGTTTGAGACACCTTTTCCAAACATAAGAATGGATCCACCATTGATGTAGTCAATATGACACATGGTAGATGACTATCAACCCTAAATGACACTCATCCACATATGCAATAGCACATGTACCTATGACCAACAAGGTATTTACAAGTAAGCTAAATGGAGGATCAAATGGATAGTCTTAGCATTGACTTGCTAAGTCACCGCCTTGACCAATGGTGTGTATTGATTTGCTATGAAATATATGGCCACAAGATAACGAGAAGGCACCGATGGTGCAAGGTAATGACCTAATTGATAGGCCATAATGAATGAAAAAATGACACATCACCTTAAGTCTGTTCTCATTGATATAACACAAATTACAACAGTCAATTTTTCAAAAGCCTACATGTCACCTTTTAATTGGTTCATTATACTCTAACCCAAGGTCATATTAACATGTCAACGATCTCAAAAAATAAGACCAAGACCGTACCTATGACCAATGAGGTATTGACAATGGAGGATCAAGTGAATAAGCTTAGCATTGACTTAGTAAGTCCCCACGATGATTAAGAGTGTATTTCTTTGTCATGAAATCTATGGTCGTAGGACAACGAGAAGGAGATGAAGGTGCTAGATAACAACCTAGCCAATGGGCCACACTAGACGTGATAAATGAAAACTGACATGTCACCTTAAGACTTTGTGCTAGTTTTTTTATGCGTCTCAACTATTATAAAGCTCATCTCAATCCAGCAGTCACCATTCATTTGAGTTAAGATCAATGGTAGCGGCTATGTTTGGGGGATAGAAAGTGTTGGTGAACCATCCATTGAGCTGCTATCAATTGTAAATTGACATGTAGTCGACTCGAATGCATTAAGACTAGAAGGATCATTGGGCCAATGGGATTAATAAAGATGACTGAATCGAGTGCCTGCCTTTTCTGTTTTACATAGAATGTACAATTTGTTATTTCTTATAAATTAAAATCACCTCGTGGGTATTTTAAATTTGGTTTCCAATCTTTATCAAAAGAAAATAATAAAATGATTGGCATGAAATATTTAGCAAGAATCTGTACCATCTTGTACAAAAGCTCTAGTAAGACATTTGAGCCTCTTTAAGCAATTCTATTGCTATAAAATGTGAATTAACTTTGTTTAAGCAAGTGAATATTATAAAAATAACTTTTGTAGTCTTAATTTACATAAAGTTAATAATAAGAACTTGAAATAAATTAAACAATCAACTTTAGAGAAACACAAAAATTTGAATAGAAACTTTAGAAAGTATGATGTATATTGAAAATAAAACTACTTTTGATTGGTTATGAGGAAAAATAAATAATAGTTTTGAGTAAATTTTTATCACTATAGTTCTTGCCTTAGCACATACTAACAATATAACAAATAAACAACTTGGATCTACTACAAGTTGATCTTTTTAACAATAAGGATAGCTCTATTAAGTGGCCTTTCATTATGTGGAGTGTCACTAATGGTGGACAATATGTCAGTTTCAATCATGATCTCTCCCATTTTCTTAAAAATCCCTTCTTAGTTCTTTATCCATGGGTATACATATGTTGTGGTTAGTCATCAAGTTGCAATCAAATCTCCACATTTTGGAATAATTTATCAAATATTTTGAACATTACACTACCAAGAAAATATTTTGGAATTTATTATCAAATATTTTAAAGACTGCATGATGCAATTAGGAACTGAGAACCAATTTAAGAGTAGTGAATCCTTGTAGCCTTCACACTCCAACACACACCTCAACACACAAATAGAAATAACAATGCAAATATGCAAAATTTTATTAATTTGACCCTGAAGCTTGTTATAGCTTACTTACATAATACTTTATGACACAACAACACTTTCTATAGTATGCTTCCTACTCACTCAATGAGGCTTTCAACATAGCCTACATTCTCATTACAACACCCCCTTCAAACTACATGGTTTTAAATTTTATTTTAGTACTCTATTATACAAAGTTTTTTTCCCTCTCCTTTATTTGATTCTCTATATGTGCTAGAGTTTCCTTGCCCTCTCATGAATAGAGATGCATTCCCTACTCTCTCTAACAAACATGTAAGAACCCTTGCTCGATCTGATCCAAATTTCTGATTTTGATATGATCTTTCTGAAATTGGTTTTCTTGTTTGTTTGAATGGTTTTTATGAGTTTTCAGTTTGGAAATGCATTTGCCGTGTAATAATGCCAATATAGAACAATTTTCAAATGAAATAACAACAAACTACAGGACTAAAAACATAGATTAGAGGTCTAATATAACTCAGAACAACAAGGTATTCTTATTTCAAATTGAAGAATAGAATAAGGAGATTGTTTACAACATACCCGATTGGATTACACTTGTTCTAGATACAATATGAGACCATACATGACAAATAGGTGACTGACTTATATGATTATTGTTCACAATGAAATATGACGTCAATTTGATGATGATGAAACAACTCCAAACTAGCCATGAAACTCCTTCCATAATGAAGCGATGGACTCCCAGGGTAGTCGCTAACCCTAGAAGGATGTTGAATGTCAATAAGATGATAAACATGCCTTCTAAACACCTGATTTGCTAAGATGATGTATCTGCAGAGGTATGAAAGGAATTTTGAATGCAAAAATGATGACAACCAATGCTCAAGAACCCTCCAATTTGTAGCGCCAACTCTTCCAACAAGTCAAAACCCTAGGCGATGAGAAATGATGATGTTTCTCCTTCAAAAACCCCATGAACTACCAATGTAAGTGCCTAGATCTGTAATTCACCCTCTTTGATATCAAATAGCTATACAAACCCTAGCGGCCAACAATGATGTAATTCATATCTGCCTTCAAAATGTATTGATTTCTCCACAAAAACCTTGTGATATCGATGCAAATTAAACCCTTAATGACCTGCAATCAATTAACCTTTGATCCTCACAACGTCAAATTGATAATTTGGCACAAATCATATCAATTTGACCTTCAAACCCTAGTTGGTATAATCTACAGAAAAAATATGTCATTGTAGCTCCAATATGATGCAAAAATAGGCAAATATGCTCAATAGTAAACCTCATATGGATTTACCTCTCAAGTGGCATTGAGAGGAACCTTTTGCAACGATATAATAAAAAATGCACGAAATAATAGAAATATATAAATAGCAGAAACATAGAAGAAATTTATTGATCGCAGGCCACTTCGAGGGGGCAACCTCCTTTGAGCAAGCTCAATACAATAAATTCATGGATGCCTTCATTGGCCTCAACACATACTTATATACTAAGTCTAATCTAAACAACTATTACTTCCCATGAATGTGGGATAATAAAATATGCTCACGGGATGACTTACAAAGCATATGTGTCCAAATGTAATATACTAACAAAGTAAAGAGAAGGGTTAAACACAGATTCCTAACATCCCCTCCCTCTTAGAAAAGCTTTGTCCTCAAAGCTTAAGATGTGGAAATTGTTGCTGAAACTGAAGGAGTTGTTCCCATGTAGCATCCTATGGTAGCATTCTGTGCCACTAAATTAAGACCTCTGTGATGGATCAGGAGCGAAGCTAATGAGTGCATATGTTGAGGATTGCTTCTGGCTCCAAAATGATGGATCATTTGTTATCCAGTTCTAGTAAAACAGTTTGTGCTCTGATGTTGGTGCCAAGAACTTTCTTTAGATAAGAGACATGAAATACTGGATGAACGTAGGAAGGAGGAAGCTCCAATTTATAAGCAATCGACCCAATCTTCTGAAGAACCTTATATGGCCCATAGAACTTTGGAGCTAGCTTATGATGCCCTTTGAGTTTCAGGGATGATTGCTTGTATGGATGTAGACAAAGAAAAACCACATCACCTACTTAAAAAGTGTGCTCAAAACGGTGTTGATCAGCTTGTTGTTTCATTCAATTTCTTGCCATGTGAAGATTGTCCCGCAAGATGTGAAGAATCTAATCTCAGGTTTGGAGAACTGTGTTGACTACCTGAACTGGTGAACTGTTAGGGGTGTATGGAAGGAGCACTGATGGTACCTGACCATAGACTGCTTCATATGGAGTCATTTTAGATGCAGTGTGGTAGGAGGTATTGTACCACCATTCAATGAGAGGGAGTCACTTTGCCCACTGATGTTGTTGTTATGAGGTAAAGCAACAAAGATAAGTTTCCAAACATTTATTGATAATTTCATTTTGACCATCTATTTGTGGGTGATACCCAGAACTCATCTTCAGTTTGGTGCCAGTGTGTCAAAATAGTTTTGTCCAAAAATGACTGGTGAAAGTTGCATCACGATTTGAGACAATGGAGGAAGGGATGCCATGAAGACGAAAGATCTAGTCCATAAAAATTTGTGTGACTAAGGAGGTTGTATAGGGATGGCAGAGGGCACAAAAATGACTATATTTGGAGAGGCGATCAACCACAACCAAGATCACTGACTTTCCTCCAAATTTAGGGAGCCCCTTAATGAAATCCATAGAAATATCTGTCCAAATCCATGTAGGGATAGGCAAGGGTTCAAGCAATCCAGAAAGGAGTGTCATTTCACCCTTGTTGCGTTGGCAAGTATCACATTCAACCACTATATGTTGAATTTCCCTTTTCATTCCCTTTCAAAAGAAGTCACGCCGTACCCGCTCATAAGTTTTGAGGAACCCACAGTGCCTTACTAATGGAGAAGCATGGAGTTCATAGAAAACATCCTGTTGAATATCTGTGCTCTGGGGAGCACCAGATGACACTTGTATCATAGAGAAGCACCATACCAAGGGTAATGCAGTACAATAGAAGGGTCAGTGGCCAACTATTGAATGATTTGAGATAATGAAGAGTCATTAACATAGCCTTGCTAGACAGATTCCAAACAATTTGGAACAAGCATAGAAATAGCCGAAAGGGAACCTTGGTCATCAAATGTGCGAGAAAGAGCATCCACCACAATATTGTCCTTACCCTTATTGTAAGTGATCTAATAGTCATAACCCATGAGTTTGCTGACCCATTTCTGTTGTGTTGGGGAGAAGACCGTTGTTCTAGGAAATATTTTAGACTCTGGTGATCAGTCTTGAAGAAAAAATGATTCCCTAGGAGGTATGGTTGCTACTTCTGTATTGCATGCAAAATAGCCATCATTTCCTTCTCATATGTAGAGAGTACTAAATTCTTGCCAAAAAGGGATTTGCTGGTGAATGCAATGGGATGATCTTCTTGAAGGAGAACAACACCAAGTCCATTGCCATAAGCATCACTCTCAATAGTGAAGGTCTTAGAAAAATCTAGCATAGCTAGAATAGGTGTAGTACACATAGCTTGTTTCAGTTTTTCAAATGCACACTCAGTAGCATGTGTCCAGATAAAAGTATCCTTTTTTAACATAGTTGTTAATGGAGTTGCAATCTTCCTATAATCCTTGACAAACTTGCGATAATAGCTAGTCAGCCCCAAAAAACCACAGAGGCTCTTGAGTGTCTGAGGATGTGACCAATTTTTCATGGCATCTATTTTTGTAGGATCCACTCGAACCCCTTGAGCTGAAACAATATGCCTGAGATACTCCACTTCCTCCTAGCCAAAAACACATTTAGACTATTTTGCACAGAGATGATGATCAAAGAGAAGTTGCAGTATGAGATCCAGGTGTTGGAGATGCTCAGCCCATGTTTTACTATAGATGAGGATATCATCGAAGAATACCAGAATCAATTTCAGCATGTAGGGCCAGAATATTTTATTCATCAATGCCTGGAATGTTGAAGGAGCATTAGTGAGGCCAAAGGGCATGACCAAAAACTCATAGTGGCCATCATGTGTGCAAAAAGCCGTTTTAGGGATATCATCCTCATGAACTCAAATTTGGTGATACCTAGAACAAAGATCCAACTTGTAAAAAAATGAGTGCCATGAAGCTCATCAACAACAGGAATCGAAAACTTATCCTTTATTGTGATGTGATTAAGTGCTCGGAAGTCAATGCAGAGGTGCCATGACCCATCTTTTTTCTCTGGACAAGAAGAACTAGTGAAGAAAAGAAACTCATACTAGGGTGAATAATACCTTGCTTCAGTAAGTCTTGAACGAGCATCTCAAACTCTATCTTTTGGTGAAATGGGTAGCGGTAGTGCTTGATGTTGGGAGGAATGCTTCCAGGAAGGAGCTGAATACGATGGTCCTCTGGTCATGAAGGTGGCAATCCCACTAGTTTGACAAAGACATAGGCATACCTATCCAAAATTCATTGTAGATCAGAAGGAGTAGTGGAGACTATTGATGATTGCATCTGAATGGAATGGAGTTGAGCAATGACACCGTGTGAATTTTTCTTAAGAAGCTTTTGTATGTGATGTGAACTTATGATGCTTAGAGACCCTGGTTGTAAGCCCTTCAATGTGTGTTTGTGCCTATTGTCTGAAAACTGCATCCAAAGTTCAGAAAAATCCCATAAGATGGGTCCAAGTGTGCATAACCATTGGGCACCCAAAACCACATCACATCCGCCTAAGGGCAAGGCAAACATGTCAGAGTGTAGGTTATAATCTCCAATAGAGATACACACATTGTGACACTTCCCTTTGCAAGGTAATGTGCCCCCATTAGCAATCATGACTTCAAAGCTAGAGCAAGGATGGACAAAACAATCAGCTTGTTTGGCAATTCAAGGGTCAATGAAGTTATGAGTGCTACCAGAATCAATGAGTACTGTAAGAGGGAGCTTCTTGAAGTAACCCTTGACTTGCATGGTTTGTGGGGTGGTGACTCCTGTTAAAGCATGGGGAGAGATCTCTGGGTGGTCTTCCTGAGAAGTAGTGTCAACAAGCGGCTACTGAGTTTTAACCTGATTATCTACTGTATCTTGAGCATCTGCATAAACTTTAGTTTCAGGTGGAGAATCCACATCTAAGAGATAGAGCTTTTTCTCAACACATCTATGTCCTCGAGTGAATTTCTCATCACAATTATAACAAAGCCCTTTTTCTCTACGTGCCCGCATCTCTGCTTCAGTCAATGCTTGATAGGAGTTGTCCTAGGAGCTGGTGTGATTTGAGGTCTTTAGGAAACCATATTTTTGAATGGAACAAAATTGGATTTGGATTGTTGTTGAGCTGTGATCTTGTCCTCCGCCAACTTAGTGAACCCTAGGGCTTCCATCATTGTGCTGGGACGAAATATTTTAACCTCAGATTGGATGACATCCTTCAGACCACTGACAAAACAACTCCTAAAGAATTCATCAGATAATCCCTCTGTGTGATTGGCCAGCTTTTCAAATTCTGTCTGATATTCTCTCACAGTGCCTATTTGGAGAAGTTTAGTGAGTGCTCTTGTGAAGTCATCAAAAGCACTAGGGCCAAATCATTGCAAAATGAGTTTGCAAAATCTGTCCATTTTGGCTCTTCATGAGCCTTGATGTACCAATGAAACCATTGAAGGGCTTCATGTTCCAAATGAAAGGATGCAAGTGGGACTTTGTTGACATCAAAAGTATTATGGAGACTGAAATATTGTTCTACCTGGTATATCCATCTAGTGGGATCATCACCATTGAAGCGAGGAAAATCAAGCTTTGGCCCACGAAAATTGCTCGAAGAAGAGAACCCAGTGTCTGTAGAAGACTCTAGTTGCCGTCTATTATTCATGGCTGAATGCTGAAGATTGAGGCCAAGAATTTTTTTCATCCAGATCTTAGAGTTTGGTCTTGAGGGTTGCAAGTTCATCCTCCATGTTTTTTGCTCCTGTGCGGGTGACAACCATAGCTAGGAGATTTTTCTTTTCTTTTTGGGAACGATCTACCAACGGCTTTGGATGGATTCAATCTGCATTTTTCTGAATGTCAATAGATATGGACCCCAAGTATGTGTGGCTGCCTAAAGGTTCAAGGGAGTCACTCGGCCGCCAATGCTGTCTAACGGCTTGCGTATTGGGGCAGTACTCCTCACTTCACGACTCAGGTAAAACTGATAACCGCTTTGCCACAAATGATAGCTCTTGGTTTACCTCATGGATGGGAACTAGTCAATTAGGTAGGGGTCATGGCCCTTTTCGCTGGCATGTCCTCTCAATGGGCCAGCTACTTCGGGGTTCCTGTGGTACTCCTCACAATGAGTTTTATGACTATATGCCCAGGTACTTCCCATAATTAAGCAGATAGGGATATTCCCTGATCCGAACTTGTAATTGAAATGAATAATACATATGCTAAAGAAAAGAACTAGTGCAATAATCACAGTGCCTGGAGGCCATTGCGAAAAAAAATTCAATAGAAATTCCATGCAGTGAGCCCAAGAAAGCGCTTTGATACCAGATGAGAGGAACCTCTTGCAACAATATAATGAAAAATGCACGAAATAACATAAATATATAAATAGAAGAAACATAGAAGGAATTTATTGATTGCAGGCCACTTCGAGGGGGCAACCTCCTTTGAGAAAGCTCAATACAATAAGTTTGTGGATGTCTTCATTGCCCTCAACACGTACTTATATACTAAGTCTAATCTAAACAACTATTACTTCCCATGAATCTGGGATAATACAATATGCTCACGAGATGACTTACAAAGCATATACGTCCAAATGTAATATACTAACTGTTGACTTTTTCCCAGACTGGATGCTTATTCCCAGATATCCCTACAAGGTAGCCATCAGTGATCAACAGGAGCTCTGGGCCAGGGGGTCAACAGTATAGGAGATAGACTCTATATTTTATCTCCTCTTCTTCTTCAGGCTCTGCAAGACCTAGGGGCGTATTCCCTACTCAACATCCATGAGGATATGCATGCAAGGCTGGGATGTTGACAGAAAGCAGATAGTCCTCCTGTATGTAGACCAAAACTGAAAGATAAGGGCAAAGGGGCTAGCTTTGGGCCTATTTGCAGTTGTAGACAGAGGACTGAGGATCCTAAACTAACTCTAATGTCCTAATGTTGGTTTTAGATTTTGCTTTGGAGTTTAAGTGTGGATGCAAAGCTGGATATGGCTATAACACAAAACAAAGCATGATTGGTGCCTATCCAGGGCCTGGAGTCAGTAGACATACACCTGTGAATGATCAGCATGAACAACTAAAACTGGATTTCAAGGGGATCTATGTGATACCTGCCTTACAGGCATCTCCCAATACAAAGTGTTAGGTTATCTCTACTTATGGTATCCCTACTGCAGTATATCCCTCCCAATGTTCAACCTGAAAACAGTTTAATCTACCCCTTGAGTAGAAGTTAAAAGATCAGACAGTCAACATAGGAATTCTATGCTCTAGAATCTAAACATTACTAAACATCCAGATTCAGAAGAAGAATACATGCAATACTGGAGACAGAATTAACACAACACATGCCAAACAGCATTTCTCATATAAGTTTAATCATGAAATCAGTGGGTTCATGCCAAAAACAAACAACAGGAGATACATAAACTCACAGGTAAGCTGTACAGAGCAACCAGATCAGCTTGTCATGCATTACAGAGCCAAAATCATCAACTTTCAACAACCACAAATGAACAACACAACCTGCTTATAACAGCCAGGTAGGTGCTCAGCAATTAATTACAATGTTGACCAAAATTTCGCCAGATACACAGTATCATGAAAATGGCGCTCAAACACAACCGGATTGGCGCCCAAACTTGAATGCAGCAGGTAGGGGAGGAGACAGGAAGATTTCTCGAGCCCTGCGCCATTATCCGCTGATTGACACCTCCAGTCGGGTACAAGATCGACCCACGCCATCGCCCACACCTCTGCAACAATCGCCATTAATGGCGCACCAACCCGCGGCCTAGGGAAAATCATCATACAGACCATCGCAAGCTTTTCCCGCCGAGACTCATCATCATGATATTTCGAATATGCAGGATCTCAATATCCCACATGCACCCCGCGATGACCTCATTAACACCTTATATACTAGGTCATGAGCATATATCATGTCGGTGCTTTTGCTCCTGACGACACTAGTATAGACTTCATCATCATCATCTTTCAGCAGCATGATATCCTGTTGTTCGAAATATCACCCTGACGTCATCATGATATTTGAAATATACCCTTCATGATAATCGGCACAACCTGATCCTTCGGAGGAACATCCTCCTGCTGAGCTTATAACAAAAGTCTGGCCGATGAACATCCTGATGACGTCATCATCATATCCTGCTGACGTCATCATCATATCTGCCTACTGCGCACCTCCTCATATCCGGATGACGTCATCATCATATTTGTAAATATCAGGAGGTCTCTTCAAGATGATCAGTGTTAGAAATATGACCCCCGCGGACCTTGATGACGTCATCATCATATTCACATCATCATGATATTCGGAAGACAACCGGATATTTGGAAATATCCTCCTGACGTTCGAACATCGGGTTGCACTGTAGCTCCTCTGTAAGATCGGGGCGAAAACTGAATATGATGATGATGCTGCTTGAAAAGATCACCCTCAATAGATAACACGCGAAACCAGCAAGCGGATATCTCCTTGATATCAACATCATCATGATGTTCGAACAAACAAACATATCCGGGTGATATGAAAATATCACCCCCTCCTTCGCGAATATCATGATGCAGATAGGCAGAAAGAAAAATATCACCCTGATATACGGATGACGTCAGCATCATCAGGATGAGAAACAAAGAACAAGAAGTGATGCAACATCATCAGGATGATATTGACTAAGATCATCCTGACGTTCCAAAATATGATGACCCTAGTGAATATCGGGTCGCAATTACAACTCTTCAACAACATCATCAGGATGATGTTAACCAAGATCACCCGATGATAAAAATATCACCCCGGCGAAATATCATGAAGGCAGAAAATATGATGACCTCCGCAAGCAGCAGGATGATAACTGGAAATATGATGATGACGAACACGACCCTTAGGAGAAAACAAGTTAGGTCGAGCAATTCAAAGAATAAGCAACATCATCATCATGCTCGCGCAAGGTGATAAATGGAAGATCACCGGAGACATTGAAACATCACCCTCGCAAGCAGATCAGGGCGCACTGTAGCTCGGCAGCATCATCATGATAAAAACCAAACATCACCCGACAGTTGAAATATGATGATGACGTTGAAAAACAAGTCGACGAGGAACATGATGATGCAGATCATCATCGAAGACAAGATGATGATGATGACCTCCTCCTCAGGAAAACATGATGCTGCAGTTGAGAAATGCTGAGGAGGCCCAACACTTAGAAAAATTGGGCAATAAGATAAAGGCTTCAAATGAAGAAACCTCCTGATCATGACAAATCAACCCCTGGTCAAAATGAGTGTCAACAGTGGCTCCGAATGGGGACGTGCAGGTGAAAACCTGCAGCGAGAACCAGATCTCCGGGCAGACCTGACAAAAAGCCAAAAAACGCGAGCTGTACAAGGCATTTACACTACATACATATTTTACAGGTGTGCACAGCAACCAGATATTCATGTAAAATAGAACTTAAGGAATTGGCCATGCACAGGCAATTCCAGAATTTCACCATCTAGGGCCTGGAGGAAATAAGAATCCTCCCCATGAGTATTGCAAACCTGATATGGGCCCATCCATAAGGGCTGAAATTTACCATGTTTACCCTTTTCCTGATCTTTAGCATTCCAAATGAGCACCAGATCATTTACTTGAAACTTCCTTTTTGTAGTTCTCCTGTCAAACTGATATTTCATATCCTGTTGTCTTTTGAGATTGATCTGGTGGGCTCTCCTCCTGTCTTCATCCAATGCAACCAGCTGATTCACTCTTTCTGTCATGGGATCTTCAATCTCATCATCATACTCTTGAATGAGTCTGTAAACTGGTAGGAGATTGTTTATGGGCAGTCTAGCTGATGCACCATATACTAGCTCAAATGGTGACTTCCCAATAGCCCTTTTCACAGTCACTCTGTCAGCCCATACTGCTAAATTCAACTTTGAGTCCCAAGCTCTCTTGTTCTTGTCCAGTATCCTCTTGACAATTTTCATGATGCTCCTATTGCTTGATTCTGCTTGACCATTTCCTTGTGGGTGATATGGTGATGTATATGACAGGCTTATCCCATACCTGTTGCAAAAATCAACAAACTCACCTGATCTGAAGCACATAGCATTATCAGTGATTATTTTAGATGGTACTCCAAACCTGATGATGATGTTCTCTAGTATGAAATCTGTCACCACCTTACATGTAGCTCTTTTAGTTGGAATGGCCTCAATCCATTTGGTAAAGTAGTCAGTTGCCACCAAAATCCAACTGTGTCCCCCACTTGATTTGTCTGCAATTTCCCCTATAAAATCAATTCCCCATTGCTGGAATGGAGCATCCACAGGTGCAGTTCTGAGGGGTAAAGCACCATGATATTTCAGCTTTCCTGAGAATCTCTGGCAAGGGTCACACTTCCTTACTAACTTTTGTGCATCTGAAAAGAGAGTGGGCCACCAATATCCTGCCCTGAGAATCTTATGAGCTGTTGTTTGGGCAGTATAATGGCCACCACATAATCCTTTATGCATGTCAATCAAAATATTGTTAGCCATGTTCTTATCCACACATCTCAGCAGCACACCATCAGGATTTTTCCAGTACAACTCACCTTGAACAATGACATACCTGATTGCATGTAGCTTCAGAGTCCTCTTTTGATTGTCACTGAAATGGGAGGGACAATTCAGATTTTGCAAATAATAGACAATATCCTTGTACCATTCAGATCCTGATGCACTTACATTCTCATCTTGGACTGCATTAACTTGGCATGCTTCCAAGTTTGACTGTGCCATCATCTTGGCTAGTCCTTGTCCCCTTATCAACTTAGTAACTTGTATGTCTATGTTGAATTCCTGCAGTTTGTTTATCCATCTGCACCTTCTTCCAGTCACCTCCTGCTGAGTGAATATGTCTTTGACTGCAGCATGAGGTACATATGCAATTATATGTGATCCTACCAAGTATGGTCTGAAACTTTTAATGGCTCTAACAAGTGCATATGCCTGCTTTTCCATAATATCATACTTCAATTCAGAGGCCTGCAGGGACATACTGAAGAAGGCGATGGGCTGTTCAAAACCATCTTCATTTTTCTGTAACAAACATGCAGCTACAGTATGAAAGGAAGCAAATGAGAACACCTGGAATGGCCTAGAAAAATCAGGAGATTTAAGAACAGGGGCCATCTTTATTGCCTCTTTGATATTCTGAAATGATTCTGTTGCTTCCCTTTCCCAGTTGACAGTTGCATCCTTCTTCATCATCTTGGAAATGTTCCTTGTGATCTCTGCAAAGTTGGGAACAAATCTTCTGACAAAGTTTACCTGTCCAAAGAAGGACTGGACTCCTTTCACAGTTTTTGGCATTTGGATCCTGTCAATGGCTGCCACTCTCTCTGGATCTATCATGACTCCATCCTTGGAAACAATATGTCCCAGAAGTTTTCCTTCAACTACTCCAAAGGCACACTTCTTTGGGTTTAAAGAAATGCCATATTCTAGTGCTCTTATGAAGATCTGCTCCAGATGCATGCAATGCTGCTCCTCTTTCTTTGAGTAGGCAGTCAGGTCATCCTGATATACTGCCAGGATTGAATCAATTAGCCCTGCAAAAGCAACATCCATTGCTCTTTGAAATGTAGCACCTGCATTTGTTAGTCCAAATGGCATTCTAACATACACATATGTTCCCCATGGAGTGGTAAAGGCAGTCTTATACTGTTCTGATTCTTTTACCTTTACCTGATTATATCCTGAAAATCCATCCATCATGGATAGGAGTTCACAACCAGTCACTCTCTGCAACATAGCCTCCATATTAGGCAATGGATAGTTATCCTTCAAAGAGGATACATTCAAGTTCCTGAAATCAACACACAGCCTAATATCACCATTCTTTTTCCTGACTGGGACAAGGTTAGACACCCAAGTTGAATGCCTGATGGGCATAATTATTCCAGCTTCCCTGAGCCTTCTGAGTTCTTCCTGCATCTTGGGAGCTAAGGTAGGATTTATAGGCCTTTGCCTCTGTCTAAATGGCTTAGCTTCAGGCTTCAGTGGGATCTCATGCTGGAATAAGTCTTCTCTATAAGCTTTTAGGTCCTCATATGACCAAGCAAAAACATGTTTATACCTTTTTAGCAATGCAATCAGCATACTTCTTATGTGTGGCTTGAGCTGTTTGCCAATATATACCTTCTGAGGGGCCTGAGATGTCCCCAAATTTATTTCTTCTAAATCCTCCTTATTTGTGGGGGATGTCTTTGTGACCATTCTGTCTCTACTGTCAAAGGCTCTTTCCAAAGCCACTAACCCTCTAGGGATCTTGTTAGTCTTCAACTGGATGATCTCTTTTCCCACAAGGGTGTCTTTTCCATTTACAGTCTCTACAAAAGCTTGGAAATCAATCTGTTGGTTCTCATACTCATCTATGCAGTGCAAAAATTTCAGCAAATCCCTATCATCATTAAAAACTTTCCAACTGCATATGTTTTCTGGTATGGCAGGCCTAATTTTAACTTCTACATCTGTGACACCTGACAGAGTGATGTCATCTGGCCTTATTGCAACATTGGCTAAGAAATCAGCCATAACATTTTTTGACCTTTCTACCCAGCCAATTGAAAATGCATCAAATAACTCAATAGTATCCCAAACAGCATGCTTGTATTGTTTCAGTCTTTTATTCTTTGCAGCATACTTATTTCTGATTTGGGATACAATCAGCTCAGAGTCTCCAAATACTCTTAACATTTTAATTCCATGTTTGAGAGCAATATTCAGGCCTAAAAGTAAAGCCTCATATTCTGCAATATTGTTTGTGCAATCAAACCTCAGCAAGAAAGAGGATTTGAGGAGCTTACCAGTTGGAGACAGGAAAACAACTCCAGCTCCAGAGCCTTCTTTTGCACAAGCTCCATCAAAAAACATGGTCCACAATCCTTGCTGATCCAGCTCTTCAGTGCAGACATTTTTCTTTTCATCTTCTGTATCATCTGAGACAACCCTGAAGTTATCACAGTCAGTGTCCACAAAGCATACCTGTTCATTTGCTTCTTGGTCTTCCACTGTCTCTGATGATCTCTGCTCTCTGATTAACTTGACATCCCTGCCATTCATTGGAATCATGGCATATGACAGGTCCAGCTGCATACTTCCACCTATTAGTGCTGCCCATCTTCTTGACAGCAGCATACCATACTGTGGCTTGATGTCAACCACTGTTATATTCATTTTGTATCTTTTTTCAGGAAATGCTGCCAGCTTGAAATCTACATCCTTCATGATTCCAATAACTGGTACCTCTCTGGCATCCATAGCATAACATTTTCCACATGCCTTGTCAATTTTTAATCCAGTTTGCTGCATGATAGCCAAAGGCATGACATTTGTGGATGCTCCAGAGTCAAGCATACAATTTCTAATTATTTTACCATTTATAACCAGGGAAACATAAAATGGTTCCACCTGTGAAGGACACTTTGTCATGGTCATTCCTAAATAGACTTCAGGAGTCTCATCTTCTTCATTACACATGACCTGTTTCTCACCCTGGGTCTGATCATTTTGCTTAGCTTGAAAAGGTACCCCTGAGATTAGGGATATTGTCCTATTCTTGATCTCTTCCACTTTCATGAGTTCCATAAGTGGAACAGAGACCTTTACCTGAGTGAGGATCTGGGCTATATCAAATGGAGCACAGTTTTGTACAGCAGTTGTAGCTTGCTCCACAATCTTGCTTTTATCCTGAGCTGACTTAGCTTTCATTCTCATAGTTCCCTGATCATCATTCCTGTCTTGGGAACCTCTACTTTGATCTTCAGCCTGAGGGGTTTTGTTTTCTGGTCCTTGGAAATCATGACCTATTCTGTATCTAAAGTTCTGCTTGTTATTTACCCACTGCCTTTTTTGTGGTTCAGTTCCTTTATGACCATGCATCTGCTGACCTGCAGAAATATCTTCTGGCTGATGTGGGCTGCCAACCTAATTTTTACCTCTGAGATTGTAGTTGCTCTTGACCTGAGCAACTGCTGCAGCTGTGAAGGCTCTGATTTCCTCATCAGAAGGTCGGTGTAAGCTACTCAGAAAATTGTGTGAGTTCTGAGCATACACATAATTATCCTCATGATCTTCATCATATGGGGACTGTTGGCAGGCCTGAACCTGATCACCTGTCTTCTCATCAGCACCATAAAGAGTATATCCATTACCTATGGACATCATGTTAACATCATCATCCTGCACATGATGTGGCTCATTGCACTCATTACAAGATGTAGCATTATCATACAAAGATTGGGCAATCATGCACTGTGACTGTGAATGTGGCATCTGACAGATTATACACCACGGAGCATCATCAGCAATATTTATAGTTTTCTTCAGGGGATCAGGAGTTTCCTTGGCATGTTGAGCCCTCTGATTTGTGTTGTTACGTGAAAATACAGGCTTACCATCATGCCAATTGGTGTTATAAGGCATATCATGTAATGACGGCCTCTTTTCCTGTCTTCGATAGACTTGCCTATCAGGACCCATCCCTTTTTCACTTCTAGCTAATCTATAGCTCAGGTCCTTAACAACATTTGCCAGTTTGTCTATCTTATCTTCAGGAGCAGATGTACTACCTTGAGTGTTCTGAGGCTTATTTGGATTCTGCAGAATTTTTACATCATCCCTTCTATTTGTCTTGCCTGATGCTTTCCTATTGTTTTCAATATTTACTGCAATCCTGAAAGCATCCCTGAGAGTGGCAGGACTTTTATCTCTCAGTCCATATGCAGTCTTTGCATCAAAGGCATTGATGTACAAAATTATGCACATTGGTTCATTTGGCCTCATATGATGTGGCAATTTGTTCAACACTTTGGTAAATCTTGCATTAAAGTCTGCAACCTGTTCATTTGACCCTTTGGTGATGCTGGTGAACTCATTTACAAAGAAGCTAGGGTCAGTTTTATCACCATATTGCTCCTTGAACATCCTCTTAAAATCATCCCATGATGATATGCTCCGGTCAGGCAGATTCCTGTACCATTCTCTTGCCTCATCTATTAAGGATTGCATGAATGACTTCATGAAAACATCCTCATGCTCAACCTCAAAATTGTCCATGACATTCTGGAAGGCCTTTAGATGATCTTCTCCTGACACTGTATTGTTTCCTGAAAACTTAGGCACTTGCAGCCTCAGATGCTTATCAATAGGGTTAGGATACCCAGGAATACCATCAAACACCAGCTGCCTGAATCTATCTAGCTGCATAGGCTGTCTGTTTGGCTGGTTAACATTAACATTTCTATTTGCATTTTGGTTTCCTGCATTGTTTAGTGGTATCCTAGCATCATTCACATTATGTCTGTCATCATGATGCTGATGTTGCATTTCATATCTTTGCTGATGTCTTTGCATACTTGCATTTTCTAAGGTAGGAACTGAATTATTTTGGGCAGTTCTCAAGGCTTGCACTTTCTGCTGTATATCATCTCTGATTTTCATGGCTTGTAGGTATTCTAGTTCTGCTCTTAGGCTTTTGATTTCTTCAGCTAATTGTTCATCCTTAGGTCTGGAGGTAGATGGTCTCATGCCATTTGGGTCATCATCTTCATCATCCGTCAGAGACTCTGCCTCTTCAAACCTCTCACTTGGGTCTAGAAAAGGGCGTTCTTGGAACACCTCTGACCTCATTCTCATACTACCACCCTGTTGCCTCTCATATGCACCTTGGATATCAGCTTCTGCACTTGAAAAATAAGGAGCATGCTGTCCTGATGGCCTAGGGTTATCTTGTACCTCATCACTTTTTCTGGGGGAGCTCTCATGACTAGCTGAGACAGTTCCCTTTCTTCTATACATCATTCTTTTTCTTAATGGTAACTCTTCAAATAAAGGATTTTGTTGGGATCTTCTCCCCTGCATATAAATTTACTTTGACCGGTTGGGAGATTACTTCGGAGTCGCCACCTATTGCTAGGAACTGTTTTCTTCTGAAAACCAGGGTTCTTTCACAAGGTTCCCCAGCGGAGTAGATTACTGTTGCTGACTCAGATGGGTCACATATATATCACTGGAGATGATTAGATAGCACTTTTACTTCTCACTCCCCAGCAGAGTCGCCAATTTCTGTTGACTTTTTCCCAGACTGGATGCTTATTCCCAGATATCCCTACAAGGTAGCCATCAGTGATCAACAGGAGCTCTGGGCCAGGGGGTCAACAGTATAGGAGATAGACTCTATATTTTATCTCCTCTTCTTCTTCAGGCTCTGCAAGACCTAGGGGGGTATTCCCTACTCAACATCCATGAGGATATGCATGCAAGGCTGGGATGTTGACAGAAAGCAGATAGTCCTCCTGTATGTAGACCAAAACTGAAAGATAAGGGCAAAGGGGCTAGCTTTGGGCCTATTTGCAGTTGTAGACAGAGGACTGAGGATCCTAAACTAACTCTAATGTCCTAATGTTGGTTTTAGATTTTGCTTTGGAGTTTAAGTGTGGATGCAAAGCTGGATATGGCTATAACACAAAACAAAGCATGATTGGTGCCTATCCAGGGCCTGGAGTCAGTAGACATACACCTGTGAATGATCAGCATGAACAACTAAAACTAGATTTCAAGGGGATCTATGTGATACCTGCCTTACAGGCATCTCCCAATACAAAGTGTTAGGTTATCTCTACTTATGGTATCCCTACTGCAGTATATCCCTCCCAATGTTCAACCTGAAAACAGTTTAATCTACCCCTTGAGTAGAAGTTAAAAGATCAGACAGTCAACATAGGAATTCTATGCTCTAGAATCTAAACATTACTAAACATCCAGATTCAGAAGAAGAATACATGCAATACTGGAGACAGAATTAACACAACACATGCCAAACAGCATTTCTCATATAAGTTTAATCATGAAATCAGTGGGTTCATGCCAAAAACAAACAACAGGAGATACATAAACTCACAGGTAAGCTGTACAGAGCAACCAGATCAGCTTGTCATGCATTACAGAGCCAAAATCATCAACTTTCAACAACCACAAATGAACAACACAACCTGCTTATAACAGCCAGGTAGGTGCTCAGCAATTAATTACAATGTTGACCAAAATTTTGCCAGATACACAGTATCATGAAAATGGCGCTCAAACACAACCGGATTGGCGCCCAAACTTGAATGCAGCAGGTAGGGGAGGAGACAGGAAGATTTCTCGAGCCCTGCGCCATTATCCGCTGATTGACACCTCCAGTCGGGTACAAGATCGACCCACGCCATCGCCCACACCTCTGCAACAATCGCCATTAATGGCGCACCAACCCGCGGCCTAGGGAAAATCATCATACAGACCATCGCAAGCTTTTCCCGCCGAGACTCATCATCATGATATTTCGAATATGCAGGATCTCAATATCCCACATGCACCCCACGATGACCTCATTAACACCTTATATACTAGGTCATGAGCATATATCATGTCGGTGCTTTTGCTCCTGACGACACTAGTATAGACTTCATCATCATCATCTTTCAGCAGCATGATATCCTGTTGTTCGAAATATCACCCTGACGTCATCATGATATTTGAAATATACCCTTCATGATAATCGGCACAACCTGATCCTTCGGAGGAACATCCTCCTGCTGAGCTTATAACAAAAGTCTGGCCGATGAACATCCTGATGACGTCATCATCATATCCTGCTGACGTCATCATCATATCTGCCTACTGCGCACCTCCTCATATCCGGATGACGTCATCATCATATTTGTAAATATCAGGAGGTCTCTTCAAGATGATCAGTGTTAGAAATATGACCCCCGCGGACCTTGATGACGTCATCATCATATTCACATCATCATGATATTCGGAAGACAACCGGATATTTGGAAATATCCTCCTGACGTTCGAACATCGGGTTGCACTGTAGCTCCTCTGTAAGATCGGGGCGAAAACTGAATATGATGATGATGCTGCTTGAAAAGATCACCCTCAATAGATAACACGCGAAACCAGCAGGCGGATATCTCCTTGATATCAACATCATCATGATGTTCGAACAAACAAACATATCCGGGTGATATGAAAATATCACCCCCTCCTTCGCGAATATCATGATGCAGATAGGCAGAAAGAAAAATATCACCCTGATATACGGATGACGTCAGCATCATCAGGATGAGAAACAAAGAACAAGAAGTGATGCAACATCATCAGGATGATATTGACTAAGATCATCCTGACGTTCCAAAATATGATGACCCTAGTGAATATCGGGTCGCAATTACAACTCTTCAACAACATCATCAGGATGATGTTAACCAAGATCACCCGATGATAAAAATATCACCCCGGCGAAATATCATGAAGGCAGAAAATATGATGACCTCCGCAAGCAGCAGGATGATAACTGGAAATATGATGATGACGAACACGACCCTTAGGAGAAAACAAGTTAGGTCGAGCAATTCAAAGAATAAGCAACATCATCATCATGCTCGCGCAAGGTGATAAATGGAAGATCACCGGAGACATTGAAACATCACCCTCGCAAGCAGATCAGGGCGCACTGTAGCTCGGCAGCATCATCATGATAAAAACCAAACATCACCCGACAGTTGAAATATGATGATGACGTTGAAAAACAAGTCGACGAGGAACATGATGATGCAGATCATCATCGAAGACAAGATGATGATGATGACCTCCTCCTCAGGAAAACATGATGCTGCAGTTGAGAAATGCTGAGGAGGCCCAACACTTAGAAAAATTGGGCAAGAAGATAAAGGCTTCAAATGAAGAAACCTCCTGATCATGACAAATCAACCCCTGGTCAAAATGAGTGTCAACACTAACAAAGTAAAGAGAAGGGTTAAACATGGGTTCCTAACAGGCATTGGGTTTTTGTCCAATCCACTAATTTTCCAAGAGTTTTCATCCTCAGAAGATGGCTAAACCAATGTTGCAGCTCAAAGGAAAAATATTGAATATCAAATGACAAAATACACAATGATGAATTGACCTCCCAAATGCCTTCTGTTACAACCCTCAAGTGGAGCACCCAATTTTGCCATATTTTATATCAATTTCATGTCCATCACCATAATTTGGAAATAAAATATTATTTTATTTCATTTTCCCTTCTCCAAGTGGGATGTCCAACTTTGTCATTAAAATATTGTTTTATTTTGTCATTTTATTATAATTTATTTTCTCCCTTTATAAAGTGACTTTCCATTCTCCAATCTATGTCATTTTACCAACTTTCTAAATATCTAAGTCACTTTAGCTGCAAAGGCTCAACAAATATAAAAAGGGGACATTACATAACCCTTAACATCCGGGAAGAATCATTATATATCATCTCTATATTTCAAATTAGCCTCTCTCCTCATAAGAGAATTTTCATTCTTTTTTATTTACCTGAATCAAAAGCAGTTTAGTTCATGCCACTCTTCCAAAAGATGAATAGTCACATGGCTTTCTTGGATGCCAATTGTTAGTCCTAGGAAAGATAATAAAAAACCACAAGGAAGATTAGTGGCCAATGAAATGGCTGCACAAAATTCTAGAATGCCTCATGCCAATATAAGATCAATCGCCATAATAAAGAATAAGTATCGGTTAGGAAAAAGATAAAAAAAATGTTCCTTGCGAAGCCACATTGTCACAATATAATGTGGGACACAACCAAGGAAATAGCCTATCAGAAGTTTGAAGTGGGAATATCAAACACCAAAGGGAAGATTGGAAGGAGAAACATAGTCAAAGAAACTTGTGCAACAACAAAATGGCTCATGGTCAAGGAAAAATCCACTTCCAATAGAATTTAACTACCAAGAAAATAAAATCAGCATGTTACAATGTGAAATAGACAATCAAATGATGTCCATCCAATGAATAATCATTCCATGTAATAGCAAGTCATTCAATTCAAAGAGATGATGTGAAAAGGCATGTCCATGAAGGGAAGTTGGTTTCTCAAAATGGAAGATTTGATGAAGTATGACCTCCAATAAATCAACTGTCATGAATAATAAATCAACACACAAGAATGTGAGAAGGCAAGAAAAGGATAAACCATGTCCCTTGCACATTCAGCTACCATGTGTCAAAAGAGACTATAGAAAGCTCTCCAAGTCAATTTAGATTGCTTTAGAAAAAACCCAATAGGAGTAAATCAAACCCATGAAAATTGGCAATTGTATTAAGAGTTTAAAATATAGCCTTTATTTGATTTATATTGCCTAAGGCAATAATAATCATTAATCTGATCAATGCTATATACGAGTTAACTTGAATAACAAAATAGCCTTTTGTTTAATTCTCATTATTGCCCAATACCAAGGTTAAACATTTAAATATGGATCTCCTGAAGCTAAAATTACATAGTCCTCCTATAGAAAAATAATATACAGTATTATAGTTGAATAACACACAATCCACCTATAGTAGCTTTTGAAGTAGTTCAAATAAAGCCATCCTGAAACAACTTATAAACTCATTTAAAAAATTATCTTATAGCATCATGGAATAAAATATGAAATAACCCATAGACATTTTACAACACAACTACAAGACATATACCCATTTGAGACATTGAAACATTCTCGTAGCACCTATCGAGTAAAAAGATGACAAAAGTTATGAAAGAAAAAAAAACATAGCACAAAACTAAAAATTAAAACTTGCAAATGTTTTTGGTGATGTGGGATTTCCTATGGACCTAGACACTCTTGCATCAAAGACATTGAATAAGAAGTTTTTGAGCATGTCACACAAAGTTGAGTGGTATAACCATCCTCCCAAATAGTGAACTATTTGCAGCAAACTCCATTGTTGTCATAGGTAATTATAAAATTCTTCTTATAATTCTTCCAGCATTTAGCTAGAAAATACACCATCCACTTTTGGCAACTTTGGCCTGTTGGCAATATGTGTTGTCATTGATGTCAAATCTATATGGGTCAACCTGAGGTCAGATATGGTTGAAGCTGATGGATAGTGGAAGATTTGAGAGAGATGATTTGACTAAGTTAAAGACATAGGATCAGCTTGCTTAAGGGAGGTTAGTTTGGAAGACCTAACAGATAGAGAAAGACTGTCCAGTATAAGAATGGTAATCTTCATGATGTCTAAATGTGTTGCTGAGGTGTGCAAACCTATTCTAACATGTTGTATACATAACATGAATGATATCCTATCAAATTGAAGTATCATACTTAGAGAAAAGTTACAAAAGTTTGGTTACGGATCTCACAAAGTATATCTTAAGGCAGAGTTACAACATGGTGCAGTCACAATCAGAGGGTTCACAAAATGAATTGTCCAAACCATGTAGCTAGAGTAAACACAATAGAAACAACATAAATATAGAATGTAACGAAAGATTCAAATGCTCAATATATCATATATTTAGAATGCTTATATGTCAGCAACATGTGGGCTACAATCAAAGGGCTCATAGGCTTGATTCCAATTACAATTGATATGCAAGATATGGCAATAAAGTGCCTCTCCAGAACAAAATATCTAATCTAAGCTATCATCAAATCTGACTATTGACTACTTGATGAACTACTTCCTAATGCCTAAAAGAGATCTATATATATCATCCTTAAGCTCAAAGAATCCTCTGTGTCAACCAAGAAAGGTTACAAACTCCAATGAAGGGATGTAACATGTAGAAACAAGCAGGTCAACCTTAAACAACTTGTAATGCTCTGCAAATGCATGAAACTTGGTGTGAGCCTCAAGGTAGGTCTATCTAATCCATATGTGCCTTGTAATATGTTTCATTAGGCTCTGCAAGTCATGGAAGTGCTCCATAAACCTTCTCCTTCAACTGGTTGTCTGTATGCTCTACTCTGTGAAAGGTAATGATCTTCTGATAGCGATAACTTTTAGTAGACAAGTCCAAGTGACTTGAAATTTGGATATGATGTAGATGATGAAATGTAGATGCTAAGTCCTTCTCCATGAGCTCTGAAAAGAAGATGCAGCAAAATGTGGTACAAAATGTTAAAATTGCAAATGACTGAATTGAATTGAAAATTAAAGAAAACAAAGAATACAAATGTTTTGGTTGATGCAAGATTGCTCTGCAACCTAGGATGTTTCTACATCAGACACCCAGGGTTGTTGAAAAAGTGAGTCCCTCACTTTACTGGGGCTAGAGGAAAACCAAGGCAGTCCACCTCAGCCTGAGAAATCCATGTTGAATCTTATTCCAATCTACCTTTACACTTTACCAAATATTCTTTGTATTGCTTCCCTCTGGTATTACGTCCAACTTTGGTATCTAGGATGTCTTCTATTTGCTCTAGTTGTTGTTGTGGTAATTGATTCTTCAAACCATCTTCAATGCTATCACTTGATTCTCCTTCTTGATACTGATATAGGTCTACAATGTTGAATATAGGTGATATACCCAATATCTCTGGTAGCTCCACTTCATATGCATTGCCTGAATCAAATTTCCTGAGTATCTTACATGGTCCAAACTTCTTCATCTTCAACTTATTATATATCCCTACTAGAAATCTTTCCTTTCTTAGATATACCATTACTTCATCTCCCACTGAAAATTATTTATGTCTTCTCTTCTCATTTGCTTGCTCCTTATACTTACTGTTCATCTCCTCCAAATGTTTCTTAACCTAATTATGTAATGTCTCCATATATCCTACAAATGCTTCTGCCTATGCACTTCTCTTATTCTCCATACTAATGTCTCTCAACTTTGCAACTCCTCTAGGTTTCAGTCCTGTCACAATCTCAAAAGGTATCTTCCCTGTACTCCTATTCACTAAATTATTCTATGCAAACTCTGCTTGCAGTAGAATTAGATCCCAATTTCCTATCTTATCTCCTACCAAACATCTCAACAAGTTTCCCAAACTCGTATTTACTACTTATGTTTGTCCATTTGTCTATGGATGAAATGTTGAACTAAACTTTAGGCCTATCTTCAACTTCTTCCACAATGTATTCCAAAAATATCCAATGAATCTTGTGTCCCTATCTAAAATCATACTCTTAGGTAATACATATAATCTCACAATCTCCTTAAAAAATAAGTCAGCAACATACACTGCATCATTTTTCTTCTTACAAGGAATGAAATGTGTCATCTTTGAAAATTTGTCCACCACTACAAATATAGAATTATGTCCTCTCTGTGTTCTTGGAAATCCTAATATGAAGTCCATGCTTATGTCTTCCCAAGGTCCCTCTGGTACTGTCAAAGATTTGTACAAACCAATATTCTAACTACTCCCTTTTGCAAATTGACATACTCTACAACTCTGCAAAAAATTCCTTACATCCTTATATATTTGAGGCCAAAAACAATGTTCACTTACCAAAGCCACTGTCTTGTCAATTCCAAAATGTCCTACTAATCCACCACTATGCTTCTCCTTGATCAAATTGTTTCTCATCAAACTCCTAGGTATACACAACTAATTTCCTTTGAACAAAATTTCCTCCTGAATGTAATAATATAGCCACTTACTTCTATCACAATAGGTTCCTTAAATGCTTTCCATGGTTCTACAAAATCAAGATCCTCTTCATACATTTGCTTCAATTCTTCAAAACCTAATACTTCAACTCTCATTTCTGTCAACAAATTCCTTCTTCTACTCAATGCATCTGCAACTTTGTTTGACTTCCCACTCCTATGCTTCATTACAAATGTGTAACTCTACATGAACTCTACCCATCTCATATGTCTCTGATTAAACTTTCCTTGATTGTTCAAATATTGTAAAGCCTGATGATCCGTATACACCACAAATTCCTTAGGTAACAAATAATATCTCCACTTATTCAAAACTTGAATTATGGCATACAATTCATGATCATAAACTAAATATCTTCTCCTTGCATCATTCAACTTCTCACTGAAATATGCTATTGGTCTACCTTCTTGACTTAACGCTGCTCCTATTGCATTTCCACTTGCATCACAATCTACTTGAAATACTTTGTTGAAATCTGGTAATTCTAACATTGGTTTCTCTGTCACTTTTTGCTTTAACAATTCAAAACTTTTATTTGCTCCTCATGTCCACTTAAAATCCTTTCTGTGACCTCTCATTGCCTCTATCATCAGTGTGCATACTGAACTGAAAATTTTGATGAACTTTTGGTATAAACTTGCTAATCCATGAAATGATTTGGCTTCTCCAATGCTCTTTGGTGTTGTCGACTCAACAATTGGTCTAACCTTCTCAGGTTCTATCTTCAATCCTTTCGCAAAAATCACAAATCCCAAGTTTACCAATTCTTCCTTCATGAAACTACACTTTTGAATGTTTATAAGAAACTTCTATTCTCTCAACCTTTGCAATACTTGTCTAATATGCCACAAATGTTCTTTTGTCTTACTGAAAATTAGAATATTATCCAAGTATACAATAACACACTTACCCAAGGATTTCTTCAAAACCTCATTCATCAACCTCATGAAAGTATGCGGTGCATTTTTCAATCCAAAAGGCATTACTAACCATTCATACAATCCCTCATTTGTCTTAAATGCAGTCTTCTATTCATCTCCTTTTCTGATTCTGATTTGATGGTATCCACTCTTTAAGTCTATCTTTGTGAAATACTTTGCTCCACTCAAATAGTCCATAATCTCATCCATCCTTGGCAATGGAAATCTATACTTAACTGTGATCTTATTGATTGCTCTAGAGTCTGTACACATCCTCCATTCTCCATCTTTCTTAGGAACTAGTACTATAGTTACTGCACAAGGGCTTAAACTTTCTCTGATCAATCCTTTCCTCAACAATTATTGTATTTGTCTATTCAGTTCTGCATTCTTTGTTGGTGTCATCCATTGTGCTTCTTTGTTAGGTAAACTAGCTCCATGTATAAGATCCATATGATGATTGATAGTCTAGATTGTAGGCAATTATTCAGGTACATTATCTAATACGATGCCTTCATACTCTATCAACAATTTAGTTATCTCCTCTGACTGTTCTTCAGTCTCTATACTTAGGGTTCCATGCTTCTTAGGAATCAAAGCAAAACACATATTCTCATGTCTCAATCCATCCAGAAATTTCCTTCCATCAACCAAATAGATTCTATCATTTCCACATATTTCACTCTTAAGCTCATCTTCTAAAGGTATTAAGGTGATTTTCTTTCCATTAGATATTATAGTGTAAGTATTCTTTCTCCCATCATGTATAGCTTTTCTATCATACTTCCATGGTCTACCCAACAATATATGACATACATTCATCGGCATAATATCACACAACACTTCATCATGATAAGATCCTATATGAAATTTCACCAAACATTGTTCACTCACCAGTACCTTGTGTTCATCTTGAATCCATGCTATCTTGTAGGGCTTAGGGTGTTTCAATCTCTCTAGATTCAGCTTAGTCGCCATCTCCTCCAAAACCAAATTATTAGTACTACTACTATCAATGATCATTTTACAACACTTACCTCTTGATTTGCATTTGGTCTAGAACAAACTTTTCCTCTATGGTGGTTCCTTAGTTGTCTCTGCTTGAAATAAGGCTCTCCTCATGACTAATGATTCTCCTTTCTTTGGTTTTCCAACTGAACTAGGTGATCCAGCAGGTTCTTCTACATAAGTTGTTCTTGCACTATTCTCTATCTTCTTGCTTGTACTCCCCTAATGAACATTCAAATACTCTATGTCCTTTACCTCCACAATTAAAACAAGTTCCTCAAAATGTTCTCTTGTCAAACCCTCTTTCTTCTCTCCAGTACCCTTCATTGCGGTAAGAATTATGATTCCCTCTGCGGTAGACATTTATATCATCTCTCTAGTATGAATTGCTATCTATGTCCCCCTTCTTGAATGGACTACTTTCTTTGTTTTGCTCCGCATATGATCTTTCTCCTCTAGAATATGTTCTACCTCTTTGAAATTTACCTCCTTTACCTCTTTGTATCTGCTCATGCATCTTATTCAACTTGTCTTCAACTTTCAATGCAAACTGATATGCTTCTTCTATTGTTGTCATCCTTACCAGACTCAGATCTTCTTGAATGTTTAATCTCAGTCCATTGATGTATCTTGCCACTTTCTCCTTTCTTTCTTCACTATGTCCAGTCCTTATTATCATCTTATGAAATTCTTCTATATACTCCACAAATTTCTCCTTTTGCTTCAGGTTTTGCAATATCTTCAACAATTCCAACTCATAGTCAGCAGGTATAAACTAATTTTTTTAAATTTGTCACTATCCTATCCTATTTTATGATCTTTTATTTTCCTTTTCTATTCCTATCCAACTAAACTTCTTTCCACCAAATAGAAGCATGTCCTTTCAACTTAGTCTTCACAAAACTTACTTTCTTCGGATTTTTAATTTCTTCATATTCAAAGTATTCTTCTAAGTCATTTATCCAGTCAATCAATTCCTCTAGATTCAAATTTCCAATGTAATTTGGTACTTCCACTCTAGGTCTCTTTCCAATCTTTGAAATAGCTTTCAACATCTTCACTTGATCTAATTCCTCTTCTTCTTCTAGGGTTTCTTCATTTTGATCTGCAGATTGAAATTCTTCATCATCACTTTCAACATCATGTCTAGCAGTTAATCCTCTTCTTCTATCTTCTTCTACAACATCTAGTATAACTTTCATTGTTTTCATCATTTCCATCATTTCTTCCATTCTTCCAACAATAGTGCCCATAGTAGGTATCCTCCTCTGTGACATTTCTTCCTAGGATCTAGTGCAATTGCCTCAATTCGGTGATCTGACTACAAGGTAGCAATTGCCTCACACTCGGGGTTGTGTTGACAAACACAAGTAGACTACCTCAGGTTGGCGATAGGTTCACCACAAGATCTTCCAAAATGCCTTCACTTCTGAAAGGATTCAAAACCTCTCTCTGATACCACTTGGTGCAGTCACGGTCAAAGGGTCCACAGAATGAACTGTCCAAACCATGCAGCTAGAGTAAACACAACGGAAACAACACAAATATAGAATGCAATGGAAGATTCGAATGCTCAATATATCATATATTCAAAATGCTTATATACTGACAACATGTGGGCTATAATCAAAGGGATCACAAGCTTGATTCCAGTTACAATTGATATGCAAGATATGGCAATAAAGTGCCTCTCTGAAACAAAATATCTAATCTAAGCTATCATCAAATCTGATTATCGACTACTTGATGACCTACTTACTAATGCCTCAAAGATATCTATATATATCATCCTTGAGCTCAAAGAATCCTCCACATTGGCCAAGAAAGGTTACAAACTCCAATGAAGGGATGTAACGTGTAGAAACAAGTAGGTTGACCTTAAACAACTGGTAATGCTCTGCAAATGCATGAAACTTGGTGTGGACCTAGAAGTAAGGAAGGTCTATCTAATTCATATGTGCCTTGTAATATGTTTTATTAGGCTCGACAAGTCATGGAAGTGCTCCGCAAACCTTCTCCTTCAATTGGATATCTGTATGCTTTGCTCTGTGAAAGCTAATGATCTTCTGATAGCGATAACTTTTAGCAAACAAGTCTAAATGACTTGAAATTTGGATATGATGTAGATGATGATATGTAGATGCTAAGTCCTACTTTGCGAGCTCTAAAATGAAGATGCGACAAAATGTGGTACAAAATGTTGAAACTACAAATGACTAAACTAAACTGAAAATGAAAGAAAACAAAGAATGCAAATGTTTTGGTTGATGCAAGATTGCTTTGCAACTTGGGATGCTCCTGTATCACAAAATTTTGTCCGCATTCCTCCATAGTGCAATATTTTTTCTTATAGTTTAGCAGATAAGTTGATTGACATATGAACATGCTTCATCCAAGATTTCAGCTCTTTACACCTTCAACAAAGAAAGTTATAAGTGGTAGTGTCCCAGACTGTAACTTAACATTGTAAAGCAATGGTGGAGAACTATTGGAATGCTTTGCATTCCTATGGAAGAGAAGTGGTACCCATGTAGTTTTGGGAATACATTCAAAGATGTGTAATGTTTGCAAGAGACACTGTGTGGCTTCATAAGTGTTGTCATTGATGGCAACAAAGTCTATCCCACACATCTGTAGTACATAGTATTGTTGCAAGTATGGGCCTAACCGGTGTTTTCATTGATGCCAACATACTCTTGTTGCATTAATGTCAAGGATTGGATGAGTTGTGTGCTAAGGATATTGAGAAAATCAGTCCTATCAGAAACATAGAAGAACAGTGAAGATAGTGAAGCTCTATGAAGTGAAGATCCCAGCTAAGATGAAGATCAGAGAATATGCATCAAAGGGTTTGTAGATATGTGTCTAAAGATGATCCAGTCAAGATTTGAGAGGTCCACATGAATATTTGAAGAAGTTATGGCCACATGAGTAAAACTAGTTCTGGCAGATGTTCAGAGGTGATAGAGTGACTCAAATAGGTCCGGTGAGATCCAGGAATGCAATATCTTGTTCTGCGGATTTGGTGGAGTGTTTAGGAAGCCAATGTAAATTGACAACTCAATTGGTTCGTGGTCTGGAGGTCTGCAAGCATTTATTCCAATGTGACAGTGATGACAGGCTATGTTCTTGAGGTTTCGGATGAAGATGAGAATGATTTCAATAAGTAGAAGTAGTGTGGATGTTTATGGTGATTCAGGTGAGCTTGTGGATGTCTCTAGATTGTGTCCAGTTTGTGTTGATGATTCGCATTGAAGATTGAGCTCGTAATTGAAGATTTACTTCTGAGTGATGATGTTCTTCCTAATCATGGCCAACCGGATGTTTACACATCTTGCGGATGATCTCAAAGATGTTCTGCGAAGCATGGCGTGTTCCTCAAAGAAGATTGAAGTCCCAGATATGTGTGGTGATTCGCATGAAGTCTTTTGTAATAAGTCAAGTTGTATTTGTGTATTTGCTCTGTAATAAAATAAAGTATGTATTGTGCCGACTTTGATGATTATCCCAAAGTCAATGACTTGTATAAATAAGAGTTGTGAAGTCATTTCAAAGTATTTGTGTGAAGATGAGGAAGTGGTAGAGAGGAGAAGAATGAAAAGTAGAGCAAAAGTGTTTAGCTTAAATGGAACTAACTCAAGCATGGTGAAGATGCTAATCTTCAGTTCAAGTATGTAATATTTATTATTTTGTAGATAGTGTGTCTCCTGTAGGCAATGGGCCTCTTGTGAGCAGTGTGCTCAGGCAGTGAGCCCTGATTGGCATGTGCCATTTTGTTCCTCTTATTCTTTTAACAGAGAATACAATCTCGGGTTAGTCACCCTGTGGTTTTTCCCTTAACTAGGTTTTCCACGTTAAAATCTTGGTGTCATATGTGTTAGTGTATTTCTGCTCTTAAATTATTGCATTGTGCTTCCATGATTGAATTATTATTATGTTGTTGAAATACAAGAAGGATTTAAGTGTTTAAAGAAAAGAAGGTTTTGAGACAACTGATTAACCCCCCCTCTCAGTTGTCTGTCCTAAATCAACAAGTGGTATCAGAGATAAATTCCTCTAAAAGAGCTTAATCGCTTGAGGAGATCCAGGATGTCTTCCTACAAGAAGGATAGTCTGAGGTTTGATGGAACTAATTACACTCTTTGGAAGAGCTGCATGGAATGTCACTTGTAATGTATGGGAATGCAATATTGGACCATAACTTCAAAGAAGTATGTCCCTCCAAAGAATGGTCTGACAACTGTAGATGAAATTAGAGATGCGGAAGATAATCTTCAAGCTAAAGAAGCCTTACTAAGTGCCTTATCTGATTTAGAGCTGACAAATGTTATAGATTTAAAAACTGCATATGAGATTTGGGAAAATTTGGAACTTCTGCATGAAGGAGACAAATATGTTAAATGTGCCAAGCTACAGAGTCTGAAAGGAAAATTCAAAAACCTGAAGATGAATGAAGATAAGAATATCACTACATTTATGTCAAAAGTTAATGAGCTTGTTTGTGGCATTAGGTGTGTTGGTGGAACCTTGGATGGAGATGAGATTGTTGCCAGAGTTCTCAGATCCCTACCTCCTACTTACAAACACAAGGTTGCTATTATTGAAGAGTTCAGATCTTTATCAAATATCACAAAAGATCAATTGGTTGGAAAATTAGCTGCATTTGAATTGGCTGAGTTTGGAGATGCACCCTCCAAGATTGAATCTGCATTCAAAGCTAGTGCCTCTGTAAAAGGTAAACAAAGGTATAATCCAGGAGAGAACTCCTTAAAGAAACTATCATGGTATGAAAAAGAAAGAAAATATTTGGAAGAAGATGAAGCAGAAGCTGCTCAACTCGAAGCCCTTATTGCAAAAAGACTGCCAAGAGAATCTGGTAAGTATGAAGGAAAATTGCCCTTCAAATGTTTCAACTACAACAAGATTGGTCATTTTGCCTCAAGGTGTCCGGAAAGATTCGCAAGGACAAATCCAAATAGATCAAGATTGCAAAAAAAATGTTACTATGTTCATGAAGATGATGATGATGGAGTAACAGATGATCAATCAGAGACAAGAAACAAATCTAGAAGTACCTAGGTGTTTATTGCCATTAAGGAAGACGATCCAATGCCCCTCTGAATTTGTCAATCATAAAATGATAGAAAGAGTTCTGGCTACCCAAGTTGAAGAAAAGGATGATTGGGTCATTGACAGTGGATGCTCCCACCATATGACTAGTGACAAAAATAAGTCCATAGATCTGGAGAGATATGAAGGAGTTATAAAATTTGGTGATAATTCTGCTAGCAGAATCAGAGGCAGAGGAACTATTTCTTTTGATGGAAAGAACAAAACCAGTGATGTACTATATGTTCAAGGTCTAAAGCACAATCTTCTCAGTGTTGGGCATTTGGTGGACAAAGGCTATGATCTCTGATTCAAAAATAGAAAATGTAAGATCTTTGAAAGTTTTGGAACAGAGGTTGCATCCGGTACTCAAACAAAAGGTAACATCTTCCACTTGGTTGGTACTGGCAAAAGTTGTTTATTTGTTCAAATTGATCAGAGTTGGTTGTGGCATAGGAGAATGTGTCATGTGAATTTTGATAATATCATCAAGATAAGCAACACTCAGGCTGTAAGAGATCTCCCAAGACTAGTGAAACCTACTAACAGCTTGTGCAAAGAATGTCAGTTGGGTAAGCAGAGCAGAGCCACATTCCAAAGTAAGGAACAATCTTCTACCGGATTGTTGGACTTAGTACATACTGATCTATGTGGACCAACAAGAATCAGGAGTTTGCAAGGTGATAGATATTTCATGTTACTAATTGATGATCGTTCCTGGATGATGTGGGTGACTTTCCTAAAAGAGAAATCTGAAGCTCTTGAGAAATTCAAAATATTCAAGGCTATGCTAGAAAATAAAACTGGGTTAAACATAAAGTGTCTTAGGTCTGATAGAGGTGGAGAATTCACATCCGGAGAGTTCATAGAATTCTATGAGAAACATGGGATAAAAAGACAATTATCTGCTCCAAGGACTCCACAGCATAATGGAGTAGTGGAGAGAAACAACCAAACCATCCAAGAAGCATCTAGAACCATGATGATGGAAGAAAATGTTCCTCAGATCTATTGGAGAGAAGTTTTAAGCACCGTTGTCTATACTCTTAATCAAGTACAGATTAGAAGCAATACTGGTAAGACCCCTTATGAACTCTGGTTTGGCATCACTCCCACTGTAAAGTATTTTAGAGTCTTTGGTAGTAAATGTTACATTAAAAGAGATGAAGACCTTGGCAAATTTGATGCTAGAAGTGATGAAGGAATATTCTTGGGTTATTCTACTGAAAGCAAAGCATACCAGTGTTATAACAAAAGATTGAGAAAGATTATAGAAAGTACAAATGTGAAGGTTGATGAAGGCATTGAAAAACCCTCAAGGCTTTATGAATATGAAGAAGATGATTAGAATGATGTTTTGGTCCAAGAAGTTTAAGCCCCTTCTGATATTCAGATCTAGATTGATCCATAGAATCCTAAAATACAGGAAGAAGAGATAAGTTTGAATGAACTTGTCCAAGAAATAGAAGTGCAAGAAATTCCCAAAACTCCCAGATATGTAAGACTAAATCATTCTGAAGACCAGATCAGAGGTGATAAAAGCAAAGGTGTTCAAACAAGAAGAAAGATTGCTCAAGACTCATAAAAGTATTGTCTGATTTCAAAGATTGAACCAAAAACAGTAAGTGAAGCATGCAATGATGAAAGCTGGACTAAAGCAATGAAGGAAGAATTGATGCAGATTGAGGAAAATCACACTTGGGATCTTGTTCCCAGACCTAGAAACAAAAATGTGATTGGGACCAAATGGGTCTTCTGGAATGAACTGAATGAAGATGCTGAAGTAGTCAAAAACAAAGCCAGATTGGTCTGCAAGGGTTATTCTCAAGTAGGAGTTGATTTTGAAGAAACTTTTGCTCCGATGGCAAGAATTGAAGCAATCAGGTTATTTCTTGCCTTTGCTACCTTCAAGGATTTCAAAGTATATCAGATGGATGTCAAGTCTACCTTCCTGAATGATGACTTGGAAGAAGAAGTATACATCGAGAAACTGGATGGATTTCAGTTGTCTGATCATGGTGATATGGTTTGCAAGTTGAAGAAAGCATTGTATGGACTCAAACAAGCCCCAAGGGCCTGGTCTGAAAGATTGGATAAACATCTTTTGAAGATTGGTTTCAACAAAGGTACTGCTGGCAGTAACTTGTACTTCAAGATTGATCATGAAAATATCTTGATTGTTGAAGTATTTGTTGATGATATCATTTTTGGAGGAAGAGATAATATGTGCAAAACTTTTGCAAATCAAATGAAAAGTGAATTTGAGATGTCCATGTTTGGGGAAATAAATTTCTTCTTGGGTCTGCAAATCACTCAAACAAAGAAAGGAATCTTCATATCACAGACCAAATATGTGAAAGAATTATTGAAAAAATTTAGGATGGAAGATTCAAAACCAATGAATACTCCCATGGCAACCGGATGTAAACTGAGCAAAGATGATGAATCTCCTAAGGCTGATCATAAAAAGTACAAATCAATGATTGGAGGACTACTGTATCTTACTCAAACTAGACCTAACATTATGAATGTTGTTGGTCTTGTTGCCAGATTCCAAGATGATCCTAGAGAATCTCATGTCATGGCAATCAAGAGAAATCTCAGATATCTAAAGGGAATGGTTGAATATGGCTTATGGTATCCTAGGGATCATGATTTCTCTCTTCATGCATATACAAATGCAGATTGGGCATGAGATGTGGATGACCAGAAGAGTACCAGTGGTGGTGCATTCTTTTTGGGGAAAAGATTAGTTTCTTGGTTGAGCAAGAAACAAGAGGCAATATCTCTATCCACTGCAGAAGTAGAATATATTGTAGCAGTAGATAGTTGCACTCAAGTTTTGTGGATGAAGCAAATGCTAAGAGACATCAGAGTGGAGTATGAGGAACCCATCACAATCTTCTGTAATAACTCAAGTGTAATAAATATATCAAAAAATTTGGTGTTGCATTCAAAGACAAAACATATATCCATCAAGTTTTAATTTTTGAGAGAGCAGGTGAACAAGAGTGAAGTTAGATTGGAGTTTGTGCCCTCTAAGGATCAAATTGCAAACATCTTTACTAAACCTCTACCTAAGGACTCTTTTGAGTATCTCATGGAGAAATTAGCAGTTATTACCCCTCTGATTCTGAATTAAGGTGCACTGATGTGCATCAATCCGGTGGATCTCACAGTCATATCTTGTGATCCGGATTGATGATAGGAAGTTGCTACTTAGGGGGAGCAGTCTGTATGATTCTGATTGATGCAAGCATGTGCCCTTTGCCATTGATGTCAAAGGGGGAGAGAATACATGTGAAAAACAAAAGTGGTTGCTAATCAAAGGGAGAGCAGTAAAGGAAGAGAAAACATATGAATGATTACTGTTGATAGGGGGAACTATGTCAGTTAGTGAGGAGAAGTTCTTGTCTTGATGGTTAAAACAATTTTTCACATGATATGTTGCCATCAATGACAAAGGGGGAGATTGTTACAAGTATGGGCCTAACCGGTGTTGTCATTGATGTCAACATACTCCTATTGCATTGATGTCAAGGATTGGATGAGGTGTGTGCTGAGGATATTGAGAAAATTAGTCCTATCAGAAACAGAGAAGAACAATGAAGACAGTGAAGCTCTATGAAGTGAAGATCCCAACTAAGATGAAGATTAGACAATGTGCATCAAAAGGTTTGTAGATATGTGTCTAAAGATGATCCAGTCAAGATTTGAGAGGTCCGCATGAAGATTTGAAGAAGTTATGGTCATATGAGTAAAACCAGTTCTGGCAGATGTTCAGAGGTGACAGAGTGACTCAAATAGGTCCGGTGAGATTCAAAAATGCAATATCTTGTTCTGCGGATTTGGTGGAGTGTTTAGGAAGCCAATGTGAATTGACAACTCAATTGGTTAATGGTTTGGAGGTCTGCAAGCATTTATTCCAATGTGACAGTGATGATAGGCTATGTTTTTGAGGTTATGGATGAAGATGAGAATGATTTTAGTAAGCAAAAATAGTGTGGATGTTTATGGTGATTCAGGCAAGCTTGTGGATGTCTCTAGATTGTGTCCAATTTGTGTTGATAGTCCGCATTGAAGATTGAGCTTGTAATTGAAGATTTACTTTTGGGTGATGATGTTCTTCCTAATCATGGCCTACCGGATGTTTACACATCTTGCGAATGATCTTGAAGATGTTTTGCAAAGCATGGTGTGTTCCTTAAAGAAGATTGAAGTCCCAAATATGTGTGGCCGATAGTGTGGTGATTTGCATGAAGTCTTTTGTAATAAGTCAAGTTGTATTTGTGTATTTGCTCTGTAATAGAATAAAGTATGTATTGTGTTGACTTTGATGATTATCCCAAAGTCGACGACTTGTATAAATAAGAGTTGTGAAGTCATTTCAAAGTATTTGTGTGAAGATGAGGAAGTGGTAGAGAGGAGAAGAGCAAAAAGTAGAGCAAAAGTGTTGAGCTTAAGTGGAACTGAGCATGGTGAAGATGCTAATCTTCAGTTCAAGTATGTAATATTTATTATTCTGTAGACAATGTGTCTCCTGTAGGTAGTGGGCCTCTTATGAGCAGTGTGCTCAGGCAGTGAGCCCTAATTAGCATGTACCATTTGGTTTCTCTTATTCTTTTAACAGAGAATACAATCTTGGGTTAGTCACCCCATGGTTTTTCCCTTAACCAAGTTTTCCACATTAAAATCTTGGTGTCATATGTGTTAATGTGTTTCTGCTCTTAAATTATTGCATTGTGCTTCCATGATTGAATTATTATTATGTTGTTGAAATACAAGAAGGATTTAAGTGTTTAAAGAAAAGAAAGTTTTGAGACAACTGATTCACCCCCCCTCTCAGTTGTCTGTCCTAAATCAACAAGTATGCCTATACCAGAAGTCAGATTGAAGATTATTTTGGTCCGGTGAACAAGAACATAGTATGTAACAAGGTTTGACAATCAGGTCTGGATCTCTCAGATGGTGTAACTCAGTAAGTTATGGACTTGGACAAGTCAAGAGGGGTATCATTACTATTGTACTCCAAAGATTTAGCCTCGGTGATAGAGCATGAAAAAGATATGAGCATCTAAGTGTTGGGTTCGAGTCAGGCAGAGTAGATAGAGAAAGAACTGACCGACAGAGTATCAGACTTTAATCCGAATGAGTAAAAGGTGTTGATCAAGCAATTTGTGGGATTATACATTGTTGGCCAACATGATTAATGACTTCTATGCTTAAGATTTTGATACGCATCACAAATCAAGCATGGATTCAGCCGACAGATCAATAACTTGCAAATATCTTGAGTGTTCTTGTTGCTGACTAGAAAGTTGATGAAAATCCTTGATGTAGATATATATACCAGATAGATTCCAGCATGTAAGTGTGTGTGTGTGTTGAAGATGTGAAGAGAGAAGGTGCGAAGAAAAGCAGGGATAAGTGTGAGAACAACAATTCAAGTCCGGTATGTGATTGAATAACAACATTGAATAGAGAAAGAATGAAGTGCATCAGATTAGTATATTGTGCCTAACTGGAACTGAACTCTTGCATTTGTAGATGCTTCTCATCAGTTCAAACACTTGATTATCTTCTGTAAGTTATGTAGATAGTGAGTCTCTTGTAGGCAGTGTGCCTCTTGTGAGCAATGTGCTCGAGTAGTGAGCCCTAATTGGCAAGTGCCATTTTGTACTCCTTTATTCTTTTAACAGAGAATACAATCTTGGGTTAGTCACCCCATGGTTTTTCCCTTAACAGGGTTTCCATGTAAAAATCCTTGTGTTATGTGTGTTGATTTTATTTCTGTTCTTATGATTACATATGCTTTCATGTTTTGATGTAGCACTGAATATTGAGATAATGAAAGAAAAGAAAATTAAGGAAATTTTGAGATAACTGATTCACCCCCCTCTTAGTTATTTGCCTTGTTTTCAACAATTGGTATCAGAGAAAGGTTCCTTTGAATAAAGCCTAACATCTTGAGGAAGATTTGGGAATCTCAATGGATGCATATGGTATGAAGGAACAACTTCAGTCTACCTTAGATGATCTTGAACAATCCCACTTTGAAGTCAATTCTATGTGAGAAGCTGAAGATCTGAATGAGAAAAATAAGCTATGTGAGAACCTGTCAAAAGAAGTCATTATGGTAAGGTATGAAATAGAATTAGGGGTTATGAGATTCACCCAAGAAATTGAAGAAAAAAGAAAGATTGAAGATAATCTAAAATAATCCCTCAAGGAGAAAATAGAAGACTGCCACAAAATGGATAAAATAATTAGGCATCTTGAATCTGATCTTGAAGAAGCTAGAGACAATGAAGAACAACTTGAGAATTAGATAGACACTCTTAAACAAGATCTTCAAACTGCAAATGAATACAAAGAAAAATTCAAGATAAGCTCAACCCAACTTGAAGTTCTTCTTGAAAACCAAAAGAGGGTAGATGATAAGCGTGGCTTGGGATATGAGAAAGGTGAAATCTCTGGATCCGGTCAGAAGAACTTTGGATCAGGAAATCAAAGAAACAGGCCTAGAAGACCTCCGGTAAGGCAACCAAACGCTCAAAGATATCCATCCTTCAATGAATACTGCTTCAATTGCAACAAGTTCGGTCACAAAGCAACCCAGTGCAGAAACAAAATGAATCAGTTCAATCCATCCTTCTCCAGTCAATGTTTCAGTTGCAAAAGGTATGGTCACAAATCTCATGAATGCAGAAATATGCAAATGAACAGTTCTTTCAATGGTAAATGCTTTGTATGCAATAGAATTGGACATATGGCTAATGAGTGCAGATCAAGAGGATATCATTCAAATAAGCAAAGAAATGTGTGTTACAATTGCAATAGATCCGGTCATATTTCCAAATTCTGCAGAAGCAGAAATCAGGATAGAAAAGGTCCGGTGGAACATGATCAAAAATAAGATAAAGGCAAAGGTAAAGTAAATGCAGATGAAGTTCAAAAAGAAATAAGCAAGATTTGGGTAAAAAGGAGTACAATGAATATTGGGGATGGATCTGCATCGGAATCCGGTGTTGATATTCCTTCCAGAAATTAAAAGGTAAGCTATGGCTCAGGGGGAGCTACAGAGAAGATCCTTTTCCCCCAGCCAGCTAGTAAGTGCCTGAATTCGGCACATTGATTTAGAATAAGAGGTTGCAGTTTAAAGGGTTTGATGAGATTCACTTGAAAGTCGTCCAGTCAAAATTTAGAAAATACGCATGCAGATTTGAGCAAGTTATGAGGAGATCTTGTATCGGCAGCTATCCGGTAAAGCATAATTTCACAAATAGATCTAGTATGATCCAAAATTGAAATAATTTAATCTGTAGACCTATGAGATGTTTGAAAAGGGTGAAGATATGTTGTCAACCCTCATAGGCAATAATTTTAAGATCCGCGCAGTGATTCAATAAAATCTCTCAAATACAGGCTAACCGGATGACTTAAGTTGTGCATTTATTACAAAAGATAAATTAGGTTTAGCGAAAGGATAAAAGGGTCTTCACTCACCGTTTATCACACTTTACATTCAAAATGAAGAAGAGAGAAGAGCTTTGAGAAGACATTCTACTGTTCACTTGCGTTCAAGTTGAAGATTCAATTCTTACAAGAAAATCACTCCGACATCTGCTTCAAACCCTAAAACGTGAAAAGGTACTTCCCTTCTAAAAATTCTCTTTGGATATTTTGCAAAATGGCTACTCCAATGGTTGTCAATATTTCTGATAGGCCAAGACGTAAATTCAAGAAACACCCTTACAAATCTCTAGAAGTTGATCCCTTGGGTGCGTTTTCTAGCATTCTGCACAAAGTCTTGCATGTAGAAGATGTAAGGGTTTATATCCATACAAACATTGAAGAATTTGGAGACTCAAAATTGATGGATATTTATCACAAAAGCTAATAGATGAGAATTTTGAACTCAAACCTGAATTCAAGGCTCTCCGGGATAAACACTTCAGACATTGCATACATTTTTTGTGTTTTGCGGAAGACGATTGGGTTCGATATGTTCTAAGTAGGATGCATGATAATTTTATGTGGCTAATGAGGCCATTCAAGATAACTAAAGATGCCATTGGGGCAGTGACCAGACTGTATTCATCAGGTGGGTCACTCGCACTCAAATATGTGAAGAACCAAATGGTAACTGAAGCCATTGGATCAAAATTTGACAAAAGAGCAATGACTATAGATGACATCACAGATCCGGATGTCAAGTTTGCTTTAATGATAATCAGCTACAAAATCTACCATTTGACCAGGGAGAATTCTATGTCTGGTACAACAATCTATGCTGCATATCAGATGTTGAGGGAAGATGCAGATTATGATCTGTGTGAGCTTCTTCTAAATCAGTTGTTGGAGAACTTGCAGAAGATAAAAAAAGGATAAGAAAATTCCTTTAAATATGGTAGTCTAATACTGTGTCTATTCTTCTATTATATGAATGAGCTACCTGGATCAAATGGTTGGGTCTTGCAAAATGATAAACCCGTTGCAATTCAGATAAGAGATTACATGTATGGACTTGGTGATGCTCAAGCCCAAAACACAGCCCTCTGGGGTTACTTTAAGAATTTCCAAAGCATGATGTAAGCCAGAGAAAGAATACCACAAACAATAGTTGACAAATACAAAGATACAGTTTGCTTCATGGTTGACACTGATCAATGCTTAATGGAGGCAGTTGAGCCAAGAACTATATGGATAATGCCTATGGGATATGAGGTTGATGAAAAAATCTTGGAGTTACATGTCCAACACCTGCTTAGGCAACCTAAAGATACTGAAGCAAAAAGGTTTGGCACCTTTGAAGAGCTAAGTATAAAAATACATGTTGAGTTAAGATAGCCGAAGATGAAGAGGAAAGTATGAAAGGAAGTTGAAGAAATTGCCAAAAGATTTGGCATATCAAAGGAGGTTGTAGATGCTAACAGAGAGAAAATAGAGAGGGCAGAGAAAGAAAGTGCTCCTATACAAACCTCCTCTCGGACTAGATCCTCCAAAAGCTATGCTCCTGTCGCTTCCAAAAGCTTAAAGTCTACCAAACTGGAAGTCAAGACATCCAGAAAAGTAGAAAAGAGGATGAAGACCAAAGCCACAAGGACATGTACAAGCCATAAGGATGATGAAGAAACAGAATTAGATGAAGAAATCAAGAAAATGAAGAAGAGAACATCCAAAAAGTTCTCTGCTAGCAGAAATGAGGAAGAGAAGGTAGAGGAATTTGTTGAAAAGCCCACTCTTTCCATTAATAACATCATCAAGGAAGTTACTGTGGATGGGAACCTGCAGCCGGTGACTAAGTTCTATGATGCATACAGTGATGCTGACAAGAGAATTCTAAAAGAGGCTATTGTCAGGTACTTGAACATTTACAATAAAGCTTTCATTGAAATCATATCATTGATTCCTAAGAGCCTAGAAAAGGTACTTGAGCTGAGAAAAGAGAATACAAAGGTTAAAGACTTAGAAATCTAGGAGAAAATAATGATACAACTTTACCCTTCTATCACTCCAAAACAAATGGACATGATTTTCAAGGATTGTAAGGATGAGTTCCAAAGTAAGGCAAGAATGAATAAACTCATGCTTGGAGAAACAGACCAAGTGGCAAGTGAAACAAAAGATATCCTCTGGAATGCCTTGAAGAGAAACAATCTTCCTATTGTAGAGGAAATAGATGAAGAACCTTCTACCATGGATGTTGAAGGATTAAATGTAACCAATGAAGAATTTTCTGACAAGGATGTCGAAGGATTAAATAAAATAGATGAAGAGAAGTCTGAGGACTTAGATTCCTCTATTCCAGTAGAGGAAGTTTACAAAGCAACAAACACTAGCAATATCACTCCTCCAGATCCCATAGCTACCAAGACAAACATTCCAGACACTGAAGCTAAAGGGTAAAGAAAAGAGAAGAGAAGGAGATGCAAGAAAAAGAGGATAAAGCTAAAGAAAAAGAACATGCAAAAAAGGTTTGTGATGACATCCAAATCGGGCAGTCCTGATATTTCTAAAGGCAAGAAGTCTGAATCTCCAAGAGACACTACAGAGACAATACATAATTTCCTTAACAAAGAGGTGGTGGAGTTAGATGAACCAGAGTTGTTTCAAGGGCCCTTAAATCTGGACACTCTCTCTCCAGTACAGATGATGAAGATAGCATCATTTGCCCAAGCCAAGGCTAAAGATAAACTTTTGAAATCACATATGAAGGATTGTGAGCTATTGGAGAGTGCATCTAGGATATTGGAAAAGATTATGCCAACCTATCAAAAGGATCCTTCGGCCTCGCCATCTGATAATCTGAAAAACTTAGTCAATTCTGTTGACACTTATTTTGAATATTTAGAGAAATTGATGCAGAGGCATCCACACTAAAACCTTGACATACAGCATGTATGTCCGCAACCTTTCATCATCATCATATTTCTTGCTAACACTGTCAGCATCATCATATTTTCTCCTGCCGACCGATATCCTCCTATAGACAAACCTTCGACCTTTCGCCTGTCAGCAGCATCATCATATCCGGCTATCGGCAGCATCATCACATTCGGCAAGCGCAAACATCCTCTTGATGTTCACTGTTCATCTTACCGCCAAACGCTTTCTGCAGCATGATGATGTTCAACATCATGTTCATCAGCAGGATATGAAACATCCGGTTCCCTCCATATATCCTGATGACGACAACTTCATGCACCTTCCCTTCGATGCTTACGTCACCCCGATATCCTGATGACGATTATCCTAATGACGATGACGTCACATGCAGCTCCTCCAATATCCTGCTTGGTGCAGGAGCACCTACCTGACAGCTGGTCTTGATAAGGCAGTTAGTAGTTTAGGTCTTGTTTATGATTCCAAGAAGGTCTGTTAGACCAAATGCATGTAATAAGGTCATGCTGATCATGATAAGATCATGCTGACCAGGCTTTTGCTATTTTTAGCTAGTTAGTTATAACAGTTGTCATGATGTATGTTCGGTGGGATCTCCCAGCCGCTTGGAGAGTTCCCAGCCGCTTGGAGTCGGGTCAGTAGTACTCGTAGGAAAGTCTTTATAAGCATGAGATCGTTTGATACTGGATATACAGACAGATATCATCGATCGAGCTAGGTTGCAGAGAGTGAGACTGAGAGAGAGATTGGTCATATTGTATTGCATCTTTGAAATCAATAAAGTGATCCTGTTTGTGTTCTTGCTCTGGTTGCATTCCATCACTTGATTGATTTGCTGGTTTGAGTGACTTCATGGATTCACTGATCCATTCCACCGGTTGACTCATCTGATCGGTGGAATGGTAATGTACAGTAGGTTAGTTGGTAGGTTGTTTTCCGTTTGCATGCAAGTGTGCAGGATCGCGGCTGAAAGATGTTGAGAAGCCTAGCATCCTCATGTGCTAGGTCAAACTGATAAGACAGAGTGTCGAAGATCACCCTGAGAGTGGATCGGATCATCCCTGGAGGATCGGCGAAGTGAAACTTCGCAAAAGCTGAAAGTCCGTGAAGACAGCATCATCAGGATATTTCTGCAAATATCCTGCAGTCGGGTTAGACATCGTCATCCGGATAAGTGGAGGAGATCGGCATGATGTTGTCGATTGCATGAAGTGTGAGTTCGTCGGGGTGATCATCATCATCTGGAGGAGCCGAGCAGGAGTGCATCGGCATCAGGTAGAAGATCGGGTCACGAAACTATTGGAGTTTTCATGTTGCGAATGCATCAGGATGTTTTAGGCCGGACATAGACTAAGTGCATGTATCGGCATCAGGATCATCATATCGAAGTGCCAAACATCCGCGTATCGCGAGCAGATGCGGGAGAGAAAGTTCGTGTTTTTTGGCTAAGTGTTGAAGAGGTCATCAGGATATCGGGTGACGTCATCGTCATCAGGATATGACGTCATCGTCATCAGGATATTGAGATATTCCCCCTGTGCGAGTTTATCCTGCCGTCGTAAGGTGTTAAGGTATCGGCGGAAGTCCGTGGCAGGAAGTTGTGTTAACATCATCAGGAGGTTTCGAAGACAACCGGATAAGTTATATCATGATGCTGTTGCTTGTATCGTCGGGTAGCGGAGCATCGAGGGTAAGCTGCTGAAGGTGATCGTCATCAGGATATTTGAACAACCGGATATTTGGATATCCTGCTGACGAAGGAAGTGTTGCACATGATGATGACGATGGAGTTCGGTGCCCGATGAATAGTGCAACCGGAGGATGTATGCGCCCGCTGAACATCATGATGATGATGTTAGAAGGAAGGCGGAGGAGGTGAACAGTAGTCGGCAGGCGGATGTTTGCGATCGTCCGAAAGATGATGATGCTGACCGTGTAACGCAAAATATGATGATGCTGTTGGTGGTTGTAGGGAATATGATGATGATGGCGAAGATGATGATGATGAGGTTGGTTTGCAGACATTCATGCTATATGCGAAGGTTATAGTGTGGATGCCTCTGCATCATAGTGGTATCAGAGCTCAGCAAAAGGTCTGGGCCGTTGTGTGTTGATTCTGTCACCAAAAGGGCAGAGAGAGAGTGAATTGTGAGTTGTGTGTAGATTGAGAGGTTGACAAAATGCCTCCGAAAGGTAGTGGTACTGCAAGGGAATTGCAGGAGATGAAGGAGAAACATGCTAGAGAGATGAGGAAGATGAAGGAGCTTGCTGAAGCACTTCAAGCCAGGCTGACAGCCCTGGAAAAGAACAAAAAGAGGGAAGTGGAAGACAGTGAGTCTGAAGAAGAAGCAGATACTGTTGAAGAGTATGAAGAGGTAACTGAAGATCTGGATGCTGAAGACCAGAGACTGGCAAAACTGCTAAAGGCAGTGCAGAGTGAAAAACCTAAGGTGAAGGTTGATGTTTCCAAGTATACTGGAAGCTTGAATGAAGATGAGTTGTTGGATTGGATTGCTGCACTTGATAATCACTTTGAATGTGAAGATGTTGCTGAGGATCAGAAGGTAAAGATTGCAAAGACCAAGTTAGGAGGTCATGCTTTGGTATGGTGGGATTATGTACAATCTGAGAGAAGGAAACAAGGGAAGTCTAAGATCACTTCATGGGATAAGATGGTAGCAAGGATAAAGGGTAAATTCTTGCCAAGGGATTATGAAATCCAGATGTTTAAGAAGCTGCAATTTTTGAAGCAGAAAGACAGGGATGTGAAGGCATATACTGAGGAATTTTATCTGTTAAGTATGAGATCTGGTCATCATGAGAATGAGGTAGAAAAGGTGGCTAGGTACTTGGCTGGTTTGAGGTTTAACATACAGGATGAGTTAGTGTTAGCTAACCCTAAGAATGTGGAGGATTGTTATCAAATGGCAATCAGGATTGAAGAAAAGATGAATAGAGGACATGATAAGTCCATGAGAGGTAGAGGAAACAATAGGGGAAGAGGAGCAGCCCCTGCACAAAAGCAAACCATTGAAGGTCAAGAAGACACTGGTAAAGGACAGGGACAGTCTGATTTCAGAGGTGGATGGAAAGGTAATAGAGGAAGATTTGGAGGTGGTAGAGGTTCTACTACATTTTCAGGAAAATGTTACACCTGTGGAGAGTTTGGTCATCCATCTTTCAAATGTCCAGAAAACAAAGGTTCATCATCCAGAAATGATAGAACAAGTGACAAGAGAGTACAATTGGTACAAGAAGAGAAAGTAGAAGAAAGTGCACAGAGTTCAAACAAAGGTCCTGAAAATTATGGATATCCAGAGAGTGGAGAATCATTGCTGTTAAGGAGAATTAGTTTGCAGGCATCACAGGATCTGATGCAAAGAAGAGCTCTTTTCAAAACTACATGCAAGAGCAAAGGTAAGGTATGTAAGGTTGTCATTGATACTGGTTCAACAGACAACATGGTATCTCAGGAAATGGTGGATAAACTGAAATTGGAAAGGATTCCACATCCACACCCTTACAAGACATCTTGGGTGAGTGATAGGCAATCACTTTTTGTCTCTGAACAGGCATATGTGGATTTCCAGATTGGACCATATCATGATAGAATTTTGTGTGACATTTTGCCTATGGAATGTTGTCACCTACTGTTGGGTAGACCCTGGCAATTTGACAGAAGGGTACTGTATGATGGGTATGCTAATACCTACACCATCAAGAAGGATGGGAAGACTATTAAGTTGATGCCATTGCAGGCAAAAGCTGCAGTACAGAAGGCAGCTCAAATCATTTTGATGGGAAAGAAGGAGTATGTGCAGATGCCTAGAGGAGCAGGCATAAAGGCAGTTCAGGATACTGCAGGGAAAGGGGTTGTTACAGACAACAAGCTGAAGAAAGTTTCAGTTGTGACTGACAGAGGTCAGCAGCAGGTTCAGAAACACGGGTGCAAACAGCAATCAGTTGAGAAGAATGACAAGGATGTTGTCATAGTTGGGACTATTGCTTGTCCTATAAGGGTTGAAAGAAAGATACAGGTGAACACTACAGAAGCAGTTCAGAAAGAGGTTCTGGTCAGGCAACCTGACAAACACAGGGTATGTGAGAGAAAGGCCTCCATCACCAGGCATGGTGATTTACTTGCCAGACAGCAAGTTACAGTTTAGAAGGCTTGGAGCAGCCAAGAGACAGCAGCAGACAAAGCTGGAGCAGGTCAGACTATTGACAAGGCAAAGGGTAGAGGTGGAGGACTTCCACATGCTCAACTCATGGGACATGAGTTCTTTTCTTTTGGGGAGTATGGTGCAGGAGCACCTACCTGACAGCTGGTCTTGATAAGGCAGTTAGTAGTTTAGGTCTTGTTTATGATTCCAAGAAGGTCTGTTAGACCAAATGCATGTAATAAGGTCATGCTGATCATGATAAGATCATGCTGACCAGGCTTTTGCTATTTTTAGCTAGTTAGTTATAACAGTTGTCATGATGTATGTTCGGTGGGATCTCCCAGCCGCTTGGAGAGTTCCCAGCCGCTTGGAGTCGGGTCAGTAGTACTCGTAGGAAAGTCTTTATAAGCATGAGATCGTTTGATACTGGATATACAGACAGATATCATCGATCGAGCTAGGTTGCAGAGAGTGAGACTGAGAGAGAGATTGGTCATATTGTATTGCATCTTTGAAATCAATAAAGTGATCCTGTTTGTGTTCTTGCTCTGGTTGCATTCCATCACTTGATTGATTTGCTGGTTTGAGTGACTTCATGGATTCACTGATCCATTCCACCGGTTGACTCATCTGATCGGTGGAATGGTAATGTACAGTAGGTTAGTTGGTAGGTTGTTTTCCGTTTGCATGCAGGTGTGCAGGATCGCGGCTGAAAGATGTTGAGAAGCCTAGCATCCTCATGTGCTAGGTCAAACTGATAAGACAGAGTGTCGAAGATCACCCTGAGAGTGGATCGGATCATCCCTGGAGGATCGGCGAAGTGAAACTTCGCAAAAGCTGAAAGTCCGTGAAGACAGCATCATCAGGATATTTCTGCAAATATCCTGCAGTCGGGTTAGACATCGTCATCCGGATAAGTGGAGGAGATCGGCATGATGTTGTCGATTGCATGAAGTGTGAGTTCGTCGGGGTGATCATCATCATCTGGAGGAGCCGAGCAGGAGTGCATCGGCATCAGGTAGAAGATCGGGTCACGAAACTATTGGAGTTTTCATGTTGCGAATGCATCAGGATGTTTTAGGCCGGACATAGACTAAGTGCATGTATCGGCATCAGGATCATCATATCGAAGTGCCAAACATCCGCGTATCGCGAGCAGATGCGGGAGAGAAAGTTCGTGTTTTTTGGCTAAGTGTTGAAGAGGTCATCAGGATATCGGGTGACGTCATCGTCATCAGGATATGACGTCATCGTCATCAGGATATTGAGATATTCCCCCTGTGCGAGTTTATCCTGCCGTCGTAAGGTGTTAAGGTATCGGCGGAAGTCCGTGGCAGGAAGTTGTGTTAACATCATCAGGAGGTTTCGAAGACAACCGGATAAGTTATATCATGATGCTGTTGCTTGTATCGTCAGGTAGCGGAGCATCGAGGGTAAGCTGCTGAAGGTGATCGTCATCAGGATATTTGAACAACCGGATATTTGGATATCCTGCTGACGAAGGAAGTGTTGCACATGATGATGACGATGGAGTTCGGTGCCCGATGAACAGTGCAACCGGAGGATGTATGCGCCCGCTGAACATCATGATGATGATGTTAGAAGGAAGGCGGAGGAGGTGAACAGTAGTCGGCAGGCGGATGTTTGCGATCGTCCGAAAGATGATGATGCTGACCGTGTAACGCAAAATATGATGATGCTGTTGGTGGTTGTAGGGAATATGATGATGATGGCGAAGATGATGATGATGAGGTTGGTCTGCAGACATTCATGCTATATGCGAAGGTTATAGTGTGGATGCCTCTGCATCACTGCTGTCAGCCAAACTTAACATTATCGGCCCGCGATGGTTTTATCAACCCGATCTTCTACCTTATGCCGATACGCTCCTCCTCGGCAACACCTGATGATGATCACCCCGAAACACATTCACCTTATGCAAACGTTTGCATCATGCTCACCTCCATCTACTCGGATGACACCTGAAGTAACTGTAGGATATACACAGAAATATCCTGATGATGCCGTTGCGAGGAATTTCCAACTTAGCGAATTTTGATCCGCCAAACCTCCTGAGGTGACCCAATCTGCTTCCCGGACAACCTTCCAGACTCGAACTATCAGCACGACCTAGCACATACCCATGCTAGGGTTCTCAACACATCTCGACGACGATCCTGCACACCTGCATGCAAACAAACAGAAAATGCAAGCTAAATCCTAACCTACTGTACATAGCCATTCCACCGATTCGACGAATCAACCAGTGGAATGGATCAGCGAATCCATGTAACCACCAAAACAGCAAGTCGATCACACAATGGAATCCAAACAGAGAATTGACACAATAGGATCTCTTTATTGATTTCAAAAGATGCAGATACAGTATTCTGTCTCACTCCCTGCAATCTAGCTTCTCAACATCTATCCCTAAAACCAACCGATCCTAATGCATAAATAGGATCTCCTGCGAGTACTACCACTCGACTCCAAGCAGCTGGGAAATCTCTCCAGGCGGCTGGGAGATCCAACCGGACATACAGCATAATAGCTGTCCTAACAACCTAGCTAAGAATAGTAAAGCATGGTCAACATGACCTTATTACATGCATTGGTCTTATCAGACCTTCTTGGAAACATTAACAAGACTTAAACTAACTAACTGCCTCATGGAGGCCAGCTGTCAGGTAGGTGCTCCTGCACCATACTCCCCAACAGAAAAGAACTCATGTCCCATGAGTTTGGTTGTGGAAGTCCTCCACCTTTACACTTTGTCATGTCAGTGTTCTGACCTGTTCCAGCTTTGTCCTCTGCTGTCTCTTGGCTGCTCCAAGACTTCTGAACTGTAACTTGCTGTCTTGCAAGTAAATCCTCATGCCTGTCAATGTAGGCCCTTCTCTCACATACCTTGTGTTTGGCAGGTTGTCTGACCAGAACCTCTGTCTGAACTGCCTCTTGAACTTCTGCAATGTTCAACTCTGTCTTTCTTTCAACCTTTATAGGACAAACAATAGTCCCAACTATGACAACATCCTTGTCATTCCTCTCAACTGGTTGCTGCTTGTAAACCTGTTTCTGAACCTGCTGCTGACCTCTGTCAGTCACAACTGAAACTTTCTTCAAACTGTTGTCCTTAACAACTCCTTTCCCTGCAGTGTCCACAACTGCCTTTATGCCTGCTCCTATAGGCATCTGCACAAACTCCTTCTTTCCCATTAAAATGATTTTGGCTGCCCCCTGTGCTGCAGCATCTTCCTGCAATGGCATCAACCTAATAGTCTTCCCATCTTTCTTGATGGTGTAGGTATTAGCATACCCATCATACAGTACCCTCCTATCAAATTGTCATGGTCTACCCAACAGTAGGTGACAACATTCCATGGGCAAAATGTCACACAAAACTCTATCATGATATGCTCCAATCTGAAAATCAACATATGCCTGTTCATAGACAAAAAGTGATTGACTATCACTCACCCAAGATGCCTTGTAAGGGTGTTGGTGTGGAATCCTTTCCAAATTTAGTTTATCCACCATTTCCTGAGATACCATGTTGTCTGTTGAACCAGTATCAATGACAACCTTACATACCTTACCTTTGCTCTTGCATGTGGTCTTGAAAAGAGCTCTTCTTTGCATCATATCCTTTGATGCCTGCAAACTAGTTCTCCTTAGCATCAATGCTTCTCCCTCCTCAGGATATCCATAATTTTCAGGAACTCTATCTCCTTGATAAGTGTTTGAACTCTGCACACTTTGCTCTACTTTCTCTTCTTGTACAAGTTGTACTCTCTTGTCATTCGTTCTATCATTTCTGGATGATGAACCTTTGCTTTCTGGACATTTGAAAAATGGATGACCAAACTCACCACAGGCGTAACAATTTCCTGAAAATGTAGCAGAACCTCTACCACCTCCAAATCTGCCTCTATTACCTTTCCATCCACCTCTGAAATCAGACTGTCCCTGTCCTTTACCAGTGTCTTCTTGACCCTCATTTGTTTGCCTTGTTGTAGGGGCTAATCCTCTTCCCCTCATATTGTTTCCTCTTCCTCTCATGGACTTATCTTGTGTCCTATTCATCTTTTCTTCAATCCTGATTGCCATTTGATAACAATCCTCCACATTCTTAGGGTTAGCTAAAACTAACTCATCCTGTATGTTCAATCTCAAACCAGCCAAGTACCTAGCTACCTTTTCTACCTCATTCTCATGATGACCAGATCTCATACTCAACTTATAAAATTCCTCAGTATATGCCTTCACATCCATTTCTTTCTGCCTTAAAAATTGCAGCTTCTTAAACATCTGAATCTCATAATCCCTAGGCAAGAATTTACCTTTGATCCTCGCTACCATTTTATCCCATGAAGTGATCTTTGACTTTCCTTGTTTCCTTCTCTCGGATTGTACATAATCCCACCATACCAAAGCATGACCTCCTAACTTGGTCTTTGCAATCTTTACCTTCTGATCCTCAGCAACATCTTCACCTTCAAAGTGATTATCAAGTGCAGCAATCCAATCCAGCAACTCATCTTCATTCAAACTTCCATTATACTTGGAAACATCAACCTTTACCTTAGGTTTATCACTCTGCACTGCCTTTAACAGTTTTGCAAATCTCTGGTCTTCAGCATCCAGACCTTCAGCTACCTCTTCATACTCTTCAACAGTATCTTCATCTTCTTCAGACTCACTGTCGTCCACTTCCCTCTTTTTGTTCTTCTCCAGGGCTACAAGCCTGGCTTGAAGTGCTTCAGCAAGCTCCTTCATCTTCCTCATCTCTCTGGCATGTTTTTCCTTCATCTCCTGCAATTCCCTTGCAGTACCATTACCTTTCGGAGGCATTTTGTCAACCTCTCACTCCTCTACCTCGGTCCTTTCGGTGACAGAATCAACACACAACAGCCCAGACCTTTTGCTGAGCTCTGATACCACTATGATGCAGAGGCATCCACACTAAAACCTTGACATACAGCATGTATGTCCGCAACCTTTCATCATCATCATATTTCTTGCTAACACTGTTAGCATCATCATATTTTCTCCTGCTGACTGATATCCTCCTGCAGACAAACCTTCGACCTTTCGCCTGTCAGCAGCATCATCATATCCAGCTATCGGTAGCATCATCACATTCGGCAAGCGCAAACATCCTCCTGATGTTCACTGTTCATCTTACCGCCAAACGCTTTCTGCAGCATCATGATGTTCAACATCATGTTCATCAGCAAGATATGAAACATCCGGTTCCCTCCATATATCCTGATGACGACAACTTCATGCACCTTCCCTTCGATGCTTACGTCACCCCGATATCCTGATGACGATGACGTCACATGCAGCTCCTCCAATATCCTGCTGTCGGCCAAACTTAACATTATCGGCCCGCGATGGTTTTATCAACCCGATCTTCTACCTTATGCCGATACGCTCCTCCTCGGCAACACCTAATGATGATCACCCCGAAACACATTCACCTTATGCAAACGTTTGCATCATGCTCACCTCCATCTACTCGGATGACACCCGAAGTAACTGCAGGATATACACAGAAATATCCTGATGATGCCGTTGCGACGAATTTCCAACTTAGCAAATTTCGATCCACCGAACCTCCTGAGGTGACCCGATCTGCTTCCTGGACAACCTTCCAGACTTGAACTATCAGCACGACCTAGCACATACCCATGCTAGGGTTCTCAACACATCTCGACGACGATCCTGCACACCTGCATGCAAACAAACAGAAAATGCAAACTAAATCCTAACCTACTGTACATAGCCATTCCACCGATTCGACGAATCAACCGGTGGAATGGATCAGCGAATCCATGTAACCACCAAAACAGCAAGTCGATCACACAATGGAATCCAAACAGAGAATTGACACAACAGGATCTCTTTATTGATTTCAAAAGATGCAGATACAGTATTCTGTCTCACTCTGTCTCACTCCCTACAATCTAGCTTCTCAACATCTATCCCTAAAACCAACCGATCCTAATGCATAAATAGGATCTCCTGCGAGTACTACCACTCGACTCCAAGCGGCTGGGAAATCTCTCCAGGCGGCTGGGAGATCCAACCGGACATACAGCATAACAGCTGTCCTAACAACCTAGCTAAGAATAGTAAAGCATGGTCAACATGACCTTATTACATGCATTGGTCTTATCAGACCTTCTTGGAAACATTAACAAGACTTAAACTAACTAACTGCCTCATGGAGGCCAGCTGTCAGGTAGGTGCTCTTGCACCAGAAATTGGTAGAAATAAAGGTCCGGAAAGAGTTTTTGGGGAAAAGATTCACTGAGGTACAAGGGCTTATTGCTAATGATAGGAGGACCCTAGACATTGGAATAAAGATCCTTGAAAATGCTCTCAAAGATGGTGGGGACTTATTCAAATTTTATCTGACCTGGCCTAGAGTGACAAAAGACATTGAGGAGAAAGTGAAAGAACAAGAAAAACTATCAAGCATAGTTCAAAATTTTGACCCCCTTTCTTCCTCTCTAATGAATAAAGAATACCAGGCTATTGTTATTGTTGATAACTGAGAGGGGGGGTGAATCAGTTATCTTAATTACTTCAACTTTCTGTCCTTCTTTAACAATTAGTGCAGCATCAAATCATATAAGCAAACATAACTATGAAAATAGAGATAACATTAATACACATGACACAATGATTTTGACGTGGAAAACCTTGTTAAGGGAAAAACCACGGGGTGACTAACCCAAGATTGTATTCTCTATTAAAAGAATAAGATAGTACAAAATGGCACTTGCCAATTAGGGCTCACTGCCCGAGCACATTGCTCACAAGAGGCTCACTGCCTACAAGAGATTCACTGTCTACAAGGTACAAAGAAGGTAACAGGATACTTGAACTGATAAGAAACATCCACATATGCTAAGGTTCAGTTCCGGTTAGGCTCCATACACTGATCTACTGCACTTCATTCTTCTTCTTTGGTGTTGTTGTCCTGTCACATACCGGACCTGTATTACTGCTTCCACATAGCTCTCTACTTTTCTTCACACTTCACAACACACCACACACCCTTTCACATCTAAATCCATCTGGTATATATATATCCGCACCATGGATTTCAACATCTTTCTAGTCGGCAGCCGGAATACTCAATATTTTTCCAAACTTTGGTCTGTTGGCTGAATCCTTGCTTATCAAGTGATGCGTATCAAGGAGATGCTTATAGAATTCATCAATCATGTCAGCCAATCATGAATGATACCTCAAGAAACTTGATCACCATCAATATCTCATCTGGATTAAGGTCTGATGCTCTGTTGGTCAGGTCTTCCTTAGTCTACTCTGCCAAACAGGAACCCAACACTCAGGTGCTTATATCTTTTTACTCTTTCATCACCGGAGGCTCAATCTCTGGAATATATCAGTCATGATACTCCTCTTGACTTCCCAAAGTCCGCACTTTACTGAGATACTTCCTCTGAGAGATCCAGACCTGATTGTTGGTCCTTGCTGCATGCTTTGTTCTTGGTCACCGGACCAAAATACTCTTCAATCTGACTTCTGGTAGAGACACACCATGTCTTGCGAATGTGTGGGATGGAATTTGTTGCCATCAATGACAACACTCATGAAGCCACACAGTGTCTCTTGCCAACAATCTCCCCCTTTGGCATTGATGGCAACACTTAGTGAAAAATGACTAAGTGTCATACTATACTCCCCCTTAGCCGATGCTCTATTCTAATGTACATTTTTCCAGAGCTCCCCCTTAGCTAGAGTTCACATTTTTCACTACTTCTCACTCCCCCTTTGACATCAATGGAAAAGGGTAGGATCCGCATACCAAAATTTCCAAAAAAATCTATACTTGGCCGCATAAAGATATATACATAACATACTTACATATACGAAAGTATATCTGCAAAAGTTGTCTTCAACTGGACAAATTTTGTTGCCCAACTCTGCTTCATCCTATCCAAAATTGAGATGTGACCACTCAACAGGAATGCAAAAACTTTTGCCCTCTTTAGATCTGTCAGATCACTGGTTTGAGCTATGGTCTGAGCATCAGTTAGAGCCTCATGCATGGCCTCTAACTTAGGGATAATTATCCCTCTAAGTTCACTTAACCTGCTTATTCTATTTTTCTTCTCCTTCTCAAGCTTCTTTATTTCATTTATGACTGTAATAGTTTGACACTCTTGATTTACTATGGAAGAGGTGAGAGGATCAAAACTTTGAGATAAACTTGATAGTTTGCTCTCTTGTTCTTCCACCTTCTTGGTAATGTCTATTGTTACAGTGGACCAAGATAGACAAAATTTGTATAGATCTCCACCATCTTTAAGAGCATTCTCTAGGCTCTTTATTCCAATATTCAAATTTCTTCTATCATTTGTTATAAATCCTTGTACCTCAGGGAATCTCTTACTCAAAAACTCTTTCTGGACTTTATCTTCAGCTGACTTCTCCAAAGAATCAAAATGTGTGCTAATTGAATTAACAAGAGATTTTAAGTTACTGGATGAAGAGGCCGAAAGATCCTTCTGGAAGGATAGCATGATTTTCTCTAATGCACCGAATGCAATCTTTATTAGCTCACAGTCTTCCATGTGAGACTTCAAAAGTTTTTCTTTTGCTTTGGCTTGAGAAAAAGATGCGACCTTCATTGTCTAGACTGGAGAGAGGGAGTCAAAATTGATTGGTGCTTGAAGTAGCTCCGGTTCATCTAATTCCATCATTTCTTTTGTCAAAAAATCTTTGATTGCTTCTGCAGTGTCTCTTTCTGGAGACAGAGTTTTCTTTCCTTCTACAACCTTAGAACTGTCCCCTGTGATCTTTTTTGTTTGATCTTCTTCTCCTCCCTTCACTTCTTCTTCTTGACTGATTCTCTCTTCTTTTCTTTCTTCTCCTTCAATTCCGGAGTTTGCTGGGGGATCTGGAAGAGAGGTGTCTACTTCTTCATGGACTTCCTCTTCTAGTTCAGAGGAATCTAAGTCCTTAGTCTTCTCTTCACTTGTCTCCTTTGTCTCTTCTACAACTTTCTCAGTACTTGATCCTTTGACATCCATGGCAGAGGGTTCATCACTTATATCCTCTACAATAGGGAGATTAAATCTTTTATAGGCATTCCAGAGGATGTCCTCAATCTCTTTAGCCACTTGATCAGTTTCTCCGAGCATAAGCTTGTTCATGCTAGCTTTGCTTCGGAACTCATCCTTGCAATCTTTGAAAATCATGTTCATTTGCTTTGGAGTGATAGAGGGATAGAGTTGAATAGCTATTTGTTCCTGGATCTCCATATCTTTTTCTTTGGCATTACCTTTTCTGAGTTCAAGAACTTGCTCTAAACTCTTGGGGATTAGAGAAATGATTTCAATGAATGCCTTATTATGTGTGTTTAGGTACTTAACTGTGGCTTCTTCCAATATCCTTTTATTTGCATCATTGTATTCATCATAGAATTCGGTTATTGGTTGTAGATTCCCATCTATAGTAACTGCCTTGACTACATCATCAACGCACAGAGTAGGCCTTTCAACAAACTCTTCTGCCTCTTCTTCCTTGCCTTGACCAGTAGAGGATTCACCAGATGCTTTCTTCTTCTTCTTCATTTTCTTGACCTCCTCATCCGACTCAGTCTCTTCATCATCCTTTTGACTGGTGTAAGACCTTGTGGCCTTTGTCTTAGTTCTCTTCTCTCCTTTTCTGGATGTCCTGACTTCTAGTTTTGATGCTTTTTGGCTCTTAGAGGTGGCAGGTGCAGAGCTTTTGGAGGATCTGGTCTGAGAGGGGGCTTGCACTGGAGCACTTTCTTTTTCTATTTCTTGCCTTTCTTTCTCTGCCCTTTCCATCTTCTCTCTGTTTGCATCAAGTGCATCTTTTGAAATGCCATACCTTTTGGCAACATTCTCTACTTTTTTCACTTTTCTTTTCATCTTCGACTGTCTAAGCTCCACATGAATCTCTACACTCAACTCTTCAAAGGTTCCAAACCTTTCTGCCTCAGGGTCCTTGGGCTGACTCAAAGGGTGTTGAATGTACAACTCTAGGATTTTCTCATCAGCCTCATACCCCATTGGCATGATCCACACTATTCTTGGTTACACTGCCTCCATTAGGCATTGATCAATATCCACCATGAAGCACACTGTATCTTTGTATTTTTTGACTAGAGATTGGGGGATTCTCTCTCTGCCTGCATTATGCTTTGGAAGTTTTTGAAGTAACCCCATAGTGTTGTATTTTGTGCCTTGGCATCACCAAGCCCATATAAATAATCCCTGATTTGTATGGCAACAGGTCTATCATTTTTCCATATCCAGCCACTAGTTTCGGGTAGCTCATTCATATAGTAGAAGAATAGGCAAAGTATCAGGCCACCATATTTGAAAGAATTTTTTTTATCTTTCTTTATTTTCTACAAATTCTCCAATAGTTGGTTTAGGAGAAGCTCACAAAGATCATAGTCAGCATTTTCTCTTAGCATCTGATAAGCAGTGTAAATTGCAGTTCCGGGTACTGAATTTTCCTTGCTGGAGTGATATATCTTATAACCAATTATCATGGAGGCAAACTTGATATCCGGATCAGTGATATCTTCTATTGTCATGGCTCTCTTGTCAAATTTTGATCTGGTAGCCTCACTTAGTTTGGTTTTTGACTGATTTGAGAACAGGTAACCCTCCAGATGAGTGCAAACTAGTTACCGCTTTAATAGCATCTTTTGTGATCTTAAATGGTCTATTTAATCACATGAAGTTGTCATGCACTCTGCTCAAAACATACCAGACCTACTCATCTTCTGCAAAATAGGGTAAATGGATGCACTGTTTGAAATGCTTAACCCAGATAGCCTTGTACTGAGGTTTGAGTTCAAAAGAATCATCTTTTACGCTTTTAGGGTTCACGAAATGAGCCGGATCGAATTGCTGGATAAATCAATTTCTGTGGTTGATCTTTGAGAGGTTTGAGACAATTTGTTGCAAAGCTCCTTCTCTCTTCTTCTTGAATGGAAATGTGCAAATGATGAACAAGGGAACCCTTATATTTCTGCGCAAACCCTAATTTCACATTGTAATAAATGCACAACTTAAGTTGTTCCGATTGCTTTGTTCTCCTTGTCCTAAGAGATTTTTCAGATTACTGAGATGCACTTAGAGTTATTCTTGGTGAATATTAGCAATCTATCTACCTTTCTCCAATCATTTCATTTATCCACAGATCAAGATACCTCAAATTTGAATCATACTAGATCTCACTATGAAAATTTTGTTTTTACCAGATGACTGTTAAACCGGATCAATCTTGGAAGATTAACCTCTTCAAAATTTCTTGTAGATCTTCCATATCTTTACCAAGGCTTATTTAGATGTTTCTCTGAGAACCCTTTATTCCACAACTTTCCATGTGCCAATTTCAGGCACCAATTGACTGGCTGGGGGAACTAGTTTTCTTTTGTGACTCCCCCTGAGCCAGAGCTCATCTATTTAGTTTCTGGAAGGAATATCAGCACTAGATTCTGGAAGGAATATCAGCACCAGATTCTAGAAGGATCCATCCTCAGCATTTTCTGTACTCCTCTTCACCCAAATCTTGTTCATCTCCCTTTGAATTTCATCCACATTCACTTTTCCTTTACCTTTGTCTTGGTTTTGATTATAACGCATCGGACCCTTTTTGTCCTAATTCTTCTACAGAATTTGGCAATATGACCGGATCTATTGCAATTGTAGCAAACAATATTTCTTTGCATATTTGACTGGTATCCTCTAGATCTACATTGATTAGCCATATGTCCCATTCTATTGCATGCAAAGCATCTACCATTGAATGAATTGTTCATTTGCATAATTTTACACTCATGAGATTTGTGACCATACCTTTTGTAGTTAAAACATTGTCCAGAGAAGGATGAATTTGTCTGATTCATTCTTCTTCTGCACTAATTTTCTTTGTGACCAAAGTTATTGGAATTGTGGCAGTATCCATTGAAGAATGGATATCTTTGAGCATTTGGTTGTCTTACCGAAGGTCTTTTGGGCATGTTCCTTGGATTTCTAGATCCAGAGTTCTTCTAACCAGACTTGGAGCTTTCACCTTTCTCATACCCCAAGCCTTGCTTGTCATCTACCCTCTTTTGGCTTTGAAGAAGAACTTTAAGTTGAGTAGAGCTTATCTTGAATTTCTCTTTGTATTCATTTGTTGTTTGAAGATCCCTTTTAAGAGTGTCAATCTGATTCTCTAGTTGTTCTTCATTATCTCTAGCTTCTTCAAGATCAGATTCTAGATGCCTGATTATTCTATCCATTTTATGGTAGTCTTCTAACTTCTCCTTGAGAGATTGTCTTAGATCATCTTCAATTTATTGGGTGAATTTCATAACCCCTAATTCCATTTCATATCTTACCATAATGACCTCTTTTGATAGCTTCTCACGTAACTTGTTCTTCTCATTCAGATCTTCATCAGTATTATTGGATTCACTTTGACTTTCTAGTTGTTGAAGTAGTTCCTTTCTCTTTTTCATAGAGATAATCAGTTTCTCTTTTAGTTCATTTATGAAATCATTAGCCTGTTTGAGTCTTTCCTTCAAGTTATTGACTTTGGAGTGAGATTGGTCAAGATCATCTAGGGTAGACTGAAGTTGTTCCCTCATACCATACATATCCATTGAGATTCCTAGATCTTCCTCAAGCTGTTAGGCTCTGTTTGGAGGAACTTAGCTCTAATACCAATTGTTGATAACTAAGAGGGGGGGGTGAATCAGTTATCTTAATTACTTCAACTTTATGTCCTTCTTTAACAATTAGTGCAGTATCAAATCATATAAACAAACATAATTATGAAACAGAGATAACATTAATACACATGACACAATGATTTTGACATGGAAAACCTTGTTAAGGGAAAAACCATGGGGTGACTAACCCAAGATTGTATTCTCTGTTAAAAGAATAAGATAGTACAAAATGGCACTTGCCAATTAGGGCTCACTGCCCAAGCACACTGCTCACAAGAGGCTCACTGCCTACAAGAGACTCACTATCTACAAGGTACAAAGAAGGTAACAGGATACTTGAACTGATAAGAAGCATCCACATATGCTGAGGTTCAGTTCCGGTTAGGCTCCATACATTGATCTACTGCACTTCATTCTTCCTCTTCTTTGGTGTTGCTATCCTGTCACATACCAGACCTGTATTACTGCTTCCACACAGCTCTCTACTTTTCTTCACAATTCACAACACACCACACACCCTTTCACATCTAAATCCATCTGGTATATATATATCCACACCATGGATTTCAACATCTTTCTAGTCGGCATCCAGAATACTCAATATTTTCCCAAACTCTAGTCTGTCGGCTGAATCCTTGCTTATCAAGTGATGCGTATCAATGAGATGCTTATAGAAGTCATCAATCATGTCGACCAATCATGAATGATACCTCAAGAAACTTGATAACCATCAATATCTCATCTGAATTAAGGTCTGATGCTCTGCCGGTCAGGTCTTCCTTAGTCTACTTGGCCAAACAGGAACCCAACACTCAGGTGCTTATATCTTTTTACTCTTTCATCACCGAAGGCTCAATCTCTAGAATATATCAGTCATGATACTCCTCTTGACTTCCCAAAGTCTGCACTTTACTGAGATACTTCCTCTGAGAGATCCGGACCTGATTGTCGAACCTCGCTACATGCTTTGTTCTTGGTCACCAGACCAAAATACTCTTCAATCTGACTTCCAGTATAGACACACCATGTCCTGCGAATGTGTGGGATGGACTTTGTTGCCATCAATGACAACACTCATGAAGCCACATAGTGTCTCTTGCCAACAGTTATCATAAATGAAATAATGAAGCTGGACAAAGAAAAGAAGAACAGAATGAACATAATGGGTGAACTCAGAGGGATAATTATCCCTAAGCTAGAGGCAACGCATGAGGCCTTAACAGATGCCCAGACCACAACCCGGACCAGTGATCTAGCAGACTTAAAGAGGGCAAAAACATATGCATTTTTGTTGAGTGGTCACATCTCCATTTTGGATAGGATGAAGAGGAGTTGGGCCACAGAGTTTGTACAATTGAAGACTACTTTTGCAGACATACTCAAGTATATGTAAGTTTATCATATGAATTATATGTACATACGCGGCCTTATGTGGAAACTTTTTGTACAATTTTGGTTTGCAGATCTCGCCCTTTGCCATTGATGTCAAAGGGGGAGTGAAGAGTAGTGAAAAATGAGGAATCTAGCAAAGGGGGAGCTTCGGTAAAACAATGCAAGAGACAGAGCACAAGCAAAGGGGAGTTACTGCGACACTTAGCCATTTTTCACTAAGTGTTGCCATCAATGCCAAAGGGGGAGATTGTTGGCAAGAGACACTATGTGGCTTCATAAGTGTTGTCATTGATGGCAAAAAAGTCTATCCCACACATCTGCAGTACATAGTATGCCTATACCGGAAGTCGGATTGAAGATTATTTTGGTTCGGTGAACAAGAACAGAGTATGTAACAAGGTCCAACAATTAGGTCCAGATCTCTCAGATGGTGTAACTTAGTAAGTTGCGGAATTGGACAAGTCAAGAGGGGTATCATTACTATTGTAATCCAGAGATTTAGCCTCCGGTGATAAAGCATGAAAAATATATGAGCATCTGAGTGTTGGGTTCCAGTCAGGCAGAGTAGACAGAGGAAGAACTAACTGACAAAGTATCAGACTTCAATCCGGATGAGTAAAAGGTGTTGATCAAGAAATTTGTGGGATTATACATTATTGGCCGACATGATTAATGACTTCTATTCTTAAGCTTTTGATACGCATCACAAATCAAACATGGATTTAGCCGACAGATCAATAACTTGCAAATATCTTGAGTGTTCTTGTTGCCGACTAGAAAGTTGATGAAAATCCTTAATGCAGATATATATACCAGATGGATTCCAGCATGTAAGTGTGTGTGTGTGTTGAAGATGTGAAGAAAGAAGGTTGGAAGAAAAGTAGGGATAAGTGTAAGAAAAGCAATTCAAGTTCGGTATGTGACTAAATAACAACATTGAACAAAGGAAGAATGAAGTGCGTCAGATCAATATATTATGCGTAACCGGAACTAAACTCTTGCATTTGTACATGCTTCTCATCAGTTCAAACACTTGATTATCTTCTGTAAGTTTTGTAGACAGTGAGTCTCTTGTAGGCAGTGTGACTCTTGTGAGCAGTGTGCTCGGGCAGTGAGCCCTAATTGGCAAGTGCCATTTTGTACTCCTTTATTCTTTTAATAGAGAATACAATCTTGGGTTAGTCACCCCATGGTTTTTCCCTTAACCGGGTTTCCATGTAAAAATCCTTGTGTTATGTGTGTTGATTTTATTTCTGTTCTTATGATTACATATGCTTCCATGTTTTGATGTAACACTGAATATTGAGATAACGAAAGAAAAGAAAATTAAGGAAAATTTGAGATAACCGATTCATCCCCCCTCTCAGCTATATGCCTTGTTTTCAATAGTGTAATGCATGATTCCTCATAGTATCAAGTGTTCTTATGGTCTGCAAGGTCATATTTCAAGTGACAGAAGTACCACAGACAATTTTGAATGTAGAAATACTCCATAGAACACATGTTTAAGCACTTGTGAAAGATGGAAAGTATACATATCAACTATAGGAGCTTGTACAGAGATTTTACATGCCTTAATGTATCTCAGGTTTGAACTGCATGTACATCTTTCTTATCTCTTGTACCACATAAGGTATTTAAGTCAGTGAATGAAGAATTGAATATGACTGTCCTCTAGACTACAATATACTTGAGTGAAGTCTTTGATTTTCTCTGGAAGTAATAAATGAGGATGTGTGGATCTAGGAATATATGCATAATGATGTATGAGTTCCTTCCTAAGAAGTTTCAATTGGTTTGGTGGTCTGCAATGCAATATTCTAAGTTGTGATGTGTTACAATATGCCCAGAATGCTCTATTTTCATTAGTTCAGTATGTTCCTTATTTTGTAGATGTATAGAATGATCAGGTACCTCAGGTGAATGATGTATGGATAGTTTTGAGAAGATACATGATTGAAATCTTGGTCTGCATAAATTTTTTACTTCTCCCCTATGGTGTGAAGATGGACAGCTAACAGTGGTGGTGTTGGTTGAGCTAACAACTTGGTTTCCTTCATGTGCAGAGGATACTAATAAGTGGTTTTGATATTGAAGGATGTGTTAATATGCAATTAACCTTGTTATGCCATGTGAAGTGATCTGCAACTCAAAATGTGTTAGTTCCAAGCCGACCCATACAAAATTACACATTTCATCTTAAGGTCTTTTTGGTGCTGACCTATTTGAGGTTTTAAGTGGTTGCAGATGATACATATATATAGAAGAACAAATTCATTTGTGACTTGTAGAAGTGAGTGCAAAAGTGATAGAGCAAAATGCGAAGTATGAAGTGTGTAGAATTAGTATGATGGAGTAATTATGCAGAAAAGAGGACTGCAATATCAACATGAGTCATATGCTTCTTTCATAGTAGTTCATAATTTTGTTTATCATCATAACTCTTTGTAGTAGTGAGTTTTCTTCAAGGAGTAGTAGCTTCCTTGGGTTGTATCCCTAAAATAAAGTTAGCAGGGAGTTGTCGCTTCCTTGGGTTGTAGACCTATTTAAAACAATGTTGTAAACTTTTATATAGCAATAAGCATTATATTGTGAGTTAACACTCACTGTGGTTTTCCCAATTTTGGGTTTTCCACGTAAAAATCTTGGTGTCATTGTGTTGATGAATGTGTTGCATGTTTTACTTACTTTTCTCTAAGTAAATGAATTTGATATGCAAATGAAGTATTTAAGTTTTAGTATATGTTGAATCACCCCCTCTCAACATCTCTATGTGTTCAACAATTGGTATCAGAGCCAAGTACCTTTGAGAAGCCTAACAACTAAGGTAGATCCTGCACTTGAACACATGGAATCTGAAGCTATGGATAATGATGTATTTATTCTGGAACTAGATCTAGAAGCAATGGAACTTGAAGGTTGGGACCTCAACCTAGATGATGTTGACCTTGAAGGAGAACTCTGGTCAGCCCTAAAGGATCTGGATGAAGAAAGCAAACTAAATTAGGAATATGAGGACATGCTTGAAAAATCAAAGGAGACAATTGTGAAATTGAAGACAAAGGCCAAAGAATCAAAGAAGAAATTGGCAAATTGAAAGCTTAAATAGAAGGAGATAAAGGAGGTGACATTAAGCTCAAGTAGGAAGAAGATACGATCTCTAATTTGAAAGACATGGTTGAAGAAGGCAAAAGGATAAAAGATTGCCTAAATTTGAAGCTCAATGAGAAAGCAGTTGAATGTTTAAAAATTGAGGAAGAAGTTGTCACTTTGAGGAAAGAACTAGAAAATTCAAAAGAACAAATTGACAAAGGATTAAAACTGAAAGGAGGTTCTAAGATTCTGGATGAATTTCAATCAATTCTCAAAAGCCATCAAAAGAAAAATCTGGTCTTGGTTTTGAAAAGGGAAAAAGTCCTATATAGTTACTACTTCCACAAACTTGTATGATAACTTTAAAGCAGAAGGAAAGTCTGAAACAAAAGAAGAAAAAGCTTACACTGAAGATCCTAAGAAGATTTCCTTTGAAGATGCAAAAGAAGAAGGTTTGACTGTTGTCCGGAGACAAAGAAAGAACAACAAGAAGAAGAATTTCAGGAAGTTTGCTCCTACTAGGTATCCTCAAGCTTTCAATGGTAATTGCTATGCTTGTAATAAATTTGGTCACAAGGCTGTTGAATGTAGAAGCAAGATGAATTAGAATTCATTTATGTCTCCTAGGTACAATGCTATAAGCTCTCATGGTTAGTGTCATTCTTGCAACAAGGTTAATCATAAGGCTAATGGATATAGAAGCAAAATGATGAGGAATGGTTTCATGAACAAGAAATGCTAGGACCTCTCAGTTCTTCTATGGTTATTGTTACACATGTAACAAGTATGGTCATAAGATTGTTGACTGCAGATCTAATGTAAGAAGAGATGGTTATGCTCCGCAGTCCAATACCACCTGCTACAATTGCAATAAATCAGGACACATTGCAAGGTTCTACGAGGGAAAAAGTGTAAGGTCCTTTGCTCCTCAAAAGTTCAGGTTCATATTGTTTTACAAAAGAAGGAAATGAACAAGACATGGAGGAAGAAGGAAGAGAATGAAGTAAAGGAAGGATCTACACCTCTGCCTGGTGCAGATGGACCCTCTAGAAACTAAAAAGGAGGAAGTATTGGTTCAGGGGGAGTTGCAGTTGCAAACATTTTCAAAACCCTTGAATGCATAAGATGTTGAAATCTTTAGCATAATGACTAAAATAATACGGATATGTCTGTCTAGTAATATCATGATGAGTGATCAAAATTCTGGAGAAAATGGACTCTTTGCGGAGGATTGTTGAATGATCATTGGTCTCTAATTAGGTCAAGAATAGAGAATGCAATTAATGTGGAGTAGTCATGGTTGGTAAAAAGACTATTTAGTCGATTTCTGATCAAATTTGATCCTATTTGAATGAATTCAAGTGTGTGAAAGAGCAAAGGAGCAAAGAAGATCCTCAGTAGAGATTGTGTACAAACCCTAGCGACAACATTATCAGGTATTCTTCTAATTTGTTGGTTAAACCCTAGTTTTCTGAAGGTATTATCATGGCCACACTAGTAGTAGTTGATGTTGTGGAGAAGCCAAGACCTAAATTCAAGAAACATTCATTTAAATCCACTGAGACTGACAAAGATGGTGCGTTCTCCTACGTTCCCATTAATGTGTTGCACATCGAGGATGTCTAGATATACATCCATTCACATCTAGATGAATATGATCACCTAAAGCTGGAACAATTCAGGAATAATCATTTGTTAGGTGATGATTTTCAATTGAAGCCCGAGTTTGCAAAAGTTGAAGCAAAACATCTAGATATTTGGAAGGGTTTCCCTAATTTCTGGTATGAGGAAGATTCAGTCAAGATTGCCTTAAGTCAGATTCATGAGGACTTCTTTTTCCTTGACCAACCTCACATGATCACAAAGGAAGCAATAAAAGTAGTGACTAGATTGTACTCCTCCATACCAGTACCTATATTGAAGGTTGTGAAGAATGAGGAGGTAATGAGACTTACAAGAGCAAATTTTGAGAAGAGAACCCTAACAGTGGATGATATAACTGATCTAGGGGTCTGGTATGCCACTATGGGCATTACCTACAAAGTGTACTACACAAACAGAGAGGGGACTACTATTGCTATCGCCATTTACACTACCCATGAAATGGTGAAAGAAGGGAAGGACCATGACCTTTGTGAGCTATTGCGGTAGCAATTGCTAGATAATTTGAAGAGAACCAAGGAGACAAAGTACAAATTATGGTATGGGTCCTTAATTATTTTCCTTATGTTCTATTTCTTCAGGGAATTACCTTCAATGAAGGGTATAGTGTGGAAGTTAGATACCCCTGTTGCTCACCAAATTAAAAACTATATGCTTAGTTTTCTTGATCATAAGAATTGTTCAACACTATTTTGGGGCTTCTTCAAAACCTTTCAAAATTATATGTAAGCAAGAGAAATGATACCAAGAAGGTTGTTGAAAAATATAAGAATGATCTATTACATTCATGGTAGATAAGGATAATTGCTATATGGAGGCAGTAGAACCAAGGACCTTTTGGATAACCACCTTGCCATATGAAGTATCTGAACATGATTTGATTGGTTATGCTAATATGTTGCTCAACAAGCCTAAGGATCTTGCTGTTGAAAGATTTGGAACTTATGATGAAATCACCAATAAAATAATCAGAAAGGAGGTAGAAGAAAAAGCAGAGAAGGTAAAATCTAAAGTAGAAAAGATGAAGTCAGAATTGGAAGAAATTCTTAATACTCCTAAGGGTTCTATAGAACAAGCTCCAACCACCTCTACCTCACAAACTCCTAGGAGGACAAATAGGTTTGTCCTTGCTACTGCTACCTCTACAAAATCCTCCAGTCCTGCTCTTACACCCCACAGCAGAAAAAGAACTACCACTGAAGTGCATGTACAAACCAAGTTTGCTGAGACAAAGAAGCATAGACCTAAGGTGCAAGCAAAAAGTGGAAAAATGAATCTGGTAAATGTTGAGGATGACGAAGAAGATGAAGAGAAAGAGAAGAAATAATTTATATTGAAGAAAAGAACAAGGCAAGGAGAGGAGGAAGGAACATCTAAAGGAAAAGAAAAGACAAAGAAATCAAAGAAGGCCCCTCCAGAAATATCTAAACATGTGCCTCTATATCTTGAGTCCACTATGAATGCTATAGTAGAACATGGTGCTCTGAAAAAGTTACAGATCTCTATAACAAGATGCCTGCTAATGACAAGGCCACTATTGAGGAAGCAATAATCAGATACATGAAGGCCTTTAATGTGGCCCTGGTTGTGATCTTTGACCAACTTCCTGCAAGTCTTGCAGACTTGCTCATTAACAAGAGAAATAATGCATGATAAAAGAGGTAGAAATGAGGAAACAAGCAATTAAAAAGGTAGGTCCATCCATTACAAATTAAGAAAAGATCAGAATATCTCAAGAAGAAGAAAAGGAGTTAAAAACAAAAAGGAGAATACATATTTTTATGGGAAGAGACAAGGAAGAAATAGATAGACTGGAGAAGGAGACATTAGAGAGAACTGTTAAAATCCTTGAAGAAATGAAGAATGCTAAGGTGACAAATATACCAGATGTACCTCTTCAGGTTATAGACTTGTATTCATTTGATGACCAAGTGGATAAAGGAGACATGACTCAATAGAATAAGGAGACTACTCATCTAGAGGCACAAGATGGCAAAGATCAAGGAAAAACAAGTACACCTCCTTCGGAAGAGACATAAACACAGGACTCAGGAGATCAAGGTGAAATGAATATATCCCCTTCGAAGAACACAAATGTAGGTGTAGAACATGGCATTCCTCCTCTAGACGATATAGGGAAGGATGAACAAAGGAAAGAAGATAACCCCGAGGGGGAACAAGAAGAGAAAACTCCAGGGAAGAGTGAGGAGAAACAAGATAAAGATGATCAGGATAAAACAAAGGAGAAAGATCAAGATGGAAAAGATAAGGATGAACTAGAAATGAGGGAAGATGAAAGAGTGGAAGACTTAGGTCAGAGTTCTTCAGGGTCAGATTCCTTCAAAGACCTATTATATTTGCAAATGCAGTTTCAACTAGTGGTTACACCACAACTCCTGCAAATTCCCACTCTTGAAGGGCAAGTTGATTTGGCAAATATTTCACCCCTTCACAAACTATAGATTGGAGACATTCTACACACCTCTGCAAGAAAAGAGTTCTTGCAAGAAAACCTAGAGAAAACTAGTTTGGTTGAAGATGTAGTGAAGTTGATACAAGAAGGGTCACCAGAGGTAAGCATTGATTCCAATCTTTCTCCGGAGCAAAACCTGTTCATCTATTAATGGATTCCTTCAAGGATCACTCCTCACACATTGAACAAAAGGCACAACAAGAGGCCTTGAGGAAGATTAATGATAAAAGGCTGGCTGAGATATCTGATAAATGTGCCAATGCACATAATATACTACAAGAAAATATAAATATGTTTAAGGGATGCATTAGTGAAGCCACTACTTTATACTTGTTTTGTTTGAAATGGCCTAACTCCACAAAGAACATTAAAGCGTAGATTGACTCCATTGAGTCACAAATCCCCAAATTGGCTGGAACATATGACTTGTCAAGAGACAAGAATGGGGTAACCAAGGCACAAGTTGAAAATCTTCATGCACAAATGTCACAGCTACAGGACCAAAGAGAACAAATAAAGAAGCAATTTGGTCAGCTGAGAGAAGTAGTAAATCTGAGACTTGCTTCATTATCAGGGTTGCTTGGTGAAGCTGAGAAGATTGAACAAAAGATGAAGACACCTAGCAATATTGATCATGCTGAGGACTTATATGTGTAGTTTGAATGCCAAAATCACATTCTCACCTTAGAAAAAGCAATTTGGGCATCTACTCTGTCTCAAATTAAGGTAATATACAAAGCCATTCTACCTTCTAAATGAGTTGCAAAGTATTGTAGAGAAGAAAATTTTGATGTATATAGATTTGCGGAGGCCAGTAGTGTCATACTAAGTACATAGCATCTATTTTTGAGGGTTTTCCATCTTAGAGGGAGTACTATTTGTAAAAAATATATATTAATGGGGAGTTTATACAGTTTTGGGATAATATAAGGTGTTAGGCCTACCCTTTGTCCTTGATGTCAAAGGGGGAGAGAGAGGAATCTACATCTAAGGGGGAGTGGTTGTACACATTTTGTTTTGGGTGTTGCCATCAATGACAAAGGGGGAGATTGTTGGCAATATGTGTTTTCATTGATGTCAACTCTATATGGGTCAACCTAAGGCTAGAGATGGTTGAAGCTGATGGACAGTGGAAGATTTGAGAGAGATAGTTTGACTAAGTTAAATACATAGGATCAACTTTCTTAAGGGAGGTTAGTCTAGAAGACCTAGCAGATAGAGAAAGATAATCCAATATAAGAATGATAATCTTCCTGATGTCTAAACGTGTTGTGGAGGTGTCTAAACCTATTCTAACATGTTTTATACATATCTACAATGATATCCTATCAGCTTAAAGTACCACACTTAGAAAAAAGTTGTAGAAGTTTGGTTAAGGCTCTCACAGTGTATATCCTAAGGCAAAGTTACAACATTTTGGTCTGCATTCCTCCGCAGTGCAAGATTTAGTCTTGCAGCTTAGAAAATAATTTGATTGACATATGAACATGCTTTATCCAAGATTTTAGCTCTTTACACCTTCAACAGAGAAAGTTATAAGTGGTAGTGTTCCGGACTATAACTTGACAGTGTAAAGCAATGGTAGAGAATTGTTGGAATGCTCTACATTCCTCCGGAAGAGAAGTGGTACCCATGTAGTTTGGGGAATACATTCATATATGTGTAATGCATGTTTCCTCATAGTATCAGGTGTTCTTATGGTCCACAAGGTCAGATTTCAAGTAATAGAAGTACCATAGACAATTTTGAATACAAGAATACTCCATAGAACACATGTTTGAGCACTTGTGGAAGATGGAAAGTATACAGATCAACTATAGGAGCGTGTGCATATATTCTACATGCCTTAATGTATCTCAAGTTTGAACCGCATGCAAATCTTTCTTATCACCTGTACCGCATAAGGTATTTAAGTCAGTTAATGAAGAATTACATATGACTGTCCTTCGGACTACAATATACTTGAGTCAAGTCTTTGATTTTCTTCAGAAGTATTAAATGAGGATGTACGGATCTGGGAATAAATGCATAATGATGTATGAGTTCCTTCCTAAGAAGTTTCAAATGGTTTGGTGGTGTGCAATGCAATATTCTAAGTTGTGATGTGTTACAATATGCCCAAAATGCTCTATTTTCATCAGTTCAGTATATGCCTTGTTTTGCAGATGCATAGAATGATCAGATACCTCAATTGAATGATGTATGGATAGTGTTGAGAAGATACATGATTGAAATCTTGGCCTACATAATGTTTTTTACTTCTCCCTGATGGTGTGAAGATGGACAGTTAACAGTGGTGGTGCTGGTTGAGCCGACAACTTGGTTTCCTTCATGTGCGGAGGATACTGATCAGTGGTTTTGATATTGAAGGATGTGTTAAGATGCAATTAGCCTTGTTATACCGTGTGAAGTGATGTGCAACTCAAAATGTGTTTTTTTCCAAGCTAACCCATACATAATTACATATTTCATCTTAAGGTCTTTCTGGTGCTAACCTAATTGAGGCTTTAAATGGTTGCTGAGGATATATATATATATATAGAAGAACAAATTCATTTGTGACTTGTAGAAGTGAGTGCAAAAGTGATAGAGCAAAATGAGAAGTATGAAGTGTGAAGTGTGTACAATCAATATGATGGAGTAATTGTGTAGAAAACATGATTGTAATATCAGCATGAGTCAGATGCATCTTTCATAGCAGTTCATAGTTTTGTCTATCATCACAACTCTTTGTAGCAGTGAGTTTTCTTCAGGTAGTAGTAGCTTCCTTGGGTTGTAGCCCTAAAACAAAGTCAGCATGGAGTTGTAGCCCTAAAATGACGTCAGTAGGAAGTTGTAGCTTCCTTGGGTTGTAGTCCTAATACAATGTTGTAAACTTTTATATAGCAGTGAGCATTTTATTGTGAGTTAACACTCATCGTGGTTTTTCCTAGTTTTGGGTTTTCCATATAAAAATATTGGTGTCATTGTGTTGATGAATGTGTTGCATGTTTTACTTATTGTTCTCTAAGTAAATGAATTTGATCTCCAAATGAATACTTATTTAAGTTTTAGTATATGCTAATTCACCCCTCATCTCAACATCTTTGTGTGTTCAACATGGCCATCAAAATTTAATTTTCTTGTGGACTTTTGTCCACCATAGCCCAACCTCCAAAATATTTTCCACTTTCTTCTTCCTCTTGTGAGTCAAACTACCATTGATGATCCATCTCCACCAAATACTTCTCTCCTCCTCTTCTCTTGTGGGATTTAACCCACCATTGTCCATCTGCCTCCACCAATTATGTTATCTTCATTCGTGATCTCCCACAACAACTTCTTCTCTTCAAGTGTGACACCTTCCTCATTATCTTAACTCAATTTTCATAATGGAATTAAACAATTCTTTTATCTCTTTTTCTTCACTCCCATATCCACCCTCTTCTACTACATGACTCTCTCCACTCTTTACTTCTACACATAAATCAACACAGTTTTGATTATGGAAATAAAAAATTATCACTATTTCCTCATCCTCTGCGTTTGCACTTAGCTGCATCACATCCATAAATATCAACTTTCCCTCCAAAGGACCAACCATTGTGGCAACCACACTCTTCTCCATTGTTGTAACTTTTTTTCTTCACCAATCTTAAAACTATAACACTATTCTCTCTTGCATCCTCATTCACTAACAATTTCATGCCTTCTAAAAGATATGCTCTTGTTGCAATGTTATTCTTCTCTTCTTCATTATACTCTTGCATGGGGATCTCTTCTTCACTGTCCTTTTGCATGAGGATCTCTTCTTGTAGCCACCAACATGACACTCTACTTCATCTTCTTCTCTTGCCCCACCTTCCTTCATACATGCACATAAAACATCACAACTAGTAATTTTGTCTGCATCATTCTAGATCCTCTCTATCTTTCAAATCAATTCCTCTCTCCTCATAAGAGAATCATCCTTTTTTATATGCTCGAACCAAAAGCATTTAAGCTCTTTCCACTCTTCCATAAGATGAATAGTCACATGGATTTCTTGGATGGTAATTATTATTCCGAGGAAGGATAATTAAAAATTTTCATAAGGAAGATTATTGGATAATGAAATGGCCACACAAAACTATAGAATGCCTCCTTCCAATAAAAGATCAATCACCATAATAAAGAATAAATATCAGCTAGGGAAAATATACAAAAATGTTCCCCATGAAGCTACATTGTCACAAGATGATGTGGGGCATGACCAAGGAAATGGCCTACTAAAAGTCTAAAGTAGGAAGATCAAATGACAAAGGGAGGATTGGAAGGATTTGTATAGTCAAAGAAACTTGAGTAACAAAAAAATGGCTCACGACCAAGGAAGAATCCACTTCCAATAGAATTTAATTTCAAAGAAAATAAAATCAGCATGTTATGATGTTGTAGGGACAAGCAAATGATGCCCATGGTCCAATGAAGAATCATTCCATGTAGTAGAAAGTCATTCTCCTCTAAGAGATAATGAGAAAAGGCACATCCACAAAGGGAACCTAGTTGGCCAAAATGGAAGATTTGATGAAGTTTGACCTCCAATAAATCAATTGTCATGAACAATAAATTAACATAATTGAATGCAAGAAGACAAGAAAAGGATAAAGCATGCCCCCCTTCACATTCAATTGCCATGTGTCAAAAGAGACTATAGAAAGCTCTCTAAGTTGATTTAGATTGTTTTAGAAGTAAAGCCAATAGTAGTAAATCAAACCCATAATAGTTGGCAGTTGTATTGAGAATTTAAAATATAACCTTTAATTGATTTATATTACCTAAGGCAATAAAAATAATTGTTAATCTAATCAAATATCATATGTGACTTAACTTGAATAGAAAAAATAGTTTTTTGTTTAATTCTCATGACCACCAAGTGCTAAGGTTAAGCATTTAAATGTAGACCTCCTAAAGCTAAAATTACATAGTCCTCCTATAACAGAATAATACATAGTCTTGTAGCAGAATACCACATAGTCCACCTATAGTAGTTTCTAAAGTAGTTCAAATAAAGTCATCCTAAAGAATCTTATAAACTAATTAAATTATCTTGTAGCATCATGAGAATGATTTGAAACAATTAGTAGACATTCTATGACACAACTATAAGATGTATTCCCACTTGAGACATTGAAAACTTCATGTAGCACCTCCTGAGTAGAAAGATGACAAAAGTTATGGAGCAACAAAAATGAAACAAACAGAGCATAAAACTAAAAATGAAAACCTACAAATTTTTTTGGTGATGTAGGATTGCCTATGAATGTGGGTTCTCCTACATCACTACACTACCAAACAAGTGAATAATGCATATTATTGTTTGGAGGAACTTAAAGACTTGTGTATATGCTAGCATGTACAAGTGTTATGCATTACATCTAGAAGATTATAGATGTGGTAAAAGAAAATAAGGGCGGGCTCAAAAGAATATGAGAGCTCTATGTTTCCTTCCAAATATATTGCTTTACTATTCTTAAGCAAGGATTTAGTCAAAGGAAATTATGAAGAGCATGTTTGAAAAGTTAAGCATGTGATCATGGTTATTATGTAGGGTATGAAAACTCATAATATGGATATAGGATGAGCTAAGAATATACAAAGAATGTACAAAGGAGAAACATGAATCCTCCGCCAAAATTAGTTAGTAAGGATGATTTATTTGACATTGATAACATCTCAACTCCTAACAATTATGAATGTTGGCTTAAAGAATAAATGTCCTAAATATCTCTTAATGAAGTGTTCTAGGTCTTCCTTTTTTTATAGGGACTAGGTTTTTTTTCCTCTTGCTCTATATCTTCTTTGTAATATGTAAGATTTATCAATTCCACAATTGATAAATATAACTACATTTAAAATTTAAAAAATAGAAAATAATTTCAAATATCTCTTGTTCAAAAATGTTTCTTAAAAAGATATAAGAGTTGGGCTTACATGGTACAATTAAGTTGTTTAAAGATTAATCTGACTCCAATAAATTGTTTAAAGATTAATGCATATTAAATATGTAACATAAGTATGAAAAGTAATTAATGATCAAAGTTGTTCAACATAAAATTAAAAATAAAAAACAAGCCAAAAAAAATTAAAATAAATAGCTTTTAACCCTAGTAAATTTAAAAAGGTTGGGACTATTTGTACTTTTACTTAGATGTTTGTGATTTTTAAGAAAACTACACTAATCAATCATTTTTGTCTAATTTGAATATAATATTATGAGTGCATGGATCATAATGTGAAAAATTGACATAGTTTGGACATTTATATTGATGTGTTTGAGTTCTTTTAGTGGCCAAGCTTAAACCACAAATCCATTAAAAAATAAGAGTAAAGCCCCTCAATCTTCTAAATCCAAGCTTCACCCCCTTACAATCCATTTGGAAGGCATGACAACATGTTTGTCATTTCTTAAAGTGGAAAGAATCTTCCTTACACCATGGTTTCAGTTTTGCATCCTCTTCCATTTGGTGGAATAAACATATACAATATCAAGGTTAGCCTCTTGCCATCAAATTTCCTAGGCAAGCTTATTATTTGTGTAAAAAAGGGGTTCATCAGTTTGGTGAAATTTAGGATTTCATTGTTTTTAATTGGTCATCCTAGCAATTCTCTAAACATTGCTTTGGGTTGAACAAGAAGTTCGAACAATTTCATATTTTTGTGTAGTCTTTAGTGCCATTGGATTTAACTATGACATTGTGTGCTCCTGTTTCATGTAATTTTTTTTAAAGATTGGCTAGTATTGTCCTCATATCACTTCACTCTCTTTCCATTAAAGAACATTTACATTCGTTTCCTTCCTTGTATGCCCTTAAATCCATGCCTGAACAAAAAATGGAAATGTAGATTTACACTTGATAAATTTTGGACCAAATTGAGTGTGCGAATTTGGAGATCTAAATCTAACATTGATGCACAGGTTATGGCTTGGAAGATTATACATTATAAACTACCTATTGGGGATAGATTGAAATGTATAATGATTTATCCAATTAAATGTCCCTTTTGTCAATTAAATAAAAATCTGAAGCATGTTTTTTAGGGATGCTCTTTTGTTAAAAAATAATTGAATGCTATTTTCAAATATTTGCCTAATATTTTTTAACATCAATTGAATTGGAAAGAAGCTTTATTGGGAGTGGGACTTCATATAACATGATAGTTGATTATGTTAAACATGTTATTTTATTGCATAAATGGAAATTCAGATGTATAGCAATTTTTTCTAGTCCTAACTTTCACTAGGAAACAATAATTTTAAGGCTTTACTTTGATGTGTTTTTTCTAGATTACCTCTCTATCTCTGCAACTATAGGAAGAGTCAAAGAATAATTGTGAAGATTGATTATCAACTCCAGCAAATCAGATTGCAAATGCCATAGCTTCAAAGTAAGAATATATTTTTCCCAATGCAAGCAAAAAGGCTTTGTGTCATATGGCATGAGATGATTGAGTTATTGTAGTCCATATGTTGCTTTTATTTTCAATCTTCTTTTTCATGATGTCTAGATTTGTTGGGAGTCAAAGCTTTATGCACAAGAAGGCAATTTTTAGTGGAGGGGATAGATTATATAGGGGCTTCCTACTAATGTTTATAATCATGGACTTGCTTTATTTAGGATTAATCTTTATTCCAGGCTTATTGCAACTTTAGCAGTTCTTCTTCATGGGCTTTTTTGGGAAACTTTTAGCTTTAGTTTAAGAGTGGGTTTGCTAATTTTTTTCTTTATAAGTTTCATTTTTTGGAGTTTCCTTTTGCTATCGATGCCACCTTATAGATGCTAGAGTTTTTGTTCTTCCTACCATAGTTTGTGCACATGTTGGTTATAGTACATGTCTTGGTGATCACAAGGCATACACTATTCTTAACAGTATTGGTTGTTATTGGGTGTTACGAAATCCTGAGAGACGAGTTTCATGGTTTGAAGGAAACTTTATATGTTTTTTCCTTGTTCCTAGATGTTTTGGAGAATCTTATATATGCAAATGAAGCTTTTGATATCAAATATCTAAGGAAGTATCACAACATATATCATGGGGCAATTTCATAAATCTGAGATAATTTTTGCCATTGCATAGGAGTGCTTATTTGTAATTTAAGTATTTCAATCTCTCTTCTTCCATTCACATATTGGACAAGAATCAACTTCAAGGATGTTTCTTTGACTTACGAAAGGGCTTACAGATGTGTGAAAATTGTGGCGTTGGTTGTTTGACACCAATAAGAGTGAAGGAGATATTGTTGAGAGTCATCATACTTGGTGTGGCAATAAGATGTTGGAGATATATGTTGCGAAGCACAATTTGGATAGAAAATTGTCCAATTATATTTGCTAAATGTTGGTGCTTGAAATCAAACACGTGGATGCCTCCAAGTTGGGAACAAGAGGAACCCATAAGTCCTTAAAAGCACAAGTGCTCTATGAGGGCATTCAATATAGGTGTTGGATGGAGAGATTCTTTTTAATCTTCCATTAAGGTCTTTTCTTCTTGGCATTGGTGATTGTTTGTCACGATGTTGTAATTGTCTTCTGGTCTTGTTTGTATTGCTATTTGAGGTTTTTCCAAGCTCATAGCTACTCTTTTAAGAGTTGTTTATTCTTTTGTACTTTTCCATTGTTTTGTGTGTCTGTGAGAGAGATCCTCATTTATAACCTTATTGATTAAAGTCAATTGAACCCACAAACATTAATCTATAAAAAATATACAATATCATACAAAAGATCTAAATTTCTAATGATAATTCCTCAAATATTGAAATCAAAATAATATTATTGAAAGCATGGCCAAAAATTCTTGTTCTCAATGATAAACACCACCTAAATTTCTATTCACAATCCATAGAATATAGAAATCAAGATAATATTATTAAAGGAGGGCCAAAACCTCTTGCTCTCGATGCTAAACACCACCTGAAAAAATAAAGGGTTATTCCAGACATCATCAAATCCAATAAAAGGAACTTTCTAAATCGGATAATCACAAATCTGTCAAGGTGATTGACTGCACACGCCTACTGCATTGGATAAAATTAGACGCACAATCATTATTTTCTAAAGTCAAAGGCTCATTACTTAGTTTAAGCCCATTATTGACATGATGTTTATGTTCCATGAGCCTTTTATATCTAGTGGCTCATAGACTAATGTATTGTATACTATTTAATACAATTTGTTCAGCTTTCCCAATACCATATGCAAAAGTTGAGGAGGAAGGCCAATTGGTATCTAGCATAATAATAAATTTCTGCATAATGTCAGAATGATGCAAGCACCACTCAAGGACGGTGGATGCCATAATCAATTGGTTTTTGTAGGCATGGTGTTAGGGTTGTAAAGAGTTTTCAATGCCTGGGCAAAGCAGTCATGTCTAAAATTATATTATCATTTGTTTTGAAAGTTGAGCTAACAATATTATATATAAAAAGATAAAATCAATGTGACCTGTTCTCCTGTCAAGAACATGTTTGAGAAACACACAACGTACTTACTCTGAGTACCCAGTTGATTAAACTTGCAAGTCATTACACTTACACTATGACTAGCACCTTGTGTTTTAAAATGCTTGAATTATTGCATGTCAGCTAGCTGAATAATGTATTGCAGTAACTTCAGATGAAATTGTTAAGGTTGATGTGTAATATATCCTAGTTTTATAGTTGTTTTCTTAAGCCTGATTTGCAATGGTGTTTTTTTTAAAAATATTTCCAAGGGTTGCCTGATATCATAAACAAAACCAACAAACTTTAAATTCTGATTTTATTGTTTTGGTTGTTGCGTAATAGTATTGTATTGTAAGGTTTGATTGCCTTTATATTAATGTGATACAAATTGCTGGTTAGAATGATACGATAAAACAAACAAAAAACAATCCTAAGTACTGACATTATTCTCTTGGCTGTTATATAATTGTATTACATTATTATGAGATCTTAATGGCCTTTGTGAATGTGGGAAAGTTTTGTGTAGAGTCGTACAATATTCTAACCCTAATTTTTTAATTTTAAAGGGTTGTGTGTACGTTAGACTATTGTTTGGATGATTGTATGATATGATAGACGATTTTCAACCTTCAACCCTAATTTTTTCTTTTGTTTATGGTTGTCTAATATCTTAAGTAACTCTAATATATGATTCTGATATGATAACATTTTCTTAAGGATTGTACGATATGATAAAGATAGGTTAATTTCTGATATTATTCTTTTTGGGTGTTATAATTGTATTGTATTTCGAGGTTTGGTTGGCTTTTTGTGAATGTGGTGCAAGTTTTGTCTAAGGTACATAGTCCTTATTCTGTACATAACACCCTTTAATCCATGACAAGACTGGTTTCAGTAGTCATTTGAGTATGGTGTTGATTTTTCACTGGGATCCAGGCAGCCAGCCTGCATACAAGGAGCCCTTGTCTCCTGTCAGCTTTTTCCTTCACATCAACCCCTCATGTCACCAAGCAAAGTATATGGATAAATTACAGGAGTATGACCCTATATGGGTATGATGGGCCAGAATTTGCATTAAATTAGAATTTATACATAGATATCTTACAGGATGGGGGAAGAGTTCAATTAATTTATGTCTATATCTGTCAGGCCGGACAAAAGCAGTAGATGACTTCTAGTTTTCTTCACTCAACCGTGGCAGTATACTGACATCCCCTCGTGCAACCTTAGTAGTCAAAAACGTTGAAACTTTTTATGTAAAACTGAGCCAATCTAATAAAAAACCTGATCAGATAGCTTGACTTATTTTTAAGTCAGTCAAGCTTCAAAGCCTGTAGATCTTATCAACTTTTAAGTTAAAGTAAGTGCCTGAACGATTTTTATGATGTGATCATTAATGATTTTGTTGATTGGATCTCATCTGATTCTTAAGTTCTGAGTTAAGCTTTAATTATGAGCGTTAATGTTAGTAACTAACACCATGGTTTCTGTTAACCAATTATGTACTTACAATGAAATACAATCCAGTAAATAATTTCTAGAAGTGATTATTACAAGAATATTAACTGGGTTAAGGAAACTATAAGCAAAATCAACAACATAAGCCAGAAAGGCCTGAAGCATCTGACCTGAAGATGGCAAAGATCATGAATAAGCTTTAAAAAATATAGACTGATGACTATGGCTATATACAGTTAATGAATAGAAGTAATATTTTTTGCAATTCCTGTAATAAAATGCTGCAGCTTAGCAAACCGTCTCTGAAGCATAACCCCAGCAAATTCTGAAATAGAAATTGCGGAAACTAAAATATATGATTATAAATAGGATTAGATTTTAACCTTCAGAAAACTAAGCTTTTTGTTAGATCTCCAGCATAATAAATGAGTAAAATGATTTTTAAGGCTATTGTACATTTGAAATGATTTTACCATAGATCTCATGGAATATATATCAGATTCTCCCAGTATCAACAACTGAACATAACAATACAACAGTTTGTTAAACAGTTTAAACATAGATGTCATTGTATTAACAATTTAAAAAATAATAAAGAATAATAGGAGAGATCTACATGTAGCAGTAATAAAAATGAAAGGTGTAGATTTAGATCTGAAAATATAAATATATATTTATGTCTGTACACATAGATAGCAGTTTAAGTACAAATGGGAGCAGAGATACTTCAGTCGACGACAAACCAAAAGAAACATTAGAAATTATAAAATCCAAAAACCAGATTACTAGTCAACAGTTATACAGTTAGAACTGCTACAGTACCACTGCTCCATTAATACCGTGAAACATATTGACATAAGATTGGTGTCGTAACAGTACCAAGCTCTGTGGAGTATCCCAACACGAAATAAAAATCACAGGCCTTCTGATGGGTGTTCATTGACCTCTATCAGCATATCATAATTCTCGGATCAACATCTAGAGCTTCCTTTGATTACGCCGAAGTTCCGAATTAGGCCAAATTCAATAAATTCTATAACGAGGGCCGTATTCATCTGCATATAATAAATATAAAAATGAGTTTATAGTTTGTTAAAAACATATTAGAGATTATATCTTGAGTATTTCAGGTTTTAATTCTGTGAGTTTTTTCTTCAATGTTTGGGACCCATCATCATTTCTAATTCTCTTATTTGGCTCTCTTTTTCTTGATGATGGATTAGGGAGTGTGATGAGACGCATTGAAGAAAAAACTTTCACACAGTTAAATCCTGAAAAACTCAAGATAGCAAATTCTACTTGTGTTTGAAATTCAATTCATTTGGAGGCAAGCCAGACTACTCTTACTACATGCGGATTGTCCACAATTTATATGCTCTATATTAGTACTGAATTGCAATATATTATCTAATTTTCTACATGCTTATATCCTGAATATATCATACTGAATTTGCATTCTATCCTAAATATTCTATTTCCTTTGTAGTATTTGAAAAACCAAATCTTCTACTTTACAAAAAGAAATTCTCAAAATCTAAAACGGGGTATGATAACTTTACCTGAACATTGCCTGTACTAAGCATGAAACGTTCATAAAAGACTTTGAAAGGTTTTGGGTAAATAGAATTTTATGAGCTGTAAAGAGAGAATACGAATGTAACATACCTTATATTTTCGAAGTATGTAATATAGATCAAGCACGATGCATTAACCAATGGATAGCTGGAACTCCATGTGAAAGAATTAGGCAGATTTTAACTAGCAGACATCCCATGCCATTGACAGTACACCAAACTTTATAATTCACAATATTGTTTTAATTTATTCCATGCAAGCAAAATTCAATTCACAAATGATTCAGGTTCCCACTAGTATCTCTCCAGTCCTTGATTGCTGTAACAGTTTTATATTTTGGGCAATTTGCATGGAGGTTTAACTAAAAAACTGGACTTCGAAAATTCCATGTCATTGTGAAACAGATTTCCAGATTGTTAGCGACAATTTTCACCTTGTTTTTAATCATGAGATGGGAAGAAATTTAGAAAAAGTGCAAAACATTTTATATCTAAACATTAGTTCATCAAAGTTATAACACAAACATTTCCGCAGCAAGTATTGAAGAAAATTAATTACAATCCCAACATTGGATACTAATGCAATGATTTCATCAGAATATATATTTCCAAGCCCATCACGGATAACAGCCATTGCCATAGCACGTATACTTTTTAATGGATCTGATATTGATATTGATGATATATGAGATACATTGTTCTTTCCAAGCCTTTTATCAGACTCGTTGCAAACTATAAGAGTTGCAAAGAGCACAGGCCAAGGCAGGCAATCTACATGAAACATTGCAGCTACATGATTATAACTACCGATATCTACTTTTGCATTACATGATTATACTAATTCTCTTTACATAGTGAAGCTCCTACTAATACAAATTTATTCATGGCCTTAAAGATCCATTTAAAGGGATTAAAAGGCCTCCAAACAAGGACCACCATGCAGTGTTTCCTCAAATACAGTGCATAGGTCCCCCCCAAGAGGTCCAAATAATCGAAGCTTCCACTAATCATATATATATACTAAAGAGACTAAAATCTTAAGTTTCAGATATGAGACAACGACACCAAGGCTTAAACATGGAGTAAATAGATAGCGACTTCACAAGGCCTTAACAGGCTTCAAAACCAAAAAGAGTTTAGACATTCACTGACATCATAGGAACACAGAAAATGATCCTTTTGCATATGCATTTCAAAAACTTTTATGAGAAGTGCATTGAAAGATATGAGGATATTATAACAGGGTGTGGCAGTTACCAGTACAGATAAGCCTAGAAGGACCACCGAAGAAGATTGCGACAGATCCTAAAAACAAACATAGGAACAACAGGATGAGACCCTAGACATATAGATCATGGTAGACGAGAAAACAAAGTTACGGGAGAATATAGAGACACCACAGACAGAGATAGATAGACAAGCACACATAATAGAGATCAATATAACAGAAGACAGACACATACATATTCGACAGACCTTGAAAAAGAAGAGAAAAGGTGGGTTATAATGATCAGATATGAGTTTATAGGTGGGCTTTTCTGTTTACAGACCTGATCATCAATACAGATATAAATTACTAGTCTGATAGCAGAAACAAAGACCATCATCATAATCAATTCTGATTGGGCATGGCAATCATCATTGCAGGATTTGTATTAGGATCATTTGGAACAAAGTGACCCTGGTGGTGATGCTGATGCTGATGATGGACTTGCTGCTGCTGCTGCTGCTGCTGCTGTTGCTGCTGCTGCTGTTGTTGCTGAATTGGAGGCCTTTTACGCTTCTTCTTCTCATAGGCAATACCCCTTGCCTTGGCCTGCATGTCCCTGACTTCCCTTAGGTATAGCCTGACAGCCCTTGCTCCAAAAGGATTGGACTCAGGCTTACCTCCATGCTCCTCATAGGCTGCCCTCAGGCGCCCTATGAGAGCATCCAAGCTACCCCATGCCTGCCTTAGCGGGCAGGAACAAGGAGCAGGAGGATGTGGATGCCCAAAAAATGGACAGGAAGGGACATGAACCTTAGTTTTGCCAAACTGATCCAGATAACGAAGGAATTCAAGCACATGAGCCCCACTGCACTTTGACAAGGCCAAGGGAGGCCTGTGGTTCTTCAAATACTGGCCAAAAGTGTTCCAGTCCCTCCTCTTCTGTGATTCATACCGGCTTGGTGGTGCAGTGGCTGCATTAACTTCCCTGCCGCCTTCACAAGTCCCATTGGATGAAGATCCTTCACCATGCCCTACTACAACCTCTGTACTCATGTCTTCCAAATCCTCCTCTCCAGTATATACTCGGTGTATATAGCACTTATCACTTACCAAGTTGAAATATGTTATAGATCATGCAATACCCCGAACACCCACTTGGTATTCAAGGACTCTAAAGCTCTTCCGTCCTCTCAAGTATGACTCTCAATGCATCTATTTCTTCTGCAAACTCCAAGTTGGTATCCTGGACCGCGCAAGGCACTGAATACCCACTTGGTATTTTAATGCTTTTCAAGCTCTCTTGATGCATATGCTAATGACCCACTCGGGAAACAAGGATTCTCAAGCTCTCCTGATACATAAACTGATTACCCACATAGCATTCAAAGACTTTCAAGCTCTCCTAATTCATATACCAACGACCCATTTGGCATTCAAGGATTTTCAATCTGTACTGATATATATACTGATTACCCACCCACTTGATATTAAAGGATTTTCAAGTTCTCTTGATATATACTGATTGTGTAAATATATATCCAAGGCTTGATTAAGCCTCTCTACTTGAAATCCATAACAGATGGTTGAACAGAAACACAAACCCTATAGTTTAGGTTTCAAGAATTCCAAGTACAAAAGGGATACAAATAAGGATCTCTGGTGTATAAACTTGACTCTAAGCGCTGGGGTATTGGACACAATAACAACAGTCCGACAAAGGCCGAGGTGAATGTAACAGACATACCTGGGAACGCTCCAACTTAAATATAATCAATCTATAAGCAACAGTAAATATTATAGTACTACTGCTTATGCTACTATTAAGGCTGAGGGGTTCTGCTTAAAATCTATGAACCAGTGGAATCTATATACTAAAACTCATTAACAGCCATGAGACAAAACAAATCTATGAAGATGAAACAACTAAGGCTATAACTAAGCTCAACAGAATTGCTTAGCGTTGATCATGGTCATCATCATGAGCATGATAGTAAAATGAAGAGGTGAAGGTTATAAAGATAATTGAATGAGTGCAGCACATGTAGAGGGGGTTAATATTGACGTTAAGGATAGGATGTGAATGATGTAAGAAAGACACTGCCCGTGTGTGGATGATGTCATTATGCTCGCCCTGTTCCACCTCAGATGCAAAGGTTGTCACCACTAGAGTTTAAGTTGAATCTTAGGTGGGTTTGCTTTCATACTCACCAAATATGGAACTAAATTTGACGGTCAACCCTGCCTGTCACACATAACAGTTATCCATTCAAAGTCGCCTTTCAAATGTAAAAGCATACTGTGTTTAAAGACCCTACATTAGATATATGTACGAGTTTTTATTTAAGGTCTACCCAAAACTTTCCCTTTCATGAGATATAATCTTCATAATGATTTGATTGTATTTTATGGCAAAAATGAATAGTTATGGTTATGTCCTTGATTTAAAGAAGTATATATAGAAATTTATCTAATCTATGTAAGTTAATGGTGTATTATGTTGATTTTTATTAAGTTTATAAATGTTTGTTAAGTTAGTTGAGTTATTTGATTGAGTGAAAAAGGTTGAGGGATAAAGCCTTTACAATTAGTGATAGATAATTGAAGATAAAATATAAGTGTAATTATCTTAATAATGATTGTCGACTTTAGTGATTATCTTTGCAATGGTTGTTGGCTTTAATGTAGATTTATAGTGTGGTTTTTTTGGTAAGGGTTTGCAACTTTAATATAGATCTATAGTGATGTTATTTGTAACCCTAGTAAAGATCTATAATAATGTTACTTTTGTTGGTGTGAACGAGGTATATTACCTAACCAGTTTCCCTATTAGGTCTTATTCACACTAGTTTATTTAATTTACTTAGGGCATTTAATATTTGTGTCTCATGTCATAAGATTAAGACACTTGTCATGATCACATGTCCTATCTCATCACCTGGCTTATATAAGCAAGGTCTCTCGTGTACTTTTTGTATCATAATATCATAATTCTATTTTGCACTACAATCAAGCAATTCATCCTCTTGCTACTCTCTTGTGGAAGGTTAATTTATGGTTTTGCAAATGATCCTGGAAGCTTGAGTCCACTGGTGACTCTTACAACTTTAGGAATGGTTGTTGGTGCTAGCGAAGGTCTATCTAAATGCAATTATAAGATACTCATACAATTAAAATGTTTTAATGCTCAATTAAATTAGATTTAGTGTGATGGAATTGTGCAATCACTCTAACTAGAATCCGTTAGGAGTGTTATAAATCAAAATTTGTTTTTGTTTAGAGTAGGAAAAATTGAGGGCTCAAACCTTAACTCACACTATTTAAGACAAACACATTTTAAGAATTTTCTCTTTAAGAAATTACACCTAATGTCAAGAGAAATTGCCTTAGCTTATGGTTAGACTTTAATGAAAAAATTTCAATAGGATCTTCCTCACAAGGCATTAGTACATTTCTATTTTTATCCAAAGATCTTAATGTGACTAGATTTATCTCAACTCGTTCATCTATAATACAAAGATATACTATTTGTCTTATTAGTGACTTAATAGTACCATTACTTTAGAATGTGTACATGTACTATTATAGATTTGCATATATTGGTTATTATATTTTAGATAAGGATTTATCTATCAATTTTACAATAAAAATAACTTAATGTGGGTTTAATATGTTAAGTAAATTAATTTTCAAACCTCATCTTTAATTAAAAGTGTGTTATTGGTAGTGGCCACTCAAACATCTAACTAGGATACTTTAGATAGAGCCTGGTATTACAAACACAATGTTCCAAGAATTGTATTAAATGTCTTTACACCAACCAAGGTATACGATGCCCCTTTTTTTCCTAAAAAATATTAACACTCTAATATAACAATATAAAGAATTAAATAATTTGTAAGAAAACAACATTTTTCCATTGACCATATAAGTCTCAAAAGCTAAAATTCATTTAGCAGGTTATATTAGATTTAAATCTACTTGATTAAAAAATTGAATTATTTTGTAAATAGCTAAATTATTTGAGAACCTTATAATATGTGTGAAGCCCATTACATCTTGGATAGGGATGGGAAAATATGTTGATGGGAACAATCTATATGATAGTAGATGATTTTTTTGGTCTCATCTTAAGTTGATATAACTTTTAAAGGATTGATCTTTTATTGTAGTATACTTTATAATATTTTTCTCTTCTAGATTTTTATTTGAGTTTTTTCCTTGTAATGCTTGGTATCTTCTTTTTCAAAAAGATTGAATGTTGTTTTATGGTTTGATGATTGTATGTGATTATGTGAATTTTGTAGTTTTGTCCTTGGTTACATCATCCTATATAAAATATTCAATTTTGTTGCATACCATGTGATTTCATTCTCTGTCATTTTAATTTTAATATTCTATATTGAGTAATTTTTTGTAATTATTTTTGTGGCTTGAGAGATTCTAATGGTTGTACATGCGAGCTATCACTTCATAAGGAAAGGTGAGTTTCCAAAGTTAAGAAATCATCATCTTCAAAACCCCTACTTTATAGTATATCATTCTTAGCTTTCATAAAAAGCCCTTTAAACTAAGATTATGGGAACACAGTTTTATGGGACATAATTTATATGCAACAAAGAACCCAAAACACACATGTCCTTAAATTGGACAATGAAATTGATCTTTATTCTCTCCTCTAATGAAGTTTTTAGGAGCTACCAAATCAATCATCTTATATGGTGCTCGGAAATTATCATATATTTGTTAAATTAATCAAGTGTGGAATCCCATGGCAAAGTATGATATCATTATTAAATATACATTTTTTTCTTTGTTAATTTTATAAGATCATACACAACAATACTTTGAACATTAGGCCATATATAATAAATGATTAAGTATTGGGATCTACATTCAATGATAGAAAATGAAGTCTAACCAAGAATTTGATAATTGAGATTTTATGATGAAGGAAACATTTTTAACCTACATGACCTTTGCACACATTTGTATAATCTCTAACTTTAATAGGTATGAACAATACTACTTCCTCAACATATATTTGACCTAGATGGCTGATGAGGATGGATTCCAAGTAGTGAATAGTAAGAGGTCATCATCCTCACTATTAAAGAAAGGTAAATCTCTTCTTGAAATGGTTTAACTCCTTTGATATTTTAACTCACAAGGATGTTAGGGTGTTGATATGGAAGGAACTTTAATAGAAGTTACAAGAGGATCTCATGCTATTACACCATATTTTTCTCAATTAGAATTAATTGTGCAAACACTAATACACAAGTTAAGATAGAGGAATGAAATCCTCAAGTTGGCTAATTAGATCTTATTACAAATATTCTTATAGAAGTAGTTTCTTCATCCTCTCCCGCTATTTTAGATAAATAATGTTTTGGAGATAATATTATTGGATCTAAATGAACATGAATGTTTAAGCATGCAAGTTGTTAATCTAAAAGGGGGATCAATTGATTTTCTTCTTCATTCCAATACTAAGCACCCATTACAAGGCTTTAACTTACTCCACATAAGGATCTAGTTCATTATATAGGACATTGATCTACACAATTAAAGATATTAAAAAATGATGATTTGGTAAATAATGTTGGTAAAAAAATATAATATTTAAAATTCAATGAAAGAAGGTCACAAATTAGTTGAATATGAAAATGTTATGCCCTCACAAGTTCTTCCCTAAAACTAATTGATAATTTTACAAATAAAACACAATTGTAAATTACTTATTGATCAATTCTATCCCTTATAAAAAAACTTATGTTTTAGTTAAATCACCAATTTCATAAGTGTGAGTTTTAGGTTCTATACTCACTCATGATCCATTTGGTAGTCTATTTTCTCAACTCCACATATTGTCTTCCAATTGAAACTAACCTAGAGATCATCTCTTTTAGGAGTGAATGTTTCTTGTCATATCATCTCTGAGTCTTGCTAATAAACCATTTGTTTAGTCATTTAGAAATAAAGACGTGTTATCATTTTTTTTCCAATAATATCATTCTTCTTAGAGTTGCTACACGTTAGATCTTTTCTCTAAGATTATTTTTTAGGTGGAAAAACTCACCAACATATTACAAGAAAATCCATAGTCCAATATGAACCTTTTAAAAATGGATGTTGTATAGGATAAACTTAGTGCAATTGCTATGAATCAGGAATACATTACTAAGAGAGTTGATAAAGTGATGACTAATTTTGAGTTTTTTTCAACACTAGGCAACTCTTCATACAAAGGGACAAATCAACTAATCCAATTTCCAGTATGTCAAGAACATTCAAACCTCGATTAAGTACCTAACATAGAGATATGGATTGGAAGTGGAATAACCTTGTATTGATGAAATTGATATGGAATTATTGTGACTAGGTACACGACATGCCCCAGTCCTCCTTGAACTAGGGACCCTCTCTTGAGTTCTAGTGGCTTTTAGTCCTTAATTTTGGTTCTATGTATGGTCCCATGCCTTTGGAAAGTTCTAAGTTAATATGATTACTTTCTCTATTTTGAGCAATTGAGAATTTCATCATGACATTTTAGATTTGCAAAGAATTTCTATCTAGTGCTCAATGAGTCTTTTATGTTTTACATCAAGTTTCAATGAATGTAGATAAATTCATAGTGTATCTTGTCTTGTTTGTGTATGCATGTAAGTTTGAAATTTATCATTGACTTTGGTTTGAATAGATTCAACATGTTTTCTCTTGATGCCTCTATTTTAGAACCTTTGTTCATGGATATTTTAGGTTCCTTATATATTTTTTGGATTAGTTTTGAACTTCTTTGTTCATATGTATCTTGGACAGGTTTATATATATATAAGCCTTATGTTGAGAAGCTCTTTGTTTATACACAATATGGCTTAGTCTCAAACTTCAGGTTCATGATCCTCATTTTGGTTGCTTTGTCTTGTTCATGGTAGGTTCTCTATGCATGTTGTGAGATGTTTTGAACCTTTTCTTGAAGCCTTTTGTTTATGTTTTGAATGGTCAAACATTATAGTGTGCATCTTATCTCATAGGTTTAATCCCCATCCATTGATTTCAATATGTTTTTCTTGCACCATTAGATCATGTCATAGCTTAACAAGCCTTACCTTGTTGACATTTTTATATATTCTTGCATTGACCAATGTTTGTCAATCTTTGAGCTCTTAAGTCACTCTATCATAATGTAAAGGTGACTTAAAGAACCAATTTCATAATACATTATTCATTGAGTCCATATTCTTTTGCTTCTTTAATACTCAAATTGATGTTTTAGCATGGGGGTTAAATGACTAAATGAAACAATGCACAACTTTAGTTAAGTTGTTAAAACCCCTATCATCTAATCTTGACAACTTTTGTTGAGTCATTGATTTGTGACATGGGGTAAGTTTACCTACAGAAATGGGTATGTTTGGGCACTTAATTTAATTCATGTTATGGGCTTACATGAATCTTAATTAAATCAAAGGAGAACCTAGTGTGTTCAATCACATTGGTTGAGTACAAATATGATGTGGAACTACAACACAATGAACCAATGAAATGATTCCACATAGACAGATTGAAAGGTTGAACATGGCAACTTTTGTTGCATTTTCACGAGTATTATCTAAGGGAGGCACCATCTAAAGCGAAGTGTCACTCTTGAGATCAAATGACCATTATTATTATTAAACTCCATGCAACTTATCTTGTGTAGCGACCCCCTGACCATTTGATCTTGCTAACTTTTCCTAAATTGTTGATTCTCAACAAAATTACCAAATGAAATGAAGAATTCATGTAGTGATAAATTTAATGGTCGATCATGATATAAACGGTGTTTTGCAGGTCCATTCACTATGAATTTTGAGGAGTTTTTAACTATGAGCTCATATGCTTTGAATTGTAAGGAATTCTAAACTACAAACATGCCTATTATTATTACTTTACACTACAAGCAATCAATTATGAATAGAATTATAAATTTCAACTTAAATGTAGGCTATGACATAATTATGAACATGATATGGATCATTAAAATGGATCTTCCTAGCGAACCAAAATAAAATGAGAAGAAAATCCTTCTCAATAGGGGAGTTCACTATTAATTATAAACCATGGAAGCAACCATGATAACAAGCTTGGCCTAAGATTAAGACCCAAATGACAAAAGTAAATGATCTCTTGATTTAAAAACTTCAAATATGATCACTAATGAAAGTTATGGAGATAAATTGGAAACCTTGTAGACACAAGATTCCGTGACACAAAGCTTAATTTTCTAAGGAATTGAATCATTTGCTAATAAATAATCAATGCCACAAGAAACTTGATTTTCTTCATGTTAAATTGTTAATCAATGGGATTCTATATATGTATTTCTCAAACTTAGTTGTTGATTATGAGGTCCAATTTGATTGAAAGTTAATTTTGTGCTTTTTTCAAGAAATTTGATACTCTATTTTCTTTTGTAGGATATTAATTGGGCAACATGAACACCTTATTCAATGGATTTGTTGCATATGAAGAATAGATATCTAGAGCATTAGAGAGTTGTTGTTAAGCTACCTTGATGAGGATAAATGCAATAATTTAATGAAAACTGTGTGACCATTAACAATATTGTTGTCTCTTGGAGATTCAACTTGAAACTTATCTTAATGAGCTTGTTTCCACTAATCATAAACAAAGTCTTTCTTATTAGGAAGAAATATCTAGGTTTCTTGCATTAAAATTATACACATGGAGATTAAATAAGGAGACAATTCAAATTTAGAGTAGTGTCAAAGTTCGATAAAGACCTATTTGAAGCATTGATTAAAGAGATGCTATTTAAATTAAGACCTCTCTAAAGGAAGTTGTAATAATTTTATCAGATTGTGGCTAGCTTGAATATCTCGATGCACCTACTACCATTGGAAATTAAATTAGGACTTATCGCTTCAAATTTGGGGTTTTTAATCTTAGAATTTCAAACTTGAATTTATATTTTGTAGCCAATTGGAGGCAAATGAACTAAGATTTTCCTCCTTGGGGAACCTATAAATCCCTAGTTTAACTTGACATTATTATGCATTAGAGACCATTCATTCACATTTTTATTGAAATACCATTAAATTTTCTACATTTATCTTTTCTTGTTCTATGGTTTTCCAATATGATCTATGATATTCTAAAATCTTTTTTATAATTCACTTAAGAATTTGATGAATTTTCAACTTGTTTCTTCATATCATTGAGTCTTTCTAACTATTGGCTTCTGTATGGTCAACTTGAGCATTCCAAAAAAGTGTTTATGAAATATATTTTGCATTAAGGTTGTGAGGGTTTGTATTTTCAATCTATTCATGAAATATGGTGGTTGTTTGTGCTCATCTTCGTAGTTGATCACTTTCTAGGATATTACACCATTTTATGCTCTTAGTTGTGTGAAGATTAGTTAAGCAAGGATTGGCTTATAATTAGATTTGTCTATTTTATAAAATTTAATTTGATGAGAGGATGAAACCAACTCATTCTTAACCTCCCTTTTCTCCCTTTATGTTTTGTATTTTCTTTAAAATCTCTTAGATTAGGATTGTCAGCTCATGCCTTATTTCTAAATTACTAAATTACTTTATCTGCAAGTCTTTATTTGTGCATAATAATGATAAATGAGATTTTGGATTAAAAATGTTTTACATTTATTAATTTCTATTGCTAATTAGAGCATATTTGCAAACAATACTTTTTGTTTAATTCTTTTAGATTCTATTGAATTCCCTTAAATGAAGCAACTATAATTAACCTCTAGATTACCTAAGCATGTTAAAACTTAGTGATAAAGAACCATGGAAGAAGCAGTTCTCTTTCAAGTAGAAAACTATCTATTCTACATATTGTTCTATCAAAACACGCATCAAATACCAAATTTATTTGGATACCTTAGACAAATTATAATATATTTAATTTTACTACTATATTAACAACAAACTTGTTTAGATTTCTTAAATTGTCAAATAAAGTTAGATCTACTCCTCTATTTGTTCAAAACACATTACTAATATATAACTATTTATCCTTATTGTATTCAATATAATTAACTAGTTTTCTTTTTTCAAATACTAAAGCAATATTTATTAGGGAAAAAAAAGAATTGTATTGGTCATAGCTAATTAAAAAAAATGGTATTTTCACACACTTTGGGTATTATCTAAGGGAGGCACCATCTAAAGTGAAGTGCCACTCTCAAGATCAAATGACCATTATTATTAAACTCCATGCAACTTATCTTGTGTAGTGACCCCCTGACCATTTGATCTTGCTAACTTTTCCTAAACTGTTGAATCTCAACGAAATTACCAAATGAAAAGAAGAACTCATGTAGTGATAAATTTAATGGTTGAGCATAATATAAAGGGTGTTTTGTAGGTCCATTCACTATGAATTTTGAGGATTTTTTAACTATGAGCTCATATGCTTTGAATTGTAAGAAGTTCTAAACTACAGACACACCCATTATTATTACTTTACACTACAAGCCATAAATTATAAATAGAATTATAAATTTAAACTTAAATGTAGGCTATGACATAAATATAAACATGATAGGGATCATTAAAATGGATATTCATACTGAACCAAAATAAAATGAGAAGAAAAACCTTATCAATAGGGGAGTTCACTATTAATTATAAACCATGGAAGCAACCATGATTACAAGCCTGGCCTAAGATTAAGACCTAAATGACAAAAGTAAATGATCTCTTGATTTAAAAACTTCAAATATGGTTGCTAATGAAAGTTATGGAGATAAATTGGAAACCTTGTAGACACAAGAGCTCGTGACAGAGAGCTAATTTTTTTAAGGAACTGAATCATTTGCTAAGAAATAATCAATGCCACAAGAAACTTGATTTTCTTCATGTTAAATTATTAATCAAAGGGATTCTATATATGCATTGCTCAAACTTAGTTGTTGATTATGTGGTCCAATTTGATTGAAAGTTAATTTTGTGCTTTTTTCAAGAAATTTGATACTCTATTTTTTTTTGTAGGATATTAATTGGGCTACATGAACACCTTATTCAATGGATTTGTTGCATGTGAAGAATAGAGATTTGGAGCATTAGAGAGTTGTTGTTGAGCTACCTTGATGAGGATAAATGCAATAATTTAATGAAGATTGTGTGAACCATTAACAATATTGTTGTCTCTTGGAGATTCAACTTGAAACTTATCTTAATGAGCTTGATGCCACTAATCATAAACAAAGTCTTTATTATTAGGAATAAATATCTAGGTTTCTTGCATTAAAATTATACACATGGATATTAAATAAGGAGACAATTCAAATTGAGAGTAGCGTCAAAGTTTGATGAAGACCTATTTGGAGCATTAATTAAAGAGATGCTATTTAAATTAGGACCTCTCTAAAGGAAGTTGTTGTAACAAATTTGTCAGATTGTAGCTATCTTGAATATCTCGATGCACCTACTACCATTGGAAATTAAATTAGGATTTATCGCTTCAAATTTGGCGTTTTTAACCTTAGAATTTCAAACTTGAATTTATATTTTGTAGCCAATTGGAGGCAAATGAACTAATCTTTTCCTCCTTGGGGAACCTATAAATCCCTAGTTTAACTTGACATTATTATGCATTAGAGATCATTCATTTGCATTTTTATGAAAAACCATTACTTTTCTACATTTATCTTTGCTTGTTCTATGGTTTTCCAATATGATCTATGATATTCTAAAATATAATTTTATAATTTACTTAAGAATTTGATGAATTTTCAATGAGTCTTGCTAACTATCGGCTTTTATATGGTCAACTTGAGCATTCCAAAAATGTGTTTATGAAATATCTTTTGCATTAAGGTTGTGAGGGTTTGTATTTTTAATTTGTTCATGAAATATGGTGGTTGTTTGTTCTCATCTTTGTAGTTGATCAATTTTTAGGATACTACACCATTTTATGCTCTTAGTTGTGTGAAGATTAGTTAAGCAAGGATTGGATTCTAATTATATTTGTCTATTTTATAAAATTTGTTTTGATGATAGGATGAAACCAACTCATTCTTAACCTTTCTTTTCTCCCTTTATGTTTTGTATTTTCTTTAAAATCTATTAGATTAGGATTGTCAGCTTGTGCCTTGTTTCTAAATTACTAAACTACTTACTAAACTACCTTATCTGCAAGTATTTATTTGTGCATAATAATGATAAATGAGATTTTGGATTCAACGTGTTTTACATTTATTAATTTCTATTGCTAATCAGAGCATATTTGCAAACAATACTTTCTTTTAGGTTCTATTGGAACCCTTAAATGAAGCAACTATAATCAACCTCTAGATTACTTAAGCATGTCAAAATTTAGTGATAAAGAACCATGGAAGAAGCAATTCTCTTTCAAGTAGAAAACTATCTATTCTACATATTATTCTATCAAAACACACATCAAATACCAAATTTATTTGAATACCTTAGACAAATTATAATATATTTAATTCTACAACTATATTAACAACAAACTTATTTAAATATTTTTAATTGTCAAATAAAGTTAGATCTACTTCTCTATCTGTTCAAAGCACATTACTAATATATAACTATTTATCCTTATTGTATTTAATATAATTAACTAGTTTTCTTTTTTCAAATACTAAAACAATATTTATTAGAAAAAAAAAAATTGTATTGGTCATAGCTAATAAAAAAAGGTATTTGGATCTAAGAGACTATACCACATCAATATCAAGTCTAATGGCATCCACGGTGCAAATTCATTCATAAAATACTAGAGCCATTGAGTAGCGATTTGACTGGTTGCTCAGATAGCAACAATGAAATCCAAGTCTTTTTCCATAAATCTAAAGGAATCGAGAAACAATGTTATTAAAATACAAAGAAGAACGGACATTTCCTTTCATGATAGCCAACTTATGTGATTTACGAGTTTCTTGGGCCAGCTTGGTTTTCCCTAGAAAAAGTTGCTTCCAAAAAAGATGTCACTTCTTTGTTATCAAGCTCTTTTAGAGCAATACTTAGGATACCTGACAAATAAACTATAGCACATCAACCTCCTAAATTTATCCGTAATCATTTGATATCCTACTCCTCATCTCTATCATTCTTTCTGTATATAACTTCACCATTTGAAAGAATTTATTATTATTATTATTTTTAATATTGTTGTATCTGCTTTATAATATGCCCCACTTATTCTCCTTTTTCTATATCACTTGTTTTTACTATTTGGCATGGTTTGGTTGCATAATCATTGTCTTCTCTGAATATGTGAGAACTTTTTTTATTTATTTGTGTTAAATTTTTAAATAAAAAGATTAAATATTAAAATTAAGAGTTGAAGTATACAGTTAATCTTCAAAAAATACTGATAGTATTGAATCTGGTTCCAAAGTTAAATGAGTAGAACCTAGATAAAAGCAGAAACCAAACCAGTTCATGGCTCCACAAAAAAACAACATAGTGTTGTAAATTTATTCATCAAACTCTTCACTTGTTTTTACTATTTGACATAGTGTGTTTGCATAATTGTTGAATTCTCTAAATATTAGAAAACTTTTTCTATGATTTATTGAAGTGTTATAATATTTTAACGAAAAGATTATATAATAAAATCAAGAGTTGAAGTATATTGTTAATCTTCAAAAAATATGGGTGATATTGGATTAGGTTCTAAAGTCAAATTAGTAGAGCCTAGATAAAACAACACCGAGTCCTAAAAAACTACAAACCAAACAAATTCATGGTCCCACAAGAAAAACAACATAGTGTTGTAAATTATCGATCAAACTTTTCACTTGTTTTTACTTTTTAATATGATTTGCTGCATAGATAATGAGTTTTCCAAATATGAAAAGAAAAAAAAAAAAATCATTTATTTTAGTGTTTGTTTTTAATGAAAAAAATATATATTAAAATCAAGAATTAAAATATATAGTAGATCTTCAAAAAATATGCTCAGTATTAAATCAGGTTTTAAAGTCAAATCTAGAATAAGACATCCACATAATCAGATCTTCAAAAAATATGAGATGTTCTAAAGTCAAATTTGGAATAAAACAACCACATAACCGGATCTTCAAAAAAATGAGATGTTCTAAGTCAAATCTGGGATAAAACAACCACATAACCAGATCTTCAAAAAATATGAGTTGTATTAAATCACATTCTAACATTTTGAAATAAAACAACCACATACCCAGATCTTCAAAAAAATATGAGCCATATTAAATCACGTTCTAGAATCAAATCAATAAAACCAAGATAAAACAACCACATACCAAAAAAAAATTCACAAACCAAACAAATTTACAACCCCAAAAATATTATGAATTTGCCCACCAAACTTCAACTAAATTTTGAGACACCCTCCATGATTAGTTTCAATTCATGACGCATTTTCCTATCATTTCTTCTTGCTTGTGTACTTACAAGGTTTGTTAGTTTACTTGAGTTTCAAGCTGACTAATGTCGCCTTGTAGAGTTAAATTTTATTATTAATTATATTTTTATCACTTTTATGTGGCCTCCAAATCCCCTTTTCTTGGGCCTTCCCCATCACAAAAGAGAGCCACTAAAGTGGGTGGATATTTAGTATTCTGTCTAGTGATGCACCCATTTAATGATCATAGAATCAAAACCCACCCAACATTTACTACTCTTCCACTACCATATTTAAATATATTTAAATTCCATGTGTACTATTCAAAGTAACAACCATTCACTTATTTTAAGCAAAGGCTTTTTACTTTTGATATATTTTATGTTTTTAATCTTTTACCGTGTACATATTGTTATATTCAAGTCATTATTATAAGACTATTTTTATGTGTAGTTATGAAAGCAAAATCAAGTGAGTGAGTTGAAAAGATAAAATATTTAGGAAGGCTCTCAAGGACCATCATATTAAATTATAATGTGATGATATCAAATTGTATAGAATAAATATACATAAATATATTTTGAGGGGATAAATTAACAAATTTAAAATTCTAGATAAATTAAGGAGTCGAGTATGATATTAAATTGATTGAAGTAAATTAAATGAGATAAAAAAATAGGCATATGTTAAATTGAAACTAGGAGAGATTAGGGCTTACCTAATTTTCATGGTTGATAGAGAATCATTCATTATTTTGATCATGACTTTTAACTATAGTTTAGAATCATTTAAAATTAGATGTGTTAGAAGCAAAATGATGAAATTTGAACTAGGTTGCCCTTAGAATTTTATGGAGGTACATGATTGCAAAGGATTCTATCCTAGATGGCACAATTCTATCTCCCTCACATGATTTCATCCTTTATGGAATTTGATTGTTAGTACCTTCAAAAGAAGTTTGCTTGATGTATATCTAGATAAGAAAAAAATTGGTGGTGTTAAGAAGCCCTATTGGGACTTGCCATAACAATGGGAAAGAACAATCAAATTCCTTGTTAGTAGTCAAGCTCTGGGACTAATTCAAAAGTGATAGAGATGGAGAATAAACAAAGGTGTTGGATGTTATAGTAATCAATAGCTAAACATACAAGTGTTAGTGATATATATGTAAATGTGTTGTCCTATTTCAAATAGATGCTTTCTGCGATATCAAATTTCTATGTGATGATTAAATCGAACTAGGATGATAGGAAATTCAAGGTGTTTTTTGAAATGCTAGAGAGTGGGAAAACTCTTTGTAGGTAAGTGTGTGGAGATCTTCCATGGCCAAGCTTTGAGGATGCCCAAGGAGATGTAGAAGGAGAGGATGAGGACAAATAGAGATGTTCTTTGGATAATGAAGTGGAAGAAAGATTTATTTGCATATGGTTTGAGACCCAACAAAATGCTTGTATAGTGAAGTTTATGTTTGATGCGAAGGTGCCCCCATTCATAATGTCCTCTAATGCTAATGGTAATAGGAGTATTTCTTCTTTGGAGGTCTTGTCTACAAAGTTGGGCTTCTCTATAGGTGTTGGTTTGTAGCAGGGGCTATAGCATGGTTTAATTCCCTCCTCTGTGGTGACGCATGAGGTTGATTCTACTTCTGGCATATAACCTATCATTTGTCTTATCAACAAAAAGATAGAGAAGGTTGTTGGTTTAATGAAGGATTTGAGTGAGTTTAGTGATGGCCCCCTCCTCCCCCTTATGAGGTGGTTATAGTGCTATGCATGGATCCCCTTCTCTCCTACTAGGCTAGGGCTTTGAGTGTGGCACAAGGGAGGATAAAGGGAGGTAGATGTTCTATGGAGTCACTTGCTCTTAGTGGTGTTGTGGAATTAGGAAGGTTGCAACCTTTGAGTTATGGAGCTAGTTACATATCTTGGGTAGATATGTTAAAAGGTTAGTCACCTAATTTATCTTGCTCTAAACCTAAATTGTCCTACTCCCTAGAATCGACCAAGGATGGTAAAAGCATTCTCCTTAGGGTTCTAGATTCAGTATTTGAAAGATCTTCTAGGCTAGATAATGCTCCTATCAGGAAATGTTTAATTGCTAGACCAAGCATAGATTGGTGATCCCACAATAGTGTGTCCCACTTTTTGGCTAGAGAAAGACATTGAAATCAACATTTTGAACCAAAATTTTTACTTTTTGTCACCTATAGCAACTAAACCATTAAGAATTTGAAGATGATGTGAACTAGTGATTTTTTATATTTCATGTGTAGATTGTAAATATATTTTAAAAAATAAAAAAATAATTTGTGAAAATTTTTACGTAACTTTAATAACTTATTTTTTATAGTTAACAATATTTTTAAAAAGTGATGTTTATTCCATATCGCATAACTTTTTAAAGAAAGGATAAGATTATAAGTTTTTAAACATAGATTCGTAACACCAATATCTAGTGCGTAGGCATTTTTTCATAATTTTTTGTTGCATATTTTACTTTTATTAATTTTTGGAGTGAGATTAATTATAATTTAGACATAGGTTTGTTCCATATCGCATAACTTTTTCATGTATATATCCAAATTAACTTTTTTTGTTGAAACAAGGACATCAATACCTAGTGCACATATATTTTTTTAAAAAAATTCTCTGTTTTACTATTTTTCCACTAATGGAACAGAGACCTTGATGTTCTATGAAAAACCTATGTTCACCAGAAAATATAATAATCAAATTAAATAAATTTAAAATTACACTTTTTGGAAAGATTGCTCTAAAGGCTACAATCTTGTAAATTATCTTGTCATATTGAATCCATTTGTTGGTCCAACCCAAGGTTTGAAATAGAAAATTTTAAGGAAAATCTGAAGACTAAGGTTGAAAGGTCGTTTCTAGGACCTTCATTCGAAGGACCTTCAAATGAAGGTCCACAAGAAAAAAAACTTCAAACGGTTTGAAGGTCCCTTTCTATTCTTTTTACAAAAATTTCCATAGAAGGAATAAAAGGGACCTTTGTTTGTGTTGAATGCAAAGAATACTAAGAGGAGGGGTGAATCAGTATTCTTAAAACCTTTTCTTTCACACATTCATTAATCCACTTAACAAATTCAATAACATGAAAGCAAAGTAAACATGAGAGGGGTAGCCACAAATTCATAACACATAAACACCAAGATTTTACGTGGAAAACCTAAAAAGGGAAAAACCACGGTGAGTGTTAGCTCACAATATATTATGATAGAAATACCGAATTACATGAAGGCTCACTACCTTAGGGCTCACTGCCCAAGGACTTACTATCCAAGAAGTGCTCACTACAAAAAGGCTCACTACCAGAATGATAGAAGAGAAGATAGAAGAAGGATTGGCTCACTGCCAAAAGAAGACTACTATGAGTGCATCTACAAAATGCTGAAATGCAGTACCAATATGCTCAATATACAGATTCAAAGGTCTTCATATTGTCCGCCCTGCTTTATTGCTCTGCTTTACATATACTCCTATTTTCTACTCCTATTATCCTTTTCCACTCTGCAAACTATCTTAATATTAAACACATATCAAATTCGTACACTTTTCAGACACACCTTACCTCCAACACCAAAATCCATCGAATATATATATATCCACATAAGATTCATCTCACAACCAGGTTAGCAACCCAGACATGAAATGTGTAAACAAGTGTTGTACCTTGTCGGCTTGATCTTGTGCTCAAATAGGAATGCGGATCCAAAAATACATACAATAGTCTTCATATAGGTCAGTACCAAACATTCAACCAATTAGATTGATTGTTCAAACAATATATCTTCTCCGCAAATAGATCTAACATGCTTGTCAGCTTGTTCCTTAAGAACACACTTGACCAATTCAACTGTCACATCATAACTTCTACTGCGGATCGTATTAGACTCTAAAAATCATAAACAAGTGTTGTACCTTGTCGGCTTGATCTTGTGCTCAAATAGGAATGCAGATCCAAAAATACATACAATAGTCTTCATATAGGTCGGTACCAAACATTCAACCAATTAGATTGATTGTTCAAACAATATATCTTCTCTGCAAATAGATCTAACATGCTTGTCAGCTTGTTCCTTAAGAACACACTTGACCAATTCAACTGTCACATCATAAATTCTATTGCAGATCGTATTAGACTCTAAAAATCATACCTAACATTCATTATTGACCTCTTAGCATACCTTCAGAACTGCAAACCAAAATATGCCACATCGGAGGGATGCAGACCCTTTTACTCTGGTACTATGCACTGTTCATGACTTAACTCTATTCACCCAGACTTATCTATTTTATCATGACTTCCAGAGGAAGTCAGGACTTGAACACTGGAACATGTGATCACTAGGTAGCTATGAACAACATACCTGAACCGCAAGTAATGATCTTCAATTGTGGAGGCATACTAACCCAATCTCTGACACTTACTCTACATACTGCCCATACTTAGTCATTTATTCTTCCGGAGTAAAGTCTCTTTGCCATGCCGGTGGAAACTCTTTTCTTTGTTGCCATCAATGACAACATTTAACATTCATCAGAGTAGTATATTCATCAGAGCAGTGTCTCTTACCAACAATTTGAAGGTCCGTTTCTATTCCTTTTATGGAAATGACCTTTGTTCGAAGGTCCTTTCCATGAAAACCCTCAAACAAATGTTCACCTTCATTCGAGGGTAATTTTTTAATTGCCTTCAAATGAAGGCACCTTCATTCGAAGAAATACCTTCAAATAAAGGTGTTTGGTAATTTTTTTCTCTCACCCTATGCCAAATTCTAATGTTCCACAAGTGGGACACACTATTGTGGCTACCTAGATGTGGTTAGAAATTAGGCTCAAAGGAAATGGAAACTAAGTAGCTAAGTTCAGATCTTAGCTATAATTAAAGGTTTCTTTCTAATCTCTTTTTCAAATCATGAGGACTATGGTAGGTCCCTCTTGGATGGTTAATGGTCTCTTGGAAAAACATGGCTTTTCCTTAGAAAATGAAAACTAGGTTTTGATCTAGAGAAGGAGTGCATCAACAAGGTTCCTATTTGGGTTAGACTTCTTGGCCTTCCATTGAAATTTTGGGCAACTCATTACTTTTGATATAGTGACCAAGTCTAGAAAATGGCTACTATTTTCTACATTTTGTGTGAATGTAGATGTGGATAAGGAGCTTCTGACTTTAGTCACCTTGTCCCAAAAGTTAGTAATTGGGTGCAATAGATTAAGTATGAGGATGCCCCAGTGGTTTGTATAAAGTTCCATACGTCTATCCACTTTTCTACTTCCTACTAAGTCAAGAGGAGGAAACAAAATCTATAGAAAATGAAGGAAAAAATGAGCTTGGTCTTCCTTAGGTTAATGATGAGGTGCTATCCATCGAGATGGATAAAGAAGTCATCCATATGACAAAAAATTAAGGTGCTAAAGTTTGCCCTCTGGTGGGAAAGAATTACTCTGAATAAAACTTGATTTCTCTAGTTGAGAACACTACATTAGAGGTTGGTGAGGAGAGGAAAGTTTGTGGTGGTCTAAAGGGTCCTAATTTCCCTTCACATAGAGTCTTGCCTTCTTTTTACTGTCCATCTCCAATTAGATAACAATGAAAAATGAAGATCGGGAGCCCAAAAGGTTCTTCTGGCTTAAAGTTTTCAAAAAACCCTATGAAATCTTTTGTTTGATGTTTGGATACTAAAGGAGGGATAATGGGAAGGAAGAAAATTAACTTTAGCATTTCAATGGGTAGGACTGTTACTAGTCTTTAGGGCTCTTTAGAGCTCTACAACATTACATCACTTGGCTGGCCTTATTATGGGTAGTTTGCCTTGTGCTATTTGTTTCAATCTGATGTTGTGAGTTGTTTATGTGTTGTTAGTGTGGTATTTGTAGTTGTCAGTTTGTAGCCTTAATGTTGCTAGTCCTTGGTGTTATCTCACTATTATTTTGTTAAGCTTCAGGATTGAATATGTTGTCTTTGTGAAAGGATTTAGGCCCTTTCAAAAAAACACCTTTACCCATAATAAAAAAATGAACTGGGATTCTACTGTTGAATACACAACCTTGGACACATAACTCAAGGCCTTTTAGGACCCATGACCACTTAAGAACATAAACATGTGTGGAAATTGGTTGATTCTAGAAAGCCTCAAGTTAATAACATAAATATGTACACATAGTGGTGTAAAAGGAAAGGGGAAAAGTGCAAGGCATGCACTTATCTACTTAACATTTTCCCTCCCAATTTAGTGTTTGTACAAAACTAGGTGAGCATGCATGCCAAACTAGAAATACTTAAAAATAACTATGAGAAAAAGGATGTGAAGCTTCTAGAATATGAGTCATTGGAATGAGTATGTGTCCCCAACCTATCAAAACTATATCTAAAAAAAATAATAAAAAAATAGTAATAATATGCCCCCTCTAATTGTCTACTATGAAGGAGTACACACAAATTGAGGAGAGAAAATTGAAAAATAAAATGAGGCCTAAAAATTAATTATGAAAATAAAGTATGAGATGTAAATATAAAACTGAGAAAAGCATTTTTAGTTCTTGGATACTTCTCTATGTATTTCATCAATGTGAATGAAGGATGTGGATGAAATGCCCCCACAATTTTACCCTTAAAGAGAAAGCGTGAGTACATAAAACCTACAACAAAAAATGCATTGCCCTCCAAGTGGCAAGATCAAGTGAAAAGAATAGAAATAACATGAACACAACATATGCAACTATAGTATGATGTGCAAGAAAATCAAATGATAAGAAAAGATAGTAACCAACAAATTTAGTGAAATTAGGGTGATGTGGGTCTATCTCAATAAGACCACAATATGTGTCACATAAATCAATGTTCCCATGGGACTACCTCTATGATGCCATGTTGCATAGATGATGATGATGATGTATGGTCATGAAATGTCTCTCTATGAACATAAGTAATGTATAAATGTGTCAATTGTGATGTATTCATTAAAATAGATAGGCTAGATGTTGTGACTTGGCTTTTATACCCTTGTTGAGATTCTTTAGTGGGGTTTATGTATCCTTCCTTCATTTGTATCATGTTTGATATCTTTGTTTGCATCGATGTAATATGTGCTAGGTATATCATTAGAATTTTCATTAAAGCTAATATACTCATTATCACTAGCATTTGAAGAATCCTCATCATCCACTTCCATTTGAGTAGATTCATCATGTTTAAGTACTAGAGATATATTTTTATGATCATCAATGTGCCCCACTTGTATCACATTTTTATTAGTAGATCTTGTATTTTATGTTTAAGTGTGATTCACATACTCATGGTATGTCAGCATATTTGATGATAATCACAAAAATATCCATCCTTGAAATGTGGCAAGACATCTCTAAATGTAGCAATTGGCTTAACAAGACGTAATGTCATGAGTTAATTTTGTAAAATTTATCTTTATACTATAGGTGAAGGATCCTCCAATCTAGTGAGTTCTATAAATGCTTTTGGTTTTACTTGAATGACATTTGTGTGATGATCCTCATTGTTGTTGATAGATTTGATTTCACCCTCATTGCCCCCATTTTTAAAAAAAATGACTCTAATTGTAACTCATGGGAATGAGGGGAAGTGCTTTATATTCCATAGTGTAAATAAATTTCTAACAAGACAAGCTTACATTGGGATATGCTAGCACACTACTCAAAAAATGAATGATAATTATTGAAGAGCACTTTTTCTTTCAATATTGAAAGTAAACTTTTGATAAGTAAAAATTGACTCACTATTTAGTAGTTGGAAACTCATCTTAGCTATCATAATTCAAAATAGAAGCAAATACTCTTTAATTGTCTCATTTTCTCCTTATTTACATTGTCTCAAGTTGGCAACTATTATTTTAGGCTCAATGTTGTGTTGGAAATGAACTACAAAAGCATTGTAGATTTAATTCTCTAAAAGAATAAATTGAAGCATTAAATAATGAATAAAATTGAGTGCATATAACACATGCTTCATGGAAATAACCTAGAAAATAATTTATCCTCATAAAAGTAGTCTAGTCATATAGTCTTCAAGGATAACATATGGATTAATTAATCACCTCTAACATTATACATTAGAAAACTAGGTAACACATGTAGACACCTAAAGTTGACCATGTCCTTACAACACCTCTAACATCACCTTTTGACACTACCTTATATCACATTGTGACATATTTGTCCTAGACCCTTTCATGACCCTTTCCATCATCTAGTTAATTAAATAAATTATATTTATTTAATTAATTTAATCCATTTCCTCCATCACCCAAATTAATTAAATAAATCATATTTATTTAATTAATGTAATCTATTTCCCCTCTTGTCAAATTAATTAAATAAATCTTATTTATTTAATTAATTTATCCTCACACATCATTCCTCTCCAATACTTAATTAAATAATTTTATTATTTGATTAATTTACACTTTTCCTCATCCTTATGCTCTTACCACAAATAATAAATGAGAATCTCAAAAGTCAAACTAAACTTTCATTGTTGAATACTGAGAGGGGGGGGGGGTGTGAATCAGTATTCCTAAAAACCACTTACTTACTTGTTGATTAATCCAATTTCCAAACTCAATAATATGAAAGCAGAATAAACATAAGTACAACAACCATAAAGACATACCACATAGACACAAGGATTTTTATGTGGAAATCCTAAACAGGGAAAACCATGGTGAGTGTTAGCTCACAATATATTATTATAGCAATATCAGATTACATAAGGCTCACTACCCAAAGAAATTCTCACTGCAGGTGGACTCACTATCCATTGAGAAAGAAGGATAGAAGAGAGAAGAAGATTTGCTCACTACCAGTAGTGAATTGTTGCAAATGCATCTACCATATGCTAGATTATAGTTCCATTGAAGGTTCAATACACAGACTCAAAAGTCTTCATTATTTCTACCCTACTTTTTTGCTCTGCTACATATACTCTATTTTCTGCACTTATTGTCTTTTTTTGCTCTGCCAACTACTTTAGATCATGCACACATTGAATTCACACTATATTCCCTCACATCCATTCCTCCAATAGTGAAATCCATTGAATATATATATCCGCAATAAGATTCATCTTACAATCAGGTTGGCCAACTAGATATGAAGTGTGTATACAAGTGTTATACCTTGTCATCTTGATCTTGTGCACAAATAGGAATGCAGACCTAAACAATCATACAATAATCTTCATACAGGTCAGTGCCAATCATTTAATCACTTAGATTAATTGTTCAAACAATATATCTTCTCCACAAATAGATCTAACATGCATGTCAGCTTGTCCCTTAAAAACACGCTTGACCAATTCATCTGTCACATTATAACTCTCATTGTGGACCATATGAGACTCAAAGATTCATAACCAACATTCATTCTGGACTTCTTATTATACCTTCAGAACCTCAGGACAAAATATGCAACAGCGGAGGAATGCGGACCCTTTTTCTCTGGTACTATGCACTATTTTCGTTCACCTAGACTTAGCTATTTCACAATATGACTTCCGGAGGAAGTCAAGATTTGAACACTGGAACAAGTGATCACTAGGTAGCTATGAACAACATACCTAAACTACAAGTAATGATCTTCAACCGTAGAGGCATCCTGACGCAAACACTATCATTTACACTATATAATGTGTACTGCCCATACTTAGCCATTAATCCTTCTAGAGTAAAGTCTCTTTGCCATGCTGGTGGAATCTCCTTACTTTGTTGCCATCAATGACAACACTCAATCATTCATCAGAGTAGTGTCTCTTGCCAAAAATCTCCCCTTTTGGCATTGATGACAACACTTAGTGAAAAATGCTTGTTTGCTCCCCCTTTCTAAATATATTCTATTTTTCTTCTCCCTCTTAGGTGTTTACCCATTTTTCACTAGTTTTCTTCTCCCCCTTTGACATCAATGGAAAAGTGTTGGAATTAGTCTAAACAATTGAGAGGGGGGGTGAATCAGTTGTCACACAATTTAATCTTTTCTGCCTTTAATCTTCTTTCATAACTTATAATCAGATTAATGATATAAACATTAAAGAATGAATCAACAATACATGAGCAGAAATGAATTGAACACACATAACACCAAAATTTTTATATGGAAACCTGGTTAAGGGAAAACCACGGTGGGGGTTAACCCACAAGATTCGTACCTTGTTAAAAGTACTTAAAGGAAAATGGGAAGGCACTTGCCTTTGGGTGCACTGCCCAGAGCTCACTACTCAAAGAGGCTCACTGCCTACAGAATTTATGTTTAACACAAAAGGAATTTAGCTGATAAACATCTTCTTCATGCCTGGTTCAGTCTCATTGAATGCTCACAAAACTTCTTCTCTACCCCCAAATTCTTCTTTACTAACTCTTCATTCTATACTACTCATGTTCTTCTGCTCCTCTTCTCTGCTCTGCTTCTAATCCTTTCTTTGGATTTTATTATTTTTGCACAAGGATGATTTTCCACGACTCAACTACACTCCTATATATGCTTCATCAACCTTGGGATAAACATCAAGGTCGACACTCCAAACATCTGACTTAATGCAAATCACAAAGCTGTCGGCCAAACATGACTAGGACTCAAATCTTCCTCGATCAACACGCGATACTCCATAGAATTATTCTTAGATCATCTGCAACATGCTTGAATCATCTGGTTGGCCAGGACTGGGAAGAATAGTAATATCAAGGAAGAATTCTTCAACAACGGGCTTAATCTTCAATGCAAACCTCCAACACAGTAGGCACACAATCCAGGGACTTCCACAAGCACATTGAATTCAACAATAACATCCACACTACTCCAAATTATCAGAATCACTTGCATCTTCATCCAGTACCTCAAGAACACTGTCTGTCATGACTGTCACACTAGAAAGATTGCTTGCAGACCTCCAAACCATGAACCACTTGAGTTGAGGATACACACTAACTTCCAAAACATGCCTCTAAATCTGCAGATCATCATTTTATATTTCTGGAATAATCCAGACTACTTTTCCTATCACTCTGTCTCTTCTAAATATTGTAAAACTGGTTCTACTCAGATGGCCATACCTTTTTCAAATCTTCATGCAGACCTCTCAAATCTTAATTGGAGCTTCTTTAGATAATCCTCTATACAACCATATGGTCCGCATACATGATCTTCATTAAGTTTCTCAATATTCTCAACATTCCAGTCTCCTCAATCAGGCAACAAAATAGGATACAGTTGACACCAATCACAACAAGGATATGTTGACATCAATGACAACACATCATAAGCACATATTTGCAACAATCTCCCCCTTTGTCATTGATGGCAACATGTGATGTGAAAAACTGATTCAACCATCAAGACAAGATCTTCTCCCCCTTTCTCTTTTCACTTCTACAACAACTTTCTTCACTGCTCCCCCTTTCATTAGCAACTAGTTTTTCACATGACTTCTCTCCCCCTTTGACATCAATGACAAATGACACATATTTGTAATCTTTTCTCCCCCTTTATTCCAGACCGATCTTCAATAATTTGCATATTGACTACTCCCCCTGAGTAGTATATCCTTAACATCAATCTGGATCACAAGATGTGACTATGAATACCACCGGACTGATGCACTTTAGTGCATCTTAGTTCTGATCAGGAGGGGTAATAACCCCTAGCTTCTCTCTGAGATACTCAAAAGTATCTTTAGGCAAAGGCTTGGTAAATATATCTGCAATCTGATCCTTTGAAGAAACAAACTCTAATCTGACTTCATTCTCATTAACCTTTTCTCTTAAAAAGTGAAACTTGATGGATATATGCTTTGTCTTTGAATGCAACACTGGATTCTTGGAGATGTTAATTGCACTTGAATTATCATAGAAGATTATAATAGGCTCTTCAAACACAATTCTGATGTCCTTCAACATTTGCTTCATTCACAAGACTTGAGTGCAATTACCTGCTACTGCTATATATTCTATCTCTGCAGTAGACAGAGATATTGCCTCTTGCTTTTTTCTCAACCAAGAAACCAATCTCCTTCCCAAGAAGAAAGCACCACCACTAGTACTTTTCCTGTCATCCACATCTCCTGCCCAATCAGCATCTGTATATGCTTGAAGAGTGAAGTCATTATCCTTCGGATACCACAACCCATATTCAAGTGTTCCTTTTAGATATCTGAAAATTCTTTTGACTGCTACAACATGGGATTCTCTAGGATCAACTTGAAATCTAGCAATAAGTCCAATTGCATTCATGATGTCAGGTCTGGTGTGAGTCAGATATAGCAGTCCTCCAATCATTGATCTATACCTTTTCTGATTTGCCTTAGGGGAGTCATCATCTTTACTCAACTTGCATCTAGTTACCATAGGATTACTAACTGGTTTTGAATCCTCCATTCCATACCTGACCGAGTGATTTGTAGACCTAAGAATAAATTCATCTCACCAAACATGGACATGTCAAATTCACTTTGCATTTGATCAACAAATTTCTTACACATGTTTCCATTTCCACAAAAAATGATATCGTCAACAAAGACCCCAACAATTAGGATGTGCTTATGATCAATCTTGAAGTAAAGATTGTTATCAATAGTGCCTTTGCTAAATCCTAGTTTTAGAAGATACTTATCTAATCTTGCATACCAAGCTCTTGGGGCTTGTTTGAGTCCATACAATGCTTTTCTCAATCTGCAAACCATATCTCCTTGATTGGACAACTGAAATCCTTTTGGTTGCTCAATGTAGACTTCTTCCTCTAACTCTCCATTCAAGAATGCCGACTTGACATCCATCTGGTAAACTTTGAAATCTTTGAAGGCAACAAATGCAAGAAATAGTCTAACTACTTCTATTCTTGCCACCGGAGCAAAAGTTTCTTCAAAATCAATTCCTTCCACTTGAGAATATCCTTTGCATACCAACCTTGCTTTGTTTCTTACAACTTCACCATCTTCATTTAGCTTATTTTGGAAGACCCATTTAGTTCCAATCACATTTTTGTCCTCAGGTATAGGAACAAGATCCCAAGTGTGATTCTTTTCAATTTGCATTAATCCTTCTTCCATTGCTTTTACCTAATTTTCATCATTGCAAGCTTCACTTACTGATTTTGGTTCAATCTTAGAAATCAGACAGATCTCCTCTTGTTCTTCAGCAATTCTTCTCCTAGTTCGAACACCTCTATTTCTATCTCCTATAATCTGATCTTCAGGATGATTCATCCTTACATACATGGGAGTTTTGGGAATTGCTTGAACTTCTGTTTCTTGAGTTTGTTTCTCTACATCTGTACTAACTTCTTGAGTTTCTGGATTTTCCAGATCAGTCTAGATCTGAGTTTGGGTTTGAAATTGCCTTCCTTGACTTTGACTTTCATCTTGATCATCTAAATCATATCCACAAGACTTGGATTGTCCTTCTTTGCTCTCATCAACTCTGACATTAGCACTTTCAACAATCTTTTTCAACCTCTTGTTAAAGCACCAGTATGCCTTGCTTTGAGTAGAGTAACCCAAAAATATTCTTTCATCACTTCTTGTATCAAACTTGCCTAGATCCTCATCTCTTTTTATATAGCATTTACTACCAAAAATTCTAAAATATCTCATGGTAGGAGGATGACCAAACCATAGTTCATAAGGTGTCTTACTAGAATTACCTTTGATCTACAACCGGTTAAGAGTGTAGACAACAGTACTCACAGCTTCTCTCTAATAGACTTGTGAAACATTTGCTTCCATCATCATGGTCCTAGCAGCTTCTTAAATGGACCGGTTCTTTCTTTCCACAACTCCATTCTGTTGAGGAGTCCTAGGAGCAGATAACTATCTTTTTATTCCTTGCTTCTCACAAAATGTATCAAACTCACCAGAGGTAAACTCTCCACCTCTGTGGGATTTCAGACACTTTATCTTCACACCAAACTCATTCTCCACCATGACATTGAACACTTTGAATTTGTCGAGAGCTTCTGATTTTTCTTTCAAGAAGGTTACCCACATCATCCGTGAGTAATCATCAATTAGTAACATAAAATATCTGTCTCCTTGTACACTCCTAATTCTGGTAGGACCACAAAGATCAGTATGCACAAGTTCCAATCATCTACTTGAAGATTGTTCTTTACTCTTGAATGATGTTGTGCTCTGTTTACCCAATTGGCATTCTCTACACATGCTATCAAGTTTCACAAGTTTTGGAAGATCTCTTACAGCCTGAGTAGAACTTATCTTGATAATGTTATCAAAATTCACATGACACATTCTCCTATGCCATAACCAACTCTGATCAATCTGAGCAATCAAGTAACTATTACCAGAACTACTTAAATGAAAGATGTTACCTCTAGTCTGAGTACCAAATGCAACTTCAGTTCCAGAGCTTTCGAAGATTCTGCATTTTCCATCGTTGAATCAGAGATTATAGCCCTTGTCAACCAACTGTCCAACACTGAGAAGATTATGCTTTAGACCTTCCACATACAAAACATCATTTGTGTTATTCTTACCATCAAATGAGATGGATCCTCTGCCACGGATTCTACCAGCTGAGTTATCTCCAAATTTCACAATTCCACCTTCATATTTTTCAAAGCTTACAAAATTACTTTTATCACCACTCATATGATGAGAACATCCACTATCAATCACCCATTCATCTTTTCCAACAACCTGAGCAGCCAAGGAACTTTCCACATTTGAACAGCTAGCAAATTCAGTAGACACCAAATCTTCTTCTTTCATAGCAATGAACACCCAATCATCTTCAGTGGAATCTCTATGATCAGATTCATCATCTGTGACTCCTTCTTCTCCAGCTTCTTAGACATAGTAACATTTCTTCTAACCTTTGTATCTGTTAGGGTTTGGTTTTGAAAACCTCTCCAGACATCTTGAGGTAAAATGACCAATCTTATTACAAGAAGAACATTTGAATGGCAACTTTCCTTCATACTCACTGGATCCTCTTGGCATCCTTTTGGCAATAAGAGCTTCAAGTTCTGTAGTTTCAATTTCATCATCTTCAAGATCCTTCCTTGCCTTTGTAAACCTATTTGATCTTCCTGAAGAACTTTCACCTGGATCATATCTTTGTTTTCCATATACATTGGCCTTAAATGCAGATTCAGACTTAAGAAGAGAATCACCAAACTCACTCATTTCGAATGTTGAAAGCTTACCAACTAATTGATCCCTTGTAACAGTTGTCATAGTCCTGATTTCTTCAATGGAAACAACTTTATGCTTGTATGCTGCAGGTAAAGATCTGAGTACTTTAGCAACAATCTCTGATTCTTCTAATACTCCACCAGCATTCCTGATACTGGTCACAAGTTCATTCACTTTCTGCATGTAGGAGGTAATGTTTTCATCTTCACTCATTACCAACCTTTCATATTTACCCTTCAAGTTTTATAGCTTGGCACATTTGACATATTTGTCACCTTCATACAGATTTTCCAACTTCTTCCAGATTTCATGGGCAGTTTTCAAATCCAGGACATTTACCAATTCTGTATCAGTCAAGGCACTCAACAAATCTTCTTTGGCTCGAATATTGTGTTCAGTATCTCTAATTTTGTCTAAAGTTGTAGGGCCATTGTTCATAATCTTATACACATTCTTAGTTATCGACCAAAAGACATCACCCATGCATTCCAAATGACACTACATGTGCACCTTCCAAAGGGAGTAATTTGTTCCATCAAACCTTAGACTTTCCTTCTTGTAAGTTGACATCTTGGATCTCCTGAAGCAGTCAAGCTTCTTTTAGAGGAACTTGGCTCTGATACCAATTGTTGGAATTAGTCCAAAAAATTGAGAGGGGGGGTGAATTAGTTGTCACACAAATTTAATCTTTTCTGCCTTTAATTCTTTCACAACTTATAATTAGATTAATGATATAAACATTAAAGCATGAATCAACAATACATGAGCAGAAACGAATTGAACACACATAACACCAGAATTTTTACGTGAAAACCCGGTTAAGGGAAAACCACGGTGGGGGTTAACCCACAAGATTCGTACCCTATTAAAAGTACTTAAAAGAAAATGGGAAGACACTTGCCTTTAGGCACACTACCTAGAGTTCACTGCTCAAAGAGGCTCACTGCCTACAGAATTTATGTTTAACACAAAAGGAATTTAACTGATAAATAGCATCTTCTTCATGCCTAGTTTAGTCTCATTGAATGCTCACAAAACTTATGCTCTACCCCCAAATTCTTCTTTACTAACTCTTCATTCTATACTGCTCTTGTTCTTCTGCTCCTCCTCTTCTCTTCTCTGCTTCTGATCCTTTCTTTAGATTTTATTATTTTTGCACAAGGATGATTTTCCATGACTCAACTACACTCCTTTATATGCTTCATCAACCTTGGAATAAACATCAAGGTCGGCACTTCAAACATCTGACTTAATGCGAATCACAAAGCTATCAGCCAAACATGACTGGGACTCAAATCTTCCTCGATCAAAATGCCATGCTCCATATAATTATTCTTAGATCATCCGCAACACGCTTGAATCATCCGGTCAGCTAGGACTGGGAACAACAACAACATCAAGGAAGAATTCTTTAACAATGGACTCAATCTTCAATGCGGACCTCCAATACAACAAGCACACGATCTAGAGACTTTCACAAGCACATTGAATTCAACAATAACATCACACTACTCCAAATTATCAGAATCACTTGTATCTTCATCCGGTACCTCAAGAACATTGTCTGTCATGACTGTCACACTAGAAAAATTGCTTGCAGACCTCCAAACCACGAACCACTTGAGTTGAGGATACACACCAACTTCCAAAACATGCCTCTAAATCCACAGATCATCATTCTATATTTCTGGAATAATCCAGACCACTTTTCCTGTCACTCTGTCTCTTCTGAATACTGTAAAACCAGTTCTACTCAGATGGCCATACCTTTTTCAAATATTCATGCGGACCTCTCAAATCTTAATTGGAGCTTCTTTAGACAATCCTCTATACAACCATATGGTCCGCATACATTGATCTTCATTAATTTTCTCAATATTCTCAACATTCCAGTCTCCTCAATCAAGCAACAAAATAAGATATAGTTGACACCACTGACAACAAGGATATGTTGACATCAATGACAACACATCATAGGCACATAATTGCAACACAAAGGTGTATGTATAAGGGTCAAAATTGTGTCAAGACTGCAAAACTGTCATAATCTATCACATATGTACAAGTACAATCTTCAACTTAATTAGTTGTAGGTGACAGAATATCCTTGTACACAATCTTTAATTGTGTAATCTCTTCATCCCATCATTTATTAGCTTGTTCCAAAATTTGGATGTGACCATTTATCAAAAAAACTAATTTTTCTGCCTTTTGCATGTCTAGAGGTGTATCAATTAATGCTTTTGCTCTCAAGGTTTCTTCTACAACATTATTCATTGAATCTATTTGGGGATTTATCAATCCTCTCAATTGACACATTCTATTTTTAATTTGGTCCCTCTTAGTCATTAGATCATTTAAATCATTGTGAATTTTGATAACTTGCATCTCTTTGCTACTTATTGACTGAACTGCTGGGTTAAATGACTTAGAGATACTTGTCAACTACAGTTCTAGATCCTTGATCATTTCTCTTAACTTCTCTGTGGCTTTTAACCATGATACACAAAATTTGTATATTTCATAGGCTTCTTTGATGGCACTCTGTATATCTTTTATTCCTATGTTCAATAGAGTTTTATCATTTGCTAACATGGACTTCAACTTAGCTAATCTTTTCTCATCAAACTCTTTTCTGACTTTTGTTTTTGCAGATTTTTCAAAGGATTCAAAATGATTGCTGATTGATTTTATCATACCTTTAAGTTGATTAGTTGATGATAATGATGTATCTTTTTGGTATTTAGGCATCAACTTCTCCAACACATCAGATGCTACACCAATGAGCTCATTATCCTATATATGTGTTTTCATCAACTCTTCCTATGCCTTTGCTTGAACAACTGATACTAGTTTGAATTTTTGACAGGGGACATAGAGTCTAAATTTATTGGTCCCTGCAAAAATTTAGACTCATCCAGGGCTTATTTTTCTTTTTCCAAGAATTCCTTGACAGACTCTATAGTGTCTCTTCTTATATCAGAGACTTCTTCTTCTTGGTTTTGTTCCAGAGGATCTAGATCCATATCCTCATTCACATTAACATTTTGCTCTGGTATAGGGTTCTTCTTAGCTTATTCTTCTCTTTGATTGTCAACTTTGTTTTGCTCGTCAGATTTCTGATTCAGAGGAGGGCTTGTCTCAGTTTGATCTTTGTCAGCTTATTCAGACCATCAGTAGCAGGGGCCTGACCTTTCTTCTTTAACTCTTCATCATTTTTATCCAACCCTTGATCCATGTTGACTTCTAGAATCGCTGTGTCATCTCTAACACTTGTTTCTTCATTATCATATATTGTTGGAAGATGCAATTCTTTGAACACTTTCAAAGTGATTTACTCAGTCTCCTTGACTACCTTCTCAATGTCATCTGACATGAGAGTATTCATTCTTCTCTTTCTTTTAAATTCTTTATGTAGTACTTTAGAGACTTCAGTTTTTTCTTCTAGTGTGATTTCCAGACATAACTTTATCAGTGTATGCTCTCTGAGTTCAACATACTTAGCCATAGTAGCTTCCTTTCTTGCAGACATTATGCTTCCCAAACTGTCTGGGAGATCAGTTATTATCTCAATAAGGGTTTTTTTGTAGATGTCCAAGTATTTGAAGACTGTAGTCTCAATGATCCTCTTGTCTAGATCCTCATACTCATCATATAGTTGGGCTATGGGTTTCAAATATAAAAAGTACCTCTTTGTCGAATTAGGGTTTTGCTTGATCTTGCCTTGAATTGCTTTAGAAATCACTGAAGTTGCTTGGAATTTAGCTTTACTTCACCTTAGATACTTGAGATCTTGGATGCAGAATGAATTGTCCATCGAACGAGCTCCTTTTTAACCCTTTAATTGTCTTGACCTAATCACCATAAATGCTATCTTTCAAAAAGCTGTCAAACACATATCTGTAGAAAACAGTCGATTAAGATTGCTTCGCAATGCTCTGCAATTGATCCTTTTCTACCAGAATTTCTTTCAAAAGATCTGTTATATAATGTTTTTCATCATATCTTTGTGTCAAATCTCAACACTAACTATCTGGCTAGGGGATTTAGATTTTCAATACATCTCCCCCTAAGCCAGAGCTCCCAGTCTACTTCCCAGAGGAAGTATCTGTACCAGAAACTAGTGTGGATTCATTCCTGACCTCGTTCACATCCTTCTTAATCCAAACCTTACTCATTTCCTTCTTGATTTCCACTGGATCAATCTTGTTCTTGCCTTTATCTTCTCTCTGCTCTGTTTTCCTATTCTCTGTAGGATAGTCTCTCTTCTCATTCTTGCTTCTGCAGAATCTTGCAATATGTCCAAACTTATTGCAATTGTAGCATACCACATTCCTCTATCCTTGATTCCTTCTATTGATTGGATTTGTTATTGATCTACATTAATTGGCCATATGCCCAAATCTATTGCAAGCAAAACACTTTCCATTGAAGGATTGATTATTCCTTGCATTGTTAAAACCATTCCTTACCAGACTTCTGCATTCATTTGATCTATGACCAATTTTCTTGCAATTGAAACATTGACCAGAGAATGATGGAACATTCTGATTCATTCTACTCTTACACTGAGTAGCCTTATGACCAAACTTGTTGCAATTAAAACAATGACCATTGAAAGATGGGTACCTTTGAGCATTTGGCTGCCTGACCGAAGGTCTTCTAGGTCTTCTTCTCTGATTCCAAAATTTGTTGCCTTTGTTTTGCTTCATCTCAGTCTTTACTTGACCTGATTTTGAACTCTCCCCTTTCTCAAATCCCAAGCCTTGCTTGTCATCTGGACTCTTCTGACTTTCAATGAACTCCTCAAGCTTTGCAAAGCTTATTTTAAATTTTTCCTTATAACTATTTGCTGCTTCTAGATCATATTTCAATAGTAGTACATCTTTTGCCAACTTTTCACATTCCTCAGACTTATCCTTCACAACCTGATTTAGATGTTCTTCGGCCTTTGTCTTTTCTTCAACTAGCATAGATAGACTGTCTATGGATTCATTTGCTATTTTTAATTGGTCACTTAGCTCTTTCCTTCTATCCTGAGATTTCTTGACTTACTCCTTTAGTTTCTGTTGGTTGACAGATTTGTCATTTAACTCTATATTCTCTCACCCAAACAATGACAAATGTAACCACAGTTGAGTTAGTTACAATGGTGTTTTATAACTAACTCTCTACTTATTTTACAAGGTGGCAACTACCTTCAAATGATATACAATGAATTAGATTATATGCTGCTTTTAACCAAAAAACAAGAAAAGGTAGTGCTTTTAACCAGAAAGCTTTGAAAGGAAATCCCAAACATCCAAATGAATTAAATGACTATAATAAGCTCAAAGAATTCAATATCAACCCAAATAAAGAATTCAAATTCTCATCACCATGACATATTTATTCAAAGATAGATATCCACAGCAATAAGATTACCAACTGAAACTTCCAATATAAAGAAAGAAAACCATTGACGTAACATTCAACATAAGAAGAATGATGATCCAAAACACCACAGCACAAAGACCATAAATGTTTGAACCATTCAACTGTATGTCTTTTCTATATTGAAAGAGATAGAAATTGAAATAAAAATCAGAAGTATCTAAATTAATTGAGAAAATGAAAGTTTTTCCCAAAAAGAAAGATCCATACTATGTCACCTATAACCTATTTATAAGTTTCACATAATAACTATCTTTAGAAATAGAACAGTTTCTTGGGGACAACCGTTTCAAAATAATAACCAAGTTTTTTAAAAAAATTAGAGCCAAATAGCAAGAAATGCATAAAAGAAATGAAACTTAATTTACCCTCCCTTCACCTTCCCTGGGATCTTTGACGCTTTCCATGGCTTGATCTTCTGCCATATTTTCTCATATCTTCACCTTCAGCTTATACTCTTGATACTTAGTTATAATGGCAGTGATCCCTTTGCTTCCCGGAACAGTAGTGATCTGCATTCTGGTTCTAAACTTGCTCAGAGTCTTGGTTATCCCTACCATAGTTTCCAGAATCATTTCATCTTTGTTCCTAAAACCATTAAGATAAACCTATATCAAACCCATTTTATTGAGTGATTCTCCAGAAACAATATCAAGATCATCGAGTTCATTACAAAGCATCTCCTTGGCTTCCTTACTGATTTCTTTAGGACCACGTAGATTTTCCCCAAATTCATCCAGAATATTCACTCCCAGTGTCTGGCAATCCCTTTGAATACTGATCATTAAATCCAGATACTCGTGCAAGGCCTTATTAATTTGATCAATAAGGTTATCATACATATTCAGCTTCCAGTCTAATGAGTCAGCCCAGGATGGGTCAATCTCACGGGGATCGTTAGCCAAATTTTCTCTCATGATTGTTATAGAATCTAAGGCTATCAACTCAACAACTTCCTTAGAAAGCACATAAGTGCTACCTTGTTCCTTTCTCACCTATTGGAGTTTGCTGATTAATTTTTTTCTTTTGTTATGCACCTCGGAGTAGCTTTGTGTCATTTTGGTTAAGAAAAACAACATATCACAAGATAATTTCTCCACCCACTCAGTAATAGCCTTAGCAAAATTTTGCTTCTTTTTAATCTGTTGAACGGTGTTGGCATCAATTCCAAAAACTTATGAGTTGGATGCCTCCTGTGATGAAGGTGTTACTATGGATTGAATGAATTTGCTTAAAGACAAAATCTGAGATTAAAGCTTTAAATTCTCTTTTCTATCTTCTTTAGCTCTTTTAATTAGGGCATTCACAGAAAAATTTGCATGATATGAATCCCCCTCAAGGGTAGAGGGGCCCAAGTCAATGTGACTTATTTTATAGTCAGCTTCAGTTATATCATTTTCATTCAAATCCTTTATCGGGTCGGCAATCTCCAACACCTAGTGACCAGAAGTAGCATCATTTACCATTCTTGACATTCTCCTTGCTTTCTTAGGCTTCGAAGTACCTTGTAAGAGCATGGCAACTGTGTCTACTTATTTTACTATTGTGGGCACATTTTTCCTCTTTTTCTCTACTACCTTTTTCAGCCAACTGGGAGAAGAAGTCACTACACTTGTATCCACATTGCTAGACACAGTCTTATTTTTATTTTCAACTAAAATAGGACCAGGAATCTCCTCGTCGCCAGGAGATGAGGGAATTTCAAAGAAAGTGGGAAAAGAACCATCATTAACAATTTGTTCAAAAATGGGATCACGATTCATAGGCATAGTTTTAGCTTGAACACTCTTTTTTCCTACTGCAGATAAGGGGAGACTATCCGACTCATAGGTTGACTTCAAATTGAGAGCATCATTAGGCCTCTCACTATCACCTCCTGATTGTGAACTTGAAATAGACTGTGAAGCCTCATGTCTTCCTAAAGAACTTTGTGTAATAGAACCTTGCACAGTCTTTGGTCCGGTGGCTCTTGAGCTTCTCTGTTCATGAGGTGAACTAGTTTGTCCACGCCATCTTCTATCCAACCAATCCTCTATTCTCTTTATCATAGCAGCAGAGAAAACTCTCAGATCCACAACCTCCTTCTCAGACCAATTGATTTGAGGAAGGGGTTTTGAAAGTAGGGTTTGGTATTCCACATCAATTACTTTAGAATCTTCTTAAGCTTTTTTTGGAATATAAATGGATAGACCAAAAGCCTCAATTTGACTTAGAGTAAGTCTCATGCAATTTCTTCTCTGAACTTCATGATCATCCATATAGTCTTCCCAGAAGTCTTCCAAGCTAGAGTGATGCTTGTATGAGCCAGAGCCATAGAAGTTTTGTTTCACATAAATTTTACTATCAAAATTTGGCCTGAGTGACAAAGAGTAAAGATTAAACCTTCCCAACACATACTCAGCTCCTTTAGCAACATCCTTGGTTTTACAAGAATAACTAGATAGAGACAATGGAAAGGTATATCCTCTTTTTCTCATATTTAGATATTTGATATTCACGGTGGTCATTTGTCTCATTCTCTGACTTTAGCCAGTTTCGCGCAATGGCATTTTTGCACTAGTCCTCATTTTCTTTGAAGAACTCCGCGACAATAGCTACAGGCATATCTTTGAAATTCTCTCTTCCCAAAATCCTCAATGCTCAAGAGATGGCCTCCGAATCAATTTTCACAATCACCAACCTGTCCTTTGTTTTGATCTCATGAGTTTCAGGGTCATACCTCTCCACACATGTAATAACCAAGTCTACACACTACGCAGAAGTGGGAAACCCAGTAGCTTGTGCCAAGCTGCTCTGTAGAATTTTCTCTGCAAAGGATGACCTGTCTTCTTGTTGTAGATGGGACCAAAACTCTGCCAAGTCAATATGCCCAAGCTCTGTGTCTTTCACATTAGACCAACTATTTTCAATGGTAGAGTGAGAGGATACGCCCTAAAATTTGAATTTCATTACAGCTGCTAAATACCAGGAGCAATGACTGGGCACTGTAGAGATAACAACTTGAAATAGAAGGAAGAAAAGTAGAACACTTAGAAAAATTATTGCCATGAAATGTGAATACTCATGCAGTTATGGCGCCATGAATTACTTTTAAATGTTAGGCTGAAGTGGTACTAATTCTGTGCCTTGATAAAATAACCTGGAGATTTGCTCGCTTTTCAAAAATTCCTCAAAGGACATTCACCGATTATGTCGTATGACACATTAAATGATCATTAATCACCTTGATATTCGGTCTATGGCTTAGTTGTCACCGAGTCATAAGAAATAGAAACTTTAGAACCTTGAGTCAGAGGTTGTGAAGTTCTGAAAACCAACAATCAAGCGACTTCAAAGAGAAAGACATAGGCTGCAAGACATAATGAAAGGAATGTAAAGTCGTGGGGTCGGGGAGTTCTAAAACTTAAGAACCTAGTGACTTGGTTAGCAAACATAAGAAATCAGCGACTAGGTTAGGAAATTTTGAATACCCGTGATTTCAAATATTTTTCTAAGGCAGCAAAGGGGAAAATACAATCCTTAGGAATTTAGGCATAAATTTGATGGATCACGAAAAATGAACAACAAAGTAAACAAACCCTAGAAACAAAAAAAAGGGTAACAACTGGCTCTGAATGGGGATAAGGACTAAAGGGACGTAGAGAATCTAGAACTATGGCACAAAGCCTTATTCATTGGGCAAACAGAGGGAAAGACAACACAAAAACACATAGAAACATAAAGAAACTATGATACAAAGGGGAAGACTTGAGACTTCTACCAATTGAACATTTTCAGATCTTGCCCATTATAGGCAAGAGGTAAAGGAGTGCCATCTGGATAAGTTGGCAGAAAAGAATTGTCACCAATAACCTGCTTGATCAGGAAAGGTCCTCTCCATAAAGAATCAAACGTTTTGTGTGCCCCCTTTGGTTCTCACCTTCTATCCCAAAGAAGTACTGAGTCTCCAACAACGAAACTTATTTGTCTAGCCTTCTTATCAAAAATCCTTTTAACCATTTGCTGATGTTTGGCTATTCTGTCCACACCTATTTCTCTCTCCTCTTCCAACTTGTTTAGATACATGACTCTCTTTTCAACTGCAGATTGAAATTCTTCATTTTCTATAACCTTCCTTAAATCCAAAGATGAAAGCTCTAAAGAGATAGGAATAGTGCTATCAACCCCATACACTAATTGAAAATGTGACATACCTATGGCTCTCTTATAAGTGATCCTATCTGCCCATAGAGCATCATATCATTTCTTATGCCAACCTTTTTGATTTTCACCTACCAGCTTCTTAATAATGGAAATCAAGTTTTTATTGTTGGACTCGGCTTGTCCATTACCTTGAGGATAATAATTAGAAGAATGCCCCAAACTAATGCTGTACTCGTAGCAGAAAAGAGTAATTTCAGAGGATGAAAAAGAACTAGCATTATCCATGATTATTTTCTTCGAAATGCCAAATCTTACTATGATGTTCTCTTTCAAGAAATCGTACACAATCTCTGAGGTAGTCTGCTTTATTGGAATAGCCTCTACCCACTTAGTGAAGTAATCGGTAGCAGTAAGGATGCGGGTATGTCCAACACTTGAACTAGGATTAACACGGCCAATAAAATCCAATCCCCACTGTTGGAAGGGTTCATCCATCACCACGGGCTTCAAAGGCAAGGCTGTAAGATGAGGTCTGCCAATGAATTTCAAACACTTTCTACATTTGGATACCCACTCATGAGCATCTTTAAACATGCTAGGCCAATAAAAATATTGGTGCAAGATTTTAAAGGCTGTTACAGAAGTAGAGAAATGTCCCTCGCATGCTTCATCATGAAAAGCTTTCAACAATCTTCTTTGTTGTTTTCTGTCAACACATATGAGAAAGGTTCCATCTACCCCTTTTTTATATGGGTTTCCCTCCCAAAGAACATACTTATTTGCCTTAAGTTTCAAATTCCTTCTTTCCTTGGCTGACAAGTGTACAGGGCAGTCACCATAGGTTAAGAGATATGCAATGTCTAAAAACCACTCATCAGTTGTGCTAGTGAAAAGGACTAAAGGCAACTATTCTTCTTCATTGATCTTATTTTCTGCAATCAGTTTACACAGACCCTTGCCCCTGACCAAATTAGTAGGCCTGATATCTACATCATACTCCTGCACTTTTGCTATTGAAGACCCCTGTTTATTACATCCAACTTCCTGCTGTGTGAGGGTACTCTTGACAACACTTTTAGGGATAAAGACAATGGTATGTGAATGGAAGATATAGAACCTAAAATTTTTTAAAGCTCTAACAATAGCATAAGCATGTTTTTCGAGTGGGGAATACTTGAGTTCGTAATTCTTGAGAGGAGTACTAATGAAGGAGATAGGGGCTTCTATAATTTGCTCATTTTTTTGCATTAGGATAGCTAATAAAGTATATTTTGATGCATAACAATATATAATGAAATATTTACTAAAATCAGGACATACCAGAGTGGGTGTGTTGGCAATAACAACCTTTATATCTTCGAATGCTTTCTTTCCTTTGTTATTCCACTTGAAGATTGGATGATTCTTCATCATATCAGCTATGGGTCTCATTAACTCAGTGAACTCAGGTACAAATCTCCTCAGGAAGTTCACTTGGCCAAAGAATGACCTAATGCTATCTTTGTTTGTAGGCAATCCCAATTGCATAATAGCTTTCACCCTTTTGGGATCAACTTTGATCCCATCCTTTGAGACGATATGTCCCAAAAATTTTCCTTCTGTAATAGCAAATATAGACTTCTTGGGGTTTAATGAGATTCCTTGTTCTCTGCAATGTTGAAGCACAATTTCCAGGTCATGAATATGACTGGCCCTTTTCTTTGAGAATACTGTTAAGTCATCTAAGTATACCATAATGATCTTATTTTTTAAGTCACCAAATGAAAGATCCATAGCCCTCTGAAAAGTTGTACCTGTATTAATAAGGCCAAATGGCATTCTGTTGTAAGCAAACACACCAATGGGAGTAGTGAATGCTGTCTTATGCTGGTCTTCTGAGGCTACTTCAATTTGGTTATCACCTGAGAATCCATCTAACATTGACATCATGTTGGAACCAACAACAATTTGTAGAATATGATCCATAATAGGCAATGGGTAATTATCTTTCAGTGAAGCTTGATTTAAGTTCCTGAAATCAACACAAATCCTTATTTCTCCATTTTTCTTCCTAACAGGGACAATGTTTGTTACCCATGTAGAATGATGAATGGGATAGATAATCTTGGCCTTGAGCATTTTATCTATCTCATTAAAAATGACCTCTGCTATCTATGGATTATATGTTCACTGCTTCTGTCTATAAGGTGCAGTGCCAGGTTTCAATGGTATCTTATGTTGCAGTTCTCCATTTCTAAACTTCTTTAAATTTGCATAGCACCATGCAAAAACATCCTTATACCTTATGAGCAAAGAAATAAGTTTCTCTCTTTTCTAAGGGGAACAACATTTTCCTATACACACTATCTTAGGATCTTCATTTGTGCCAATATTGACACGATCATAGTCAGCAGATGATTCAATACCGACCTTATTCTTTCACTTCAGGTACTAGTCATGTCTATTAAATAAATCTTCTAGAGAAACTAAACCCTTAGGTATTTTGTTACCTTTCAATTGAATCATTTGAGACTTATCACCATCAGGAGTACTGATGTGTTCTTCTAAAACATCATTACTTACATCATCACTTCCTTCAAAGAAGATGTTAGTAAAGGCCTCAACTTTCTCTAGGAATGCTATAATCTACCTATCAATATTGAACACTTGCCAATGGTTCACATTATCTGGAACACCTGGTTGGTACACTACTTCAATTCTATAAGGTTTATCTTTAAAGTCCGGGTGAGGCAATAGCAAAGATGCAAACATAGCTAGTGAATTTGCTCTAGCATTAAGGTCTCTAGGCATGGCTTCAATAGAAAGAATCAAAATCCTTAATGCAATCCCAAACTCTATTTGTATAATGTCTCAGCCTACCATTTTTTACAGTATATTATTTTCTGACTTGCTTAACAATCAGTTCTGCATCTCCTCTAGCCTTCAGCTATTTTATGCCCCTTTATTTGGCTAAGGTTAGGCCAAGTAGAAGTGCTTCATATTCTGCAGTGTTGTTTGTATTTTCAAATTCTAGCTTATAAGCATAAGGGAAGCTATAGCCATCTGGGGAAATTAGAACAACTCCTGCACCAGTACAAGCACTAGAGCAACTTTTATCAAATTCTAATATCCATAACTCATCTATAACATCAAGACTGATCAGACCAGAACATTTTTCCTCTGAGGATGTGCACATATAAGTACCTAGCCCAGTTTCTACAAACAAAATATCTGTACTTGGATCTCCTAATTTTAACACTGTGAACTTAGCTTTGGGCTCCGGGTTGAGGTGTACTCTCTTTCCTTCTAGTGGTATTATGGCATGAGACCAATCCATTTGTATCTCCCCACCCAGGTCTCTACAAAAACTTCTACTCAAAAGCATACCATAACTAGCAGGAATATCAGCAACAAGGATGGTTAGCTTCAACCTTTTTTTTGGAAATGCAGCTAAAGCAACTTGAGCATCTTTTATTTGTCCTAAAATTGGGACTTGTGAACCATCTATAGAAAAACATTTACCATGGGAGGGAGTGTAATATAACCCTAGAGCTCTAGCCACTTGAGCAGGCATCACGTTGTTTGAAGCACCGAAATCAATAACACAATTACTTAATCTAAAACCAGCTATATAAAGGGATACATAAAATGACTCTGGTTTAGAAAAAGGGTTTTGCTGACCTGGATCTGTTTCATGTGAATTTGAGCAAACTTGTTCATTGATAGGTATACTAGACACTTGAGCATTACTCTGGGATGGAGAAGGTTCTTGTTTGATATATCTCACTAACTGATCTAACTCAAATGGATTGAGTCTAAGATACTCAACTTGGGAGATTTGAATTTTAGTGTTTTTACACGATTCAATTATATCAAATGAACTAGCAACAAGAGTATCAGGAGAAGGAAGCGATGGTACCTCTGTGGATGTATTCTTGGGCATAGCATTCTCAGACTTCTTGGAACTAGAAGTGGCTTTCCTGGACATAATATACTTCGGAGTAAAAGGTGAGCCACTTGTTTTCCCCTTAGGGTTTGTGCCTTTTTGGGCCTATTGACCCCTTGTGAAGACTGCGCAATTTGGATCAATCTCTATATAAACATCTTCTCCAGCCTCGGTGTCTGATTCATACTCAAAAAAGTTTACACTAGCATCATGAGACTAGTTGGGTTCTTCCACATATTGTATTTCATTATGTTCATTAGTAGAGAACATTTGCATAAACTGAACCATCTTGGGACAAGTGGATCCATCATGATCTAAAGTCAAATAAAAATTACACATCTTTTTACCTTTACTGGTAGAGGGTCCGTTTTCAATAGTGAGCCTTTGTGAGGGACCAGTTAAAGGTAAAGTTTTGTTGTAACCACCTAGAGGAACATAATCTTTCCTTGGTATATCTTGATATTGTCCTTTTGGCATTTGCCTCTTTAAGTGATTATGTCATTGGCCAACCTTTGTATAACTAGATTAGTAGAATTTACAGTAGAAGGTTTGCCAATTTGCAACTCCTTTTTCCACTTCCCGGCTATAATTAAATCATCTTCTATTGATATGGCTCTCTCTTGAGTTGCATTCACATCAGCTGCTCCCTCTCTTTTAATGGTAAAACTAACATCTGGAGGAAGAGTATTAACAAAAAAACACTTCAATAGGGTCTCATATTCTCATGTATTCTATTGTATAGCTTATTGAATTTGGCAAAAAATTCTCTCATCGGCTCATGTATTTCTTTCTTCATTGTAGCCAATTGGGTGACAAGAGTCTATTCATTCCCAGCAGTTTTGAACCTACTTTCAAACTTTGTTTTTAGAATATCCTAGCCATTGATAGAGCCATTGGGAAGGTGATAAAACCAATCAGTGGTAGCATCAGTTAGGGATTCTACAAAAAGCCTCATAGCAATATCTTCATGTTGTACAACAAGAATAGAAGAGGTGGTGAAAAAGGCTTGCATATGTTCTTCTAGAGTTACTTTCCCATCTCCTCTAAATTTAGGTATAATTTTCCCTAAGCCTTTAGGAAAATCATGTAATTGGGCTCCAAGATTGAGTGGACCTATGGTGGCCCCCCATGGGATAGGTGGAGGCTGAGCCATGATTTGAGGATTACGAATAGGAAAGTTTACTTGTAAAGGGAGGGCAACCCCGTGCAATAGAAGTGCCTGGCAAGATGTGGTTGATGTGTTTGTAGAACTTTGACTAGGAGGAGGGGATGGAGGTCTACTTATGGACTTAGACTTAACCTTTCTATTAAGTGGGAAAGGAGAGAAGTTACTAGCTTCTAATAATGCAAAATCTTCATCCCGAATCCCTTTCTTTCTATCTCCTCTAGTATACCTTTTTGAAGCCAGATTTAAACAATAAAAACTTAAGATTATAGAGTCACCAACTTCACTTACTGAGTAGCTCGTGGAGGATTTTTCTGATTGTTCAATTGGTTTCTTTGGTTGGCCACTTGATTTATGCGCCTATTGTTGGGAAGTGCTTGGACAATAAAAACTCTTTCTCTTCGTGGCATAGGTACTATAGCCTCAATGAAAATAGTTTCTTGAGAGTTCTCAAATTGTCTAGCGTTATCTCTTATGATCTCACCAAGTTCCTCTTCTTCTTCTAACACTTCATTAACTTGATGATATTGTAAATCGGTTCTTTTGTGTTGCCAAACAAGTAATCTTAGACTAGTAACAATATCTTCCTAGTCACCTACAAGCCAATCTACGTTAGGCTGAAGGATTGGAGCATTACACCTCTGAAGAACCATTAAAATAATTCAAAACACATATCTGACAATATCCTGAGCAGAGTCACTAAAAATCTGTTGGTTGACAGATTTGTCATTCAACTCTATATTCTCTCACCACAATAATGATAAATGTAACCACAGTTGAGTCAGTTACAATGGTGTTTTATAACTAACTCTCTACTTATTTTACAAGGTGGCAGCTACCTTTGAATGATATACAATGAATTAGATTATATGTTTCTTTTAACCAGAAAGAAAGAAAAGGTAGTGCTTTTAACTAGAAAGCTTTAAAAGGAAATCCCACACATCCAAATGAATTAAATGACTATAATAATCTCAAAGACTTCAACATCAACCCAAATAAAGAATTCAAATTCTCATCACCATGACGTATTTATTCAAAGATAGATATCCACAACAATAAGATTACCAACTGAAACTTCCAATATAAAGAAAGAAAACCATTGACGTAACATTCAACATAAGAAGAATGATGATCCAAAACACCATAGCACAAAGACCATATATGTTTGAACCATTCAACTGTATGTCTTTTCTATATTGAAAGAGATAGAAATTGAAATAAAAATTAGAAGTATCTAACTTAATTGAGAAAATCAAAGTTTTGTCCAAAAAGAAAGATCCATACTATGTCACCAATAGCCTATTTATAAGTTTCACATAATAACTATCTTTAGAAATAGAATGGTTTCTTGGGGACAACCGTTTCAAAATAATAACCAAGTTTTAAAAAGTTTTTAGAGCCAAACAGAAAGAAATGCATAAAAGAAATGAAACTCAATTCACCACCCCTTCGCCTTCCTTGGGATCTTCGACACTTTCCACGGCTTGATCTTCTGCCATCTTTTCTCGTATCTTCACCTTCAGCTTATACTCTCTATACTTAGTTATAATGACAGTGATCCGTTTGCTTCCCAGAATAGTAGTGATTTGCATTCTGGTTCTGAACTTGCTCAGAGTCTTGGTTATCCCTACCATAGTTTGCGGAATCATTTCATCTCTATTCCTAAAACCATTAAGATAAACCTGTATCAAATCCATTTTACTGAGTGATTCTCTAGAAACAATATCAAGATCATCGAGTTCATTACAAAGCATCTCCTTGGCTTCCTTGCTGATTTCTTTAGGACCGTGTAGATTTTCCCCAAATTCATCCAGAATATTCACTCCCAGTGTCTGGCAATCCCTTTGAATACTAATCATTAAACCTAGATACTCCTGCAAGGCCTTATTAATTTGATCAGTAAGGTTATCATACATATTTAGCTTCCAGTCTAATGAGTCAGCCCAGGATGGGTCAATCTCATGGGGATTGTTAGCCAAATTTTCACTCATGAGCATTACAAAATCTAAGGCTATCAACTCAGCAACTTCCTTAGAAAGCACATAAGTGCTGCCTTGTTCTTTTCTCACCTATTGGAGTTCACTGATCAATTCTTTTCTTTTGTTATGCACCTGGGAGTAGCTTTGTGTCATTTTGGTTAAGAAAAACAACATATCACAAGATAATTTCTCCACCCACTCAGTAATAGCCTTAGCAAAATTTTGATTCTTTTTAATCTGTTGAACTGTACTGGCATCAATTCCAATAACTTCTGAGCTGGATGCCTCCTATGATGAAGGTGTTACTATGGATTGAATGAATTTTCTTAAAGACAAAATCTAAGATTGAAGCTTTAAATTCTCTTTTCTCTCTTCTTTAGCTCTTTTAATTAGGGCATTCACAAAAAAAATTTCATGATATGAATCCCCCTCAAAAGTAGAGGGGCCCAAGTCAATGTGACTTATTTTATAGTCAGCTTCAGTTATATCATTTTCATTCAAATCCTTTATTGGGTCGGCAATCTCCACACCTGGTGACCAGAAGTAGCATCATTTACCATTCTTGACATTCTCCTCACTTTCTTAGGCTTTGAAGTACCTTGCAAGAGCATGGCAACTGTATCTACTTCTTTTACTATTGTGGGCACATTTTTCCTCTTTTTCTCTACTACCTTTTTCAGCCAATTGGGAGAAGAAGTCACTACACTTGTATCCACATTGCTAAACACAATCTTATTTTGATTTTCAACTGAAATAGGACCACAAATCTCCTCGTCGGCACGAGTCGATGGAATTTCAAAGAAAGTGGGAAAAAAATCATCATTAACAATTTGTTCAAAAATGGGATCAGGATTCACAGGCATAGTTTTCGCTTGAACACTCTTCTTTCCTACTGTAGATAAGGGGAGACTATCCAACTCATAGGTTGACTTCAACTTGAGAGCATCTTCAAGCCTCTCACCATCACCTCCTGATTATGAACTTGAAATAAACTGTGAAGCCTCATGTCATCTTGAAGAACTTTGTGTAGCAGAACCTTGCACAAACTTTGGCCCAGTGGCTCTTAAGCTTCTCTGTTCATGAGGTGAACCAGCATGTCCATGCCATCTTCTAGCTAGCCAATCCTCTGTTCTCTTTATCACAGCAGCAGAGCAAACTCTTAGATCCAAAACCTCCTTCTCAGACCAATTGATTTAAGGAAGGGGTTTTGAAAGTAGGGTTTGGTATTCCACATCAATTACTTCATAATCCTCTTCAACTTTTTCTAGAATATAAATGGATAGACCAAAAGCTTGAATTTGACTTAGAGTAAGTCTCATGCAATTTCTTCTCTAAACTTCACTATCATCCATACAGTCTTCCCAGAAGTCTTCCAAGCTAGAGGGATTCTCGTATGAGCCAGAGCCATAGAAGTTCTGTTTCACATAATTTTTCTTATCAAAGTTTGGCCTGAGTGACAAAGAGTGAAGATTAAACCTTCCCGACACATACTTAGCTCCTTTAGCAGCATCCTTGATTTTACAAGAATCACCAGATAGAGACAATGGAAAGGTATATCCTCTTTTTCTCATATTTTGATATTTGATATTCACGGCAGCCATTTGTCTCATTTCTCTAACTTCAACTAGTTTCACACAATGGCATTTTTGCACCAGTCCTCATTTTCTTTGAAGAACTCTGCGACAATAGCTACAGACATATCTTCAAAATTCTCTCTTCCCAGAATCCTCAATGCTTGAGAGATGGCCTCTGAATCAATTTTTGCAATCACCAACCCATTCTTTGTTTTGATCTCATGAGTTTCAGGGTCATACCTCTCCATGCATGCAATAACCAAGTCTACACATTGCATAGAAGTGGGAAAACCAGTAGCTTGTGCCAAACTGCTCTGTAGAATTTTCTCCGCCAAGGGTGACCTGTCTTCTTGTTGCAGACAGGACCAAAACTCCACCAAGTCATTATACCCAAGCTTTGTGTCTTTCACATTAGACCAACTATTTTCAATGGTAGAGTGAGAGGATATGCCCTAAAATTTGAATATCATTACAGCTGCTAAATACCAAGAGCAATGACTAAGCACTGTAGAGATAACAACTTGAAATAGAAGGAGGAAAAGCATAACACTTAGCAAAAATTTTGCCACAAAATGTGAATACTCATGTAGTTATGGTGCCAGGACTTGCTTTTAAATGCTAGACTGACATGGTACTAATTCCGTGCCTTGAGAAAATAACCTAGAGATTTGCTTGCTTTTCAAAAATTCCTCAAAGGACATTCATTAGTTATGTCGTATGCCACATTAAATGATCATTAATCACCTTGATATTCAGTCTGTGGCTTAGTTGTTGCTGAGTCGCAAGAAATAGAAACTTTAGAACCTTGAGTCGGAGGTTGTGAAGTCTTGAAAAATGGTGATCATGCGACTTTAAAGAGAAAGACATAGACTGCAAGACATAATGAAAGGAATGTAAAGTTTTGGGGTCGAGGAGTTCTGAAATTTAAGAACCTAGCAACTTGGTTAGCAAACATTAGAAATCAGTGACTAGGTTAGGAAATTTTGAATACCTGCAATTTCAAGTATTTTTCTAAGGCAACAAAGGGGAAAATACAATCCTTAGGAATTTAGGCATAAATTTGATGGATCACAAAAAATGAACAACAAAGTAAACAAACCCTAGAAACAAAAAAAGGGGTAACAGTTTCAGAATGCAAACATCAACTTCTTTGATATTTTCCACCAAATCCTTGATATCTGCTTCAGACTTGTCAAGATCTTCAAGAGCAGCTTTTAGTTGTTCATTAATGGTACCTAGATAACTTGCTTCCACAAAAGTGATATATCTTCTTGCTGCCATGTGTTCACCTTTCCAGATCTTCCTCAAGTTGTTAAGCTTTATCCAAGAAACCTCGCTCTGATACCAATTGTTGAATACTGAGAGGGAGGGGTGAATTGATATTCCTAAAAACCACTTACTTGTTGATTAATCCAATTTCTAAACTCAATAATATGAAAGTAGAATAAACATAAGTACAACAACCATAAAGATAGAACACATAGACACTAGGATTTTTACGTGGAAAACCCAAACAAGGAAAAACCATGGTGAGTGTTAGCTCATAATATATTATTATAGCAATACCGGATTACATAAGGCTCACTGCCCAAAGAAATGCTCACTGCAGGTGGACTCACTGTCCACTAAGAAAGAGGGATAGAAGAGAGAAGAAGATTGGCTCATTGCTAGTAGTGAACTATTGCAAAGGCATCTACCATAAGCTGGATTATAGTTCCATTGAAGGTTAAATACACAGACTCAAAAGTCTTCATTATTTCTGCCCTGCTTTTCTGCTCTACTACATATACTCTGTTTTATGCCCTTATTATCTTTTTATGCTCTGCTAACTACTTTAGATCATGCACACATTGAATTCACACTCTATTCTCTTACATCCATGCCTCCAATACTAAAATCCATCGAATATATATATCTGCATGATATTAAGAGTGTATACAAGTGTTATACCTTGTCATCTTGATCTTGTGCACAAACATGAATGCAGATCCAAACAATCATACAATAATCTTCATACAGGTTAGTGTCAATCATTTAATCACTTAGATTAATTTTTCAAACAATATATCTTCTCTGCAAATAGATCTAACATGCCTGTCAGCTTGTCCCTTAAGAACACACTTGACCAATTCATCTGTCACATTATAAATCTCACTGCGGACCATATGAGACTCAAAGATTCATAACCAACATTCATTCTGGACTTCTTATTATACCTTCATAATCTCAAGACAAAATATGCAATGGCGGAGGAATGCAAACCCTTTTTCTTTGGTATTCTGCACTATTTCTGTTCACCTGGACTTAGCTATTTCACAATATGACTTCTAGAGGAAGTCAAGACTTGAACACTGAAACAAGTGATCACTAGGTAGCTATGAACAACATACCTAAACTACAAGTAATGATCTTCAACTGTGGAGGCATACTGACACAAACACTGTCATTTACACTACATAATGTATACTACCCAAAATTAGCCATTAATCCTTCCGGAGTAAAGTCTCTTTGCCATGCCAGTGGAATCTCCTTACTTTGTTGCCATAAATGACAACATTTAATCATTCATCAGAGTAGTGTCTCTTTCCATCATTCATCTCCACCACTCATTTCATACTACATCTCTCAATCTTAGCCATTCACATAAGGATGCCCTAGAAGCTTCTATCTTTCACCTCTTAATCTCCACCATCCATTTCATTTTGCACCTATTAATCTTAGCCATCCATATTATCATCCAAGAATCTATAAATCAAGCATCAACCAAGTCATTTTCATCAAGCACATTTATGCAAAATTATTTTATCAAAGTGAGCAACCAACATATCAAGATCTTCATCAAAATATCATTGGAGCATATCCACCATTGTCCATGGTGCAACAAGGGCTATTGTAGTAACATTGTTTTGTTATTTTCATTTGATTTTTTTATGCCTTTGCTCTTGAGGTGATGTAGGTATGGAATAGGTACTTTGATTGATGCATTTATTCCTTATGTTGATTCCATATTTCTGCATACACAACACAAATTATCCAATTGGTAAAGGATAGGTTAATATGTCATATGCCAATGGACATTATGGAGTGTGGCACATGTGTAATCCTTCTATGGATATTTTTAAAAATCATCAATCAAATTATCTACATTTTAGATTTTCCCATAATAGTGTCCAATTTGTGGGAAATATTGTGTTGTGTAGAAGAAACAATGGGGTAGAGGTGTTATCATCAATAATTTTCCAGCTATATATCTTTATATGTTTAAATTTAATGTGTAATAATAGAGAAAGATGTAATAGATTCATCATTACTTACTTAAGCATCATCCTTACATAAGCCTAGTAAAAATTGTAAGGCATGAGGTTCATCTTCTTCATGTAGTTCTAATCCATGTGTTTTTTGATTGATAAGGGATGTAAGTGAGACATCATGATAAGAATTTACATCATAGGTCTCAAAGGATGCATCATAAGAAGACATAAAATAGCCATTGGAGAATCAAAATAGGCATCTAAAAATGTTGTATCAAAATGACATAGATAAGTCCATAATATCTCCTAAGGAATGAACACTAGAGGTTGAAAGATGATAATAGCTATACAAGCATATTTTACTTGAGTAAAGGTAAAGTAATCTATGAAAGCATGTGAGAAATAATGAATGATGTATAATGACCACAACATGAATCAAACCATTGTCTTTCTCTACCAATCAATGTCTTTCCAAATACATTTATTAACATGTACCATCATACTGTATATGCTCATAGTATGAAGATAAAAGTTTAATCTAGCATGTCACATTGAATGTATTCATTTCCACTTTAAATGCATCCATCATTGTTTTTTTCATAATTTATGTATTAGAAATAATGTATGAACTAAATCATCATGAAATAATGGATCATCAATAATATCATGTGAAGGAGAGGATAAATGATGTTCATCACTTTAGCAAGTACCACTAAGATCCTTACTAAATATATAATTAATAAACCATGAATAAATGGATATAGGGGAATGACTATTGTGAGCTACATGAGGGATGTCATCATCATTAGGTCTAGCAACATCATGAATAATTAAATAAGGTGAAGTATTATCATACCTAGGTGCATTATTAGAATGGACGGTTGTGATTAAAGCCAAATTACTATGCTATTCTAAAAAAGAAGTATAATGATCATGAATCATGGTAGCAAAGGTAATGAGTTTGTTTAAGATGAAGGCTAATGTGTCCATGACTGATCAAGTAATATGAAGCACACAATAGGGATTGGTAATATACACACCACTATTGATCCAAAAGAACTACCCCAAAAGTATACTAGACCATTGAGGTCATGTCATTTAAGGTCATTGGAGTTTCATTGAGAAGCTAGCAAAGGCAATTTGTTAATGTACTAGTGAAAAGGGGTTGTGATAATGGTTTATGATGATCAGGGATAGAATGGCATATCTATGGGAGGTTTTTGATCAAAGTTACAAACTTCAAAATGACTCAAAAATCAAGTCTGGCGAGTTCACCACTTTGTGTAGGAGGTGAACATGTGTTCACCCTAGTGAACTCATTAGAAATGGTTGAGCTTATCATTACAAAACTAATAAACACATTTTGATGCAAATAACAACTGGAAATTAAGCACTTGAGTATTTGGTCTTCTATTTTGTCAATTAGTTTTCCATATTTTTGAGGTTGGAAGGATGTAGGAAGGTATGTGTTATATTTTCCATATTTGGGAGGGTTGGCTCTCATTCTATGGTGATGGTAGTCCATCTTCATGAAAATTACAAGTGTGAATGCAAGTCTAAGTGAGATGAGAACATGTTGTAGGTGTAATAAAAGATCTATAATTGTTGTGTGATCTCATGGATACTATATAAGAAATTATAGATCTATAATCAACATATTAATAGTGAAATAAAGGGTATTTCTCTCTAGAGTTGGAATTTTTCTACTTTATGTTGGGTTTTCTCTAGGGAAAACTATGTGTCCAATTTGTTGTGTGTTTCTAATTGTTGTTTTTTGCATATGTATGTAAAAATATTTGTGTTTACTTAATTTTCATGTCTTTGTGTGGGAGAGATCCATTGTTAGGTGGTTTTCAAGTACTTATTGAGATGTTAAAGAGTTATTTGTATTGAGCATCTCTTTGATAATATCAAATTGATGTGTGATCTCCCTATTTATGGATCAAGTGGTATTAAAGCAATTAATTTCTTTGGAAAAATTTTGTTTGTAGGTTGTGCAAGTGTATTCCATCTACAAGGTCAAGTGGCAATTAATATTTTCTACCTTTTCAGCCCTAAATTAGATCAAGAGAGTGGTTGAGGAGAGTAATAATGATAAGAGAAGATGATGTGGAAGCTAGGGGTTGGAAAACATAAGAATATGTTGCTCAAATTTTGAGTGTTGAGGATAAGGTGTAGAAAATAGAAAGCATGATGTTGGTCCTAATATCCAAAATCACAATCTTGAAGGAGAACATAGAAGAAAGAGAACTAGAAAGAGTAGAGATAGAGCAAGGTGAGTCCTCTAAGGGAAGGTTCTTCAAAGTAGAGGAAAAAATTGACACCCAAGCTTATGATGTTGAGATCAGCACTAAGAAGTTGGAAAAATGGGTGTCCAAATGGAGGTATATTTTAGTAGCCATTAATTATCCCCATACCAACATATTTATTTTGTAGAGTTAAGTATTTTTGGGCATGCTCTTACTTGGTATGAGAGCTATGCAAACTTGTTTAAATTGAGGAAAGTGCCATTGGTTTCAAAATGGGAAAATTTCAAGAGAGTTATTTGTAATCAATTTCATTCTATATGCCATGAAGAGGAGAAAGTGATGCAATGACATTACTCAAGACAAAGGCAAGGACAAATCATGCAAGCCTACACAAGCAAGAATGGAAAGAGGGAAGTCTAAATGGGAAAATATTTCATGGATATGAGAATTGTTAGTGAAATATGTTGGAGGACTATTTGGTCACTCGAAGAGGCATACTCTCATGGCCAAGCCCCAAGATATAGATGAGACATTTGCTCATGTGAACTACCTTGAGTTAGACAAGAAGGAGAACTCTTTCAACAAGAATAGACAAGGGGATAAGTAGCAATTTGGTGGTAATAATATTGAAGATAAGGGAAAAGGAAATAGTAAGAAGAATTAGTTATGGAGTAAAATGTGTACAATAGAATTTTACACCTAGTTTAGCACCTGGGTGGACCTAAAACAATTAATTCTTGATCCCAATTATGCACAAAAACCTGAAAAATAACTATCAGGTGGGGCTAAACACACCTAAATTGACTTATCCTAGAAGTTGTGTGGCTAAATGACTAGGACTCCCAAGCATCTCAAATGGTTTCTCATGTTGGTCTCATTTGGTTTAATTCTCTGAAAATGAACAGGAATGCATATATAAGCAATTTAGTTTATTCATTTCAACACCTAAGCAATCTAGGCACTCTTGCACTCTCTCTTCTCTCTCATGCTCTCTATTCTTCTCTAAAGCTCTCTATGGTGGATTATTATTGTGACACTAACTTATTGTAGGTCTTGTGAAGGTCTCTACACTTCTATGGACTACACCAACTTCTTGAGTCAATTTGTGACGCCTCTTCAAGAAAGCTAGGGTTTCCATGCTCATGGTGACTCCTCTCCTTTATACTTTCTTACATCATTCCATTCTACTTCGAATTTGCCTCTGACCTCTTAGGGAAAACACTCTTTGAGATCTCATCATTTCTATTATGGAGGTGGAAACACCATGTTGGGATTAGATCGGACAACTAAGAGGGGGGGTGAATCAGTTGTCACACAATATAAAATTTTTCTTCTTTTAACCTTTTTTATTATCTTACTACCAGATTAATGATGTAAAAATTAAAGCATAGATAAACAACATATGAGCGGAAACATAATCAACACACTTGACACCAAGATTTTGATGTGGAGACCCGGTTAAGGGAAAAGCCACGGTGGGGGTTAACCCACAAAGATTTGTACCCTATTAAAAGTACTTTAAAAAAATAGAAGGTACATGCCTTCGGGCATACTGCCCAGAGCTCACTACTTAAAAAGAGAGGCTCACTGCCTACAAAAATTATTTAGAACAGAAAGAATTAACTAAGAAATAACATCTACTTCATGTCTGGTTCAGTTTCAAGGAATACTCAAAAACTTCTACTTTGCTCCAAATTCTTCTTTACTAACTTCACACTCTATACTACTCTCACTCCTTTTCTTCTCTGCTATGCTTCTGATCCTTTATTCAGATTTAATCTATTTTTGCTCAAGGATGATGTTTAACAACTCTTCAACAAGTATTTATACACTTCATCAATCTTGGAATGATCAACAAGGTCGGCCAAACTTAACGTGGATCTTTACACTGTTGACCAAACATAGCTAAGACTTGAATCTTCCTCTACTAACACACCATGGTTCATAAAATGATCTTTAGATCATTTGCAACATGCTAGGAACATCCGGTCGGCCAAGGCTAGGAATAACAACAACTTTAAAGAGGAAATCTTCAATAACAAGCTCAAACTCCAATGCGGACCTCCAACATAGTAGCCACATGATCCAGAGACTTCCATAAGCACATTGAACTCACTAATAACATCCACTCTAAACCAAATTACCAGAATCATTTGTATCTTCCTTCGGAACATCAAGAACATTGTCTGCCATGACTGTCAAACTAGAAGGATGGCTTGCGGACCTCCAAACCACGAACCACTAGAGTTGATGATGCACACTAACTTCCCAAACATGCCTTCAGATCCACAGATCATAATATTTCACTGTGGAGCAATCTGGACCAACTTATTGTCACTCTATCTCTTCTGAATACTGCAAGATTTGGTTCTATTCAGATGGCCATAACTTCTTCAAATCTTCATGCGGACTTCTTAATTCTTGATTGAAGTAGCCTCTGACAATCCTCTATACAGCCATAAGGTCCACGAACCTTGAGTCTTCATTAATTTTCTCAATATCCTCAACATTCCAATCTCCTAAACAGGCAACAAAATAAGGCACAGTTGACACCAATGACAACAAGAATATGTTGACATCAACGAAAAAAACCGCTTAGGCACATATTTGCAACAATCTCCCCCTTTGTCATTGATGGCAACATATGTCGTGAAAAACTGATTTAACCATCATGACAAAAACTTCTCCCCCTGACTTCTGCAACTACTTCCTTCATTGCTCCCCCTGTCATCAGCAATTAGTTTTTCATGTCTTCTCTCCCCCTTTGACATCAATGGAAAAGGGCACATATTTGCAACCTTTACTCCCCCTTTTCATTTTAGAATGATCTCCAACATTTACATACTGACTACTCCTTAGAGTAGTATTTTCTCAACATCAATCTGGATCTCAAGATATGACTGAGAATTCCACCGGACTGATGCACCTTAGTGCATCTTAGTTCTGATTCAAAGGGGTAATAACCCCTAACTTCTCTCTGAGATATTCAAAGGTATCCTTGGGAAGAGACTTAGTGAAGATACCTACAATCTGATCTTTGGATGAGACAAACTCCAACTTGACTTCATTCTCATTTACCTTCTCTCTCAAGAAATAAAACTTGATAGATATATGCTTTGTCTTTGAATGCAACACTGGATTCTTTGAGATGCTTATTGCACTAGAATTATCACAAAAGATTGTGACTGGCTCCTCAAACACAACTCTGATGTCCTTCAACATTTACTTCATCCACAGAACCTGAGTACAATTATTTGCTGCTGCTATATATTCTACTTTTGCAGTAGACAGAGATATTACCTCTTGCTTTTTGTTCATCCAAGAGACCAATCTTTGTCCCAAGAAAAAAGCACCACCACTAGTACTTTTTCTATCATCCACATCTCCTGCCCAATCAACATCTGTATATGCATGAAGAGTGAAATCATTGTCTTTTGGATACCACAATCCATAATCAATTGTCCCCTTGAGATATTTGAAAATTCTTTTGACTGTCACATGGGATTCTTTTGGATCAGCTTGAAATCTAGCAACAAGTCCAACAACATTCATGATGTTAGGTTTGGTTTGGGTCAGATAGAGCAATCCTCCAATCATTGATCTATACCTTTTTTGATTTTCCTTGGGGGAATCATCATCTTTACTTAACTTGCATCCGGTTACCATAGGTGTACCTACTGGCTTTGAATCTTCCATTCCAAACTTCTTCAGCAATTCTTTCACATACTTGGATTGAGATATAAAGATACCTTTTTTTGACTGAACAATTTGCAGACTTAAGAAGAAATTCATCTCTCCCAACATTGACATCTCAAATTCACTTTTCATCTGGTTAGCAAATGCTTTGCACATACATTCATTTCCACAAAAAATGATACCATCAACAAAGACCTCAACAATTAGGACGTCCTCATGATTAATCCTGAAGTAAAGATTACTATTAGTAGTACCTTTACTAAAACCTATCTTAAGTAAATATTTATCCAATCTTGCATACCAGGCTCTTGGAGCTTGCTTGAGTCCATACAAGGCTTTTCTTAGTCTACAAACCATGTTTCCCTAATCAGACAACTAAAATCCTTCTAGTTGCTCAATGTAGACTTCTTCCTCCAAATCTCCATTCAGGAATGCTGATTTGACATCCATCTAATACACTTTAAAATCTTTGAAAGCAAAAAATGCAAGAAACAACCTAAATGCCTCTATTCTTGCCACCAGAGAAAAAGTTTCTTCAAAATCAATTCCTTCTACTTGAGAATAGCCTTTGCATACCAACCTTGCTTTGTTTCTTACAACTTCACCATCTTCATTTAGTTTATTTCGGAAGATCCATTTGATTCCAATCACATTTTTGTCCTCGGGTCTAGGAACAAGATCCCAAGTGTGGTTCTTTTCAATTTGCATTAATTCTTCTTCCATTGCTTGTACCTAGTTTTCATCAGTGTAGGCTTCACTAACTGATTTAGGTTCAATCCTTGAAATCAAACAAATCTCTTCTTGATCTTCAACAACTCTTCTCCTAGTTCAAACACCTTTATATCTATCCCCTATGATTTGATCTTCAGGATGATTCATTCTTACATACCTAGGGGTTTTGGGAATTGCTTGAGCTTCTGTTTCTTGAGCTTGTTCCTCAACATCTATACTAATTCCTTGAGTTTCTGGAGTTTCTGGATTAATCTGAATCTGAGTCAGAGTTTGAACTAACCTTCCTTGACTTTGACTTTCATTTTGATCATCTGAATCATATCTGCAGAACCTGGAATGTCCTTCCTTGCTCTCATCAACTCTAACATTAGCACTTTCAACAATCTTTTTCAACCTCTTGTTAAAGTACTAGTAAGCCTTACTTTGAGTAGAGTATCCCAAAAATATTCCCTCATCACTTCTTGTATCAAACTTGCCTAAATCCTCATCTCTTTTGATATAGCATATACTACCAAAAACTCTGAAATATCTCACAGTAGGAGGATGACCAAACCATAGTTCATAAGGGGTCTTACTAGAATTGCCTTTGATCTACACCCGGTTAAGAGTGTAGACAACAGTACTTATAGATTCTCTCCAATAAACTTGAGGAACATTTGTTTCCATCATCATGGTCCTAGAAACTTCTTGAATGGTCTGGTTCTTTCTTTCCATAACTCCATTTTGTTGGGGAGTCCTAGGAGTACACAACTATCTTTTTATGCCATGCTTTTCAAAGAAAGCATCAAACTCATGGGAAGTAAATTCTCCACCTTTGTCAGATCTCAGACATTTCAATTTTTCACCAATTTCATTTTCCACCATCACTTTGAACACCTTAAATTTGTCAAGAGCTTCTGATTTTTCTTTTAGGAATGTTACCCACATCATCCTGGAGTAATCATCAATCAGCAACATGAAATATCTATCTCCTTGCACACTCCTAATTCTAGCAAGACCACATAGATCAGTATGTAACAGTTCCAATCGTCCACTTGAAGCTTGTTCCTTACTTTTGAATGAAATTTTGCTCTATTTCCCCAATTGACATTCTCTACACATGCTATTAGGTTTCACAAGTTTTGGAAGATCTCTTATAGCCTGAGTGGTACTTATTTTGACAATGTTATCAAAATTCACATGACACATCCTCCTATGCCATAACCAACTTTGATCTATCTGAGCAATCAAACAACTTTTGCCAAAGCTAATTAAATGAAAAATGTTACCTCTAGTTTGAGTACCAGCTGCAATTTCAGTTTTGGAACTCTCCAAGATTCTGCACTTTCCATCCTTGAATTGAAGATCATAACCTTTATCAACCAACTGTCCAACACTCAGAAGATTATGTTTCAGTCCTTCCACATATATAACATCATTGGTGTTATTCTTACCATCAAAAGAGATGGATCCTCTGCCCTAGATTTTGCCAGCTGAGTTATCTCCAAATTTCACAAGCCCTCCTTCATAATTTTCAAAATTCACAAACTTACTCTTGTCTCCAGTCATATGATGAGAACATCCACTATCAATCACCCATTCATCTTTCTCAATAACCTAAGTAGCCAAGGTACTTTCCATAATTTCATAGCTAGCAGATTCAGTAGACACCAAATCTTCTTCTTTGATGGCAATGAACACCCAATCATTTTTAGAGGAACCTCCATGATCAGATTCATCATTTGTGACTCCTTCTCCATCTTCTTGGACATAGTAACATTTGTTCTAATTTTTGTATCTGTTAGGGTTTGGTTTTGAAAACCTCTCTGGACATCTTGAGGCAAAATGACCAATCTTATTACAAGCAAAACATTTGAGTGGCAATTTTCCTTCATACTTACCGGATCCTCTTGGCAATCTTTTGGCAAGAAGAGCTTCAAGATTTACAGTTTCAATTTCAACATCTTCAAGATCCTTCCTTGTCTTCACGAATCTATTTGATCTTGTAGAAGAGCTTTCACCTAGATCATATCTTTGTTTTCCATATACACTGGCCTTAAATGCATATTTAGACTTGGGAAGAGAATCACCAAATTCACTTAATTCAAAAGCTAAAATTTTGCCAACCAGATGATCTCTTGTAACTTCTGAGACAATCTTGATCTCCTCTATAGCAGTAACCTTATGTTTGTATGAATCAGGTAAAGATCTGAGCACTTTTGATACAATCTCTGATTCTTCCAAAGTTCCACCAGCACACCTGATACCACACACAAGTTCATTTATCTTTTGCATGTAGATTGTGATGTTTTCATCTTCGCTCATCCTCAAAGTTTCAAATTTTCCTCTCAAACTTTGCAGCTTGGCACATTTGACAAATTTATCGCCTTCATACAGATTCTCCAACTTTTTCCAGATTTCATAAGTAGTTTTTAGACCAAAAACATTTGTCGTTTCTGAATCAGTCAGGGCACTCAACAAGGCTTCTTTAGCTCAAAGGTTATTTTCAGCATCTTTGACTTGATCTGGAGTTGAAGGACCTTTCTCCGGAGGTTTATACTCAACACTGGTTATCGGCCAATAGGCATCGCCCATGCATTACAAATGGCACTCCATGCGATTCTTCCAAACAAAATAATTTGTTCCATCAAATCTTGAACTATCCTTCTTGTAGGTTGACATCCTAGATCTCCTCAAGTTGGTCAGGCTTTTAAAAGAGGATTTGGCTCTGATACCAATTGTTGGGATTAGACCAGACAACTGAGAGGGGCGGTAAATCAGTTGTCACAAAATATAAACTTTTTCTGCTTTTAACCTTCTTATTATCTTACTATCAAATTAATGATGTAAACATTAAAGCATAGATCAACAACATATGAGCAGAAACATAATCAACACACTTGACACCAAGATTTTGATGTGGAAACCTAGTTAAGGGAAAAACCATGGTGGGGGTTAACCCACAAAGATTTGTACCCTGTTAAAAGTACTTTAGAAAAATAGAAGGTACATGCCTTCGGGCGCACTGCCCAGAGCTCATTGCTCAAAAAGAGAGGCTCACTACCTACAATATTTATTTAGAACAGAAAGAATTAATTGAGAAATAGCATCTACTTCATGCTTGGTTTAGTTTCAATGAATGCTCAAAAACTTTTTCTTTGCCCCAAATTCTTTTTTACTAACTTCACACTCTATACTGCTCTTGCTCCTTTTCTTCTATGCTCTACTTTTGATCCTTTATTCGGATTTAATCTATGTTTTCTCAAGGATGATGTTTAACAACTCTTCAACAAGTATTTATACACTTCATCAATCTTGGAATGATCAACAAGGTCAGCCAAACTTAACGTGGATCTTTACACTATCACCCAAACATAGTTGAGACTTGAATCTTCCTCTACTAACATGCCATGTGTCATAAAATGATCTTTAGATCATCCGCAACACGCTAGGAAAATTCGGTTGGCCAAGGCTGGGAAGAACAACAACTTCAAAGAGGAAATCTTCAATAACAAGCTCAAACTCCAATGTGGACCTCCAACATAGTAGCCACACAGTCTAGAGACTTCCACAAACACATTGAACTCACTAATAACATCCACTCTAAACCAAATTACCATAATCATTTTTATCTTCCTCTGCAACCTCAAGAACACTGTCTGCCATGACTGTCAAACTAGAAGGATGGCTTGCGGACCTCCGAACCACGAACCACTAGAGTTGATGATACACACTGACTTCCCAAACGTGCCTTTAGATCTGAAGATCATAATATTTCACTGTGGAGCAATCCGGACCAACTTACTATCACTTTATCTCTTCTGAATACTACAAGATCTGGTTCTATTCAGATGGCCATAACTTCTTCAAATCTTCATGCAGACTTCTCAATTCTTGACTGGAGCAGCTTCTAATAATCCTCTATACATCCATAAGGTCTGCAAACCTTGAGTTGTCATTAATTTTCTCAATATCCTCAACATTCCAGTCTCCTGAACAAGCAACAAAATAAGGCATAGTTGACACCAATGACAACAAGAATATGTTGACATCAATGACAACACCGCTTAGGCACATATTTGCAACACACCATTCACAAAGCTTGACTTAGGAAAGATCCTAAATAACACCCAACCATTTTCCTTTGTGTGCACATGTGTGTGCAAGTAGCATCCATAAGTATCTACAAAAAATAAGCTATAGGAGGCAAGAACACATAAGGGCGAAGACACAGAAAACTTGACATTTTGCCAAACCCTAATAAGATTCTAGGGCACCCAAGTGCCCTGGTCCTTTGGGATCCCAAATCTAGATCCAATTTCAACTTTGTCCTCTAATCTTCGATGTGGTGTTAGATTTCTGATATCTCTTTCTGACAGTCTGTTATGAGTAATTCTTTGTCAACTAGGGTTTGATATTTTGCCCTAATTTGCTTGGTTAGATTTGGTTGGATTTGGTTGAAACTCCTATATACAATAGAGGGACAAAACCACTGTAGTTTCTCTCTCCTTCTTGGGTAGAATCCAAGCTCAGTTTGTGTTCCAATGTTAGTAGAAGAGGGTTTGACCTAGTTAACCTTGTTAGGCTAAATCACTCTTTTCTACTAAACAGTTTGGTGAACCTATCATTTCTTGGACTTTAGCATCCTTCTTACTTTAGATATGAGTCATTTTATTCCCTATATCTGATTAGGTTGAATTCATTCATCATTTTACATAGTTATATAGCTTAATTTTGCATTATTTCATTGTTAGGGTTTACAAAAACCTTGCATTTCTAGGAAATCTAGCTAATCTTCAACCTAGGGTTTGTAGATTAGTGTGTTATTTCAGATCTTGTTGCATTGTTAGGTTGATTAAAGTGATTTAATTTTATGTACTTTATCATTCTGGGTGATTAGAACAATCTTGCATATTTACATTGAAAATTTGAAAAACTAGCATTTGATCTAGATTTGGAAAATAAGCATATTCATCACCTTGTTTGCATTTCATAAGGTTAGATCATAATAGCATGAATTTAAATTATGATTCCTGTATCAGGTATGGTTGGTATAATAGCATTTAATCATTTCATAGTGATACATCTTGCATTTAAACCTCTTGTTTGCTAGGGTTTTGTCAAAAAAGTTGCATTTTTGGAAAACCTAGTCAAATTTAAAACCTAGGGTTTGTAATTAATATCTTGTTTCAAATTTTGCTGTTGTCATCTACATTTCAAATCTGGTTTTCCATTACTGTAGCATTTCATAAATATCATTTGTGTTCAAAAAGAATTCTTACATAAAAAAAGTAAGCATTTAAGATCTAGGGTTTTTGGTAATAAACCCTAGCTAGTCTTGCATTTAGTGCATCTTCATCAAAGCAAAGTTCTATAAATCATTGTTGCATTCAATTGGATAGATTATTTAGGCATATGATGACATGTGATGGTGACTTAGCTTTTCCTACTTCACCCTATGCTTTGGATCCCTCTCCCAAAAATGAAGACATTTTGGCACAAGAGGATGAGATCATTGACACATTCCTTAACATTACTTTACCTTCTCTTTATTTAATCTCTCTTCTAGAGATATAGCGTTAGATGATGTTGAGAAAATTAATTCTATTCCTACCATAGTACATGAAGTTTCTATGGCTCATCCTATGGATCTTTCACCTTTGGTTGTTTGTTCAAGTACCTTGGATATCACTAAGGATGCGAAGACCCTTGATTATTTTCCTTTGGTTGCATGTTCAAACCCCTTGGACATCACTAAAGATACCATCATCAACAATTTTCTTAACAACACTTTACCCTCCCTTCATTCCAATGCTCTCCCTTCAAAAGATGAAGCATTAGTGGGTGAAGAGCGGTCTCTCACATTAAATCCCTTAGGGATGGATGTTGAGCTTATTTAAAAGGAAAAAATGTCAATTTAAGATTCATCATTAATAGACTTATTCTACCCACTAAAGGGATAGTGAATAAGTGCAATTCACCTCTTTTCTCTAAACTGGTGATTATGGTTCAAGGTGATCCAACACCACCTCGACCCCTGGGTTACATTCTCAATTATGCAAAACAAATTACGCAAAGAAATCAAGGTGTTCAAAATATGTTGTAACAACCTCATAATAATGCGGTTTCTCACACATACAACACCCACAATAATAAGCAAAATAAGCATGCACTGAGTGTGCCCATTTCTCTTCCACCTTCTTAACCTATCCTACCTCAAGCACCTTGTCTTCCTCCACATATTGGCAAAGAATACAATCTTGTCGAGCAGCTCTACGCTACTCCAACTACGATCTCCCTATGGGATTTAATACAAACATCACCTACATACCACAAAATGCTCCATGAGGCTTTATAAAAGGTAGTTGTTCTACCTTCTGTTAGACCAAATGATGTGGAATCTCTATTTAGTTGTATACATGCGACAACATTAGATATATCATTTCAACAACATGAATTACCTCCCATAGACATGGAAGACCAATATGAACCTCTTATGATATTCACCATTATTAATATAGTGAGGGTGAGATGCACTATGATTGATGGTGGATCAGGTCTTAATGTTTGTGGCATAGACTTGTTACATAAACTCAATATTGATACATCTCTAATCAAACTAGATAAAATCAACATTCGTGGCTTTGATAATGTTGGTAAACAATCACTAGGTACAATCACCTTAGATGTTAAGGCTAGATCTATGATAATGCCTACCCTTATCCATGTCATGCCTAATTTTGTTTCATACAATCTTATTCTTGGTAGACCATGGATTCAATCCATGGGGGTAGTCCCATCTACCCTTCATCGTTCGATAAAATTCATTTCGAAAACAAACCTTATACAATTAAAGCTAATTTGCCTCCATAAAATTTCTTACAAATGGAAGTGAGACATCAAACTCCTTTAAGCAGTTTGATCCCTTCTTTAACACTACCCTCCACTGCTGACAACAGTATTAGTGGTGTAGTCACGATTAGGAGGGTCCACAAAGTGAACTATCTAGGCCGTACAACTAGAGTAAACACAGCAGAAACAACTCAAAGATAGGAAGCAAATGTAGATTCGGTCATTTTGTATATCATAGAATTCAAATACAAATTGGTCGGCAACATGCGGGCTTACAATTAGGGCTCATAGGCCTGATTTCATAGTTACAGAATATGCACAAGATATAACTTTGAAGCTCCTCAAAGAATTCAAACTATCAAACTTAGAATCATCACTCACTACTTTCCTAGGCATCTATTACATGATTATATATCATCTTCAGAACATGAGATTCCTCCGCGTCGGCTAAGGAAGATTACAAACTCCAATGAAGAGCTATAACATGTGTACACGGATAGGTTAGACCTAATCATATAGAATTCCTTTGCAAATGCATGGAATAGCGTACAGATCTCAGGGAAGGTTGGCCATGATCCAAACAACATTGAATGATGTGTCATTTAGCTCTACATGTCGTGAAATGCTCCACAAATCTTCTCCTTTAGCTGATTATCTGAGACTGTTAGGATGCTCTATTATGAGAAAATAGTTGATCTTCTGATAGTGATATCTTTTCGATACCTTATCCAAATGATTTGAATTTTGGATATGATGTGCATGAATGTGTCTAGATGCTAAGCCCAACTTCGTAAGGTCTAAAATGAAACTGCTGTAGAATATGGACCAAATACAGAAATGACTATTGATTGAATTAAACTAGAAAATGAAAAGAAACAAACTAAAATGCAAATGTTTTTTGGTTGATGCAAGATTGCTCTTGAACCAAGGATGCTCTTGCATCAGACATCTGAGGTTATTGAGAAATTGAGTCCCTCACTTTGCTGGGGCTGGAGGAAAACCAAGATAGTCCACCTCAGCCTAAGAAATCCATGATGAATCTTCTTCTGATCTGCCTTTCCACTTCACAAGATATTCTTTGTACTACCTGCCTCTGGTGCTGCGTCCAACTTTGTTGTCCAAGATGTCTTCAATCTACTCCAGTGCTTGTTGTGGTAACTACTACTTTAAGGCTTCTTCCATTCTGTCACTGAACTCTGCTTCATGATATTGATATAGGTCTGCAATGTTGAAAATAGGTGATATACCCAATGTCTTCGATAGCTCTACTTCATATGCATTTTTTGAATCAAACTTTCTGAGTATCCTACATGGTCCAAACTTCTTCATCTTCAACTTGTTATATGTCCCAAATGGAAATCACTCTTTTCTCAAATACACCATTACTTCATCTCCAACTACAAATTCTTTGTGTCTTCTCTTCTCATCTGCATGCTCCTTATACTTATTGTTCATCTCCTCCAAATGCTTCTTAACCTGATTATGCACTATCTCCATGTGTCTTGCAAATTCTTCTACTTCTATACTCCTCTTCTCTTCCATACTGATGTCTCTCAATTCTGCTACTCCTCTAGGGTTAGTTACTATCACAATCTCAAATGGTGTTCTTTTGGTACTCCTATTCACTAAATTATTATATGTAAACTCTTCTTGTGATAGAATCAAATCCCAATTTCCTTCCTTCTCTCCTACCAAACATCTCAACAAATTTCCCAAACTCCTATTCATTAGTTCTGTCTGTCCATTAGTCTGTGGATGAAATGCTGAACTGAACTTCAAATCTATCTTCATCTTCTTCTAAAGTGTCTTCCAAAAGTATCCAAGAAATCTTGTATCTCTGTTTGAGATTATGCTCTTAGGTAATCCATGCAATCTCACAATCTCCTTGAAAAATATGTCAGCTACATGAACTGCATCAGTTGTCTTCTTGCAAGGTATGAAATGTGCCATCTTTGAAAATCTATCCAGCAATACAAATATTGAATCATGTCCTCTCTGTGTCTTCGGCAATCCCATTATGAAAACCATACTTATGTCTTCCCAAGGTCTCTCTGGTATTGTCAAAGATTTGTACAAACTAGTATTGTGACTACTCCCTTTTGCAACTTGAAAAACTCTACAACTCTGCACAAATTTCCTCACATCCTTATGTATTTGAGGCCAAAAGTAATTTTCACTTACCAAAGCCACTGTCTTGTCAATGCCAAAATGTCCTACGAATCCACCACTATGTTTCTCTTTGATCAAATTGTCTCTCATTGAACTCCTAGGTATGCATAACTGATTTCCTTTGAACAACATATCTTCTTGAATGAAATAATCCAACCACTTACTCCTATCTGTCACAACAGGTTCCTTACATGCTTTCCAAGGTTCTACAAAATCAAGGTCTTCCTCATACATGTTCTTCAATTATTCAGATCCCAACACTTTAACTCTCATCTCTATCAGCAAGTTCCTTCTCTGAGTCAATGCATCTGCAACTTTATTTGATTTTCCACTCCTATGCTTTAGTACAAAAGTATAACTCTGCATGAACTCTACCCACCTCATATGTCTTTGGTTCAACTTTCCTTGACTGTGCAAATACTACAAAGCTTGATGATCTGTATACAACACAAACTCCTTAGGAAACAAGTAATGTCTCCACTTCTTCAAGGGTTGAATTATGGTATAGAACTCTTGATCATAAACTCAATATCTTCTCCTTGCATCATTCAACTTCTCACTGAAATATGCTACAGGTCTACCTTCTTGACTTAACATTGCTCTTGTTGTATTTCCACTTGCATCACAATCTACTTGAAATACCTTATTGAAATCTGGTAATGCCAACACAGGTTGCTCTGTCACTTTATGCTTCGGTAATTCAAAACTTTTATCTACTCCTGATGTCCACTTAAAGTCTTTTCTATCACCTCTCATTGTCTCTAACATAGGGTTACATACTGAACTAAATTTTTTGATGAACTTCTGGTAGAAACAGGCCAATCCATGTAAAGATCTGACTTCTCCAATGCTCTCTAGTGTAGGTCACTCAACAATTGCTCTAACTTTCTCAGGGTCCATCTTCAATCCTTCCATAGAAATCACAAATCCCAAATTTACCAATTCTTCCTTCATGAAACTACACTTCTTGATGTTTATCAACAATTTCTCTTCTCTTAGCCTCTACAATACTTGTCTCAGGTGCCACAAATGTTCTTCCTTTGTCTTATTGAAAATTAGAATATCATCCAAATATACAATAACAAACTTATCCAAGAATTTCTTCAAAACTTCATTCATCAACCTCATGAAAGTACTCAGTGCATTTGTCAATCCAAAGGGCATCACTAACCACTCATACAATCCTTCATTTGTCTTAAAAGTAGTCTTTTATTCATCTCCTTCTCCAATTATGATCTGATGGTATCCACTCTTCAAGTCTATCTTTGTAAAATATTTTTCTCCACTCAAACAATCCACGATATCATCCATCCTAGGCAAAGGAAATCTATACTTAATCGTGATCTTGTTTATTTCTCTAGAGTCGGTACACATTCTCAATTCTGCATCCTTCTTTGGTGCTAACACTGTAGGTACTACACAAGGGCTCAAACTTTCTCTGATCAAACCTTTCCTCAACAAATCTTGTATCTATCTATTCAGTTGTTCATTCTCTACCAGTGTCTTTCTGTGTGTTGCTTTATTAGGAAAACTATCTCTAGGTATAAGATCCATGTGATGACTGATACTCTTGATTGGTGGCAATCCTTCAGGTACATTATCTGATACGATGTCTTCATATTCTATATGCAACTCAGTTATCTCATCTGGTTGTGATTCTTTGTCTTCAAGTTTTCAGGCTTCTTAAGAATCAAAGCATAACACATATTCTCATGTCTCAAACCATCTAGAAATTTCCTTCCATCTACCAAATAGATTCTAGCATTCCCACACACTTCACTCTTAGGATCATCTTCTAAAGGAATCAAAGTAATTCTCTTTCCATTTGATGTTATAGTATATGTATTCTTTCTCCCATCATGTATAGCTTTCCTATCATACTGCCATGGTCTACCCAACAAAATATGACATACATCCATAGGCATAATATCACACAATACTTCATCATGATAAGATCTAATGTGAAATTTCACCAAACATTGTTCACTCACCAGTACCTTATGATCACCCTGAATCCATGCTACCTGACATGGCTTAGGGTGTTTTAATATTTCCAACTTCAAATTAATCACCATCTCCTCTGAAACCAAATTATCTGAACTACCACTATCAATTACAACTTTACAATATTTACCTCCTGATTTGCATCTAGTTTTGAACAAACTTTTCCTCTGCGGTGGTTCTTGATTTGCCTCTGCTTGAAATAGTGCTCTCTTCATGACAAGTGATTCTCCTTTTTTAGGTTTAGTAATTGAACTAGGTGATCCAATAGGTTCTTCTTCCACTATTCTCTATTCTCTTGCTTGTACTCCCTTGATTACATTCAAATGCTCTATGTCCTTCACCTCCACACTTGAAACAAGTTCCTCTGAATGTCCTCCTATTAGGTCCTCTTCCTTCTCTTCTATATCCTTCACTCCAGTATGGACTAGGGTTTCCTTTGCAGTAGAAAGTTTTGTCATCTCTCCAATATGCATTGTTATCTCTATCCTCCTAGAATGTGTTATCTTATCTATTCTACTCCACATATGATCTCTCTCCTTCAAAAAATGTTCTACCTTTCTAAAATTTACCTCCTCTACCTCTCTGTCTTTGATCATGCCTCTTGTTCAACTTTTCTTCAACTTTCACAGAAAATTGGTATGCTTCTTCCAATGTTGTCATCCTCACCAAACTCAATTCTTCTTGAATGTTCAATCTCAGTCCATTAATGTATCTAGCCAATTTCTCCTTACTTGATTCACTATGTGATGCAGGAGCATCCCTAGTTCAAGAGAAATTTTGCATCAACCAAAAATATTTGCATTTCAGTTTGTTTCTTTTCATTTTCCAGTTCAGTCAGTATCAGTTTCTATATTTTGGTCTACATTCTATCACAGTTACACTTCAGATCTTGTGGAGCTAAACTTAGCATTTAGACACATTTATGCACATCATATCCAAAATTTAGAGCATTTTGATCAGGTACTGGTAAGATATCGCTATCAGAAGATTGACTATTTTTTCAAAACAGAGCATCCTGACTGTCTCAAATAATCAGCTAAAGGAGAAGACTTGCAGACCTAAATTACACATCATTCAATGGTGTTTGGTTTGTGGCCAACCTTCCCTAAGATATGCATGCAATTCTATTCATTTGTGAAGGAGTTCTAATTAAATAGGTCTGACCTATCCATGTACACACGTTACAACTCTTCATTGGAGTTTGTGATCTTCCTTGGATGACGCGAAGGAATCTTAGGTTCCAGAGATGATATATATTGATGTAATAGATGCCTAGGAAAGCTGATAGCATAGTTTACAAGTTTGATAGTTTGAATTCTTTGCAAAGGATCTTTAAAGTCATATCTTGTGCATATTCTATAATCAGGCCTGTGAGCCCTATAAGCCTGCATGTTGCCGACCAATTTGTATTTGAATTCTATGATATACTGAATGAATGAATCTATAATTTATTTAGATCTTTAAGTTGTTTCCATTGTGTTTACTCTATTTGCATGGCCTAGATAGTTCACTTTGTGGACTCTCCTAACTGTGACTGCACCAAGTGGTATCAGAGCAAAAGTTTTGAATCTTTGGGAGCAAATTGAGTGAAGTTAGCAAAGGAATTCCATAAGATCTTGCTGTGAATAGATCACCGAATCTGAGGCAAGTTACTTGTGTTGCAACTGATCATTGATTGTGAGGTAGTTGTCACCTTATAGCCTGATCACCAAATTTGAGGAAGTTACACTTGATCCTAGGAAGAATGCTGCCGAGGAGAATCCCTATTGTTGGAACAATGGCTGGTAGAATGGATGAGATGATGAAAACCATGCAATTTTGCTTGGATGTTGTTGAAGAAGATCCAAGAAGAGGACTTACACCTAGACCTAATGTTGAAAGTGATGATGATGAAGAATTTCAATCCGCTAATCAAAATGGCAAAACCCTAGGAGATGAAGAAGAAGAAGAATCAGATCAAGTCAAGATGTTGCAAGCTATTTCAAAGATTGGAAAGAGACCTAGATTTGATGTACCAAATTATACTGGCAATCTAAACCCTGAAGAGTTGATTGACTGGATAAATGACATGGAAGAATACTTTGAGTATGAAAAAATTGAAGTTCTAGAGAAGGTGAAATTTGCAAAGACAAAGCTGAAAGGACATGCTGCTATATGGTGGAAAGAAGTTTAGTTGGATAGAAACAAAAGAGGAAAAGAAAAGATTACAAAGTGGGACAGAATGGTGAAAAAATTGAAGAACCACTTTATACCTGCTAACTATGAGTTGGAACTGTTGAAGAGATTGCAAAACCTAAGCCAAAAGGAGAAATCTGTGAAGGAGTATACTAAAAAATTCCACAAGATGATCATAAGGACAGGACATAGTGAAGAAATTAAGGAGAAAGTGGCTAGATACATTAATGGACTGAGATTGAACATTCAAGAAGAACTAAGTTTGGTAAGGATGACAACCTTGGAAGAAGCATATCACTTTGCCCTGAAGGTTGAAGAAAAGTTGAATAAGAGGCATGATCAGAAATAGAGAGGCAGAGGAGGTAAATTTTAAAGAGGGAGAACATTTTCTGGAGGAGAAAGATCATATGCGAAGCAGAATAGACAAGAGAACACATTCAAGAAGGAGGATAGAGACAACAATGCATACCAGAGAGATGACAAAACTTTCTACCACAGAGGAAACCCTAGTCCATACCAGAGTGAAGGATACATAAGAGAAGGAAGAGAACCTAATAGGAGAACATTTAGAGGAACTTGTTTTAAGTGTGGAGGTGAAGGACATAGAGCATTTGAATGTAATCAAGGGAGTACAAGTAAGAGGATAGAGAACAGTGGGAGAGCAGCCTATGTGGAAGAAGAACTTGTTGGATCAACCAATTCAGGTGGTAGACCTAAGAAAGGAGAATCACTTGTCATGAGGAGGGCACTATTTCAAGCAAAGATAAATGAGGAACCACCACAGAGGAAAAGTTTGTTCAGAACTAGATGCAAATCAGGAGGTAAATCTTGTAAAGTTGTAATTGATAGTGGTAGTTCTAATAACCTAGTTTCAGAGGAGATGGTGACTAAGCTGAAGTTGGAAAGATTGAAACACGCTAAGCCCTATCAGATATCATGGATTTAGGATGATCATAAGGTACTGGTGAATGAACAATGTTTGGTGAAATTTCATATTGGGTCTTCTCATGATGAAGCATTGTGTGATATTATACCTATATGCCATATTTTGTTGGGTAGACCTTGGCAGTATGATAGGAAAGCTATACATGATGGGAGAAATAATACATACACTATAACATCAAATGGAAAGAGAATTACTTTAATTCCTTTGGAAGATGATCCTAAGAGTGAAGTATGTGGGAATGCTAGAATTTGTTTGGTAGATGGGAGAAAATTTCTAAATGGTTTGAGACATGAGAGTTCATGTGTTATGCTTTGATCCCTAAGAAACTTGAAACATTGAAGGAGACTGAAGAATCACAACCGGAGGAGATAACTAAGTTGCTGACAGAGTCTGAAGACATCATATAAGATAATGTACCTGAAGGATTTCCACCAATCAGGAGTATCAGTCATCACATGGATCTTATACTCGGAGCTAGTTTGCCTAACAAAGTAGCATACAGAATGACACCAACAGAGAATGAAGAATTGAATAGACAGATATAGGAGTTTTTGAGGAAAGGTTTGATTAGAGAAAGTTTAAGCCCTTGTGTAGTACCTGCAGTGTTAGCACTAAAGAAAGATGGAGAATGGATAATGTGTACAGACTCTAGAGCAATAAACACGATCATAGTTAATTATAGATTTCCTTGACCTAGGATGGATTATATCATGGATTGTTTAAGTGGAGCAAAATATTTCACAAAGATCGATTTGAAGAGTTGATACCACCAGATCAGAATCAGAGAAGGAGATGAATGGAAGACTACTTTTAAGACAAAGGAGGGGCTGTATGAGTGGTTAGTGATGCCTTTTAGATTGACAAATGCACCGAGTACATTCATGATATTGATGAATGAAGTTTTGAAGAAATTCTTGGGTAAGTTTGTTATTGTATATTTGGATGACATTCTGATTTTCAGTAAGACAAAAGAAGAACATGTGTGGCACTTGAGACAAGTATTGCAAAGACTGAGAGAAAAGAAATTGTTGAAAAACATCAAGAAATGTAGTTTCATGAAGGAAGAGTTGGCATACTTGGGATTTGTGATTTTTGTGGAAGGATTGAAGATGGACCTTGAGAAAGTGAGAGCAATTGTTGAATGGCCTACCCCAGAGAGCATTGGAGAAGTCAAATCATTTCATGGATTAGCTAGTTTCTACAAGAAGTTAATCAGAAATTTTAGTTCAGTATGTAACCCTATGACAGAGACAATGAGAGGTGACATAAAAGACTTTAAGTAGACATCAGGAGAAAACAAAAGTTTTGAATTGTTGAAGCATAAAGTGACAGAGCAACCTGTTTTGGCATTACTGGATTTCAATAATGTATTTCAAGTAGATTGTGATGTAAGTGGGAATACAATAGGAGCAGTGTTAAGTCAAGAAGGTAGACCTGTAGCATATTTTAGTGAGAAGTTGAATGATGCAATGAGAAGATATTCAGTTTATGATTAGGAGTTCTATGCCATAATTCAAGCCTTGAAGAAGTGGAGACATTACTTGTTGCCTAAGGAGTTTGTGTTGTATACAGATCATCAAGCTTTGTAATATTTGAACAGTCAAGGAAAGTTGAATTAGAGACATATGAGGTGGAGTTTATGGAGAGTTACACATTTGTATTGGAGCATAGGAGTGGGAAATCAAACAAAGTTGTAGATGCATTGAGCAAGAGAAGGAACTTATTGACAGAGATGAGAGTTGAAGTGTTGAAATTTGATGAATTGAAGAACATGTATGAACAAGATCTTGATTTTACAAAGCCTTGGAAAGCATGTAAGGAACCCATTGTGGCAGATAGGAATAAGTGATCCTACTATTTCATTCAGGAAGATATGTTGTTATGAGGAAACCAGTTATGCATACCTAGAAGTTCCATGAGAGAAAATTTGATCAAGCAACAACACAGTGGTGGATTGGCAAGACACTTTGGCATTGATAAGACAATGGCTTTGATATGTGAAAATTACTTTTGGCCTCAAATACATAAGGATGTTAGGAAATTTGTGTAGAGTTGTAGAGTTTGTCAAGTTGCAAAAGGGAGTAATCAGAATACTAGATTGTATAAACCTTTGATAGTACCAGAGAGACCTTGGGAAGACATAAGTATGGATTTTGTAATGGGATTGCCAAAGACACAAAACAAACATGATTAAATATTTGTAGTGGTGGAAATATTTTCAAAGGTGGCACATTTCATACCTTGTAAGAAGATAAATGATGCAGTGCATGTAGCTGGCCTATTTTTCAAGGAGATTGTGAGATCACATGGATTACCTAAGAGCATAATTTTAGACAGAGACACAAGATTTCTTGGATACTTTTGAAAGACCTTTTGGAAGAAGATGAAGACAGATTTAAAGTTCAGTTTAGCATTTCATCCATAGACTGATGGATAGACAAAGGTAGTGAATAGGAGTTTGGGAAACTTGTTGAGATGTTTGGTTGGAGAGAAGGTAGGAAGATGGGATTTGATTCTTTCACAATCAAAGTTTGCATACAATAATTCAATGAATAGGAGTATCGGAAGAACACCTTTTGAGATTGTTACCAGAGTAAACCCTAGAGGAGTAACCGAGTTAAGAGATATCAGTATGGAAGATAAGAGTGGTACATAAGTGGAAGAATTTGTAGGACATATGGAGACAATGCATAATTAGGTGAAGAAGCATTTGGAGGAGATGAACAACAAGTATAAGGAGAAGACAGATGAGAAGAGAAGACACAAGGAATTTACAGTTGGAGATGAAGTGATGGTATACTTGAGAAAAGAAAGATTTCTAGTTGGGACATATAACAAGTTGAAGATGAAGAAGTTTGGACCATGTAGGATACTCTGAAATTTTGATTCAGGAAATGTATATGAAGTGGAGTTACTGGAGACATTGGGTATATCACCTATTTTCAACATTGTAGACCTATATTAGTATCACGAAGTAGTGTTTGGTGACAGCATTAAAGAAGACTTGAAGAAGCAGTTACCACAACAAGCACTGAACTAGATTACAGACATCTCGGACAACAGAGTTAGATATAGCACTAGAGGAAGACAATACAAAGAATATCTTGTGAAGTGGAAAGGCACACCGAAAGAAGATTCATCTTGGATTTCTCAGGCTGAGGTAGACCATCTTGGTTTTCCTCTAGGCCCAGCAAAGTGAGGGACTCACTTTTTCAATAACCCTAGATGTCTGATGCATGAGCATCCCTAGTTCAAGAGCAATCTTACATCAACCAAAAAACATTTGCATTTCAGTTTGTTTCTTTTGATTTTCTAGTTCAGTACAGTCAGTTTAGTAAGTAGTAGTTTTTGTATTTTGGTCTACATTCTATCATAGTTACACTTCAGATCTTGCAGAGATGGACTTAGCATCTAGACACGTTCATGCACATCATATCCAAAATTTAGAGCATTTGGATCAGGTATCAGTAAGATATCGCTATCAGAAGATTGACTTTTTTCTCAGAACAGAGCATCTTGATAGCATCAGATAATCAACTAAAGGAGAAGACTTGAAGAGCTAAATTACACATCATTCAATGTTGTTTGGTTTGTGGCCGATCTTCCCTGAGATCCACCTGTATTTCTATTAATTTGTGAAGGAGTTCTAATTAAATAGGTTTGACCTATCCATGTACACACGTTATAGCTCTTCATTGGATTTTGTGATCTTCCTTAGCTGACCTGGAGGAATCTTAGTTTCCAGAGATGATATATATTGATGTAATAGATGCATGGGAAAGTGGTTAACATAGTTTACAAGTTTGATAGTTTGAATTATTTGTGAAGGAGCTTCAAAGTCATATCTTGTGCATATTCTATAATTCTGTAATCAGGCCTGTGAGCCCTAATTGTAAGCCTGCATGTTGCCGACCAATTTGTATTTGAATTCTATGATATACTAAATGACTGAATCTGTATTTGCTTTAGATCTTTGAGTTGTTTCTGTTGTGTTTACTCTAGCTGCACAACTTAGATAGTTCACTTTGTAGATCCTCCTAACCATGACTACACCACTATGTCCTATCCTTATGATCATCTTATGAAATTCTTTAGTATACTCCACATATTTCTCCTTTTGTCTTAGGTTCTGCAATCTCTTCAACAGTTCCAACTCATAGTTAGCAGGTATAAACTGATTCTTCAACTTTGTCACCATTCTATCCCACTTTGTAATCTTCTCTTTTCCTCTTCCATTTCTATCCAACTAAACTTCCTTCCATCATATAGTAGCATGTCCTTTCAACTTTTTTCTTTGCAAATTTCACCTTCTCCAGATCTTCAATTTCTTCATACTCAAAGTATTCTTCTAGGTCATTTATCTAGTCAATCAGCTCCTTAGGATTCAAATTGCTAGTATAGTTCAGTACATTCACTCTAGGTCTTTTTCCAATCTTTGAAATAGCTTGCAACATCTTGACTTGATCTAATTCTTCTTCATCATCTCCTAGGGTTACTTCATTTTGATCAGTGGATTGAAATTCTTCATCATCATCACTTTTAACATTAGGTTGAGGTGTAAGTCCTCTTCACCTATCTTCTTCGACAGCATCCAAGCAAACTCTCATTATTTTCATCATCTCCATCATCTCATCCATTCTTCCAGCCATTGTACCAACATTAGGGATTCTCCTCGGTGTCATTTCTTCCTCAGATCAAGTGTAACTGCCTCAAATTCAGTGATTAGACTACAAGGTGACAACTACCTCACAATCGACGATCGATTGACAACATAAGTAGTCTGCCTTGGATTCGGCAATCTATTCACAACAAGATCTTACCGAATTCCTTCACCAACTTCACTCAATTCACTCCCAAAGATTCAAAACTTTTCTCTGATACCACTTGGTGCAGTCACAGTTAGGAGGGTCCATAAAGTGAATTGTCCAGGACATGTAGCTAGAGTAAACAAAAAAGAAACAACTCAAAGATATGAAGCAAATGCAGATTTAGTCATTTAGTATATCATAGAATTCAAATACAAATTGGTTAGCAACATGCGAGCTTACAATTAGGGCTCACAGGCTTGATTTCACAATTACATAATATGTACAAGCTATAGCTTTGAAGCTCCTTCACAAAGAATTCAAACTATCAAACTTATAGTCATCACTCACTACTTTCCTAGGCATCTATTACATGATTATATATCATTTCTGGAACATGAGATTTCTCTGCATCGGCCAAGGAAGATCATAAACTCCAATGAAGAGCTATAATGTGCGTACATGGATAGGTTGGACCTAATCATGTAGAATTCCTTCGCAAATGAATGGAATAGCATGGGGATCTCAGGGAAGGTCAGCCACAATACAAACAACATTGAATGATGTGTCATTTAGCTCTACAAGTTGTGAAATGCTTCGCAAGTCTTCTCCTTTAGCTGATTGTCTGAGACTGTCAGGATGCTCTGTTTTGAGAAAATAGTCGATCTTATGATAGTGATATCTTTCTAGTATCTGATCCAAATGATCTAAATTTTGGATATGATGTGCATGAATGTGTCTAGATGCTAAGTCTAGCTCTGCAAGGTCTAAAATGAAACTACAGTAGAATGTGGACCAAAATATAGAAACGACTATTGACTGAACTAACTAAACTGAACTAGAAAATAAAAAGAAACAAACTGAAATGCAAATGTTTTTTGGTTGATGCAAGATTGCTCTTAAACCAAGGATGCTCTTGAATCAATTGGTTAGGATAGTGTTGGTCCTTCAAATGCATTTTTTAGTTATGATTGGGGTTCATTATATTTTACACCCTCATTTGCGGGTGAATATAAAGTCTCACCCTCACACCCAAAAATCTTGAGAGGTATATGAAATTTCTTCAACACAATCTCCTACTCCTACAAATCTTAAACTCAAGATTAATGATGATGAAACCTTTAAAATTGATGAAGATCCACCTTCTTCTATAGAAATGGCAACCATTTGTGATAAAGTATCATCTAATTCTAATACATGTCTTGGTAATGACGAGGTCTCTTTAGATTTCAACCCGCATGGGATTGTTGAAACAAAGATTTACCCTCCTCACCATGATCAAGTGTATGATCCTTATACTTCATCTTTCAACAAATATAGTCTTATGACCTCTCCTCTTCCTTTGGATTTGGAGATGTATTATGGGCGTGGATTCAAAATTCTTTGTAAGCAAGGATACAATGGAAATGGGTTAGGATGAAAAGAATAAGGAATTAAGGAACCTGTGGAACCAACACTGCACTTGTTTAAAGTAGGTTTAGGTTTCCGGCCTTCTCCTACATTCTCTCCACCATGTTCACAAAAAAAAGGGTTGCTTCCTACTCCCCCTATATCTTCTCTTCTGTCTCAAAAAGAGTATATGTTGCTGAGTCTAGTCAAAGACCACTTAATCACTCTTCCTCCTCCAACACACAAAAAGATTCAACAAAATAATCATCAAGTGCTTGGCCATTCCACTAAGGAATGTCGAGTCTTGAGTGACAAAATTCAACAACTTCGAACACAATATGACTCTAGCACTCTTCACCATGCTTGATGTAGTCCCTAGAGTATATTTTGTTGCAAGTATGGGCCTAACCGGTGTTGTCATTGATGTCAACATACTCCTATTGCATTAATGATAAGGATTGGATAATTTGTTTACTGAGGATATTGATAAAATTGGTCATATCAAGAACAGTGAAGAACAATGAAGACAGTAAGGTAAAATTCCAAGCTAAGATGAGGATCAGAGGATGCAGTTTAAAGGGTTTGTAGATATGTGTCTTAAGATGATCCAAAAAAGATTTGAGAGGTCCGCATGAAGATTTGAAGAAGTTGTGGCCGCTCAAGTAAAATTGGTTCCGACAGGTGTTCAATGGTGATAGAGTGATACAAATAGGTCCGGTGAGATCCGAAAATGCATTTTCCCATTCTGTAGATTTGGTGGAGTGTTCAAGAAGTCTTTGTGAAGTATCAACTCGATTGGTTCATGGTTTGAAGGTCCGCAAGCATCTATTCCTTTGTGACATTGATGACAGACTGTGTTCTTGAGGTTCCGGATGAAAGAGAAGAATTTCAGTAGGTAGATGAAGTGTGGATGTTCTTGGTAATTCAAGTAAGCTTGTGGAAGCCTTTAGATTGTGTCCAGTTCGTGTTGGTGGTCCGCATTGGAGTTGGAGCTCACAATTAAGGAATAACTTTTGAATGATGGTGTTCTTCTTGAGACTAGCTGACCGGATGAGTTACACATCCTACGGATGTTCTTGTTGATGTTTGCCGACTTAGATGATTATTCCTAAGTCGATGTCTTGTATAAATAAGGGATTGTAAAGTCATTTCAAAGTGTGTCTGTGGAGATGAGAGTGTGGTAGCGAGGAGGAGAGCGAAAGGCAAAGAAGAAGTATTGGGATTAAATGGAACTGATTCAAGCATGGTGAAGATGCTATTCTCCAGTTCATGTATGTGATACTTGTTTCTTTGTAGACAGTGTGTCTCTTGTAGGCAGTGGGCCTCTTGTGAGCAGTGTGCTCGGGCAGTGAGCCCTAATTGGCATGTGTCATTTTGTTCTTTCTATTCTTCTAATAGAGAATACAATCTTGGGTTAATCACCCCATGGTTTTTCCCTTAACCAGGTTTTCCACATCAAAATCTTGGTGTCTTATGTGTTGATGTGTTTCTTCTCTTGATTGAATGCATTATGTTTCCATGATTGATTTATTGATATGCTGCTAAATCACTAAGAAGATTTTAAGTGTGTAAGTTGAAAGAAAGTTTTGGACAACTGATTCACCCCCCCTCTCAGTTGTCTGCCTTGAATCTAACATATTTTTCTCCATCCATTTTATAAGCAAGTTGGGGGAGGATGATTTGTTATAGGCTGACTCACAAGTGTGGTCCCTCCTTCTCATTTGTGTTATGCTTGTATGTATTGTTATCCCCGTATTGTTATGTTTTGTTGATTGTTAGTTCTCCATTGACACCCTTGTTAGCACAAAGGTACAAGGAGTAAGAATGCATTGTGTCATCCCTCTATATGTATCTTCATTCTTCTATATGTTGTGATGTAGAATTTTGCTATTTTTCTTGGATGATTTAACATCCTTTCATGATTTAATTTATGTGTACTCTACTTTCATTTGATCTTTCTTCCACCATCTTCATATCTATGTGACACCTTGTTGCAATGCTTGGCATCATACCATGACTACACAATCCATTGTGTATCATGCCTGTAAGCATTGCCTTTGTTTACTCATCCTGGGGCAACCTCTTGTCATGATGTATCTTTTACGAACACATACCATCTGGGCATGTGCTTTTTGAAAGCTCTTGTGCTTGTTTTATATTTATTCCTCACTCTACCTTAAAGGCAATTTCTCCTTGATGGAGTTAGAAATCACTTTATGGTGGGGGCATAGATCGTGCTATGAGCCTGACTCTCATTTTTCTATCAAAACACTTGTTGATTACTTTTTGGAAAGGATTGTAACACACTTAGAAACAAGATCTTGAGTCTATCTTGTTGAAGCTCCTTACATGTTTGGAATAAGGGTTGTGCCACCAACTAGAATTTGGTAGTAAGGTCACTTCACCGTCTTATTCTACAAGGCTTTGTGTAAATCCTCTTGCGGGAGGTGGATTGTGTATTCCCTTGAGTGGAAACACTTCTCTTTAGATATATTTTAATATTTGATGTGTTTGTATCCTCTTGTGCTTCTCATTTCTAACTAACCCCTTAACATTCTCCTTATTACATCTTGGGGAATAATGCATGGCGATTGAGACAACCCTTTAGATTGAGGTCTATTTTGTCATGTTGATTCAAGGTCTTCTGTTGTGTGTTTCTTGTGATTATTAAATGATGCATGTATCCTCCTCACATATGCTTATCCTCTATGTATTCTTCATGACTCATGCGTGCTTTGCTTGTTTTCTCTATGCATTCCTTATGTATTCTCCTTAAGTGCTTTGCATGTATTCCATGTGTGTTTCATGTACATTCTATGTATTCTTTATGCCTTGTGTATGCTTCATGTCAAGTGTGTATACTTTATGTATTGTGTGTATACATTGTGATTTCTCAAGTGTATACCTTGTCTTATTATTTCTAAGTGTCTCATGTATGTAGAAATTATGCCTTGTTTCTTATGTGTTTGCAAACCATCATAGACTCCTAGAATCCTAAATTTTAGGGCTTGATCACCCCTCAATTTTGGTGACATTCTATGGTTTCTATGTTTATTGTGATTGAAACTTGTCTTCTTCATACTTTAGTGTGAGTTTGAATGTAAGTTCGTACCCATGCTAAAGTGGGGGCTAAATGTTATGGAGTAAAATGTGTACACTAGCATTTTACACCTCATTTAGCACCTGGGTGGACTTGAAATAATTAATTCTTGATCGTAATGCACAAAAATGTAGAAAATAAATATAAGGCAGGGCTAAACACTCCTGAAGTGACTAATCCTAGAAGTTGTGGGGCTAAAGGACCAGGGTGTCCAAGTGCCCTGGGCCCTCCTTTAGCCCAGTCCTAAATTGATGGTATGTCAGCTTGAAGCATCTCAAATGGTTTCTCATGTCAGCCTCATTTGGTTTAATTCTCTAAAAATCAATGGGAATGCATATATAAGCAAGTTAGTTTATTCATTTGAACACCTGAGCAATCTAGGCACTCTTGCACTCTCTCTTCTTCTCTCTCATGTTCTCTATTCTTCTCTAAAGCTCTCTATAGTGGATTATTGCTGAGATACTAACTTATTGCAGGTCTTGTGAATATATCTCTACTTCTATTGGCTACACCAACTTCTCGAGTCAAGTTGTGATGACTCTTCAAGCAATCTAGGGTTTCCATGCTCATGGTGACTCCTCTCCTTTATGCTTTCTTACAACATTTCATTCTACTTCAGATTTGCCTCTGCCCTCCTAAGGAACACACTCTTTGAGATCTCATCATTGCTATTGTCGAGGTGGAAACACCATTCATGGAGCTTGACTTAGGCAAGCTCCTAAATAGAACCGAACCATTTTCCTTCTTGTGTTTGTGCAGGTAGCATCCGGAAGAATTTGCAGAAAACAAGCTACATGAGGTAGGAACACAGAAGGACAAAGACACATAAAACTTGACATTCTGCCAAACCCTAATCAGGGTGTAGGGTGCCCAAGCACCCTGGTCCTTTGGGTTCTATAATCCAGATCCAGGTTCAACTCTTCCCTCTGATCCTCACTGTGGTGTTAGATTTTTGATATCTCTTTTCGACAGTTTGTTATGAGTAGATCTTTATCAACTAGGGTTTGATATTTTTCCCTAGTTTGCTTGGTTTGATTTTGTTGGATTTGGTTGACACTCCTCTATACAACAAAGGGACAAAACCCTTGTAGTTTGTCTCTCCTTCTTGGGTAGAAGCCAAGCTTGGTTTGTGTTCCAATGTTAATAGAAGAGGGTCTGACCTAGTTAACCTTGTTAGGCTAAATCACTCTTTTCTACTAAACATAATTCTACTTCAACTCTTAATTCAAAGAGAAAAAGGTAAAGGAAAGTACCATTTCTCACATTGTGACAAATATGGACATTTGAAGGAGAGTTATTGGAAGCTACACCTCAATTTGGCTCCTTCTAATGAGAATAAGGGTATAGATAAAAATGTCATTTATATGGAAATATACATAGAAGTCAATAGAGAATATGATGAGGATGAGCACCTATCTTGTGCCATGCTCAAAAAGAAAGTTCCATAAAGTAGTGATATCTCTCATTGAGAAGAAAAAATCTCCTAGTTGTTTCATGAAAAGATACAAGTGAAAGGTAAGAAGATAAATGCCTTATTTGACTCATGTTCACAATCTAATCTTGTTTCTTCCAAGTTGGTTAGTCAATTGGGTTTGGAGGTTGTGAATCACCCACATCCATACTCTTTAGGATGGTTGTAACATGGAATAGATATGAAGGTAACAAAGCAATACAAGTTGGCATTTGGTCTACATCCAAAGTACAATGATAAGATAATGGTTGACATTGTGCCATTATATTTAAGTGATATATTTTTTCATAGTCCCCATCTATAAATTAGGGATGCTATTTACTTTAGTTCCAAGAATTAGTACATGCTTTAGTTAAATGGCAAGAGTTTCTTTATGAATTCTTATTTTGGTAAATCAAAGATTGTGATTACTAGTACCTCAAATAGTAAGAGGCTAATAAGGGCTATGGGAAGATTAATTTTCCTATTTAATGTGGGGTAGAGTGTGCATGTGAAGGTTGTTGATGGTACTACTGCCAAACCCCAAACTAATGTGGAATAGGAAGCCAAGGGACAACAAGTACAAAGAGGTATAGAGTTGTCATATGAATTAAGTGTACATTTGGAGAAATATGTTGAACATGAGGTTAAGTTGACACCTATGAGGGTGTATGGTCTTAACTTTGTTGGTGTCTTACATGGATCATTCAAGGGGCATGGTTCAATTGTTAGTTCATTAATGTTTAGAAGAATGAGTGGACTTTGGTGTTAGCAAGCCTTGTTAAGAAGGATTGTTAAGAGTACATGTGCACTTTTAAGAGTTCCACTTACTCTCAATTTTTAGATATTTTGGAGACCAAAATCCTCCTAGTTGGGGAGGCATGATCCAAAAATTAGCTCCAAAACTATACATAATCATTGGGGTCATGTTGTTTAAGCTTGTTGAAGTGTCATTGAGAAGTTGGGAGAGGGAATTAATTAATGTATTAGTGAAAAGGATTTATGAAATAGCTAAGAATGATCAAGGATGGAATGGGACATCTTTAGGAAGTCTTTCATCAAAGTCGGAGACTCCAAAATGGCCTAGAAAATCAAATTTAGTGATTTAACCACTTTATGCATGAAATGAGCATGTGTTTTCCCCAAAAAACTCATTAGAAACTAGTGAACACATTCTAATATCAATAATAAGTTGAATTTGAAGAATTCAAGTATTTGGTCTTCTATTTTGTCAATTGGTTTTCCATTTTTTTGAGGTTAGAAGGGTATATGAAGGGGATATGTTATATTTTACACATTTAGGATTGGTTGTATCTCATTATATGGTGGTGATAGTCCATCTTCATGATGACTACAAGTGTGAATGCAAGTCTTTGTGAGGTGAGTGTGTGTTGTAGGTGTAACTAAAGCTCCAAAATTGTTGTGTGATATCATCTATGAAGAATTAAAGACTTGTATCCTTTAATGTAATAATATATTTACTATAATTTTACTTTAGTGTGCTTCTTATACTGTAATGTCATTACCTCACTAAAGTGAGGCAAAAATGTAATAACAAAAACTCCATACCCTGCAACTTCCTTCTTGTATTTTGTCCTCATTTTAGTGTTTATTTTCTAGTATATTTTAGGGCCATGTTACAACTATCTTTGACCTCCCCAATGATCAAAAAATTATAAATACACCTTCCAAGGCCTTATAATGACCTTAGAAACCTTCCCTTAAATTTGGATCTTATAGCATCAAATCCCATTTGTGCCCCCTAGTGTAGCTAATGGGACATCTGTGTAAACCTAGCATGTTGATCTTGTTGATTCTAGTCCCCAATTTTGTCCAATCCCTTGTGACCAAACCCTTGTTGAATACTGAGAGGGGGGGTGAATCAGTATTCCTAAAAATCACTTACTTGTTGATTAATCCAATTTCCAAACTCAATAATATGAAAGAAGAATAAACATAAGTACAGCAACCATAAAGACATAACACATAGACACCAGGATTTTTACCTGGAAAATCCAAAAATGGAAAAACTAGATCACAATATATTATGATAGAAATATCGGATTACATAAGGCTCACTGCCCAAAGAAATGCTCACTACAGGTGGACTCACTATCCAAGTGGACTTACTATCCACTGAGAAAGAAAGATAGAGGAAGGATTGACTCACTGCCAGGAGATGACTACTACAGATGCATCTACAGAATGCTGAAGTGTAGTTCCATTAATAGTTTAGTATACAGACTCAAATGACTTCATAATGTCTGATCTACTTTTTTGCACTACTTTACATAAAGTCTGCTTTTTTGCCCTTACTATCCTTTTTTGGTCATAACTCTACTTTGGATCACATACCCAATGAATTTGCACATCTCACATCCTCATCCGGGCTTCCAACACTGAAGTCCATCGAGTATATATATTCGCTACAAGATTTATCTCATAATTAGGTCAACAAGCCAAACATGAATCGTGTATACAAATGTTATATCTTGTTAGCTTGAACTTGTGCACAATCTGCAATGCGGACTTAAACAAGCATACAATAGTCTTCATATAGGTCGACACCAATCATACAACCACTTAGATCGATTGTTCAAAAAATATATCTTCTCCGCATAAGGATCTAACATGCCTGTCAGCTTGTCCCTTAAGAACATGCTTGACCAATTCATTTGTCACATCATAACTCTCACTCTGGACCATATGAGACTCAAAGATTCATAACCAACATTCATTCTGGAGCCCTTAATATACCTTCAGAATGAAAAGACATAATATGCAACAGTGGAGGAATGTGGACCCTTTTTCTCTAGTACTGTGCATTATTTATGTTCACCTAGACTTAGCTATTTCACAGTATGACTTCCAGAGGAAGTCAAGACTTAAACATTGGAACAAGTGATCACTGGGTAGCTATGAGCAACATACTTGAACTCTATATAATGATCTTCAACTACAGAGGCATACTGACACAAACATTGTCATTTACACTATATAATGCATACTGCCCATACTTAGCCATTTATCCTTCCGGAGTAAAGTCTCTTTTCCATGCCGGTGGAATCTCCTTTCTTTGTTGCCATCAATGACAACATTCAATTAATCATCAGAGCAGTGTCTCTTGCCAACAATCTCCCCCTTTGGCATTGATGGTAACACTTAGTGAAAAATTCTTGTCTGCTCCCCCTTACTATATGCACTCTATTTTTCTTATCCTCCTTATATGTTTATCCATATTTCACTGGTCTTCTTCTCCCCCTTTGACATCAATGGTAAAGGTGTATGTACAAGGGTCAAAATTGTGTCAAAACTGCACAACTGTCATACTCTGCTGCATATGTACAAGCACAATCTTCAACTTAATTAGTTGTAGGTGACAGAATATCCTTGTACACAATCTTTAATTGTGTAATCTCTTCATTCCATCATTTCTTAGCTCGTTCCAAAATTTGAATATGGCTGCTTATTAAGAAGACCAATTTTTTTGCTCTTTGTACATTAGAGGGTGTGTCAATTTGTGCTTTTGCCTGCAGTGCTTTTGCTGCAAGATTTGACATTGAGTCTATCTTAGGACTTATTAGTCCCCTTAGTTGACACATTCTATTTTTCAATTGATCCCTTTTATTCACCAGATCACTTAAATCATTATGGATATTGATCACTTGTATTTCTTTGCTGCTTACTGACTCAACTATTGGATCAAATGTCTTAAAAATATTTGTTAGTTGCAATTTCAGAACCTTGATCTTTTTCTCCAACTCCTTTGTGGCTTCTGGCCATGATAAACAAAATTTGTACAAGTCACTGGCTTCTTTTATAGTACTTTGTATACCACTTATTCCATTGTCTAATGAAGTTTTATCACTGGTCAATGTGGTCTTCAATTCAGCTAATCTTTTCTCATCAAACTCTTTTCTGACTTTTGTTTCTATAGATTTTTCAAAGGATTCAAAATGATTGCTAATTGATTTTATCATACCTTTAAGTTGATCAGTTGATGATAATGATGTATCCTCTTGGTATTTAGGCATAAACTTCTCCATCACATTAGATGTTACACCAATGAGCTCATTATCATGTATGTGTGTTTTCATCAACTCTTCATGTGCCTTTGCTTGAACAACTGACACTAGTTTGAATTTCTGCACAGGGGACATAGAGTCCAGATTTATTGGTCTTTGTAGAAACTTAGGTAAATCTAGGATTTGTGTTGTTTGTTACTTTTCCAAAAAATTTCTAGCATAGTCAATTTGGACTTGATTTGCAGTAGTGTCTCTTGCCACTCATTCTTCACTAGGTGTAACCCTCTTTCTTTTCTTCTCTTCTATTGCCTTTTCTTTCTCTACTTCAGTTGTGGCTCCTACAATGGATGAGGTCCTTGTTCTTTTTCTGGGGCTAGATGCTAGTTTTTCCATTTTAGATCTCTCATCCTTCCTTTTTGGAGTATATGATGTCGATTTTATCAGAGTACTTATGGTTTTTTCCTTATGTTTTGGTTCATCTAATGTTTTCTCTGACTGCTTATGTTCCAAATTCATTCCGGAGGATAATTCTTTGAATGTTGCAAATCTGTCTTCTTTAAGATCTTTTGGTTTGCTCATAGGGACCCATACATTTCTTGGTTCCATAGCTTCCATAAAGCATTTGTCTTTGTCTACCATGAATACAATGTCTTTTTCATACTTTATTACTACATTTTCACGTATCCAGACTCTACATAATATTTTCTTTTGAAAGTTCTTGAAATATCCCCATAGGATTTCATTATGCTTTTCTGTATTTCCCAAATTCTATAAGTGATTTCTTATCTGAGTGGCTACTAGTGTGTGATCAAGCTAGACAATGTTTCCTAAACTGGGTAGCTCTCTTAGGAAGTAGAAGAGTAGACAAGTAATCAATGTTCCATATTTGAAAGGATGATTAGTCTCTTTTGTTCTTTTCAAGTTCTCCACCAGTTCACTCCAGTGCAATTCACATAGGTCATAATCCGTATTGTTTTTCTTCATGTCATATGTTGTGTATATGGCTGGTGTAGACACATAATTTTCCTTGTTGGAAAAGTATATTTTGTATCCAATAATCATTGATGCAAATCTGATAGCCAGATTCTTAATATCATTTACCGTAAGGGCATTCTTATCAAATTTGGCTCCTGTTAAATCTGCATTACCACATTGTTCTTCATTTTATTTACATTTGGAACCCTTCTGGAGGAGCTCGTACCAGTTATAGCTTTGATAGCTTCTTTAGTTATCATATAAGGTTCATCAAGCCATAGAGACTCATCATGAATTCTACGTAGAATAAGTTTAACCCATGTATCATTCGGGATTGTGGGAAAATCCAACCAGATGTCTAATTTCTTTTCTCCTAGAACTTTATATTCATATTTCAACACAATATCCACAGTAGTCAGTTCGTCCAAGTACAATTTTCCTAGATTCATGTGATCATATTCCTCTATACTGATCTGAATGTATGCTCCAACATCTTCCATATGCATAACTCTATGTGGAGTAATTGAGAAAGCCCCTATAGGATTGTTCTCCAATAATTTGAAGAAATGTTTCTTAAACTTGGGGTGAGGCTTTTCTGCTCTCTTGATTACTTGAGGAGTAAACATTTTCCCAGAATAATTCAATTTTCACAATATGGTTTTCAAGATGTAAATACTTCTTTTGCCGAATTAGGGTTTCCTTGAGATCAATTTGACTTGCTTTGAATCGCTTGGAAATCTTTGTAGTCACTAGAGTTTTCACTTTTGTATGCCTTAGACACTTGAGAGCTTGAATACAAAGTGATTTTTCCTTTGGAAACAATCCTTTTAACCTTCACTTGCCAAAACCCAAACATCATAAATGCTATCTTTCAAAAAGCTGTCAAACACTTCTTTGTCAGGCACAGTTGATTAAGATTGCTCCGCAATGCTCCACAATTGATCCTTTTCTAGCAAAATTTCTTTCAAAAGATCTATTATATAATGATTTTCATCATATCTTCGTGTTGGATTCCAGCACTAACTATCTGGCTAGGGGATTAGGATTTTGAATGCAGCTCCCCCAAGCCAGAGCTCCCAATTTACTTCCCGGAGGAAGTATCTACACCAGAAACTAGTGCGGATCCATCCCTAACCTCATTAACATATTTCTTGATCCAGACCTTGCTCATTTCCTTCTTTATTTCCACTAGATCAATCTTGTTCTTACCTTTATCTTCTCTCTACTCTGTTTTCCTCTTCTCTCTAGGATAGTCTCTTTTCACATTTTGTCTTCTATAGAATCTTGTAACATGTCCAAACTTATTGCAATTGTAGCATACCACATTCCTCTGTCCCTGATTCCTTCTATTGATTGGACTCCTTCTTGATCTTCATTGATTGGCCATATGCCCAAATCTATTACATGCAAAACACTTTCCATTAAAGGATTGAGTATTCCTTGCATTGTTAAAACCATTCCTTACCATACTTTTGCATTCATTTGATCTATGACCAATTTTCTTGCAATTGAAACATTGACCAGAGAATAATGGAACATTCTGATTCATTCTACTCCTATACCGAGTAGCCTTATGACCAAACTTATTGCAATTAAAAAAATTGCCATTGAAGGATGGGTACCTTTGAGCATTTGGCTGTCTAACCGGAGCTCTTCTAGGTCTTCTTCTTTGATTCTAGAATTTGTTGCCTTTGTTTTGCTTTATCTCACTGTTTGCTTGACCTGAATTTGAACTCTCTCCTTTCTCAATTCCCAATCCTTGCTTGTCATCTAGACTCTTCTGACTTTCAATCAGCTCCTCAAGCTTTGCATAGCTTATCTTGAATTTTTTCCTTATAACTATTTGTTGCTTCTAGATCATATTTCAATAGAAGTACATCTTTTACCAACTTTTCACATTCCTTAGATTTATCCTTCACAACCTAATTTAGATGTTCTTTAGCCTTTGTCTTTTCTTCAACTATCATAGATAGACTGTCTATGGATTCATTTGTTGTTTTTAATTGGTCACTTAGCTCTTTCCTTCTATCCTGAGATTTCTTGACTTGCTCCTTTAGTTTCAGAATGCAATCATCACCTTATTTGATATTTTCCACCAAATCTTTGATATCTACCTCAGACTTGTCAAGATCTTCAAGAGAAACTTGTAGTTTTTCATTAAGGCTACCTGGATAACTTGCTTCCACAGAAGTGATATAACTTCTTGCTGCCATGTGTTCACCTTTCTAGATCTTCTTCAATCTATTAAGCTTTATCCAAGGAAATGAGCTCTGATACCAATTGTTGAATAGTGAGATGGGGGGGGGGGGTGAATCAGTATTCCTAAAAACCACTTACTTACTTGTTGATTAATCCAATTTCTAAACTCAATAATATGAAAGCAGAATAAACATAAGTATAGCAACCATAAATACATAACACATAGACACCAGGATTTTTACGTGGAAAACCTAAAAAGTGAAAAACCATGGTGAGTGTTAGCTCACAATATATTATGATAGCAATACCAAATTACATAAGGCTCACTGCCTAAATAAATGCTCACTGCAGGCGGACTCACTATCTAATGGGAAAGAAAGATAGAAGAAGGATTGGCTCACTACCAGGAGATGACTTCTACAGATGCATCTATAGAATGCTGAAGTGCATTTCCATTAATAGTTCAGTATACAAATTCAAATGACTTCATAATGTCTGATCTTCTTTTTTGCTCTGCTTTACATAAACTCTACTTTTCTGCCCTTACTATCCTTTTTTGGTCACAACTCTACTTTGGATCACATACCTAATGAATTCACACATCTCACATCTTCATCCACACCTCCAACACTGAAGTCTATCGAGTATATATATTCAAGATTTATCTCATAATTAGGTCAGCAAGCCAAACATGAACCATGTATACAAATGTTATATCTTGTTAGCTTGAACTTGTGCACAATCTGCAATGCAGACTTAAAAAAACATACAATAGTCTTCATATAGGTCAGCACCAATCATACAACCACTTAGATCGATTGTTCAAACAATATATCTTCTCCACATAAGGATCTAACATGCCTGTCGGCTTGTCCCTTAAGAACATGCTTGACCAATTCATTTGTCACATCATAACTCTCACTGCGGACCATATGAGACTCAAAGATTCATAACCAACATTCATTATGGACCCCTTAGTATACTTTTAGAATGATAAGACTAAATATGCAACAGCGGAGGAATGCAGACCCTTTTTCTCTAGTACTGTGCACTGTTTTTGTTCACCTGGACTTAGCTATTTCACAATATGACCTCCAGAGGAAGGCAGGACTTGAACATTGGAACAATTGATCACTGGATAGCTATGAGTAACATACCTGAACTGTATATAATGATCTTCAATTGTGGAGGCATACTGACACAAACACTGTCATTTACACTATATAATGCATACTGCCCATACTTAGCCATTTATCCTTATGGAGTAAAGTCTCTTTGCCATGCCAGTGGAACCTCCTTTCTTTGTTTCCATCAATGACACCATTCAATTAATCATTAGAGTAGTGTCTGTTTCCAACAACCCTAACTACATTTTTGGTGTTCCCAAACACTAAAAATTAGTAGAGGTTGGTACTTAAGCCTAATTTCCCAACTTTTCACTCATGATGCCATCACACACTCAAGATTTTTCTCTCCTCATCTCTAAGGTGAATTGCAAGTGCATAATCAAGAATAGAAGGCTAAAGACATTAGATTTTAGATTTAGAGCTATGGAGTATTCCCTTTATCCTTAATTGGTGCCTCCTTTGCAGTTACCCTTTCTACTTTTATGCTAACACACTATTCCTTTTAATTTCCATCATCCCAATCCATAAAAACCTTGATCCATCCCATCCTAAATTTGAAACTCTTACCCATTGAAACCCTTGTGCTTTCCTATCCCTTCAAGCCTTGTTATTGTTCATTTGTGATTATTTATTTTCATCTCCTTTTCCACCCATGACGAGCACACACCACTATTGCGGTATCCATTGCCCCTAACATTTTGTTGTCTCATATCATTGCACACACCATTATCATAATAAAATATGTTTGAACACATACTATTGATCTCCAATAGTGTTTTTGTGGAACAAGTTGGAATATACCCATGAGGGGACTAACCAAGGTAGTCTTCTCTACAACACTAACCTCTTTTAACACTCTTATAGCTCAAATTATCATATCACTTTTCAAATGGTTTAAAGACTATACTTAGGCATTTAAATGGGCATAAAACTTGAAGATAGAGGTTTAGTGAAAATTTTAGAACTTTTTGTTACAAGGACATATATGCTCCCTGTGACTAGCTACACCCACTTTATGTAACCAATAGGACATCTATGCCCATCCAACATGCTCAACCCCATTGCTTTTTTACATACAACATCTTGAAGCTCCTAGATTTTTGCCACATCATCCTATAGTCATTTCTAATCAAGTTCTACTCTAACATGTTCTATTTTGAGTGTTTTCTTTCACTTTTCTTAAGCATTCTTAGTTTTATGATGTATTAGGCATTTCACAACTCTTGTATTTGGTTAGGGTAGATTATATTAGGCTTGTTTATTACAAATTTGAATTTTGAAATTTGATTTATATTTAATCATAAATAGGTGATAGTTCATCTTATTACATTACCCCTTAAATAATGTGTATAGATAAGGTATATTTTTAGAAGTCTAATTTTTTGTTGTTGTCATGGGTGTTAAGAAAGGTGTTTCAACCTTGTAATTATAAAAAGTGTGATTTTTCAAGTATAAAAACATAAAACTCAACTTCCAGGCTATAGGGTTTATTTTTGGCCAAAATAATTTTTTTGGGTGGTTCACATTGGTATTGGGGCTGCCCAATGCATATATCTCTTTGAACTCCTGAATAAAAAAGTGAGCCCAATCAGCCTCCTAGATCAAAAGTTATGGCCTCTGGAAGTTGGGCATCCCGTGTTGGAAAATGTAAAAATGTGTTGGACACAGAAAAGAGATTTAAGGGGGAGTTACATGTGTTGATGCATGTTTTGACACATATAAGATATCTTTGATTGGAGATAATGAAACCCTAATAATTTGGGTGCCACTTTTGGGTGGTTTTAGCTCATGGTTTTGTAATTACCGTTTGACAATTTTATGTATTGTATTTCCTATATATTAGGTGCTTGAGATGGAGGTTGTGTGTGAGAGTCTTATAGATGTTGAGTTGCCTCTAGATCTCTGGTTGGTGATATTCCTATGAAATCTTTCTCTACAAGTGTATTCTAATCTTGTTAATTTTTAAATAATACATTGGGTGGCTTTTGGAGTGTGGGGTTTTTCTCTCAAAAGGGTTTTCCCCATGGAAATCACTATGTTGTGGTATGATTGCTATTTATGTTTATTTTTGTATAATTTCTATAACTGTTGTAAAGATCTAAAAGGTTTTTCATAACCCTCCTCTCAAGATTAGTGTAGGAAGTTACATTCCACTACCTTATCTTCCTTATAAGTGGTATCAGAGGTTGATAACCTTTGGTTTTAATTATGGGTTGTTGGGTTTTTTTGAACTAATCTAGTTTTGAGTGGGAGCTTGTGCAGAAGATACTTTGTGATCTTGTTGCATGAATATTTAGATGGCAAGCACATCAGGGAGAATAGAGGTAGCAAAATTTTCTAGTAACAATTTGAGATGTGGAAGTTGAAGATCAAAGATCTGCTAATTGATTGAGATTTGTGGGATGCTGTTGATGATCATGTTTCAAGGCCTCCAAATGCTAATTTGGCTACTCAATATGATGTTATGGATCATAAAGCCAAGGGTCTAATTAAATTTTGTCTATCAAACTTTGTTTTAATCAATGTCCATGAAGAGTCCTCTGCGAAGAAACTATGGAAGAAACTTGGTGAGATATATCAATCGAAATCTTTAGTGAATAAGATTTTCTTGAGGAAGAAATTTTATTCCTTGAGAATGGAAGAGCGTGGACAAATTGGAGACTACATAGAAGAATTCAATATGTTGGTGGCTCAATTGGCATTAGTTGGTGTAAAAATGGATGAGGAGAGACGTCAAATCCTACTTTGTTCTTTGCCTAATTCTTAGGATTCTCTGGTTAAGGCTATTGGGAGTACTTTTGTTGTCTTGATAGTTGAAGATGTTGTGGGTTCTTTTCTTTTTGAAGAGATGAGGAGGAAGGTATCCATTAGTGCCAAAGAGGCCCTAAATGTTCATGGAAGACCTAAAAGAAAAAGGCAAGAAGAGCGAGAAGCATAACAAATCCAAGTCCAAGGGGAGATCCAAGTCTCCTAGAAAGTCCAAAGTTATTTTCTGGAACTATGATAAGCTTATAAAATTTCATAAGGAGTGCAAAGAAGAAAAGAAGAAGAAAAAGAAGAAAAATAAGAAATTTGATTATGATTTTGAGTCTCAAAAGGAAGATAGTGATGCGTTCATTGCATCTTTGTCCACTTGTGAAGGTAATGATGCATGGTTAATTGACTTAGGTGCATCTTTCTATTTGGAATAGAAAAGGGAGACTAGCCTAAGAGATTAAACTAGGTCAAAACCCTCTTCTAGAGAGAAGAGTCAACCAAAATCAACCAAGATCTAGCAAGCAAATTAGTTCAAATGACTACACCTTATTTGACAAAGATCTGCTAATAACTAACTATTGGAAACAGATATCAAAAATCTAAAAGTACAACAGAGATCAAGAAGCAGAGCAAAACCTGGATCTGGATTCAGAGGTACTAAAGACCAAGGCACTTGGGCACTCCAGACCCTAATCAGGGTTTAGAAAAATCTTTGAGTTTCACCAGACTTGTTTCTGTAAGCCCTTTCTTCTTCCTAGATCTTGTCCTCAGAAACTTATATCTTCAATCTTGCACACAAGAAAAGAGGAAAAGGTTGTGTTGTGTATAAGGACTTGTCTTAGTCAAACCCTATGTTTGTGTTTCTACCTCTACTAAAACAAGGATTAGATCCAAGAGTGTGTGCCCTAGGAGGGTAGAGGCTAGATCTGTAATATATGATAGAAATATGAGTGAAAATGATAATGATTACCACAAGATGTGAAACCTTAGTTGATGGAGATAACTCAAGATCATGCACCAATAAGAAGAGTGATGGAGAAGGCTTGAAACTTCCTTCAATATCTACAAATAAACTTCATAACATCCACAAGTAGATAGTAATTCCAAGTATGAAGAGCACTTTAGCATAGAAGATCAAAACATGTGTGCAAAATCTAATTTTGAATTAGGCATCTTAGTGTAAAATGAATTGTAAAACTCCTTTATATATGTATTCCCACTCATAAATGATGAATAAAACCAAATGGGGCTGACATGTACAAACTAAGGAGATGTTCTAAGCCAATACCACAAGAGAGGGGCTAAAGGACCCATCTGGGACCAGGGCACTTGGGCACCCTAGACCTTTAGCCCCACAAAACTCCAGAGAATCTCTAATGTCATGGGCTTAAGCCAGTCCTAAGTTTATTCTATCGGGTTTATTCATCAGGATTGATATTTTATCTTTTAATGCTCAAAAGGTATTAAAATAGGTCCTGATTAACAAGTGTAAACATTTTAGGTCCACCTAGGTGCTAAACTAGGTGTAAAATGCTAGTGTACATATTTTACTCTATAACATTTAGCCCCCACTTTAGCGTGCATATGAACTTACATTCAAACTCACGCTAAAGGAAGGAGAAGACATATTTCAAACATGAAAATATAGAAGCCCAAAGAATTCCACCAAGTTGTGGACTATAAGTAGCCCCCAAGCTTAGGATTCTAAGGTTGCAAACACATAAGCAAAGAGATTTTCAAACACGCAAGACATCGCAACATAATTCACACATACATGGAGAACTAAAAGAATACATAGGAATACACATGGAAGACACACAATACACAAGGAAAATACATGCCATACACAATGTATACACACTTGACATGAACCATACACATAAGGCACAAAGTATACATGAAAAGCACATGAAAGACATGATGAAGACACACAAAACACAAGTTAAAACACAATACATCAAATAAACAAACATAGTAACAAACACATAAGGCACATGACTCTGATGCTAGCTTTCTCTGTCACTAGGGGTCATGTGAAAAGAAGTGCCTTTGTGGATCACACACTAGTAAGGACTACCAAATTACTAGGTGACCATGACAAGTCACATGAAGCACACAAGCTAGCAAATTTTATTGTACTAGGTGGCTCATGGACCAAAAGGAAACATCACAAGCTAGTGAGGACCACTGAATCACTAGGTGAGTTCCATGCCAACTATAATAAAAAAGTATGTAACCAAAAAGAGAGCATAGCGTGATGTATGCCCCCACCTTAAAGTAATTACTAACTCCTATCAGGGAGCAATTGATTTAAGGTAGAATAACCATAAGATAGGCACGAGAGATTTCTAGAAGCACATGCCCATAAGATTTGTGTTCCCAAAAACTACATCACAACTAGGGTTGCACCCACAATAAGGCAAACTGAGGTGATTGAATGAGCATGAGACACAATGGCTTGTGTAGTCATGGTATGATGCTGATCATAGCAACAAGGTGCCACATAAATAAAAAATATATAAAAGAGACAAGTTATATTATGAGGTAACAACACAAAGGGATCTACCTAACTAGCATCAGTATATGGATGGTTGTGTAATAGGAGATATCTCGAGACTAATATATTTGGAACTATCATCATTTGCTAGTTGGTAGAACTATGGAAACAAAGAAAGAAATATCACATGAAATCAAATAAAAATCCTTTGGGTCAACAAGGGAGAATGCCTAAGCATCCTACGCCTTGCATTTTCCCCAAAGGACACAACAACAATGCAAATTATGACACATAGAAGAATGATGATACAAATAGAGAGAATTCCACAACGGATTTTGGTCCCTTTGTATTCTTGCACCTAGAAGGGTGTCAAGGGTCATCCAAAGAGAGCTTAACAACAACAACAATAACAACATAAATAAAATATCAAGCAACATATTAGGGTGAAAACAATCACATGCACTCATGACAAAATAGAAATAAGCGACTACACTTGTGAGTAAACCTAAAGCAAATCATCCTCCTCCCAATCTTGCGCATCACCAATTTGGAAATGTGAACAAGATGCAAGAGGAACTATAGGACATGTGGTGTAAGGAACAAGAGCCATACATGTATCATTGTTATCTTCAGATTCACTATTGGAATGTAGTACAATAAGTTCCATATCTTCTTGTGAAGCTTTATCCTTCTCTAGAGGAGACAAAACACTAGTAGTCTCTTTCACATCCATCCATGATAAACACTTGCGAGGAGGGAGATTCTTCTTTATTGTAGCAAGGTGAGCCATAGTACGACGACACTTCTTTCTTTCTCTCACAATTTTATTTCGCTTAGCTTTATTTGTGATGTTTGTGAGGGGAACTATAGTGTCTTCCAACATGGGTTCCTTTTCTTCCTTTGCTTCAAGAAAATTAGAACAAATAGGAGGAACCACCTAAGGTTGGGAGACCATGGGGGAAGGCTTCCTCAATGTGGATTACTCTTCCTTCTCAACTTGTAAGCAGGTGGAAGTACATGAGCATCCTCAAGTAGTTGAGAAACCTCAAGAAATAACACATGCGCAACCGATTGACTTCCACTAGTCTCCACAGAGGCAGGTGGGACAAAAGTAATATTGTGACTACAAGGAGGTCTATTTTGTGCTTAAAGGTTGCCTCATTGTCCTTGAAGGGATGGTTGAAGGGGAACCTCAGCATATCTATGATGCTCAGGGTCAGGGAAGAACCTTCAATTTGGGCTTAGCTTTGTTCACCACCTGTGGGATAGGGGGAACTACTATTGTAGCCTTAGAAGATCGAGGAGGTTCGGGGACATCACAGGGAGGTATGTTACTATGTAATATCTCTACTATTTTCTTTGCTTTAAACTTTTGATATGACAAGAAGAATAAATCCTCTCTAGCTTGAGTGACTCCAACTGGTTGTGGCTAGAAGTAGTCAAGTGTAAAATGCCCATGTCGAGCAATAGGTAGGTTCCAACTGTGATGTACAACATGCATACGTCCCTCAAATGGAAACTTTAAGCACTTGTGAACCAGAGAGGGGATTGCCTTCATGGAGCAGAGCCACGGGTGACCCAACTTCACATGAAATAAGTTAGATGTAGGAATGACGACAAAATTAACATCTAAGGTTCTTGGCCCAACCTTAACTTCAATAGTTAAGACACCAAGAGTTGGAAGAATAGACCCATCATATGCTTTAATCACCATCTCTGATACCCCGTAGGTATCTCTATGTAAACCATGTGTGTAGAGAAACTCTTCAGTTACTACATTTTCCATGCAAATAGGATCGATCATAGCACCTTGAATGGGGTTATCATTGATTTGAATAGTAATGTAAAGAGGTCCATCAGGAGCTTCAATAGTAGCATCATGTGGAGTAAAATATATAGTAGGTTCCGATTCCACTCACAATTTATGAGGGCAAGCATCCACCATGCAAATATCACCTTCATAATCTTGTTCTTGATATAGATTTATAACATTAGATTCATGATGAGGTAAAGGATTAGTATATATTTGAATATTTTGATTAGGAGCAGCCACCGATTTATTCCCTTTGTCATTCACACCAACAACCTGGATGACATTGGAATCAATGAGGTCTTGAACTTCATGTTTAATACACACATCTTTTAGTGTCACGACTAGTGGAGTGGGGAAATTGACAAAAGGCCTTTGAATCAAAAGAAGATGACTGCATCTTACTTGGATCGAGAGGTCTAATAGGTGGAAGCGTGATGAGATTGTTGTTTAAAAGTTACATCATTATAGAGTAAAGAGACTTTGATAATGGTGTGAAATGTCTTATTTTTGGTTGCAATTTATATGGGGCGAGAGTAGGAGATGATGTTGTCGCCGCATGTTTTCTTATGTTACTAGCTGAAATTGCATTGATCTTGATGAAGTTTTAGTTGTGTTTTTTGAATGAATGATTGTGAGAGGCTTCAGATTGACCAACTAGAGTGGATGAGGGGTTATTCTCATACTAACTAACCAGAAGTTGGTAATCACAGAGAGTCATGCAAAGATGACTAAAAGAAACATATCACATCAACAATATCTTATCATGAATGTGAGGTTGTAAGTTTCCAATAAAGATTCTTTGCACATCAACATCCAGAATATAATATTGAACTTGTGAGAAGAGAGCTTGATAACGGTCCATAAATATATTATTTTTTCTTTCATTCCTTGTTTGCAATGAACCAAGTTTGTCAAAGATATTTGAGGTCCAATGTTTGCTTGAAAGTGCTTGAGGAATTTATTGCCTAATTGTGAGAAAGAAGTTATAGAATTAGGAGGTAAAGAGCAAAACCAATCCAAGGCTATGTCCTTGAGTGACCTAGGAAAGAGTTTTTCCAAGATTGCATCCTCAAAGAAAAAATCACTACACATAGTTGTAAATGTTGCCACATGGTTGTTAGGGTCTCCCTTCCCATTAAATTTCTTCAAGTGAGGGGTCTCAAACTTTGTAGGCATTTGAGCTCTTAGGATTGAATAGGATAAAGGGCTATGGATATAATGTGATGTCATATTAGGTTTAGGTGGACTATTGCTTATGCTAGCCAATTGTTGTTGAATGGAGGTCATGTTTTTCAACAATTGGTTTATGACAGGGTTGGAAGATGAACCAGGTAGAGATTGGAATGAATTGGAAGGACTAGATGTAAATGTATGAGTAGCCTTTTGGAAATTTATAGGAGATTTAGATGTAGGTGGAGTAACATTAGGTGTGGAATTTGTGTAATTATATGAAACGGTAGTACTATAATGGAGAACACGATTCCCATTAGATAACCCAACACATGTGATAGCACTATTACTTGGCTATGTAGTAGTGGTGAGAATAGTAGAAGTATATGTAGGAATAGGGGTTGTCGATATGGGTGTCAACACTTGAGTAGATGCAGATACAATGTTGTTATGCACTATATAAGAAAGGCCATGCAAGACTTCCAATCCTTCTTGACCTTCGAGCAAAAGACTTCTTAGACTCTCAACAATAGGGACGACCTCTCTGGCCATATGTTTTGAGCTTACAAATTGTAGAAAATTACCCAACTCAGTGTCTAATATTTGAATTTGAGCTTCAGGAACATGAGCCACAAGGTCATCAATGTTGATGGATTCATGAAAAGTTGATGCTTCAGGAAGATGTGTAGTAGGGATATCAGGAAGAAGTGATTGACCTTCTTGTGTGATAAGACTAGGGAATTAGGGTTTCGATGTGTTGTTATCATCATTATTTAAAGCATTAGAACCCATAATTCAAATAATTCTTCACACAAGAGTATTGGAAAAAGGACATCAGGTCACAAAGCTCATTAAGTGTCTATAAGATTTAGTAACACACAAGATGCACAAATAGAAGAAATGAATGATGTAGCAAAAGAATGGTTTGAGTTTTTGTTTAAGTGAAGAAATGTTTTGTTCAAATGTAAACAAACATAATGCACATAATATATCCTTGATCAAATTCAACTCTACTCAAATCCACTTAGATATGAATAATGCCAATGCTCAAATCAAACCTTAATTTCAATATTTTTCTCAATATGTAACCACTCAAAATTGTTCCTAGTTTCAAACTTCAATGCAAGATAAAAATTTTAATGTAGTAGAGAAAAGTAAAATCAGATTTGGAATGCAAATGACAGCATCAAAATCTAAAACAAAATATCAATCACAAACCCTAGATTTCAACATTAAATAACTTTTCACAAAAATGCAACTTTTTTGATAAATCCTAGCAATTAAAAGATTCAAATGCACAATGTAACACTATGAAATGATTAATTACTGTAATAACAATCAGATTTGATGGAAAAATCAGAAATTTAATTCATGTTATGATGATTAAACCTTACAAAATGCAAACAAAGTGATAAATATGTGTTTTTTTCCAAATCTAGAATGAAGTGTTTATTTTCCAAATTTCAAATGCAAGGATGCAAGAATGTTTTAAACACTAAGAATGCTAAGGTAAATCAAATACAATAATTTTAAACAAGCTAATAATGCAACAAGATCTGAAACAACTCACAAATCTATAAACCCTAGGTTCAAAACTAGCTAGATTTTCTAGAAATGCAGGGTTTTTACAAACCCTAGTTTTGAATTATGCAAAAATTAACTATGTATGTATGCAAAATGATTAATGAAGTAACTCCCAATTAGATCTAGAGTAGAAAAAAACAAAGAACTAAAACAAGAAGGATGCAAAAGTCCAAGAAATGATGAGTTCACCAAAAAAATTTTGATAGAAAAGGGAGACTAGCCTAAGAGATTAAACTAGGTGAAAACACTCTTCTATTAAACATTAGAACACAAACCGAGCTTGGCTACTACCCATGGAGGAGAGACATTTACTATAGGGGTTCTATTCTTTTGTTTTATAGAGAAGAGTCAACCAAATTCAACCAAGATCTAGCAAGTAATTTAGGGCAAATGACTACACCTTATTTGACAAAGATTTGCTAATAACTAACTATAGGAAATAAATATCAGAAATCCAAAAGTATAACAGAGATTAGGAAGCAGAGAAGAACCTGGATCTAGATTTGGAGGCACCAAATACTAGGGCACTTGGGTGCCCTATACCTTAATTAGGGTTTAGCAGAATCTCTAAGTTTCAGTAGACCTGTACCTACAAACCCTTTCTTCTTCCCAGATCTTGTCCTCAAAAACCTGTATCTTCAATCCTGCACACAAGAAAAGAGGAAAAGTTTGTGTTGTGTATAAGGGATTGCCTTAGTAAAACATTATGTTGGTGTTTCCACCTCTACTATAGCAATGATTAGATCCAAGAGTGCATGCCCTAGGAGGGCACAGGCCAGATCTGCAATATATGATAGAAATATCAATGAAAATGATAATGATTACCGTAAGATGTGAAACCTTAGTTGATGGAGATAACTCAAGATCATGCACCAACAAGGAGAGTAATGGATAAGGCTTCAAACTTCCTTCAAGACCTACAAACAAACTTCATAACATCCACAAGTAGATAGAAATTCCAAGCATGAAGAACACTTTAGCATAGAAGATCAAAACATGTGAGGAAACCCTAATTTCACATTAGGTATCTTAGCGTAAAATGAATTGTAAAACTTGTTTAATGATTTTGATAGATTTTGTAAATATTATAGTATTTAGAGACAAAAGAAAACTCTATATTCTCTACAACAAAATGGAATTACAATAAGAATGTACATGACACTGATTGAGAAGGCTGGGAGTATACTTAGTGGTGCTAGTCTAGAATAAAGGTTTTGGGATGAAGTTGTTGTCATTGCTTACTACCTAATTAATAGGCTTCCTAATCAACCCTTGTTGATTAACCCCCTATGGAGGTGTGGTTAGGTCACAAGCCTTCATTAAGACATCTTAGAGTTTTTGGTTGTGAGGCATATGCACATGTGCCAAAGGAGAAGTGAACAAAGTTGGAGAACAAGGATTTGAAATGTATCTTCATCAGGTACAATTATGGTGTGAAGGGATACAAGCTTGGGATCCTGTTGCACATAAGGTAATATATAGTAGAAGTGTGATTTTTAGAGAAACTAAGCCTTCTTCTGTTACATTGCAGCTAGAACAAATTGAACATAAAGATGTGATTCAACTTTCTTCTATACCTAAGAAAGTTGAATTGAGGTACCTAGATAGACTAGAAGTTGAGGAGAGCTCATTTAGCTATGAATCTTTTGAAGAGGAGGAAGAAGGTCTCCAAATTAGCTTGTTCAAAGGTCTACAAGGCATAGAAAACCATCTAAAAGGATACACCTGATGATTGCGGATGTATTTTTTCTTTGAATACTAACATGGATGAACCCAGATCTATAGAAGAGGCATTAGGTATGAATTATACAGATTCCTGGAAGATTTCTATGGATGAAGATTTATGGAAGATTTGAAAAGGAATGATACATGGGATCTAGTACCATTTCCTGAAGGATGAAAACTTGTTGGTTGCAAATGGGTGTTTAAGAAAAAGATTTGTTCAGATGGAGGTATTGAGAAGTACAAAACACGGTTGGTTACAAAAGGTTACTCTCAGGTTGAGGGTGTTGATTATAGTGAGATATTTTCTCTTGTTGCAAAAGTTACATGCATTAGATTCTTGTTTTCTATTGCCATAACTTATGATCTAGAGGTTGGGAAAATGGATGTGAAAATGACTTTCCTTCATGGTGATTTGGAGGAGGACATTTATATGACACAACTAGAGCACTATGTGGTGAAAGGTAATAGTAATTTGGTTTGTAAATTGAAGAAATCTTTGTATGGCCTAAAATAGAGTCTTAGGATGTGGTACCAAAAATTTGATGTACATATGTGTTGAGTTTGGGATTTGAGAATTGTTGATCGGTTTATGATGTCAGTCACAACCAAGCACACGAAACAAAAGTCACACAACAACCCTTGTTTATCCTGAAAGATACGATGAATTCCAAGAATTCATGATCCCAAGTCCCCATTGATTAGTTCATAATCTGTTGATGTTACTTTGTGGTTGATGTGTACTATTGTTTTCCATTTTGGGGCCTTACGTAGATTAGTAGATTCTGTTCTTGCAACAATGCTATACATGGAGGTTACTCTACACAACATATATCTCCAAATGATGTGTCTAAGTTGATATTTGACTGAGTTCTACACTTATTTGTGATTCTCTGCATGATATTTTCAATAGTGCATGCATCTAGCTTAAAATACGCTAATGATATTCAGTTATCTATGAGATGCTAGCATATTTCTTTGTTCTGCTTCTGATTTATCATGATGTGCAGTTATGAAAGTGATTTCAATGAAATTAAAATGAGAAAAAGGGTTAGAGAGTGAGATTCCTAAAATTACTTGATTGAGATCATTGATCCACATACATGTTCCCATACAGCAATGGAGAGAAGAAAACTAAAATCATACTTCACCAGGACAGTCCACAAATCCTCATGATTCAGTGCAAATCTTCAGGGGAAAAGTTGACAACAACATGAAATGAAATGAAAGAGCTTCTATAGAACACATTCACCAGTACATATCTAGAAATCAACTTGAAGACTACTTAAGGTTTACAATCAGGGTATAGTCTGAAACTTCATCACCATATAGTATGTTCATAAAACAGGTACATTTACAATGATCTGAGGAAGGGACCTTGATTATTTCAACAATCCAGTCCTCACTAGTCTCAGTAATCCGATCTCTCCTAAAACTATTACAGGTCTAATTTTTTTTTGTATTATTGACCTCCTCCCTCTTTTGTACAGTACAGGGGCTCAATATATATATATCTTTTGTTTTTCCCCAATCTGGCACCCAAAAACCCTAGGAGATCAACGGTCAGCATCTTAAAATGCATCATCTAACGGTGAGAAATGAATCCCGCCAAGAATTTGAGCAGCATACCTAGACAGGGCGCCGCTCCTTCAATAATGTTTCCATCTGCAAACTCCCCTGCATTGAAAGCTTCATCTCCTTCTGGTGTGTTTGGCTTCTCAGGATCTAACCAGTCACCTGGGATATCATCATCATTTAAAACCCCACCTTTGCGTTCACCTGCACGCCGTTACTGTGTCGACAACTCTGCTTCTTCCTAGCTACTCCAACAATCTGCAATAAACAAGCAAGAATTAGCACCATCATTTAATAAATCAGCAGGAAAAATGAACATCTACATTAAATCAGGCTCCAAATGCATAAACACAACCATCGGGCTCAAAAACCATGGAAAATGCGCATCAAAATGCCTATACAGCGTTAAAACCAGTCGGGTCAACCATCGTTGACCAAAACATGCATTCGGGCTCCAAAAATGGATTCAAAAATCTTTCGCTTCTGCCTTCCCACCCTTTTCCTACTTAAATCTTTGTATATCGCAATATACAAGTCAGACGCATACATCAAATTAATCAGATTTCAATCCCTTTCAGTTTCGCGGCTTGTATGAAGTCTTTGTATATCCTGCAGTCATCGATCATACAAACCCCAAATATACATGGATTTAACATTATTCCATAGCGATTTTGATTTCACTTGTATATTTTGATGCATATCGGTTTGTATATCGTAACATACAAACGCGAAAATATACAAGCACTTAATTCAATTGCATAACTTTTTGAATCCACCCAATGTATATCCCGATGTACATTGTGCTTGTATCCCTTGATATACATTTCATTTGTATGCATCCTCTGATAAACAAGTCGGATGCGATACAAAGTATTAATCAAATTCCAACCTCTTTTGGGTTCTGGTTTGTATATTTCAGAATGTATGTATATGTTGTATGTTCCAACGGTATGCATAAATATACAGGTCCGAAATGTACAACGAATTAACTCCGGTTCAATAACTTTTCAAGTCCGCGCGGTGTATAAATGCATTGTATGTAACTCAAACATACAAACCCGTGGATATACAATGAATTATCTCTTGTTCATAACTTTTGAATTCCGCGTTATGTATAAAATGTCTTGTACATTTAGTTGTATGTTGCAACTTGCCAAACATACAAACGTTAGATATATGCGATGGAATTCAAACCCTCATTCACTTTTACTCTAAAACTGTTTTGGATCCATCCTGTATGTATAAATAAATCTTTTATTTAAAACGCATACAAGGTAAAAAGAATATACAATCGACCCAACCATGCAAATAACAATGTATATGAGCCCAACTGCAAAAAGCGATTAAGTATAAAAAGACCTTTGCATATATGGAAAGCGATATACAAAGGTCTTTGTATACAAGCGAACTCGCATACAAAGGGCCTTGTATATGCAACCCGCTATACAAAGAGACTTGTATGTGCAAACAACAAACCCTTCCCTTGTACATTTTACCAAAATGCTCATAACTTGCAAAATATGGCGAATTTTAACATGGTTCAAAAAGCAACCCTAGCTCATTTTTGACAAGGAATCCAACCATACTATGCACTGATACTGAAATGCATTTCTTCTCCATTTTTAACAAGGTTTGCAATTTTAACTCCTTTTTCCCTTTACCACCAAGCAAAACGACACACACAAGCAAAAAGCAAAAAGCCACAGTAGGGGTCCTCATTTTTCTAAGGAGTAAAATGGGGCATGTTGTGAACATCACAACAAGAATTCTAAATCAAATCACTATGTTTATTATAAATCTGATGGTGATCATTTCCTGTTTATTTCATTATATGTTTATGATATGTTATTTATTGGTAAAGGGAAAGGAATAATTTCAAAACTAAAGTCTCAACTTGCAGCTAAATTTGAAATGAAAGATCTTGGTGTAGCTAAACACATTCTTGGGATGGAAATTAGAAGAGATAGAGTGAGTATAAAACTATGGCTTGGCTAGAGTAAGTATGTCAATTCAATTTTACAGAGGTTTAACATGCAAGATTGTAGACCATTATGTGTTCCTCTTACAATTGAAATGAAGTTATCTACTTCACAATGTCCAACATCCCCATCAGAGATGGAAGACATGAGTAGAGTTCCTTACCAGAGTGCAATTAGAAGTTTGATGTATGCTATGGTCTGTACTAGACCAAACATTGCCCAAGCAATGGGAGTCCTTTCCAAATATATGTCTAATCTTGGTAGAGTTCATTGGGATGCAACTAAAAGAGTTTTTAGATATTTGTGCGGTACCTTAGAGTATTCCTTGTTTTATCATGGTAATTTGATAGGAGATGAGAATTCCCTTGATATTTGTGGTTATGTGGATTCAGACTGGGCAAGTGATGTTGATAGTAGAAGATCCACTGGTACTTATGTGTTTACTTTATTTGGTGGTACAATTAGTTGGATGAGTAAGCAACAGACTATGGTTGCTTTGTCCACTATTGAAGCTGAGTATATGGCAGCTTCTCACACTTGTAAAGAAGTCAGTTGCATTAAGATATTGTGTTCAGATATTGGAATAAAACAAGGTGTAGTGCTAGTTTATTGTGATAGTCAAAGTGCAATATGCCTAGATAAGACCCTGACATTTCATGCCAAGACCAGACACATTGATGTATAATATCATTTTGTCAGAGACATGGTTGAGGATGGCAGGGTAAAGCTAGTTAAGGTAGAGACTTTGATGAATGTTGTAGATTCATTAACTAAGCTTGTGAGCACAAAGAAGTTCAAATGGTGTTCAGAGTCTATGGGCCTCTCAGCTCTTGGAAATTAAATCATGGTGTTGATACTCCCTTTGCTCTTGCAAGGTGTTAAACAAGTGGGAGAATGTTAGACAAGGTGTCTCAACCTTGCAATTACAAAAAGTAGGATTTTTTTAGTTATAAAAACATAAAAATTTTATTTTTGGGCTATAGGGTTGGTTTTTGGCCAAAATAATTTTTTTGGGTGGTTCACACCACCATTGGTGGTGCCTATTGTGTAGATCTTTTTGAGCTCTTCAATTTAAAAAAATGGGCCCAATCGGCCTCTTGGATCAAAAGTTATGGCCTTAGGAAGTTAAGCCTCCCGTATTGGAAAATGTAAAAATGTGTTGGACATAGAAAATAGATGTAAGGGGGATTTACACGTGTTGATGCATGTTTTGACACATCATAAGGCATCTTTGATTAGAAATAATGAAACCCTAAGAATCACCATTTTTGGGTGGTTTTAGCTCATGGTTTTGTAATTACCATTTGACAGTTTTATGTATTGTATCTCCTATATATTAGGTGCTTGAGATGTAGGTTGTGTATGAGAGTCTTCTAGATATTGAGTTTCCTTCAAATCTCTGGTTGATGATACTCCTATGAAAACTTTCTCTACAAGTATATTGTAGTCTTGTTGATTTCCAAATAATATATTGAGCAGCTTTTAGAGTGTGGGGTTTTTCTCCCAAAAGGGTTTTCCCCATGTAAATCACTATGTTGTGTTATGATTTCTATTTATGTTTATTTATGTATTATTTCTATAACTGTTGTAAAGATCTGAAAAGTTTTACATAACCCTTCTCTCAAGATTAGTGTAGGAAGTTGTTCCACTACCTTAGCTTCCTTACAATGGGTGCATCTAACACCCTTTTAGCTTTGAAATTGGCCACATAGAGTTATACTTTTATCATATATTACTTCTACTCATTTGGCTATCAATGTCACAATTGAGGGATAAGATCTAGGGTTCAAAGAAGAGGTTGGAGGACCCACTAGGAGGATGGAGGTTCATTCTCATCTCTAGTTAACTTCTCACTCAGAGGGTGCATCACTTAAGAGGTAGTTTTTGTAGAAGTAGATGTTTTTTTCTTATTTAGTGTTGTGTTCTATTTTAGTTCTCCCTTTTTTGCATATTGATCCAAAAAATTGATCATGATCACAATCATAAGGTTATTTTTTCTCCATCTTATTCAAGGAAGACTAGTTAAAGAGTTCCTTCTTATGGATAAGTTGATTTTCACCAATTGTAGCACATTAAGGACTTGTATGTAGGGTTGTTGAAGACATGGAGTGATCCAAAGCATCCTAGGGAAGAAGACAAACTTGTGTGTAGGTTGGGAAAACATATTTTGCTACTTTTGGCAAGTTCGTCACTTATATAAGCAATGACCACATGTTCACCCCAATGAAAAGGAAAAATTCCATGCTAAACTCAATAGCCACCATGGAAAATAAATCATTTGGCTTGACAAATCCATTTGAATTAGTGAAGTATATCTCTAAGAATCAATGGACACATTTATATGCATGCAAGTGGAAGAATTTGAAAGGTTGTAATTGTTTGTTTCCATTTCTAATCATTATTTTACATGATTCCAACCTTGGGAAATGTGTGGACACTTATTCAATCATGTTTTGATGCTCACATAGGTTGGAACTCATTTTTCTCATTGTAGGTTAGAGAGTCTACATTGGAGGACACCATTAGAGCAGGGTTTTAGAGTAGCACAACATATTGATGTACTTCAAAGCTCTTGTTACTTGTTTTTGAGTTGCATAGGCCATGTTAATACCTTTGGTACCTTTTAATGAGTGTTAGGAATTTATTAGTGCATGACATAGAATAATGTAATAAATAATGAATCAACATGTTATTTAGTTAATTTATTTAATGTTAATTTTTGTTACTTATTACTTATATGTTAGTTGTTGGGTGGGATAGTGAGTGGTTACAAAAGTGGTTATAGGAGAAATCCTATATATTTGTAACTCATGATATTGTAATAGTGTTGAAGATGAGAGATTGATTGATTTTTGTGTTGGAGCCTATGGCTCTCTTTGTGTCACAATTTCAATATGGTATTAGAGAAGGTGTCTTTGATCTCTCTGTTCACCTTCCATTTTCTCATCTTTCCTTCTCCAAAGCAGTTCATACAATGACCAAGTAGTGCAGATCATGTGCAATGACCATTGTTGTCTGTCCACCATTCTTGCATTTTGTCAACAGTGCAGACCACACGTAAATTTATGACATTCATCATCCATCTACATTTGGTTTCTTTCCTCTCTCCATCTTGTTCACTCTTTTTATTGTTTTCACTCAATTTTGTTCATTTTCATGTTACATCCCCAACTTGTGATTTAGTTTAATCTTACTTTTGTATGGTAATCAGGATGATTAGTTAAGAGTTGAATGATTAGATGTTGTGGAAAATGTTGGATTAATCATTGTTTATGAGAAAACTAACTTAGGCTAGTTAGATATAAGATTTCAATATTGAAATGATTATTTAATTATTATGATTTATTGATCAAATGATGATACACTAATCTTGAATTTTTGGTGGTGAGTTTGATCAAGAAAAGAAATCATCCTTCGAAGATGGAAGGAGAGTATCATCTGGGAGGAAGAGATAGATGTTAGGAAATGAGCCAAATAGCCATCTGATTATCAGATTCTATGTCCTTATGAGCCCTCTGTAAGTTGTCTTGAGTCATGTTTTCTTTCTAGGAAATCGATCTCCTTTTTGGGTCATCTTGTCGGTGGAGCTATTCTGACAATAGTTATGATGACTAAATGATGTTCCTTGAACATCGTAGAAAGTTGAGAGTTAGTCTTGTGAAGAGATAAAGAATTCTCTTGTTTTTCTTATTTCAATTTGGGATATTATTTCTTTATTCCTTATTTTTTGACAAAGGTCAATAGTCATTTGAGGGGGAGTATTACTCAACCCCAGAAACCATAAACAAATAGTGCATCATCCTTTGTTTTCATTATGATGATCTTTGTTAATATAGAAGTTATTTAACCCTTATTATTTAGTTAAGGGTGATTATGTTTATGAGGACCTTTTTAGAGGCCGATGTCAATAGTATTGACTATGATTATAACCATATTATTTAATCTATATCCTTGCCATTCCGATAACCATCACCATGAGGAGTGGAAAGAGAGATTATAGGCTGGATGGAGGCTTGCTAGAGCCCTCCTCACGGACTGGCCAAGAGTGGACTACATGGATCAAAAGATCCTACAAGGTGGCATGCAGATAATGCATACAAAGAACCATGTTTTGATAGTTATCGAAAGCTATCAAAGGGAGATGACATTCTATTCGATCATTATGTTATGCTAGAGAAGAAGAGAATGAGGGTGGTGAATAACAGGAAGTTATCATTTTAGCAGTAAGCTGTCACAACCGGGAGACAAAACCCAATGTGCAATATGTTTACCTCTGTGTTGTATCTCATGTATGACGACTTAGAGCTCATGGTTTGTACATAAAACAATTTACAAATACAGTTTTAAACCCTTGTATATGGAGGATGTTGATTGTGTCAACTTGAGGAAACTATTTATATGTGCATAAGTCATGCTGAGTAGTGAATATGATTATATGTATATCTTGATGTTTATCTCTGTATGTTAAAGGCTATTGAAGCCTCACTGTAATCTTTTGTGATGAATCTTGAAACTATTGGGTTTAAGTGGCATTTGGCCAGCTTGAGGCTGTAATACCTTTGCTGGATGTGCATGCACATGCACCTATGAAATACTAGTTAACCGGTTGAGCCATGTATCTTTAATAATGTTTTCTTTTAATTACTTATCATTCGATAAGCCTTGAAACCTGGTGTTTATTATGGAGCCCGATAGGGCGATAATCTTTTGTTTAAGATAGGTCGTGGGTATCGACCTATGGTAGAGATACTACAGTGTTATTGCGTGCCATAATAACAATGTCCATAGCCATGATAGAAGCAAACACTTTTAACTTAGTAGAATGACTGAGTTGGTTCCATGAGCACTTGATTCATTATCTTGCCAACCTAATAGTAGGTGAAGTCGAACCCTGACTATTGTGCATATAGAGTATAATGTGGTTATTATGACTCTTAGTGGAGATGAGCAGGTTAATATTTACATGTAGATATATTATGGATTTCTTAGCAGCCATGACTTTATATCATATTTCCTATGTGAAACAATTACTTGATAGCTTTCTTGATTGCAAGAACTTATCCTTGTTATTTTATAAACTAGTAGTTTTCAAGGAAGGTAAAAGCCAACTTTGCGAATGGCTATTATTTTTATATATTTGGCATTAGGAAAGTCTCTTAAGGAAGAACTTATAAGAGATCAACTCTATGAATCTTTATGAGCCTTTCATAGATATTATGATTTGAGTCTAACCTTGAAAATAAGTAAACAAAGTAAACACTGACCGATTAGGGTAAGTGTTGAAACCAAGAACTACTTGTTTCTTCAAGAAATACGGGGTAGTGTGACATGGAGTCATTAGTTCCCAAATGTCAAGAAACCAAGGACCCTAAGAATGGGTTTTCGAGACAAGAATCAAAAGTCCAAGGTTTGGACTAAAATGTATTGAAACTTAATTATTCTAGACCAAGAATGGTTGAAAATATGTTTACTTTAGGACATGACAACTTATAAGTCGAGTTGAGGTGGTGGACATACGCCAACATTCAAGCATAACATTTATGTATGTAAATCTTTGGCCAAAGTAATGCATCCATCTCTGCATGCATTGTCGGTCCATAGTGTTCCAAAAGGCATAATGTCTCCAGTAGTGTCATACATAGTTAGAGTGGATCTATAGTTGTGTGACTGTGAGGTATTATGAAGGACACAACACCAGATACTTAGATGGATAACCTAATGGTTCCTTATATTTATCCCTTCCGTGAAGGGTAGGGCCGGTTCTGGGTAGGAAGTTACTTGATAGTCAGCTATTATGTATAATTTGATGTTGGATGCCTTGAGCATAGCTTTGTACATGTACAGTGAAAGTTATTCATTGATGATGTGAAATTGAATATTGTAATTGAAACTTTGTAATATTCTGTTTTGAATAACATACTTAACTGTTGAAATGATTATGAATCATTCTTGTTAAACTTTGATTTGGATAATCATGATTTAATCTAACTCTTGATTAAGATGAGTAATTATGTTTATTTTTGGACTTTATGAAATGTGATGTTACATATGGTATCAGAGCTACCAGGTTCAATACATGGACCTATGACCTCACTACTTGATGATTACGTTTACCCAACATTAAGTATGCTAATGTTTGGATGTTCTATGTCAGAATGGTAAGAATTAGAACAACACCCCAAAATAAGGTAACGGAACATGGATGTTACCTACATCAACAAAAGGTCTTGAGGGAATGAGCCTCAAGGATGAGAAAACTTGAACAGATTGGCTGCCTAGTAGGAGCATGGTTAACTAATGAGGAAACCTTTGCTGAATCCATGAAACACATCAAGCAAGAGATAAGGAAAGAAGAAAGGATGGCTGCCCCTAACTCTACTGATGCATCAGTAGAACCCTCTGCACCTAAAGCACTAGCTGTGGAAAATAATCCTAGGGATTATGATGTACCTAAGGAGAATGTGAAGGAGTACCTGCGTGTATCCCCACCTCCTAAAACTGAAATGATAAATCTCAAGGTTGATAAATGAATATGGGAAGCTATCCCAAATTGTAAATGACTTGCAGTAGCAAGGTGTAAACAATTTTTTGTAATTTTGGTGGATTATATGTAATCCAATGAAAACTACAATATAATTGCAAAATTTTGACAATCTTTTCTTTCTTGTTAAAGATTACATGAATGAGAATAGATTTGTATTATGAATGAATTAAATGACATGCAAAAACTAATCTGTGATTATTCTACAAACTTCAGGAAGAAGTAGATTGCAGCAAAATTTCATATTAGAACCAGAATGGGAGATAGCCAGGATGAAGGGCAACCTCCAGGGCACTCCAAAAATAAGCTTGTTCAAATCATTGCCTTATTGCAAGATACAAGAGTGAGAGTAGGAACTCTTGAATAGGGAGTTAAGGGTCGACAAGAACCCAGGCAGGATGCCTATGATCGGCGTTATGACGAGACACGTCATAATGATGCCACCCACAGTGAGCATGGAGAAAATAACTTTGAGGCTAGACAAGAAGTGGATAGAAGGAGCCATATGGCTATGGAACTATCTCGAGACATGAAAAAGGTTATGCCTTCTAAATTTGATGGATCTATAAGTAGAGATGCCCTGGAGGCATGGCTTACGAAAATGGAAAAGTATTTCAAAATCAGGAATTATAATGAGGTCACTAAAGTAGTATGGAGGGCATTCCAATTGGCAGGTGAAGCATCCACATGGTGGATGAATAAAAAGATGGAACTAGGCTTGAGGTCTACCAGCCTTACTTGGGACAGGTTCATGGAACATTTTAGGCAAAGATGGTTGCTACAGCTGTTCGATGACCAAAAGCTTATAGACTTTCAGAATCTGAAACAGGCTGATCTGTCTGTGAATGAATATTGGGAAAATTCTACTCGCTTGCTTAAAAATGTGCCATAGTACGAACAGGATGAGAGATTCCATATTCAGAAGTTTATAATGGGATTGAATGCCTAGATTAGGGGCGAGGTTGATGGTCATGGTCCTACTACAATGGAATAGGTCTATGAAAAGGCCATAAAATAGGAATAGAAACTGAAAGCTATGTCATCTTATAGAGAAAGGAATTGAAAGAGATATAATTGGTCCCAGTCCTCGCAATCCTCTAAGAAAAAGACAAAGAAACAAGATTATTCTAACAAAAATGATAAGGGGACCAAGCGTAAGCAAATTGAGTCCAAGGGAGAGAAAAAGGGAATAACTACTCCAAGAAGAATGGAGACAATTTTGGAAAACCTCAGGAGAGGCACGGACCAGTGGGAGGGTGCTTCACATGTGGCAGAGATCATTATGCCAACCAGTGTCCTAACAAGACACATGGAGCATAACTGAGAGGAAATCCTCTACCCTTTCAACAAGTGGTGTTCCAGCAATGCATTCATGTAACCTTGGACAATAGGCAAGCCGAATACCAAATAACTCCCATTGAGACAACATATATTTTATCTGGTCTTCTAATTTTAGTTTTAATTGACACTGGTGCTACCAAATGTTTTGTTTCTCCTAAAATTGTAAACAAACTTCCTAGAAAGGCTAGATTCATGGAAAACTCATGGTTTGCAGAATATGCAAACCAAACCAAGGCTCAGGTAGAGCAATGCCTATTTGAGGCTAGGGTTGAACTTCTAAACTTCTCCATGGAAGTAAATCTTTATGTGGCCCCATTAGGCTCGTATGATGTTATCCTAGGGATAAATTGGTTATGGAAACATCGAGCCAAAGTGGATTGTTATGCTAAATAGTAGAGTTTCTGGATGATTTAGGAAACAAAGTCTTTCTTCAAGGAAAACTTAGGGAAGTGAAACTGAGACAAATTTCTACCCTACAAATGAAAAGAACTTAAAGAAAAGGATGCCAACTTTTCACTGTCAAAATGGAAAAACTAAATGAGACTAGGGAAACCTATTTCCAAGATGACTTAATGTTTTATGAATCTCAGAAACTTAATGAAGTTGGGAAGGAGGCCATATGTCAGGAAAGATCAGATATGGACAGGTATCCTTTTCTCAGAGATTTTGAGGATGTATTTTCAGATGAGCTACCAGGATTACCTCCTAAAAGAGCCTTTGACTTCTCCATTGATATAATTCTAGGGTTAGAATCCATTTCTAAAGCATCTTACAGAATGACCACCACAAAACTAATCAAGCTAAATGTTCAATTATAGGAATTGTCAGATAAAGGGTTGATTAGACCCAGTGTGCCACCTTGGGGAGCACCGGTCATCTTTGTGGAAAAGAAAGATGGAACTTTGCGGTTAATCATAGATTACCGCATGTTGAACAAAACAACCATTAAGATTAAGTATCCGTTACCTCGCATTGATGATCTTTTTGATCAAATGAGGGGTGCAACTGTGTTTTCAAAGATTGATCTTCGGTCAGCGTATCACCAATTGATGTTGAAGGATGAGGACATCCATAAGACAACCTTCAGAACAAGAAATGGGCATTATGAATTCACTATCCTACCTTTTGGGTTAACGAATGCACCAGTGACATTTATGAATCTAATGAACAGTGTATTCAGGGACTATTTGGACAAGTTTGTCCTAGTGTTTCTTGATGACATTCTAATCTATTCTAAGAACGAGGAAGAGCATTTGTAGCGTTTAAGAATTGTTCTTCAGATGTTGAGAGAGCATAAACTATATGGACAGCTCTCTAAGTATACTTTGTTTTAGAAGGAAGTACAATATTTGGGTCAGATAATCTCAGCTAAGAGAATAGCTATGGACCCAGCTAAGATCAAGACTATTTTGGAATGGTTGATACCAAGAAATCTTCATGAGGTCTGAAGTTTCATGGTCCTTGCTGGTTATTACAGGAAGTTCGTGAAAAACTTTTCTAAAATTGCATATCCTATAACTTCCTTGTAGAGAAAAGGCAAGAGATTTGAGTGGTCAAAAAAGTGCTAGGAGGCCTTTGACCTACTGAAGGAAAAATTGACTTCAGCACCAATTTTGAAAGTACCTGACCCAGAGGGTCAATTTATAGTCATTACTAATGCCTCAGGGGAAGGCTTAGGTGGTGTACTAATCCAAGATGGACAAGTCATTGCATATGAATCAAGTAAACTAAAAAATTATGAACAAAACTATGCCCCACATGATTTGGAACTGGCAGCGGTCAATCATGCACTTCAAATGTGGATACACTATTTACTTGGGAAACCTTTTGAGCTAAAAATAGATCACCAAGGACTAAAATATCTGTTCACTCAACCACATCTTAATTCTCGGCAAAGAAGATGGTTGGAATTCATCTCGGATTATGATTTCAAGATTAAATATATTCAAGGAAAAGAAAATTGAGTGGCAGATGCTTTAAGTAGGAGAAGACACATCTCCTCAATGATCTACATACATTCTAATTTTAGGAATCAGGTGTTACAAAAATCTAAGGGAGATGTGTTTTACGAGCAGGTTAAACAGGCCCTTAAGGAAAACCCCTAAAATTTGAGATATGAGGGATTCAACCTTGAACCGGATGGGTTATTAAGGTTTAAAGGAAGGATGTATGTACCTAACTCTGTAGAGTTAAGGAATATGGTATGGAAGGAGGTGCATTTTGCACCATATTCTGGACATCCTAGAGTAACAAAGTTACTTGCTGATGTGAAACTCCTATATTTTTAGAAGGGAATGAAGAGGGATGCTGCAAATTTTGTAGCTACATGTATGGAATGCCAGAGGGTGAAGGTGGAACACCATCACCCGACAGGATTATTATACCCTCATGAAATTCCTAAGTATGAATGGTAGATTATAAGCATGGACTTTGTGCAAGGGCTTCCTATGTCAAGGAACATGCACAATGCTATCTTGGTTGTGGTGGATAGACTCACCAAAGCCACTCATTTTATACCTTAGAACTTGATGGATGGGGCACCCGTCATAGCCCAAAAATTTGTTCAAGAAATTTTCAGACTGCATGGCATTCCTGAGAAGATCATCTCAGATAGGGATGCATGAATGACATTGAGGTTTTGGCAAACCTTATTCTCTTTACTTGGAACCCATTTGAATATAAGTTTTGCTTATCATCCTGAAACGGATGGCCAAACTGAGAGGGTAAACCAAGTGTTGGAGGATTTATTGATGATGTATTGCATGGATCAACAATACAAGTGGGAGGATTATCTTCCTTTGTTGGAATTTGCCTATAATAATTCCTATCACTCTGCTATTAAGATGGCTCCATTTGAGGCATTATATGGATGGACTTGTGTCGAACCCCTATAAGCTAGGATAATCTAGAAGATAGGGTAAGCCTTGGTCCAGAAATGCTGTCAGAGATGGAAGAGCAAGTCCATCTGATTAAGAGAAGGCTAGTGGAAGCGAATGATAGACAAAAGAGCTATGCAGATGCTAAGCGAATTGAAAGGCATTTCACAGTGGGAGAGAAAGTTCTCCTAAGGGTAAAACCTCAGAAAAGTTCCATTAAATTTGGAAAGATGTCCAAACTAGCACCTAGATAAGTGGGTCCCTTCAAAGTTCTCGAAGAAGTCAACCTAGTAGCATACAAAATTGCTCTACATAATGTGTTTCATGTTTCTTATTTGAAAAAGTTTAACTCTACAGATAATCAAATTCCTATACTTGATTGGAATAATTTACAAGTGAAGGACCCAAGAGTGGTGGTGATCGAGCCCATCAAGGTGCTCGAAACATGTAAGCTACGCTTATGTAACAAAGAGCTAACATAGTGCAAGGTCCAGTGGGACCAATATGTAGAGGAAAATGCCACCTGGGAAAACTATGATGATTTCTTTGCAAGATTTCCTCGTCTTTTATAAAAAAACTTATTTATTATGCTCTTGAAACATTTTCTTATTATGTTGATTAACTTTTAAGATGATTAATCATCGGGGATGATGATTCTTATGGGGAGAGATATGTTACATCCCCAATTTGTGATTTTGTTTAAATCTTACTTGTGTATGGTAATCAAGATGATTAGTTAAGAGTTGAATGATTAGATGTTGTGGAAAATGTCAGATTAATCATTGTTTATGAGAAAACTAACTTATGCTACTTAGATATAAGATTTCAATATTGAAATGATTATTTAATTATTATGATTTATCGATCAAATAATGATACACTAATCATGAATTTTTGATGGTGAGTTTGATTAGGAAAAGAAATTATCCTTCGAAGATGGAAGGAGAGTATCATCTGGGAGGAAAAGATAGATGTCAGGAAATGAGCCAAATAGCCATTTGAGTATCAGAGTCTATGTCCTTATGAACCCTCTGTAAGTTGTATTGAGTCATGTTTTCTTTCTAGGAAATCAATCTCCTTTTTGGGTCATCTTGTCAGTGGAGCTATCCTGACAATGGTTATGACGACTAAATGAAATTCCTTGAATATCGTAGAAAGTTAATAGTTAGTCTTGTGAAGAGATAAATAATTCTCTTGTTTTTCGTATTTCAATTTGGGATATTATTTCTTTATTCCTTGTTTTTAGACAAAGGTTGATAGTCATTTGAGGGGGAGTACTACTCGACCCCAGAAACCATAAACAATTAGTACGTCATCGTTTGTTTTCATTATGATGATCTTTGTTAATATAGAAGTTATTTAACCCTTATTATTTAGTTAAGGGTGATTATGTTTTATGAGGACCTCTTTAGAGGTCGATGTCAATAGTATTGACTATGATTATAACCATATTATTTAATCTATAACCTTGTCATTTTGATAACCATCACCACAAGGAGTGGGTAGAGAGATTTTAGGCCGGTTGGAGGCTTGTTAGAGCCCTCCTCATGGACCAGCCAAGAGTGGACTATGTGGATCAAAAGATCCTGCAAGGTGGTGTGCAGATAATGCATGAAAAGAACCATATTTTGATAGTTATCGAAAGCTATCAAAGGGAGATGACATTCTGTTTGATCATTAGTATATGCTAGAGAAGAAGAGAATGGGGGGTGGTGAATAATAGGAAGTTATCATTTTAGTAGTGAGTTGTCACAACCAGGAGATAGGGTGAGGGAGCTCGAAACCCAACATGCAAAATGTTTACCTTTGTGTTGTATCTCATGTATGAAGACTTAGAGCTCATGGCTCATACATATAACAGTTTCCAAATATAGTTTTAAACCCTTGTATATGGAGGACGTCGACTGTGTCGACTTGAGGAAACTATTTATATATGCACAAGACATGTTGAGTAGTGAATATGATTATATGTATATGTTGATGTTTATCTCTGTATGTTAAAGGCTATTGAAGCCTCACTGTAATCTTTTGTGATGAATCTTGAAACTAATGGGTTTGAGTGGCATTTGGCCAGCTTGAGGCCATAATATCTTTGCTAGATGTGCATGCATGTGTACCTATGAAATACCAGTTAACTGGTTGAGCAATGTATCTTTAATAATGTTTTCTTTTAATTACTTATCATTTGATAAGCCTTGAAACCTGGTGTTTATTATGGAGTCGAATAGGTGATAATCTTTTGTTTAAGACAGGTCATGGGTATCGACCTATCGTAGTGATGTCACAGTGCTATTGTGTGCCATAATAACAATGGCCATAGCCATGATAGAAGAAAACACTTTTAACTCAATAGAATGACTGAGTTGGTGCCATGAGCACTTGATTCATTATCTTGCCAACCTGATAGTAGGTGAAGTTGAACCTCGACTGTTGTGCATAGAGAGTATAACATGTTTATTATGACTCTTAGTGGAGATGAGCAGGTTATTATTTACATGTAGATATATTATGGCTTTCTTGGCAGACATGACTTTATATCATATTTCCTATGTGAAATAATTACTTGATGGCTTTCTTGATTGCAAGAACTTATCCTTGTTATTTTATAAACTAGTATTTTTCAAGGAAGGTAAAATCCAACTTTGCGAATGGATATTATTTTTATATATTTGGCATTAGGAAAGTCTTTTAAGGAAGAACTTATAAGAGATCGACTCTATGAATCTTTATGCGCCTTTCATAGATTTATGATTTGATTCTAACCTTGAAAATAGGTAAACAAAGTAAACACTAACCGAGTAGGGTAAGTGTTGAAACCAAAACATACTTGTTTCTTCAAGAAATACGATATAGTGTGATATGGAGTCACTAGTTCCCAAATGTCTAAGAAACCAAGGACCCTAAGAATGGGTTTTCGAGACAAGAATCGAAAGTCCAAGGATTGGACTAAAATGTATTGAAACTTAATTATTCTAGACCAAGAATGGTTGAAAATATGTTTACTGTAGGACATGACAGCTTATAAGTCGTCGAGGTGGTGGACATATGCCAATGTTCAATGCATAATGTTTCTATATGTAAATCTTTGGCCAAAGTAATGCATCTGTCTGTGCATGCATTATCGGTCCACAGTGCTCTAGAAAGCATAATGTCTCTAGTAGTGTCATACATAGTTAGAGTGGATCTATAGTTGTGTGATCATAAGGCATTATGAAGGACACAACACCAGATACTCAGATGGCTAACCTAACAATTCCTTATATGTATCCCTTCTGTGAAGGGTAGGGATGCTTCTGGGTAGGAAGTTGTGCGGGGGACTGTCGATTTGTGGTTGGAGGAAAAGCACCTGGATGATGCTCTCATTCCCAAGCATGACATAGGCTGAGGCTTATGAAGATGGATGTTTGTTAATGATGATTGTTAGTCATAACAACATGCATAAAAATTTGCACAACAAACTTTTATTATCTTGTAAAGTACGATCAACTTAGGACAAGTTGATGCTTCAAGTCTCCGTCGATCAGGTCATGATAGTCTGACGTTACTCAGAGGTTGATGTGACATTTAAGGGGTCTTACATTTGTCTTGATGATTAGTATTGTTCTATTTCCTATAAATTTACTCCACAGAGAGGTTATTTCTATTCTATTTCCAAAGATAGCTGATGTATTTGCAAGTTTGATCAATTCTTCTGTTTATTGATCATCATGAACCTGTTCTTTCTTCTACACAGTGTTTTTACTCAAATGATGTGTCTGTAAGTAGATATTTTCATGTATCTCATGGATTTATGTATGAATCTGCATGATATTTGTCAATTTAACATGCTTTTACTCTAAATATGCTATGTATTTCCAATTATCTACAGGATATCAACATATTTCATGTTATTTACTTCTAATTCTCTGTTATTTGCAATTATGATGATGAATTGTTATGAAATTGAAAGAAATTTAAAAGAATGCTTCTAAGTTTAGTGAATCTTTAGCCATTGAACCACATACATACAAGATACATTCATGAGGAGAAGAAATCAAACCATATTGTCACCAGGATGTTCCACAGCTAGATATGGATGATGCTAACTTCAAAGGATAAGGAATGAAAACAACACATGCAGACTGACAAGAACTCCAAGGGATGCAACTGATCAATGCATGTATCAAGATTTCAAACATAGATTACTCGAGATTTATGATGATTTGTAATCAAATTGTCTTATCTTTCATTCAGTATGCATAACATGTATATTTACAACAACTTTGAAATGAGTCCTAATATTTCAGCAATCAAATTTCAATTAAGTTTCGAATATTCAAAATATGGCACCCCTACACCTTTTATAGAATAAGGTGAGGGGGAGGTTATAAATGACCTATGGTCAGGATTTGTCAATTAAGATCAATGGTAGATTATCACTCTTTGACCCAGTCAACCTTCCTTCGTGGTACAGGTTGCCAGCTGGCAACCATCTAGATGACTCATTATCTTATGAGTACCTGATGCATATGTCTTCCTTGTGGTGCATATCCATTCATTCTTTGGGTTCCTCCTCTTTATCTTCTTCTTCTTCATCATGATCATCATCTTCATTACTTTATGTATTGCTATCACCCTGATGAACATCATCCTGTATATGGACCTTCATTGCCATCCTGATATTCTCATAGGCCTATACAATTTTATCTACCTCCCCGCCATCTTGGGTTTTGGCTTTTGTTATGGCATGCTTATGAGACTAGAATTTAACTTTGATTGCCTCCAACTTAGCTTTTCTGCTATTCAACGTCTCATTGTAAGTCTCCACCTTTACCTTGATCCTCATGATCTTATTCATCACCTCTTCTGTCAGGTGGGTGAGGAGGTCATCAGCTACCGGCTGGAAATTATCATGCAGAGCTTTGATAGCAAAGTTTGCATCTTGATTTTCTATCTTTCCCTCTACTTTTCCTTCTAATGCTTCAAGGATCTCTGCTTCATGTGCCATCATGTTGTGCATCTTTATACTGATATCCCTAAGCTTGCCACTGCATTTCTTTAGGATATCACATTCAAACCTGATGTCCTCATACCATACATCTATCAGCAGGGCAGTGTTATTATTCAATACTTGGTTATTTATTAGAATTTGGGGATCAATCTTCTTCATCTCACTCAAAGTAGTTAGGTCCTTTTCCAATTGGAATTACCATCTTCCTGTTTCATTTTGCATTTTATCCACTTTTCTCTTCAAACTGCTTAAGGAATTCCACCTCTGTAAAGAGGTTCTCAATACATCCTTAGCTCCTGTGAGGGCTGACAACATCCACTTATCCATGATCATGGCCTGATGCTTCATGAGGTCCAACTTATTAACCTCCTCTTGGGATATGACAGTCAATGGGACTGCTGGATCCACCGGTGTACTATCAAGGTTAATCAACCTCTTTATATATGAATGTAGCTGGGCAATGTGCTCCTTATGCTACTTATTTTTCTCTTTCTCCTTCTTTACCCTTAGGGTTAAAGAATCAATGATGTCCTTCCCTTCCTGACCCTCTTGGTCTTCATTAGCAAAACCCAAATCAACAGTTGTGATTTAGAACTCTTCAAGGGTGATCTTGCCCTTTTCTTTCTCTATAGTGGGAAGTGCTACCTGGGCTGTCCTTCTGCCTATAGTAGGATCTCTTCTAATAGCTGATGTCAATCTAGCTTTTCTCTTTGGCTTCATGATTGTCTCTGCAAACAAGGTAGAAACATCAAATTCTTGAATTTCAAAGCCTTGTTCTGTACCTATTTCTTTCTCTAGCCATTGAGGCACTTCATTTCCAGATCCTTATTGTCCTCTGTCATCATCATGTCCACCATGATCTCCAGTATCTGTCTCTATTCTGGGTGGAGAAGGTGACTTCCTGATTTCTTCCTCATGGAATTCCTTATGAGGGAGATCTTGTTGCATCTCTTCTTGCTGAGGGGCTTCTTTCTGTGGGGGAGGATCCTGTGGAATGTCCACATGATGATCCTGTGCTTGATCCTACACTCCCTCTTTTTGTGTTTCATCCACCTTGGTATTTTCCTCGTCTTGAGGCCTCTTTGTATCTGTGGCTGTTTGTGTGTTTGGGCCCAATGTATCACCCTGATCTTGGGTCACATTTTGTTCTGCACTTGATGTACTGACATCTTGTGTCTTAAGGTCTTCATGACTTGATTTATCCTTTTCTCCTATATCTCCTTGAGTCTGGGAGGCATCATCACCTGAAGTATCTTTATCATCCTCGCCCTTCTGTTGGACTTCTACTATCTTTGGCTGTGGGTATCTCATGTTGTTGCTGGCCCATATCTGGAGCATTGCTCTCTACCTCTGCCTACTTAGCTTCTTCAACTTTCTTTGTTGCATCAGGTGCACCTGCTTTGTCTTTAGGGCTCACATCCTCCCTGTATGTCAAATCTATAATTGCAGGGCTAGTCACCTAATCAACCAATTTGTCAAGCCCGATTTGTTAGGGTGCCCTTTCTGGGTTACTTTCTTTCTCTTCTTGAGTTGTTTGCCTCAACCCTTCCAATACTGCCGTCTGTGCTAATGGGGTCCCATGTGGAGTCATGTGGGTACTGGAGGCAAGGGTTTCCATCCTCTGAGAAGCTATATTTTGCACAACTTCATCATCTGATAGGTCCATAGTGTCTTCGAAGGAGAAAGGACCACCATGACCTGCTTTGGAAGCTTCTTTTGTTTGTTCTTCTTCTCTCTCAGTCTTGAACTTGATAATGGTGGGAAGCGGCACATCATGTTGCATCTCCTTCTTAAACACTTCACCACTAGCTCTTCTTAGTACAATAGGGTCGGTCTTGATATCACCCCGCATGGATGTTCTTTGCTGGGGGTGATGACAGCGGCGCCGTCCTCCTCTTCCTGCTGACCATCATTGGGTCATCACCTGTAGGCTCTTTATGTTGGCAAGAGACATGTTGTGGCTTCATGAGTGTTGTCATTGATGGCAACAAAGTCCATCTCACACATCCACAAGACATGGTATGACCATACCGAAAGACAAATTGAAGTGTATCTTGGTCCGGTAAGCAAGAACAAAGCATGTAGCAAGGTCTGACTGTCAGGTCCGGATCTCTCAGAGGAAGTATCTCAGTAAAGTGCAGACTTGGGGAAGTCAAGAGGAGTACCATGACTAATATATTCCAGAGATGGAGCCTCCGGTGATGTAAGAGTGAAAAGATATGAACACCTAAGTGTTGGGTTCCTGTTTGGCAGAGTAGACTGAGGAAGAACTAACTGACAGAGCTTCAGACCTTAATCCGGATGAGATATTGATGGTTATAAAGTTTCTTAAGGGATCATTCATGATTGGCTGACATGATTGATGACTTCTATAAGCATCTCTTTGATACGCATCACTTGGTAAGCAAGGATTCAGTCAACAGACCAGAGTTTGGGAAAATATTGAGTATTCTGAATGCCGACTAGAAAGATGTTGAAATCCTTTGTGCAGATATATATACCAGATGGATTTTGATGAGAAGGTGTGTGAGGTGTGTTGTGAAGTGTGAAGAAAAGTAGAGAGCAATAATATAGGTCCGGTATGTGATAGGACAACAGCACCAAAGAAGAGGAAGAATGAAGTGCAGCAAATCAGTGTATTGAGCCTAACCGGAACTGAACTTCAGCATATGTGGATGCTTCTCATCAGTTCAAGTATCTTGTTACTTTCTTGTACCTTGTAGACAGTGAGTCTCTTGTAGGAAGTGAGTCTCTTGTAGGAAGTGAGCCTCTTGTGAGCAGTGTGCTTACGTAGTGAGCCCTAATTGGCAAGTACCATTTTGTACTATCTTATTCTTTTAACAGAGAATACAATCTTGGGTTAGTCACCCCATGGTTTTTCCCTTAACAGGGTTTTCCACATCAAAATCATTGTGTTATGTGTATTGATGTTATTTCTACTTTCATGGTTACGTTTACTTATATGATTTGATGCTGCACTAATTGTTAAAGAAGAACAGAAAGTAGAAGTAATTTAGATAACTGATTCACCCCCCCTCTCAGTTATCAACACTTTATTCACTGGCTCTTCTTCAAATGGGATATCATCCTCCACTTCACGTTGTGAGGTTTGGATTTCCTCCTGTACTTCTGTAATTTCTACAGTTGGCCTCAGGATCCTCTTTGTTTTAGGTTTGTCCATCAGAGGCGGTGTAGATGAGGTAGATGCCTGTCCTGATGTTGATGCACCTAGAACTGGTATGGCAATTCTTTCAATTATCACCCCCTTAGGCTCATCATCAGTTTTCTTTCCTCTAGGGGTCCTTTCCTCTATTTCTAGGTTGGTAACCTTTCTCCATTTAACTTCCTTTTCTCATTGAGGTAGTCATCATACTCCTCATTAGTTAGCTCCTGTCTTTTCTTCTTGGGATCAACAGTAAGGGCTACACCCCTTTTCTTCATTCTATTTATCTGTTCATCTACCCAAGCTTGGGTTAACTGTAGCACCCCACCTATAAACTGATCCAAGGAAATATCCTCTGGCTATGTTAGATCAGGGGCTAAGATGGTGTCATTGTAGACCTTCTTATTTTCATATTCATTTGACATAGTTTTACCATCAGCTTTCTTTAGTTGTGTTGGCATTGGGGTGCAGCCATATGTCCTTATCTGGTTCAAGGTGAGCCTTTGGTATTTTCTTCTTCTCACCTCAGCTTCATCCTCACAATCTATCCAGAAATCCTCTAGATTTCTAATGTATAGGCTTCCCCATTATTTTCTAATCCTTCCATAGGGGTCATAAGATCTAGCCAATGGAAATGGCTGCAGATACATCAGTTTCAGACCTCCTATGACATGCTTTATGCTTTGTGAATCTAAGCACATATACCAGCCCATAGACACTAGAAATAGTACTGAAGGGATCTTCTTTTGTTCCTTATATGCCTCCACAATGGTAGACACCTGTCTAAGAAATTCCATTAGGACCACCCCATCAGTAGGGTACCTAGGTAACATAAGGGGTTGGTCTTCAAATCCCTCTATTTTGATATATAAAAATGTGGCATACTAGATGAACCAGGCCCCATGTCTATAAACAACTTCCTGAGCCTCCATGCTCAATCTCTTGGTTCTATCTTCCTCTATGGTTCTAACTAGATGCATAGAGAATGCATCATTCACCAATTTGTAATCCATGAGGTAGTTCTTTCTCTATATCTAAGGATAATGATCCCATATGTGGGCATCATCTACACCTCCGCTAACCTCGCCCACCGTAGTCAGGGCATCAAATGTTCCCTTGTAGGCACATGAGTACACAACATATGATGTCATGTGGAATGAGCATTCTTGACCTCCCAGGTTCCTCATCTCCTCATCCAATGCATCACTGATGACCTTGGCCCATAAAGGCTTGTTATCTGTATAAAGGACCATCTGGATGATTCCAAACATCCAATTCTTAAAATTTCCAGCATGAGGCTAGCCTATCATCCTGCTGAGTAGGGCAATCATGTACTGGTACTCATCATCAAAATCAAACTTGTACAGGTGAACCAGCAACTTAGTTGAGGCAGTGTAAGTGCTGCTCTTAGACCACCACTGGTACATCCTCTTCCTTGCATTTTTCTTATTGTTATTATATTCTATCTCTAGTTTATGTAGATCCACACTGACCACCCTTTTTCCAACTGGCAGATTGAAAGTAGATGTGATGCCTTTAATTGAAAAGTCCGCATATACCCTTACATGCTTCTCCACCCACCTCGTCTAAGGGTTATAGTTCCTGGCACATTCTACTACCAGTTTTGGGGTCTCCATGGCATATGGGAATCCAGTGGCATGGCACATTCCTGATACATATATTGCATCCAAAAGGGTATTGTCTTTATCATGATCTATTCTGGATGACCATACTGCTAAATCTGTATCTCCCTAGTGAGTGTCACCAATGATGCCATACTTGAATTGTACTCCTTCGGACTAAACAAAAATGGGTCTAAGAAATTCTGCATCAGACTTGTTTCGTCTGAGGTTGGCCATGGATTCCTGCAATAAACATGATCTGTCTCACTTCACAATATCCATATGCTTTCATACAACATTATATATCTCTACGACATCATGCATACTCTATTCATTACTCTTTACTTCATCATGATATGCACATTTACAGATTCAAACCTCAAGAAGGAACATACTACCTAGACATGCAGAAAATGACAACATGAGGGTTTTTAATTACTTACCTGATAACGCTTTACTCCTAGGTTAGATGGGTGATTACGGAAAAGGGCTGCAAATGTTGATGATCACCCGCTCCCTTACGCTGGAAGATCTCGTTCGTTCACAAGTAGCTCGTATGGAGGTTTGACTTCTTTGCTCTGTAATTTCTTGTTTTTTCACAAGGTAAATAAAATAACCTTGGAAAGTTACCTTTAAGCGCATCCATAGGGCAAATTAGGGTAAAATTGTGTTAAATCAATTAAATCCGTTGATCCTCTGCAGAGAATCCATGGATGATGCCAAGTGTTTGAATTGTATTCGCAATCGGTGAGAATCCATCTACCGCATTTATGTCCATTTAATGTTAGGAAATAGGGGGGATCTTTGAAAGATCAGGTGATATTCAAAATATGACCCCCTGGATAAAATGACCTCCTGCCTTTGAGCAAAAAAACTAACGTAAAAGAATCAGGTGATGTGGTCAACATTTGACCACATGTAAATCAGGTCATGAATTTAAAATTAGGGGATGCTCAAAATATGACCCCGCAAAATATGACCGCTCCTTTGGAAAGATCAGGATGACATCACTGTGTCGGCGACCTTGTTTAAGCATTGTGTTGTAATGATGTCATCGTCATGTTATTGAATATGGTGAGGCATCGAATATATACCTCTGTGGGGTAAAATGAAATGATGACTTCATCACCAGGGTGATATTCTTTGTTCATTGGGTTTAGATGACATCATCATCATATTGGCATTGGGTGATATTTGTAAGATGATGGATATTAAAAATATGACCCCCCGCAAAATATGAGAAGTTGTTTGACGGGCAGAATATAGCTATCACGTAAAAATTGGCGTTCAGACTTCACGAACCAAATGATTATTGGGTGATAAAATTATATTGGGGTGATCATATATAATGTGATTGATGTTTGAAATATGACCCCCTACTCAGAATATCAGGTTTGACCGAAACTTTGACTTAACATAACTTTCTCCCCTTAGAGAATTTCGGGGTGATCCAAAAAGCAAACCTGCTTGGAATTTCATGCACTTTCCAACTATGAGGTTAATAATATGAAATACTAACTTTGACAAATGACCTCATTATGGTGACCTATCTACCCCCCTACAGGGTTACCTGCATGACTTAATTTTACCAGACCACCCAAAGTAGAAAAACAACAAGCCAAAGCAGCAAAAAGGTTGGGTCCCTATTTTGTCAAGTCAAAATGGGTTGTGTTGTGTAACCACACAACAATGTCATATGTTCCAGATACAGTGTTATTCATTTTATGACTTGATAGTCAGCTATTATGTATAATTTGATGTTGGATGCCTTGAGCATAGATTTGTATATGTACAGTGAAAATTATTCACTAATGATATGAAATTGAATATTGTAATTGAAACTTTGTTATATTATGTTTAGAATAACATAATTAATTGTTGAAATGATAATGAATCCTTCTTGTTAAACTTTGATTTGGATAATCATGATTTAATCTAACTCTTAATTAAGATGAGTAATTATGTTTATTTTTGGGCTTTATGAAATGTGATGTTACATTTCATATTAGAAAAAATTATTTTTGAGAAAAATTATACGTTCAAAGTTACAGAAATCTAAGGTGTTGCAAAAAAGTGCAGGCGGTTGAGAAGAAGTTTCTCATATTTTTGTTGTGAGGTTTTATTTGTTTCAAGATTGGTATGGATGTATTATGCTTTTCATTCATGGATAGTTAGGTTGTGCGAAGGAGGAATCACGTTATCATTAAGTGCCTTTCAATTATCGGCACATTGTTTTGATTTCAAAATTATAGTTTAATAATGTCTCATTGTAACTAGAATATCTTTCTCATTTTATAATAATAAAACTTAAAAATTTAAGATATTATGGAAACTTGATGAAGAGGAGAACAAAACCTAGACATCATTTGAGAATATTGTTATATTTAATGAGTATCTTGGTGCGGAGTAAAGGGCGTAGATTAATAATTTTTGAAATATTTGTAACATTGTATGGATGCATTATTGGTGGAAATTGACATCCAAGGGGACTTTTCATTGAAGGGGGCAAATTTGAAAAGGGAAAATTTTAGTGGAAATCCAAATGATGGATGTGAGAACTGACCAAAGCCATCTGTCGATGCAACACCAGAGTAAAAGTTCCTATGTCAGCACTAAAGGGGGCCGTTAGGAATTTATTAGTGCATTACATAGAATATTGTAATAAAAAATAAATTAACTTGTTAATGTTAATTTATTATATGTTAGTTTTTAGTTAGTTATTAGTTATATGTTATTTGTTGAGTGGGTTAGTGAGTGGTTACAAAAGTGGTTAGAGGAGAAATCTTATATATTTGTAACTCATGATATTGTAATAGTGTTGAAGATGGATGACTGATTGATTGTTGTACTGGATCCTTTGGCTCTCTTTGTGTCACAATTTATGTATTGAGTGTACTTGGTTGATTACATAGTGGAGATGACATGGCATTTTCCCCTCAACTAGAATTTTCCCCCTTCTTAGGGTTTCTCCAAGTCAAAATTCTCATATCATTCCTTGTCATGGTCTTTTCATTACTAGTTTATGGTTTCCTTGATTCTTGATTATGTTTAGATGTAACTGTATGAATGCCCCATAGTTTAAAAAGTGAACATAATATTTTTCTTGTTTGTTGATTGTTGTGATTGATAATATTGATAGAATCCACAATTGGTGAGCTAATTAGGATTATCTCAATCAATTTACAAATCAAATTAGTATCAGAGTAGGTATAGAACACGTATAGGTTGGATTTTATTATATTTTTTCTGGGATTATAATGTATGTCCACTACATGATCTATTGAAAGCAAATATTTAAGATAATTTAAGCCTAAAATTGGTACATAGAGGTGGAATCAAGGACAAAGAAGGATGACACATGATGTTGATATGAATATTGATGAGGTAGATGTGAGATTTTGGAAGCTACACGTTGATGTCACCATGATTTCTCAACATATGGGAGAGATGGATTTTGTTTAGTGTTTTAAGGGCCATATCTTAGAAATTGCACATTTAAGAGATTCCAAAAGAAGAAGAACATCCAAACACCATGTATGTGTTGAAAAGTGCAATACAACTAAGAGGAGGGGGGGTGAATCAGTTATAACCAATACTTCAAAACCATTAACACATCAACCAGTTAATCACTGTTATTGTATTTAACCATGAAAACATGAAATCAGAAACTTAAGCACATTAACACATGAGACACCATATTTTTACGTGGAAAACCCAAAAAGGGAAAAACCACAGTGAGTGTTAGCTCACAATATAATATGTAATAACAATACCAAAAATCAGAGGCTCACTGCCTATAGGGCTAACTACCTAGAATGCTCATTGCAAGAAGATGCTCACTGCCAATAGGGTGGCTCACTGCCAAAATTGGTGAACTGAGATAGTAGCATCTACACTATGCCAAGGTTTAGTTCCATTGAAGCACAATAATGAAATCACTCTACCTTTTTTACTTCATAATTATCTTATCATTTTGAAATCCTACACTAATTCATGACTTCATTACATATTTTTATACAATTCATCAACCCTGGAATTTGCATCAAGGTTAGCATTACAATCATCAACCATTGCACATATATCCAAGGTTGGCAAACATACATACATCAAGATAGGACTAGACCTAAATAGATTTGAGAGAGAAAATAATGAATGCAGATCACACCAAGCCTTAGTTGGGACTCAATTGCAATCTTCCATGAATCAACATGCTTTACAAACTTCGAAGCACAATCACAAGTAGTGAAAACAACCAAGTCGGCCAAGACTGGAGTTAACACTAAAACTTTCAGGAACATGCTTCATGCATGATCTGGATTATACTTTGCGGACCAATAAAAAGGTAGGAACACGATCTAGAGACTCCCACAAGCACGTTACAATCACCAAGAACATCTGCACAACCTCTAACCCTTTTATCCATAAGTGATGTAGAGCATCTAGGACAACAGAAGCATGATTCATAACTTCACATGCAAAGGTCTCTCTAGGTTCACTATTTTCTATGACAGAGATCAAACCACCCATGAAGGGATTCAACACAATATCAACTTGTTCTTGACATCAAAGAGAGGGAGGACTTCCAAGCACATCTTCCAAGAAGCCTAACTCAAGCTAACATTCCATCTAACCTACTATGTAGGGTCTGCAGGACAGCAGTCTCATAGACTGTCATAACATTGCTGCTCCATTGGAAAGACAGTCACACAAACCTCCTTGGAATGACCTCTATCAGCACAAACCAAATCTCATTGTACATACCAAATCTTTAACATGCACACATACCAATATCTTCACAAGTCAATAACATAACAACATGCCTATTACCTTCTTGACAGTGACTGTCTCCTAGAGGACTGACAAAGGTAGCATAAGGTAAGATGGATTGTTATCTTAGGGAAATCTCTTCCTTCTCCTTGTCATGGGTCTATGATTAGATCTAGGGTTCTTACCACCGGTCTCAACACTTACATTTACCAACTTTCTACTTTCACAGTCATTGGATTCCACCCTTATGCTGCTGTCCTCCTCCAACTTCCAATACATGGATCTTGATGGACCATTTTACATGGAAAACTCCACCCTACACCATTCTCCTACCCTTGAAACCTCCACAAACCCCTACCCTAACTATTCTACATTCCATTCCACTAACCATCAATAGAAAAAGGTCAGTGGAATGAAGAGAATTCCATCGGGCTACTCAGGAAAGCCCTAACTCAGGGTTTCAACCTACTTTCAAATAAAGGAGAAATACAGAGATATAGAGGAGTGTCAAAAGCCCAAACTACTTGCAAATGATAGACAACTCACCAACCACCTCCAGGCCGTACATGTACGGATTACTACAGAAAACAGCGAATTTCAGAAGGAAGACAACAATCCTAAAAGGCAGTTTGTGGGAAACCAATGATATCTTCCATCTAGTTTACTGTCAAGACCTCAAACCATGCTCAAATCAAATCTATCTCCTTCTACTATCCATCCAATATGCCCAAGTGCTAAGATAGTACCGTATAGGAGTACAGTACGGCAGGAAACAGTAATGAAAAATAGAAAAACACAGGAAAAGCAAGAAAAACAGTGGTTTCTTTTCTCTTATTTCACTTTCATCCAATAGATTCCTAACAATAAATCTTCTTTGGCTTCAAATAAGCCTCCTCCAATGCATGGAATGGTTGGGGTTGAAGAAAACTGCCCAGCCATTGAACTTCCTCTTGATTTCTAACTGCAGCACTAGATGACTGTTTTAGAAACTATCCTCTTTAGGACTACATCAACAGCTTGATGTTTAGAATGATGTTCTCTAACATGTAGTTAACCTAGGACAAGGTGTTAACATTCCTCCTAACCCTTGACATGCCTTTAAAGGCTTACTAACAAGAAAACTTAAATGATTGTCCTATATGCCTCTACAAAGGCTTACATAAATGACTATAGCAAACTGCCTATTACAACATGATTGTCCTCCCTAGGACTACAACATGAAAATAGATTCTAGCTATTTGGACATAGTCCATTTACATGCATGGCTTACAAGCCTTATTACAACATTTAATGGTCTCAAGGACCTTATTAAACCAAACAAAACAACTTGGAAACCTAACCAAACCCTAGATGTCTTGGTGCTCCTGCACCAATAAGATTCTTCAAATTGGAGCACCTGGACATTACTGTCGGCCACTGTCATAAAGGAAAGATTGCTTCCAGAGTAGCAAATCATGAACCATTTGAACTGAAGGCACATAACATCATCAAAAACTTAATTCCAGAACCGCATACTATGAAGCTTAAATGCGGAGAAATGCATAGTAGAATACATTCTCCCTATCACCATTAAATACATAGAAAAATAATTTTTACTCTAATGAACAAAACTCGCTCAAATCTTCACACCAGAGGCTCAAACTTGAAACATAGCATCTATAGACATCCCTTAACATTACTTCCAATCTGCAGGAAAAGATATTTAATCTATAGGATATGAGCAAAACACTACACTATTCTGGTAGATAAAGCACTTCTGCAATTTGTTCTAATTCCTCAAATACTTGTTCATACTTATTCGAAGAACTTTCTTAGGTGTTGACATCAATGACAACACTTACTACTCATACTTGTAATAGTATGAGCATGGTGGAACCTCAAACCATGGAAATGACCTTTTGTTAAAAGTTGAAGTAGAGATTGAGGTTCAACATTTTTATGGAGAAGTAATTGCTAAGAAGTTGGATCAATGGGTATCCCAAATGAAGGTTTACTTTAACCTGCACAATCTAAATCCCTGACAACAAATTTTTTGTTTGGCCATTTTAAATTGTATGGACATTCCTTAACATGGTATGAAGTGTGTACAACTTCCTTGAAAATGAGAAAAAATCCTCCAATATCAAAATGAGAGATTTCTAGAATTTATTTAAGAAATAATTTTACCCAATATGCCATGAAGAAGATAGAGCAATTCAGTGGAATTTATTTCATCAATGGCAATAGTAATTTTTCCAAGACTACACAAGTGAATTCCATAAGTAGGTGGTTCAACTTGGTAGGGATGTGATGGACCTAGATGTGTAGATAGATTACATTAGATGCTTATTTGAACATATTTGTAGCCTTGTTCTAATGGCTAAACCTCAAAATCTTGATGAGGTTAGTGCATAGGCCCATTATTTGTGTCAGGAAAGGTGTCTCAACCTTGCAATCCTATGTGTAATATATATTCTGCATCTTTGGACCCCCACACATGTGAATTTTTTTATCCTTTTTTTGTCATTTTTGGGCATTTTTCACATTATTTTCTTTTCCCATGGTTTTGGTACCCATGGTATTGTAAATATACCTTTTTGATGTTCCTATTAGTATTCACACATGCATTAGGCATTCATATAGTGAGTTATATAGGTATTATTATGCTACTATAATTGCTCTAGGTCCCTTATTGGTGATACTCTTATAAAGGATTAGACTTTGTAAGCATATTGTAACCATTGATCAATAAAATAATACATCAAGTTGCTTTTGAGTGTGGGGTTTTTATCCTGAAAGAGTTTTCCCCATGTAAATAATTGTGTTATGGTATATTTCTTTTGTGTTTATTTCCTTCTAACTATATGATCCATTTAATTTTGAACACACATCCTCTCATAGATTAGTGTAGGAAGCATATTCCACACCTCTAGTTCCTTTCATTTGGTTTCATAAATTGATCACTTTAGTTCCTAGGTGTTGAGGACGAGATTTTTTTCTTTAATCTTGAATTGAGTGGGATCTTTCATAGAAGGATATCTTGTTGCAAGAAAATGATGAGCTTATGAATTAGGATTGAGATGGAGAGGTTCATTGGTACTAAATTTAAGTTATGAAAGATCAATATGGAGGATATTGATCCCACAGAGATCCAGGAGCACTAGGGTGGCATTGTTAGACACACAAGAATGCTGAGAAGGGGGGTGAATCAGTATTTAAACAATTTTCAATTTCAACAACTTCAACTTATCTGGAGCAGATTAAACCTTAAGCATCACAATATCAACATGAAAGAATAACACAATGCACATCAACACATTAGACCAGATATACATAGAAAACCCTAGAAGGGAAAAACCACAGTGAGGATTAACTCACAATATATGAAGCTCAAATAATAACTTTGTTTTAGGGGCTATAACCCAAGGAAGCTGCTACTCCTTAAGTAAATTTGATTTAGGGTCACTCCCAAGGAAGCATCTACTTCCTAATGACTTTGTTTTAGGGTCACCCACAAGGAATCTACTACTCCCTAAAATGAGAACACACTTACAAAAGATAATAATATGACAATCTTTCTACTGTCTAAAAACTGACATTGAAACTCACACTTTTGATGATTGCACTTCTAGCTCTTCACACTTTCTTCTGAAGATCTGATTAGTTAGGCACACTCTATACTTGATCACTATCACAAATATGTCTTCATGATGAATGTGGACATCATCAAAAACCTCTGCTCTTTCTCCTTCAGTCACACATCAATAATGCATTTATTTTTCTTTTTATCTACTTGCAAACTTTTTCAATCAACTTGCAATCACCCCTCATCTCACTCACTTTGATTCACTATTTATACATGATATTACATTGATTACATTTCTTGTTTTCTAGATACAACATGAAAAATATATTTACAAGTCATCCAAACAACACACAATATGAAACGTGCAGAAGATAGGTCCTAAGTGAAACCACACGTTACACTAGCAGAAGATCCAAGCCTTGCAGACCCCAACACTTGCTTAACTAGGTCCAAAACATCCTTCATAGCTTCAAACACCAAGGAATTACATCCACACACTTTTCTCATTTGGAAATAGGACAAATTTAAGGAAAACACATGAAGACTTGAAGTATAACAACCACATCAACTTGAAAAACCTTGTGTGGTACTGGAAATAAGAAAGATCTTTGTGAAACTTTTCCAAATGAGTCCACATGATTCATAAAGTATCCCCAAATACTTCTTTACCACTGCACATCAAAGAATTGTCATGCACAGTTTCAATCATTAACTCTGAGAACACTCTGTCATCCAGAACACACTGCAACTGTCATTTGAAAAACTGAGCTGCAAACCACCAAGAATCTTGAAACTGAAAAGAAGCATTTAATACACATCTAAAAACATGTCCTCAAAATAGAAAGGGCAATCATTCATTTGTAGAGGAATGTGGAGCATTCCAATAAACCTTTAGCACTGACTTACTCTGCCAGAACATATGCCGGTACTCTATCATGCACAACTTTCACAGCGGAAGGGTAAATGATCTAAATCTTTGGAATTATCACCTTCGTTGGAATATTAACCTACCTTCAGAATTGTTGGCAAGAGACACTACTATGCATGACAAGTGTTGTCATTGATGGCAACTAAATCTATCCTACACATCCACATTTCATGATTTGTTCATACCGGAAGTCAGAGTGAAAATTTGTCTAAGCTTGGATGTCAGAAACATAGCATGTGACAGGGTCTGGTATCTTGGTCTGGATCTCTCCAGTAGTAAATCATAGTGTGTTGCAGATATGAGGGAGTGATAATGATTGTCAGGACTATCTAAATCCAAAGATTTAGCCTCTAGTGATAAAGGATTCAAAAGTTATAATGATTTGAGTATCGGGTTCCAGTTAGTCAACACAGTCAGAAGAAGAACAGGGCGACCTAATATTTGATCTTGGTCTGGATGCAAAAAGTTTGTTGGATAAGAAATTAGTGATAATCAGTGATATTGGCTAACATGACTGATGATCTGGGAACACAAGTTTTTGGTCCACGTTGATATTTGTGCATAGATTCAGCCGACAGAGCAGAGTGCTTAATAAATATTCTAAGTTTTATTGAAGTTGACTATAGTTGATTGAATTTCTTGATGCGGATATATATAGCCAATGGATTCAAGTGTTTTGGTGTATGATTGTGATGTGTTGATGGAGTAAGTGCAAAAAAGGTCAAAAGAGTGTGAAGGAGAAGAGATCTGAGGACTGGATCATGGTAGAATAGTAAACAGAGCATAGCAAGGATGAAGTGTGTAAGATTAGTATTCTATACTTAATCAGAATTGAATTCTTGCATTGGTAGATGCTATTCATTAGTTCAAACACTTTGTAATCTTCTTATAATCATTTCTATAGGCAGTGAGCCTCTTTAAGCAGTGAGCCCGAAGGCATGTTCCTTCCCCATTTGTAATACTTTTAACAAGGTATTAGTTTTTGTGGACTAACCTCCATCGTGGTTTTCCCTTAACCGGGTTTCCACATTAAAAACCTTGGTGTCAAGTGTGTTATCTATGTTTCTGCTTATGTGTTATTGATTCATGCTTTCATGATTATAATAATGATCTGTAAATAAGTGGTAGAGAAGAATTAATTGCAACAAGTATTAAAGTTTTTGAGACAACTGATTCACCCCCACCTCTCAGTTGGCTGCCCTAATTCCATCAAGAACTGCATAGCCAAATATGTAAATGCGGAGCATATTGCTTCCATTTAGTGATTGTCTTCATAGAATGAACACTATCTTCACTCTATATTTTAAAAAACATACTTTTGGTAGTCCATACATTATAAAACTTGGCATATGCAAGATTTTTCATTACATTGAGCTATATTCCAATCCATAAAGGCCCAAAACCAAATTGAAGGAAATGCTGAGCAATTTCCCAGATAGTCTTCAAAGGTGGTCATTCTGAAACAGAGACTATCACTGACTTCCAGAGACTAAACCTTCTTTGCATTAACACTTGCATTCTTAGGGACAGTAGAAGAGAGCATACAACATATCTTAGTCCATCAGTACCATATCTTAGTGCTTCTAATTCCCATATTAATGTGTCTTCTTGATGCTTGTAATTCCCATCTGAATATAACTTCATACTCAATTATGCAATGAACAAGGCATGATATGAACTTCTAATTCCCATCTCAATGTATCTTCTTCAAGATCATGACATGCATATCTCAATGTATTTTCAACTTCTAATTCTCATCTCAATATATCTTCTTCAGGAGCATTACATCCAACTATGAAAACTATTACACATTCATAACAGTGTTGACATCAATGACAAACAATACAACCATAGGAACCATATGTGTAACAATCTCCCCCTTTGGTATTGATGGCAACACATACTTGCACATTTCTCCCCCTTTGACATCAAGGACAAAGGGCAACTACCATCAGCTCATTAACAACCATACATTTGTACATTTTTCTTTAGGTTATGAAAACAAACTCCCCCTATCATCAGCAATCACTACCTGCTCCCCCTGAGAGGTAGCCATCATCAATCCAGGAAACAAAGATATAACATTAACTCCCCCTAGATAGATGGATCACTATGCATCTTTAGCAAGGAGGGGCAATCACCCCTAACTTCTGCCAGAGATCCTCAAAGGTATCCTTTGCAAGAGCCTTAGTAAAGATATATGCAATTTGATCATTTGTTGAAACATATTCCAATGTCACTTCCTTATATACAACCTTCTCTCTCAAAAAGTGATACATGATTGCTATATGCTTGGTTCTAGAATGCGTCACTGGATTGTTGGAAATATTGATAGCACTTGTATTGTCACAAAAAATAGGAATAGGCTAATCATACAATACCTTGATATCCTTCAGAGTTTGCTTCATCCACAACACTTGTGTGTAGAAAGAGGTTGCTGTAATATACTCTGCCTCTGCAGTTGATAAGGACACTGAATCTTGCTTCTTGCTTTTCCATGAAACCAATCTGCTTCCTAGAAAGAAAGCACCACCACATGTACTTCTTCTATCATCAACACAACCAGCCCAGTCAGCATCGGTGTATGCACTCAAATCAAAGTCATTACCTTTTGGATACCATAGACCATAGTCTGGAGTTCCTTTCAAGTATTTGAATATCATTTTCACTACATTCTCACGTGTTTTCTTAGGATTGGCTTGATATCTGGCAACCACACATACTGTGTGCATAATGTCAGGTCTATAAGCAATCAAATACAACAATGCTCCAATCATAGACCTATAGACAGTCTGATCAACCTCTGGAGACTCATCATGTTTTCTCAAGTGACATCCAGTGACCATGGGAGTACTCATTGGTTTTGAATCCTCCATACCAAACTTCTTCAACAATTCTTTGACATACTTAGCTTGAGAGATAAAGATACCACCATCTAGCTAGGAAATTTGAAGTCCAAGGAAGAAATACATTTCACCAATCACGGACATATCAAACTCTTTTTACATCTCCTCTGCAAACCTTTTACACATATCATCATCTCCACCAAAAATGATGCCATCAACATATACTGCAACTATCAAAATCATGTCTCCTTCTTCATTTGTATAAAGATTACTATATGTAGTACCTTTCTTGAAGCCCTGTTGAAGTAAGTACTTGTCTAATCTTGCATACTAAGACCTAGGTGCTTGCTTGAGACCATACAAAGCCTTTTTGAGTTTGCACACCATGTCTGGATCTTTTGATATCTGGAAACCATCTAGTTTTTCAATGTATACTTCTTCTAGGTTGCCATTCAGAAACGCTGAATTGACATCCATTTGATATACTTTGAAGTTCTTATGAGCAGAAAGAGAAAGGAACATTCTTATTTCCTCCATCCTTGCTACCGGAACAAAAGTCTCCTCAAAATTAATGCCTTCTACTTGAGTGTATCTTTTGCATACTAGTCTTGCTTTTTTCCTTACAACTTCACCTTCTTCATTTAGTTTGTTCCGGAACACCCATTTTTTCCTATAATATTCTTATTTGCTGGTCTAATGTTTGATTCTTCTCAATCTGATCCAATTCTTCTTCCATGGCTTTTATCCATCCATCATCCTCGCCAGCTTTAGCAAAGGTTTTAAGTTCTACTTTTGATAACAAACACAAGTTTACTTGCTCATATGTCTTGACAAACCTTCTCCTTGTCTTGACAAACCTTCTCCTTATCTGTACACCTTCATTCTTGTCTCCAATGATTAGTTCTACTGAGTGATTCTTTTGAAAATACTTTGCTGGGGTCTTAGGCATCTACTCTGGTTCTTGTTCTTTTTCTTCTTCTTCATCTTCAATGCAAGGAAAGATATCAGATCTGATGTCTTTTGAATCTTGTGAGATCTGATACAAGTCTTCATCTACTTTGACATTTGTGCTTTCAATCATCTTTCCCAACCTTTTGTTGTAGTATCTATAGGCCTTACTTCTGGTTGAGTAACCAAGAAAGATTCCTTCATCACTTCTTGAATCAAACTTTCCTAGGTCTTCTTCATCTCTTCTAATATAGCATTTGCTACCAAAAATCTTGAAGTATCTAACAGTGGGAGGTCTTCCATACCACAACTCATAAGGGGTCTTAGTGTTGTTGACCTTTAACTACACTGTTAGTTAGATAGATAGTAGTGTGAATTGCTTCCTTCTAGTATATATCAGGTAGATCTGCATCTTTCAACATTGCCCTAGACATTTCTTGCACAGTCCTATTCTTCCTTTCCACAACCCCATTTTGTTGAAGGGTTCTAGGAGCAAACAAATGCTTTCTAATACCATGATCTTCATAAAAATTTTCAAATTCATTTGAAGTAAACTCACCTCCTCTATCTGACCTTAAACAATTGATCTTAGTATATATTTCATTTTCACCCAAAGCTTTAAAAACTTTAAACTTATCAAGGGCATCCGATTTTTCTCTTAAGAAGGTAACCCAAGTCATTCTAGAATAATCATCAATGAGCAACATAAAATACCTTTCACCTTGTTGACTCTTAAATACTCTTGTAGATCCACATAGGTCTGTGTGAATCAGCTCCAATGGCTTTGAAGAAGAATACTCCTTTCTTTTAAAACTTGTCTTTGTCTTCTTTCCCATTTGACATTCCTTGCATACAGTGTTTGCAGGCTTGATTATCTTAGGTATATCTCTCACTGCATGAGTAGAGTTGATTCTTACCATTTTATCAAAATTGTTGTGTCCCATTATTTTGTGCCACAACCAACACTCACTAGATTAAGCCAACAAACATGTTCTTCCATTTACATCTTTCAAGTGATAAATATCACCACATGTCTTGATACCTTCTGCAACTAGCTTTTCAGATCCTACCTTCCTGATTTCACAACCATTGGCATGAAAGGTAAGAATGTAACCTTTGTTGCACATGATCTAACTCACAATGAGAATATTATGTTGTAATCCTTTGACATAGAGGACATCCTCAGTCATGTTCTTTCCATCAATAGTTATGACACCTTTTCCACATATTTGAGCTGACTCATCACCTCCAAACTTGACAGCTCCACCATCCCACTTCTCAAGGCTGATAAACTTCTCTTTATCACTAGTCATATGATTTTAACAACCACTATCAATAAGCCAAGCTTTGGCTTCTTCTTTTGCATGGAATGTAGTCCATACAACCATTGATCTTTCAGTGTTTTGGACTATTTGTAAGGTATCAATATTTCCACATTTTCCAACATCATCATTTTTGTCACCAACACTCAAGGCCATGAAAAGTGTTTCATCATTTGAATCATCATGATCCTCATCTTCTAAAGAACAACTGTCCTCTATGGAAAATAAACTCCTTTTGAATTTAGCATTTTTGTTACTTCTCCTAACTTCTTTAAGAGGACATTTAGAAGCAAATTGACCAACCTTTCCACAATTGAAACATTTGAAGGGTAGCTTACCTTTATATTTTCTAGAGCCTTTCTTCAGTCTTCTTACAAAATTTGTTTCAACATCATCAGGGCTTTTATCTTCATCAGTAGTTTCATCCTTTGTCTTTTTACTAACTTTGAAAGCAACTTCTTTCTTTGAAACATCACTGTCAAACTCACTCATTTTAAAAGCAGTAAGGGTACCAACCATTTGGTCTGAAGTGTATGTATCCAAGTTTGCAATCTCCTCAATAGCAGATACCTTACGACTATAAGATTTGGGAAGAGATCTTAGAACCTTCTTGATAGAATCTCAAACTCCACACCCTAGAGAATTGATGTAGCTTCCAAAAAGCATAATTTGTTCCATCAAACCTAGGTATCTTACTGGATCCACTTTGTGCCATCTCGTACCTTCCTCAAGTGGTTAAGATTCCTTTAGAGGAATTTGGCTCTAATACCAATTGTTAGACACACAAGAATACTGAGAGGGGGGTGGTGAATCAGTATTTAAACAATTTTCAATTTCAACAACTTCAACTTATCCTGAGTAGATTAAACCTTAAGCATCACAATATCAACATGGATGAATAACACAATGCACATCAATACATAACACTAGATATATGTGGAAAATGTTGATAACTGAGAGGGGAGGTGAATCAGTTATCTTAATTATTTGACTTTCTTTTCTTCTTTAACAATTAGAGCAATATCAAATCATATCAACATGCACAATAATGAAAGTAGGAATAAACTCAACACACATGACACAATATTTTTGACATGGAAAACCTTGTTAAGGGAAAAAAACCACGAGGTGATTAACCCAAGATTGTATTCTCTATTAAAAGAATAAGGTATTACAAAATGGCACTTGCCAATTAGGGCTCACTGCCCAAGCACACTGCTCACAAGAGACTCACTACCTACAATAGATTATAGAAGTAAAATAGATACTTGAACTAATGAAAAGCATCCACATGTGCTTAGGTTCAGTTCCGATTAAGCTCAATACACTGATCTACTGCACTTCATTCTTCCTCTGCCTTAGTGCTGTTGTTTTGTCACATATCGGATCTTTATTGCAGCTTCCACACTGTTCTCTACTTTTCTTAGCATAACACACCATACAACACACACCTTCACATCCAAATCCATCTGGTATATATATCTTCACCAATGATTTCAACACCTTTCTAGTCGGCATCCAGAATAGTCAATATTTTCCCAAATTCTGATCTGTCGGTTGAATCCTTGCCTATCAAGTGATGTGTATCAAGGAGATGCTTATAGAAGTCATCAAACATATTGGCCTGCCATGGATGATTCCTCAAGAGACTTGATCACCATCAATAACTCATCCAGAAAATAGGTCTGATGCTCTGCCAGTCAGTTCTTCCTTAGTCTACTCTGCCAAACAGGAACCCAACACTTAGGTATTCATATCTTTCCACTCTTACATCACCAGAGGCTAAATCTCTGGACTATATTAGTCAAGATACTCCACTTGACTTCCCCAAGTCCACGCTTTACTGAGATACTTCCTCTGAGAGATCCAGACCTGACTGTCGAACCTTGCTACATACTCTGTTCTTGCTTACCGGGCCTCAACACTCTTCAATCTAACTTCCGGTATAGGCACACCATGTCCTGTAGATGGGTGGGATGAACTTTGTTGCCATCAATGAAAACACTCATGAAGCTACACTATGTCTCTTGCCAACAATCTCCCCCTTTGGCATTGATGGCAACACTTAGTGAAAAATGACTGTCACACTACACTCCCCCTTGGCTGATGCTCTATTCTAATATACACTTTACCAGAGCTCCCCCTTAGCTGGATTCTACATTTTTCATTGCTCCTCACTCCCCCTTTGACATCAATGGCAAAGGGTAGGGTCCGCACACTAAAAATCCCAAAAATCCAACTATACTTAACCGCATAAGAGTATATTACATATTGTACTTACATATATTGAAGAATGTCTGCAAAAGTTGTCTTCAACTGGACAAATTTTGTTGCCCAACTCTACTTCATTCTATCCAAGATTGAGATGTGAACACTCAATAGAAATGCAAAAGCCTCTGCCCTCTTCAGATCTGTTGGATCATTGGTCTGGGCTGTGGTCTGAGCATCAGTTAGAGCCTCATGCATGGCCTCTAACTTAGGGATAATTATCCCTCTGAGTTCACTTAACCTGTTTATTCTATTTTTCTTCTCCTTCTCAAGCTTCTTTATTTCATTTAAGACTGCAATAGTCTGGCACTCTTGTTTTATTATGGAGGAGGGGAGAGAATCAAAATTCTGAGATATACTTGACATTTTATCCTCTTGCTCTTTCATTTTCTTCTCAATATCCTTTGTTACCTTGGACCAGGTTAGACAAAATTTATACATTTATCTGCCATCTTTGAGAGCATTTTCTAAGCTCTTTATCCCAATATCCATAACTCTCCTATCATTTGTTATTAATCCTTGTACTTCAGAGAGTCTCTTTTCTAAAAACTCCTTCCGGACCTTTTCTTCTATTGACTTTTCTAGGGAATCAAAATGTGTATGAACAAATTTTACAAGAGACTTTAGATTACTGGATGTGGAGGCTGAAGGATCCTTTTGAAAGGATGGCATGATCTTCTCCAATACACCAGATGCAGTTTCTATGAGCTCACAGTCTTCCATGTGAGACTTTAGAAGTTTTTCTTTTGCCTTTGCTTGAGTAAAGGATGCTAGCTTCATGGTTTGAACCGGGGAGAGGGAATCAAAATTGAATGGACCTTGAAGCAATTCTGGTTCATCAAATTCCGTCATCTCTTTGGTCAAGAATTCTTTGACAATTTTGGTAGTGTCTCTTGCCGGAGACATAGTCTTCTTCCCTTTTGTAGTCTCAAAACTATATCCTGGAGTCTTCTCTGTTTGGTCTTTTTCTTTTTCCTTTACTTCTTCTTCTTGACTAGTTTTCTCCTCTGATCTTTCTTCTCCTTTAGATCTGGAGTCTGCAGGGGAAACCGAAGGAGAGATGTTTGCTTCTTTATTGAGTTCCTCTTCCGGAGTAGAGGAATCTAGGTCCTTAGTTTTCTCCTCACCTATTTCTTTTGAAACTTCTACATTTTTCTCTGTAGGATCTTCCTTTGATGTACTGAGTCCTTCATCATCCATGATAGAGGGTTCATCACCTAAGTCCTCTATAACAGGAATATTAAATCTTTTATAGGCATTCCGGAGGATCTCTTCTATTTCTTTTACCACTTTGTCAGTCTCTCTGAGCATAAGCTGATTCATTCTAGCTTTGCTCTGGAACTCATCCTTGCAATCTTTGAAGATCATATTCATTTGTTTCTGAGTGATTGAAGGATAGAGCTTAATAGCTATCTATTCCTGGATCTCAAGATCCTTTGCCTTAGCATTGTTCTTCCTTATTTCTAATTCCTTTTCTAGGCTCTTAGGAATTAAAGATATGATTTCAATAAATGCTTTATTATAGATATTCAGATACCTGACTGTAGCTTCTTGCAAGATCTTTTGGTCAGCTTCATTATAATCATCATAGAATTCAGTCATTGGTTTTTGGTTCCCATCCACAGTGACTGATTTGACTATGTCATCAATGGACAGAGTGGGCCTTTCAACGAACTCTTCTGCCTCTGCTTCACCAGATTTCTTCTTCTTCTTCTTCTTCATTTGCTTGATCTCCTCATTAGATTCTGTCTCTTCATCATCCTTCTGACTAATATAAGACCTTGTGGCCTTTGTCTTAGTTCTCTTTTCTCCCTTTCTGGATTTCCTGACTTCTAGTTTTGTTGCTTTCTGGCTCTTAGAGGTGGCAGGTGCAGAGCTCTTAGAGGATCTGGTCTAGGAGGGGGCTTCTACTGGAGCACTTTCTTTTTCTGCTTCTTCCTTTTCTTTCTTTGCCCTTTCTATCTTCTCTCTATTTGCATCGAGTGCATCTTTTGAAATGCCATACCTTTTGGCAACATTCTCTACTTCTTTTCTCACTTTTCTCTTCATCTCTGGTTGTCTAAGCTCCACATGAATCTTTACACTCAACTCTTTAAAGGTTCCAAACCTTTCTGCCTTAGGGTCCTTGGGCTGACTCAAAATATGTGGAATGTGAAACTCTAGGATTTTCTCATCAGCCTCATATCCCATTGGCATGATCCATACTATTCTTGGTTCCACTACCTCCATTAGGCATTAATTAGTATCCACCATGAAGCATACTGTATCTTTGTATTTTTCTACTAGAGATTGGGGGATTCTCTCTCTGGCTTGCATCATATTCTGAAAGTTCTTGAAGTAGCCCTAGAGTGCTGTGTTTTGTGTCTTGGCATCACCAAGTCCATGCAAATAATCCCTGATTTTTATGGCCACTAGTCTATCATTTTGCCACATCCATCCACTAGATCTGGGTAGCTCATTCATGTAATAGAAGAAAAGATAGAGTATCAAGCCACCATATTTGAAGGAGTTCTTCTTGTCCTTCTTTATCTTCTCCAGATTCTCCAAAAGTTGATTCAGAAGAACCTCACAGAGATCATAGTCAGCATTCTTCCTTAACATTTCATAAGCAGGGTAAATTACTGTTCCAGAAATAGAATTTTCTCTGTTGGAGTGATAAATCTTGTAGCCAATTATCATGGTGGCAAACTTGATGTCTGTATCTATGATATCCTCAATTGTCATTGCTCTTTTATCAAACTTGGATCTTGTTGCCTCACTCATTGTCTGATTCTTGACAGATTTGAGAGCAGGTAACTCACCGGATGAGTGCAATCCAATAACTACCTTAATGGCATCCTTGGTTATCTTGAATGGCCTCATCAACCACATAAAGTTATCATGCGTTCTACTCAGAATATACCGGACCCATTCATCTTCTGCAAAACAGGGGAAATGAATGCACTGTCTGAAATGCTTGTCCCAGATGGCTTTGTACTGACGTTTGAGTTCAAAGGAATCATCTATTAATTGTTTGTGATAGATATCCATTAGTTTGGAGTCCCTAAATTCTTCAATGTTTTCATGAATATATGCCCTAACATCTTCTACATGTAAAACCCCATGTAGAATGTTTGAAAAGGCGCCTAGGGGATCAACCTCTAGGGATTTGTATGGATGTTTCTTGAATTTAGGACGCGGTCTATCAGTGATCCTCACAACATTTGGAGTAGCCATCTTTGAAAAGATTTAGAGAGAGATTTCAAGAATGGAGAATACCTTTTACACTTTTAGGGTTCACGAAATGAGCTGAAAAGATCGCTGGTTGACTTGAATTCTGCAGTTGATTCTTGAGAGAGATGAAGCAAACTTGTTTGCAGGGCTCTTCTTATCTTTTTCACTAATGCAAATGTGTAAATGACGAGAAAAAGAACCCTTTTATCTCTGAGAGAACCCTAATTCCTCATTGCAATAAATGCACAACTTAAGTCATTCTGGTTGCCTTGTTTTCCTTGTTCTGAGAAAGATCTTTTCCTAATCACTGAGATATACATAGAGTCATTCTCGGTGATTAATGACAATCTATCTTCCTTTCCCCAAACATTTAATCTATCTACAGATCAAGATACCTCAAATTTGAATCATATTGGATCTAACTATGAAAATCTTGTTCTTACCAGATGACTGTTAAACCGGATTAATCACAGATGATTAACCTCTTCAAATTCCTAGCAGATCTTTCATATCTTTCCCAAAGGTTATTTAGATGTTTCTTTGAGAGCCCTTTTTGTTCGCAACCTTCCATGTGCCAATTTCAGGCACTAATTGACTGGCTGGGGGAAGATATTTTCTTTTGTGACTCCCCCTAAGCCAGAGCTCATCTATTGAGTTTTCAGAAGGAATATCAGCACCAGATTCTGGTGCGGATCCATCCTCAACATTTTCTGTACTCTTGTTCACCCAAATTTTGTTCATCTTCCTTTGAATTTCATCTACATTCACTTTTCCTTTTCCTTTGTCTTGGTTTTGATTATGATGTACCGGACCCTTATTGTCTTGATTCTTACTTCTGCAAAATTTGGCAATATGACTGGATCTATTGCAATTGTAGAAAACAACATTTCTTTGCATATTTGACTGATATCCCTTTGATCTACACTGATTAGCTATATGGCCCATTCTATTGCATACAAAGCATCTACCATTGAATGAATTGTTCATTTGCATATTTATACACTCATGCGATTTGTGTCCATACCTTTTGCAATTAAAACACTATCTAGAGAAGGATGAATTAGTCTAATTCATTCTCTTTCTACACTGATTTGCTTTATGACCAAAGTTATTGCAGTTGTGGCAGTATCCATTGAAGGATGGATATCTTTGAGCATTAGGTTGCCTTACTGGAGGTCTTCTAGACCTGTTCCTTGCTTTTCCTAATCCAAAGTTTTTCTGACCGGATTCGGAGCATTCACCTTTCTCATACCCCAAGCCTTGCTTGTCATCTACCCCTCTTTTGGCTTTGAAGAAGAACTTCAAGTTGAGCAGATCTTATCTTGAATTTCTCTTTGTATTCATTTGTTGTTTGAAGATCCCTCTTAAGAGTGTCAATCTGATTCTCAAGTTGTTCTTCATTATCTCTTGCTTCTTCAAGATTAGATTCCAGATGCCTGATTATTCTATCCATTTTATTGCAGTCTTCTGACTTTTCTTTGAGAGTTTGTCTTAGATCATCTTCAGTTTTTGTTTTCTCTCAATTTCTTGGGTGAATTTCATAACCCCTGATTCCATTTCATGTCTTACCATAATGACTTCTTTTGATAGCTTCTCACATAACTTGTTTTTCTCTTTCAGATCTTCATCAGTATTATTGGCTTCACTTTGACTTGCTAGTTGTTGAAGAAGTTCCTTTCTCTTTTTCATAGAGATACTTAGTTTCTCTTTTAGTTCATTTATGAAATCATCAGCCTGTTTGAGTCTTTCCTTCAAGTTATTGACTTCAGAGTGAGATTGTTCAAGATCATCCAAAGCAGACTGAAGTTGTTCCCTCATACCATACATATCCATTGAGATTCCCAGATCTTCCTAAAGCTGTTAGGCTCTGTTTGGAGGAACTTGGCTCTGATACCAATTGTTGATAACTGAGAGGAGGGGGGGTGAATCAGTTATCTTAATTATTTGACTTTCTTTTCTTCTTTAACAATTAGAGCAATATCAAATCATATCAGCATGCATAATAATGAAAGCAGGAATAAACTCAACACACATGACAATATTTTTGACATGGAAAACCCTGTTAAGGGAAAAAAACCACAAGGTGATTAACCCAAGATTGTATTCTCTGTTAAAAGAATAAGGTATTACAAAATGGCACTTGCCACTTAGGGCTCACTACCTGAGCACATTGCTCACAAGAGACTCACTACCTACAATAGATTATAGAAGTAAACTAGATACTTGAATTGATGAGAAGCATCCACATGTGCTTAGGTTCAGTTCTGGTTAAGCTCAATACACTGATCTACTACACTTCATTCTTCCTCTACCTTAGTGCTGCTGTTCTGTCACATACCAGATCTTTATTGCAGCTTCCACACTATTCTCTACTTTTCTTAGCACAACACACCATACAACACACACCTTTGTATCCAAATCCATCTGGTATATATATCCACTCCAATGATTTCAACACCTTTCTAGTTGGCATCAAGAATAGTCAATATTTTCCTAAACTCTGATCTGTCAGCTGAATCCTTGCCTATCAAGTGATGCGTATCAAGGAGATGCTTATAGAGGTCATCAAACATGTTGGCCAGCCATGGATGATTCCTCAAGAGACTTGATCACCATCAATAACTCATCCGAAAAAAGGTCTGATGCTCTACCGGTCAGTTCTTCCTTAGCCTACTCTGCCAAATAGGAACCCAACACTTAGGTGTTCATATCTTTCCACTCTTACATCACCGGAGGCTAAATCTCTAGAATATATTAGTCAAGATACTCCACTTGACTTCCCCAAGTCCGCGCTTTACTGAGATACTTCCTTTGAGAGATCTAGACCTGACTGTCGGACCTTACTACATACTCTGTTCTTGCTTACCGAACCTCAACACTCTTCAATCTGACTTCCAGTATAGGCACACCATGTCCTGGGGATTGGTGGGATGAACTTTGTTGCCATCAATGACAACACTCATGAAGCTATACTATGTCTCTTGCCAACAAAAAATCCTAGAAGGGAAAAACCACGGTGAGGATTAACTCACAATAGATGAAGCTCAAATAATAACTTTGTTTTAGGGGCTATAACCAAAGGAAGCTTCTACTCCCTAAATAACTTTGATTTAGGGTCACTCCCAAGGAATCTTCTACTTCCTAATGACTTTGTTTTAGGGTCACTCCTAAGGAAGCTACTACTCCTTGAAATGAGAACACACTTAAAAAAGATTACAATATGATAGTCTTTCTACTGTCTGAAAACTGACATTGAAACTCACACTTTTGATGATTGCACTTCTGCCTCTTCACACTTTCTTCTGAATATTTGATTAGTTAGGCACACTCTATACTTGATCACTATCACAAATATGTCTTCATGATGAATCCGGATAACATCAATAACCTCTGCTCTTTCTCCTTCAGTTGCACACCAATAATGCATTTATTCTACATTTTATCTGCTTGCGAACCTTTTCAATCAACTTGCAATCACCCCTCACTCACTCACTTTGATTCACTATTTATACATGATATTACATTGATTATATTTCTTGTCGGCCAGATACAACATGAAAAATACATTTACAAGTTAGCTAGACAACACACAATATGAAACGTGTAGAAGATAGGTCCTAAGTGAAACCACACATTACACTAGCAGAAGATCGAATCCTTGCAGACCCCAACACTTTCTTAACCAGGTCCAAAACATCCTTCGCAACTTCAAAAACCAAGGAATTACATCTACAATCTCCGTTCATTTGGAAATAGGACAACTTTAAGGAAAACACATGAAGACTTGAAGTATAACGGCCACATCAACATGAAAAACCTTGTGCGGTATTGGAAACAAGAAAGATCTTCATGAAACTTTTCTAGATGAATCCACATGACTAATAAAACATCTCCAAACACTCCTTTGCCACCACACATCAAAGAATTGTGCTGCACATCTTTAATCATTAACTCTGAGAACACTCTATCATTTGGGACACACTACAACATGCTGTCACAGACCACCAAGAACCTTGAAACTGAAAAGAAGCATATAATACACATCTAAAAACATGTCCTCAAAACCACAAGGGAAATCATTCATATGTGGAGGAATGCGGAGCATTCCAACAAACCCACTGACTTACTCTGCCAGAACATATGCCGGTACACTATCATGCACAACTTTCACAGCAGAAGGGTAAATGATCTGAATCTTTGGAATTATCACCTTCATTGGAATCTTAACCTACCTTCAAAACCGCATAGCCAAATCTAGAAATACAGAGGAATGTGGAGCATCGTGCTTCCATGTAGTGACTGTCTTCACAAAACCAAAACTGTCTTCACTCTATATTTTGCAAAACATACTTTTGATAGTCCATACATCATAAAACTTGGAATATGGAAGATTTGTCATTACATTGAGCTATATTCCAATTCACAAAGCCCCAAAACCAAACTAATGGAAATGTTGAGCAATTTCCCAGACAGTCTTCAAAGGTGGTCATTCTGAAATAGAGACTATCACCAACTTCCAAAGGCTAAATCTTATTTGCATTAACACATGCATTCTTAGGGCTAGTAGAAGATAGAATATAACATATCTTAGTCCATCAGTACCATATCTTAATGCTTCTAATTCCCATATTAATGTGTCTTCTTGATGCTTCTAATTCCCATCTGAATATAACTTCATACTCAATTCTGCAATGAACAAGGCATTATATGAACTTCTAATTCCCATCTCAATGTATCTTCTTAGGGAGCATGACATGCATATCTCAATGTATCTTTAAATTCTAATTCTTATCTCAATATATCTTCTTCAGGAGCATTACATTCAACTTTGAACACTATTACACATTCATAACAGTGTTGACATCAATGACAAACAATACAACCATAGGAACCATATGTGTAATAGGCATATGTATAGGCAACTAAGTTTTTAGTGTTTTAGTATTTTTTATTCAAAATTTTCTATATCTTAGTAAATGGCATTTTTGGAGGCCTTCAAAGTGGAATTTGAGGTCAAGACTTTCATCGGTTACTTGGAACAATAGCCATAGGTAAGGTTCGATGCAACTCAATCTAGCTCTCTGGGAGATCTTTCCAACAATTTTGGGAAGTTTGGATTTTGACTAGCTGGCTAGGAGTTATGACCTTGCCAAGTTGGGGTCCCAAATTTTACAATTTTTTGATAATTTGAAAATTTGGAAATTTGAATTTCTGTTAGTTAGTTGTTTTTTGTCACCCTCCAACTATCCATTTCAAATTCCACTGCTAATGTGACTCTTCACATTCTTGGTTCATTGTATATAAACTCATTTTGATGCAAATAAAGCTCTCTTTGGTTTCCTGCAACTCTCCACGAGTTCTACACATTGAGCTATTTTGAATTTTCACAATACCACAGGCTCAACGCTAGCTATTGTGCTTTGAATTCTTAGTTAATTCAGATCAAATATGCTTGTACACACAAATCTATGTGCTACTATATCTAGGTCCAAACCCACTGCAATGTCACAAGCTAATTGGGATCTATTAGATAGAATGACAAAGGGCCTCATTAGGATCTGCTTGGTGAATTCTATTTTGTTGAATGTACATGAAGAAGCCACTGTACAATCTCTTTGGAAGAACTTGGGAGACCTGTACTAGGCTAAATCTCTAGTTAACAAACTTTTCCTAAGAAGGAAGTTGTACACCTTGAGAATGGAAGATGGTGGTAATGTGGCTAAGAATTTGAATGCATTGAATATGATTATGTCCTAGTTGCACTTCTTTGAAGTGAAAATGGAGGAGAATTGTTGCATGACACATATGTTATTTGCTAGACTTGTGGGATTACTTAGAGTTTGAAATTGGAAGCATGACTTCAAAACTCAAAATGGATGAGGTAGTGATTGATTTACTCTTAGAGTAGATGTGGTAGAAAGCTTCTAAATCTACTAAGGAGGCCCTACCTATTCATGGAACACTGAAGGAGAAAGGAATAATGAAGAAAAAGAAGAAAGAAAAGGGTAGATCTAAATCTCATGGGATATCTAAATCTCTCAGAAAGTCCATGGCTAAGTATTGGAACTACAACAATACTAGGAACTTCTATAGAGAGTGCAAAGAGGAGAAAAATAAAAATAAAGATTATTTAGATAATGAGTTTGAAAAGTCTTTTCAAATGAGGTAGATGCCTTTGTTGTGGCCTTGGAAACTCATGCATCGGAAGGTGCATTGTTTGTAGACGTTGGAGTTTCCTTCCATGTGACCTCCCATTAGAGGTGGTTTTGAAAGTATGAAGGTGTACCTAAGTGATGATTCTCATTTGAACATAGTTGGTCATGGTAGACTTCATATTTGATTCCCTGATGGATGAGTGAAGGGGATCAATGGTGTGTTGTACATCCTTGGTTTGGCACATAACTTGTTGTTAGTTAGAAAACTCAATGATTTTTTTTTCTTAGTGGAGGGTGTAAGATGGTGCACGCATCTATGGTTCTCACTAAGTGTGTTCATGTGGGCACTTTGATTTAGCTAGATGCATGTACTATCCAATGTAATAGTTCTTCTAATCCCTAGAGAATAGATACATCTTCATCATTAGAACTAGCAACAAAGAGGAGTTGTGTGTCTACTTTTGATGGTCATACTTTTTGGGTACCTAAGTGAACTCTCATTTCAATGACCAAGTTACCTATAGAGAAAACAATGCTATGGCACTAGAGAATGGGATATATAGGTGAGAATGGTCTAGGGACCTGTTGTCCTATTTTTCTTCCAAGCCAAATAGCCTAAATCCATGAAAATCTCTAAGTGTTTTCCCCTTTAGAAATGCAAGGAAAAACCCCCCAAAATTGACTGTCCAAAAATCCTAAGTTTTCCTTGTGTTTTTAGCTTTTTCAGAGTTTGGAGTTCTCCCCTTCACCATGCCATCCTAATCAGCTCTGAACTCCACTTTTGTTCCTGGAAAAATCCTCTAAGTGTAGAATGTTCTTCAGGTGTTGGAGGTCAAACCTTCTTTCTTCTTCCTTCCTTTTCCTTTTGAAGGAGAAAGGCAGAAGGCCCAAAGCCCAAGCTCTGACTCTTTCTTTTGAAAATTGAGCTATGTCTTTCAGAGTTTCAGACTTCAAACTTTCATTCTTTCTTCTTCCTTTTTTGGAAGATGGAAGATGGAAGGCCTGAAGCCCAACCTCCAGCGAGTGATAAATTTTCTAAGGTTTTCCGCCATTATGTGGAGCCTTTCGAGTGGGCCCCAGCAAGCTTTCGAAACCATGGAAATCTGCCATATGGACAAAAGACAAGCGATAAGGAGGAAGTCTCGGGGTTTGGGTTTCATTTCTTTTCTTTCAAAAAATTCTAAGTGTTTTAGACTTCGGGGATTAGACCTTCCTTCTTCCTCCTTCTCATGGAACGTAGAAGACGGAAGGCCCAAGGCCGGAACTCCACCAAAACTTTCAAAAAATGGCTAAGTCCTTAGACTTTTAGGGCTCAAACTTTCTTTCTTCCTCCTTCTCTAGGAAGGCAAAAGATGGAAGGCCCAAGGCCCGAAGTTCGCTGATATTGTAATCTTCCTTTGTAAAGTGGAGTTCGGGGGGTGAGTTTTTCTCCTTTCTCCTTCTCTCTTGGAAGGCGAAATGTTGAAGGCCCGAGGCCCGATCTCTGACAAATTGCATAGTCTCCAAAAATGAAGGGAAAAGAGGTAGAATCTAGGATCTGCAAAGGTTAACCTTGATGAAATCTTGCTCATAAGGTAGAATATAGGCAAGATTGAAATTCAAACATTCAGCTCCAGCTGGAATTTGTTGTTGGACATTTATTATTGCAAGTAGAAGAAGATGCAAGGTTTCAATGTAGATACTTGTTTAGGTACTTCTGAGAAGATATTTTCTGCATTTATGTCAAAGACAAATAGATATTTTCAAACATTCCTTTTGTAAAATATCTTCTGATAGGCCCATGGGGTGAAATTATTACAGTAGGTGATGTCACCTCATTGTAAAAAGCTATGTATGCATGCAAAAAAGATGTATTTCTATTGGTTGGTCATTGGGAGACTAGAGCGCTTGATGCTTGATCTTGACCTCATGATATTTCCCAGAACCAAAATGAATCTGATTGATTGTGTTCTCTTCTGGGCCTCTCTATCTTTATTTCTAGTTCAACTATGAAAGTAAAGTTATCATTATGTGTCTTTCTGATATGTATTTAGCTTTTCTATTTTTGTAATGGCTTTTTAGCCTCTGTGATTAATACCAGCAATTGATTAATACATAGCATAGGTTTAGTTAAATTATCTAGACCTTAAATCCAGAAAGAGGAACCAACCTTCTTTGGAGGTCTGATTTCCTTTGTAGGGTCCCACACCTAGAAATCATCCCAATGTTTGATTAGATTGTTGCAGCACTAAACCGCTCCAACACAGGGTGCAAATCCAAGTGACAATAGTTTCTCGCATGCCTGGTGGGACCATTTGATGATCCTTATCATCCATTGAAGAGTTCTGGTGTGCTCTTTAGTACATCTTGCTATTCAGAACAATCTCTCCAACACCATGGCGACTCTATTGATTAGATTTGCTAGTGAAAGCAGCCCAAGTGCCTAAATAACTTCAATAATCAAGATTTGGTGATACTCTTGGTCTTAATTGCTTTTAGGAGCATTTCAATCACCTAGTGACTCCCTGGTATGAGCTCATTTCTCAAAGGGGCAGACCTGTCTCCCCTTTTTCCCATATTGTTTGAATGATTTTCATTTCTCTTCATGCTATATTATGTCAAAATATTATGGAAGATCTGAATACCAGCACCCCCATGATGCTTACCTCCATCCCTCTTGTCAAGATAAACACCATTGGCTTCCATATCAGTCTTTTCAGGCCCAAGAAACCTCTAGTTTTATGTCATATAGTCCTATTACAATAGAATATCAGCATCCTTATAATGCTTACCTCCCACCCGCCCCAGCTCAATCTTCTTGGAAGCCTCATAATGTTTATTATCAACCCCAAGAAGACTATTTTGATCCTAGCCAGTGCAGTTATCCTTCTAATCAATTCCAAGATGTTCAAAATGTTGATATTGATGCATTTAAGATCTCACGGGCATGTTCTTAGAGTTTAATAGACTTTTGGATGATAAGAGAAGAAAAAGAGGGTATAATCCGCCTCAGCGGGACAATAATTTTAACATAGAAAACATTAATGTCCTAAAGGAGGTGTTCCTAGGCTTGTAAAGGCATTGGGATGAGTTTCAAGGATTGATAGAGCATGAACAATAGCAACAAGAGGCATAAGAAAGAGCTTTTCAAGAAAACCTTACTATGCAGATTATAGCTCAAGAACAATAGATGAGGCAAATAGCCCAATTAGTTCCATTGATCCCAAGCTTTAGGCAGGGGAACTCCTCTGAGCCTCAAAAACCACTTTCCAATTTCAAAATCCCAAGTTTAGAGTCTCTCTCCCTCCATAAGACCGTGTTCTTGTGCAAACCCAACTTATCATTCCCTAGGAACAAATTTTCCAGGAACCCTCTCCCATTTAGGAAATTCAAGGAAATATTCAGGCCTCTGGCCCTAATACTATTTCAATTTTCAAGGGTGGACATGTTGTCTACTAGGCTAGTTGGTGGGATGAGCCAAAGTTAGAGGTGGAAGAGAAAGAAACTAATGAGGAACAATTTGTTGTTCCTACACTCACAGGGGTGGAATTGTTTGAACCTCTTACACCTGTGAGTAATGTTAATTCAAATAAGGGGTTGAGTTCTTTGGATTTTTGTTCTTTTGAGGCTTTTTCTTAGGCATCTGATCAAGTAAACAAGGATGAAATGTAAAGACTGCATTGGGAGAGCTTTCAACTATAGAAACAAATTGAGCAGAATCCAGTTGGTGGGATGAGCCAAAGTTAGAGGTGGAAGAGAAAGAAACTAACGAGGAACAATTTGTTGTTCCTACGCTCACAGGGGTGGAATTGTTTGAACCTCTTATACCTGTGAGTAATGTTAATTCAAATAAGGGGTTGAGTCCTTTGGATTTTTGTTCTTTTGAGGCTTTCTCTCAATTTCAATTTTCAAGGGTGGACATGTTGTCTATCGGGCTAGTTGGTGGGATGAGCCAAAATTAGAGGTGGAAGAGAAAGAAACTAACGAGGAACAATTTGTTGTTCCTACGCTCATAGGGGTGGAATTGTTTGAACCTCTTACACCTGTCAGTAATGTTAATTCAAATAAGGGGTTGAGTCCTCTGGATTTTTGTTCTTTTGAGGCTTTTTCTCAGGCATTTGATCAAGTAAACAAGGATGAAATGTAAAGACTGCATTGGGAGAGCTTTTAGCTACAAAAATAAATTGAGCAGAATCCAGTGGGGTTACGACCAAATGATGAGGGCATTAAGGATGAAGTTGTTACAAAGATTTCTCCAGAGGAAGTTGATGATGCCACTCTATTTCATGAACTACCTAGTTACATCAAAAATCAAATGGGTATGCAATTGCCTATATCAACTGTCATTTTAGAGCAAGATGAAGATAGTGAAAATGATGGTGAGTTGCTGGCATGTGCAGAAAAGTATAACCATGAGGTTCTACGTCATGAAGAAGAGTAAATAGGTAGTCCTATACCAAAAAGTTCTGAGGCTAATAATACAAGCCTAATTGAGGAGCTCCTATATTTTATTGAAAATGATGATGTCGAGATTGAGTATGGGCAAGAACAAATTGAAGATTTGTTCTTGATTATCCAACAGAGATATTAGCTCCTTGGTGAAAGTGATTTCACCACTGAGCATGTGCAGGGCTCATTTTCTAAGCCTAAAATAGAAAATCATGAGCATCTCATTCATAAGGAGAAAGCAACCATCCTTCTAAACCATGTGCAATAGCTAGAGCATTCAAACCAACAAAAGGTTATAGAATCAAAGCATGAACATGAATGCAACAGTGATGGCTTGCATACCATTTCAAGGGGATGCCCTATCAAGCATCTGGCCCAGCTAGAGACATATGAGGAGTCCCTACCCATCATGCTTACTTCAAAGCATGAGGTTGAGCATCAAAATGGACTAGATCAGACTATTTATCCACTTCCAAGTAGCTACATTTTTGATCAGTGCAAGTGGATAGGTGAGCTTTTCTTTGTCCTTAGGGAAGTATTTCACTGTCTAGTTGTATGTTCATCCTTTCCCCATCTCTTTTTAACTACCACAGATATGTGAAGCATTGTAAATTGTTAAGAATGGGCAATTACTTTCAAGAGCCTATTAATGGCTTTGTATGAGGTTATTTCCTTGTTGTTAGTTTAGGCTTAGGATAGGTTTGTTCTTATTTTAGCTTTCCTTTTCCCTAAGTGTTGTTGCATAGGCTTCACTCTCATTAGGAGAATGCATGCCTTGTTTTCCTTTTGGTGGTGTTGTTTTAAGGTAGGTTTCAGTTGTTCCAATATGCTTTAGCCCTTTTGACTCTATGCCCAATGAATACTTAAGGCCACTAGTTCCCTTTTGTTTAGTTGGAAAACACCCCTGAGAAGTCACCAAAATGTTGTCCTATTTTGCTTCCTAGCCAAATAGCCCAAAACTGACTAAGTCCAAAATTCTTGAATTTTCCTTATGTTTTTAGCCTTTTCAGAGTTTCAGAGTTCAGAGTTCTCCCCTTTTCCATGCCATCCTAATCGGCTTTGAACTCCGCTTTTTGTTCCTAGCAAAATCCTCTAAGTGTAGAAAGTTCTTTAGGTGTTAGAGTTGGACCTTCTTTCTTCTTCCATCCTTTTCCTTTGGAAGGAGAAAGGTGGAAGGCCTGAAGCCTGAGCTCTGACTCTTTTGAAAATTCAGCTAAGTGTTTTAGAGTTTTAGACTTCAGACTTTCCTTCTTTCTTCTTCCTTCTTTTGGAAGACAGAAGATGGAAGGCCCGAAGCCCAACGTCCATTGAGTGATAAATTTTCTAAGGCTTTCTGCCATTTCATGAAGCCTTTCAAGTGGGCCCTAGCAAGCTTGTGGAACCATGGAAAGTTGCCACATGGACAAAAGACAAGTGATAAGGAGGAAGTCTTGGGGTTCGAGTTTTGTTTCTTTTATTTCAAAAAATTCTAAGTGTTTTAGACTTCAAGGATTAGACCTTCCTTCTTCTTCCTTCTCATGGAACGTAGAAGACGGAATGCCCGAGGCCCTAACTCTGCCAAAACTTTCAGAAAATGACTAAGTCAAACTTTCATGGCTCAAACTTTCTTTCTTCCTCCTTCGTTGGGAAGGTGGAAGATGGAAGGTCCGAGGCCTGAAGTCCACTGATATTATAATCTTCCTTTGTAAAGTGGAGCTCAGGGGGTGGGGTTTTCTCCTTTCGCCTCTCTTGGAAGGTGAAACATTGAAGGCCAGAGGCCTGATCTTTGACGACTTCCATAGTCTCAAGAATGAAGGGAAAGGAGGCAGAATCCAAGATCTGCCATGGTTAACCTTGATGAAATCTTGTTGAGAAGGCAGAATACAGGCCAAAGTGAAAGTCAAACATTCAGCTCCAGCTAGATTTTGTTGTTGGACATTTATTGTTGGAAGTAGAAGAATATGCAAGGTTTCAATGTAGATATTTGTTTAGCTACTTCTGAGAAGATATTTTCTGCATTTATGTCAAAGACAAATAGATCTTTTTAGACATTGATGGCACCTCATTGTAAAAAGCTATATATGCATTTAAAAAAGATGTGTTTTTTTTGGTTGGTCATTGGGTCGTTATTCAGTTCTAGTTCAACTATGAAGGGAAAGTTATTATTATATGTGTCTTTCTGATCTGTATTTATCTTTTCTATCTTTGTAATGGCTATTTAGCATCTATGATTAATACAAGCAATTGATTATGCATCTCTCATTTTATTTTACACTGTGTCTGTTTGAATGTTGCTCATTTATTCTATGGATAAAATAGTCCCTCTATAAGTTCAACATTTAATTTTGGTCTCTATTAAAGATTGGACAAGTCTGTGTTAGTTTATTTAGCCTTTGAAATCACTACTGTGTTATGTCAGCTCCAACTAAACATACTAAATCTTGGTGTATCATCTTTCCCTTTCTATATTCCTTCTCTCTTTTCCCTAGTGATCGATATCATAGGTTTAGTTGAATTCTCTAGACCTTAAATCTAGAAAGAGGAACCAACCTTCTCTGGAGGTTTGATTTCCTTTGCAGGGTCCCACACCTGGAAATCATCCCAATGTTTCACTGGACTATTGCAGCACTAAACCACTCCAACACAAGGTGCAAATCCAAGTGACAACAAGACCCTGAAAAAATAAAAATCTTATTAAAGAGATTAATGACTATACTCTTGACTTCAATTTTTGAGAACATTGTGTATATGAAACACAAAATTGCATCAAGTTTTATTCTGGTTCTCACAAATCTTCTAGGGTGTTGGAATTAATTCATTCATATGTATTTGGTCTTATTAATGTTCCTTCAATTTCTAAGTCTTTGTACTATGTATCTTTTATAAATGATTATTCTAGAAGGACATGGGTTATTCCTTTAGGAGTAAATCTAAATTCTTGAGTTAGTTTAAGGAGTTTAAAGCTCTTTTGGAAAAATAGACTGGTAGGAAGATTGAGCTTTTGAGTATTGACAATGGTAGTGAGTTTTGTTTTTCATATTTTGATAGATTCTATAAAAAGCATGGGGTTGAGAGAAATAAGACAACTCCATATACCCCTTCGTAGGATAGAGTTGTAAAAAGAATGAATATGATGTTAATGGAGAGTGCTAGGAGTATGCTTAGTGGAGTAGTCTTAGAATAAAATTCCTAGGAAAGAACTTGGTTGCTATGACTTGTTACCTAAATAACATGTTTCCTACATCAAATCTTATTGATAAGACTCCTATGGAGGAATGGACAGGAAAAAGGCACTCATTAAAACATCTTAGAGTTTTTGGTTGCGAGGCATATATTGCACATTTTCCTAGGGAGATGTAGTCAAGGTTGGAGAATAAGGTAGTGAAATGTATCTTCATTGGTTATGGTGTTGGTATGAAAGGTTACAAGCTTTCAGACCCTATGGCCTAGAGATTTTTGTACAACATAAGTGTTATTTTAGAGATTTTAATCCTTCTTCCATAGTGTTGTAAAATGAAGAGGATGCAAAGAAAGATAGGGTTCAACTAGCCCAAAGATTGAGAAGATTGAACCAAAATCCATGAAGGACATGAAGAGGAGATCTTAGATAGTTTAAATAGTTTGAAAGAGAAGGTAGAACCTCCACTCTAGCTCTTGAGGAGGTCCACTCAATAGAGATAACAACTAGACATGTATGCATAATAAAGATAATGGAGGATGGTGTAAAAATGGTGGAAGAGGAACTAACGGTCAATTTGTGGAGGGGAATAAGGCTTCTGGTGGGGAATTTGATGGAGCCCAGGGCTTAAAAGTAATAGAGCCAGACAAGATAGGGCCAATACCAAGAGGCCTGGATAAACCACCTGACCCTGGCAAACAATCTCCCTGGGGGGCCCTTTCAGAAGCCAAAATCAAAGATACCTATAGATTATAAAAAATTAAAAGACTAAGTTATTCTAACTAACGTTCACTTCTAATCACTTATACTTAAGACGTAGCTAGCCTCTAAGAAGAGTAATCTTCTTCTATCCACTTAGGAAGAAGAAATCAACTCAGCTAGGTTCGATTCAATTCTTTACTAGCAAATTAATAAATAAAGAGCTATAGAAATAAGTAGAAAACTAGAAATTAATAGAGATACAAAAATAATTTTAAAAAGATGATATCAAAACAGGAAATGAGATACAGAGAGGAACTTGGTGCCAGAGTATAGAAGCCTCATCCTCAAACATTAGTGCATCATGGGGATGTCAGTGCGCGACGCTGTCATCCTAACAACAATACAAAGATAGTAATCTGTACAATACAACAAGATACAAATCTATAATATCATCCAATTTGCATAATGAAATACGATAGCTTCCCAGAAAGGGTATTTGAATTGAAATCACTTGAATAAAGCATTTAACATAAAATAAATGAGTGAGAAACCAAAAGGAAAGAAGGAAATAAATTCTCATGCATTCAATTTTCCTTTACAACTTGCACAATACAAAGATAAGGAAAAACTTGTTGGACTATTTAGGGGCTTTCCTCAATCAAGCCCCTCTTTTGGTTTTCAACCTTCATGAAACAACAAATAATAGAAAACAAACACATGTGAGTGTATGCTCTTATCCTAAGTGCATCTAAGAGGTAAGAGAAAATAAAAATCCCAATCTATAAGCATTTATCCCTGGTCTATGGGAAAAATACCCTAGTGTACATATGGTAAAATGGGTAGTGGTCTACACCACAAGCATTTGCCAAAATAATATCGTATATGAAAAGCAAATGACATCAATAATAACACTATTCTATGACAATGACACAATGTTACCTTATCTCAGTGTTGTAGAGGAGGCTGCTAGCTCCTTGGGGGTGCAATCTATTGGTGAACAACTCAAACCCTTGTATGAAAGAGCCTCTTCCTACTCCAAGTCTAATCAATAGCTCATAAAATCAACAATGAGATATTCCACAATGTCACAAGCATCTAAATCTGCAAGATCTATTCGTGAGTGTTTCCAATATTTCAATGGTTCTTGAGAGAAGATTTCTGTATGTTTTCAAAGCCAAGAGAGATTGATAGTCTAGAAGTTGTTAAACAATGTTCAAGAGAGCATCTTTTGTCAATCTTCCTCCTTTTGGCATGCAAGAAAGGAATCTACCAAGACATGTATGCTATAGGGACTGTTCTGTGGTCACGTGAGCGTTACCTTCCATCAAGATTCCAAAAATAGGCCTAGGAGAATCATCGTTTAAAAGTTTTGGCATATTCAAGACACCAACACAGCATGGGGATGTCTACACACAATGCTTGCATCCTGAGAATATTTGTCCAAACTTTGCATCTGTTCTCAGAAAAATACAACAAATAAGTTTTTGAAATGCATTTTTGGAAAATAGCTAGTGATGAGGGAAAATAGGATAAAGGTCAAGTTTGATGACCCTAAAAAAAGATATAGGCATGGGCACTAATGCAAGTAAAACATATCGTGAAATTGTGTGGGTACACAATTTTCTATGCTACATTTTGTCCCCACTTTAGCAAGTTGGTGACACTAAGTGATACACTATGTTAAAGTACAAAAATAAAATGTTGAAAGAAAAAAAGCATGTAAAGGATAACCAAAAGGATATTGTAGAGGATGTAGAAACTCTCCAGGTGGAAGAATGATAGCCTGGACCGAGAATCTACAAAACCATAGTGTTAGGTACCACAAACCTACAAGATCACCATTTTACGAAAAATAAACAATCCTACAAGATAAAAAAATACATCAGTCTAAAAAATACTAAAAGATGAAAATAGTGGTTGATAGACACCCCTCGTGTTTATGCTAGGTTACTAAAATAATAAGGCAGAAATAGGGGAGAAAAGGTCCACCACATCAAAAACTTTCATAAATGTTGAAAAACACACTTCATAGGGTTATTTAACAAAATAACACCAAAGAGAAATATGGATAGAAAAAAGAAAATAGAACTAGAATTCCAATGCAACAAACGGTGTGAAAATCTGAGTTCATAAGTCTGAGATATGACAGTTTGAATGAGGAGTGCTTCAGAAAATTTTGAAAAATTTCTATAAATAGTAAAATAATTTTCCTTTTAACTATTCATTTGAAAGTGACATTTATAGAAATGTCAAGCACTTTGAGTGATTTGGAGAGTGAAAATGCCTTGCAGACGAGCATACCGAGCACCACGTCTGGACACATTGAGGGAGCACATGGAGCAAGGCATCGCGATGTGTGAGGTACAAGGAACTTTCCCTCTTTTTCAATTCTTTTATCATTTTTCATGCTGAAAGGAACCTTCACAGAGCACTAGCATCTGATCAAGGTGCTCACATTCTTTAGGTGTGCAAGTGTCCTTTAGACATGCTAGCATCTCATAAAGAAGTCAGCATCCAAGGGACGCACTGGCATCTCAAAAAGGTGCCAGTGTCCCAAAAAATGAAAACTTAGAAAAAGATTTGAATTTTTTTGAGATTTTATGAGTTTGATAGAAAAGTGATAAGATTGTATGCTTGATAAACATAGCATCCTCCAATTATGTGAGAGCATACAGGAGGTTCATACTTTGCTCTTTTGCAGGACCAGTAGACCGCACTATCATTGGAGGTGGTGGCATTACTGCATATAATCGAATTGTGGTATGTTTATACTATGCCAGGGATGTGATTCCATGATCATATGCTTATGGCACTGATGGAGAGGTGGGACACAGACACGTCTATCTTCCATCTTCCGACAAGCGAGATGATCACACTTGAGGATGTGTACTAGATTCTATGACTGCCAGTCTGAGGATGAGTTATGTCCATTATTATTGAGAGGTCAGCGAGCTATGTCACATAGGGCTAGATGTATGCTCTTGGATGGACTATCCCTAGGGATCCCTCAGGGAACATAAACCTGTGCTGGTTATTACATGGAGGAGATAGGATCCCACTAGTCCATTGAGTGATGATTTCTACTATCACTGTCTATGTATCACCTGATGGGCAAGGTGACTAGTTCCACGGTGGCCTCATTCACACTATCAGGGAGATGGAGGGATAGACAATGGTGTTTGTGTGAGGTTGCACCATGCTTACACATCTATACCATGACTTAGGCCATTATATCAATTATGAGAGTGTTAGTTTGATGACCTACACCTTACTACAGGTGTGGTAATTTGAGCACATCACATTCATGCAGCTGATAAGGGTACCTACCGCCACTATTTGGATGCAACCCCGAGCTTACACCTATGGTCTAATGAGGACATGGAAGTTTGTGAACCTATTATATTGGAGACAAATTTTTGATAGACTACATGTCACAAACATCATATGGTGGCCTTACAAGCAGATGCTGTGATGGGTAGGATAGGCAGAGTAGATGGCTAGGATGCAGAGGGACTAAATTCTAGTGGGTCACCTTGATCATATCATCATACTTTTTTATTATGACAGAGTTACTAGGCAATTTGGACAAATATAGGGTATCTCAAGTGTGCCTCCTACATACGTTCGGTCACATTAGAGTGCAGTCTGACTAGGGGATCAGCCTTGTCCCATGATCGCAGAGGTAGAGGTCAACGATCTAGAGGATGAGGACACAGATCAAGATGTAGTGGATGATGTGGATGATGTAGGGGTTACAACTGGATACACAACATGGTGGGTTATCATGAGACTATCCCTGATCTACAATGATGATGTCCCTGCTGGAGACACGTCCCCCCTAGTAGAGTAGGGGCTAGAGGACAAGATGGAAGAGAGGACAGAGAGCAAGGGAGAGGAGGAGGAGGAGCAGTGTGCACTAGTGGTAGGAAGGTGAAAACAACGGGATGAGGCTAGTTCCACCGTAGAGGAGAGGCTAAGAGCCTGACCTCAGGTGACACGAGCTACAATTTTAGCCGACCTCATACCCAGCCAGATAGTATGAGGAGAGTCGAGTAGTGCAGCTTCTATGAGGTCCATTGCAATACTAGTTGTAGGGGTAGGTATGACGGTTGTCATTTAGTCTAGAGTGACACCAGCAGGCCTCCTAGATCTTGATTGGCAGATTGAGGACCCAAGTAATAATTGTTATTTGCATTATTGATTTTGGTAGAACAATATACATGTATATATATTGATTCTAGATTTTATTATGATGATGAGATCTAACACATGCCTTGTTTGATTTTTTAGTGCGCACATGAGAGTGGCTCAACTACATTGGTCAAGTCTTTGTTGAGATGATCCCAAGTGTTCAGCTCCAGCAGGGTGTGTGGGCCAATCACATGCCTTAGTAGATTGCGGGGTGACACTTGGATATTTTTGAGCTAGTAGCATAGCTAAGAGTAGTGCTAGAGGAGACACAGGCTGAGAGGGCTCTAGCTATCACTGAGTCACTACTGTGACAATGGAGTTGGACCAGGCTAGAGCTGGGTGAGATCACGAGGTGAGCTTAGAGTGCAGAGGCTACCCATGACACTTTACAGAGATAGCTTGATGCTCATAGCACACCATCCATAGGTATGGATCACCCTAGAGTACAAAGCCTGATGGATGAGACAAGCTAGCTACGAGCTCAGGTTGGTCAACTACAGTAATAGGTTCTAGATTTCAGGGTAGGGTAGCAGAGCTAAGAGGCCAGGTGAGAGGTATGCAGTCATGGATTGATAGTCACTCACACTCTATAGCATCTTTCCAGGAGCCTTCTATGCAGAAGCCACCACCAGGACCAGAGGGTTCAGGCTCCCATGGTGGGAGTTGATATTGTATTGACATTTTTATATGCCACATTATGATGTAGTGGCCATTTTTGTGTATCATGCATATCATGTACATTCTATATATATATGAGATTTTGTGTTTTTTGGATCAATATACATGTATTATGTGATAATGTATGTGTAGGTACGATGGTTGTCGTTTAGTCCAGAGTGACACCAGCAGGCCTCCTAGATCCTGATTGGTAGATCGAGGACCCAAGTAAGAATTGTTATTTGCATTATTGATTTTGGTAGAACAATATACATGTATATATATTGATTCTGGATTTTATTATGATGATGAGATCTAACATATGCCTTGTTTGATTTTTCAGTGCACACATGAGAGTGGCTCGACTACATTGGTCGAGTCTTTGTTGAGATGATCCTGAGTGTTTAGCTATAGCAGGGTGTGTGGGCCAGTCACATGCCTTAGCAGATTGCAGGGTGACATGTGGATATTTTGGAGCTAGTGGCACAGTTGAGAGTAGTGCTAGAGGAGAGGCAGGATGAGAGGGCTCTAGTTGTCACTCAAGTCACTATTGTGATAATGGAGCAGGACCAGGCCAGAGCTGAGCGAGATCACATTGTGAGGGGAGCTTAGAGTGCAGAGGCTACCCATGACACTCTACAGAGATAGCTTGATGCTCAATGCACACTAGCCACAGGTATGGTCACCCTAGAGTACAAAGCCTAATGGATGAGACAAGCCAACTACAAGCTCAGGTTGCTCAACTATAGTAATAGGTTCTAGATTCTAGGATGGGGTAGCAAAGCTAAGAGGCCAGGTGAGAGGTATACAGTAATGGATTCATAGTCTCTCACACTATGCAACATCTTGCCAAGAGCCTTCTATGTAGTAGCCGCCACCAGGACTAGAGGGTTCAAGCTCCCATGGTGGGATTTGATATTGTATTGACATTTTGATGTAGTGGCCATTTTTGTGTATCATGTATATCATGTACATTCTATATATATGAGATTTTGTGTTTTTTGGATCGATATACATGTGTTATGTGATAATGTATGTGTATTTTTTTCATGTGATGTGGATTATATAATTAAATGCTATTCTAATTTAATTAAACAACTTGTCAAAAATGTTTAACTAAATGCTAGAATGAGCTAATTAAATAGGGTTGTTTAAAATATATAGAATTAAATTCAATAAAGATCAAATTGATAAATGAGAAAATAAAATTATTTAATTAAATAATTACAAAAGATCTAATTAAATAATTATGGATGGATTAATTAATTATTTTCACAATTAAATAATCAACATGGTAAAGAATTAGGTAATTTTCATTTTTCAATGAAAGCTACAACTAACATTCAAGACAACATGTAATGTGTTGATAATTGAAAATAACAAGCTCATAACTACTATGTAAAGCATTAAGAATACTAAATAAAGATAATGCATTGTCTCTTCAAAAGAAAAATTGCATATTTAACAAAATACACATTTTAAAAATGGATCATAACACAAGAAAGGAAAATGTGTTCATGATCAAATGACATAAGGAAAGTTATGAATAAACTCAAAACTCATCTATAAAATATCACATTAAAGAAAGAAACTAAGCATAATAATAATGCAAATGCATAGCATTTATGGGCTCTTTAAGAGGTTTACTGTCCATCATGGAGTGGCTAGACATGTCAGACTCATAGACAAAGATGAAGATGTAAGGTCCCAACCAATTTGGACTGAACTTGCCTTTGGCACTGAGATGAGCATTCATGTTCCTTTGGTTTTCATATAGTACAACATCACCAACATCAAAGGATCTATGAATAATATGTTGATTATAAGCACTATTTAAAGTCTTTTGGTAAGCTTGAACGTGTTTGAGAGCGTGGAGGCGCTATTATCAAGCATCTCAAGTTGTAAAAGATGTTGATCACAATAAGTATTGTCATCAGTAAGGCCTTGGAGGGAAATTCGTAATGAGAGAATTTCTAACTCTAGAGGCATAATAGCATCGACACCATAGATGAGATTGTAAAGAGTTATTCCAATGGCCATACAAATGATCATGTGATAGGCCCACAATACGTATGAAAGTTGATTATGCCAATCCTTACCATGTTTATTAGCTGTTTTACAAAGAATTTTCTCAATAATTTTATTAGACGTTTTTGCTTGGCCATTGGACTGTGGATAGTATGGCGTAGACAAGAGGTGTTGAATTTTAAACTTTTCCATGAACTACTTCATTTCCTTGTTCTTAAATGATGTACCATTGTTAGAAAGGAAGGTGAGAGGGAGTCAAAAAGATATATAATGTTATCTAAGAGAAAGCGACAAATAACTTCAACAGTCATGGAATGAAGCGAAACAACTTCAACCCATTTCGCGAAGTAATCAGTTACTGTAATGATAAATATATGACCTTGAGAAGATGGAGAAATATTTCCAATGATATCCAAGCCCCATATAGAAAAAGGCCAAGATGGTACCTGGGCATGAAGTTCTTGCACATGAGCTCATATAAGGTTACTATGCCGCTGACACTAAGGGCACTTCTTAACAAAAGCAAAGGAATCTTGTTCCATCTTGTCTAGTAGTAGCCCATTCAGAGCAATTAGGCACTAGAATGGGCCTCTTCAAGGGAAATGAGGATTTCAACTTTAGTTAAGCAACGTAAGAGAACACCATTGTAGGAATGTCGATAGAGAACATTAAAGAGAATGATGTAACATGCAACGAGCTTACGAAGGTGAGTTCGAGGACTCTTTGATGGACCAAGGGGAAGGTACCATCTCTCAAATAAGTGTATATATGGGAGTACCATTCCTCTAATTTTATGTTATAGCAGAAAAGAAAATTTATTGAACTAGAATCACCAATAGTAGGTGAGGAAAGATGTTGAATTATGAATTGATAATTACCTGAATAATCGTCACAAGGTACAAGGGAAGTAGTGCTTGCCATTGCATCAGCATGATGATTGTTCTTACGAGGAATATTGTCAATAGAGAAATAGGAAAACTAATCAAGGAGTGATAAAACCAAGTCACGGTATTGAGACAATTTATCTTGTTTAGCTTGGTAGGTGCCCGTGACTTGCTTTATAATTAATTGAGAATCACCATGAGTGTGAATATGCTTAATGTTTAGAGACAACATGGAATACAAGCCAACAATAAGGGCTTCAGACTCAGCAATGTTATTTGTACAAAGAAAGTTTAGGCATAAGGAAAGAGCAATCGGCTTATCAAAAGGAGGTACCAATATGACACCTGCCCCAGAGCTAGTTCAACATCTAGATCCATCGAAGAACAAATCGCATGCTTGATCATTTTATAAAGAAAGAATATGACCATCAGGGAATAAATCCTCATTAGGAATAGAAAAAGGAGAAGGGGCTTCGGCCAAATGGTCAGCTACAACTTGTCCTTTTATCACCTTCTAAGAGACAAATTTAAGATCAAATTCTGTGAGCAATATAACCCATTTAGCAAGTCTTCCGGAGAGATCCGTTTTAGAAAACAAGTATTTTAGAGGGTCAAATTTAACATTCACATGCATCTCAACATGAAAAAGGTAATGTTGAAGCTTACTCATTGCAGAGACAAGATAGAGACATTGCCTTTCTAAGATTGTGTATCAAGTTTCATAATCGAGTAGGGTTCGGCTGATGTAATAAATAGCTTGTTCCCTACCTTCATTAGCATGATGAGCCAATAAGGCTACTAAAGCATGTGATGAAGCAGAAGTGTATAAGAGAAAGGATGCCTAGAGACAGCTGGCATAAGGATTGGAGGATTAGATAAATAAATCTTTAGGTCCTCGAACGGTTTCTAACAATCCTCATTCTAGTCAAAGTGAACATTATTTTTAAGCAGATTTGTGAAGGGAAGAGTTTGGTCTGTAAGTCACAAAATAAAATGGTGAATAGCTTGAATCTTACCTTGTAGACTATGAAGTTGGGAGATGTTTTTGGAGGCGGCATATTTACAATAGCATTGATCTTTTTAGTATCCACCTCAATACCATGATTAGAGAGTATAAACCCTAAAAGTTTTCTAGAGTCAACTCTGAAGACACACTTATAAGAGTTTAGCTGCATGTTATAGAGGTGCATACATTCAAAGATAAGATGAAGAATATGCACGTGATCTTGACATAATATTTACTTGGCCAAGATATCATCAACATAGTCTTCCATAATTTTGTGAATAAAGTCATGAAAAATAAGGGTTATTGCATGTTGATAAGTTGCCCCAGCATTCTTAAGACAAAATGACATGACCACATAATAATAGTTTCACCATGGTGTTGTAAAAGTAGTTTTAAGTTGATCTTCGAGGTTAATTAGCATCTGATTATAACCTGAGAAGCCATCCATAAAGAAAATTTAAGCATGACCTACTGTAGAATCAACTATCATGTCGATATTAGGTAAGGGAAAGTCATTCTTTAAGGATGATTTATTGAGATCACAAAAATCAATAGAGATGTGAATGCAATTGTCAGGTTTAGTGAAAACCACAATGTTCGAGAGCCAAGGTGAATAGTCAATCGGGTGGAAGGAACTAGCTTCTAAGAGATTTTCAATCTCAACCTTGACCATTAAAGCAACCTTAAGATTCATTTTTTGATTTTTTTTGTTTTACAAGCTAGGCATTAGGATACAACACTATGTTATGGACAATGATATTCAGGTCTATACTAGGCATATCCATATATGTCCAAGAAAATAACCTAGGAAATTCATGAATAAGATCAGAATGTGATTGTCGCTCTTCAGAGAACACTACCCAATTTGTATAATCTTATCTTTATCTTTGAGATCCATTGAGACATGAATAGTATCTCTAACAAGAAGAGTACTACGGTCTTTAGGATCAAATGAAGGGGACACTTGAGGGTTACCAAGGTATGAGAAGATATCGTTAGATGAATTCACAAATACCCTAAAATACACTTGCGTATTTAAACAAAAGGGAATCCATGATCATGATGATATGAAGGAATATGCTCATAAACCCCTAAGAATTTAGCAATTGCTTCTTCATTAGAAAATTAATCAATAATTAGAAGTTCGAAAGGGTCTAAATCATGATTAATAAGTTCAGGATAGACCAATGGAAGAAAAGGAGAATTCAGGGAAGTAGAAATCATATTCACATCTAGGTAGTCTTGATAAGAAGAATCAAAGAGTCAATGAGGATAGTATCCAAGACCTGATGAAGAACCATGTGGATTAGGCCTTAAAGGGATCTTGATACGTTGCTCTCATTTACCACGTCCATTTCCTTTAAAACCAACACTAGAAAGGATATGAAAACTGTGGCCATAAAGGAATTACAGCTCCTTCAAAGGAGGCTCACCATTAGTGGCATAATCTATACATGAAGTATATTCATGTGTAACCTTAGAAGTAGGAGTATCTTTAGAAGAGGAAGACTTAGTTTTATTCGAGGTAAAATAATTATTTGCAGTCACAGAATTTGAAGATGATTTTGGAACATCAGAATGAGAGAGGTCAAGTTTATACTCTTTGACAAAGGAGGGTGTAAAATCTAATGAACCCCAATCATCACCAAGACATGCATTTAGGGATTAGTCAACACCATGATCAACTTCTGGTACAAAATTTGAGGATGGGGAATCATCCTTGACAGAAGAAAAAGGAATCAAATTTTGAAGAGTAGGTGAAGAAAGAGGCTGATCCACATAATCTCTATGCTAACAATACTGCATAGGATCTGGATCATCTTTAATCATATAAGTCTTATTTTTAAATAAAAAACTTTTTTGACCCATGCAAGTTAGATAGAATTGCGCCCATGGCATGAATCCACTATCTACCAAGTAGGAGATTGTAAGACACTACACCGGGCATGACATGGACAAGGGTAGGTAAGGTGATTAGACCCAATTCAATCAGAAGCATGATTGTTCCTAGTGTTTGTCTACCAACATTGTGATTTAGGAGCATCCTTGGTTCAAGAGCAATCTTGCATCAACCAAAAACATTTGGATTTCAATTTGTTTCTTTTCATTTTCCAATTCAGTTTAGTCAGTAGCAATCTCTATATTTTGGTCTGCATTCTGCTACAGTTTCATTTCAGACCTTGTGGAGTTGGACTTAGCATCTAAACACATTCATGCACATCATATCCAGATCTCAAATCATTTGGATTAGGTACCAGTAAGATATCGCTATCAAAAGATTGACTATTTTCTCAGAACAAAGCATCCTGACAGTCTGAGATAATCAACTAAATGAGTAGACCTGTGGAGCATTTCATGACTTACGAAGCTAAATGACACATCATTTAATTTTGTTTAGATCATGGTCGAACTTCCCTGAGATCTTATGACATTCCATTCATTTGCAGAGGAGTTCTACATGATTAGGTCCTACCTATCCATGTACACACATTACAGCTCTTAATTGGAGTTTGTGATCTTCCTTGGCTGGCACAGAGGAATCTTATGTTTCAGAGATGATATATATTGATGTAATAGATTCCTAGGAAAGAAAGTGATTGATAATTTTGAGTTTGATAGTTTGAATTTCTTGCGAGGGAGCTTCACAACTATATCTTGTGCATATTCTGCAATTCTATAATTACGCCTACGAGCCCTAATTGTAAGCCCACATGTTGCCGACTAGTTTGTATTTTGAATCTATGATATACTGAATGACTAAATTTGCATTTTCCTTATATCTTTGAGTTGTTTCTGTTGTGTTTACTCTAGTTGCATGGTCTGGACTGTTGACTTTGTGGACCCTCCTAACTGTGACTCCATCAAATGGTATCAAAGCGAAGTTTCAAATCTTTGGGAGTGAATTGAGCAAAGTTGGCAAAAGAATTCCATAAGATCTTGCTATGAACAGATTGCCGAATCTGAGGCAGACTACTTGTGTTGTCAACCGATTGCTGATTGTGAGGCAAGTGCCACCTTGTAGCCTAATCGCCAAATTTGAGGTAGTTACACTTGATACGAGGAAGAATGCCACCGAGGAGAATACTTGCTATTGGTACTATGGCTAGAAGGATGGCTGAGGTGATGGAAATAATGAAAACAATGCGAGTTCACTTGGATGCTATTGAAGAAGATTAGAGAAGAGGATTTACACCTTGACCTAATGTTGAAAGTGATGATGATGAGGAATTTCAATCTGATGATCAATATGAAGTAACCCTACGTGATGAAGAAGAAGAATCATATCAAGTCAAGATGTTGTGAGCTATTTCAAAGATTGGGATAAGACCTAGAATTGATGTATCAAACTATACTGGCAATTTGAATCCTGAGGAGCTGATTGACTGGATAAATGACCTAGAAGAATACTTTGAGTATGAAGAAATTGAAGATCTGGAGAAGGTGAAATTTGCAAAGACAAAGTTGAAAGGACATGCTACTATATGGTGGAAAGAAGTTCAATTGGATAGAAACATAAGAGGAAAAGAAAAGATTACAAAATGGGATAGGATGGTGACAAAATTGAAGAATGAATTTATACCTCCTGACTCTGACTTGGAAATGTTGAAGAGATTGCAAAACCTGAGACAAAAGGATAAATCTATGGAGTATACTGAATAATTTCATAAGATGATAATAAGGACAGGATATAGTGAAGCAAGCAAGGAAAAAGTGGCTAGATACATCAATGGACTGAGATTGAACATTCAAGAAGAGCCATGTTTGGTGAGGATGACAACATTAGAAGAAGCATATCAATTTTCCCTGAAGGTTGAAGAAAAGATTAACAAGAGGCATGATGAAAGATAGAGAGGCAGAGGAGGAACATTTTCTTGAGGTAGAACATTTACTAGAGGAGAGAGATCATATGCGGAGAAGAACAGACAAGAGAGTACATTCAAGAAGGGGGACAGAGACAATAATGCATACCGAAGAGATGACAGAACTTTCTACTGCAAAGGAAACCCTAGTCCATACCAGAGTGAAGGATACAGGAGAGAAGGAAGAAGACCTAATAGGAGAACATTCAGAGGAACTTGTTTTAAATGTGGAGGTGAAGGACATAGATCATTTGAATGTAATCAAGGAAGTACAAGCAAGAAGACATAGAATAGTGGAAGAGAAGCCTATGTTGAAGAAGAACTTGTTGGATCACCTAGTTCAGTTGGTAAAACTGAGAAAGGAGAATCACTTGTCATGAGGAGAGCACTATTTCAAGCACAAACAAATGAGGAACCACCACAGAGGAAAAGCTTGTTCAAAACCAAATGCAAATTAGGAGGTAAATGTTGTAAAGTTGTAATTGATAGTGGTAGTTTTGACAATTTAGTTTCAGAGGAGATGGTGACTAGGCTAAAGTTGGAAAGATTGAAACACCCTAAGCCATATCAGATAGCATGGATTCAAGATGATCATAAGGTACTGGTGAGTGAGCAATGTTTGGTGAAATTTCAAATTAGATCTTATCATGATGAAGTGTTGTGTGATATTATGCCCATGGGTGTTTGTCATATATTGTTGGGTAGACCATAATAGTATGATAGAAAAGCTATACATGATGGGAGAAAGAATTCATACACTATAACATCAAATGGAAAGAGAATTACTTTGATTCCTTTGGAAGATGTGTTGGATCTAGGGCATACAACTGAGAGGGGGGGGGTGAATCAGTTGTATAAAACTTCTTCTTCTTTCAAACACTTAATTCTCTGTTGTTAGTTAGCAGCATATCAAATACTCATCCATGGAAGCATAATACATAAACACAAGAGCAGATAAGCATCAACACATTGAACACCAAGATTTTGACATGGAAAACCCGGTTAAGGGAAAAACCACGGGGTGATTAACCCAAGAATTATTCTCTGTTAGAAGAATAAAGAAAAATGAATGGCACATGCCAATAAGGGCTCACTGCCCGAGCACACTGCTCACAAAGAGGCCCACTGCCTACAAGGAGACACACTGTCTACAAAGTGATGAAAATCACAGTCTTGAACTGGAGAATGACATCTCTACCATGTCCGGATCAGTTCCAATTAAGCCCAAAATCTCTGCTCTGCCTTTCGCACGTTTCTTCGCTATGCCACACTCATCCACACACCACACCTTGAAATGAACTCACAAACCGTTATTTATACAAGACATCGACTTAGGAACAAACATCTAAGTCGGCAAACAACCATAGGAGTATCCGCAAGATGAATAACACATCCGGTCGGCCATCACAAGAACATTCGCAGGATGAACAACTCATCCGGTTGGCTAAACAGAGCAAGAACTTCATCCGGAAGAATAACTTCAATTCCGGGCTCTACCATCAATGCGGACCAACAACATAACCTAAACATGATTCAAGAACCTTCACAAGCCTGTCTGAATGTCCGGATACATCCGCACTTCCTCTACTTACTGGGATCTCTTGTCTTCCTCATCCGGAACTTCAAGAACACAGTCTGTCACCACTGTCATAATGCAAGAGGTACTTCCGGACCTCCAAATCATACACAAATCAGGATGAAACATCACAAGGACATCCCAAACACTCCGTCCAATCCGCAGATTAGGATGATACAATTCCGGACCTCACCGGACCTTTTTGTGATCCTTTGTCACCTCTGGATACTTACCGAACCCGGTTCTATACCGGCAGCCACAATTCCTTCAGATCTTCATGCGGACCTCTGAAATATTAACTGTAGCATCTCAAGACTCATATCTACTAACCCTTTAATCCGCATCCTCCGGTTCTTATCCTATACAGTACATTTACCTTCTTCTCATCACTGTTCTTCACTGTTCCTGACTGAGGCTAATTTTCTCAATATCCTCAGCACACAGCTCATCAAATCCTTCTTGTCAATGCAATATGAGCATGTTGACATCAATGACAACACTGGCTCACCTCATACTTGCAACAATCTCCCCCTTTGTCATTGATGGCAACATATGATGTGAAAAACCATTAAGACAAGAACTTCAATCTTTTCATATATCTTCTCTTCCTTTACTGCTCCCCCTTTGATCATCAACCACTTGTTTTTCACATGTCTTCTCTCCCCCTTTGACATCAATGGCAAAGGGCTCATATTTGCAATTCTCATACATCAGAATCATACCAGCTGCTCCCCCTTAGTTGCAGCTCCCCATTAGTCCGGATCACAAGATATGACTGTGATAGCCACCGGACTGATGCACATCAGTGCATCTTAGTTCATCACCGGAGGGGCCATGACCCCTAACTTCTCCCGGAGATATTCAAAAGAGTCCTTGGGAAGAGGTTTTGTAAAGATATCTGCAATCTGATTCTTGGAGGGAACATATTCCAATCTGACTTCTTCCTTGTTTACTTGTTCTCTCAAAAAGTGAAATTTGATAGATATGTGCTTAGTCTTAGAATGCAATACCGGATTCTTGGAGATATTAATTGCACTTGAATTATCACAGAAAATTGTGATAGGCTTCTCATATTCAACTTTGATGTCTCTTAGCATCTGCTTCATCCATAAGATTTGAGTGCAACTACCTGCTGCTGCAATGCATTCTGCTTCAGTTGTAGACAGAGATATTGCATCTTGTTTCTTGCTTAGCCAAGAAACCAATCTCTTCCCCAAAAAGAATGCTCCAGCACTAGTGCTCTTCCGGTCATCCACATCTCCTGCCCAATCTGCATCTGTGTAAGCTTGAAGAGAGAAGTCCTGATCTCTAGGGTACCATAGACCATACTCAACTGTTCCTTTCAAGTACCTAAAAATTCTTTTGATTGCCATAACATGAGATTCTCTAGGATCAGCCTGGAATCTTGCCACAAAACCAACAGCCTGCATTATATCTGGTCTAGTTTGAGTGAGATACAACAGTCCACCAATCATTGATCTATCCTTTGTCTGATCTGCCTTTGGAGAATCATCATCTTTGCTTAACTTACATCCGGTTGCCATAGGAGTGTTCATAGGCTTTGAGTCTTCCATACCAAATTTCTTTAACAATTCTTTCACATATTTGGTCTGAGAAATGAAGATCCCTTCTTTTGTTTGAGTAATTTGCAGACCCAAGAAGAAATTCATTTCACCAAGCATAGACATTTCAAACTCACTTTTCATCTAATTTGCAAAAGTTTTGCACATACTATCTTTTCCTCCAAAAATGATATCATCCACAAACACTTCAACAATTAAAATATTTTCATGATCAATTTTGAAATATAAGTTACTGTCAGCAGTACCTTTGTTGAATCCAATCTGCACAAGATGCTTATCCAACCTTTCATACCATGCTCTTGGGGCTTGCTTCAATCCATACAAAGCTTTCTTCAACTTGCAGACCATATCATTATTATCAGACAATTGAAATCCATCCGGTTGTTCAATGTAGACTTCTTCTTCCAGATCACCATTTAGGAAGGCAGACTTGACATCCATCTGATATACCTTGAAGTCTTTGAAGGCAGCAAATGCAAGAAGTAATCTGACTGCTTCAATTCTTGCTACCGGAGCAAAAGTCTCTTCAAAGTCAATTCCTTCTATTTGAGAGTAGCCTTTGCAGACCAATCTAGCTTTGTTTCTAATTACTTCACCAGCTTCATTTAGTTTGTTCCGGAAGACCCACTTGGTTCCAATTACATTCCTGTCTCTAGGTCTGGGAACAAGATCCCAAGTATGATTTTTCTCAATTTGCATCAATTCATCTTCCATTGCTTTGGTCCAGTTTTCATCATTGCAGGCTTCATTTATTGTTTTAGGTTCAATCTTTGAAATCAGACAACATTCATTCTGATTTTGAGCAATATTCCTTCTAGTTTGAACACCTTTGCTTCTGTCACCTATGATCTGATCTTCAGAGTGATTCAGTCTTACATACCTTGGAATTTTGGGAGTATCCAGCACTGCTGTTTCTTGATCAGGCTCATTCAAACCTATCTCTTCTTCCTGATTTACCGGATCAGGCTGACTCTGTCTCACCAGAGAGGATTGAGGTCCTTGAACACTATCTTGGTCATCTTCATCAAACTCATAAAATCTTGAAGGCTTCTCAATTCCTTCATCAACCTTTACATTGGTGCTTTCTATCATCTTCCTCAATCTCTTATTGTAACACCGGTATGCTTTGCTTTGAGTGGAGTAGCCCAAGAAAATTCCTTCATCACTTCTAGCATCAAACTTTCCTAGATCTTCATCTCTTTTAATATAACACTTGCTACCAAATACTCTGAAATATTTCACAGTAGGAGTGATGCCAAACCAGAGTTCATAGGGGGTCTTACCGGTATTGTTTCTGATTTGAACTCGATTGAGAGTGTAGACTGCAGTGCTGATAGCTTCTTTCCAAAACATTTGAGGAACATTTGCTTCCAACATCATTGTCCTAGCAGCTTCCTGGATGGTCCGGTTCTTTCTCTCAACTACTCCATTCTGCTGTGGAGTCTTAGGAGCAGATAACTGTCTTCTTATACCCTGTTTCTCACAGAAGTCAATGAATTCACCAGATGTAAATTCACCACCTCTATCAGACCTTAGACACTTTAGTTTCAATCCAGTTTGATTCTCCACCATAGCTTTGAAGATTCTGAACTTCTCAAAAGCTTCTGATTTTTCTTTTAGAAAGGTAACCCACATCATCCGGGAATGATCATCAATTAACAACATGAAATACCTATCACCCTGCAGACTCTTGATTCTTGTCGGACCACATAGATCAGTATGTACTAATTCCAACAATCCGGTAGAAGACTGATCTTTGCTTTTGAAAGAGACTCTGCTTTGTTTACCTAACTGACATTCTTTACACACACTATTTATAGGTTTCATCAATTTTGGAAGATCTCTCACAGCCTGAGTATTGCTTATCTTGATGATGTTATCAAAATTTACATGACACATTCTTCTATGCCATAACCAACTCTGATCAATTTGAACAAACAAACAACTTTTATTTGAACCAACCAGATGAAAGATGTTACCTCTTGTCTGAGTACCGGATGCAATTTCAGTTCCGGAGCTTGTAAAGATTCTGCATTTTCCATTCTTGAACCGGAGATCATAGCCTTTGTCCACTAACTGACCAACACTGAGAAGATTGTGCTTCAATCCTTCAACATACAGTACATTTCCTGTTTTGCTCTTACCATCAAAGGAAATAGTTCCCCTACCTCTGATTCTGCCAGCAGAATTGTCACCAAACTTTACCATTCCTCCTTCATATCTTTCCAAATCTAAGAACTTGTTCTTGTCACCAGTCATATGGTGAGAACATCCACTGTCAATAACCCAATCATCCTTTTCTTCCACTTGAGCAGCCAAGGCTTTTTCAACAAGTTTGTGATTGACAGATTCAGAGAGTATTGAATCTTCTTCCTTGATGGCTATAAACACCCACTCATTTCCGGATTTGCTTCCTAGTTCTGATTCATCATCTGTTACTCCTTCATTGTCATCTTCTTCATGAACATAATAGCAATTCTTTTGAAACCTTTGTCTGTGAGTATTAGATCTTGCAGATCTCTCCGGACATCTTGAGGCAAAATGACCAATCTTATTACAGTTGAAACACTTAAAGGGTAGTTTTCCTTCATACTTACCGGATCCTCTTGGCAGTCTCTTTGCAATGAGGGCTTCAAGTTGAGCTGTTTCTGCTTCTTCTTCTTCCATGTCTCTTCTTGCTTGATCATACCATGACATTTTCCTTGATGAGTTTTCACTCGGATCAAATCTCTGTTTGCCTTTCACATAGGCACTGGCTTTGAAAGCAGATTCAGTCTTGGGAGGATCATCTCCAAACTCGGTCATTTCAAATGCAGCTAGTTTGCCAGCCAGTTGTTCTCTTGTGACAGTTGTGTGGGCTCTGAATTCATCAATGGCAGCAACTTTGATTTTGTAGGCAGCAGGAAGGGATCTTAGGATTTTGCAGACAATCTCATTTTCATCTAAAGTTCCACCAGCATTTCTGATTCCACATACCAGCTCATTTACTCTTGGCATAAAGGTAGTGATGTTTTCATCATCTCTCATTTTCAATCTTTCAAATTTCCCTTTCAGACTTTGCAACCTTGCACTTTTGACAAACTCATCTCCTTCATACAGAAGTTCCAGTTTAGTTAGGATCTCATATGCAGTTGGTAGGTCAATGACATTCGAGAGATCTGAGTCATTCAATGCGCTTAGAAGAGCTTCCTTGGTCTGCAGATTGTTTTCAGCTTCTGTGATTTCATTCAGAGTTGTCGGACCACCTTGTGGAGGTACATATGGTTTTGAAATCATAGCCAAGTATGCTTTTCCCATACATTCCAAGTGACACTTCATGCGACCTTTCCAGAGAGTGAAGTTGGTTCCATCGAACTTCGGACTATCCTTCTTGTATGACGACATCCTGGATCTCCTCAAGCGGTTAAGCTCCTATCAGAGGAACTTGGCTCTGATACCAATTATTGGATCTAGGGCATACAACTGAGAGGGGGGGGGTGAATCAGTTGTATAAAACTTCTTCTTCTTTCAAACACTTAATTCTCTGTTGTTAGTTAGCAGCATATCAAATACTCATCCATGGAAGCATAATACATAAACACAAGAGCAGATAAGCATCAACACATTGAACACCAAGATTTTGACGTGGAAAACCCGGTTAAGGGAAAAACCACGGGGTGATTAACCCAAGAATTATTCTCTGTTAGAAGAATAAAGAAAAATGAATGGCACATGCCAATAAGGGCTCACTGCCCGAGCACACTGCTCACAAAGAGGCCCACTGCCTACAAGGAGACACACTGTCTACAAAGTGATGAAAATCACAGTCTTGAACTAGAGAATGACATCTCTACCATGTCCAGATCAGTTCCAATTAAGCCCAAAATCTCTGCTCTGCCTTTCGCATGTTTCTTCGCTATGCCACACTCATCCACACACCACACCTTGAAATGAACTCACAAACCGTTATTTATACAAGACATCGACTTAGGAACAAACATCTAAGTCGGCAAACAACCATAGGAGTATCCGCAAGATGAATAACACATCCGGTCGGCCATCACAAGAACATTCGCAGGATGAACAACTCATCCGGTTGGCTAAACAGAGCAAGAACTTCATCCGGAAGAATAACTTCAATTCCGGGCTCTACCATCAATGCGGACCAACAACATAACCTAAACATGATTCAAGAACCTTCACAAGCCTGTCTGAATGTCCGGATACATCCGCACTTCCTCTACTTACTGGGATCTCTTGTCTTCCTCATCCGGAACTTCAAGAACACAGTCTGTCGCCACTGTCATAATGCAAGAGGTACTTCCGGACCTCCAAATCATACACAAATCAGGATGAAACATCACAAGGACATCCCAAACACTCCGTCCAATCCGCAGATTAGGATGATACAATTCCGGACCTCACCAGACCTTTTTGTGATCCTTTGTCACCTCTGGATACTTGCCAAACCCGGTTCTATACCGGCAGCCACAATTCCTTCAGATCTTCATGCGGACCTCTGAAATCTTAACTGTAGCATCTCAAGACTCATATCTACTAACCCTTTAATCTGCATCCTCCGGTTCTTATCCTATACAGTGCATTTACCTTCTTCTCATCACTGTTCTTCACTGTTCCTGACTGAGGCTAATTTTCTCAATATCCTCAGCACACAGCTCATCAAATCCTTCTTGTCAATGCAATATGAGCATGTTGACATCAATGACAACACTGGCTCACCTCATACTTGCAACAAGATGATCCTAAGAGTGAAGTATGTGGGAATGCTAGAATTTGTTTGGTAGATGGAAGAAAATTTTTGGATGGTTTGAGACATGAGAACATGTGTTATGCTTTGATCCCTAAGAAGCTTGAAAACCTAATGACTGAAGAATCACAACTAGAGGAGATAATTGAGTTGCTGACAAAGCATGAAGACATCATATCAAACAATGTACCTGAAGGATTGCCACCTATAAGGAGTATCAGTCATCACATAGATCTTATACCTGGAGCTAGTTTGCCTAACAAAGCAGCACATAGAATGACACCGACAGAGAATGAAGAATTGAATAGATAGATACATGAGTTGTTGAGGAAAGGTTTGATCAAAGAAAGTTTGAGTCCTTGTGCAGTACCTACAGTTTTAGCACCGAAGAAGGATGGAGAATGGAGAATGTGTATAGACTCTAGAGCAATAAACAAGATCGCAGTTAAGTATAGATTTGCTTTACCTAGGATGGATGACATTATGGACTGTTTGAGTGGAGAAAAATATTTTACAAAGATAGACTTGAAGAGAGGATACCATCAGATTAGAATCAGAGAAGGAGATGAATGGAAGACTACTTTTAAGACAAATGAAGGATTGTATGAGTGGTTAGTGATGCCTTTTGAATTGACAAATGCACTAAGTACTTTCATGAGATTGATGAATGAAGTTTTGAATAAATTCTTGGGTAATTTTGTTATTGTATATTTGGATGATATTATGATTTTCAATAAGACAAAAGAAGAACATTTGTGGCACTTGAGACAAGTATTGCAGAGACTGACAGAAGAGAAATTGTTGATAAACATCAAGAAGTGTAGGTTCATGAAGAAAGAATTGGGATATTTGGGATTTGTGATTTCTGTGGAAGGATTGAAGATGGACCCTGAGACAGTAAGAGCAATTTTTGAATGGCCTACACCGGAGAACATTGGAGAAGTCAGATCATTTCATGGATTAGCTAGTTTCTACCGAAAGTTCATCAGAAATTTTAGTTCAGTATGTAACCCTATGATAGAGACAATGAGAGGTGACATAAAAGAATTTAAGTGGACATCAGGAGAAGATAATAGTTTTGAGTTGTTGAAGTAGAAAGTGACAGAGCAACCTGTGTTGGCATTACCGAATTTCAATAAGGTATTTCAAGTAGACTGTGATGCAATTGGGAATGCAATAGGAGTAGTGTTAAGTCAAGAAGGTAGATATGTATCATATTTCAGTGAGAAGTTTAATGATGCAAGGAGAAGATATTCAATTTATGATCAAGAGTTCTATGCTATAATTCAAGCCTAGAAGAAGTGGAGACATTACTTGTCACCTAAGGAGTTTGTGTTGTATATAGATCATCAAGCTTTGCAGTATTTGAATAGTCAAGGAAAGATGAATCAGAGACATAGGAGATGGGTAGAGTTCATGCAAAGTTATACTTTTGTGTTGAAGCATAGAAGTGGAAAATCAAACAAAGTTGCAGATGCACTAAGTAGGAGAAGGAACTTGCTGACAGAGATGAGAGTTGAAGTGTTAGGATTTGAAGAATTGAAGAACATGTATGAGGAAGATCCTAATTTTGCAGAACCTTGGAAAGCATGTAAGGAACCTGTTGTGATAGATAGGAGTAAGTGGTCAGATTATCTCATTCAGGAAGATATGTTGTTCAAAGGAAACCAATTGTGCATACCTAGGAGTTCAATGAGAGACGACTTGATCAAAGAGAAGAATAGTGGTGGATTGGCAGGACATTTGGCATTGATAAGACAGTGTCTTTGGTATAGAGTTGTAGAGTTTGTCAAGTTGCAAAAGGAAGTAGTCAGAATACTAGATTATACAAACCTTTGACAGTACCGGAGAGACCTTGGGAAGACATAAGTATGGATTTCATAATGGGATTGCTGAAGACACAGAGAGGACATGATTCAATATTTGTAGTGGTGGACATATTTTCAAAGATGGCACATTTCATACCTTGTAAGAAGACAACTAATGTAGTTCATGTGGTTGACCTATTTTTCAAGGAGATTGTGAGATTGCATGGATTACCTAAGAGCATAATTTCATACAAAGATACAAGATTTCTTGGATACTTTTGCAAGACACTTTGGAAGAAGATGACGACAGATTTGAAGTTCAGTTCAACATTTCATCCACAAAATGATGGACAGACAGAGGTAGTGAATAGGAGTTTAGGAAACTTGTGGAGATGTTTGGTTGAAGAGAAGACAGGAAGTTGGGATTTGATTCTTTCACAAGTAAAGTTTGCATATAATAGTTCAGTAAATAGGAGTACCCGATGAACACCATTTGAGATTGTGACAGGAACTAACCCTAGAGGAGTAGTAGAATTGAGAGATATCAGCATGGAGGACAAAAGGAGTGTAGAAGCAAAATAATTTGCAAGACACATGGAGACAGTGCATAATCAGGTGAAAAAATGTTTGGAAGAGATGAACAGTAAGTATAAAGAGCAAGCAGATGAGAAGAGGAGACACAAAGAATTTTTAGTTGGAGATGAAGTGATGGTATATTTCAGAAAAGAAATATTTCTAGTTGGGACATATAACAAGTTGAAGATAAAGAAGTTTGGAACTTGTAGGATACTCAGGAATTTTGATTCAAGAAATGCATATGAAGTGGAGTTACCAGAGACATTGGGTATATAACCTATTTTCAACATTGCAAACCTATATTAGTATCATGAAGCAGAGTTCAGTGAAAACATTGAAGAAGACTTCAAGAAGCAGTTACCATAACAAGCACCAGAGAAGATTGAAGACACCTTGGTTAGCAGAATTAGATGCAGCACTAGAGGAAGATAATACAAAGAATATCTTGTGAAGTGGAAAGACAGACCGGAAGAAGACTCATCTTGGATTTCTCAGGCTGAGGTGGACCGTCTTGATTTTCCTCCAGCCCCAACAAAGTGAGGGACTCAATTTTTTCAACAACCTTGAATGTTTGATGTAGGAGCATCCCTAGTTCAAGAGAAATCTTGCATCAACCAAAAACATTTACATTTCAGTTTGTTTCTTTTCATTTTCCAGTTTAGTTCAGTTAGTTCAGTCAGTAGGAGTCTCTATATTTTGGTCTACATTCTACTACAGTTTCATTTTAGACCTTGTTGAGCTGGACTTAGCATCTAGACATATTCATGCACATCATATCCAAATCTCAGATCATTTGGATCAGGTATTGGTAAGATATCACTATCAGAAGATCGACTATTTTCTCATAATAGAGCATCCTGATAGTCTTAGATAATCAGCTAAAGGAGAAGATCTCTAGAGCATTTCACGACTTATGGAGCTAAATGACACATCATTTAATGTTGTTTAGATTGTGGCTGACCTTCCCTAAGATCTGCATGACATTCCATTCATTTGCGGAGGAGTTCTACATGATTAGGTCTGATCTATCCATGTACACATTTTACAACTCTTCATTGGAGTTTGTAATCTTCCTTGGCCAACATAGAAGAATCTTATGTTCCAGAGATGATATATATTGATGCAATAGATGCCTAAGAAAGCAAGTGATTGATAATTTTGACTTCGATAGTTTGAATTTCTTGCAAAGGAGCTGTAAAGCTATATCTTGTGCATATTCTACAATTCTGTAATTAGGCCTACGAGCCCTAATTGTAAGCCCACATGTTGCCTTCCAGTTTGTATTTTAAATCTTTGATATACTGAATGACTGAATCTCCATTTGCCTTATATCTTTGAGTTGTTTCCATTATGTTTACTCTAGCTGCATGACTTGGAGTGTTCACTTTGTGGACCCTCCTAACCGTGACTGCATCACATTGTCAAAACCACAGATGTTAAGAGTATTTGGAGAGATCAAAGACGCATCAATATTAATACATTTCAGCAAGTCTATGTTGCAAATGTTAAGACCGGAACCATTGTCAATAAGGGTACGTTTCACACCAAAATTTTTAATTCCAACAATAATAAACAGAGGATCATTCTGCCTTTGTACCTCTAAGGAAGGTAGTTCAAATTGTTGAAATAAAATAGCAGTAGTGCTTGTACAAATATAATCTAGTAAAGTAGCTACATCATTCGAACTAGTAGAAGATGCAACAAGGAACTTCCACAAGGCTTCCTAGAGCATACTGTGATACTGAGGAGAAGTCTGAATGAGTTTCCAAAGAGAGATCTTGGCAGGAGTAGCCTGAAGCTTCTCTACAAGATCATAGTCTATGAAAGGCTTCTGAGTCAGATGGGGAGCCGGCGGTAACATAGGAGAAGAATTAGGAAGGGAAATAGGGACAAGATCAGGATGTTTGTTTCACCTAGTATTATATGTGTGGGCTACCGCATGATAATGAGGAGCCCCTGACAAATTTAACTTGATAGTTTTAGCAACTTGTTAAATATAATTATCAATTTAGGATGTGTTTGAAGCACCTTGAATAGTCATTACCAGTTTAGAAGTTGTTTTTATTTTAAATTGAAGATGTACCATAATCTTTGGTTTCATGGGTTATTGAGTAGAACCAAAAACATAGATAGTGTTAATCATGTTTGGAGAGGAAAATTGTTTTTGTTTAAAAGAGGAAGATTTGTCATGGACAAATCAAGGGCTTCATTAAGCATGTCAAAATCTTCACTACTAAATGGTTTATCAAATGTAGTAAAGGTTTGAAGAAAGAGATCCAATTTGTCGAATACTACTTTTTAGGAAACAATAATAAAAAGGAGAAGCATGGATATGCTAGTGAACATAGTTTAGGTTCACCAAAAATGTAGATGATAAAAATTGAAAAGACTAAGTTAGTAAGAATAGATCAACTCTGTTGAAGGCACAAGACAACTGAGAGGGGGGGTGAAACAGTTGTATCAAAAACTTTAAATTCTTTTAAACAAAATGACATTCACATTAACTTGCTTTAACCCCTTAATCTATTATAAAGATTAAACATGAAATATAGAAACAAAACTTAAACACATCAACACCATACACACATGAACACTAAATTTTTACGTGGAAAACCCTAAAAGGGAAAAACCACGTGGTGCAGGAGCACCCCTACAAGACAGGATATTGTCCGCATGACAGGACATTAGTCTATTTTTAGCATGTTTGACTTCATAATGTAATAAGGTCCATTGAACCAATGCATATGTATTAGATCAGCTTAGGAGAGTGTGCAGGTAGTTAGAGTTCGTGATCAGGTAGTATGAGCTGTCTTCTCCCAGCCGCTGGGAATCGAGTTGGTAGTACTCGTAGGATATTGCTATAAATAACTCAGATCAGTTAGGGTATGATATGCTATCAGAAAGAGAATATCATATCAGATAGAGAAGAGAGTAGTTGTGTTATGTTGTACTGGTGATTGAGTGAGTTCTAGAGATCAGTCCAGACATTGTGAAACAGAACATTTGTGTTTCATCTAAATAAGATCTCATCAATTGCATTATCTGGTTTATCAGTTGTTTATGTTTTGATTTCTGTTCTGATTACAGGTTAATGGATACTTTCAACCCTTCCACCGGTTGATTCTGTGAATCGGTGGAATGGTCATGTATGATAGTTTAGTTTGCATTTTAGTTTTCTGCATTTCATTGTTTGAGAGATCAGTTGGTAGCATGCTGTGAATCAACCTAGCATCCTCATGTGCTAGGATTTAGGAAGTTAAACTGTTAAGTTTTGAGCTGAAGGTGATCCGGCCCGATCATCATATTTTCTTTGTGAAATTGTGCGGTTCTGTGAGTTTGCATGCAGCTGACGGATATACAGGGATCTGCATGTGCTTTTCCAGACGGAGTGAATCGCATCGTCATCTGTGAGTATATCGCTATCCGGATCGGGTTATGAAGCTGACGAAGACTGTATGTTTCAAGTGCATCAGGATGATGTAGGTTGGATATATACTCAGTGTATATATCATCGTCAGGATCATCTTTTGTGTGCATCCATCATCCGCATATCGCTATCGTATGCAGGAGTGAAAGTTCACTTTTCAGCTAAGGACTGGAAAGATCATCATCAGGATATTGAAAAGATCACCCTGCGGAGGATATAAGTGTCTTATATCCTGTTGACATCATCATCCGGTGCATTGACATCATCATCAGGTGCATGTGACGTCATCCTCATTAGGATATTGCGAATATCACCCTATGCAAGTTTATCCTACTGTCACTAAGTGTTTTGGCATCGGCGTAAGTCATCGGCATAAAGTTTGGGTAACATCATCAGGATGTTTCAATATGACCGGATAAGTCATATCATGATGCTGTTGGTTGAGTAGTCGGATATCGGAGTGACGTAAGCATCGAAGGAAAGGTGCTTGAAGTTGTCGTCATCAGGATATATCGGAGGAACCGGATATTTTATATCCTGCTGATGAAGGTGATGCTAAACATCATGATGATGAAGATAGAGTTTGGCGGTAAGATGAACAGTGAACATCAGGAGGATGTTTGCGCTTGTCGAATGTGATGATGCTGCTGATAGGCGAAAGGCGAAAGGCGATAAGGAAGTGAACAGTAGTCATCAGGAGGATATTTCATGCCTCTCTGAAATATGATGATGCTGTCTATGTTAGCAAGAAATATGATGATGATGATAAGCCGATAGGATTTTAACATGCTGGTTGTGTTAATGACTCCTCCTTCCCATTTGTAAGCTCCCGTTGTGTTTACCTCTGCATCATAGTGGTATCAGAGCAAAGGAAGGATCTTCTGGAAAAGATCAGGATATAGCAGGATGTCAGGTGACGAAGGAACATCTGAGATGCCGGCAAGGATGACCAACGTTGAGTTGGCAGTTTTGGTGAAGAAATAGATTGCAGAGAGCAAGGCCGTGAAGGCTCAGAATCAGGAATTGAAGGATGAGTTAGCAAAGTTGAGGAGCAGAGTAGGTTCTGGTAGAGAAGAAGATAGGGAAGAAGAAGAGATCCCTAGTTGGAACGAGGAGGTCGTTCCTGCAGACCAGAGACCACTGTTGAACACCCTCAAGGCCATGGAGAGGAGAACCATGGATGTGAAACTGGATTTGCCAGTGTTTACAGGAAAGATGGAACCTGATTCAGTGATGGAGTGGATAGACTCCTTGAACAATTTCTTTGAAACAGAGGAGATACCAGAACAACAGAGGGTGAAAATAGCCCAGTCAAAAATGAAAGAAGCTGCCTTGACATGGTGGAATTTCGTCCAAGATGATAGAGTACAGGAAGGAAAGCGTAGAGTCACTACATGGAAGAAGATGATGGCATTAGTAAAGGAAGCTTATGTCCCATTAGATTACAGTATCCAATTACACAAGAGGAAGCAAAACCTGAAGCAGAAGGAGCTAGATGTCAGCTCATATACAGAAGAATTCATGAAACTTTGTATGAAAACAAAGGTAAAGGAAAGTGAAGAAGAGAAGGTAGCCAGATACCTTAATGGATTGAGGTTCAACATTCAGGAAGATTTAAGTCTGCATAATCCAGATACAGTTCAGAAATGCTTTCAGTTGGCATTGAAAGTGGAAGAGAAGTTAAAGAGAAAACAAGAACAACACAATAGAGGAAGAGGAAGACAACAAAGGGGTGGAAGAGGTCCTTTTAGAGGTAGAGGACATGGACATGGATATCAAGGAGAATCCAGTCATGACAATAGTAAGGGAAACAATAGTCAGAACCAAGGGGAAAATTATAGTCAGCAAGGAAACTTCAGAGGTAGAAGACCTTTCAAAGGAAGATCCCAGGGCAGAGGATCTATCAGATGTTATAACTGTAACAAAGAAGGCCATATAGCTAGCAGATGTCCAGACAAGGCCACAAGCTCAACAGGAGAAAGGAGAACAAATCTGGTCCAAGAACCTGATAATCAAAGTATGACAGGCTCTACTTCTTTTCAGAGTGTGAACGCTCCTGATAATTTTGGATACCCAGAAAGTGGAGAGTCTCTAATGATGAGAAGAACAATGACTACCAGGAAGGTACCTGACAAAGAATCCCCTCAAAGAAAGTCTCTTTTCAGGACTATTTGCAAAGCAGGAGGTAAGGCATGTAAAGTTTTGATTGATTCTGGTTCTACTGAAAATTTTGTGTCTGAAGAAATGGTGACAAAGCTTAAGCTTAGGAGATTGCCTCACCCATCCCCATATAAAGTCTCATGGCTTACCAAAGGTCAGCAGACAACTGTAGAAGAGCAGGCTTGGGTAGAATTTCAGATTGGAGCATATAAGGATAGGTTGTTGTTTGATATTACCACGATGGATGCTTGCAATCTTTTATTTGGTAGACCATGGCAGTATGATTTGAAGGCACAACATGATGGTATTAGAAATACCTATACAATCAATAAAGATGGTAAGGTTATAACGTTACTACCATTGACGGAGAAAGAGGAGAAATCCAAAGGAAAAGAGGTGAAGGTAATGCTGATGGAAGGTAAACAGTTCATGAAAGAAGTAGCAGCAGAAGGTGCAGTTGCATATGCCCTAATCCCATGTATGAGGATGAATAAGGAACAGCAGCAAGAAGTCAAGGAAGAGAAGAAGAAAAGGTTCATAGACCCAGCTATCCAAGAGCTATTGGATAAGTACAAAGGTATCATCTCAGAAGGAATGCCTAGATCGCTACCACCTGTCAGAGATATCAGTCACTGCATAGACTTAATTCCAGGGTCAACACTTCCAAACAAAGCAACCTATAAGCTAACTCCAGAATAGAATGCAGAAGTAGCCAGACAAATTGAAGAATTATTGGATTCAGGTCTGATTGGGAAAAGTTTAAGTCCATGTGCAGTACCAGCTGTACTAGCACCAAAGAAGGAAGGAACTTGGAGGCTTTGCACAGATTCCAGAGCTATTAACAAGATCACAATCAGGTATAGGTTTCCAATCCCTAGGATAGAGGATTTACTTGACTGTTTGGGAGGTGCTAAGTATTTTACAAAAATAGATCTAAAGAGTGGATATCATCAGATCAGGATTAGGCCAGGAGATGAATGGAAAACAACATTCAAAACTAATGAAGGGTTATATGAGTGGAAGGTTATGCCTTTTGGTTTATCTAATGCACCTAGTACTTTTATGAGGTTGATGAATGAGGTTTTGAAAGAGTTCATTGGTAAGTTTGTCATAGTATATCTAGATGACATTCTGATTTTCAGCAACACAAAAGAAGAACATCTCAGACACATAGATTTGGTTCTTAAGAGGTTACATGAAGAGCAGCTGATGATAAATTTAGATAAGTGTTTGTTTATGCAAGAGGAGATCACATATTTGGGTTTTGTCATTTCACAAGGAAAGTTACAAATGGATAAGGAGAAGGTAAGTGCCATATTGTCTTGGCCAACCCCAAAGACTATGAATGATGTCAGAAGTTTCCATGGGTTAGCAACCTTCTACAGGAAGTTTATAAGAGGGTTTAGTCATATTTGTGCACCCATGCTTGATACCATCAAAGGAGGACAGAAGTGCAGATTTGTTTGGACTCAAAGAGCAGATGATTCTTTTGAAACATTGAAGAAGAAGGTGGCACAGCAGCCAGTCCTTGCACTTCCAGATTTTAACAAAATCTTTCAGGTAGAATGTGATGCCAGTCACATGGCCATTGGAGCAGTACTCAGCCAAGAAGGTAGACCTATTGCATTTTTCAGTGAGAAGCTCAATGATGCTAAAAAGAGGTATTCCTCATATGATTTGGAAATGTATGCTTTAGTCCAGTCACTCAAGAAATGGAGGCATTACTTGATGCCAAAGGAATTCATAGTATTCACAGATAACCAGGCTCTGAGTTTCATAAACAGCCAGGAAAAGCTGAACCACAGACACATGAAATGGGTAGAAACCTTACAAGCGTTTACTTTTACATTGAAGCATAAGAAAGGAGTCAAGAATAAAGTTGCAGATGCTTTGAGCAGGAGAGTTCTAACAGTCAACCAGATTCAGTTAGAAAGTGTTGGCATTGATTCACTAAAGACCATGTATGAGACTGACGAAGATTTTGGGGAGATATATCATGTATGTACTTCTTTTGGAGAGAAATATCATGCTGAATTCTCTAGAGGAATTTTGGAATTGAGAGATCTACCTACAGTAGACCCTGTTAGTGCAGAAGAAGAAGCTTTTGCAGAAGCCATACAAGAGGTTCATGATCAAGTCAAGACCCAACTGCAACAAACCACCTTGAAGTATAAGGAATATGCTGATAAAAAGAAGAAGGATGTACAGTTTGATGTTGGAGATTTGGTATGGGTTCATTTGAAGAAGGACAGACTTCCTAAGGGAAAATATACTAAACTCATGCAGAGAAACGTTGGACCATGTCAGATTTTGCACAAGCATGGACAGAATGCTTATGAGCTACAACTCCCACCTGATCTTGGTTTGTCCCCTATATTCAATGTATGTGATTTAACTCCATACAAGTCTTATCCAGATGTAGATCAGGAACTCCTACAGGATACAGTCAATGATGACATTCCCAAGCATGATCCTCCACAGTTGCAGAAGGTTTTGGACACCAGAGTGGTCAAATAGACCCGGAACAAACAGTACTTGGAGTATCTAGTATCTTGGAAGGGAACACCTAATTCGGAAGCAGTATGGATGACTGAAGAGCAGATCCAGAAACATGGTGCCGATCTTCATACTCTCATCTCAAGTGGACTTGAGATTTCTTCTTCTGGGAAGTATGGTGCAGGAGCACCCCTACAAGACAGGATATTGTCCGCATGACAGGACATTAGTCTATTTTTAGCATGTTTGACTTCATAATGTAATAAGGTCCATTGAACCAATGCATATGTATTAGATCAGCTTAGGAGAGTGTGCAGGTAGTTAGAGTTCGTGATCAGGTAGTATGAGCTGTCTTCTCCCAGCCGCTTGGAAGCTCCCAGCCGCTGGGAATCGAGTTGGTAGTACTCGTAGGATATTGCTATAAATAACTCAGATCAGTTAGGGTATGATATGCTATCAGAAAGAGAATATCATATCAGATAGAGAAGAGAGTAGTTGTGTTATGTTGTACTGGTGATTGAGTGAGTTCCAGAGATCAGTCCAGACATTGTGAAACAGAACATTTGTGTTTCATCTAAATAAGATCTCATCAATTGCATTATCTGGTTTATCAGTTGTTTATGTTTTGATTTCTGTTCTGATTACAGGTTAATGGATACTTTCAACCCTTCCACTGGTTGATTCTGTGAATCGGTGGAATGGTCATGTATGATAGTTTAGTTTGCATTTTAGTTTTCTGCATTTCATTGTTTGAGAGATCAGTTGGTAGCATGCTGTGAATCAACCTAGCATCCTCATGTGCTAGGATTTAGGAAGATAAACTGTTAAGTTTTGAGCTGAAGGTGATCCGGCCCGATCATCATATTTTCTTTGTGAAATTGTGCGGTTCTGTGAGTTTGCATGCAGCTGACGGATATACAGGGATCTGCATGTGCTTTTCCAGACGGAGTGAATCGCATCGTCATCTGTGAGTATATCGCTATCTGGATCGGGTTATGAAGCTGACGAAGACTGTATGTTTCAAGTGCATCAGGATGATGTAGGTTGGATATATACTCAGTGTATATATCATCGTCAGGATCATCTTTCGTGTGCATCCATCATCCGCATATCGCTATCGTATGCAGGAGTGAAAGTTCACTTTTCGGCTAAGGACTGGAAAGATCATCATCAAGATATTGAAAAGATCACCCTGTGGAGGATATAAGTGTCTTATATCCTGTTGACATCATCATCCGGTGCATTGACATCATCATCAGGTGCATGTGACATCATCCTCATCAGGATATTGCGAATATCACCCTATGCAAGTTTATCCTGCTGTCGCTAAGTGTTTTGGCATTGGCGTAAGTCATCGGCATAAAGTTTGGGTAACATCATCAGGATGTTTCAATATGACCGGATAAGTCATATCATGATGCTGTTGGTTGAGTAGTCAGATATCGGAGTGACGTAAGCATCGAAGGAAAGGTGCTTGAAGTTGTCGTCATCAGGATATATCAGAGGAACCAGATATTTTATATCCTGCTGATGAAGGTGATGCTGAACATCATGATGATGAAGATAGAGTTTGGCGGTAAGATGAACAGTGAACATCAGGAGGATGTTTGCGCTTGTCGAATGTGATGATGCTGCTGACAGGCGAAAGGCGAAAGGCGATAAGGAAGTGAACAGTAGTCATCAGGAGGATATTTCATGCCTCTCTGAAATATGATGATGCTGTCTGTGTTAGCAAGAAATATGATGATGATGATAAGCCGATAGGATTTTAACATGCTGGTTGTGTTAATGACTCCTCCTTCCCATTTGTAAGCTCCCGTTGCGTTTACCTCTGCATCACCACGGTGAGTGTTAGCTCACAATAGAATGTAGTAACAATACCAAATAACAAAAGAGGCTCACTACCCAAAAGAATGATCACTACAAAAAGGCTCACTACCAAAGGGTGGTTCACTGCCAAGGGGTGGCTCGCTACTAAGAAGGGTGACTCACTGCCATGAACTAATATAATAGCATCTACCACATGCCTAAGTTCAGTTCTAATGAAGTGCAATACATATCGCCTTCGTTGCCCTTACAACACAAACACTTTCATCTTCGCATCTTCATACCCACACTCTACACATGGATTCATTACATTTGTTTATACCAATCATCAACCTTGGAGCATACATCAAGGTCAAAAATATAATCTACAACCTTTGGAACAATCTCAAAGGTCAGAAAACATACATAATTCAAATTAGGTCTGGACCTAAACAAACTTGCGAATCAAATGAATGAAGGTAGAACACTTCATGGCTTAGCTCAGACCCAAATACATCTTCACATGCTTCAACATGCTTCTACAATCCATGAAACACATCCACAAAGAGTGTTAGCACCCAAATCGACCAAACTTGTGCAAACACCAAGAATACTTAGGCACATTCATGCTTCCAAGAACTCAATCATAGCTTGTGGATCAAGCAGAAGCTTTCAACACAATCTAGAGACATCCTTGAACAACATAAAATCACCTGGTGGTGTAGGAGCACCCCTTCGAAATAAAGAATAAGTCTAATTATAATATGTTTTTAGTTTATGATGTAATAAGGTCCATTGGACCAATCCTTATGATTTAAGTCAAATCTTGGTTTATGTGCAAGTCTGTTACAAGTTTGTTATGCTAGCTGTCCTCTCCCAGCTGCTGGGAATTGAGTCTGTACTACTCGTGAGGAGTACTTATATATGCCCTAGCTCAATTTGTTTTAGGATACAGTTGTATAGGAGAAAGATATTGTGTTTCAGAGATCAGACTGAGCATTGTGATATAGTGGGGCTGTGATTTCTGTTATTGAAATAAAGAAGATCCCATTGATTTCATTTTGTTGATCTTTGATCTATTTATGTATTGATTTTCTTGTTTGTAGGTGAAATGGATTCTTCCATCCATTCCACCAGTTGATTCTCTGAATTGGTGGAATGGACATGTATAGTAGTTTAGTTTGCATTTCCGTGTTTCTGTTTATGCATTTCATGTTTATGGGATCGATTTATAGCATGCTATGATTTATCCTAGCATCCTCATGTGCTAGGGTTTGAAGGTTAAATTCTAAGTTAAAGTTGCCCAGGAAATGGTTCGACCTGATCGCAGTATTTTCTGTGTGAAATTTGTTAAGTTTTGAAGGTTTTGTCAAAATGTACATTTGACGGATATATAGTGTTTGTATGCGACATACAATCTGTGTGTATATCACATTTGTATCTGTGCGTATATCACTAAGCAGATCAGGTGTTAAAACATGTTAAAAATGCATGTTTCGAAGGTACAAAGGTGAAACAGTTCAGATATACAATTCCTGTGTATATCGCTTTTGCATCTGAGGGTCATTTTGTGTGTATTCGTCATTTGCATATCAGGTTCGTATGTTGTGGATTTGCTAAAGGGTCATTATACAATCTCTGTGTATATCACTATTATACATCAGGTCATACAAGTTGTGTGTATACACCTTTTACATACAATTCATGTGTATACTGCATTTGCATGTTTCTGTGTATCCATCAAATGCATTTTATGGTTTGCATATAGCGAATGTATATTTCAAATTTACATTCAGGTGATACAAGGGAAGGTCAACAGTCAGCGGATTGTGGAAGGAATATTCCAAGGGATATTCGATGAATGCATATTCAGTGTTGTATATTTGGTTGTATGTCTGAACATACATTCTACAGATACAAAGAAGTCAATGCCAGTCAAACATACATTGAGGGCATATCCGAAGGAATATTCAAAGTTTGTATGTTTAGCGCTTGTATATTGGAAATATACATTGTGCTTATACAGTGTTGGGTGATACATCGGACGACCGGTAGCGGAGGTGACAGGGACTGGCGATCACAGGTTGAAGTTTGTATGTATCGCCGTGACAACGGTCATCAGAGTAGCTCGGTTAGGAGAGACCGATAGATGAAGTCTTGCCAATAGGTAATAAAATGAAGTGCACTCATCGGTGTGAGGTGGAGGTCGGCATAACAATTTTCTTAGGTGCCGATAGTTGTTGTTTGGCCGATAGTGTATGTCGGTGAGACAATTTATTAGCTCCTACCGATGAAGTAAAGAATATCAAATTCCACCTATAGAGAATGTTTCCGGCTGTGGCTCTACGTCACCTAGGAACTGATAAATCTAGTTATAACAGATCTCACTTGAAGACAACAAATATCACTTGAAGATAGATCACAGATTGCTCACAACAAACACTGTTGAACTCTGCTAATCAATAACTTGATTTTTAGAGCACCAAATCACAAATCCTTTGGAATGAAGATAGCCAAATACCTTATAAACATGTGTCTAATACCGCAAGACCAAAGACCAAACTGCAGAGAAATACAGAGCAAAATACGTTCTCCCTATCACACTACAAATGTTGCTAGCCACAATCTTCAAATTGGTGAATATAACTTCTACTGCACAGTGATCCAGACCACCAAATTCTAGATTTAGCATCTTCAAACACTTCTCTAAAACATATCCAAATCTCATAGTCCAGTCTTTAACACAGAATAAATGTGGAGCAAAAACTCAGACAGTATTTTGTAAGCCAGAATACATCTTCACAACTTTGTCTTCAGTATGAACCAAATTTTCTCAAAAGCACTTGCAAACTCAATATCAAGAACATACTATTGTCATCTTCAACACTTGTACAACACAATACAAAGAAATGAACTCATCACAATCAAGTAACAAAACAAGAGCACAGTTGACACTAATGACAACACAAACATGTTGACATCAATGACAACACCGATTAGCACATACTTGCAACAATCTCCCTCTTTGTCATTGATGGCAACATATGATGTAAAAAATTAAACAACATGTTCCACCATCAAGGCACAACTCTACATTAGAACTCCCCCTTTCTCTTTACACATCCAAACTTTCTCTGATCACTGAATGCTTTCTTCTTCTTTAAGTTATTCACATGAACTCTCTCCCCCTTTGACATCAATGGCAAAGGGTGACACACCTTCTTCAAGATTTCTCCCCTTGAGTATGATAAAACACACACTTGAACTGTCCTTAGCTGCACTAAATACCTTCCTCTGCCTACAAAAATCTTTTGTCCTGCTACCTGCTCCCCCTGAGGGGTAGCCTTCACAATCAGTTCCTGGAGGAAACATCTATACCAGAGGCTGGGACAGGCTCAACCTTGACTTTGTTGACATCCTTGTTGATCCATGTCTTATTCATCTCCTTCTTGGTTTCTTCTAGATCATCCTTTTGCATTGGTTTCTTCTTTTCTATCGGGTTATCCTTCTTCATGTTCCTTCTTCTGCAGAACTTTGTAATATGTCCAGGCTTATTGCAATTATAACACAACATTTCTTTGACCATTGTTCCTTCCATTCATTCTGGTCCTGCATTGGTGAACCTTGTGTCCAAATTTATTGCATGTAAAATAATTGCCACTGAAAGATTGAGTGTTCCTTCCATTGTTATAGCCATTCCTTATCTGACTTTTACATTCACTAGCTCTATGACCAACTCTCTTGCAATTAAAGCACTGACCAGAGAAAGATGAAACATTTTGATTTATTTTGTTCCTACAATGAGTAGCCTTGTGACCAAATTTACTGCATGAATGACAATAACCATTGAAAGATGGATACCTTTGATCATTTGGTTGTCTGACTGGTGATCTTCTTGGTCCATTCCTTTGATTTTAGATTTGCTTGCCTTTGTCCTTCTTGTTCTCATCATTCACTATTTGACCTAATTTAGAGCATCCACCTTTCTCAAATCCCAAGCCTTCTTTGTCGTCAGAGCTCTTCTGACTGTTATTCATCTCATCAAGTTTTACAAAACTTATCTTGAACTTTTCTTCATAGTTCTTTGCCTTCTCCAAGTCTGACTTCAAGTACACTTCTTGTTCAAGCTTTGTATAGTCTTCAGTTTTATTTCTCAAATATTCCTCAATTCTTGTTTTTTCTTTAATTTTCACTTTTAGATCAATCATGGATTCATTTGCTAACCTTAATTTTTCACTATCCTCTTTATGTCTTTGTTTAAGCATCTTGACTTGCTCTCTTAAGTTTCTGATTTATTCATTTTCTTCTTTGATATTCTCCTTTAAGTCCATGTTTTCTTCTTCATATCTTTCTAGGTCTTCAAGAGAAATTTTAAGTTCTTCAATGTTCATGGACAAACATTTTTCTTCTGAAGATTTGATATCATTGCAGGTCTTAGTCACTATTTTAAGTTCAACTTTAGAAATCAAACACAGGTTTATTTATTCTTCAGCAACTCTGCATCCTGTCAATTTGCAATTTCTTTTATCACTAATGATCTGACACTCTTCTTGTACTTCATCCTATATTCCCTTTTCTTCAGTCTATACTTCCCCTTTTGTAGGATTTTCTTCTTCTCTATAAGAGAACCTATCTAGGTCTGATACATATTCATTAACTTCAGAATACTTTTGTACGTCTTCATCAACCTTGACATTGGTACTTTCAACAATCTTCCCTAGTCTCTTGTTATAACACTGGTAAGCTTTGCTCCAAGATGAATACCCAAGAAAAATACCTTCATTATCCTTTCCTATTTCTTCCTTTATTCTGATAAAACATTTGCTTCCAAAAATTCTAAAATATTTAGTAGAGGGAGACTTTCCATACCATAGCTCATAGGGAGTTTTTGTATCATTTGCTTTCACCTATACTCTGTTCATTATGTAGATAGTAGCATCAATTGCTTCTCTCCAAAATACTTCTGGTAGGTTTGCTTCCTTTATCATTGTCCTTGTAGCTTCTTGAACAGTCATGTTCTTTATTTCAATCACTCCATTCTGCCGTGGATTTCTAGTATCAAATAACTACCTCTTTATCCCATGATTTTCGTAGAACACATTAAACTCATTAGAAGTAAACTCTTCTCCTCTGTCAGAACTCAAACATTTGTTCTTCATATCCAATTCATTTTCAACCATTACTTTAAATGCTTTTAGATGTGTAAAGAGAAAGGGGGATTTCTGATGTAGAGTTGTGTCTTGATGGTGGAACATGTTGTTTAGTTTTTCACATCATGTGTTGTCATCAATGACACACCGATTAGCACATACTTGCAACAAACTCAGATAAGTCTGATTCAATTCTCTAATAGAAAATTAAGTAACAAAGAACTATAGAAATAGTAGAAAATGGGAAATTAATAGAGATACAAAAATAATTTTGAAAAGTTGATATCAGAATAGAAAATGAGATACAGAGAGGAAGCTGGTGCCAGAGTCTAGAAGCCTTGGCCTCAAATGCAAGTGTGCGGCATTGTCATCCTAACAACAATAGCAAGACAATAATTTGTATAGTACAACAAGATACAAATCTGTAATATCACCCAGTTTGCATAATGAAATAAGATAGCTTCCCAGAAAGGGTATTTAAATTGAAATCACTTGAATAAATAATTTAACATAAAAGAAATGAGTGAGAAACCAAAAGGAAAGAAGGAAACAAACTCTCGTGTGTTTAATTTTTCTTTACAACCCGCAAGATACAAATACAAGGAAAAACTTGTTGGGATGTTTAGGGGCTTGCCTCAGTCAAGCCCTCTTTTTGGTTTTTCAACCTCCAAGAAACAAAAAATAATAGAAAACAAACAAATGAGAGTGTGTGCTCTTATTCTAAGTGCATTTAGGAGGTGAGAGAAAAATAAAAATACTAATCTATAAGCATTTATCCCTGGTCTACAAGGAAAATACCGTAGTGTGTGAATGGTAAATTGGGTGGTGGTCTACACCACAAGCATTTGTCAAAAAAATTTCATATGTAAAGCAAATGATATCAATAATAACACCATTCTATGACAACAGAGCAATGTTACTTGATCTCGGTGTTGTAGAGGAAGCTGCTAGCTCCTTAGGGGTGCAATCTATTGGTGAACAATTCAAACCCTTATATGAAAGAGCCTCTTCCTAGATCCATGTCCAACCAATAGCTCATAAAATGAACAAGGAGAGATTTCACAATGTCACGAGCATCTAAATCTACAAGATCTATTTGTGAGAGTGTTCCCAATCTTTTAATGGTGCCTGAGAGAAGTTTTTTGTATGTTTTCAAAGCTAAGAGATATTGATACTCTAGAAGTTGTAAAACAATGTTCAAGAGAGCATCTTTTTTCAATATTCCTCCTTTGTGCATGTAAGAAGGTGATGCTATAGGGACCATTCTGTGGTTGCATGAGTGTTTCCTTCCATCAAGATTCTAGAAATGGGCAGGAGAATCATCATTTAGAAAAATAAAATAAATAAGTATTTGAAATGCATTTTTGGCAAATAGCTAGTGATGAGGGAAAATAGGGTAAAGGTCAGGTTTGATGACCCTAAAAACATGCTAGGGTGTGGGCACTAAATCAAGTAAAACATATCGTGAAACTGCAAGGGTACAAATTTTCTACACTACAATACCCATTAAGCGATTTGTGGGTTAGTCCTCTAGGAATGGTTAGGGTGAGGATCTCAAGGATTTTTATAAGGATTATTTTTTGGGATACTCATTGGGGAATGGTTTAGGACCCAGGCCTTGGGCTTCACTTTTAGGAGTGAACATTAAAGGGAAGAGTGCTTCTCTGCCAATCAAGGCTATTTTTGACTCATGCTCTAGAGAGATATCTATTAACATTCTTGATAGCATTGTGGATAAAGGTGTTTCAAAAATGGAATGGACTTTGATTGAAAATTTCTCAGGGCCAAGAATTAATATTGAAGGGGTTAGGGCTTGGGCATTTAAAATATGGAAAATGAAAGGCCAGGTTGATATTGTAGCTATGTCGAAGGGATTTTTCTCTTTTTTGTTCATCTATGAAGAAGACCTACCTAACATCCTGGTAGGAGGACCTTGGCTTATCAGTAAGTCAACCTTGGCTTTGAGAAAATGGGATACAGGTTTTGATGCTGCTAAGAGCACGTTTAACATGACCCCGATGTGGGTTAGAATACGTAGCTTGATGCTAGAATTTTTGGAGGAGAAGGTGTTTAAGGGTATAGTGAGTGCCTTCAACTAGCTCCTAACCATTGATTCTATGACTGTTTGATAAGAAGGATGGTTTTTTCTAGGATTTGTGTTTGTGTGGAACAATCAACGGATCTCCCCTCTTTGATTAGTATCAAATTAAAGTTAGGGTATTGGAAGTAGGTGGTGGAGTTTTAGACTATCCCCTTTGTTTGTTTTAAGTGCAGGAAAGTGGTTCATTGGGAAAAATAGTGCCCTCCCCAAAAACCTAAAATCCAACATTAAGTGTGCAAGGAGGATGAAGATGATGGAAAGGGTGAAACTAAAATGGGAAAACATGTTATGGGAAACCCTAAATAGAATGAAACCCCTTCAAAGGTTTCCCCTCAAATAAAGGAGGTGGGAAAGTAGGAAATCTCTAGTCATCTCAACCTTGGTGGTGAAGAGGAAAGATGGAAAGAGAGAAGATCATAGATAAGATTGTGGACAATACTCTGATAGATAACTTTCAGATCCTAAAGGAGGTTAAAACTTTGGAGGATGCACCTTTAGATTGTGTGATTGATATTGAAGGGATTGCTATGGATGGTTCACCTGTAATTGATGATAAGGAAAATAATATCCCTCCTCTTAACTAGAAGGTAGTATTGAAATGGATATCCCTAAAAGAGATGAGGAAGTAATCTAGAAAAGGGAAACTATTGATAAGTAGGAAGTAAGTAATGTTGATCGTCAATCCAAGACTAAGGGGAAGAAAAATAATAAATACTCTACCCCCTAGGAGGAAACTAGAGGATCAACACAAGACAAAGGAAGGTTGTGGATTGTAGTTCAGACCCTAAGACCATAGGTAGATTCACTAACAAAGTTGTGAGGGAAAGAGATACTAAGAGAGACATAGCTGATGGCCTACAAAAGACCCTTATGGAAATGTCCTTTATTATGTTCTCATGGAACATAAGGGGGTTAAATAACACTCATAAGAAAGACCTCTTGTCCAACCTTGTTCAAGAGCATAAGTCAGATATCCCCTTGATTCAGAAAACCAAGATGTTTGTGTATAAATTCAATAACTTGAAAAATAGATTCTTTAAGGATAATGGCTTTCATGGTGTTAATGCTAAAGGTGCCTCTGGAGGGGCTTCCACTTTCTAGTATCCTAAAGTGGTCAAGGGAGATGCTCTCTTTGAAGATTCTAACCATGTTTCTACTAAGTCTACCCACCTCAAGGATGATACTTGGATCTCCTCTAATATCTATGCCCCTAATATCAAATGTGCTTGGAGAAAATTATAGTTTAGTCTTATATCTTGCAAATCTATCCATCCTAATAGCAATTGGATGGTGATGGGGGACTTCAATACCCATCTTAAGGACAATGAGAAAATGGGAGGGTCTCAACTTTTGGGGATAGTAAGAATGATCTAATGGACTTCATCTAGATCAAGCTCTCTTAGATATGGATATGTAGGGTGCTAACTTCACCTGGACTAATAGAAGAGTCAATGCCTCTCTCACTCAAATGAGACTTGATCATGCTCTTATTTCTTGCAATTGGTTAGCTTCTTACTTCTACTCTTTATCTTATATGAGAAGACTTGGTTTAGATCATTACCCATTATCATGTATGATGATAAAATGTGAAGGAAGAAAATATTCCCTTTCAGGTTTGAGAAAATGTGGACTCCACATCCAGATTTAGAAAGAAAATTTGTTGAATGGTGGAACATAAAGGTGGAGGAATCTTTTATGTATAGAGTTGCCAAGAAACTTTCCCATGTCAAAACTAATGTTTAGGGATGGAATACAAAATCTTTTGGGAAAATTTTCAAGAATAAGGAGAATATTAAGAATAATCTGGATGTTGTTCAGAAATAAATTCAATTAAAAGGATTGGACTCTAAGTTGTTGAATATTGAAAATAATCTTCTTACTAAGCTCCATGTGATTATCTCTAAGGATAATTTTTGGAAGCAAAGATCGAGAGTCATATGTCTACAGAGTGGAGATTGTAACACTAAATTTTTTCATATGTCTACTCTTAAGTATAGATCTACCAACATAATCAAATTTATTCTGATGAATGGATCTTGGATTAATGAGGTGGGCATTAGGGAAGTTTCTACTAGGTTCTTTAAAGACCTCCTATCTTTTGATGAAAACCTAGATATGAAGACTAATATTTTGGAAGCAATACCTAGAATCCTTGTGGATAATGATAACCTTCAACTATCTAAAATCCCTTCGGATGAAGAAATTAGAAATGTAGCCTTCACCTTTGAGGGAAACAAAGCCTAGAGTCTAAATGGATTTCCCCACTTTTTCTTCCAGATCTATTGGGACATTGTTGCTAAAGATTTGGTTGCTGCTACTAAATAATTTTTTGGCAGTAGAAAACTATTAAAGGAATTGAACTCAACCTTTCTGGTCCTCATTCCTAAAAAATAAGTTGCTGATTCATTTGTTGACTTTAGAGTGATAAGCCTTTGAAACTATGTCTATAATCATTTCAAAGGTTATTTCCAAAAGATTACATAAGGTCCTCCCTAGGTTGATTTCTGTACGGCAGAGCAAGTTTATCCCGGGTAGACAAATCTTGGATTCCATCATAACTCTTCATAAAAATATTCATTCTTTATCTATTAACAAGAAGGAAGGTTTTCTCCTCAAGTTGAATTTGTTGAAAGCTTATGATAGGGTGAGATGGGAGTTTTTGAGGAAAGTTATGACTAAGTTTTGGTTTACAGATAGATTCTTGGATCTCATTTGTTAGATGGTGTCTACTCAAATGTTCTCGGTTCTTATTAATGGTTCCCCTTCTAGTTTCTTTAAAATCTCTCAGGGTATCAGACAAGGAGACCCTATTTCCCCTTTTCTATTTATTATTATGGCAGAAGATTTAGGCCAGAACATTCTAAGGTTGTTAAGTTGGTAGGTTGAAAGAGGTGTATCGTACTTTAGTTGGTATCCCTTGCTTACATCAACAGTTTGTTGATGATACCATTATTTTAGGGGAAGCTTCTATTAAAGAGGTTAGAGTTTTAAAACTCATCTTGTAGAACTATGAAAAGGCTTCTGGCCAAAGAGTTATCCTTCCTAAGAATACTATCTTCTTCCTGAATATGTTGATCCATTGTCAAGCTAAGATTGCATGTATCCTTCAGTGCTTGGTGCGAAATTTTCCTTCTAGATACTTAGGTATGCCCCTATTTGTGAATAAAATTCTAGACTCCTTTTGGCTGGATTTTCTAGATAGATTTTAATCCAAATTGGTTGGATGTAAAGGGACCATTCTTAGTCAAGCTGGGAAAGTGTTGTTGATTAAATCCACTCTTCAAAATATGCTCGTGTATGCTATGAGCCTTTATAGAATAAAATGGAGCAAATTTAGAAGAGGTTTTATGGGTGGAAATGGAAGAAAAAATGAGTATATCATGGTTTCTTGAGATACAATTTGTAGACCCAGAAAAAAGTGGGGTATTGGTATAAGAAAGACTAAGGACTTCAATTAGGCACTGATGGCCAAAGTTGCTTAGAGACTGATGAGGGAGAATAATGAATGGATTGAGATTATGAAGAGCAAATATCCACCCCATCATAGAATTTTATAGGACTCTCTTGACTACTCAGACCTCCCCAATGGTTCTAGTATCTGGAAAAACATAATGGACACCAGACCTATTATTAAAAAAGGTGTGAAGTGGAAACTTAGAAATGACTCTTCTATTATGTTTTGGGATGACATATGGCTTCTTGATGTGCTCTTGTTCTCTTGTGAATGGGCTAGTCCCATGAAGGATAGATGCATATTAATGTTCAGGAGGAGGGTGGATGATTATATGGAGGAAGGTTCTTGGAAAGAGATTGTTGATATTGACTCCTTTCCTATAGAATATTGAAGGCTTCAATCCCTTCTTTCTAGGTTCCATATTCCTTTAACTCAAGTAGAAGATAAGATGGTGTGGAAGGATAATCCTCAAGGTGTTTACTCAGTCTCTTTGGGCTTTGATTATTTGTTGGACTGCAATGCTAATCCACCTTTCTGGGCTAGGTTATGGTGGCCTAAGCTAACCCCTAAAATCAACATCTTCTTTTGGATCCTTTCTCAAAATAAAGTTCTTACCTCATAAAACGTATTAAAAAAGGTTTTGCATTTACCAATAGATGTGCTCTATGTGAGAGTGATTCTGAAGATGCTTTTCACCTTGTGATTGGGTGTTCCTTTTCTAGAGCCATCTGGAGTAAGTTGATATCCTTATGGAATGTTTGTTAGGTCTTCCCAAATTATTTCAAAGAGATGGTGGAGAAATGGATTTCTCCCTCATCTAACCCTTTGTTGAAGTTCTTATGGACTCTCTTTCTTCCTCATGTGGCATGGGGCTATGGAAAGAGAGGAACAACTATATATTTAGGGAAAAAAGGGTTGAAGGATAGAGTGGCTGACAGAATCATTGCTAAGTTACTAAGGAAAACTTCATGCATGGGATATCCAATAAGGTGTCTAAGGAACCTATTCTTGGGGCCTCTTTTTGTGATATCCAAATTATGAAGGACTGGAACCTTCAATTTGACATCTCTACCCTATTCAAAAACATGAAAAAGTCTAGAGTTGGGGTATCTTGGAAACCCATACCTGTGGGGTGAATCAAGGTCAATTTCGATGGGGCAACCAAAGGTAATCTTGGGCCTGTGGGTTGTAGTGGTCCTCTGAGAAATGAAATAGGAGAGTTTGTTGCTACAATGGTAGTGCCTCTAGGTTCTCAGACTAACCACTTTGTTGAGGATGATGTTGCTTTCAATTCTATTAAGATGGCTTACTCTAAAGGTTTAAAATTTTTTTATCTTGAGGGTGATTCCCAAAACATTATTCAATGCCTTAAGGGAGCCCAAAGTCTTAGTTGGACTATTGACATGTTGATAAAAGACTCTTTGAACATGGTAAACTCTTTTAATGAGGTGGTCTTTATTCACGTGTACCGTGAGGGAAACAAAATTACATATATATTTGTAAATATTGGAGTCAATAATGAAAACTTCAAGCTTTGGGATGAGCTTAACACTATCCCTTCACAAGATAGAGCCATATTTGATAATCCTTACATCCCTGACATTGGAGGTACCATGTGATATCTTATTTATAAGGAAAGAGAAACTCCCACGCTTTGTGGTTGCTATTTCTAGTAACTTCCTTTGGAGTTTTCACTGTAGATTCATTCACTGTGAAAATGAGTTATCTACTAACAGAGTGGAAACCTTGACTAAGAATATGGGTGGTGAAATAAATAGAATATATCTATGGAATTGTGTAGGGGCCCACAACAGGCCTTAGATTTGGAGAATCCTTGAGGATGGTGTCCTGGTCCCTTTCATGGAAAGGCTCCATGGCCATGACTCGAAAGCTACCAAAGCCTTTATCAGAAGTTGGAAGAAAAGAAAGATCACTTTGTTTGGAAAAGAGTTCACTATCAATGATGAGCTTATTACCTAGGTGACGAGCCTTTCTATGAGGGGGGAAAATTCTTCAAAGACTAGAAAGCTAGAGAAGAGGCAATGAGAATATTATTCAAAGATAAATAACATAGCAGGTTCGTGAAGTTAAACTCTCATTATGAGCATACTTCACTAAAACTGGTGTGGGTTGTGGTTGATGAGATGGTCATGAGATATGTGACCTTGGAAGGAAGATACAAAGCTCTCTACGGGTACCTTTTACATTAATTAATCACTTTTGACATAAAATGATTGTCTCTTTTCTATTTTACTTGTTAATCTCTATGGAGCATTCTATTAGTGTCAATATAAAGTCTCCTAAAATTCTTGTTATTCACGAAGGCCTTATCCTTCTGATTGTCAATCACATTAAAACCCTCACCCCTAGTAAATTTATCCAGGGGAAAATGTGAAATCTAAGAAGAAGAACCCTAGGGTGGTTGAATATATGGATACTAATGCTTCAAAATCCATGGAGGATATTTATCATGATCAATAGGAAGATGGGATTAGTTTGAGGAGTCTGATTATGTATTAGTCCACTCTTCAGACCATAAGTACTTTGAATTTGAAGAGATTAAAAGTCCTGTGAAGAGAAAGAGAAAGTTGTAGGTTGACACTCTAAATAAGAAGGGGAAAGGAAAAGCTTCCATATTGTGGTCTGATGGTTATGATATTGGAAGTGAGAAAGGTGATGGGATGAATATTGAAGCTACCTTGCAGAGGGATAAGATGAAGAAGCAGGAGAAGAAAAAAGGAAAATCTAAAGTCCAAATTCTTGAAGACTAGGAGATGGATATGGAGAAGGAGCCAAGGTAGGAACAAAACAAATATGGAGATGAGTTGAACCCTAATGGTAATAAGAATGGGAAGGGTAAACTCATTATGGAGCCAAATGTGGGAGTCCCTTTCCCTCCTATCTTGGATATCACTATGCCTATTCCTGAGAACTTCATGGATCATGTTGCTCAAGATGATATTAGAGAAGATGTTTCTAATACCCTTAGTATTATTATAGAGGTGATCGTGGCTCATAACATTATGTCCAAGTGGTTTTAGCTTGAGATAAACCATATCAATCTCAAGTTGGCCATTCTTCATAAAATCTATGGCATGGAGGATCAACTTTAGAATGAGGAGGAGGTTGATATCCCAAAGGGGTAGGAGGCTATTCCTAGAGTTAACAGTATGAAGAAGGAGATATCAAACCTCCTAGATCATCTTAAAGATGAGCTGGTCAATCTGAATAAATGGAAGAAAAATGTGGATGATAGGATGACCTGCATTGGAAAAAAACTCCAAATGTATCAAAGAGAATTTAGAATGCATGTTCAAAGTGAGTCATAGTACCATCAAAAATAGTGCTTCTAGGCTTAAGATGCTTATTGATAAAATCAATGATCTCTGAGAAGAAGACATGAAGCGGGAGAATGATAAAGATGACAAAAGTGAGCAGGCAGGTCCAAGTTCCCACACCCGTGCTAGCAAGAAAAAAACTTTTAATGTGGAGAAGAAAGAGTTGCTGGAGTTTTTAAAACTCCATGAAGATTTTCAAAAAGCAAGAAATAGAAGCTACTGAAACTATTAAGCAATTGTATTCCTTTATGTTTATGCTATGTGGTTGTTGTTCTCTATTTTAGTTTATGTTGTATGGTTGTTGTTCTTTGTTTTACTTTAATGGTCTTTTTCTTTTCCTGATGGTTCATTGTGGCGGTTGTTTCACTATCGGTTGGTCATGTCTTATTTGATGGACAACATTTTGTAAAGGGTTTCAAGGTCCCATCAAAACCTTCTTTACCATTAATAAAAACTAGACAAGTATACTCCTCTTAATTGGAGATGTATTTGTACATTGATTACTAATATTGATTAGGTTATAACTATGAAGGAGGTGATGGATATGGGTGATTCTCAATCTTGGAGAGTGGATTTGGATGAGGAGATGGATGCATTAAAAAATAATGATACATGGGACTTGGTAAAGTTACTTAACGGATGAAAACCCATTGGTTGTAAATGGGTGTTCAAGAAAAATGATTGATTTAGATGGTAGTGTTGAAAAGTACAAGGTAGGGTTGGTTGAAAAAGGATATTCCTAGGTTGAGGGGATAGATTTTGGTGAGATTTTTTCCCCAATTGCTAACCTAACATCTATTAGGTTCTTGTTATCTATTGCAAAAACTTTTGATTTAGAGACAAAATAAATGGATGTGAAAACAACATTCTTGTACAGTGACTTAGAGGAGGAGATCTATATGACACAACTAGAGCACTACATTGAAGAAGGTAGAGTCATTAGTTTGTAGATTACAAAGTGTTTTTATGGTCTCAAATAGTCTCCTAGAATGTGGTACTAGAAGTTTGATTCTTTTATGTTGGGTTTGGGATTTCTGAGATCTAAATCAAATAATTGTGTTTATTAAAAATAGGATGATGATTATTTCCTTATTATCACATTACATGTAGATGATATGTTGTTTTTCATAATAGTAAGGATGTAATTAGGGATTTGAAGGGTCAATTTTTAGCACAATTTGAGATGTACTTGGGGGTTGCTAAGTATATCTGAGGAATGGAGATCAAAAGAGATAGAGTGAACAAAGACTTTGGTTAGGATAGAGTATTAATGTGAACTTAGTATTGCAACATTTTAGCATGGTAGATAGTAGATTGGTGGTTATTGCTATGTCTATGGGAACTAAACCTTTAGTTGACTAGTGTCCTATGATACCCACAAATATGGAGGATATGACATAGGTTCCTTATGCTAGTGTAGTTATTAGTTTGATTTATGCTATGATCTACACCAAACTAGACATTACCCAAGTAGTGGGAGTCTTGAGTTGTTATATGGCTAATCTAGGACATGAACATTGGGTTGTAGTGAAGAGGGTCTACAAGCATTTGTGGGGTACTTCTGAATATTCCATTTTTTATCATGGTGATATTTTAGGGGATCAATACTTAATAGACATATAGGGTTATGTGGATTTAGATTGGGTAGGGGATATTAATAATAGGAGATCTACTAGCATATATGTGTTTTGCCTTTTTGGTGGAGAAATGAGTTGGATGAGAAAGCAATAGGTCATGGTCACTTTGTCCACTATAGAGGTAGAGTATGTGGTAGCTACTCATGCTTGTAAGGAAGCCATTTGGCTTATGAGATTTGTTATGAATTTGCATGTCTAATAAAACCAATTCCACATAACCCAATAGGAGAATAAGATGCAGAAATAAACCATAATGCAAAGATCAAATGACAAGCACAAGATAACATAAGATATGCCCTGGGAAAACCCTCAAGATGGAAAAACTTGGCCTCCAAAAGCATCCACACTCATATGTATTATTTAACAAAAGATATTACAATACATGCCATGAGTCTCCATGAATACCTTTGAACCATCAAGCACCTCCAATGCATCCTCCATGTGTCCAAGCATGAATCCACACATCACTTGCCATGCTTCACAATATGCACTTGTAGGAGAGGGCTCAATACAATGACAACCTCTCACAAACCTCCAATCCACCTACAATGAAATAGCCATCCAACCCAACTAATGACCATGTGCTTGCTTTTATAGACCAAGCTCACACAAATACAACTTGTGGTATTGTATAAAACCATGTGTTCCAAAACCATGGATACACAAAACCATTGAACCCCTTATTTAATGTTGGTACTACATTTTTTTTCCTAACAACTAAATAATACAAATAATAACCCAATGTTACATACAACTTTTACAAGTGGCTTCCAAATAAATATCTAATGTGGTTAAACACATCAATTAAGATGCATTACAAATAAATATTTACTTTACATGAATAAAATAATACAATATTATGCAAGGTGTACAACACCTATTTCCTAACAGGATTGTGTTTGAATGTGTGGCTGAGTTAGAGAGAGTACAATTCAGTGTGATAGTTAGAGTGCCATCTTTCTAGTAAGGAAATTGAAATTTCAAATGAGGATGAATCATATTGATGTCCAATACCATTTTTTTGAGACATGGTAGAGGATGATAGGGTGATGTTGGAGAAATTTGACACTTACAAAATGTTATAGATGCATTGAACAAGCTAGTGAGCATAGAGAAGTTCCTATGGTGTTTTGAGTCTATGGGCCTCTTCACCCCTAGCAATTAATTGATAATGTTGGTATCCCTTTTACTCTTGCAAGGTGTTCAATAAGTGAGAGAATGTTAGGAAAGGTGTCTCAACCTTGCACTCCTATGTGTAATATATATTCTCCATGAAAAATTGGCTCAAAGGGCCCCCATATGGAGTTGAAGGATCCCCCCACAGGGGCTAGTGCCCCTAATTTTTTTGGCCTTTTGTGGTCATTTTTGGGTGTTTTTCACATTGTTTTCTTGGCCCACGATATTGTAAATTTATTCTTTTTGATATGCCTATTAATATTCACATGCACATTAGGGGTTGATATAGTGAGTTTTAAAAGTATTGTTATGTTGTCATAATTACTTCAGATTTCTTGTTGGTGATACTCTTGTAAAGGCTTAGACGCTGTAAGTGTATTGTAACCATTGATCACTAAATAATACATTTATTTTCTTTGGAGTGGGGTTTTTCTCCTGAAAGGGTTTTCCCCATGCAAATCACTATGCTATAATATATTTCTTTTGTGTTTATTTCCTTGTAATTATATGATCAATTTAATTTTTCACATACCTCCTCTCATATATTAGTGTGGGAAGCATATTCCACACCTATACTCCCTTTCACTTTGGAGATGGATAAGAATTAATCCATCTCATATAAGGATAATCAATAGGGCAAAAAGGAAGGGAATTAAGGTAACAATTCTAACAAGGGTAAGAACAAGTGGATGGGAAATAAATCCATTAACACCACCATGAAAAATAATAATAAAGGAAAAGAGAAACAACCATTTAAACTTTGTGATAAGGAGGGTCATAATGAAGAAGCTTGTTGGAAGCTACAAATAGACTTGCATCCCTTCAAGAAGTTCAAGAAGAATGAGAATGCTTCCACTTCTCATAAGGTGAAGGAAATTGGCTGCACTTTGGACACATAGATAGAATCTCTTGTCCAACTATGTATAAATGTGAAAAATGGTTCAATATGATGCTCAAGATTAAGATGAGTATACCAAATTATTCCATGTTGAGGTACAACTAAAATGTAGGAAAGTAGGTGCACTTTTTGATATTTGTTCTCAGCTAAATTTAAATTCTTAAAACTTGGTACAAGAGCTTGGGTTAGAGACAAAGAAGCATCCAAAACCTTATTCTTTGGTTTGGATAAATAAAGGTATTAAAATTTATATCAAATACAATGCTAAATTGTATTTGTATACTCAATAGAATATGTAAAGATGAGGTAATTGTACATGTCATTACACTATATGTTTGTATGATAATGCTTGTTAGCCTTTATCTCTTTAAACGTGACAAAATCTTTTATGGGATATTGAATTTAAGCACTTGTTAATCAAGGATTGAGAATATATATGATAGTGAAATCATATGAGGGAAAATCCATGGTGTCAATGGTAAGATATACCCAAGCAAATTATCTCATAAATGCTATTGGGAAATTTGCATTATGATGTAATGGGGGAAAGAAAGAGGACAAGCATGTGGCATAAGTTAAAACTATGCATGGGCTAAATTCTTACAATGAAAAGAATGATGTAGAATAGTTGATACACCAATTTTGTAATATATTTGAGGAGTATAAGTGGCCAACCCATCATAGATCTATTGAGCATGAAACCTAGTTATTGCCCAATTACCTGCTTCTTAACATAGGTCTCTATCGAAAAAGCATTTTACAAGCTAATGAGGTGAAAGTACAACTACAAGAGTTTTGGATCATGGTGTAATAAGGCCTAGCATGTAACTATGTGGTTCTCCTATAGTGGTGGTGTTCAAGGACATATCTAAGTGTATATGCATCGACTACAAGGCTTTGAACAATATTACAGAAATAATCGATACCTCTTAGTATGCACATAAATTTGATTATTACAGTAAATAATTGATACCTCTTAGTGAATGATGAAGGTGCATCAGGTGGATTATCTACAATGTCGAATCCTAACACCTTGGAAGGTATGTCTCTAATATCTAATAACAAACATTTTTTTGAATATTTTATTTAAAAATAAAAATAGCCAAATGGAATGGATTCTATCCAACATATATGCACCCAATAGTAGTGTACAATGTAGGAAGACATGTGATAATCTCATGGGTTGTAGACAATCCTTTATTAATTATAACTAGATGTTGGTGGGAGATTCAACTCTACACTCCACCCTTCTGAGAAGATGGGAGGTTTTATTAACTACACTGAAAGTATGTCGGATCTTGATAATCTCCTTCATAATTGGGGCCTCATTAATATTGAACTAGAAGGCTCCAAGTTTACATGGTGTAACAAAAGATCCAGGGACATCCTTCTATAGGTTAATTTAGATAGGGTTCTCATCACAACCAATTGGAATATTCTAGACAAGTACAATCTAACTACCCTCTTTAGAATTGGTTCAGATCACACTCCTCTCCAGCTCAACTAGGAATCTTCAGGTAAGAAAAGTAACTTCCATTTTAGATTTGAAGTGATGTCGATTGCTCACCTAGACTTGAAAACTCTCATCAATAAATGGTGGGATATAGACATTGAAGGCTCAACCATGTTTAAAGTAGCCAAGAAATTAGGGAATATAAAAACATAATCTCAAGCTCTGAAATATTACCTCCTTTGGTAACATCTTTGAATAGAAATAGGAGGTTAGAGATAAGATAAGATAGACTCAAGAAGAAAAGGACTCCATGGGGGCTTCTGAGGACTTGTGTAAAAGAGAAAGTATCATCCTAAGCAACCTGTAAAAAAAATTGATAAGGAGGAGATATTTTGGAAATAAAAAATGAGGTTACAATGGCTTAAAGAAGGAGATCGAAACACCAAATTATTTCATCAAATGACTCTAAAGCATAGGAAGAGAAATAGGATTACGGAGTTGATTCTAGATAATGGAACCATGATAAATGAAGAAGAAGATATTCTGGAAGAAGGTGTTAGGTTCTACAAAGATTTACTAAATCCCAACTCCCTTCCTAGTGATACTATTGAAAATCAAATGTTGCAGGTCATTCCTAACCTCATTTCAAACCAGGACTATTAAGAAATGGACAAGGACATTTTAGAGGAAGAAGTTAAAGGGGTGGTCTTCTCTTTAGATCCCTACAAAGCCCCAGGTCTTGACAGATTCCCTCCATCCTTCTTCCAAATATATTGGGATATTATTAGTGAAGATGTCACCCTGGCTGCCAAAGAGTTTTTTAGAACTGGTGAAATTTTAAAAGAGTTAAATAACATGTTTATAGTGTTAATCCCCAAAGTTGCTAGAGCCAACAAGTTAATGGATTTTAGACTAATAAGCCTTTGCAACACCATTTATAAAATATTTTCCATGTTGTTGGTCCATAGGATCCAACCATTCCTAAACAAAGTTATCCATCCCAATCAAAATAGTTTTGTTTTGGGCAAACAAATAATGAATATTATCATCATGGCTCATAAAAATCTTCATTCTATGGAAAAAAGCAATAAAGAAATTCTGGTGCTAAATCTAGATATCTCACAATATTATGATAAAGTCTCTTGGGGCTTCCTCAACAAGGTCCTAAGAAAGTTTGGGTTCAAGAATAATGTGTTAAAAATGATGGAGAATTGTTATTCTACTCCTTCCTTTTTTGTCCTAATCAGTGGCAACCCCAAAGGTCATTTCAGTTTAGCGGAAGGATTGAGGCAAGGAGACCTATTGTCTCCTTATTTATTATTTTGGTCAAAGTACTGGGTAGAAATATAGAGGATAGTATCAACAGAGGTAATATAAAAGGCTTCAGACCTACCTCCCTCCTTAACTTGAGCTCCCACTAGCAATTTTTTGATGACACAATTCTTCTTGGGGAAGACACTATGAAGGAAGCCATATAATGGAAAAGAATCCTAAATAACTATGTCAAGGCTTCTGGGAAACTTCTTAATATGAATAAGAGTGACATCTTCTTTTTCAATACCTCTCTCAGGTTCCAAAATATAATTGCTAGGTGTCTTAACTACAATATACAGGAGCTACCTACTACTTATTTGGTCATGCCTCTCACTCATGGTGTCACACCCTATTTTTAAACTAATGTGTTTATTTTTATTAGTTTCAAGAGATAGATAGTTAGTCAAAGAAAATATTATGATCATAGTAATGATGTGAAATACATTTGATTTATATTAATTTGTATGCAAGAAATAATTGTTTATGACGTCATTATTTAACATGTGATTAAAATGATGACTAGACTAACTACCATCATGTAACTGAGGTCGATGTAGGAACAATGTTATTTTCCCTTTGATAAGAGGAGAGAGAGTATTGCCATGGAGATGATGCTAGATCGTGAGAATGTAATGATCCTTATGTCATTTGGAAACACACACACACATATTTAGTAGAGAGATCATGTTAGTTCTTGTCAGTTGCATTGTCATTAAGTTGAAGGTTAATTACTTTCATCATCTGATAGAAGCCTGGTGTAGGTATTTGGATGTCAAGTTGACGTAGGTAAGTTAACTAAACATGTTTAATTTTGTTGTCAGTATCTTAGTCAATTTGTGAGAATTTTCTGTCAATAACTATGCTTTAGATGAACACATTTAGTATTTGAAGTATGCAATATCGACATCTATAAGATAAGTATATTATGTCTATTTACAAAGTTATTATTATTTATTATTAGTATTATTATTATTAATTTTATTGTTATAGTTAATAATTATTTTTTAGGTAAGGTAAAAAGGAGTCTTCTCCTTCTTCTAAGTGAACTCCCTAGATGCTTGGGAGTGGGGAGAGAAGCATAGCTCCATACTCTCCACACTCTCCACTATCTTACACATGTCGAGAGACCGCAACGATATAGAGTAAGCTACGTAGTGGAACTAAAAGGGATGCACCCATAACTTGGAGGGCGGCTTAAGAAATAGAGCAGCGATTGTTATGAATGGGGGGAGAGTAGGAAGAGGGGAAGATACTGTGGAAAGGCTTGAGGGAAGGTGAGCAGAATAAAGAATATTGGAAGAAGCACATTTTTGTGGATGCGCTACCTTTGGCATACAACAAGTGAGTTCAACGTAAACCAATGAATGAGATAAGATGTATATCTTAATATTGCTTTACGTCCATCACAATAGATTATACAGAGAATGTTGTAGATGTTTACCCTTGACTAAGGATTAAAACTATATCTATAACTATAGTATTACGTTTTGTGATAGAGTCGAATGACTTAGATGTTATGTATATTCTGGTATATATATTTACGTATCTTAAAGGAAAGGAGAGAGAGTCAAATACTCATGCTTAGAGTAGTATATACTTTATTGTTATCAAATATGCTAGGAATTATGGTAATAACAGTTGAAAGACTAGTTTTTTAAACCATTCATTTTTTATGTTTAGAGGCTGACTATATCAGTCATGTGGTTGTATACAATGTTTAGAGGCCAATTGTATTAGTCATATGACCATATACAATGTTTAGAGGTTGACTGTATTAGTCATATAGCCATATACAATATTTTGAGGCCAACTGTATTAGTCAAGTGGCCGTATACAATGTTTTGACGCTAACTATATTAGTCATATGGTTGTATGCAATGTTTAGAGGCCGATTGTATTAGTCATATGGTCATATACAATGTTTAGAGGTCAATTGTACTAGTCATGTGGCCGTATACAATGTTTAGAGGCTAACTATGTAGTATTGAGGCTAAAGCATTATGAATTTAAAGCTGACTAACTAAGCCTTTAGGCCGAATGTGATCTATAGATAATCAGGCCAAGAACTGTAAAATTGTATGAGGTTGACAGTAAACTATAGAAGGCCAATGGAGATAATTTATGAGGTCAACAGTGATATTGTTTAGAGGCTGGTGTAGGAGCACCTAACACAAGGTGGCCTTCATGAGGCATTTAAAATCATGTTTTGTTTAGGAAATCATGTTTGCATTGTAATAAGGTCTATTCGACCAATGCATGTCATTTCTATTTGTATCTAGACCTAGAACAAACTTTGTAAGTCCCAAGTACTTAGTTTGCATTTTTCAAATTGTTAATGGTTAGATGGTTGGTCTCCCAGCCGCTTGGAATGGGTTGGTGTTCCTTTGGCGAGTTTATAAAACCAGGGAAATGAACAAAATCAAAGATAATGGTAATTAGATCGAAGCAAAGGAGATTGAATGTAATTGTGCATTTGTGTTAAGGAGAAATCAAACTATTCTATTTCGTTAATCTATTTTTCGTTCTCTGTAATTACCAATTGCATAGCTATAGATTTCTTTTCCTTTCTGTACTTCTGTTGTTGCAAAATGTCGATGTGAAGCATTACACAGGTGAGATTTCTGTCAAAATCAGTGGAATGGCTTCATTGTACCATATTTGTTTGTTTGTTGTTTTGTTTCATGGTTCGGTGGTGCAAATGTTCTAGACCGAGGGTTGTGCAAAGTAGATCACCTAGCATCTCCATGTGCTAGGGTTTGATCAGAGGAGTTGGAGCTAATATCGGTGAGACAGAGGCCATCAATGAAATATTTCTCGCTCAGTGTGACGAGGATAGTCTGGCTGAAGGGAGGTTCGAGCTGCTAAACAGAAGTCGCGGCCTAAGATTCAGATCAGGGTGACAAAGCACATCAGCCAAAAGTTGTGCGTGCTTGCCGACGTGTAGGGTCTCACCAAAGATAACACATATCGACATATCGGGAGAACAAATAAGGAGTTCACTGATGATCTAAGTCTGGACGATGAGTGTAGTTCGAAGGTGCCATCGGCGTGTCGGCGAAACCAACCTCAACATGGCCGATAGGAACAGTCTTGCCAATACGCAAGAAACGTAGGTCATACATCAGGGAGAGTTGTGGGGTCAGAGTGATAAGTTGCAAGGTGGCTGATGGTGGAAGTCTTACCGATTGAGGCTCCCCATCATATTGGTATCAGAGCTGGCGAAAGGTCTAGGCAGTTGTGTATTTGATATCTATCACTAAGAAGGCAGATGAAGAGTTGAAGCAAAATGTTTGGTTGGTGACCATTTTGAAGATAGAGATTGTAGAAGGTATTTTGAAGGCTGACAGTAGTTGCTAGACTGTTGCAGATTCTCATGCCATCTAGTTGCGAGAAGGAATAGAATTCCTGTAGTGTGTGCGCAGACGATGATGAGGTCTGTCGTGACCATTCACCAATAGAGATTTGGCTGGAAGAGGGTGCAGAGAGTCCACTGCGAGAGAGAGTGGTAGTGCATCTCCAGGATCTACTGTTGGATGAGAGGAATGGGTCTGTGAAGTAGCGTGTAGGATGGACAACTAATTGAGCATTGTGTTGTAGTCAAATTGAGGATTTGTAAAAGTGTTCGTGTTGTTTGTGAATGTTTATGTCAGACAGAGAAAGCGAAGGAGGGGCTAGCGATATGCCTCCAAAGGGGATGACCACCGAAGTGGTCAATAAATTCAAGAGATGGAAGAGATGATCAAGATTGGAGTCAAGGAAGAACTCTAGGCCGAGTTGAAGGGAATAAAGATAGAAAAAAGGATAGAGGAAGGTTCAGATGGAGAAGAAGAGAAAGAGGAACAAGAAGAGGAATAAGAAGAGGCAGTAATACTAGTTGAACAAAAGCAATTCTTGGAAGCCATTAAGGCTATTGGCAAGGACTCTTCGGAGGCTCGAATAGATGTCCCCATGTTCAGTGGGAAGATGAATGCTGAGGAAGTCATGGAGTGGATTGAGGCTCTAAACAACTACTTCGAATACAAGGAAGTTCCTGAAAGTAAGAAAGTTAAGTTTGCAAAAACTAAACTCAAAGGTGCTGCCCTTACATGGTGGAATTACATCCAAGGAGAAAGGGTAAAGAATGGGAAGAGAATGATATCTTCATGGAGAAGAATGCTGGAGAAGATCAAGTCCCAGTTCCTTCCATCTGACTACGAGGTACAGATTTACAGGAAAATGTAGAACCTTAAGCAAAAAGATATGGATGTAGCTACTTACACTGAGGAGTTTCACAAATACACTCTTCGCTGTGGGTACATGGAGGATGAAAAAGCCAAGGTAGCAAGGTATCTAAATGTTCTAAGGATCAATATTCAAGATGAGATAAGTTTATTTACCCCTGCAACTGTGGAAAAATACTTTCAAGTAGCATTAAGAGCTAAAGAGAAGTTGAAGAAGAAAGGTCAGCGGCAGAGGAAGAGGTGACAGAAATTTTAGAGGCAGTTTTGGAGGAAGAAGTCCTAACCAGAGGCCTAGTGGTGAGTCTAGCCAAGAAGAGCAAGTTGGAGACTCAAGTAGAAGAGGAAGCTACCAAGGAAGGAGGCCAAATGAAAGAGGTGGGACAAATGGATCAGACAGCGGATCCAAGTTCTCCAACATGAGGTGTTATAACTACAATCAGATAGGGCACCCAACTTATAAGTGTCCAGAGAAGGCCTCAACTTCTCATGGTAATGAGCAAAGAACCACATTGACTCAAGAGGATGCAGGGAGTGTGATATCTCCTGAAGTGAGTTTGACATCAGAAGTGGGAGAAAATCTGATGATCAAGAGGACATTGCTCAAAGCACCAGTGAAGACTAAACCATCATAGAGGAGAGCTCTTTTCAGGATCAATTGCAAAAGCAAAGGTAAAATATGCAAGGTAGTCATAGATTCCGGTTCAACAGATAATATGGTGTCCAGGGAAATGGTGGATAAATTGAACATAGAAAGGATTCCTCATCAAACTCCTTACAGAGCATCTTTGGTAAGTGATAGTCAATCACTTTTGGTAGATGAGCAAGCATATGTTGATTTTGAAATTGGAGAATATAAGGAGAGAATTTTATGTGACATTTTGCCCATGGAGTGTTGTCACCTACTTTTAGGTAGGCCATGGCAATTTGATAGGCAAGCATTATATGATGGATATGCTAACACATACACCATCAAGAAGGATGGAAAGACATTTGTGGTGACACCATTGTAGGAGGATACTGAAGCAAAGAAGGCAGCCAAGATTATTTTGGTGGGTAAGAAAGAGTTTGTGAAGATCAATGAAGAAGAGACAAGGACAGTTGAGGATGTCTCAAGGAGTGGGGTTACCACAGGTCCAAGTTTGAAGGTGATTTTAGTTTTGAATGATGGAGATTAGATGGTAATGTCTTAAATGGATCATATGAAGGTTGAAGAGTAGGTCTGCAAGCAACCACAAGTTGATTGGAAAGAAAAGGATGCTATCATAGTAGGGACTATTGTTTGTCCTCTAGAGCCAACAAGAGTTGAAAAATAAACATATTCTACCATAGCAGTAGTACAAGAAGCATTAAACAAGGTTTTGAATGTAGGTGTTCAGGTAGTTATGATAGTAAGTAATAATGACATGCAACATACAAGTTTGGTTACAAGCACTCACTCATGGCAAGGTGTGAGTAGAGCCTACAATACTAGGCATGAGTTTTTGATTCCATGGAAGCAAGTTACAGTCCAGAGATCATGGGGAAGGCATGAGGCAGCAGAGGATAATGGTGGTACAAGACACAGACTCAACTCATGGGACATGAGTTCTTTTCTAGGTGGCGTGTATGGTGCAGGAGCACTTAACACAAGGTGGCCTCCATGAGGCATTTAAAATCATGTTTTGTTTAGGAAATCATGTTTGTGTTGTAATAAGGTCTATTTGACCAATGGATGTCATTTCTATTTGTATCTAGACCTAGAACAAACTTTGTAAGTCCCAAGTACTTAGTTTGCATTTGTCAAATTGTTAGTGGTTAGACGGTTGGTCTCCCAGCTACTTGGAATCAATTAGTTTTTTCCCAACTGCTTGGAATGGGTTGGTGTTCCTTTGGTGAATTTATAAAACCAGGGAAATGAGAAAAATCAAAGATAACAGTAATCAGATCAAAGTGAAGGAGATTGAATGTAATTGTGCATTGTGTTAAGGAGAAATCAAACTGTTCTGTTTCGTCAATCTATTTTCCATTCTCTGTAATTACCAATTGCATAGCTGTAGATTTCTTTTCCTTTTTGTACTTCTGTTGTTGCAAAATGTCGATGTGAAGCATTCCACTGGTGAGATTTCTATTGAAATCAATGGAATAGCTTCATTGTACCATATTCATTTGTTTCTTGTTTTGTTTCATGGTTCGGCAATGCAGATGTTCCAAACTGAGGGTTGTGCAAAGTAGATCGCCTAGCATCTCCATGTGCTAGGGTTTGATCGAAGGAGTTGGAGCTGATCTCGGTGAGACAGAGGCCATCAATGAAACATTTCTTGCTTAGAGTGATGAGGATGCGTTGGCTGAAGGAAGGTTGGCTGAAGGGAGGTTCGAGCTGATGAACGAAAGTCACAACCTAAGATTCAGATTGGGGTGACAAAGCACATCAGCTAGAAGTTGTGCGTGCTTGCCGATGCATAGGGTCTCACTGAAGATAACACATATCGGCATATCAGGAGAATAAACAAGGAGTTCACCAATGATCTAAGTCTAGCTGACGAGTGTAGTTCGAAGGTGCCATCAGCGTGTCGGTGAAACCAACCTCAACATGGCTGATAGGAACAGTCTTGCCGATAGGCGAGAAACGTAGGTCATACATCGGGGAGAGTTGTGGGGTTAGAGTGATAAGTTGCAAGGTGGCTGATGGTGGAAGTCTTACTGACTAAGGCTCCCCATCAGAGGCTAACTGAGTTAATAAATTCAAGTCAAGTGTGCCATATATTTAAGTCGAATGTGATACCATTTGGAGGCCGATGGTGGAAATATATATGGGCCAAGTTTTATAAAGATCCATTATCTTTTAGAACCAAGCTTAGGCTTAGCTTTCTATTAAGGGTCGATAGTAGATTTAAGGAAGAACACAAGAGAAAGTCATTTCTAAAAGTATACCTTTCTTATCAGTGGTAGATTAAGAAGGTTAAGAGTGTGTTTGGGAAGCTTGAAAAGCTAGTATAAGAGACAAAGTCATAGACTATTATTATATTTTGGAAGTTCTCTCTTGATATATAAAGAGGAGCATTTAATCTATATGGTTACAAAATTATAATGTATTATTGACAGTTTATGGGTTGAATGTTTGTTAAGACATATAGAGTCTTTAATTGTTGATTCTATATGTCTAGAATGTCAACTTTATTTATGTAGAAGATTAAGATTGAGTATAAGTCTAGGTAAACAAGCAATTAAGTAGATGATAGGATGTCCTAGACCCATGATTGCAAGATTGCAAAGAGGGGCTCAAAGTATGTTTACACTAGTTATCTAAACTCACCCCTAGACTTGTCAAGATTGACCAGTAGATAAGGGTATAAGTCTCAAAGACTAATGTGGTATAAGCAAAACCAAGAGAGTTATATATACAAGGATATAATGATTAATAAGAATGTTGTCTCCAATTTGAGAAAAGAGTGAGTGAACATATGAATAAGTATATATATGAAACTTTGACCAAATTAATGCAAAAGTCACTTCTTGCATTATCGATTCACGGTGTACCAGATAGCCAAACAATCATAATGGGTCATACATAGCTAGAGCTAGACTAGAGTTGTAAACCCAATTAGCATTAGCTAGGACACATCACTAGTGTAAGATGAAATATGGAATCAATTGATTCTCATTAATTTAATACCCTCATGAAGGGAAGGGCCAATTCCAAGAAGGAATGTGTGTGGGGGACCACCGATCTGTGGTTGGAGGAAAAGCACCAAGGTGATGCTCTCTCTCTCTCCTGCAGTTGACTACCGAAGACTTGTGAACAAGAATACATTGCTTATTTTGTAAATAATATTGGTAAAAAAAAATTGAAAGTCATAAGAAATACGACTATTTGTTATATGTGCAATTGTAAGTCACATGTGAAGCGACCTTCTTTTGAAATATGTATATTGTACTTGGATATTGTAAATCTAATATATTGATTTGGATAATTCTCTCTTTTAAAAAACAAATTGCATGATTATTTGCTTAATTATGTTTGAGTTTTCTAATATTCCAGTTGGGATGTTCCGCATGGTATCAGAGCTACCGGGTTCAACACTTGGACCTTGGAGCTCATTGTGAGGTTTTGCAAGATTTGCAAGATATGCTAATATTAAGACATTTGTTCTTGTGCCAGAATGGTAGGAAACATAAGAACAAGAAAGCGAGCCAAGAAAAGAAAACTTAGTGAAATGCCTAAGATCACTATTAAGAAAAAGCCATCTCCTGAGCCAAAGATGGAAGAAACAAAGAGTTTTGCAAAGGAATCTTGGCTCACTAATTTTGAGACACTAGCTAATGCACTCGAACGTATCTGCCTGGAAAGGAGGAAAGACCTTGAAGAGACAAAAAGATTGTCAACCCCTACAATTGTAAAGACTAGTAAACCATCCACACATGCCTTTTGGGTGTGGTCAGGATGCACCTGTTATGAGTCTAGAGGTGTTGAAGGAGTACTCATGAGCACATCCACCTACTAAGTTTGTGTTACTCAATTCTAATGGAGAGGAGGAACAAGAGGAATTTCCTCTGTCAGAAAGTGATATATAAACCTTTCCTTTCACAAAATTTTTGTATTTGGATAAGGATGTAAAGATCTAGAAAGTGAATAAAATTTTGGATTTTTGAGTAAGCAAATGTTTGTGTGATGAATCTCTGAGTTTCTATATTTATGAACTTGTACTTTTATGATAGTGTATCAAAAAGTTACATGTTTTGATAAATTTCTATGCAATTATTAGGTGTGGTATTGTTATGGAACACTTTGAAAACCAACCAGGAGGGAACCTGAATGGCCTAGATCTTGAGAAAAACCCCATGGAAAAATTAGATCAAATTTTGTCAGTTTTAAATGAGACAAAAGGAAGATTGGAAGCCCTAGAATAGGAAGTTAGAGGGGGAGAAACCAATCAGGAATACCACTCTAAAGGGAGAGAAGAATCTAGTTTTCATGGTGAACCAAGAGTAAATAATCAAGACTCACAAATTTGTATTGAGGCAAAAACTTGTCTTACCAACAAGCTAGCCCAAGATATGAGGAAAGTAATAACTCCTAAGTTTGATGGAACAGTGAGTGGTGCAGCTGAGACCTAGCTAACAGAGATGGAAAAATATTTTGAGATAAGAAATTATTATGAGATTACCAAGGTTGTATGGGGAGCATACTAGTTAGTTGGAGAAGCATCCACATGGTGGATGAACAAGAAAATGGAATTAAGATTAAGTTCCTTGAGTCTAACTTGAGATCAATTTGTGGTCATATTCAGGAAAAGGTAGTTCCCGCAACTTTACTTTGAGATCTCGAAGGAAAATTAACTAGACTCATCCTTTGACATCCTTCAAAAAGAGAGATAAGAGATAGGAATTCAGAGAAAGGAACCATAGTAAATGTTCCAAATTTAATAGAAATGAATCCAGGGATGGAAACATGGATTCAAATCCAAAAAGGAATGATGATAATACCAACTGATTTTCAAGAAAGTGAGGTCCTCCTAGAGGGTGTTTCACATGTGGAGGAGATCATTATGCTAACCAGTGCCCCATGAAGAGTAAAGGGAATTCTTATGGAGGCAAACCTTTACCTTCACAGCAAATGGATTTTCAACAAAGGATTCATGTTGCTCTTGATAGTTGTCTAACTGAGTATCAGGTACTCTTTTTGGAACCCCAATTTCTATTCTTATAGATACAAAAGTAACTAAAAATTTTGTGAATCCTAGAATACTTGATAAAATGTCTAGGAAGGTTGGGTTCATGGCTAATTCATGGATAGTAGAGTTTACAAACCAGTCAAGAGCTCGGGTAGAGCAATGCTTGTTTGAAACCAGGTTAACCCCACCTATTTATTTCACAAAAGTCAACCTTTATGTAGCACATCTAGGATCTTATGATGTCATCTTAGGAATGAAATGGCTATCTTAGCATAAGGAAAAAGTTGATTTTCTTTTCAAAATAGTAGAATGCATTGATGATGATGGAAATGTTGCCCTTATCCAAGGTTTTCAGAGAGAAATGAAAATTAGGCAAATTTCTGAGATGCAATTGAAAAGAGCAAAATGGAAAGGATGTCAGATGTTTGTAGTTAAAATGGAGGAGGTAATAGATGAAGAGGGGAAGGAATTAAAGGAAAATACTTTTGAAGAGTACTCATTTCTTCAAGATTTTTGGGATGTGTTTCAAGAAGACCTTCCAGGTCTACCCCTGAAGAGAGTTTTTGATATTATAATTGATATTTGCCTGGTTCCGAACCAGTGTCCAAAACACCTTATCAAATGACTACTACTGAGTTGATGGAGTTAAAAGATCAACTCCAGGAATGTTGTAAAAAGGATTGATTAGACCTAGTGTGTTGTCTTGGGGAGCGCCATTGATCTTTTTTAAGAAGAAAGATGGTACTTTGCGTCTTTGTATAGATTATCATATGCTTAACAAAGAAACGATTAAGAAAAAGTATCCTCTTCCACACATAGAAGATCTTTTTGATCAAATACATGATGCCACCATATTTTCCAAAATTGACCTTAGATCAGGGTATCATCAGTTGAGAATAAAGGATGAAGATATTCATAAGACAACTTTTTGAACAAGGTATGGGCATAATGAGTTCATGGTCTTACCTTTCAGTTTGACCAATGCCCTAGCAGCATTTATGAATTTAATGAATAGTGTTTTTAGAGACTATCTAGACAAGTTTATTTTTGTGTTTTTAGATGATATTCTAATCTAATCTCATAATGATAAGGAACACCATCAACACTTGCGAATAGTTCTGTAATGACTCAAGGAGCATAAACTTTATGGAAAATTATCCAAATGCACTTTCTTCAAAAAGAGATGTAGTAATTGGGTCATATCATATCAGCTAGAGGAATTATTGTAGATCCATCAAAGATAAAGGCTATTTTGGAATGGCCTACTCCTAAAAACATGCATGAAGTGTGTAGTTTTATGGGATTAGCAGGGTATTACAGGAAGTTCATTTTGAACTTTTCTAGAATTGCCCATTCTATCACTTCCTTATAGAGAAAAGGAAAGAGGTTTGAGTGGTCTGATAAGTGTGAAGAAGCTTTTAATTTTCTTAAAAATAAGTTGACTTCAGCACCAATCCTTAAAGTTCCAAACCCAAAGGGTCATTTTGTTGTTGTGACTGACACTTTAGGAGAAGGGTTAGGAGAAGTTCTCATGCAAGAAGACCAAGTTGTAGCCTATGATTCTAGGAATTTGTGACCTTATGAGAAAAATTATGCCCCTCATGATTTGGAATTAGCAGCAATTGTGCATGCTCTCCAAGTGTGGAGGCATTATTTGTTTGGAAAGCAATTTGAATTTAAATATGATAATCAAGGTTTGAAGTATATCTTCATGCAACCTAACCTTAATGCCTGGAAAAGAAGATGGTTAGAGCTCATCTTTGATTATAGAGTAAGGGTAAGGAAAATAGAGTGGCTGATGCCTTGAGTCCAAGAAGACACATATCGATAATAGTATCAGTGCACTCTGATTTCAAAGCTCAGATATTGAAAAATTTGATCAGAGACGAATATTATGAGCATATTTTGAAAGCTTTAACATAAAATCCTCGAGATACAAGGTATGATGGTTCTTATTTTGAACTTGATGGGTTATTGAGATTCAATAATAGAATATATATTCCAAAGATCATG